>JAPWDM010000018.1:4583958-5966459 GCA_035578155.1 Brachynemurus nebulosus | reverse complement strand
ATTAAATTTAAAATAAATATTAATAGCAGATTATATTTTGCTCAAAAATCAATAGCTGTTTATGTATCAAATCTATAATGTTGAACTTTATTGGAAGAATCGTCTTTATGCACAAACGAGGCTAATAAAAAAAAGCAAGTTCAATAAACGCTTATTATGGATGAGCTGCATGCATAGCTTTATGTCAAACTGCCAGAATTTCCTAGTTTTCGAAAAGTATTTACGAATTTGATATCCATATTAAAATATGCAGATACTTATAAGGTCCAGAAGTTTGGCAACATTATTGTTATTTAACGTCAATCTGAAAAAAATATTTAGTACGCTTAATATCATTATAAACTTCGCAATGATATGAGAGTTGTTGTTACAATAAAGTTGTTCTGATTCTATTAACCGTCATAGCCCCGGTCCCGACGGTGACGGTTAATCGAAGTTCTACTGTATGTTACATTCAGGCACTCTTATGTGAGTTCCACTCAGACTCGGTTTCTGTAAGAAACCCAGTAGTAAGTCGATTGGCTTTAATAAAATTTTAATAAAATTGGGTAATTAATGTCAGTTTTTGTAAATAAAATAACAAGATATAACAAGACTCCCTGGATGTTATTTCTATTCTAATGTTATATCCTCTTCTAAAATGAATTTTTATAAAAATACTGAACCTAACGTTATTTTTCTATTTTTGAATATTATCTTAAGGAAACTATCATTTGTTTTATGGCTTTTAGCAGTAAAATAACGTAAGAAGTAAGATGTAAGCCGTAAGGAGTGTCGCCATCTAGTGATCATGTAAGAAACATTGTGTAACTTCCTAACACTTTATTGGTGAAATCCATTTTTATTATAGGCAGTTTAACATAAAGTAATATAACTAATAAATTGTTTTCTAAACAGTTTTACCAAATATAATTAATGACATAATTAAAATTACAAAATTAAAGGTTTCTCTAAATATAATCGCAAAATTTTATCAAATAATTTTTAGTGTCATCGATAAAAAATTATTTTTATGCTGAAATAAGTGCAGGCGAGTACACTCATTAACATTACGTTAAGTGGACAAAGTGTGTATATTTATTATTAAAAAAAAATTATTTGATATAATGTCTTAAAAAGTGCCTCAAGTTTCATTATACATATTAATTAAAAATATTTTATTTTTATTTTCCGAAATAAATGTTTTTAGGAATAAAAGACAGAATACGCATTGTTAGCAATAACTTATCGAAAACCACAGAAGTGTAAAAAAATATTCCATATAGAGAAAGAAAATTGCATTTTATATAAATTTCTGTGATGTACTTTATTGTTTTCCTATATAAAAATATTTTTGATTCAGTAGACCATAGAAGAGTGCTGTATTTATTAAGTCGTATCTTTTGATTAATTATATTCCCTGTTACGTAATTACGCCATACCATACTACAATTAAAAATATCAGCAATATTTTGAACAGTCAGTTTATAACAATATAACAATACGGTACTTAACTGTATTTAAAATTTGTTTCAAATGTCAAATATTAATTCAGTGACACACATCACATATGGTTCTGTTCGACAGAATATTTTGTTACCCTAACGTTACGTAACGAAACTTGCACCGTTGCAAACCAGAGGGATCTGATTCAAAAAAAATGCAGGTTAAATATTTTTTCATGGTTTCCTCTGATTTTTTATGGTATAATTACTTTTAAAGTAGAGTCAGATTCAAAAATTATGAAATAAACACCTATGTCACTAAGTTAGAAAATGTAGTTTTAATATCTAATGTATATTAATAATTTTGAATCAGAGCTCTCTATTTTGTAACGGTGCAAGCTCCGTTACGTAACAAAATTTAGTGTTGACATTTGTTTGTTTTCAGATCCTGACGTCATTAAAATAAAATGTTTTTGCGCTAGTTTGTTCATTTCATATTTTACACTTATTTAATTTTTTTTTATAATTTTTACAGAATTTATATCGAAAGAAATCAATCACGTAGCTGATATATAAAAACAAGGCTTTTAGAGTAGTTGTTTAATTTCAGTCAAGTACCCTATTGAAAACGACACTTTTTGTGCTTATACTAGTTTTACAAATATATAAATGTAGCACTCCTCTGTAAATATGTTTAATTAATTACGAAAAAAAGCAAAAAATAACACTGAATGCATTTATAGGGCGCCCAATTACACAGGATATTATTTACAAAAAATACTGAACAATAAAAGCATTGTATATCCTCGTGGGACCTAATGTGCACATCTGTGGACAAAACCATTTGAGGTTATCAAACTGATAAATTGAAAAGGGTGTTATTCGTTTGATAACTTGTGAGTAGTTTTGTTTTGCTCGTCAAGGGTATTTCTGACGATTGGTGTTTCAAGATAATGGGAATTTTCAAAACAAAAGCAGAATATTAAGAAGGTTTCATTTTCTTTTTTTTTTGATCGTCAGCTCAAAAAAAATTCCCAACAGATTTTAATGTCCCGTCGCCGAAAATTGGAAAGTTGGCAAGCCTGCTTATAAATAGTTAGTCCAGTATCGACAATATTTCAATTATGGTCAATCAAATTATGCGGATTGCCTTATGTATAATGCTTTTATTGTTCAGTATTAGTATAACTATGCCCTCACATTCACAATATTATTGACAGTAATTCGTATGTTATCAATACCATTTCATATTTGCGGACTGTAATATTGTAGTAATATAGTCTACAAACACGTGAATTTTTGGCAGTAATATGGTACGTGTGTATGTGTGCAAACAGCCAATATCAATAATCTTATGTGTGTGTGGACAGCCATAAACTTAGTGCCGATGCACACACGCGTTTTTTACCGCTCCGTGCACGCAGCGACACCGCAAAATGTGATGCACACATACGGTTTTTGCACGCTGCGTACACGGTGCGGCGTCGCAGCGGCTATAAAGTACATTGAGTTAAATTGTGTGATGCACACATACTTGCGGTGTCGCGCGGCGCCGCAGCGTGCACGCAGCGGTGAAAAAACGCATGTGTGCATCGGCACTTAGAATACATTCCGTAATTGAATTTTAATACTTAGTTGTTAACCGTCAATGATTTACAAAACAAAACAAAAAAATACCCTTAAAATTTGACTTTAGGGGTTGATGATATTTTATTGATGCCTTGAATTTTATTATTTGGTTTGATAGTATAGAATTAAATGTCAACTTTCAGACCTCTAAATAAAATCAATTCATAAATGGGTAAGTTACAACAATTAGCTAGGGAGCTGGTGACAATTTCGGTTATGTAGTTTACTACTGGGTGAGTAAAAAAAATTAGAGTTGGTTCAGATGGTGCTGACTTTCCTTGAAAATGAATTTTGAAAATTTGAAAAAGAAAAAAGTTTCCGTAAATTATACCATCGTGTCTGTCATTAATATATTGTGTTAAGGGCGGTAAGTACATCTGTGGTAGGCAGAGGTCCACATTGCTGCATTTTCCTTAAAAATATTTTTTAAAAAATAAATTTGTAATTTTTTTTTAAACGCAGTAATGTGGACATCTAACTTCCACAAATTTATTATGAACTTTCCGCCCTTAACATAATATATCAGTGGCAAACACGATGATGTAATTTAAGCAGGCTTTTTTCTTTCAAATTTTCAAAATTCATTTTCAAGAAAAGTCAGCACCATCTGAACTCCACTCTAATTTTTTCTTATTCGCATATCATATACCAAAATTGCCAACAGCTCCGGAACTAAATTTATATCAATTTAAACACTTATTTGACATCAATTTGTCAATTGACCGCAAGCAGGATCATGTACCAAATTTTGTCGTTTTTATTTGAACTATGCCCTAAACATAATTTAAAACAAAACAAAAGGTAAAATACATAAATTTGATTACTAACAACTGCTGGATAATTTTTTTTAAATTTTTTTCTTTAACTAGTTATATTTTAAAAAAAATATGCATACAAAACCCTCATTACGCACACTCCCATTTAACAATTATGCCATGTGTATAATGGCACCCCTCCGTGTTTCAAAGCGAATATGTTTCAATGTGTTGGTGTGTTGTTTACATTTTAACTCTTGTGCGTCTTTTATCTTTTTTTTACCTGCTGTTATTTTGTGTTAAGGAGTCTCCGCATTCTCGCCGAGGTTGGACGAAACGAGAATGTAGAGGGTCATTTGGTTGTGTCTCGCGGTTGGTGTTTTAATGCTATTCCTATGGCTGAGCCAACCTCAGCGAGGAACCTCGTCCAACTTCGGCGAGAATGTGGAGACTCCTTTAAAAAAACAAACAATGATAAAAATTTGACGCCCATGACCTTTGACTTTCAAATTTAACAATTTCTCCTCCAACGGCCCCAGTGAATTGCGCAATGAGGGTTTTGTATGTATAAAATTTAAAATTTATTAATTGTTAATGTATATTTATGTGAAAACACATAAAAAAAAATATTTTGTAAATAACCGTTTTTTGCGGTAGTAAGTTAGCATAATCTAAAATATTGAAATTTCAGTGATACTGCTTTTACTGTAGCATATTCATTTATAAAACGTTCTAAATGCTCAATAATATTAACTAAAAAATAATTGCCAAATTTAAAATTATATCGTATACAACTAGCATATATTTTCAATACAATTCCAAATTGTCATCCAAATATTAATAGTTACTTGCAATTAGTCAAAAATTTTTTAATTTCATTCTTTTAATAAACCAGTAAAATTATTTTGAATTGGGTCCTAATCGTTTTTATCTGTGTATTCAGTTAATTAAGGCCTCGTTTACACTTTCTAGGCAAGATCAAATTGAAAAAAAAAATCTAGTAACTTTTATACCAGTACAGTTTATATTCAGGGTGGCTATTTTCTGAAAACTAGAAAGTTGTATGCAAATAAAGTCTATTGTAAAAAAATTTCGAAAAAAATTCTTTAAACATTTTAAATATCCCAGTTTATTTTTTTTATAACTAGGGTAAAAGCCCCCTTTGTGGAACGGTATCTAATACTGGAACAGTTTTGACATTTATATATTTATTTCTTTAATTAAGTAAGGAAACTTTAAATGCGAGGTGAATTTAAATTGAAAAACAATCATTCTATTAATAATAATTTTTGTTATCAGGCGTTTCTTTCAGAAATAACTTCATTAATACGTAAATGTTCATAATTAGATACCGTTCCACAAAGGGGGCTTTTACCCTACCTACTATTTAAAAAAAAAAAATTATTGCGAAATGAAAACAATTTTAATTTACACTGTGCTAAAATGACTGAATACAGAAATCCAAAAATTTAAATCTTTTTTAAGATTTTAGATGGTATTAATAGCGTCGATACGTATTGCTGGTGGTTTTATCGATATTAAAATAAAAATTTTGAATTCTGAGTTGAAACAATTTTTTCAGTCAAGTTAGAAAAAAACTCTAATATTGTTTGGAAAATCGGAATACCCTTACTCAAAACCTAACGTTGTATATAATAAAATACCTATACTTATTATTATTGGGCGTTTAAAGTTTGTTTAAGATCGATGAGTTGAGAATATAAATTTTATATTACTGCTCTTTTTGTTGTATTAAAAGTGTGATTTAAGATAAATGTTATTGAATTATAATATGCATATTGTGTGTTACTTTGATTTATCCCAATAATTTTGATACTCCAGTGATTCTCAACTTTTTTTTGTTACGGTACACTTTTAACAATTTCTCAAAATTTGGCTGCACACTAACAAGTTTAAAAGAATTTTACTTACCTATAATATGTTGCATAAAAGTACATAGAAAATAATTTTTATTGTTTGCATTTTTAAAATTTGCAGCACACAAAAGTGCCTAGAAAAGAATAACTGATTTATTCTAATAGATCATAGATCCATAGCAGCATTTATGGCTATGCACTGGTTATGTTTGGAGTCAAGATATACGAGGGAAGAAAAATTTTAACATCTTGACGGTCATAACCTATAATGACAAAACGCCCAACTGGTACACTATTTTGACAGTTAATATACTTTATATGGAATTGTTGATGTGTTGGTCAAGTTTCACTTAACGTCTTACAAGGTCAGTGATCATCAACCGGTTTATATTTCGAGAACAACAATTTTACAAAAAATATTCAATTTAACTATATAACAAAATAACTATTAATTTATTAATATAGTTATTACAAAAATACAACGGGATATATTAAAAAAAAAATTTTTCTGTCAAAAATTATTCTTTCAAATATCCATAAACACATTTGAAGACTGAACTTCAAAAACAGGCTAAGCGCCAAAAAACACAAAACAAAATTTTAGCATGCTGTCTAGCTTGTTGGCAGTGGTAATTAGATTCCTTTTTCGCATTTAACTCAATTTTATTTTTTGGCACAGCCTGTTTTTGAAATGTGAATGAAGTCCAGTCTTCATTTGTTCTGACAAATTTTACACAAAAACCCAGAGTGAGATTGTTAAATAAATTCCCAAAGGAGATCCTAATTTCTTTCTAGAATAAGAGTGAAGATCCGTATTATATGTAATATTGAGGAATTTGGTGTAGGGTAGGACGGGGTAAAAAAAAGACACCGCGTAGGTTGGGGTAAAAAAGAAACATACAATTATTAAACTCATCAATATTAAATTTGAAAAATAAAAAGTATTATAACAAAATACACCAGAACTTCTTAAAGTGTGATATAGTCCGGACACACACATGAAAGTCACACTTATCGAGACACACATTGGCGGCTCGCAAAAATCTATATTATAAAAATGTCATTTAATTAGAATTTGTGTTTGCATTACTTTAGTTTACTATTAGTTAACTTTGTAATCGACTGATTTACTCGCTATTGAAACGAATATGTTGTAGAACAGTAAGAAATAAGCGACACGTATTTTTTATACCTGCGGAAAAACGGTTGGAAAGAATGAAATCGCTCTTTAAAAATTAGGGTAAAAATTGAATTTTTCAACTATGTATCTCAAAAACGGTGACAGACAGATAAAATAAAGCACAAGCATGCTATGTTGCTTTTTAAAAAAGCTTACTAATATGTTAATATGTGAATATTACCACAATACAAGTACTTCCGAATTTGGATTACCTAAATGATTAATGTAAATGACCTTATTATGTTTGCTTTTAAATGATAAATACTTGTAATTATTGAAAACTTTGATCGTAAATATCTCGTAAACGGAGCGTTGTAGCGAAAAAATAACGAAATTTTTGAAGGCTTAAGCGAAGCAAGTCTTGGGTATTCCGAACATATTACGACTGTCGAAACTTACTTTTCGTTATCGAAAATTATCGATACCGAGTTACGTACCATAAATTGGTTATAATTCGTGACTTTAGGCTCCATTAGTGTCATTGAGTTAGTCAGTAATAGAAAATTTTTTCCAAAAGTTGTATTTCGTTACTTTTCGTAATTGTAAACTTTCAGTCGTAAATATCTCGTAAACGGTGCGTCATAGCGAAAAAATAATGAAATTTTTGAAGGCTTAAGCGAAGCAAGTTTTGGGTATTCCGAACGTATTGCGACTGTCAAAACCTACTTTTCGCTATCGAAAATTATCGATACCGCGTAACTTGTCATAAATTGGTTATAACTAGTTAATTTAGGCTCTTTTAGTCCCATTGATCTGGTCAGTAACAGAACAATTATTTTAAAAACTACTCTTCGTTAACTTTCGCTATCGAAAACTTTAATCGTATATATCTCCTAAACGGTGCGTCGTAGCTCAAAAATAACGATATTTTTGAAGGCTTAAGCGAAGCAAGTTGTGGGTATTCCGAACACATTGCGACTATTAAAACGTGGTTTTCATTATCGAAAATTATCGATATCGAAAATAACGATATTTCACTTAGTAAAAATAAACGAAATTGAATGTTATATTAATGAATATAAGTGACGACTTTTAGAAAACTAGCAAAGATGTCGAAAAACCAACTTCATCATCGAATTCGTCAGCGTAGGAGACGCCAAATAGTGAGAGCTGGCAAAAATTCTAGAATATTCTACTCGTCAACTAGCAGAGATATCAAAAAACAGATTTCATTGTTGAACTAGTTACTAAAAATTAAGCAGCGCAATTTGACAAAAATTCTAGAATGTTCTATTCGTCAACTAACAAAGATATTGAAAAACCGGTTCCACCATTTAATTGGTCATCCGAAAAAAGACGAAACATCACATTTTGATAAATGTTCTAGAATATTCTATTCTGGCTAAACAGATCATTCTAGAATGTTTGCCAAAATGGGACACTTAGTTTATACTAGTTTAATTTTGGTTAGACAATTAAATGGTGCAATAGATTTTTCAATATCTTTGTTAGTTAACAAATAGAATATTCTAGAACATTTCCCGATAAGCTATTTGGTTTCTTTTTAGGTAACTAATTCAATGGCGACGACTGTTTTGGATATCTTTGCTAGCTGACCAATAGAATATTCCAGAACAGTTGTCAAGTTATGCTATTTGGCCTCTTTTTCAATGACCAATTAAATGCTGTAATTGATTTTTCGATATCTTTGCTAGTTGACAAATAGAACATTCTAGAATTTTTGCCAGACTGTGGTGCTTAATCGAATTTTTAGTGATTAATTCAATAGTGAAGTCTGTTTTTTGACATTTCTGCTAGTTGACGATTAGAATGTTCTAGAATTTTACGTTACTCAATTTGCATTTGCATTTTGCATCTTACGTATGCAGAATAATATGTGCTTATATATATATGCAATAAAATTTTAAAATTTTATGACAATAGTACCTATGGTCCTAACTTTGGCTTGGTACATAAATTTTCACCAACGCAGATAAACGATAACATATCTGTGAGAGGAGAACCCCGCTAAGTCGCTGACGTCACTACTAAGTCGGAATACGTACCATTACATGTCCACTGTAAATAAAGTTTAAAAAGATTTTGTTTTAAAATATTTTTAATTTTAATTATTAAAGCCGCCACTGTTTTTTGTTATTTACATCATACTTACATACACATATGCAAATAACTACGTATTGTATTTGTTATCTCGTGAGTATGTATGTGTGAAGTCACACTCTGGGAAGTTCACACTCTCAGAAGTTCTGCTGTACATACTATGTATAACAAAATACATAGTATGTATTTTGTTATAATACTTTTTATTTTTCAAATGTAACGCTTGAGTTTAATAAAAATTTGTCTCTTTTTTACCCCACCTGCGCGGGTGTCTTTTTTTACCCCACCCTACCCTATATAAAAACTTTGATGGGTAAAGTCCGGCATTTCGAGACGAAATAATTTTTTTTTAAGCTTTGCTTAAAAAAGGGGTTAACAAGTAATACAAATATTTATGTATAAAATAAGATATATTTCATATAAAAATTTTGTGTTAAAATAACATGTTTCATATAAAAATTTTGTGTATGTATACATAGTAATGTGAGTCTGGTAATATTACCAAATTACCGTACTTTACCCGACGGTAATTTTGGTAATTTACCCGACAAAAATTACCACAGGTAATTTTGATCTTTATGACATCTATTATCTGAAATATTAATTACAGACATAGTGTGAATAAGATAGTAGAGAAGCGGTAAAAACAGCATTTCGTGTTTTACTCCCTAGCAAATATTATTGTGTTACGATTTTTATGACTCTTACATTTATTTTATTTTATTTATTCTTATTATTTAATTTAAATTAAACAACGATTCAAATTATTGAAAATGCGCCATTATTTCAAAATGAAGTTGCAATTTATAAACAAACATGTGGGTATTAATAATTTTCATCGATGAATTAAAATTGTGTTTTATTTTCAGTATTTTTGTTAGCTTGAATACAGAATAATAATAATGATAATCGACCAGAATTATAATAAATACCCATTTTTACTTACTTTTTGTCTTCAAATTGTGATATCATTGTAGTGTACTGTTTTTACTCGGTAGCGGCAATTTTTTTATTACAATTGTACAATTTATTTTTGATGAGTTTTACAAAAATAATCAAAAATTAAAGAAAATTACTTAACTGATACACACCCCTCCCGTTTTATTAACAAAAAAAAAGAAGAAAAAACTAAAAAATCAAATTAATGTACATCTAATTCTTTACTTGGCTAATACCACTTTATTTAAAGTTTTTAAATATCTGTGACGTGTTTCGGACCCATATGGCCATTATCGAACTGTTCGTTAATGGCCATATGGGTCCGAAACATGTCACAGATATTTAAAAACTTTAAATAAAGTGGTATTAGCCAAGTAAAAATTTAAAAAATTGTCTTTTAATTTTAAAATTGAATACCATAAAGTAACGCTCAAATCTATCAAATACATCTAATTCATTTAAAATACGAATAAACCAATATTACCGTAATATTACCAGTGGTAACGTAATTTTCAAAATTACCTGTAATTTTACATCTCTATAGTATACATACATATTTTATTTGGCATAAAATTCGGCTAAACTTTCATTTTTTTTTTAAATAATAATCATCTACTAAAGTACTAGGCACTTAAAATATAGGTGCTATGAATCAAATCAACTAAAAATGGTCTGACATATAAACCAATGAACATATTATATTATACTATATTCTATAGACTGACTGTACAATGAATAAATGAAGCATCCACATCCGCTCAAAATACGACCAAAGGCTATTTTGTAATATTATAATCAATGCAATAACCGTGATACCCGTAGTAACCTTTTCAAATAATTATTATCAAAATATAATATTGCTAATAAAATGTAACTTTTTTGAAAAAAAACTGCAAAATTTTGGAAGAAAAAAGTCGTATTCGTTTTATTTTCAAAATACATACGTATACAAATTATTTCCTGCAATAAATATAGTCCTGTTTACTGAAAAATAGACAACACATTATGTTTCTCATATCTCACCTGTCTCATCCCGATATCTGGGTTCAGGAAAACTGTCTCCAAACCGGCTTTACGTTTTGTTTAGTAGTACAATATAAAAGTGTTCATTGTTCTATGGTCTGACATCATTAATAAATGAAGTAAAATTAGACGTACAGCTTAAGTTACTATAATTACTCTAATATAAAAATAATAAAAAGAAAAAGAGAGAAAAAATTAGATTCGTCTAATTTTGATTTATTTGTTGCATTAGTTTTGATGACGTCAGACTATTTTTAGTTGAGTTAACCTATATTTATATTGTCAATAAATATATATATATATATATATATATATATATATATATATATATATATATATATATATATATATATATATATATATAGATTATAAAGAAAATAATCAATATGGGTGAAATTAACTAAAGTTGATCGAACGCCATTAACAAATGAAGGAAAATTAGACTTACAATTTTATATTAGTATAGTTACTCGAATATAAAAATAACGAAAAGGAAAAGAGACAGAAACTGGGTCCATCTAATTTTGCTTCATTTGTTGCATTTGTTTAATGACGTTACACCAACTTTAGTTCATTTGACCCATAATAAACAATCAATATAGATATATATATATATAACATAATTTGCTACATTTTAGTAACATCATATAATAAATTGAGACATAAATTTGAATATAAAAATATAACAATAGTATGGCGCTCCGTTAGTGTTTTTAATCGTAAAACTATTAAATATATAATTAAAAATCAAATTATCTCAAAAAAATTATAATAAAATTTAGAATAAGAATTTTTATTATTATAAATATAAAAGGAATTAATTAAAATTGTGACTGAATATAAAACTAATTTTTTTATACAGAGAAGATAGGCCTTTTTCCCCATTTATTATGATAGTGAATATAATTTTTAATATTTTCAATTATATATGCATATAAAATTAATTTTGTATAGTTGGAAGTAATTTTAATTGTCGTAATTTTTATGCAGTTTAATAAAAATTAATGTTGAATTATTTCTATTTTATGTTGCTGATTGTTATTGTTGTGAATTATTATTTTATTAAAGATAATGTGAATGATTTTCTTTTATAATACAACTAACTTGAAAGTCATACATTACTGTATCATGAAAATTAATACAATTAAAATTATTGTCACCACGCAAATATAATGTTTATTATTATTTAAAATGCAATTATTTTATATATAAATTTAATATCATAATAATTATTTAAATAAATATTATTCAAATATAAAATAAAACATAAATTCTTGTAACATTCGTAGATACAAGAAAATAGTATAATTGAATTATACTTAAAAAAAAAAAATTAGTCAATCCCCCAAAAATAACATCCCTGTATAATTTAAATTCAATGAATTCTCATTATGTACATAATTTTATTTCCAGCTATTTTTATTATATTATAATAAATTTGACTTACTTCGTTTGTTCTACACAGATAAAAATTGAATTAAAATTATATTAAACATAATTTTAGTTTACAAACAAATTAAAATTATCATTAAATATAATTTTAATTCCCGAATTGAAATTATACTAAATATAATTTTAATTCTGAATTAAAATTATCAAATAGATAATTTTAATTCTGAATTAAAATTATTCTTTGAATTAAAATTATCTATAAAGGACCCTCCACATTCTCGCGAGGTTGGCCGAGTACGAGAATGTAGAGGGTCATTTCGTTGTGCCTCGCGGTTGGTGTTATAATGCTATTCATATACCTCAGCCAACCTCAGCGAGGAACTCGGCGAGAATGTGGAGGGTCCTTTAGAGATAATTTTAATTCAGAATTAAAATTATCTATTTGATAATTTTAATTCAGAATTATTATTATTTTTATTGATAATATTAATGAAGAAAATATAATTTTGTTTAATGTAATTTTAATTCACAAATAATATAATAATAAAAATTGTTTTATTAAAATTATCAATATAATAGAAAATAGATTATTTAAATTTATTTAGAAAAAAAATTGAATAAAAATTTGTTACAGTAATAAAAAATAAGGTATTTTATATTGTAAAATAATATTTTGCTACAGATTTTTGCTGCTATAGCTAAAAAATATAATTATTTAATTTTTTCTTTCTTGAATAAAATTGAATTCATATAATGTTTATATATAAACAACTGAAATAAAAATTTTTAAAATAAAATGTTATTTTTTAAAATTTTATTTTACTATTGCTATTATAAAATATATTGCAATAAAAGTATCCCAGATCATTTTTTTAGTATATCATTTTAATTAGATCAATTATTATTATATTTAAGATAATTTTATATAATTTTCATTATAAAAATTTCTATGATGTTGATTTTTTATTATATATAATTTTTCTGATGTTTAATACAATTCGCGTATTAAAAACACTAATGGCGCGCCATACAATAGACAAAAAAGATTTTGAAAAGAAAAAAACTTAAAAATAAAATAAGTAATTGTCAAACATACAAGTTATATCCTCGTAAGTTATATTTTGAACCTCTCATAAGTTATATTTTCTCCTTTTTTGCTGCTTCTGCTAGTTACAAGCGCATGCGTAGTTCAATAGTAGTGAATGGGCAGGAATGCACGATTTATTAAAGTACATAATGTTTGCCCTTAAAAAGGTATAACGCATATTTGTTAAATTTGTTAAGATAAGTTGGAGAATAGGAGAATTATAACTTATGAGAGGTTTGCTGGTCCTAACCGTATAACTTATGAGGAATTCCACTGTAATTAGTATAAAATATACAGTTGGCAATAGCCAATAACGACAGACTTCACGAAATTATTAGGGTACCGTAGTTTTGACTAAGGAACCTTCAAAAAAACTATATTACTATATGTACAAACTTTTTTTTCTGATACATTTTATTAACCAGCACGTGTGAAGAGAACTCCCTTAAGCCGAGTTTACACTGATAGAATAATTTATTAGGTAAGTATTAATCACAGATATACAAGATACCAATTTCCTATTTCATAACTACCGTGACCGTTGTCGCCAGCAAATGACGTCACAACGCTACCTCCTACCAAACGATTATGATACATACAACACGTTACTATTTAAACACATCATTTGTATGTACACAAACAGGTGAATGTGTTTGTGCAATAAGGTATATGTATGACGCACACCTTGCATATATATAGTATATACTCTAAGGGATACATTTTTTTAGGGGACTTCTTACGGAATATACTTTCTTTAAATCTTTTCTAAAAATTGATCAATATATCGCTCCCTTCACACATATGTATCGAAAATAATTATTAGTTCATGTATTTTTTCTGATAGAAGGTTTTGACAAAAGCCCCATCAACATTATCTGAACTAAATAAAAATTCGTTAAGTGCGTGTTTTTGACACGCACTAAGTAATGTCACCTCAGTCAAAGTGTTAATTTATGATTTTTTGTTAACTCTATAGTTGTTAACTCTACAGCCCTCTTGCGTTTATTCAATATGGATGTACAACTCTATAATTATTCAATATGGATATACAATTCTAAATAACGTTTCCCCCACTATGATCACACAACGATATTAATATGTCATCCTTCGATGACATAAAAAAGGTATCTTATTATTGTTATTATTATTACTGTCAGTTTTATTGATATATAACTGATTAAAAATTGTGAAAAGTTAGCTATTGACCATGTAACTTTGATAATGCGTGTCCGGCACGCACTTGGTGAATTTTTTTGTATTTTATCATATTAAAATAACATTTTTTACTTTATATAACATGGCTATGAACGTAATAAAATCATTTTTATTAGATATCTTAAAAGATCGTAATCGACTAAGCATTCGCGCTCGCACCTACTGCGGACTTTCAATGTGTCTGGCAAGATGTAGAAACCATTAAAACTGTCCGGCTATTGAGGTACCATTTTTTTATAGGTCCCCATGTAACATATATAAAATTTAGCTTTTATACTATAACGAAAGTATAATCATAATTTATTAAAGTTTAGGGGTGTCTGGCAGGGGGTAGTAACTGTCATAAGTGTCCGGCAATAGATGACGAGATTTCTAAAGTTATCCCGAAGAAAATATAAAAAAATGAGCTTTATACTTTAACGAAATTAAGCTACTATTTTATACACCTTTACTACCTGTTATCTGTCCAAGTAACCACAACCCAAACTCTATAGTCGCTGGTCGTTCTTACGGGTATAAGGGACATGCACAGAGAAATTTTCAGCTTTTATAAAATAACGAAGGTCTGGCCGTCGTGGGCTCTTGCTCTATAATAATAATTATAAGAATTAATAAAAGTGTAGTAGGTGTTCTTATTTTTAGCATACATGCGTGTAAAAGCCCATTTTTTGTACAACTGGATATATTATGATTGTATGTAAAACCTAGATTACTTAGATAGTATTTTGTACAATAAACAAGCAATTTCATGGTAGTCGTAGATAAAACAATTTTTTTGTTAGTGAGCAGACGGTTTTCATGGATATCAATTTCAGCTCATTCGGAAATTTATATTTTTGACCCATGAATATTTATGTTTTTATAATGAATAACTATTCCTTACTGCACACATTTAGTATTTTTAACTCATTCATAGATTATATTGATATATTTTTTTTACTTTATGTAAAGTGGTGTAAAAAAAAGACAGCCTCAAATTAACATATTTGGTTTTTTAATAAGCTACAATAAATTTTTTTATTAGTTGTAAGTTTGTGAAATAAAAACTATTTTAATATTTAAAGTCCAAAGAAATTTCCTATGAGTCAAGCTTTTACATCAGTTAATTTTTTCTGACTTTTGTCACTGCTTAATCTTAGCTAAAGTTTTTGGTAAAATACGTAAAATTTAAATATATCTATAAAAAATTTCGTAGTAGAGATAGAATTGTGAAATAAAAAGTGTTGTACTGCTAACTACTCAAGCTGTCTATTTTTTACCCTTCCAATCATGTACTTGCAGTATTCTATTAGTTAGAGGTCTGTCTTTTTACCCCATTTGCCGGGTAAAAAAAAGACAAGGTTTTTATTTTTTTATAATTAGCTTGAGTGAAAAAAACATGCAAAATCTCAAAATTTAACATCATACAGTATTTTTTTTGTCTAAAAATTTAAACATTTTCTACATGAAAAATGAAAAGATTTGATTTTGTCTTTTTTTTACCCCGCCCAACCCTAATATTTAAGTTGTACATTCCGCTCAATATTACGTTTTTTTATCGGTATGAATTTTTTTGTGCCGTGTCACGCTATACTTCTGTGTAAATCTCATTAAACAAATATCACACTGATATGGTTTGTCACCGGTGTGTACAACTCTGTGCCTGTTTAATTTATTTAAAGCGTAAAATTCTTTAGAACACCAACATTTATACGATTTAGTCGGCTTATATCCGTCGTGCTTTTCTTTATGTCGTCTCAATCCGGAATGCGACGAATACGTTTTCGAACATACATCACACTTGTATGATTGTTTAGCAGTTTTCGTGTGATGATTCGTCATATGCACTGTTAACGAATTTTTTTGTGAAAATGCTCTTGAACATTCGTTACACTCATACAGTTTCTCTTCAATGTGAATTTGCTCATGAATTTTTAAATGTTCACTTTTTTTACATCGTTTACCACAAAAAGCACATAAATATGGTCTAACACTTTCATGCACTCTCTTATGTTTATGTAAATCCTTGGATGTAAAAAATTGTTTTGAACATGTGGTACACTTATATTCCCGTTTACCAATATGTATCCTAGCTTTATGTGTAATTAAACCGGATTTGTACGTAAACGTTTCTGAACACTGATCACACTTAAATGGTTTTTCACCGGTATGAATTCTTAAATGATCCAGAAGACTGTCCGGTTGCGAGAACACTTTACGGCATATTTTACATTGTTTATCTTTCCAGTTTACTTTCAATCCTTTATGTTTTAGTTCGTGTATTTTTAAATTACGTCGATAAATAAATGTCTCGGAACATTCTTGACAACTGAACGGTTTTTCATTGGTATGGTTTAATTGATGTTTTTTCAAAAAATCGATATGAGAAAAGTTTTTAGAACAAATATCGCATGTAATTAATTCACTGTTATTGCGCGAATCTTCACAAATATTTACCTGTTTTTTGTTCAAACTTTTCGAGCGGTCTGTTCCTTCAGTTTCGTTTGACTTCTCATTCGTATGTGGTTTTGACGTATTTGTATTGTGATATTTATTCTCATGTTTCTTTAGGCTTTCAGATCGATCGAATGCACTCGGACATAACTTACACTGAAAAATAACACTGATGTGACTATCAATTTCATGTCGTCGTAAATTACGAAACGTAGTGTATGCTTTTGAACATATTTTACACACAAACCATCTTTCATTAGTATAAGGTGCACTAATGCCTGAACATTTTAAGCGATTTATTTCTTCAACTTCGTTTGACTCATCGCGACCCTGACGGTGGATTTTTTCGTGCCTCTTCAACGTATCACGTCGAGCACATTCTTTCGAGCATATTTTACATTTGAATATTACACCATTGTGAACATTCTGATGTCGTAGCCAATTGTTAGAACTGTACGATTTTGAACAAATGTCGCACGTAATTGTTGATTTTTTCTGCTTACGTGAATGTTTGACCAAATCTTTGGACTTGTCACGAATTTTTACGTGTTTTCCGTGGATTGTTTTTTCGTGTAATTTCAATCCATCGAGCCGAGAATATTCATTCGGGCATATTTTACATTTGAATTTTATACCGGTATGAATTTTCTGATGTCGTACCAAATTGTCACGTGAACTGAGTGATTTTGAACATATTTTACACACAAACGAATTTTTTTTAATATGCGATTCACTGATGTCCAAACTTTTTCGTCTGTTTGCTTCTTCAGTGGAAGTTGCTTCGTTGTAATTCTCATCATCATCGTTGTAATCATCATCGGATTCAATTTTAAGTTCTGAGTGTAAACTTGATAAATCCAAAACGGTATTTTTACATTCAGTTTTAATATTAATAATGTCTTCGGAGCCATTTTCCACTTTTATTGCGTTACGTGGATTTAACTCTTTTGTAGGCTCACTGTGCCAATTACTGTTACTTAAACAAACTACGTTTCCTTCAGATTGCATTTTTTGAAATATTCAAATTTTTGTTTTCGTTTCTTGTTTGTCTACATTAACAATTTTTTAGGTTAAAAATTTGTGTATTTGCGAATACCACCAAATTTATTGCTTTATTTGCTTTGTTACTAATATGACTAATATGATCAAATTATGGTCGTTAACTCGTTATCATGATTATCATCGTTACGATACCTAAAAACTAAATTACTAAATCAGTTATAAATTTTATCGATGCGTGGTTATGGCGGTAATTGCCGTTATTGCAGTTATGTATGGCGTGTATGGCGGTTATTGCTTAAATGCACTGGCATAGCTAGACGTGAGCGATGTGGGCCCATGTGGGCCCACGCCCATAACGCCCATAACCTTGCACTTCAAGGGGCCTCGCGAGTAACTGTTTTTCGTTTTTTATTTTATTATTATTTTTTTTATATATATAACTATTGTCGCTTAATTTTTAAGACAGAAATTTCAAAAAAAATTTTAAAGGGAGCCTCGCAAAAATTATCTTGCCCACTCCCCATTTTTATCTTGCGACGCCACTGCAGTTAAATGCTAAGTAATAAAATAATTATGGTAAGTCTCTTAACACTTTCAGTCCCACGGCTTCGGCATCCGAAACCAAACAAAACTTCCCCAGAGGCCGACCGCGATCAATGATTAATTGATTAGTTGATTACTCATTATGTGTGCGATGTTTATCATGTTTATCATTCTTCATCACACGGATGTGTTCCCATTCACACAAACACATACATACCAGCAGACACTACTCTCTTGGTTTCTATGTATAAAAAATTTTAAGATAAACAAAAAATACATAAAAAATATAATTTATATTTTTAAATAAAATTGATTTGAATGCCAGTGTAATGTAGTATGTATGTACGTATCACGTAGCACGTCTGTTTACAGTTTTACACATACATACATACGTGTGGAACTGTGTTGTGTGTTTGAATCACAGAACAAATAGAACGAATATAACTGTCTCTTTTCTGCAATCACTTATGTGGAAGTATGTGCATCTTAGGCTGCTTAGGTGTCAGTTGCTCAGTACCCGTCGTTCAGTGTAAGTCAGTCAAACAACAATAAATTTGATTGTTGAACCGGCACAAGTAGCGTTGTGGTATCACACACATCACATACATGAATGTGAACCAAAGGTCACGTGACGGCTATCACCACTCACACAAACAGAGTTTACCGCACAAATACAAAGTAAACACCGTGCACGTATACAACATATTTTCTATCTCAAGTGGTTACACAGGTTCCAGTAGTATAGAAATATGTATTTTCTCTCTAGATGCTCTATGGTTTGAATCATTTTATTTTATGTATTTGTTTATATAGTTTTTTTTTTAAATATTGCCGGCTTCCGGGGAAATTTACTATGAAAGTGCTCGGGCCTCATAGTGTTAAGCATCACAGAATAGTAAGCATCGTAAGCATCATTCATAACATTAATAATATTAAAATTTTTAACAATTTATAAATTACCTATAACTACTTCTAATAAATTATGTTAAATTAATATTTCTGTTAGTTCAAGCCTTCAAGGTAAAATTATAAAGTTTAAATTACGTACGTTACATACATTCACCACATTGAAAAATGCTTACAAGTAGAGTAAGTAGAGAGATTGTAGAACTTGTACCGATTGCACTCGTGGCCAGTGTTGCCAGATTGGGCTATTTACCGCCGATTGGGCTATTTATATTTTTGATTGGCGGTAAAATTTTACAGTTGGCGGCAAGTAGCCATTTGGGCCATTTTTAATTTTCCCATGTAGCCGTTTGGGCTATTTTAATTTTCCCATTTTAATGGCTCTTACCCGCATCCATGCTCATATGAGTGCATTTAAACTTCGTTGTAGCACTTATGCTCCCTCATAGTTCATGTTACAACTATTTAACGGTGATATTTACCAAAATAACAAGACTGATGATGATGATTCTAGTTTGCTGGAATCGATTAATTTAATAGAACTAATAGATGATTAATTTTATTGAAATAAGTTTAATTTTCAGAAAGATTAAATTTCAAAACTTTATGGTTGTGATAGTTGCCATTTCAGTGATAAAAACAAAAAAAACAGTCATTCCAATTATTATTATAGCTTTATGAAAAATTTTAAGTTAAAATGTAACTATTTAAAAGCGATTAATCGTAGGATAAATGTTGATTATTTATTTAGACTTTTTGTGATTATTTTTATGATTGTTATAATCATAAAAAATTTTAAATTTAAAAATAACATTGTTAAATTTGATTAATAGTAAAATTTGTGTTTAATGTGTAAGGATTAGAATTGTGTAAGAATTATGGTATTTAAACATTCATGTTGATAAATATTTATTATAAAGTTGACATATTTTTACATAGTTTGCATTGCCTGTTTATTAACGCCTTTAGGACTAATGACGAACTCAGCTCGTCATACTAATTTTTAGAAAAAATTCAACTGAAGAGTGTGCATTGTCTTATACCGATAACTGGAGGCTGTATAGTAAAGAGCGGTCATATTGTAAATAAATTAAGCAAAACCTACCAAACTTGCAATTATACTTATAGAGATATTAAATTTTTTATCTAAAATATTGGAATATGCGTCGGTACTAAAAGAGTTAAATTTAATTAATAAAAAATAATTTTTTTTAAAACAATCATTATTAATATAAAGTTTTACTAAACGTCATTAAAGCTCGTGTAATTTCATCGAAAATAAAATTCAAAAAGTATATAAGTGCACTGTGCTCCGGAATGGGCTACTTTTGGGCTACTCGAGCGCCTCTCATCGGCGGGTTTTGTTAAAATTTTTCTGGCAACACTGCTCGTGGCACTAACTAGCACTCGATACCTACCATACCTACCGTCTCCATCGAGCTGCTCCGGCAATTTATTTACAATAATAATAAGAACCATAAGAATTATACAGTGAACTTATTGGTTCGTAACAATGTCGGGGTAATATATTTTGTACTGGAGCGATTGGAGAGCTATAAGTTTTATTGTTTTGTTGCAAATATCTACATCTGTTCTGAAATTTATACATGTCGCTGTCGGATTGTAAAATCAGCCAGAATACAAAATCCCTGCTGTTGATACTTTGTAAAACGGCTAAAAGGGCTAAAAGTGTGCTCTGTTCTCTGGTGTGGTCCAGTCGTATTGTAAATAGATGCATGAAATGCATCGTGTTTACCAATACGGCTACTATATTTCGTCATATTTCAAAATTTTACCGATCTGGAAATGATATAATACAAATGTAATACAATAAAACCACGCTATTTGGATTGACAAAAAAATTATATAGTAAATTAGTGTGTAGTATACATTTTGTAATCAATTTTTATTAAAATTAAACATAGAGTAATCAAAATATTTTTAATTTTTATACTTCTTATTTATTACTGGATTCACCGACTTAAATTATTACATACCCCTCCTGGGAAAAAATCATAAAATATCATAAAAAAATATTTTATGCGATTTAGGATGTGTATTTGTCCAAGGGAATGCCCGTAAATACTCATAAAAATGATATTTTTTAAACTCTGTGGGATCTTATGAGTAATATTAGCTCCTTATAGAATCTCATCACATTGTAACTAAAAATGTTGAAATATATGAGTAATAACCGGTAAGATCGTATGAGCTTGTATTAGAATCAAAAATATTTATGAGTATGTCTCAATAGAATATAACGTAACTGGACGTAACGTAACGTAATAAATGAGTGTTATTAAAAGCCGGAAATGTATACGTTATAACCGCCCAAAAATGAGTACAGTAAAATTCGACCTAATACGAACCATGGTCGGTGCGAATTAGCGAAAATTCCGAATTATGGAACGCTTTTAAAATAACGTGCAATTCTGACTTTTGATCGTGTACTTAATTTAGATAAATTTTAAGGCATAAGTGTAATACTGGGTGCTCGGCTATGTGAATAATATTTGACATTACAGACAAGTTGAAAATCAATCATTTCGCCTTAAAATTTAATCTTCTATTTCTCAAACTGACGGATTTTCACTGGGAGACTTCTTCATTCTGTACTAAAAAAAAAAAAAAATCGTAGAAAAAGTATGGTATGCTATTTGCATTTTTTTAAAGTGTAGTTATTACTCAAATTACTTACTAAATAATATACTATTATTATTTAAATTTTAGAAACAATACAATTTTAAGTTTTCGACGTTAAAAAAATAAACAAATCTATACAACGAATATGGTTGGCGTCATTTGCTATGGAAGTTTCACTTCAATCGTGGGCTTACATGGGTGAGTCACCCACCCACTAGAAACTTTTTTTTGCGAAAAGTAAGTCAACCCCTTAAGTATACGGACTATCTGCCAAGATATTATTTATCTTATTTAACAAATAAAACAAATACCTATGTATAAAATAATTTATTTATATATTTTATATAAAAATTATGTGCATATTGATAATATGCGCTTATGTATTTTATTTAACATAAAATTAGGCTAAAAATTTTATTAAAAATATTAACTATATAAGTATACCATAATATTTACTATCAATAAAAGAACATACAATAAAGGAATAAGTGTATAATAACTACACAATTATGTAATTCTTATTTTGCTAACATCATTAATTAAGGCACAAATCTGGAGTTTAAAACAACAGAAAAGAGAAACAATTTTAAGAAAAGCGAAACGTCGAAACATTTTGAAATTTTACCGATGTGATGGTCCAAATCATGTCCCTGCCACTTGTTTTCAAGGACGAATTTTTAATGTGACAGTTCGCTACGTGGCGCTAATGGTATTTGTGGCATACTAAATAGAGTTGGGACATGTGAGTATTTTTCATCAAATAGATGTCAAAATTAATTATCATATTATGGTTGAGTACAAAAGTATCGTCATCAACTTATGTGTTAACGAAGAATTAATTTTTGTAAAATTTAATCAATCTTTCTAAGTTGAATTAAAGTATTTTTTTAAATATTTAATTTATTTCCAATTTATTTTAGATGAATTTTTGATGAAAAATAGCGAACTATCAAAACTCATGTCCCGACTCTATTTTATTCAAGTACCATCAACGCCATCTGATATATTAGTTACAGCGGCGTCAGTAAACGGTACCTTTTTTTATTTAATGGAGCTATATGCGTAGCAAAAACAACAATTGTATATAGTATGATTTAAAGAAATTGGTTTGGATGTCATAAGAGTATTCAAATTTAAACTTTTCTCTGTTGAATTTTAGAACTTCGTTTGTAATTTAAAGTTCATTAATGTTACTAATTATGTTTATTCAAAGTGAAAAATCGAACAATATTACAAAAACAAAGGGAAATAATATTAGTTACATATTTTTCATGACAACTAAGATTGGTTATGAGCTGAACTATAAAGCCATAAATTATAGTCTTAAAACATAAAAACGTAAACAAATCGGTGGTGTTTTTTAATAAAAATATTCTCTATTCAAAAAGAATTCTAGAAAGTTGAATTCTGAATTTTTAAAATTATTTTCACATATACCATGTGAGTTTTTTGAGAGTTGCCATTTTTATTACAACCAAATTTGTATAATAGAAATGGTACTGGAAAAGGTTCTTTTCTTGGATGTAATGGAAATGTAACCAACCAGAACACTATCGGTTGAAGTAGCCTCAAGTACATATGCATATTTTTACCGCCTAACTGACGAATTTAAGAAAAATTAAAAAATTAAACTTGGGTAAAAAAATTTTTTTGCTCATTTATGTTGTTAATTAATGCTTTAGGCCAGTTTTATCGAAAAATTAATATATAGTCCCATTTAAAAAAAAATAAGTTTGTATCATAGCTCGAAAACCATAAGAGCTATAAAGCTCCTGACTATAGCAATCGGTTGCCCCCGTAGATATCTACAACTCGTATTTGAACAATTTTTCGATTAAATCAATGGTTTGGCTGTAATAAAAATGGCAGCTCTCGAAAAACTCACACAGTATACAGAGCGAGTGATCTGATTGAAGGCTACTTACTCAATTCAGTTGTTCACTTAATATAATAGTGGAATCGGATAGGCTCCAAATTTTAGTGAATAAGGAACTGTTTCCCCCCTCAAATTTTTTTTTTTTTTTTTTTTGTAGCATGTTAATTATATCGAAGGCTAAACGAAATGAACATTTTCTACCACTTGCAACCGCCGCTACGAAAGTTATCGGCCATTTCGTGAAAAATCGACCATTTTAGTCAGACTTTCTAAATATAGATGAATATATCTCGATATGTGTAAGTCTAAAAAAATCAAAAAAAAATTGAAGCTATTCACTATGATATAGTCTATCAGCGGTTACAGTACGACATTTCTATCTGCACACATAACCTTAAAAAAAAAAAAAAAAACTGGAGATACTGCTAAATTTTGGTTTTTTGGTTTTAACTTCGAATGTTTTAAGTGAAATTTAGCAGGTTATGTGTGCAGATAAAAATCACGGAGGTGGGGTGGAGATGGCATACAGTTTATGTGAATATTACAGAAATGAAGCCTACACACATATTCACACACATTAACACACATGTAAAATAAAACGAGAAGCAGATATTTTGTCAATGGAAACAACACACATACTACTAAAAAACTGACAGAAGGAGCACCAGTGTTTGGCTTCAGATCATCTAACAAAATGACTAGTCCACCTACGTCATTGATAAAAATTTTATACTGTAACCGCTGGTAGACTATATTGTAGTGAATAGCCTCAATTTTTTTCGATTTTTTTAGACTTACACATACCGAGATATATTCATTTATATTTAAAAAGTACAACTAAAATGGTCGATTTTTCATAAAATGGCCGATAACTTTCGTAGCGGCGGTTGCAAGTGGTAGAAAATGTTCATTTCGTATAGTCTTCGATGTAATTAACATGCCACAAAAAAAAATTTGAGGTGGGTAAACAGTTCCTTATGCTTTGGTTATCCGACTCCATTATAATAAATAAATTTAAATAATAAATACCAAAATACTTGAGTACCAGGTACTTAATAACTAATTCGGAGAATTTGGTGAATCTAAAACAAATCGTTGCTGCGTATATAGATCGAAAAATAGATACGGTACTTGTCAATTGTCCGTTCAACGGACAAAAAAAAAAAAAAATTCTATAGCAGATATATCTATAATGAAGAACTTTCGAACAGCAATATTTTTAATGAAATTTATACATTAGTATAAAATCCAATTAATCCACTGGAATCCAAATTATTAAATAGTTTGCTCGTGTACGTCACCTATAACTTAAATTATTATTTAGTCCCGATCATGTATTAAATGACCGCCACTGATCTCAATCTGCTTCACTAAAGTTTACCAAATTTTTCTTAACCTAAGTGAAGCTCCACTGTATATGGAGAGTGGCAGGGACATGGTCCAAATTAAATAATAACTAGTGTATGTGTTTAATTCTCAGGAGAGTTCATGACCTTTTGACCCTACCACCCCTTCCCTCCTGTACACGTGCCGGTGTTATGTTTTTTATGGAATTAGAGAAAAAACTATAAAATTTCAACTTCAAGAATATCTGCAAGATTAACATCACCCAGGCCGCATTTTGTTTTTTTCTTATGCCGCGTCACGCTACACTTCTGAGTGAATCTCATTTTACAAACATCACACTTAAATGGTTTGTCACCGCTGTGTACAACTCTGTGCCTGTTTAATAAATCTAAAGTGTAAAATGCTTTCGAACACCAACATGTATACAATTTAGCCGGTTTATATCCGTCGTGCTTTCGTTTATGTGTCCGCAATCCGACAATTGAAGCATACATTTTCGAACATAAATCACACTTATACGGTTTGGGATCTTTCGTGTCGTGAATCTTCATATGTAACGTTAACGAATATTTATGTGAAAATGTTTTTGAACATTCGTTACACTCATACAATTTCTCACCGGTGTGACTTTGTTCATGAATTTTTAGATGTTTAACTAATTTAAATCGTTTACCACAAAAAGCACATAAGTATGGTCGAACACTTTCATGTACACTTTTATGTTTATGTAAATCTTTGGATGTAAAAAATTGTTTTGAACATGTGGTACACTTATATTCCCGTTTACCAATATGTATCCTAGCTTTATGTGTAATTAAACCGGATCTGTACGTAAACGTTTCTGAACACTGATCACACTTAAATGGTTTTTCACCGGTATGAATTCTTAAATGATCCAGAAGACTGTCCGGTTGCGTGAACACTTTACGACATATTTTACATTGTCTATCACCCAATTTTCCATCTACTTTTAAATCTTTATGTTTTAGTTCGTGTATTTTTAAATTCAATCGATAAGTAAACGTTTCAGAACATTCTTCACATTTGAACGGTTTTTCACTGGTGTGTTTTATGAGGTGTTTTTCCAAAAAATTGATGTGCGAAAAATTTTCCGAACAAATATTGCATGTAATTAATTGATTTTTGCTGCTGGATGAATTTTCACGAATATGTTCTTTGTATATATGAAGTTTCTCATGTTTCTTTCGTTGATCAGTGCGAGAAAATGTTTGCGGACATTTTCGACATTTGAATTTTATACCCTTGTGAGTATTCTCATGTCGTCGCAAATTAAAAAGTGAACTGTACGCTTTCAAGCATATTTTACACACGAATCGTTTGTTATAAAGTTCATTAGTATCGAAACTTTTCGAGCAATGATTTGTTTTTTCAGTCTCATTCGTGTGTGATTCCTCCGGTGGATTCGATGCGGATTCTTCTGTATTTGTACTGTGGTACTTAAGTTCGTGTTTTTTTAGGTTTTCGGCTCGACAAAATTCACTCGAACATATCTTACACTTAAATTCGGCATTCGTGTGCATTTTTTCATGTCGTTGCAAACTACGAGAGCTACTGTACCCTTTGGAACATATTTTACACACAAACCATTTTCCATTAGTATAAGGCTCGTTGACGTCTGAACTCTTCGAGCGATCTGTTTTTTTAGTTTCGTTTAACTCTTCATTCGTATACCGTTTCGGGGTATTAGACGAGGATTTTGTATTCGTACTGTGGTACTTATTTTTGTGTCTTTTTCGTTTAGGTTCATTGATGTTTACACTTTCTGAGCGATCCGTTTCTTCAGTTTCGGCATTTTCATACGCAATTAATTTATTTTCATTAGGTAAATCTTTGGAATCATCGTTTTCTTTGTGGGTTCGTTCGTGGTTCTCCAAACTCTCGGCTCGATCGTATTCTTTGGAGCATATTTTACATTTGAATTTTATATCTGTCTGAACACTGTTACGTCGTCGTAAATTATAGAACTTACTGGTCGAATTATTAGTTTTTTCAGCTTCCAAAGAGTCTGAAGAGGTAATAGTATTTGTACTATGAAATTTATTTTCATGCCTCTTCAAACCATCAGATCGACAAAATGTTTGCGAACATTTTTTACAGTTGAATTTTATACCTTTGTGAACATTTTGATGTCGTTGTAAACTATAGGGAGCACTGTACGATTTAAAACATATTTTACATACAAACGGATTGATTTTTTCAGTTTCATTCGATTCGTCACCTGAAAATGGTTCCGATGAATCTGAAGAGGAACTACTACGTCCATTGTGAACTCTATTTTTGTGTCTTCTTAAATTATCGTCTCGAGAGAATTTTTTCAAACAGATATTACATTTGAATTTGACGCTAGTGTGAATATTTTCATGTCGCTTCAAACTGCTCGATGTAGAATATACTTTTGAACATGTTTTACAAACAAACTCCATTTTAGGTGTTGATTCCGCGTAATTTTGGTCGTCATCGGACTCGATTTTAATTTCAGAATGTAAACTTGCT
The DNA here is from genome assembly GCA_035578155.1 of Brachynemurus nebulosus. Lineage (NCBI taxonomy): Eukaryota > Metazoa > Arthropoda > Insecta > Neuroptera > Myrmeleontidae > Brachynemurus > Brachynemurus nebulosus. Next base: position 5,938,613 of record JAPWDM010000018.1, on the reverse strand, counting down.
AAATCTAAAAAAGGATTTTGACATTCAGTTTTAATAATGTCTTCAGATTCATTATTCCGTTCATTTTGTAGATAACTCTTTAGAAGGCTCATTGTCAGTGTAATTTTTTATGTAACTGCCAGTTAAACTAACTACGCGAAAATGACGCTAACTTATAATTACGTGAACAACGTATATCACGTACATGTTTCTCGCATGCTATATTTTTTTTCCGTTAAAATTCATTTTTACCTTTTTGTATACGTCAGCCAGTTTTTAGGTTGAAAATATGTAGATATACATAAATGACATTTGATATCCTTGATTGCCTTGATAACGTAGGTAACGTAGCATTCGTGATGTACTGCATGTACTGCGTATCGCATTAATGGCTGTGTTCGAGCAGAAAAAAATTCTTTAAGCACTTCAAGCCGCTACATATTGCTGACTAATTTTCTGCTTGGATAGAAATCAAGTGACATGTAGTTCTGGCTTACACCAAATTTAAATTTTACTGCGATAAATTACAAAATTCTGCCATATTGTTGTTTACTCTGATGATTCTTCAATAATATGACCATAGAAATATGACCTATAATACCCATATTGTTTAAAATATAAAAGAAATAAGAAATTTTCTTACGAATAACTCTTATTGAGGTTATTTTGTTTAAATATCTACGACGACATTTTGCTTTTTGGTGCTTTGTTATTCTTAATAAATCGCCATTTTGCTTTAAAGCGTTTTAAAGAATTTTTTCTGCTCGAACGTAGCCAATCATACATAACGTTACGCTCCTTTCACATTGTACGATTTTCGCCGTACGGTAAAAAACCGTATGACTTTTTGCAGTGATATTGTTGTTTTCACATTGCACCGTTTTTTGCCGTTACAAACTGAATATCTTTGTTTGATTTACAGCGTCATACAAGTAATAAGTGTGATTAAAGTTAATTCTGTAAACAGAGGAAATAGAAAGTAGGATTATTTATTAACACACTCTTTAAAAATCTGAAAAATGACGAAAATAAATTTTTCAACTATTTTCGGATGTGATTAATTAATTACATCTCCTTTGATTAATTACTTGGCGAACTTAATAGTACAAGATCCCGCAGCTGATTTCTGCAGATATCTGTTTTTTTAATGAAACTTAATTTAAAAGATTCCTTAATGGTAATGTAATACATTGCTCCCGGGTTGCCAGCTCTCAATCGGCTGCAACCTCTAGGTTGCCAGGTATTAACAGGTATATTGTTGTTAATAATTTGCGGTCACGTGTTTTTTGAGAAAATTAGATACTAAATTAAAGTTTTATTTTTTCTGAACACGATAATACATGGTTGCCTGTGAAAAAATAGCCGCAAGCTATGGTTGCCATTACTTTTAATTAACACTATGAGGCCCGAGCACTTTCATAGTAAATTTCCCCGGAAGCCGGCAATATTTAAAAAAAAAAACTATATAAACAAATACATAAAATAAAATGATTCAAACACACAACACATTTCCACACGTATGTATGTGTAAAACAGTAAACAGACGTACTACGTGATACGTACATACATACTACATTACACTGGCATTCAAATCAATTTTATTTAAAAATATAAATTATATTTTTTATGTATTTTTTGTTTATCTTAAAATTTTTTATACATAGAAACCAAGAGAGTAGTGTTTGTTGGTATGTATGTGTTTGTGTGAATGGGAACACATCCGTGTGATGAAGAATGATAAACATGATAAACATCGCACACATAATGAGTAATCAACTAATCAATTAATCATTGATCGCGGTCGGCCTCTGGGGAAGTTTTGTTTGGATTCGGATGCCGAAGCCGTGGGACTGAAAGTGTTAATTACTCTCTTATCACATCTCAGCTGCAACTATTGAAAAAAAAAATTTATACATATTGATCAATCAAGGCAATGAACATATTATATATTATATTGTACATATTATGTACGTTATGTATAATGTAATACATATTTCATTGCCTTGATTGATCAATATGTATAATTTTTTTTTTTTTTCAATAGTTGCAGCTGAGATGTGATAAGAGAGTAACTAATTAATTAAAAGTAATGACAACCATAACTTGCGGCTATTTTTTCACAGGCAACCATGTATTATCGTGTTCAGAAAAAATAAAACTTTAATTTAGTATCTAATTTTCTCAAAAAACACGTGACCGCAAATTATTAACAATATACCTGTTAACACAATATCAACTACAATATATAGTTACTCCACTTGTCCTTAAATGTAAAATCAACCTTTATGAACCTCACCTAACACTCCTTCAATCAGGGGCCTCTTGTTTGTTTTGTGTAAGATGCCATGATAGCCCTCTTGGCCAATTGTTCAAATCATATGTATGTCTATTGTCACTGTTGTGAATTGTCTTTAAATGTTTGATCCTATTTTACCCTAACATTTAAATTTACTAAGTTGCTGGCAAAGAATGATCAAAAGATCGGAGGCCAAAAAAAAACAAAAAAAAAAAAAATACCTGTTAACACCTGGCAACCTAGAGGTTGCGGCCGATTGAGAACTGGCAACCCGGGAGCATGTATTACATTACCATTAAGGAATCTTTTAAATTAAGTTTCATTAAAAAAAACAGATACCTACAGAAATCAGCTGCGGGATCTTAGACTATAAGAATTCGTCAAAACGTCAAAATACAATTTCGAAATTACATACAAATCTATTAAAATGTTGGTTATCATATTCAACATTAGTTTCATTCATTTTACAAATAAAATTAATAATTAACATAAATTCAACAAAATAATGTTACTGCCGTACGTTAAGGATGCATACAAAAAATGAAAATTCCAACCATATTATACACATCTAGACATATTATAGACAAAATAATGAATTTAGTTATAATAGTTGTAACTGTTATAACAATGTCTAGTGATAAAGAGAGCCTAATTTTATTTAAAACAAAAAGCGCAAAAAGCAATCAAATATTCCGTTATAAAATTCATATATTCAGTGTTGCTAACCGTAATTTATTAAAAATCCCACAGGATTTTTTGAAAAATCCTATTTTTTATACAAAAATCCTACATCGTAAAAAAAATTTTTCAAAATAAAATACATATTGTAAATAATTACATATTACTCATGGTTTACGACAATAAAAAGTAAGAAAATGTGTTTAAGTTTTTATTTAGACATGATTTAAAAAATACAGCCTATTCTATCCCCAGTTTGAATTTTACGCACATGTTTTATGTACTTTACTTGATACAGCTTCCAATTTTACGACTAGAGGTGTGAGCAAGAATTTTTTCAAAAAAACCCGCAAATTGGTATAAGCCCCTTAAGCTGCCAACATTGCATATACTATACTAAAAATAATTTTTTTCAATGTAACTAAATCAAATATCAATCAGAAATATGCGTATAAGAGTAAAAATGTTAGATGAAATTTGAGTGTAGTGACATTTCAAACGCGCGCTCCTAAAATTTTGTTTTCTTCCGGACCGAGAGATGGCATGTAAATAGGGGTTTAGTAGAGTCCCTATAATAAATAGAGTCGTGACATGTCATCCATTTTGTATCCAAAACAGAGCGGGAAGCTTTAAAATTAATTATCACATGTTTGAGTAAATATTTTTGAGTACATAATAATTGTTAATAAGTTATGAATTAATGAACAATTAAAAATTTTTAATTTAATTATTCTTTCTAAGTTAAACTGAATGGTTTTTGTTAAGATTTTATTTATTTCCAATGTATTTTACGAAAACTTTGGATACAAAATGCCGGAACCAATCAGCATTCAGCACACATGTCACGACTCTATTTATTATAGGGACTCTAGGTTTAGCACCGTTGTACAGAGATAGTTATCTTTAGTGTATTTGATCTGTGGCGCCGTACGCCCCGTACGCATAAACGCAAACACTGTTGTACGCTTGGCGTACTGGTTAACTTACTAACCTATACAAGGGCTTAAAAAATAAAAACGTTAATAACATTAGAAACGTTTGAAACCTAAATTTGTCATTAAATATTCGGAGAAAAAAGAAAATGGAAAATAAACAATCTGTATCAATGACTGATCCATTTACTGTTAAAATAAAAGAGGAGGAAAATTTACAAAACGTAGATCACTCATTTTCAAATACATCAAAAACGGAATTATCTGGTTGTTCATATTATGGAAATGAAATAAAATTGGAACTGAAAGAAAGCAATAATACGGATAATTTATCAAGTTTGAAAAGTTTACATACCGAAATCAAATTAGAAGATGATGAAGAAGATATGTTAACAGAAAATAATGTTTTATTTGACGAAAGTTGCGAAAATTATTTGAACACAGAAAATGTAATTGAGCAGGGTAGTTTAAGAATTTGTGAAAAATCTCATACTAGTGAAAAACCAAACACGTCAAGATATTTGAAAAAACATGAAAAAATACAGAATAGTGAAAAGTCATTCAAACGTAGTACATGTTTCAAGTCATTTTCTCAGTCAAGTAATTTAAAAACAGATGAAAGAATTCATACAGGAAAGAAACCATTTAAATGTGATACATGTTTTAAAACATTTTCTGAATTATGTAATTTAAAAACACATGGACGAATACATACAGGAGAGAAACCATTCAAATGTAACACATGTTTTAAAACATTTTCACAGTTGAGCAGTTTACAAAAACATGATAGAACACATACAGGAGAAAAACCATTTAAATGTGATACATGTAGCAAAACATTTTCTGATCCATCCACTTTACGGAAACATAAAATGATACATACAAGAGAAAAACCATTCAAATGTGATATATGCTTTAGAACATTTTCTCAGTCAAGTATTTTGAAAAGACATGAAGGAACACATACAGGAGAAAAATCATTCAAATGCAGTACATGTCTGAAAACATTTTCACAGCCAAGTAATTTAAAAACACATGAAAGAATTCATACAGGAGAGAAACCATTCAAATGTGATACATGTTTAAAAACATTTCCTCACTCAGGTGATTTAAAGAAACATCAAAGAATACACACAGGAGAGAAACCATTCAAATGTAACATATGTTTTAAAGCATTTTCACAGTCAGGCGATTTAAAGAAACATAAAAGAACACACACAGGAGAAAAACCATTTAAATGTGAAATATGTTTTAAAACATTTTCTCGGTTAGACAGTTTGAAGACACATCTTAAAAAACTTCATATTTCAGAAAAATAAATTCCAAAAATTCATTTCGGCACGACTATGATTTTCTGGACATCGTGAATTGAGTGTATATTCTACCAATGGCTACAATTTCTAATTATACATTCTAATCTAGCGTCATGAAAATTTGGGCAAAGAAAAGTGCCAGAAATCCTAATGATGTCGGCGACTAATTGTCAGTTTCTAAAGTTATCGGATACTGGGAAACAGCCTGTTTGAAATTAATTATGACCTGTGAATACCGACATCTTGAAAACTGAGGGAAATATCGATTGTTTTTTTATTATTGAAAAAGTGTTTATTTGGGCCAGTTTTGCCAGAATATACACTCAAATCACGGTGTTCAGAAAATCCCCTGTGCCCCTTTCATTCTATTTAACATTCATTCATTATTAATTTTGTTTTTCTTTTTTTTTTTCTGTAAAAATTATTTGTATAATAAACAATTTAAAAAAAAAAAAAAATGAATTAGTTTGTTAATAAATGATCCTGATTTTTGGTATTAAAAAACGTTATCTAGATCATGCTGGAGTTCATATCTAGACCAACTACAGATTAAAATAACTATCTGATACGGACAGAATGAGACCGCAGTTTAATACAAATTAGTGCATAAACAATTATTGCGAAAAACCGCTAAAAATCGCAATTTTTTCAATTTCTCACGTCTAAATTTTTTTAATGGAACTTGGTGAAGTGTAGCTTTCACAAATGGAATAAGATTTTTAAAAATTGCATAGTAAATTGCAAAAACTGAATAGTGTTTGTAAAAATAAATTTTTTCGAAAAAAGACGTTTTCTTAGAATCGATTTAATTTAGTTCTAAACCGCCTACAAACACATTTACGAGTTTAAAATTTTTTTGAAGCTTTACGTGGTAGGAGCGGATAAATCCGCTTCATAAGTGCGAGAAGCGGATATACCGCACGGTCAACGATAAACACATCTCTTAAGTGCGAAGAGCGGATATGTCGAAATAGTATAAAATATCCCTGTCGCAGCGCAGCATGTGCATAACATAGCGAATTTCCAAATATTGGCCACTGGCGGATCTCATTTAAGACCTGTACCCATTTAAAATAATTTAGCTTTTTAAGAGTGAAAAGATTTTCAAAATCAGTTGAGTACTTAATTTTTGGATCTTTTTCGCATAAGGCGCTTGGCGCATGTATCCATTTAAAATAGTTTAACTTTCTGATGGTGAAAAAATTTCTAAAATCAATTGGGTAGTTCATTTTTATACCCATCTAAAAAAGTTGAGCTTTCTAAGAATAAAAGAATTTTCAAAATCGGCTGGGTAATTTATTTTTGGCATTTTTGGGACCCAAGATCTCGAGCGGACTTTATACAACACCACTAGAAGCATCAAGTATTAACGTTCGTATACTGTATACGATGTATAGCGAACGTTAATACTTAACCCTTCTCTCTAGGACATGGAAAGTGAGACAGGAATATACAACATTTCTCAAAAGCAAGCCGAGTCAAAACAAGTGTAATGTAATTAAAAATAAGAGCAAGCGACTATGGTTTACGCCGATACGAATTGGCCCTATATCTATCTAAAATAGTTTAGCTCTCTAACAGTGAAAAAATTTTCAAAATTGGTCGGTTAGTTTATTTTTGACATTTTTGAGTCCCACAGACCCTAGTAGACCTTACATAAGGTAATCTATATCAACCTAAAATAGTTTAGCTCTTTAACAGCGAAAAAATTTTCAAAATCGGTCAGTTAGTTTATTTTGCGGTTTTAAGATCCTAGGACCCTGGCCGACCTCATACAACATAGAAGCTATGTCCATCTAAAATTGTTTACCTCTGTAACAGTGAAAAAATTTTCAAAATCGGTCACTTATTTCTTTTTTGATACTTTTGTTCCCATGGACCCTGGCGGATCTTACATAACGTAATCTATTAATCTATCTAAAATAGCTTACTTCTCTAACAGTGAAAAAAAATTTCAAAATCGGTCGGTTAGTTTATTTTTGACACATTTGGGTCCCATGGACCCTGGCGGACCTTATATAACGTAATCTATATCTATCTAAAATAGCTCAGCTCTTTGACAGTGAAAAAATTTTCAAAACTGGTAGGGTAGTTTATTTTTTACAATTATAGGATTAGTGGACCCTGGCGGGTCATATAACTTATGGCAGTCCGTGTGGATCTTGCGGACATTATTTAATGATTTAACTAATTAAAATACTTGAGCTTATTAACGGTGAAAAAAATTTCAAAATCGATTGAGTAGTTAATTTTTGGCATTTTTAGGTTCCCAATAGCCTGACGGATCGCATATAAGATACCTTAAATCCATTTAAAATTATTTAGCTTTCTAACATTAATGATTAATAGTGAAAAAATTTTCAAAATCGATCCAGTTCTTTAAAATTTTTTTGCATGATCGTGTATTTTCATGCATTTACCGATGCTGTTGACAATGCTGGTAACTTACATTTCCCGAACGTTTGTTTATATCCATGGAAACCAAAAAATAACAGTGTGGTAAGTGAAATAGATGCGTGGTAAGTGAATAGGAGTGTGGTAAGTGAAATTAGTTCAAAAATGATTGTAATTATTTATTTATATTGAAATTAAAAGTACAATTTGAACAATTAGGAAAATAAATCGATTAATATGAAAATTTTCACTAGTTTGTACATTATTATTATTATTATTGTTGGCATTGGTCTTCATATTTTATTGACATTTCAAAAGGTCGTTCAATCATTAAAATTTTCTGTGGTTTTCATAATCTTCCCTTCATTTTACGAGAACAAATTTGCAGCCAAAATTAAAATCCTTCATCAATTTCATTATTCTCACTAATTTATAGTTTAACAAACTATTTTTCCCAATTTTTTTTTTAATAGAAAATTCAAAAAAATATTCACACCAATTAAATATTGACACTTAATTTTTTATTTACAAATATGACAAATATAGTTGTCAATTGTCACTACAAAGATTCGTATAGTTGCTAATACAATAAAAATTTATAATATTTATTCATGGCGTTCTATGTGATAACATAGAAATATAAATTTCACCTATATTATCTGAATTTTATTTTTTATTTACTATATTTTTATTCTTTAATTATTTTAAATCGATCGTGCAAAAAATATTATACAATTCACGATGCGTTAAGTGCCTTTACTGATCTCGAAAATTGCAAAAACTCGACCCTGCGGGTCTCGTTTTCGCAACATTTTCTCGATCAGTAAAAACAACTTACTGAACTTATATTGTAAAATACTATTTCCTGGCATACAAACATTATGTACCAATTCGTATCGGCGTAAGCCAATAAAGCCGCTTGCTCTCGTTTTGAATCAATTTGCACTTATCTTGAATCACAGTTGGCTTGCTTTTGACATTTTTGTATATTCCTGTCAAAAAATCCAAACAAAATTGGATCTGTTCGCACGCTACAATTAGTACAGTAACTGAAGCATTTGGCTAGCAATTTTTTCGGATGGGATGGATTGGCTTGAAATTTGAACTGTAGCTAGGGAGTAGCCCAAGAAACAAAAGTTATATAATCCCGATGTGTGCTTTCACCCTAGGGGTGGAAGGCACCCCTTCTAGGGGTTGGAAATTTTTTTATGAAAAATAACCTCACCGTTCGATAGAGGGACAAATTCTAAGTAAAAAATATTCTATAAGAATTTTTTGTACAATCAATACTTTTTGAGATATTGGCGCCTAAATGTGGTCGTTTTTAGCCCAAAAAATGCATGTTTTTGAGGGATATTTCGCAAATATCTCAAAAACTACAAGTTTTACATAAAAAATGGTTATGAGCAAAAATAAAGAAAATCAAGTAGCAAAGAGATTGCATTCTTTTTTATTTTTGTAGGTAGAACACAACCTAAGTTATGACTCCTTGAAGTTAAAATCGATTTTGACGATAGCTAAAATCGAAACTTTCAATGTCATTTGGAGGAAAAATGAGAGGTTTTTCGAAAAAACTCATATTACACCTTTTAAAGTACTTGAATAGACCTTTATTTTGAGCTGTGGTAAAAGCCATTAGTATAAAAATTAACGGAGTTACATTCAAAGCAAAATGGTTGTCTTGATTTTTGAGAAAAAAAAATTGGTATCAAAATTAATTACTTGACGGCAAACATTGAAACTAAGCGTAATCCGTCGCCAGTTTACTTTATTCATATATAAACAATGGGTTCTGGGAGTTTGAACGGATTTAGAAGTTTAAATTCGAAAAAATGACTGATATATTCTTGAAAAAAAATTTAATTTTAAAAAAATCATAGTTTTTTTCAAAATATTTAAAAAACTAACAAATTTATGGAAAAAAATTATAGAATGAAAATTGTAGGTCTTTTCTTGCTGAAAAATTTGCTTTTTTGCTCATTTTTGTACGTCCAAATTTGACTGAGTTATGATCGTTAGAAGCACAAAACAGAACGCGAAGACTACCTTTCCTAAGCCCTTTAAACTTACAAATCTAAAAATTGAAGGACTCAAAAAAATTGTAAATCATAAGACTTATAGTGCTTAAAATTTCCTACCAAATGGTTTTTTAAGCGAATTGATAACTTAAAAATTAAAAAAGTTATAGTAAGAAAACCAATTGCATTTTTTCGGTAAAATTTTTGGAGCAGGTAAATTACCATCATCTTTGTGTATTTTTTGTATTTTTTTAATAATTTAGTTAAAAAATTTTAAAAATAAATTCAATAGAATGAAAAAAAAATTAATTATATCAACACGTAATGTATAATTCACATGCTATTTTTCCATACATATAATTTTTATGCAATTTTTCCATAAAGGGTAGGATTTTTTAAAAGGGGTAGTTCTTCTATCAGGGTTTTTGGGAGATTAAAAAGTTACAATATAATCATACATTTGAAAACTTTTAAAAAGTTACAATTCATCATATGTACACCAGTATATAATATCTCAAGCCGTTAATAATCGTTTTCTTCTTTATTTTATAATAAGGGGTGATTTATTTTTTAACGGTTGCAGCTTTTTAATGAGTGATAAGTTTTCTAATGAAAAATAAAAGAGATATAATACATTGTGAATGCACCAAAAGGTTACTTTAGGCTGCTAAAACTTTTTTCCTATTTTTTCGGAAACACAGGGGTAGTTTTTAAGAATTTTTTGGGTAGAAAAGTAACTGAATTTCATAAATTATACTAAAAAACTTGAAAGGAATTTTATCCAACATATTTGAACATAAATTGAATCTTTAAAATACGTAAATCTGGACTTTTCGTATTTTTGTCATACAAGGGTAGTTTTTACCCCTAATTATCAAAAAGCACACATCAAGACAATATAACTTTTGAATTGTAGGGTCAGATGAGCTGGTATACAAATTTTCAGGAAAATCCATTCAATCCGAAAAAATTGGGAGCTTTTACATTATTTTGTCTTTCAGTGACTGTACTAAATTATACGCACGGAAACGGACGCTTTCAATGGACGAGGATGTATAGCTTCACAGCTGTTTGGATCGTTCGTCCATTTTCGCGCGAAGAAGTTCGTCCCATGAGATTTTTGTTTTAATTGAAATGAAACTAAAGGTAAATTACAATTATAACTGTGTAACTTTGCCTATTACGTGTCATAAATTGTTTTTTACGTATTTTTATAGCATCTATAGCTTGAGAAAAAGAAAATTAAAAAATATCGTTAAAAAATTAAATAATTCTTATATTCGAAACAAATCAATCTTCTATTCTTTTCTAAAAACAAACTGCAAATTTAAAATTTATTACGTAAATGCAATAATGAAAGAAATAAAGCCAAGAAAATGGAAATTATTTAAATTCAAAGTGACAAAGCATGGTTAAATTTAAATGAAATGGACCATAAATACAATGTATTTGGCCTGTTAATAGCGTCAGTCAATCAAAAATTAGACCCACTAATGGCCACATTATTATCAAGTATATTATAAAATCACTGTATATTTGACACATCTGGCATAACGGTTTTATATCCCCAATTAATTGCTTGATACTAGTTCTAATTTTACAACAAGAGGCGCGATTGGGAATCCTTGCGTCACCAATATTTTTTTTGGAGGATTTTTCCCTTAAGGTAATTGGTCGATAAAACGATTTTCTCAAAGGAATTTAACGAAACTTCTCTCGATATTTATTTAATCCAATCCCAATAATAATTCGAGCCCTTACCCTAAAAAAATTTACCATCCCAATTTTGAGAAAAACGGTTTTAAAGTTTCGTAATTTTAACACGGGCTCTTATGGGAAAACTCTATTTTTTTTTGAATAAATTGAAAACTTGTCAAAGGAATTTGATAAAAATTTAATATGTTATTTAATACAAAATTACAAACCATATTTAATAAGAATTAAAAGTTATTGACCACGCCGTTTTTTAAATATAATTTAAAAACATCATTTTACAACGTTTTTACAACGCTTTTTCAACAATTCTTTTAAATTGCTACTACATAAGCGCGCGGAAATTCAAAAAAACAAGTGGTATGCAAATACAATAACTGAAGAATAATACATTATTTAATTTTTGATAAAAGAAAATTTTTTTGCTGAGATATACTTTTGTACCTGACTATCTCAGAGCAACTACGTTAAATGCATTTTTTCGAGAGATTTGACAAACTGATGGAAAGATTCTGATGAGTCACTTAACGACTAGGGATGGAAAAGGCGCGCGCAAAATCGATTCTCGACTTTAAAATCGCCTTTCATTTTTTCGATTCTCAAAGTCGATTAATTGACTCTGAAAGTCGACTTTTCGACTTAAATCGACTTTTCAAAAATTTATTAGTTTATTTATAGAAACTATTAAGTATATACTTTAAACAATCTGTACTGTTTTTTAAATAATTTATTGAATAATGAACATATAATTTCTAAGAATTTAACAAGAGATAAGTTATCAATAAATTGTTCGCGATTTGGCGTTGAACATTAACATTAAAATTAAAATGGACAGTAGAATTAATGGGCCGATTCCTATCGGTGTAAGCCAAAACCGCTTGCACTCATTTTGAATCAATTTGCACTTGTTTTGATATATATTGTACATCGACGTATACGCTGTATACATCGGTATACAGTGTATACGGTATACGATATATACCGAACGCTAATACTTGACCCTTCTCTCTAGAACATGGAAAGTGAGACAAGAATATACAAAAATGTCAAAAGCAAGCCAAATGTGATTCAAAACAAGTGCAAATTGATTCAAAATGAGTGCAAGCAGCTTTGGCTTACACCAATACGAATCGGCCCAATATTAAGCTACTGTTTAATTAATGTTAAGTTAATGTTTTTGCGCGATTTATAAATGCACATTGCATATACGCAAAAAGTCGAAAAGTCATCGAGTGAGAGTCGATTTCAGGTCGACTTGACGTGACTGAAATCGATTTTAAAAAGTCGATTATTTTTAATAAATAATCGACTTTCGACTAAAGTCGGAGCCGACTTTACCATCCCTACTAACGACACAAATGGATTACTCACCGGTGCACAACCTTAAGAAACATAATGATTGTTAAGTTTTATAGGCTACACATATTAGATGTCGTTAAGTCTCTATATTCAATTCTAATTTAGCTTTTTGGTTTCTTTTGAATCACTTTAAGTATCTTTACAACTATATACGTTTATTGTATCTACCATTTTGTTCCCATTGTTGCCCCTCTGGTACACTGTATTTTCCGTAAAAGTTTCACTTCAGTCTTGGATTTATCTAAGCGAGGCAAAAACTGGAATTTTTTTATTGCAAAAATTTGGATTTGTCTCTTAGGTAAAGCCAGTAAAGCATAGTGACTACCAAGATAACTTTAATAAGTAAAACAAATACTTAGGTAAAAAATAATTTATTAAAATACTTGTATTTTATATTAAAATATATATAATATTTTATAATTTATTAAAGTATAGATTTTATAAATATTAAAATAAATTGCATGTGTACATATATTTTATTTGGTAAAAAATTAGACAATTTTTATTTTTAATTAAGGTAACAATAACAGCCTTTTACTATAGACTTTTATACTACATATAAATATAAGTTCTATCTATAGAAAAATATATAAAGAAAATAAATGGATTAGTAGATGCAATCTTTTTTCGCATTAATTTTTTTCAAATTTTGCAAATAAGTCTATTTTTATGTTTTTTCCACACTGTTACATAGTTCATATTATCGCCTTAATTTGGCTTATACTACTTTTTTAAAACAATTAGTTTTAGCGAATTTCCAGAATGGAAATTCAGCTATTATTTTCCTCATAGTGTTGGTAACTAGAGATGATCGATATATCGATAACTGTTATTTTATAACTAGTATAGAAAGATAACAGTTATCGTCAATAACTGGAATACCCAGTAACTGGTTACTTAAATAACTCCTTTGGAAATATCGATAACATAGGTCAATATTAATATATTCGAAAGCAAGGATCACAGTAATTTATTTTAACCACCTACGGAGAATTTCAAAATAATAACCCCCAAAATGTGTAACTTGCCCCAGGCAAGTTACACATTTTCTATTGTAGCACATTTCCTCACTGATTTTTAAAAAACCCTTAAAAATGAACTATTGTTTATTGTACAGTTATTTATTTGTATTTGTAATTTTCTATCCATAAAATTGTTTAAATTGTGTATATTATATAAAGCCTAAATCCTTGCATAGACAAGTATTTGAACAGATATTGCAGTACAATAAAACAAAAAATGTTATTTAGTATCCGTCAGTATTATAGATCTGTGCATATTTCACTAACAGAACCGTCTATAGGCATATCGAATATCTTACAATATGTTAAAATATCCAAATACTATACCAGTTATTATAATAACTGTTATAAATAACAGTTATTTTTCAGTAACTGTTATTGCAATAACAGTTATTAGAAAATAACCGTTTAGCTCATCTCTATTGGTAACCCACAGAACAAAGAAACACATTCCCTTGGAGGAATTTATTCCTCCATTCCCAATCTATCTCTACACTCTTAATGTGGTCAAGTAAACTAAATACTAAAGGTCGATTGCCAAGAATGTTAATTTGTGGTCCCTGACCACTCACCATTTCGCTACTGACGGAAGGATCGATTTCCAAAAATGTCAAACTGTCCCTAACCATTACTTCACTATTTTTGTTATTGAAAATTTTGTTTTATTATCTGTAATTATTTAAATAATTCACAAGAATAGTAAAACAAATAGTTTACTTACAATTAGCAAAAAATATGACACGTTTACTTTTTAATTGTGGTAATTGTTTCAATTTTAATTGCTCATTTTCAAACAAAGGGTATAGCCGGGTTTGTATGGGCAATCTGTTCTCAATGGCAACTCATATTAATAACGTTAATAACTGTACAAACGTTATGGTAAGGCTATAAGCAATTTATATCTACAATCTTCCCGGCGAAAACCGAGTAGTTACGGAGATAATTACAAAAATAATAAAAAATGACTCCTTTCTTCAAAAAAATTTTTCCGATAATTGTTTAATACAGGAAAGTAATTTCAAGTTTCCATAACGGCAAACACATTCGAGAATATTAGGCATATTTATCAACGTCCCAGCCCTTGTTAGTAAGAATAATAACAAGGATAAAATCCGATCTAATGTTAATTTTATAGTTTCCACTAAATGGTCACCTCAAAAAAAAATTAGTAACTGTGTCTTAATTTACTTTATTACCATTAAAATTTCATTTAAATTCAAGGAGTGCAACATAATAAAAAAAATATTTGCCACTCCTGACCTATTAAATAGCAGTTACCGAAAGAAAAAATGTTTTTACAGAAAGCAATCATTTTTTTTTTATTGTTAAAAGCTTTTATGTAACTTGCTATGTTAGTATGTTGGTTTAGATCAAATCTTGGAATCAAAATTTAGACAAGTTCTAATTGAGCTAGAGGTTTCAAATTTTGCATACGTGTCTAATCTTGATGACAATGCAATATTGTATAATTATTAATAGATTTGAGCGTTACTTTATGGTATTCATATTTGTAAATAATAAACAAATACTTTACTTTGCAAAATACCACTTTTATTTTTGAAACTGTGACAATATTGTTTCAAAAATAAAAGTGGTATTTTGTAAAGTAAAGTATTTGTTTATTATTTACATTGTACAATTAGTTTTGCCCTAAATCGCCTCAAACCAAAATGGGGTATTTGACAGTATCAAAAAAAAGCAATTAAAACAAATTTTAATGAAAATTTATAATAAAAGAAAGCAATTTATTATACTAATTCATCTTAACTATCATTATTTGATTTAAAAAAAAAATTAATTCAAAAAGTAATTTTTTAGCTAAAATCCACGTAAGCAGAAACGGGCTGTGACATTGCGTTCTCTTATATTTCAACACTATCGCCAATAGTGTCGCTAGTTAAATTCCGGTTAGCAAACATAACTATGGAAATTAATCAAAATTTAATTAATTTTTTAAAAAATCAACAATCTCTTTTACTAGTTACAACAGTTTTTTTTCTTAGTTACAGGACACCTGTTGCTATCTAGAGAATGTGACGTAACTGACAGCTAGTAAACGTTTTCGCGCAAATTTTTAGAGCAAACACTAAAATAATTTTTTCTGACAATTTTCGGCATTATTTTTAAAATAAAAAACGTATACAAGCATAATACATAAATATGTGTTTTAAAATAATTTCCCCAAATTAGTCAAATTCCCCATTGTTGACTTTTAGTCCTATATGCAATTTTTTGACATTTCGAGTTGTCAGATAATTGTCTATTGATGTTATATTGCAATGATTGCAATTTTTTGTTTCCATAGTTATGTTTGACTAGGGTAAATTAACCGATTAAAATATAGGTAAAAAAATTACTCCTTTGTTTTTTTTTTTTTTAAATTAATTGTGATCAGACTAAAAAATAGAAAATAAATTAAAGTAAAAAAATGTTTTTTAAGAAAAAGCTTTTATTTAAAAATGGCCTAAAAAAATAAATAACTTTTGAGTGAAGTTTGAAGCAATATGCAACATAATTTATAAAAGCTTGAGGCGTTTAATTAAGTCTGGTAACTATTGAAAAGTAAAATAGCTACACTTATATTCAAAACATCCAAAAAAGAAATAATTAATGATAACACCTCAAGCTTTTATAAATTATGTTGCATATTGCTTTAAACTTCACTCAAAAGTTATTTATTTTTTTAGGTAATTTTTAAATAAAAGCTTTTTCTTAAAAAACATTTTTTTTACTTTAATTTATTTAAGCACTAACTGGCACTTGCGACTGGTAGGTCGAGGGTTCAAATCCCGCGGCCGGCTATGCTTGTGAAGGTTTTTCTGCAGTTTCCCTTCACAATTCCAGATGAATATCGGCATAGTTCCTTAAGAAGACGGCTGCAGACGCATACCTACCAAATCCTAGCCCTCACACCACTTTCCTTGTCCTCCACCCACATCATAATTGTATAATGTGAGGAATATTGTAAATGTTAAAATAATAAAATAAAGATACAAATAATGATGTGGGTGGCGTCTGTTACAGATTAAAAAATGTCTAAAAAACGGACGTTAAACGCATTATTATTATTATTATTATTACTTTAATTTATTAAATTTTTGTAATTATCTCCGTAACTATGTATATACTTCGTTTTGGTTGGGAAGGTTGTAAATATCAATTATTTATAACCTCACCATATAGACCAAGAGCCAATGGTATGAAAATCCCCGTCATCGAACACCCTCATAATTTAAGTGAAATTAGAAAGTAAATATACCAAAAAATATAAAAAAGTCGGTCGCCCGTAATTAATCCTGGACAAATTGCCGTAATTAAGCGAATAATCGAAAATACATTTTTTGACGTTTTAAATTGTCAAATAATTTCAAAAAATTAATAATCAACAATCTTTTTCGTAGTTACAAAAAAGTAAACAGTTTTTTCCTAGCTACAAAATAATACAGTTCAAGATCCCACGACTCTTTGTCTATTTGTATTTTGTACAAATATATGAAAAAAAGACGTTACTTCCGTCATAAAACATCCTATTAAAATTTATAAGGAACACAAATAAATATATGTATAATTTCACAATATATAGGCTGCCGTATCTTGTATTAAATACTTCGGTATGACGGTATTGGTGGTATATCACAAATGGTATTGGCGATATCTCCATCATAAAACATCACAATGAAATTTATGTGAAATATACGAATAGATGAAAGTGTATAGTTTCATAATATACAGGTCGCCCTTACCGAATCTTGTATTAAATAATGCGGCGACCTACTTCAAAGTATCGTATTGGCAGTAAATCGCCCCGTCATAAAACATCCGAATGAAATTTATGTGGAATATAGATAAAAGTGTCTAGTTTCATAATATACAGGTCGCCCTTATCGGATCCTGTATTAAATATTCGGGCGACCTACTTTAAAGTATCGTATTAACGGTAAATCGCCCCGTCATAAAACATCCGAATGAAATTTATGTGGAATATAGATAAAAGTGTCTAGTTTCATAATATACAGGTCGCCCTTATCGGGTCCTGTATTAAATACTCGGGCGACCTACTTTAAAGTATCGTACTGGTGACCTGTATATTGTGAAACTACATATATACTTTTATCTATATTCCACACAAATTTCATTCGCATATTTTATGATGGTAATACCATTATACCATTTGCGATATACCGCCATAAAAAAGGGTCGTTCCTTTTTCGTATATTTGTACAAAATACGCATAGACAAAGAGTCGTGGGGTCTTGAACTATATTATTTTGTAGCTAGGAAAAAACTTTTTACTTTTTTTGTAACTATGAAAAAAATTATTGATTATTAATTTTTTGAAATTATTTGACAATTTAAAACGTCAAAAAATGTATTTTCGATTATTCGCTTAATTACGGCAATTTGTCAGGATTAATTACGGGCGACCGACTTTTTTATATTTTTGGGTATATTTACTTTCTAAATTCACTTAAATTATGAGGGTGTTCGATGACGGGGATTTTCATACCATACGGGCTCTTGGTCCTATACCCTTTGTCAAGTAAAATATTTGTTTTATTATTTACAAATATGGAATACCGTAAAGTAACGTTCAAAACAGTGAATATTTACAAAAAAAAAAAAAATGGAACATAATGAATTTCACGTTTTTTTGCAAAATAAGACAATTTTGCTTAACTTGATGATCACTAAAATAATATTACTGACCATCATCATAATTATAATTTGGAAAGATATTGCGAAAATCACTTGAACATTATGTATACTGCTTTTCTTATTAATGCGAAAAAAGACTGCCTCTAATAATCAGTACTAAATAATTCACTATATTATTTTAGTAATAACATTATCATAATTGAGGCACAATAAAAAGCGTCGAAATATTTTAAAATGACAGACTTTCAGTCGTCTCAGGTCTCATACGTAACTATCAAACATAATTAGTATAAAAAAAACTATACTTTTTTTTCTAGTATATTTTATTTATTCCATGTAGTTGATTTGATTTATTGCACTATGAATGGAGCTTTTTTAAATCAAAATCATTCAACTCTACTTAATAGAGTTTTTATTTTTAATGTTCTGCTAAGTGCTAACAATAGTGCATTTCGTTCAGAGCATAAAATTAGAAGCCATTTTCGTGCGTTTTAAAATTTATATTGCATAATAATTAATTAGCCGTCATTATAGATTGGCCAAAATGTTTGTCTTTTTTCAGAGGAAGATTTAGAGACCAGCTCAGGACTTAAGATTCATCTTATTAGCAAGAGAAATTTTTGAGAATTCTAATGCAAAAACTTTTAACCGACTTAATGTTAAGCTCTA
Source organism: Brachynemurus nebulosus (assembly GCA_035578155.1). Classification (NCBI taxonomy): domain Eukaryota; kingdom Metazoa; phylum Arthropoda; class Insecta; order Neuroptera; family Myrmeleontidae; genus Brachynemurus; species Brachynemurus nebulosus. The sequence goes on along the minus strand of JAPWDM010000018.1, from coordinate 5,919,584 downwards.
CTGGCAACTTAAAAAAGAGCGTCGATCGTACCAAAGACGCGAAATTATCGTATTTTTTGTATGTTTGAAATAGATTATATAATATTATTGAACACTTTACAGTCCGATCACATCACATAATTATGTGTGATAACCAGACCAACCTTAAAGGCCGATCACGATCAGTGATACTGCTAGGATCAACATGTTTAAAATTTACCTTGGAGAAGTTTACTGCAAAGACGCGTGGACTGTATAGAGTTAATTAAAGCACATAAGGAAATATATGCTACATGAGACCAAAATAAACTTTTTCTGCGCAGTTCGCCATCTACGTCATAATTCCGTCACTAATTTGAATTTTTAGAAAGAGACAACATTACAATTTTATTTATTATTTAAATTTTCCGCTATGAGAAATTCGCCAATTTCATCATCTACGTCATCACGATCTGCGCGTCAGCTTACCTTTCTCAATCTGGTAACATCATATACAGTGTCTTTCATAAAGTTCGCACCATATGGGAAACTTTTTTACTATTGATTTTTTTAAAAATATTTTAGTGAGGCTAGTTGGTGTATCAGTTGGAATGAAAAAGTAGCTAAACACATTTTATCCCCCGCTTGCTATTTGGTAGGAAACCGAAAATTTAAAAACTGTGAATTATGAAAAATAGTAATAATTTGAAAAGTACTGGCCACTTCGTCATGAAATTTTGGCATCATGTCAAAATTAGGTCTAGTTAACATACCCCGATAGCTACATACCACAATCAGGGAAAATAAGGTCCAAAAACCTACTTTAAGTACGACTTTATAATACGACTTTAAGTGACCCTAAATTTAAAACTGTTTTGTGAATTATAGCAAAATAAAAATTATTCCAATCTTTGAAACTGCTTTTTTATAAAATCACAGTTATTATCAAAATATTGCCGTAAACATTGGTCTTTCAATAAAAAAATTTAATTGTGTCACAAAAAAACACGTCTCTGTAACATTGAAGTTCTAATAAGCATGAACAATTCTCATCACTTTATTTTCTTTCTAATTTGTAGTAAAGATATGCAGTACGCTAATTCCTTATAAAATTCTCTCAAGAATAATTCAAATAAACGACCTCAGTCCTTTAAAACTACTGGAAATTTTCTTGGTATTTAACTAATTATTATTAATATTATCAATATTGCCATGAATTTTGTGTACCATGGCTATATTGATAATAAATTTTGTTAATAAAATATTAAATATTACCAAAATTCTGGTCATTTTAAAGGACTAGGATATCATTTATTTAAATTATTTTTAGGAAATTTTTCTACGAAATTAGCGTAATAAGTATCTTTCCTGCTAAACTATAAAGAAAATACAGTAGTATAATTTTTCATGCTTATTAAAACTCCAATGTTACAGAGACGTGTTTTTTTTAGTACAAAGCAAAATTTTTCTATTGAAAGACCAATATCTGTGATAATATTTTGATGATAATTATGATTTTATGAATAAGTAGATCTCAAAAAATGGTATAATTTTTATTATGCTAGAATTCGTAAAATTATTTTGAATTTAGGGCCACTTAAAGTCGTATTTTGGAAAAGTGGATTCGTGGGCGTTATTTTTGCAGGTTATGGTATTTAGGTGTCGGAATATGTTTACTAGACCCAATTTTGATACAATGCCAAAAATTCATGAGGAAGTGACCAATAACTTTGAAATTATTACCATTTTTCGTAATTCACAAATTTGATATTTCCGGTTTCCCGTCAAATAGTAAGTGGGGGGGGGGGTGAAATGTGTTTAGATACTATTTCATTCCAACTGATGCACCAACTAGCCCCACTAAAATATTTTTCAAAAAATCAATAGTAAAAAAGTTTCCCATATGGTGCGAACTTCATGAAAGACACTGTATATATCTCAAAATATTAGAGATTGTGATTTATTACCATATTTTACTTTTTCAATTATAAAAAAGCGACTTTCATAGTAAACTTCCCTGGAAGCCGGCAATATTTAAAAAAAAACTATATACAAATACATAAAATAAAATGATTCAAACACTGAATAGATTAACACAGTTCAACATGTATGTGTAAAACTGTAAACATACGTACGTGGTACGTATATACTACATATATACTGACATTCAAATCAATTTTATTTAAAAATATAAATTATATTTTTTATGTATTTTTTGTCTATCTTAAAATTTTTTATACATAGAAACCAAAAGAGTAGTGTGTGTTGGTATGTATTTGTGTGAGTAGGAACACATCCGTCTGATGAATGATGATAAACATCGCATACATAATGCGTAACCAACTAATCAACTAATCATTGATCGCGGTCGGCCTCTGGGGATGATTTGTTTGGTTTCGGCTGCCGAAGCCATGGGACTGAAAGTGTTAAGATTTTTTATCAATATGAATTTTTTTGTGCCGTGTTACGCTACACTTCTGTGTAAATTTCATTAAACAAATATCACACTGAAATGATTTTTCACCGGTGTGTACAACTTTATGCCTATCTAATCTTTGTAAAGTGGAAAATTCTTTAGAACACACACATTTAAATCGTTTCGTGGGTTTATATCCACCGTGTATTTGTCTATGTTTCCGCAGGCCGGAATATGAAGCATATGTTTGTGAACATACAGCACATTTATATGGCTCTTCAGTCTCGTGTATCTTCATATGCGAATTTAATGAATATTTCTGCGTAAATCTTTTCGAACATGTGTTACATTCATAGAATTTTCCGGCTGTGTGAACATGTTCATGTTTTTCTAGATGTACACGTGTTTTAAAACTTTTGCCACAAAAAATACATAAGAAAGATCGGAAACTTTCATGTACACTTTTATGTTTATATAAATCTCGGAATGTAAAAAATTGTTTAGAACATGTCGTACACTTATATTCCCTTTTACCAATATGTATCTTAGCTTTATGCGCAGTTAAACTACACTTGTATCTAAACGCTTCTGAACACTGATCACACTTATATGGCTTTTCGCCAGTATGAATTCTTAAATGAGCCGTAAGACTTTTGCGTTGAGTAAATACTTTTTGACAAATTTTACATTGCGGTTTTTTTATCGGCTTCAACGCGTGATGTTTTCGTTCGTGCATTGTTAAATTATACCGATAAGTAAATGTCTCGGAACATTCTTGACAACTGAACGGTTTTTCATTGGTATGGTTTATTTTGTGTTTTTTCAAAAAATCGATGTGTGAAAAATTTTCGGAACAAATATCGCATGTAATTAATTTCTTCTCGCTGGGTAAATCTTCAGGAATATTTTCTTGTTCTTTGCACACGTGGGCTTTTTCATGTTCCTTCAGTTTGTCAGTTCGGTGAAATATTTGCGGGCATTCTTTACATTTGAATGTTACACCGTTGTGAATATTCTTATGTCGCCTCAAACTATTAAGAGCACTGTATGTTTGCGAACATATGTTACATACGAATCGTTTTCCATTCGTTTCTTCATCCGACCAATCTGTTTTTTCAGTTTCGTTCGACTTCTCATTTTTACGTCGTTTCAGGGAAGCCGACGAGAAAAAAGTATTTACACGATTTTTACCGTGTTTTGTATTTCTATGCTTTTTCCAGCTACCCATTCGGAAAAATTTTTTCGAACACTTCCCACATTTATATTTTACACCGGTGTGAATATTTTTATGTCGCCGCAAATTACGAAGCGTACTGAATGCTTTTGAACATAACTTACACACAAATCTCATTGTGGGTGTTATTTTAACGCAGTTCTCATCATCATTAGATTCGATTTTAATTTCTGAATGTAAACTTGTTAAATCCAAAGTTGTTTCTTTAGATTCAGTTTTAATAACGTCTCCACGTTCACGTTTTAATTTAATTTTATTTAATGCATTTACTCTCTTCTTAGATTCATCTTTGCTCCATACATTACTATTAATTAAACTAATTACATTTATTTCAGACTGCATTTTTGTTCCGTTACAATTTCAAATCTTTAAATTTTGAATTTCTTGGTTACAATGCGACGTTCACCAAAAAATTTTGCTCGCGTTCGCCAGAAAATTTTGTTAGTCTAACGTTAGCTAATGGAGCTTGCACCGTTACGGAACCAGAGGACCTTAATTCAGAAAACTAAGGGAAAAAATTATTTGAACGATTTGAACAGTTTTTTATACATTTGGTCAGTTACCTTGGTCAGGTAAAAATTCAAACGATCAGTATTATATTTTTTAGCAGTATTAAATCAACTTTAGTAGTAAAACGTGATCAGTAATAAAAATTAATTTGGTCAGTTATTTTATCCTACAATGGTCAGTAAAATAAATAAATGGTCAGTAAAATAACTAAATGGTCAGTAAAATAACTAAATGATCAGTAAAATAAATAAATGGTAGTAAAATAACTAAATGATCAGTAAAACATCTAAGCGGGCAGTTAAATAAATAGTTTGCCTGTTCCAAGAATACAATAAAAGTCAAACGTTATTTTGGTTGAAAATAGTGTAAAATTTGAGCCAAAAATGATGAATATTTTGCGGAGGCGCAGCGCGAAAATTCATGTTTTGTTATTTTCTCTTATGAAAAATGCTAAAAAAATAAGATTAGTCTAGATATACTTATCCTAAAGGAATTATATATATATATATATATATATATAATATATATATATATATATATATATATATATATATATATATATATATATATATATATATATATATATATATATATATATATACCATATGAGTTTTCTGAGAGTTGCCATTCGATTTATTCCTAAAATATGCATCTAATCGAAAAAAAGTTTATACAAAAAATATTCAAAGTAGAGGCGGCCATTCACGAAAAATTCTTCCAGACTTCTAGAACCTACGGTTTTTTGGAATAGAAAAAATTTTTTTTCAAATGTAAACATATCGCGAGCTTAGTGTAACACTGTACTATGTCGACTTTTTTGAGATTTGCACTTTTTCACATATTTGCGTTCTCCACTTTATTGTCTACCTATATAAATTTAAATTTAATCAAAATTCCTTAAAGTACGGTAGAAATCAACAAAACATCAAAGTTCCATCTGCTAAAAGTACAAATAATTTTATTAAAAGTTCTATGTGAAACATAGAACTTGGATGTTTTAAATTATTTTTTCGTTTAATTTGTTAATTGTTTCACATAGTATTTTGATATACTGTAATTTGTCTATATCTGCTTTTTTGGAAGTTTTATACATATTATTATTAAATTATTAAATACAACATATACAACAAATATTGTGTTGGTTGTGTTGGGTGTCCATAACGTCCATAATATGTTGTTTTTTTTATTATTGTCAGTTACAAGTAAAGGTCCCGAGGCCGGACCTATCGATTTTGATGAAACTTAGAACAAGAGTTTTTAGTGTTCTGCAAGTTCCACAAACTTGTAGAACGCTAAAAACTAAGGAACACGTATTTTTTTTATCTGCGGAAAAACGGTTTGAAGGGATGAAATCGCCCTTCAAAAATTGGGGTAAAAATTTAATTTTACAAATATCTCGAAAACAGTAAAAGATCGAGCAACAGTTTAAACTGACGATATTGCTCTTTTTTAAAGAGCTATCTATTGATATGCAATTTGTTCAATTTACATCAGCAGGGGTGGTTGGGGGTTAATTTTGCAAAAAGGGGGTGAAAAATAAACAATGTAAAAATTTTGTTTACAAATTTGAAATCTACGTCAAAAAATCTAATTGACTCGTTTTTGCTCAATGTCCTAATATTTAGTCTGGGGGTAGTTAACAAGGGGATGACTGTGTCGAATAGTTGTACTACTTGGGTAGTTCAAGAAGTTCTTCTTCATAGAAAATAGTTTAAGACAATTAGAATAACGTAGAAATGAAATTCTCGGTTTCAAAATTCACTGGAGAGGGGGTGAATCACCCTCTTAAATTACATACTAGTTTACATACACTCATTTTTACTATTAACACACTGACAGTGAGTACTAATGTCACAATAAGTGGTTCTGAAGTTGGACTATCGTATGTAAGGTTTTTATTAGGTTTCCATTCATTTTCAAAATATCGTTACTTTTGGTATCGATAATTTTCGATAACGAAAACTATAATGTCCATTAAAAAACAAACCTTATAAAAACCTTACATACGATAATCCAACTTCAGAACCACTTATTGTGACATTATTACCCACTGTCAGTGTATTAATAGTAAAAATGAGTGTTAGTAAACTAGTACTTATATAATTTAAGAAGGTGACTCACCCCCTCTCCAATGTTGCTCAAACTGAATTTTGAAATCGAAAATTTCATTTCTACGTTATTCTAAATATCTTAAACTATTTTCCATGAAGAAAAACTTCTTAAACTACCCAAGCAGTACGACTATTCGACACAGTCACCCCCTAGTTAACTACCCCTAGACTTAATATTAGGACATTGAGCAAAAACAGGTCAATTAGATTTTTTGACGTAGATTTCAAATCTGTAAACAAAACTTTATATTGTTTAATTTTCACCCCCTTTTTGCAAAATTAACCCCCAACCACCCCTGTTGATGTAAATTGAACAAATTGCATATCAATAGATAGCTTTTTAAAAAAGAGCAATATCGCCAATTTAAATTTTTGCTTTGCCTCTTACTGTTTTCGAGATATTTGTAAAAACAAATTTTTACCCCAATTTTTGAAGGGCGATTTCGTCCCTTCAAACCCTTTTTCCGCAGATAAAAAAAATACGTGTCCCTTAGTTTTTAGTGTTCTACATATTATTTAAGTTTCGTCAAAATCGATAGGTTCGGCCTCGGAACCTTTACTTGTTAGTTACATGTTAGTGTTGACGATAGATTGCCACAATAAATACTTAACAAAAATGGAAAATACAGAGAATAATGATAATAAGTCTAAACCAAGTAAAGACGATTTATTTTTAAGAATATTTACATATTTATTTATTTTTGTAAGAAAAATTTATACTTTATATTATGTATCAAAGTTCTATGTTAAAATTGATAATTTTTTCTAATGAATCACGTTATACCAAAGTGCTATGTTTTTTTTATTTTCATTTTCCAAGAAAATTTTTCAACTATTTTCATTTTCTGCTTCAATTTATTAATTATTAGATGTATATAGTACAATTTCATTACTTAAAATTAATCCATATTGTATAAATTACATTTTAAAATATGTCAAAACTTCAAACTCATTTTTCTCGAGATTTTAAAAAGGCGACATGGAACAGTGTTACACTAAGCTCGCGATATGTTGAGATGTTTTTAAAAAATTAGTTTGTTACTTCAAATTACCAATTATGCTAAAATTTTCATTATTTTATTTCATATTTTTGAGAAATTGCATTTTTAACTTTTAATTGTCAAAACCCATGGTATATATATATATATATATATATATATATATATATATATATATATATATATATATATATATATATATATATATATATATATATATTTATGAAATTTTAACAAATAAATCTGAATTAACAAAATATTTTTGAAAAGAAATTCATATACAGAGTGTTTCCAACAACTAAGGACACAGATTTTAACATAGCCAAACTTTTTATGATCAAAGAGTGCTCAAACTAAATAATGTTACGACAAAATAATGTTTAAAAATAATTTAAAACCAATAACAGTAAATTTATTGAAATAATTATAAATGAATCTTAATCTAATATTGAAATATTTATTAATAAATAATACAACTTACAAGTAAATGTCCCGAGGCCGGACCTATCGATTTTGATGAAACTTAGATATGTTGTAGAACACTAAAAAATAAGCGACACGTATTTTTCTTTATCGGCGGAAAAACGGTTTGAAGGGGTGAAATCGCCCTCCAAAAATTGGGGTAAAAATTTAATTTTTTAAATATTTCGAAAACGGTAAGAGATAGAGCAAAAGTTTAAATTGGCGATATTGCTCTTTTTTAAAGAGCTATCTATTGGTATGCAATTTGTTCAAAGAGCAATATCGCCAATTTAAACTTTTGCTCTATCTCTTACCGTTTTCGAGATATTTAAGAAATTAAATTTTTACCCCAATTTTTGGATGGCGATTTCACCCCTTCAAACCGTTTTCCGCCGATAAAAAAAAATACGTGTCGCTTATTTTTTAGTGTTCTACAACATATTTAAGTTTCATCAAAATCGATAGGTCCGGCCTCGGAACGTTTACTTGTTAGGGAGCGTCCATAAACTACCATTTTGGTCAATTTTGAACCCCCTTCCCCTTCCATGTAGACTACAGGTGACCTTTGCTTGATTCTAACTCTCCCCTTTCCACATGTAACCCAGTGTAGCTTTTTGCAAAAATATGCTAATGAAACTTAATTCTCGGCATACTTCAAAGAACAATGGCTCAAACAGAACCAAAATTGGTATCCGGGTGCAGCCATATATGTAGTATAAGAATATATGGCCAATAAGAGGCAGTGGTTCCGATGAAGTGAAATAGATAGACATCGGGTAGAGGCACTTCAGTTGTTTTGCGCAGATGCTTCAATTAGTGTTTACTGATCATATTGGCTCATATTACCACCAAAAAAGTCGCATTTGCCCAAAACGAACCAAACTTCTCCAAAGAGAGAGAAAGAACTAATATTGTCTGTGTCGTGATGTTGGGACATTTTTTCATATCCATATTGGCCATATATTTATTATATTACATATACGAGTGCAGCACCGATTTCGCCTTCGACTAATAATGCACTAGAGGCTTTCAATAAAGTCATAAAAGACAGTAATACTTTTCGAGAGCGCTTACAGCTCTCTTGATTTCTGGTTTTCGCCAAAGAAATGATTAATGATTGGTCTTAAAAATATACAACAAATCCCCATGAAAATTTTATTGCAAAATCTCCCATAATAAGCTTAAGAGAATGGACAAACTCGTACAATTGGGCCAAACTGCCGAAGGAAATTGTAATTGCACCTAGTGATGATGAAAAATTCACCTGTTGTCAAGTACCAGCGGAAAAGCTGAAAAATGCAAAGTCTTTGAAAATCGGCCCGAAAACTTTGACGAATTTCGAGAACAATTCTTTAGTATATGAAATGTTAAGGTGCCCATAAATAAAGGCGCATGGACTCAAGGCAACTGTACATGCCCAACATTCTTCTAAATGTATATGTGTAAACACATATTATTGGACTAGCAATTCGCTTAAAGTACACTGTTCCACCTGCTGAGACCAAAAATATTCCTTTCCTTCCAAAAAAGGAAAATGGGTAGACCTTCTAAGGCAAGGCCTGCTCTTATTATACAATAAGTTTTGAACAAAACCTACATAGTAATTATTTATTTAATGGCATTTTCGTAATTTTTTTTATTTTAATTTAAATTAAGGTTTCTTTCCAGTTAAAACTGTATTTCGATTTTAAATTATTTAAATAAATCATTTTTGTAGCGCATGCTTTCTTTATTTCACCCAAAATCTAGAAGAAAACGAAGATGGATTAATTATTTATTTTCTGGTAAATTACTTGGAAACAACTCTTTATGCTTATAAAAGTTTATAATTTTTTTCTTAATATCTAAATTGTTAGCTTTTATTTTAATAATAAAAATTATTTAACAGACCGATCATATTTTTTACTACTTTAGTATTTATAGAACCACTTATTTCAAAATTTTTAACGGACCAATTTCGATTTAATAACTGATCACAAGTTACTGACCAATTATTAATTTTACTGACCAATTGGCTTTTTAACAAGCCTAATTTCAAAATATTCTACTGTCCGTTTTTATTTTTTTTTAGTACTTACATTTTATCGCCAAATCTGTTATTAAACTTATCGTTTATATTTTCTTACTGATCAAAACTGTAACTTTCTACTGATCGTTTAAATCATAGCCAAAAATTAATGCACGTTAAATATTTTTTCATTGTTTCCTCTTGTTTTTCACGGTATAAGTACTTAACTTTGATGAACAGCCACAGTCAAAAATTATGGAATAAAAACAATCAGTCACATGTTAAAAATTGTTGTTTTAATATGTATCTAATGCATCTTAATTTTTTGAATCCGAGCCCTCTGGTTTGTAACAATATAAGCTCCGTTACATAACGTTAAGCTAACAAAATTTAGCGAACGCTCAGCAATATGTCAGCTAGGTCAACTATTTTTGAATATGACAGCTAAGATAACATATTTGTGATATTTTGTAATTAACTTTAATAATGACTCATTGGAGTCAATGGGCTAATCATGGTGCCTAAAATAATCGGTCTAATACATAATGTCGTACCTACTCAATACAGCTGTATATAAAGAAAAATTTTAGTTAAATTATTGTCAGATGAATTTTATGATAAATTTGACCAAAATCTTACCGAAAAAGAAAAAAGTCCCCTAGTATGGGATAAAACCAGGGCCGGATTAACCACTAGACCTAGGGGCTGCAAAATCTGGAATTTGACGTTTACTCGTCAGTTTTTTTTTTTATGGAAAAGTTCTAATATAGGAGGAATAGTTAGATTTTTTCTTTTTAAGCAAAAGGCAGGGGCGGCATTTTTCACGGTGCCTAATGCAGGCCTTAGGGCACATCTAGTCCTGAATAAAGCTCTGAGTTTAAATCATGTCCCTGCCACTTTCCATATATCCCATTATAAAAAAAAATGGACCGTTTACCGACGCCGTTGTAACTAATATGTATACCAGATGGCGTTGATGTACTTGAATAAAATAAGGTCAGGACACATAGAACACTAGAAGCCAACTAACATAAAAAAAAGTGAAATTCGCTTGGAGTCATTTGTAAGCTAGTCACAGCTTAAGGCATTAGTCCGTCAGTAGTCGTCGTCGAGTCAACACACCATTATATTAACAATATACCCATTGTTAGTTGAACACGTTGAACAGCTCTCTCTGGTAAAGCGGGTTCTACACGATGCTACGAACGTTCCTTCCAACATTCGATCGAACGTTTGAGGCAATTAAGTTCGATAGTTGGTGCGACGAATGTATCTGCTACACGGTGAGTCGAATGTTTGATCCAATACGAATGATGAAGTGTTGGTACTCAGTCGACAACGCTGTTATCTGTCTGATGTTATCTCTAATGTTATACACTGATGTTATCTCTCTTGTATAATGTGTTGGGACAAACGTGACGAAGATGTTATCTGTCTGATGTTATCTCTAATGTTATACACTGATGTTGTCTCTCTTCACATGAACGAGTCGTGCGCAACCAACGAACACAACCAACATTGACCTTCAAACGTTCGAAGCATCCCTTTGACTCGGTGCAAGAATACCGACATCGAGCGGGACACGACCAAATGCGAATGTTTGACGCTCGACATTGGACACTCGTAGGTTCGAACAACGGCTACACGATGCTATGAACCATCCAACGTCGAATGTTGGAAGGTGTTCGTAGCATCGTGTAGCAGCGGCATAATACGTGTATTGTGGTTGTATGCGTATATACACATACTACTACAAAAAACCAAACTAATACACTGCAAACAGTGTGTATGTACACAAACAGACTACGTCACAAACTCATTACAAGTGGAACAGAGGCAAAGCCAATCTAGTTTGTCCCCTTGTCAGGACATGAGTTTTGATAGTTTGCCATTTTTCATCAAAGATTCATCTAAAATAAATAGGAAATAAATTAAGTATTTAAAAATATTTTAATTTAACCTAGAAAGATTAATGAAATTAAAAAATTTTAATTCTTCGTTAACACATAACTTGGTGACGATACTTTTGTACTCAATCATATGATAATTAATTTTGACACCGATTTGATGAAAAATGCTCACATGTCTCAACTCTATTTAGTATGCTCCAATACCATTAGCGCCACGTAGCGAACTGTGACATTAAAAGATCCGTCCTTGAAAACAAGTGGCAGGCAGTGTTGCCATAAGGGTACATTTTTCGTAACTTTTTATCAATCCATGTACCGTGTATGTAACAAAAAATTTTAAGCATATTTATGTACTCCTTTTTTATTTAAAAATTATATAGTTAATTAACTATAGTAGTTTACTTGTTTGCAGTTGTTATAATGTTGACGTTCACCAGAAAATTTTGTGGGCCCCACGTTAGCTAGCGAAGCTTCCACCATTACATTAATTTTGACATCTATTTGATGAAAAATGCTCACATGTCCCAACTCTATTTAGTATGCTTCAATACCATTAGCGTCACGTAGCGAACTGTGACATTAAAAATTCGTCCTTAAAAACAAGTGGCAGGGACATGGTTTAAATGAAAATCTTAAAACGTTGAGAGGAATGGCGAAAGAAAATGAAAATCTCTTCATAAGTTTAATATATTTTGATAATTACTTTTGAATTATGTATTTTTATTTAATTATACTTAAAATCTTTAAAATAAAAAAAGTATTAATATCTTTATTACAATAATAACCCACAGTTTAATTCGCTCTATTATAATTATTCTTCAATATCTTTACTGTTTTATATTTTTATTTATCTAACTATATAAGTTATTAAAACATACACAATTTTATATACAAATTCAGAATTATTTTTAATCTTGTATCATATTGTCAACGTAAAACACCACTGCAACTAGCTTGATAATTTTGTAAAATAATGTTTAAAAAACGTCAATTCTGCTGTTGGAAAAAAAATGCGTGCGGCGCGCGCTAAAACGCGTTTACAGCTTTCGCGAAAAAAAAAACGTAGTGCGTGCTTAGCCTAAGTTTTTTTTAAACGTGACGTTACGTTTGCTCGGTCGCTCATCCCCATCCTCCTCCTCGTCACACTTCATTCCATTAAGCCGCTACCCCCCCTCCTGTTTGAGTACGTAATTTATGGATGGCCCGTAACTATTTAATATGGATGTTAGGGATATTCGAAACCGAAACCGTTTTCGAAATAAAAGTTTCGAATGTTACGGATAATTACAGACAACTGCCGTTGGAAAACTGAGTTTAAATCCAAGGGCTTTTTTTGTGTGTAGGGTAAAAGCCCCTATACTGGAACGCGGTCCAATACAGTTTTGACATTTATATATTAATGAGGTTATTTCTGAAAGAAACCTCTGATAACAAAAATTATTATAAATAGAATGATTATTTTTCAATTTAAATTCACCTCGCATTTAATGTTTCCTTATTTATTGTTAGTTAAAAAAATACATATAAATATAAAACAATTTTTGTTGAATACAGTATTTTGATCCTTTATTTACGTCTGATACTTAAATCATTCTATATTTTCTACATCGACGTCTAGATGTCACTCTATATGTCATATTACTCATATTACACGTCTGTTTGTATATCGGTTCTCAACTCGTAGTGTCAATATTTCTTTGTTTGGATATACATGTCGACATTTTGTAAAAGAAAAACATTAATAAATAAAAATTTTTGTGTTGTATTTTTTTATAAACAAATTCATTGGATTAAAAAAACTTTGTTTCATGCTTATTAAGGAAAAAGAATGGGTGTTTAATTTATTTGTCAATTTTTATAAGCCAGTTATCTTTTATAAATATTATCCGATATTATTACAGATCTGTAACCGAAATCGAAAAAAATATTTTTAAGTATCCGTATCCGTATCCGAACTTTAATATCCATAACAGCCTTACTATTTAACAAGTAAGACAAATATTTAGGTAGAAAATAATTTTATTAATATATCTAAATTTTACATTAAAATCATTTGTGTAATTATTCGTGTATACATTTTATTTATAATTTGATAATAATATATATTTTATAAACATTAAAATTATTTGCATGTATAAAATTTGGTACACTTTATTATTAAAATAACCATTTAGGTAGACTTTTAAAATACCTATTCTATAAGTTTTATCAATAAAAAAAATACAATAAAAAGAAAATAAGTGGTATACACTGTACAGTTAGTGCAATCAGTAGTAGATGCGTAGATGCAATCTTTCTTTCGCATAACATAATTTTTTTTTTAAATTTCGCGAAATCTTAATTTTTATGTCATCGAAGATGACATATTAATACGGTTGTGTGACTGAATAATTATTGAGTTGTACATCCATATTGAATAAACGCAAGAGGGCTGTAGAGTTAACAACTATAGAGTTAACAAAAAATCATAAATTAACACTTTCACTGAGATGACATTACTTAGTGCGTGTCAAAAACACGCATTTGACGAATTTTTATGTTTTCTCACACTATGTGGCTTATATTCATCGCCTTAATTTCGCTATATTTCTTTTTTGTTGGTTGTGTTTTTTTTTATTAACACGATGATGGTCATGAAAAATTATGACGAAATGACCGACTGACGGCTTAATTTCAGCTAGAGCACGACGGAACGGTGTTCCGGCACTGAGCTTTTTTTGCTCGTCACTATTTCTGCCTAGTGACACACTGTTTTCGACAACTAATACACTTTATGCGGCATTGTTAACGTGCTATAGCGTAGTATCGCAGTTAATTAAGTTTTACTTGATATCTTACAGTGTCGATGACCATCAATCGGTTAAAAGTATTCACAACTTTTTTAAGACGAATAAATATTTTTTTTTCCAGAGAGTATTGATAACCCTGTTCCTAACTTATTTCTACATTCTCAGTGTGGTTAAGTAAACAAAGGGATGATTACCAAGAATATTAATTATTTAAAAATAAAGTTTTTTCTGTACAGTTATTAAAATGAGTTACTATATTGGGGGCAAATTGCCCATACAAACCCAGGTATACCCTTTGCCAAGTAAAATATTTGTTTTATTATTTACAAATATGGAATACCGTAACTATGAAGATTAGACAAGGAGTTGAAACTCAGTGTATTCAAAAAAATGTTCAAATCAAAGATGGCACTCGTGTTCGTACGATACGAAAGCGGTACAGTACTTATTCTCAAATGGAACACTCTCAAATGGAAACGCGAACTTATATATTATCTTTGTTAGCTTTTGAATAGAATCTTCTGGAATCTTTTTCAATTTTCAACTCAATTATAAAGTGGGTTTTTCGATCGTTTTTAAAATAAACTTAACAATTTTTGTTTTGCGTCGCGTCATTTATATTGTATATTATATAATTCGCTGACGTCACTATGTAAAATCGGAGTCAGTACCATTGGATATTCGCCGTATAAAGTAATTTAAACTATAAGAGTTTATTTCATACATATGTAATTTCTATGTATTTCCTTATTATTAAATATCGTCAACCGACATTGGTGATTCTCAAATGGAAACACTCACTTCCTCAGTCCCGGCGTGTTTCTATGTGAGAATAAGTACTGTGTAGTTACATTCTGTTTTATCCGTTTTATGTTACTATATTCGCTATATTCACATCAGTATTTTGAGATTATTAACGCCACGAGTGGTAAAAAAAGAAAGCCCTTATATTTACCATTTTCCTGACCAATTTTGTCAATTCCTCTCATATGAGTTAGATCTCCATCTTATCATACTCCATTACCGTAACGTTCAAAACAGTGAATATTCACTACAATATTTAAAAAAAAATGGAATCTATAATGAATTTCACGTTTTTGCAAAATAAGACAATTTTGCTTAACTTGTTCATCACTAAAATAATATTACTGACCATTATCATAATTATAATTCGGAAAGATGTTGCGAAAATCACTTAAATATTATGTATACTCCCTTTTTAGTTTATGCGAAAAAAGATTGCTTCTAACAATCAGTACTACATAATTCACTATATTATTTTAGTAATAACATCATTAATTGAGGCACAATAAAAAGCGTCGAAATATTTTAAAATGACAGACTTTCAGTCATCTCAGGTCTCATACGTAACTATCAAACATAATTAGTATAAAATAACTATACTTTTTTCTAGTGTATTTTATTCCTTGTAGTTCATTTGATTTATTCCACTATGAATAGAGCTTTCTCAAATTAAAATCGTTCAACTCTAAAAGAGAGTTTTTAATTTCCTGCTAAGTGCTAACAAGGCACTCGACAACGGTCTCACTTTACTGAATAGTGAATAGTGCATTTCATTCAGATCAAAATTATTAACCATTTTCATGCGACTCGTTTTAAAATTTATATTGTAATATAATTAATTATTATCCATCATTATAGATTAGCCAAAATTTTTGCATTTTTTCAGAGGAAGCCAGATTAAGACACAAGATTCATCTGATTAGCGTGAGAAATTTCTGAAAATTCTAAGCTCACTTAATATTAACCTATCAAGGCTATGTCACAGTGGGCTAACTTTGTCAGAATTTTTAATATTTTTGTGCACGGCAGCTAAGGGGCAGTGCATGGTCAAAAAAAAACAACTGTAAGTTATTAAATTAAATGGTCACAGTGAGACCGACCTGCACTGCCGTGAACGGTCAAATTTCACTGACCATCGATCAAAATCAAATGAACTGGATCTTTTCGGCAGTGCACGTCTGTGTTATATTGTACAATATGCATAAATACGTATAAATAATAAATTTGAAATCATATTTATCATTTTTATGATTTACTGGATTTATCGAAAAATTTGTCACAATGTTCCATTAAATGAAAAAAAAATAGTGTAAAGGGTCTAGCCGGGTTTGCATGGGCAATGTGCCCCCTAATAACAATTCTTAGTAATAACTTAACTAATGGTATGGTGAAATTATAAGTTAGTAATTGATATCTACAACCTTCCCGGCCAAAACTGAGTAGTTATCGAGATAAAAAAAAATATATCCAAAAATTACTGGCTCGTTTTAGTCTACGGAAGTTATACATAGGAGGTGGTACCTACAGCATTACCTAAACGACAACATAGTTACTAATTTGGTTTTCTTTCTGGGGCAGATCCCTTAGATCTAATTATGCCCTTTTTCGATTTTCCTTGATTATCTCGAAAACTATAGAAGATAGAGAAAAACACTTCATTAGACATAACACTTTATTTTTAAAGAGCTTTCGATTGCCATGTTTAATTCCAGGGTCGGACATACTGGAGGAGCTGTCCGACAGATTAGGGGTGACAAATATTTTTTTTAAACATGTTGCACCCCTTGAATTTAGATGAAACTTTGTATGGTAATAAAGTACATTAAGGCACAGTTACTGTATTTTTTTGGAAGTGGTCCCTCAATAGGAACTCCATAAAAATAACATGGAATGGAATTTAATCCATGTTATTTTCCTTAATAACGAGGACTGGAACGTTAAAATATATGTGTAATATTCTCGATAGTGTTTACTTTCATGTGGATTTGGAATTATTTTCCTATGTTGAATAGTTACCGAGAAAAAAATTTCTGAAGGAAGCAGTCATTTTTTGAAATTTTTTTAGTCATCTCCGTAACTAAGTTTTTAGTTATCTTCGTACTTTAGTTATCTCTCGGTTTTGGCCGGGAAAGCTGAAGATATCAATTACTTATAACCTCACTAGGTATACCGTTAGTATACTTATTACTATTGTGGAGTTGCTATTGTGGAGCACATTAAACCCGGCTATACCCTTTATTTATTTATTTTTTGTAAATTTTATTAACTTTCATCGTAGAAAAATAATATTTTTAGTAAAGGATTTTCTAAAACATAAATTAAGGTACCATCACAGTTTGATTTGCCGAAAAATAGTTAATTTTCACAATTTTTTTTCGGATGGATCGGATGAGGTAATGGGGATGAATTTTTTTTACGATTAATACCACTATTTAACAATACAAAAATATTTTTTTTATTTTTTCTTATAATTATTATAATTTTTTGAAAAAAGTGTCTTTAAAAAAGGCCGAAATTCGGTGCCCACGATTGCGGCCGCAGTTTTTATCTTAAAAAAAAGAAAAGAAATCAAATCAATTATCAATCTGTAGGTAAGCTGCTATGTTCCTATGGGAGCTTTTTTTGAAATTTGAAAAAATGGTGTCGGTTTGAATAAAAAATACAAAATTTTTTACAGTTTTCCATGCGAAAAAATAGGAAGATTTCAAAAAAAAAAGCTCTCATAGGAACATAGCAACTTACCTACAGATGGATAATCCATTTTTTTTTTTTCAGATAAAAATTGCGGCCGCAATCGTGGGCACCGAATTTCGGCCTTTTTTAGACACTTTTTTCAAAAAATTATAATAATTATAAAAAATAAATAAAAATAAATACAAAAAAATATTTTTGTATTGTTAAACAGTGGTATTAATCGTAAAAAAAATTCATCCCCATTCCCCCATCCTATCCATCCGAAAAAAAATTGTGAATATTAACCATTTCTTTGGCAAAATCACACTGTGATGGTACCTTAAGTTTTCTGTTTTGATTTCATTAACGATACAATTTTTAAATTATATTAAAATCAAGAATCAATTATACCGTTACACCGCCGTTTTTTTACTGACCCTCCCCCCTTGTATACGAGCCGGCATTATGTTTTTTATGGAATTATAGGAACAGCTATAAAATTGCAACTTCAAGAATGTCTTCAACATTAACATCACCCAGGCCGCATTTTGTTTTTTTCTTATGCCGTGTCACGCTACACTTCTGCGTAAATCTCATTAAACAAACATCACACTGAAATGGTTTTTCACCGGTGTGTACAACTTTGTGCCTGTTTAATAACTCTAAAGCGGAAAATGCTTTAGAACACCAACATTTATACCGTTTAGTTGGTTTATATTCACCATATTCACTGTGTTTTGTTTGTTTATGTTTCCGTAAGCCGGAATATGAAGAATATGTTTCTGAACATACAGCACACTTAAATGGCTCTTCAGTGTCGTGTATCTTCATATGCGATTTTAATGAATACTTCTGCGTAAATTTTTTCGAACATGTGTTACATTCATAGAATTTTCCGGCTGTGTGAACATGTTCATGATTCTTTAGATGTGTACGTGTTTTAAAACTTTTCGCACAAAAAGTACATAAGTAAGGTCTAACACTTTCATGCACAATTTTATGTTTATATAAATCTTTGGATGTAAAAAATTTTTTTAAACATGTAGTACACTTATATTCCTTTTTACCAATATGTATCTTAGCTTTATGTGTAATTAAACCGGATTTGTACGTAAACGCTTCTGAACACTGATCACACTTATAAGGCTTTTCGCCAGAATGAATTCTTAAATGATCCTTAAGATTTTTGCGTTGAGTGAATATTTTCTGACAAACTTTGCATTGTAATTTTTTTATCGGCTTCAACTCGTGATGTTTTCGTTCGTGCATTTTTAAATAATACCGATAAATAAATGTCTTGGAACATTCTTGACAACTGAACGGTTTTTCATTGGTATGGTTTATTTTGTGTTTTTTCAAAAAGTTGATGTGAGAAAAGTTTTCAGAACAAATATCGCATGTAATTAATTCCTTCTCGCTAGGTAAATCTTCAGAAATATTTACTTGTTCTTTGCACACGTGGGTTTTTTCATGTTGCTTCAGTTTGTCAGTTCGATAAAATGTTTGCGGACATTCTTTACATTTGAATGTTACACCGTTGTGAATATTCTTATGTCGCCTCAAACTGTTAAGAGCACTGTATGTTTGCGAACATATGTTACACACAAATCGTTTTCCATCCATTTGTTCACCTGACCAATGTGTTTCTTCAGTTTTGTTCGACTTCTCATTTTTATGTTGTTTCAGGGAAGCCGACGACAAAACAGTAACAGAACGTTTTTTACTATGTTTCGTATTTATATGCTTTTTCCAGCTATCCATTCGGGAAAATTCTTTCGGACATTCCTCGCATTTGAATTTTACACCAGTGTGAATATTTTCATGTCGCCGCAAATTACGAAGTGTACCGAATGTTTTTGAACATAGTTTACACACAAATGTCATTGTGGGTGTTATTTTAACGCAGTTCTCATCACTATCGGATTCGATTTTAATTTCTGAATGTAAACTTGTTAAATCTAAAGTTATTTCTTTAGGTTCAGTTTTAATAATGTCTCCAAGTTCACGTTTTAATTTTATTTTATTTAATAATGTATTTACCTCTTTTTTAGATTCAACTTCATTCCATACATTACTGTTGATTAAACTAATTATATTTTTTTCAGATTGCATTTTTCGTCTTTTAAAATTTCAAATATTATTTTTTATTTTTTTGATTATATGTCAACTAGTTTTGAATAGAGTCCCTATAATGAATGCTTTCGTTGACTTTTAAACTTCTTAAATGATGTAGATAAACTCATTGACTCATTATGAGTCATTTATGTATAAAATGTATATAAAGTCAAATTTATGTGCTGTATTACAACTCTAATTAAGCGGGTTCTACACGATGCTACGAACGTTCCTTCCAACATTCGATCGAACGTTTGAGGCAATTAAGTTCGATAGTTGGTGCGACGAATGTATCTGCTACACGGTGAGTCGAATGTTTGATCCAATACGAATGATGAAGTGTTGGTACTCAGTCGACAACGCTGTTATCTATCTGATGTTATCTCTAATGTTATACACTAGGGATGTCGTTTTTTAATCGATAAATCGAGAAATCGATTAATCGGAAGTATGAAAACCGATTTTTAATCGATTATTGATTTTGAGATCGATTCACACATCGATTTTTATTTTATGGAAATCGCGAAACGATTTTTTTTTCAAGACATAAATTGCTTTTTTATTTATACGTTGCTATTTATTTATTAATTTAAATTTAAATCTATTATCGGTACTACAATTATTAAATTTTAAGGATCAAACGCATCAAATGCATATAATCAGTTGTCTATGCATCAAATCAAATTGTCAAAATTGACAAACTGACAACTGTATCATGTACAAAACAATAAAGTTTATGCGGGAAATTTAAAGCAAAAAAATAACTTTCATAATTTTTTTTTATCCCTTAATCCATAAAAAAACTTTGTATGCAATTAAATAAAAACTTCTCAACATTTAGTACAATTTAGATAATATTTATACAATTAAATTATAGAGAAAGCAACGACAACTGCAAATGACTCATTCTCATAAATGTATCTCTTAGACAGACTCGTAATATAGCTATCTCTCACAAGATCTACTATCTAATATATTGAAAAAGGATAGTAGAAATTATAATATCTTTTATATGTGATAAAACTTTAATTTTGAAATGAGTTGTTTTTTTTATATATAAATTTGACTAACATTTTTTATATCAAATGAAAACAAAAATTGTCAACTTTGTTGTGATGTAATTCATCTCTATACCATAGAATAAAATTCTAAGAAAATGTTGGTAATTAAGTATGTACACGCTTAATATTTTTCTTCTTAAAAGACTTCGAAAGTTCATCTTTCGGAATTATAAATTTTTACTTAAAAATTACCGCAACTTTTGCAACAGCAAATTTGAATCGATTTCTTGGAATCGATTTTGAATACAATCGATAATTTAAGTATCGATTCTTTTGTTGGCAATTACGAATCGATTCAATAATCGATTTTTTTTTTAAAAAACGACATCCCTATTATACACTGATGTTGTCTCTCTTGTATAATGTGTTGGGACAAACGTGACGAAGATGTTATCTGTCTGATGTTATCTCTAATGTTATACACTGATGTTGTCTCTCTTCACATGAACGAGTCGTGCGCAACCAACGAACACAACCAACATTGACCTTCAAACGTTCGAAGCATCCCTTTGACTCGGTGCAAGAATACCGACATCGAACGGGACACGACCAAATGCGAATGTTTGACGCTCGACATTGGACACTCGTAGGTTCGAACAACGGCTACACGATGCTATGAACCATCCAACGTCGAATGTTGGAAGGTGTTCGTAGCATCGTGTAGCAGCGGCATAAGAAAAAAGTAAAGGTAATAAAATTTTGAAAAAAATATGATTGGTTAAAAAAGATGATAAGGATAAAAAAGTAGCTTGTACAATAACAGTTTAATTTACTTATCTCTCTCACATAAAAATGTGAAAAACCAAGTTGGATTTACATAGCTAAAAAAAACTTCATAATTCAAAAAGTTAAATGAATGTATATAATTTTTAAAACTATTGATTTAGATTATAATTTAACATTTCTAAATCGTATTTTGTATTGCCATATTCTATTTTGAATTGAAAAGTAATATTTTTATGAATGTTACTGCAAGAGGGCAGTTTCGTACTGAAAATAATTTATTTCATTTTTTGCTATAGTGTAAATCCAACTTGTAAAATTTTATTACGTTTACTTTTTTCTTAAGAGTTGTAGGATAGTATTTACATATGTCAAAGGACATAGCCGGATAAGATAGGGAAACCGGCCCTTGACGCAAAAATGATTGTTTTTATAGGAAATAATACTTCTTAGCCCCAGATGCATTCCTGCCAAATTTCAACCCTCTGAGGCTAATAATTTATGAATACACAGAGACAAAAATTTTTGAAAAAAATTTTTTTTGACGAAATTACTGAACCGATTTATTTGAGTTAGTGTTTTTCATAACAAATTAAATAATTACTTATATAAGTAAAAAATTAAAACAATTAAACATTTCCTTGCAACACTAACTTGTACTTCAATAACAAACAATTGAGCAAACAAATTCAGTGGGAGCGATGGCTTTGCATGGTTATTCAAGTAGAAAATTCAAACTTTACTAAACAATGTAACTTGGTCTTAACCCGGCAGTATTGTGGTGAAAAAAATTTACGTCAGTGTTGTGGTGGGGTATAGCATACCCCACCTATATAAATAAGTGTTTTTTACTAAAAAGTGGAAATTTGTATCAATAATAATGCGTTTTAACTTAAATTTCAGACTATATTTCTAACAAAAGATTACAAAAATAAAACAAAAAAATCCTAATTTCAAAATATACAAAATATAAAGTTATTATATTCTAAAAATAATTAAACTTATTGTAGAAAATTAATCTTATTTTACTTAGAATTCGTCAATAAAAAGACGAATTTAAGAAATCGAAATTTCATTTCTTACAAATTTTTTTAATCACGTTTGCTGCCTGTTTTCATTGCAATCTGGACACAAAAGATTTGCATGGCTTAGACAGATATATCGTTTACAGTCTATGCACACATAAAATGTTTTTCTGTCTTGACTACGTAAACAAAATTCACATCTTTTACTATTACGCATTCTTTTAGACGATGGCACTTCACTTTGTTTTGATTCATTTTGCTGCCGAAGAGCTTTTGGAAGACGAGGGTTCATAATTCTAATATTCCTGAACGGCATTACTAATGATATACCAAGCTCTTTTAAATAATTTCTCCGGTTCATATTATCTATAATTTTGTTATTTTCTCTGTAGATTATCTGAGAGTTAATACCGGCAGTATTTAAAAGTGAAAAAAATATTACTAAAGGCCAACGTCTACATGTTCGGTAAACGTTATAATTAGCTGATAATCCGTCCACGGTATCCACTCCACCTTTGCTGAAATTGTAAAAAGTAACAATTTCAGGTTTTAATTCATCGCCAGTTTCCGGATCGATGGCCTTGTCATGATGCATAGTAGAATATAAAATAACATTTTTCTTTTTTTTTGGAATGTAAAACACAATCGTAATATCATTTTGAAAAGCAAAAAGTGAACTACCAGGGTCTCGATTTCTAGTATACAGTAACGCTGTAGGAATTTCCCGTTTATTTTTACGCACCGTACCGACGGACGTTAACTTATGAAAACGTAGTAAGTCCAACATTAGGTCGTAGGACGTGAACCAATTATCAAAGGTAATGTTTCGTTTTGTACCTGATACCGGCTCTATTAACCGTTCCACAACATCTTTCGGTTTGTTGCTCTGCTTATAGGGTCCATCCGGTTGAGTTCCTGTATAAACCTCCATGTTAAGCAAATAAAATGTTCTAGCGTCAACTAGTGCGTAAATTTTTATGCCATATTTGGCTGGTTTATTTGGCATATATTGTAAAAATGAGACTTTGCCCCTAAACGCTTCCAATTTTTCATCAACTGTTAAAAATTCTGAAGGAGTATAACAGTTCTTGCAGTTGTCGACAAATTTATCGAATATACTTCTGATGGGAGCCAGTTTATCAATATTTAAGCGATCCATTCTATTTTCTATATTATCGAATCGTAAACATCGCATTAAAAAATTGAATCTATGTAACGCCATTGTTTCTCTAAATATTGTTATTCCAAAATCCTGACTCCAAAGATCTTTTAAGTTTAATCGATTACTTTTTAGTGACCCCGAAATGTAAAGCAAACCAAAAACTGCTTTTATTTCAGGTACCTCAGTTTCTGTCACCATGTACTGATGTTCTTTATCGTATTTTATAGCTTCTTTCCTAATTTTTATATTAGTACAGATAACTATATCGTTTAGCATTTCCTCCGTAAATAATAGCTGCCAACAATCAAGTGCTGTTTTAGCGTTTCGAGCATCTTTTTTCACACCGGGCAATAACACAATAATATTTTCTGCTCTAGCCTTTACTTTACTAGATTTGCAATTTTTATACCATTAGTATTCTTATCTAAAAAATATTCTTTACTAATTTCGTTGTCCGAATACGTGTCATTGTCAAAATCATCATTTTCATTTTCGCTGTCCGTTTTTCTTTCTTCAACTTTGTTTTCACCAATTATTGTTTCACCGATTGGCTGAATATCATCCTCTTCATCACTCTCTTCTTCTTGCCATTGCTCTAATTCTTCGGTGGATACTTCTTCCCACAAAGCAAGCAGTCTTCTTTGTTCTTGTTCATAAGACATTTTTTTTTAAATATATGAAAAAACGGTTGTTAAACTGAATAAATTGTCTGTTAACTTTTATTGTTATATTAATTTTTATGTACACAAAACTTTAAATTTTTCTTTGAATAAATTACAACACTAATATTTTATTAAAGTACAAATAGTGTTATTTTATACACAATAGTATTGTGGTGGGGTTTCATATACCCCAAAAAAATTTTAAATCGTTTTTCTAATTAACAGTAACGTATTTTGAACTGTATTATTGAAAAAAATGTTCGTTATCAAATAACTGGAAGATACTATTAATATACAGGCTGTAGAGACATCTATGATTGAATTATCATATAAAACATATGTACTGGGGTATATGATACCCCACCACAGTTCTGCCGGGTTAAAATAAAAATACCCCTGTCGCAGCATCTGCATAACATAGCGAATTTCCAAATCTTGGGCACTGGCGGATCTCATCTAAGACCTGTACCTATTTAAAATAATTTAGCTTTCTAAGAGAAAAAGAATTTTTAAAATCGGTTGGGTAATTAGTTTTAATATTTTTGGGGACCCAAGAACCCGAACGAATTTTGTGCAGCATAGTTGTATCCATCTAAAATAATTTAGTTCTCTAGCAGTGAGAAATTTTTTAGCATCGGTTCGATAGCTTATTACTGGCGTTTTCGGATCTGCAAGATCCCGGTGGACCTCATTAAAAAATCAGCTCGACCGTATATTCTAGGCGGACTTTATGTAATACACATATATATATATATATATATATATATATATATATATATATATATATATATATATATATATATATATATATATATATATATTCAAAACCCGTTGTGTAGCATTCTACGTCGCATTTGCATCCGCAGGACAGTTGTGGATCTCAGATAACACAACCTGTACCTATCTAAAATAGTTTACCTTGGTAATAGTAAAAAGGTTTCAAAATCGGTCAGTTATTTTATTGTTGACACTTTTAGGTCCTACTGACACTTCAGACCTTACATAACGTAATCTATATGTATCTAAAATAGCTTAGCTCCCCAACAGTGAAAAAATTTTCAAAATCGGTCGGCTAGTTTATTTTTGACGCTTTTGGATCCGATGGACCCTGGCAGACTTTACATAACGTAATCTATATTTATCTAAAATAGTTTAGCTCTGTAAGAGTGAAAAAATTTTCAAAATCGGTCGGTTAGTTTATTTTTACCACTTTTGGGTCCCATGGACCCTGGCGGACCCTAAATACCGTAATGTATGTCTATCTAAAATAGTTAGTTCCCCAACAGTGAAAAAATTTTCAAAATCGGTCGGTTAGTTTATTTTTGACACTTTTGGACCCATGGACCCTGGCAGACCTTACATAACGTAATCTATATTTATCTAAAATAGTTTAGCTCTGTAACAGTGAAAAAATTTTCAAAATCGGTCGGTTAGTTTATTTTTGACACTTTTGGATCCCATGGACCCTGGCAGACCTTACATAACGTAATCTATATTTATCTAAAATAGTTTAGCTCTGTAACAGTGAAAAAATTTTCAAAATCGGTCAGTTAGTTTATTTTTGACACTTTTGGGTTCTATGGACCTTGGTGGACCTTACATAACGTAATTTATATTTATCTAAAATAGTTTAGCTCTGTAACAGTGAAAAAATTTTCAAAATCGGTCAGTTAGTTTATTTTTGACACTTCTGGATCCTATGGACTCTGGCAGACCTTACATAACGGAATCTATATTTATCTAAAACAGTTTAGCTCTGTAACAGTGAAAAAATTTTCAAAATCGATCAGGCAGTTTATTTTTGACACTTTTGGGTCCTATGGACCGAGGCGGACCTTACATAACGTAATCGATATTTATCTAAAATAGTTTAGCTCTGTAACAGTGAAAAAATTTTCAAAATCGGCCAGTTAGTTTATTTTTGACACTTTTGGGTCCTGTGGACCCTGGCGGACCTTACATAATGTATTCTAAATCTATCTAAAATAGTTTAGCTCTGTAACAGTGAAGAAATTTTTAAAATTGGTCGTTTAGTTTATTTTTTACAATTATGGGATCAGTAAATCCTGGCGAAACTCATACAAGTCTCGTACTCTAACAGTAAGAAAAGGGTTCTAAGGATCTCATATAACTTATGGCAGTCCGTAAGCTTCTTGCGGACATCATTTAATTAATTAATTCAAATACTTTAACTTACTAACTGTGAAAAAATTTTTAAAATCGATTGGTTAATTAATTTCTGGCCTTTTTAGGTCCCGAAAACCTTGACCTCACATAAAATACCTTAAATCCATTTGAAATGGTTTAATTTTTTAACATTATTAATTATTAGTGGAAAAATTTTCAAAATCGATTCAAAATATTTTTCCGTACATACATATGTACATTGTACATATTTTGTTTTTTTTCATATTTAATAATATTTATATCATAACATAATCTTCAATTTCTTGTTTACTTAAAAATTCAATAAAAAAAAAAAAAATTCTTCATTACATTAGCTTAGAAAATCTGTTTAATTTACATTTTTTAACATGGGATAGAACCATGCTAATTATAATGCAATAAATGAGAAACAAAACTCTATACATGTATGTGTGTTATATCACATATATGTGAATAGTTTTCACTTGTTCTCACAAAATTCTTTAATAAAAAAGTGAAATATTTTTATACTTTATAAAGAACTGAGATATAAATATAAATTACTTATTAGACTAACAAAGAAAGAATAAAAGTGAAAATTTACATTTTCTCGAAAAATACTTAAAATAGAAAGAAAATTATAAGAATATTTTCTTCATAATTTTTTTTTTCCTTTTCAACGATGTAAAAATTGAACTGCCTTATGATAGGATCGAATGATAAAAAATGGCCAGAAAACCTACTTCTGGGCATCCGACGTGTCTGGCTAACGAACTTAGCCAAGCCAATTCAGAATCCAGTCCGCACACAAAATTTCATAAGCGTTAGACGTTTCGTTCGAGAGTTATCGTGGGAACACATAAATATATATATATATATATATATATATATATATATATATATATATATATATATATATATATATATATATATATATATATATATATATAAATTTTAGTGAATATCATTTTCGTATTCTAGGGACCTCAAAACAGATTTCTGCCATAGTCCCGGACTCAGATTGCGTTATGACACCTATTGTAATAGCTGAATTTCGAGTTTTCGAAATTCGCTAAAACAATAACATACATTTGAGTAAAAAAAATTCATAACTTGTTTTAAGTTCCAAACACGACTCTAAATTTTCATTTGTTAGTTGGCTTCTTACTTTACTTTTAATTATATTCATGCAAGAGAACGCTTGCTCCCACGAATATGTCGATCCGAAGATAGTCAGCACTCCAAATGCCAACTTCTTCACCTCACTGTATCAATCTGGAAGACTATTTATTCCATGCGTCAAATATAAGTGCCTCAACTCGCGGCATGTATTTTAAAATTATAATACTTATTATGTTACCTACCTTCACTTCAGTTTTTTTATTATTATTATTATTATTATAATATATATGTACATACATAACTTTGAAAAGATAATTCGCTTCTAACTCCTTTACTTGAAACAACAAACTATAAGTCACAGCCAAAGCTCTGGTGAAGACGCCAAATTGTCTTGCGTCGAAAACGAATTTAAACCTACATAGAAACATCCGACGCCGGCGTCATTCGAGAGCTTCCGACGGACTGACGACAGTGACAACGCGTGACACGACGGAGGGGTGTGGTGAAAAGCGAGTACAAGTGACTGAGAGATAGAATCGGTGCCTAATCCTCGTTAATCGATTCAGAACGAATTTTTAATATTTTTTTCGATAAAATATTTAATATTTTCGTATGGAACTAAAGAGCCACAGCTTCACATTCAAAGAGCCGCATGTGGCTCGCGAGCCGCAGGTTGCCGACCCCTGCACAAGTCCAAAACAAAGAGATTTTGTTGAAGGAGAGAAAATTTTACATCTGTAAAAGTTAAAATGTGGTAAAAATATGAAAAAATGGATGAATGAGTTAATGAATATTACAATTTAGAGTATACAAACATCAAATTTAAATAGCAAACGTCATTAAATAACTGGAGAATTGTAAATGAATGGAAAGATCAAATCAATTGTATGTATTTTCAGATTTACAAAATTCAGCTCATAAATGACATTTCAACAAATGCACTTTAAGAATAGTCTGATTTTTCAACACCAGATGTCATACCGCCATTCGACAGATCCCAATAAAAAATTTTAAGATAAACAAAAAATACATAAAAATATAATTTATATTTTTAAATAAAAATTGATTTGAATGTCAGTGTATATGTAGTATCTACGTATCACGTAACAATATATTTGCAGTTTTACACATGCATGTTGAACTGTGTTGAATCTGTTCAGTGTTTGAATCATTTTATTTTATGTATTTGCTTATAGTATTAAGTTGGTTTTTTTTAAATATTGCCGGCTTCCGGGGAAGTTTACTATCAAAGTGCTTGGGCCTCATAGTGTTAATATGATAGAAAAAGATAAATGCAGATATAGATAAAAATGGTCTTTTTAGCTTGTGCCCATAATACAATGTGAGTACAATAGTTATTCATGTATTAAGACCGCAAAGTGGTACATTACCGTTCGATTGACAATGTTGATGTGCGACGCCGCCAGGCGGTGCGCGTCATTCTCATGAGAGCGGCAATGTTACTTTGTGCTCGAATTACACACATAATTTTTTGAAGTGAAAACTTCTTTAGCGGCGTTGTACACTTTTTTTGTAATGGGTAAAAAATGTTAAACTCGCGTCAGGTCACGTGACCTGATCGAAAATTCGTAAGAGGGATGGAGAGTAGACAGTAGACATTTATTTATTTATATGTATAATTATTTAATAATATTGGATTCTACCACATAAATGATAGTACTTTTATACTGATAATTAAAGCAATTCGTGCAAAATTATTCCGTAACCATTCCAAAATATCAAAAATGCACAACGCAAATATTCAAGTTTTCACTTCTGCCGGCACTCCCGGAGTGCAACCCGTCGTTTTTTTTTTTACAATCTTATAAAATGTATTCGTTTTACTTAAAAAATACTTGAAAAAATAATAATGGACGTTAATATTTATTTTAATACTATAATATTTTAAATACATATATATATATATATATATATATATATATATATATATATATATATATATATATATATATATATATATATATATATATATATAAAATTATTATCAACTTACTATTTATAGGTATTTATTATTTTTAATTAATGTTTTGTAGTTATTTTGAAATTTAATAAAATTGATATTTCACTTGACGATAAAAATAATAATATGAAGTTTAGAACCTATTTATTTGTTGCCATGGTTGCCATAGAAAATACAAACAATGTCCTATTCAATTTGTAATTTGCAATTTGAGCGAGTGACAAAGTACTACTTTTCGCTTTAAAGCGAAAAGTAACAGTCCTCGGCAAACACATATTTTGCGTTTTCTTCATAGAGCACATAAGCCTACTTTCTATTATGATTGTAGAAAAAAATACATTACATTTTACAAGTAAAACTATGATCATTTAAAAAAGTCTTGTGGTACAACTGAACCTTTTTTTATACGGTGGCTAGGGACCGTATAAAAAAATCGCATAAAATATTCAAAAACTTCATAAACATATAGCTATAAAAAGTATATTTCGCTTCAGAGTGTAAAAAAGATCACAAAAAGTGAATTAGGAGGTAAAAGAACACACGTACATTATTAAAAATAATATATTTATTATCCTTCTATATATCAACAAAATATGAAAATATTTTCAAATATTTACTACTTAATAAAGTCTTAAACATGTACCATACTTATTAAAGAATATATATATAAAAAAAAAAAATTAATAATTTGATCGATATAAAATGTTTATAATAATCAACTTTTCATATAAACTTATTTCTTGTTTAATATAAAGCATATTTCAATAATATTAACATTAACTCATTCAACATTAATTATATTTAGGGCCGGATTTACCTCTGTGGAGGCCCCGGGGCACATCAAATGTGGTGGCCCCTAAACACTTCCAATGTGGAGGCCAAAATTTTCCCAAAAAATAGGATCAGTGAGCAAAAAAAAAAAAACAAAAACAAAAACGAAAAAGCTTTTATCCTTTTTATTCAATTCCTTCAAGATCTTTTCTATTTGAATTTGTGGAGTCCCCGGGACACGTGCCCCAAGTGCGCTTATGTGCAAGGTTTCATATTTAGGAGCGGATCTAGGGGGGGGGGGGCGATGAGGGTGACCGCCCAGGGCTCCGCGCTATGAAAAAATTTTAATTAATTATACTTGCTGTTAGATTTGATATCTTTTTATTTCCTATTGTCGTGGGTCCCACCTTATCATATCGCCCAGGGCCTAGAGATGTCGATTCTCCAAAAAAATATCGATTTAAATAGAAATTAAAAAAATCGATTAAAAAGAAATCGGTTAAAAAAATCGATTCTGTGAGATCGATCTAAAAAATCGAAATTTTGAAAAATTTAATAAAATTAGCTGATAATTTTTGTTGAGGGACTTAATTGATAGTACATGAGTAATATCGTGTAAAAACGCTTTACATTATATTTGTCAAGGCGATGAGTTAACTTTTCAATTATAATTATAGGAAATAACGTAACTGAATATGTAGGACGAATACCACGGAATGAACCAAGTTTATTCAAAAATTTCAAATAAACTGACAAAAAATTGATTTCTAAATAAGTCGCTTTTGTGGGAAAGGAATCATTTGCCAGATAGGTGGTCTTCCTTCTTTTTGTATTAATAGTCTTCTACTGGACAAGATAGTGTGTATATATGTATATGTAGTTATATAGAGCCACATGGGGGGTTCGTTGATAATAACGAGTAAAAGGTGACAATTTATTAACAATAACGTTTGTGGTGTTTCATTTTAACATATGTTTCTTTGTAGAATTACAATTAAAATAAAATTATTTTTGGAAAAAATCGGTCATCTATCTCTTACTTTTAATAATCGATTCAAATGAAAAAAATCGAAAAAAGAATCTATTCTTAAAGCTTCGATTAGGTAACCGATTTAAAATCGACATCTCTACCAGAGCCCCGCAAGGGCTAGATCCGCCACTGCTCATACTACTACAAATTATTTCATCAAATTATGTACATTTTTCTTATGTCTTGTTACACTGCAACTCTGTGAAAACTGCATTAAACAAATATCACAATGATACGCCTTTTCACCGGTATGTACTAATTCATGTCTTTTTAAACTAGAATTTTGTGTAAACAATTTCAAACAAATATTGCACTTATACGATTTTTCGCCGTGAGTGGTCTTTATATGATTATTTAAGACGGATTTTTGACGAAATGTTTTCGAACAAATATCACATTTATGCGTTCGCTCGGCAACATGAATTTTTTTATGTCTTTTTAAACGATCACTTCTAAAGAACATTTTCGGACAAATATCACATTTGTACGATTTTTCGTTAGAGTGTGTTAATTCATGTAATTTTAAGTCGTACGGTGATTTGTATCTTTTTGGACATAAACTGCATAGAAATCGTTTTATGTCGTTATGAATGCGTTTATGTGCAGTTAAACGCGACGAGGTGGTGAATTTTTTTAGGCATTGATCACATTCAAATAGTTTTTCTTCATTGCCGTGTTGTTTAACTTTGTGTAGTTCTAAGCTGCTTTTGTGATAGAATTTTTCAAAACAATTATCACATTTGAATGGTTTTTCGCCGGTGTGCAGTCTCATATGATATTGTAAGGTGTGGCTTCGTGTAAACTTTTTCGAACATTTATCACATTCAAATGGCTTCAAACCGGAGTGATCTATTTTATGTTTAATCAGTGATCGTACACTTGTGAATGCTCTTGAACACATATCACACTTATATGGCCGAATTATGATCGGTTTATATACGTGACTTTTTTTATGTATACTGTAAGAATTAGCGTCGTATAATATCTTAAAACACGTAAAACATTTAAAATTGCCGCGTCTTTGAATCTTTCGATGGCTTTTGAAGTATTTCGGTGGTATGAACGTTTTTGAACAAGTACTGTATTTATAGTGTTTTTTATTGTTAATATGAACCTTTTTATTTCGTTTCAAAAAAGAACTATTCTTAAAAGTTCTACGACACGATTTATTTTTAAATTTTCTTTTTCTTTTAAAGTATTTATGATTTTTTTTGTGTGGTGTAGACGGTGTAGGTAAATACTTGTTACAGTTAACGGATCCATTAATACTATCAAGTTCTTTATATTTTTCCAACATAAATGGATAAATAATGCACATGATATTCTTAATATTTGTTTCTCCTTTTGTTGCGAAATTTTCTTTAGTGGAACCATTTTTGTTATTCGCACTATGATCCTCTTCAATCTTAATTTCAGTGTGTAAATTAGATATATCGAAAGTATCGAAAGTATCATAAGTATCGTAAGTGTCCAAAGTATCGAAAGTATCTATTTCATTTTTAATTTCCACGTTCATATTTTCAACTTCACTATTTGAATTATCTTTTCCTGATTTCATTTTTTCTGTTTCCAACTCTTATTCTAGTTTCTTTCATACTCTTCATAAATTATTTTTTTAATACATTTTAACTTTTCTAAAAACAATCCAATTTTTTTTTAGTAAAAAAAAAAACTGGAATTTGTGTAATTTAGAAGGAAGGATTTACTCACAATTTATTTGATTTTTTCTACACTTTTATTAACTGTTTTGTTTATAACAAATAAGATCACATCGATCATGTCGATTATATAGATCAAATGGATCAAATCATTTACATACATATACGTATGCTTCAGATATGGCAGGTATCACTTGTATACAGGATTTCAGGAATTTTGGGTATAAGGTAACAAATTGAAAAAAGTATAAAATTCTAGGATGACATGGAATTTGACCTTGCTTGCACCTGATTTTCCAAATTCTGATTATCAATAGGATAAGTAGCACATATAAATCGTACAATGACTCTAGACTTGTACTTCTACTTCCGTTGGTATTTGACAAGGAAAACTATGGCCTTGAAAAGATGAGCTTAGTAGTTTATTATTTTTTACTTAATTTTATAGTATAAAAGTATTTCTGTTTCAAGATATATTAAAAATTAGATCCTAGATCACACAAAAGTTGCTGAAAAATTTTATTAGCACATTATGACCCGGCGCATTATTCATAAGTACTAAGTAGCCAACTTTACTTAAGACCTTAAAAATACAAAACCACGAAGAAGTAACTTTCTTTATATTTTCTTTGTCAATCATTATTCTTGAAAAAGATTCTGAAAGAACTGCTTTTAAAAGACATATTTAAATTAATATTTGAGCACGCATAAAAATTTAACAATTAAAGATTAAAAATATGTACAACTTAACTGTAGTTCTGTACGGGTTAACAAATAAAAATGACGGCATTAATTAATTAAATAAATAAAAAAGACAATTAAATGCATTGTACATTAACTTTGAAAAAGTTTTTTTTATTCTTATAAAGTAACAACAAAGGTAAAAAAAAACCTACTGTTAACTTTTTACAGAGACAAACTTATAGAAAATTGCATCTGAGTAATTTAAAATGTTAAATAAATAAATAAATGTTAAAAAAACATATAAATAAACAACCTCTAACGTCATAGTTGCCTACATAAACCTAATTGATGATCTGATAGATGTGCGGGTGTGATTTAATAAGTGTGGCGCTTAACTGCATGCAGATTTATACTTGTATGGCTAAGCGATGTTCTTTGCCATTTCAACATGATCGATTCAAAATTTAAAAAGGAATAAAAAAATTAAATATACTAACGTAAAAGCCCCTATACCAGAACGGGATCATATGTCCGAACAGTTTTGACATTTATTTATTAATAAAGTTACTTCTAAAAGAAACCTCTGATAACAAAAATTATTATTAATAGAATGATTATTTTTCAATTTAAATTCACCTCACATTTAATGTTTCCTTACTTAACTAAAGAAATACAGATATATATATATATATATATATATATATATATATATATATATATATATATATATATATTAAACAATTTTTGATGAATAAAGTATTTTGATCCTTCATGTACGTCTGATACTTAAACCATTCTATGTTTCCTACTTTGACGTCTAGATGTCACTATAAGTGTCATATTATGCATATTACACGTCTGTTTGTATATCGGTTCCCACCTCCTAGCGTCATTAATATTTCTTTGTTTGGATATAGACGTCGACATTTTGCAAAAGAAAAACACTAATAAATACAATTTTTTGGGTTATATTTTTTTAAAAATATATTCACTGGATTCAAAATCCAATGACTGACGATTTTTCTTTCATGCTTATTAAGAAAAAAAAATGGGTGTTTATTTTATTTGTCAATTTTTATAAATCAGTTTAATTACACACCTAAAAATAGTGTTACGTTATTTATTTATTTTATTTATTTTTTTTTTTTTTGCTAAATGGTGGCGTTACTATGAAAAATAGATTTGATGCAAATAATATGTAAGTAATATGCACATATGGTGCGTAACGTATTAATTAGTAAACACTATTGATATAGAATTAATACGGCACATTAGTAGACACCACTAATATAAATGAATATAATACATTCAGAGAGAGAAAAACTATTGACAACATGTAATTTTAGAATAAATACGAAAACTGAAATCAAACATTTGTAAGAGTACTTGTCAAATTATTTGTGTAAATCAATTTTTAATACTGGCGTCGAGACTTACAAAAATGCACAAACGAAAAGATCATGAATTGAAGCCGATAAAAAAAATGCAATGTAAAATTTATCTAAAAAAATAGTATTTGCATTTTTTTCTCTATTTTAATTTCTGAATCAATTAAAAAACTATCACTTAAAACGTTTGTGGCCACTTTTTCAATTTCTAAGCATCCTTTTAAGGATCAGTCGTTAGCTTAATGTGGTTTCTGTAAGATTTTATCAAAATTTAATCGTTTAATGTTGTTCATCTTATAATCTGCTTACTACCAAACATATAAATTAATATAATATTTATTATAGATAAGTACTTATAGTTGTGAGCTTTAATGGGTTAAAATAAAATATTAAATTTGTGTATTTTGAGAAACCCTGTACGTCCTGTAGGTTCTGTACATAGTTCTGTACGTCCTTTATTTTTGAACACGTGGTACTGTGTGACATGTGACGTATGACATCCTATGCGTTTATTATTTATTTTTATTTATTTCTATTAGGTTATGTTTATTATAATTTTTTTTATATAAGAATTTTATAATGAATTTTATCGATCTTCCATGGGTAGATATAATATTTCCTAAAATATTGCATTTGTTAACATATAAAGATTTATTCAATTTACGATGCTGTTCAAGAATTTATAAAAAAATGATCGATGAATATTTTATGGAACATTTATATTGTCTAGAATCTAAAGATTTTCAGAAAAATCAAATGTTGGTATGTTCCATAAACTATAAAACCTTATTTTAGGATTTAATTTTTTATCTTAATTTTTTTTTTCTTTAGGTATTGTTTGAATGTTGTCAAAATGTTCGAACAGTAAAATTAGTGGATTTGGATTATTTGACAGACAGCATTTTAGAAAATTTTTTAGAAAAGAATACTAATATTAAAAAGTTAATAATTAATAAATGTAATTCAATAAGTGACAAATCATTAAAACCAATTATTTACAAGTTTAAACAGTTACGAAATTTATATTTAATTTCTTGTCATTGGCTAAGTGAGGGATTTTTAGACTGTTTTATGCAGCATCACGATGAAATTGATGGCATTTTATTAACTGGACATTTTAATATTAGCGAACACTGTATCGCTAATTTTTGTAGACAATACAAATGTAAATATTCTCGAGGGCAAACGAATGGAATCGTTATTGAAAAAAGGTCAAAAGTCCTTTTAAAACGTTGTAGCTTAACAAATATAATAGAATTTTATGGAATTTAATATTATAAAATTTTTTATTTTCAAAGTAAAACAAGTAATATTGAAAGGTATGTATACATATGCACTAGATAAAAGGGTATCTCATCAAATCAAAAACTACCTATAAGTAAATGCAAAGTTTCTAAGGGATCAAAGTCCACTTTACAGAATTCCGTTAAATAAATGAAAGTAAGGGTCTACGCCATTAAAAAAATCGTATTTATAAATATCTAAATGAAATGTATTCAATTTTAATGAAATACCTGATGCAATCATAAAATGTTGTAATGTTGTTATTATTACGAATTTCTTAATATTATTTATTTACTGTATAAATAAGCAAACTATTTCAAAATCTATTACTTTTTTTAAAACGTAATGTATTTTTATACATTGTATATATATTGCAATATTACCTGAGTGAGAGATATAAAAACTAATAGCGGGAGTTTAAATATAATTACTCTATATTCATCTTTATTGCAAAAGTATTTTATCTTCTTAATGTAACAAAACATGTATATGTATGTCTCACTAAAAATATATCTTTCCTTTTTGTTGGACTTTGATTTCTCAAGAATTCTGCGTTTAGTTTAGTTATATTTATTTATTTATCTTTGATAAATCTTGCAGTAATTGTCAAAAAATTAATTTTAATTTGAACTGCCGCGAAAAACGCTTTGTAATGATGTCATAATTCCATAATGAACAGATGTCAGTATCAGTCAGTGTTGGCATTTTTTTTTTTTATCAATTGTGTCTTAATCATGTCCCTGCCACTTGTTTTCAAGGACGGACCTTTTCATGTCACAGTTTGCTACGTTTGCTACGTGGCGCTAATGGTATAGGGGGTAAACTAAATAGAGTTGGGACACGTGAGCATTTTTCATCAAATAGATGTCAAAATTAATTACCATATGATTGAGCACAAAAGTATCGTCACCAGGTGCTGTGTTAACGAAGAATTAAAATTTTTTAATTTACTTCATCTTTCTAGGTTGAATTAAAGTATTTTTTAAATATTTAATTTATTTCCAATTTATTTTAGATGAAAAAGAGCGAACTATTAAACCTCATGTCTCGTCTCTAATTTTATCCCCTAGTAAATCAACGCCATCTAGTATATTAGTTACAGCGACGTCAGAAAACGGTCCATTTTTTTATAATGGACTAAATGGAGAGTGACAGGGACATGGTCTTAATTAATCAATTATGTGATCAGGATTGCAAAATTATTGTATTTCATAATATTTTTTGAAAAATTATAGTACAGCGCAAAAATAGAGTTGGATGAACAAAAAAACGAAAAATTCTTTTCGAAATTTTTCACTGACGAGCAAAAAAGTAGAATTCTAATCACTAAAAATTATAGTACTTTTGCGTAAAAAAATCAAAACTCTATGTTACATAGTAAAATTCATAAAATTATGTTAAATGTACTATAGGTACCTAATCAGGGCTGGGAACTATTTAAAATGATTTCATTTATTTTGCATTTTCTATTTTAAATAAGTTCGGTCAAACCATTTTCCATTTTGTATTTAAAATGGAAATTTAAATCCATTTTACATTTAAAATGAAAATGCATGTATACTCAAATTTATGTGTATACAATATTAATTATAGAATTTGAATTGAACGACTTGAAGTCTAACAAATTGTAAGTTTAATGTAAGTTGATTTAATTGACTCAAATTTTTTATAACCCGAGTTGCAATGTCACTTGAGTTAAATTTGTTACTAGAGTTGCAGTTCTCTTAAGTCAAACTTTTCTGACTCAAGTAGTGTACTACTATCTTTAAGATACGTCGATAAGAAATGTTTTTGTATTTCGAGTAGATGATTTTCATAATTTTATTTAGAAGTTACAGTCGTCAAGATTTGAATACGTCAAGGTCGAATGAAATTTTACAATTTTTTTAAGAGCTGAGTTTCGTTTTCAAATCATGCAAACTTTACAAAATTTTTTCAAAAGACTGCCTTTATGTGTTTAATTTCAGTACGTTTGATATTTTCTTAACTATTTTTTTATTTTTTTTATTTTTAATTAAAATAAATAATGACAAAAAATTTATAGAATAAATTTAAAGTAAAAAAAGTATTTTGCATGTTATAATCCATTTTAAATAACTATTTTCCATTTTAAATATGTTCAGCAAAACCATTTTCTATTTTGTATTTTAAATGCATTTTTGGAAACCATTTTCCATTTTTTATTGTAAATGGTTTCTATGAACCATTTTTCCCCAGCCCTGTACCTAATTATGTTACGAATGCCAACCCTGGTGTCAGTCTTCACTCTCCATAATCTTAAATCATAAGTTATTATGATATTATTGCCTATTGGCGATGTAAAGATTACGCGAGCGCTCCTGGTTTTTTAAATTAGAAGCTGTATCAAGTAAAAATTTTTGTATACATTTAATTGTTGATTACCAATCAAACGTATACGTATGATTGGTAATGAATTTTTTTTTCTTGTTCCTTAATTATTGTAATATTTGTAATTTACTTTTTCTACTCCTGTTGAAGAACACACTCATTACATATCCGTTAATCGTTGAGAAAGTTAGACATTATTCAAAGGTATGGAGGAATGCTCATTACTCAATACCTTTCGGCCAATAAAATCATCGTATTAACCATTATTCAATAGGTTTACGATAGAAGTTTTTCTTCATGGAAAATAGTTTAAGACATTTAGAATAACGTAGAAATGAAATTTTCGATTTCAAAATTCAGTTTGAGCAACATTGGAGAGGGGGTGAATCACCCTCTTAAATTACATATTAGTTAACATACACTCATTTTTAATATTAACACACTGACAGTGGGTAATAATGTCACAATAAGTGGTTCTGAAGTTGGACTGTCGTATGTAAGGTTTTCATAAGGTTTGTTTTTTAATGGATGTTATAGTTTTCGTTATCGAAAGTTATCGATACCGAAAATAACGATATTTTGAAAATGAATAGAAACCTAATAAAAACCTTACATACGATAGTCCAACTTCAGAACCACTTATTGTGACATTATTACCCACTGTCAGTGTGTTAATATTAAAAATGAGTGTATGTTAACTAATATGTAATTTAAGAGGGTGACTCACCCCCTCTCCAATGTTGCTCAAACTGAATTTTGAAATCGAAAATTTCATTTCTACGTTATTCTAAATGTCTTAAACTATTTTCCATGAAGAAAAACTTCTATCGTAAACCTATTGAATAATGGTTAATACGGTGATTTTATTGGCCGAAAGGTATTGAGTAATGATCATTCCTCCATACCTTTGAATAATGTCTAACTTTCTCAACGATTAACGGATATGTAATGAGTGTGTTCTTCAACAGGAGTAGAAAAAGTAAATTACAAATATTACAATAATTAATAAGGATAATTTTTGGAAAAATAACCACCAAATGTACTACTTTAAAAAATTTTTAATTTTAACTTTTTCTTTATTACGACGTACGTTTCGGCCTATAACCGTATAAATATTACAATAATTAAGGAACAAGAAAAAAAAATTCAACTAAAAACTGTCTACGTAGAAAAACATATACTTTTATGTTATACTTACGTAGAAAAACATATTTTGAGTGGTTCTAGTTGTTAAACTGATCACTTTTTTTTTTTTTAAATTCTTTACTTTTTATGTAGCACAAGAAGACAAAGTTTTAAAAAGACTTTCTGGCGTAAAAAAAGAAAAAAACAATAATGAGCAAATCTTCTGACAAATAAAATTTTACTTTAATTAATATCCAAGCATATATCCGAAAATTTAAAAAAATGGATTTGTCGTATCGTTTACTTGAATTACATATACATAATTGATTGTTATTATTATGTGTATGTTACAATACAACGTAAATCAATAATAATTATATAAAAAAATTAAAAATATAAGTTAGTTTACCTGAAAACGTGGGTTCATTTTCCCACTCTTTCCTGTACCTTCTTAAGTATTTGAATTTTCCAGTCGTTTGAGACGCAGTCATTACTTGAATTTAATTTAATAAAACAAAAAAAAATATTATCTTCAATAAATTTTTAGTGTATTTTTTCAAACAATAAAATAGTATGCAAAAGATTATAGTGATTGCCGCCCTCAAATGATGTATAATAAGAGAATTTAACAAATAAGTACATATCGTCAGCTATAAGTATTGGTTTAGTCCAAGTCCACTTTTAAAAAAATTTTTCTAGATAGTTGTTTTGTTAGTTTTGGACGATAAGAAACTAGAAACCACTATCAAGAAAAAATTTTTTAAAAATGGACTTGGTACAAATCAATATTCAGCTGACGATATATTATTTAACATTATGTAGCTACATTTCTTTCTTATTAGTTAATTTAAAATTGATTGTTGTTTGGACGTTGTCTTAAAATGTGGTAGCCTACATTTGAATTTTATTTGTTGATTTGAAACGGATTGTTGAGTTCGATTACTATTTGATTACTTTTATTAAGGACAACAAATATATTCTTTAAATTTAATTAAGAAAAACGCCCAAATTTTCCTAGTTTCAAAATTTCGATCCAAAAATCCCCCAAAGAAACTGTCCCCCCAAAATTCCCACCAACAATTTGAAAATTCCCCAATTTTGGGGGGAAAATCTCCAATCTGGTAACACTGGATAAATGTATCGGGTGTAACGTTATTTAATGCTTCATAAAAGTTTTGTGTCAATTTCGTGATACAATCATTAATTAAAATATTATCACTTAAATACCTTTAAAAATACTTTGGCGCTCCTATTCCTTCTGGTAATGTTTTATATATCCCATTTGTTTCGTTAAAAAAAAAACTATTTTAGAAAAATCACTAAATCAGTAATCACTTCAAATAAACAAACAATTAATTCTTCAAAATTTCAACAAATAAACAATTCACCAGAAAAATTCTAACGAAAACTCGAAAAAAAATTATTTTCAAAAATATTTTTGATGAAAAAATATAAAAAAAAAAAAAAAAAAAAAAAAAAACAAACTAAAAATTCAAAATACCCTGACTTTGATTAACCATCACTCGATTATTCGACAGTTTCTGTTACCCCTAATTGCGTAATCCTTACGTCGTCAATCTCACTTGATTCTTTGTTGACTGTTTACCCCAGTTACATTACAACCAGTTTGCGTTAAAATCAACCAGACTCTTTAGCACCCTCCCCATTAAAATTTTCAAAAAAACAGATATTTCTCTGCGATTTGTAAATGATGAGTAACGTTTTTAATATTGCTGAAAAATTTTATATTGATTTAAACAACCATTATTTTTGTTTTAGAATAACGTATTATTTCAAGCTGTATCAAATGAAGTTCCTTTTTTCTTATTACTCATATTGGATTGTATGAGGAAGATATTTTTTGTACAAAAGTTACTAATTGCTGGTGAATCAACTAATCTGAAGTTAAAGGGTTGATTAAAAAGTCATTTGAGCGAGATAGAATAATAAGTCGGTAAATCGTATTTTTAAGTATAAATTTTTAGCTAAGTATATCGAGCCATTACCGCCATTTTAGCGTAACCGACAAATATCAAATTTTACAGGAGAAGGATTTTTTAACCCTAGAATCATACGTACTCGTCAAAACGACGAACGAACTTCTCTACCTGCTCCAATACTACAACTTGTCGTTGCCTGCTTGCTGTGAAACTTCTGTTATCTAATTTATTTGTTATTATAACACATAAGACGTATAAATTTTGTTTATAGCTATTGTCATTTTTTTATACTGAAATAATGTGCGTCAAAAGGACGACGATGTATGATTAACCGATGTTTTTTTTAAAGATTTTGTACTCCACATATAAAAGTTTTCCTAATTTTTCTAAAATTTATTAAAGATATGGATGTTATAATTAATTTAATCAATGATTATGATAATGTGAAAGATGATTACAGCTGTTTGACTTATAGAGACGACATAGTACTGAAATTTTAATATATTGAATCGAAAACTAAAGAATGCGTTTCGAATGACTTAATAAAATATTAACAATTTACTTTGTGGAAAATATTTTAATTTTTATTATTTTTTGAGATCTTATTCGAAAAACTACTAACAAATTTTACAAAATTTACAAATGTGCCTAATGGGGAAATAACTACATATCTATAAAAGTATTTATGACTGAGAAATTTCACATTCTGTAAAGTCATACATGTCCACTGACTCATAATAGTTCATAAATTAATTATTTGAAAGACATTTTTTATGATACAATTGATGCATGTATCTATTTTTTAATTTTTATAATAAAAATATGCTTTGATAAAAAGATTAAAAAAATTAATAAATATTTATATTAAGAAATTTTTCCAAAACCAGTTTTTTTAAATATTTTGTTCGCTTTTATAGTATTGTTATGTAAAAAAATGTTTTTTGCAAATAAACTCTAAAACTCCCCGTAAAAAGTCCATTCGTCAAAATGACGCCGATGTATGATTAACTTGACTCGTAGACCAACGTATGATTCTAGGGTTAAATGTTTGTATGGCGTTTGCGATATTTCTGTTGTCTTAATTTTATTACGCCTGAGCGTATTATTCCTATTATTTTATTAACCTTACGATAAAGATGGTTATTGTCGGTTACGCTAAAATGTGAAAATGTGTTGTATTAACGATAAACTAAGCAGTTGCTATAACTTTTTAATTAACGAAATTTGGAGAAAAACGTGAACACTGCTTGGTCCGTTACAGTTTAAACAGTTGCTTGCAATAAAAATCTCAATTTCGATAAAAGTGTCACTTACGATAAATCGGCGGTAATGGCTCGATATATTCTGCTGCATACAACAAATTTTGTCGCATTCAAAACGGTTAAAAAACTCCAATTAAAAAGAAAACATTTTCTTGAATTTGAAATTTTATTAAAAAAAAAAAAAAAAAGAAGACAATCTTTAATCGTGTCCCTTGATTAAAAAAGGGTGGTAAGCTACAATCCGTTACAAAACATTGAATTCTATGATGTAATTTTTATTAGTTGTAATAAATTGTAACATTATATGACAAAAATTTAATTTCTTTGTTATGGAAGAAGAACTTAAAAATTGAATGATAAAAAAATTAACAAGTTTTAAGGACAAAATAATTAAGTTTATTGTCTGTGTAGTGGTTAGTACGCTAAGACTCATATTTTCTGTTGCAGTATTTTTAGTTGGTAGCGAACTATATTGATTGTAAATAAACAGACATACTTTATTATTTTTGTTAAAAA
The DNA here is from genome assembly GCA_035578155.1 of Brachynemurus nebulosus. Taxonomy (NCBI): domain Eukaryota; kingdom Metazoa; phylum Arthropoda; class Insecta; order Neuroptera; family Myrmeleontidae; genus Brachynemurus; species Brachynemurus nebulosus. The sequence continues at coordinate 5,875,708 of JAPWDM010000018.1, read as the reverse complement.
GAAATGATAATATTTACGCGTTAATGCGTGGAAATGAAAATTATAATGAAAAGCAATAATTTTTAATGGAATATTAACCCTAGAACGAATACAGAGGTCACACGCTTCCCAGAAATTTTTAAATTTGGCGCTTGTTTTATAGTCTAAGACACAGATCATTAGATTCAGTCTAAATACAAAATTGTGTGATCGGCAGTGTGCACTTCTGAGCGAGTTAGACTACTTTCGATTCAGTCGTTCCACAAGAGTGAACGTATAACATGAATTGTTGTCACATTGTTGTTGATTATTGGACCACCGTGCACAGTGGTGTGATGCGTGTACCCGGTGTACGGTGGTATGTATGTGTACCCGAGCACGTACGCGAGGCACACACATACACGTATCATACTTTTACAAACGCAAGATAAATATATTTATTATGGGCACAAGCTCAAAAGATCTCCAGAAACTGGGGTGAGGGGAACACAAATTGTATTATTTCCATAGTTACCAACCAAACCAAGTAATTATGTTTTTGTATGAGTGAGTGAGTAAACTTCTATTTATTAATATGATAGACAAAGATAAATGCAGATGTTGATAAAAAAGTTCTTTTTAGCTTGCGCCCATAATACATAACATGTGAGTGGGAATTTACGTCACTCACACGTCACTTTTTGTCCATGCTGGTATAGCAATTTTGTTTCTGTATTCTGTGGTCTAAGAATTGCCAACCTTGATATTACTGGTATTCTTTTATATTAAATACAAGTTATTTTTTGGGTAGTACACTACCCCATGTATCCATTCTAGGGTTAAAAAACAATCATATAATTATGTAGTAAACCCATCGACAGGGTTCCCACAGGAATTTAATTTTCAATTTCCCTGACTTTCCCTGACTATCGACATATTTAAAGTCATGACTTTCCTTCGGGTAAATGTATGAATAATGGCATGTAGAAAGAAAAATACTTTATTATTATTTAATATGGTCTCCACCATCCCCACAGCCGTCCTTACATCCCCTTTTTATTATCCTTTTTTATATATTTTTTTAATTTCTTTTTATTAATGGCTATCATTTAAGCGCGCATTATTTTATACACTTTGCGCAATAGATTTAACACTGTGTGCAATAGAATTTTATATTTTTGTGCAATAATATTTTACATTTTGTACATTATTTTAAGACCGTTATTATTTACCATTTTGAGCAATAGAATTTTATCATTTTGTGCATTATTTTTTTACAATGATTACACAACGTTGCATTTCGTGGCAAACATATACATAATATATTCTATTTGTAACTTGCGTTTTTAGAAACATTTCACATAACCCAGAATTGATCCAGAATGACTTTTTTTTAATTTAATTTAATCTCTTTATACATGCATAAGAATAAAATATGGACGTCCTATACTTTTCTAATTTGTTTTAGGTAAAATTACAATAAGTAGAGCAAAAGTGATACGAATAGAACTCCCACAAAGTCTTATCAGGATTTCTTCAAGTTGTACGATTCTTTAGACAAAGCCCAGAATTAACGGTTGGATGGATTTCGACCAAATTTTGTTCAAATACTACCCAGATCCAGGAGAAAATGAAAGAGGTTAAAATTGTACGTTAGAATTCCCAAAAAGGGGTCAGCAATAAACAGTTGGACGAATCTCGACTATACACATATTTTGTACAAATGTTATTGAGATCGCGAAAAAAATGAATGTGAGTTTAAAATCTTTTTTAGGGCTAAAGAATGTCCAAAATATCTCTGGTCTATGGAAAGGCCAGAAGGTGTGGAAATTGGATACGCTGTTAAAATATGACAATTGTCAAATTAGACTTGTTTGGGCGAGTGGAGTTAACGGACTATTATAAGGAATTAATTCTGTACAGAATTTGGGAATTCTTGGCTGAAAAGTAAAATTTTGAATGTTTGTTAGGTAGTCAATCACACCAAAACTATTTCAATAGTAATTCAATTTGAATAAGAGGTAACTGTATTTCAACAATGATTTAAATGATTCAAATGCGCCATTACTTTAAAATTTGTAAACAAAGATATCAATTCTGATAATTTTTATTTGCAAACCGAAATTCTTTATTTTCAATATTTTCGTTAGCCTTAAAACATAGCAATAAAATAAACGAATATAATTTACATAATATTTGTTTTTTATTTTGACATATTATGAATACCTACCTACAACCAAATTGTTCTCAAATGGTCACCTCAACAATGAGCCGTTTTTTGCGCTCATTTTTTAACAAACAGTTATTTTACGAAAATTATTACAAAATTTTTCAAAAAAAAAAAAGAAAAACAACTACTTCATTAATACGAAAAACATGGTATTTAGAATAGTTTTTAATTTTAATCAATAAATTACTGTATTAAGAGGAGATAGTTAGGTAACTGATTCTAAACCTCTTTTACCCTGCTACTTTTTTTAGATTCGTTTATATTTCCTTTTTCCCCTTGATACATTTTTATCTTTGGACAACTGATAACAATCTTATTCCACGTATTCTGTCACCGTATAATGCATATAAACAACATGCGTACCATATTTGTTAAATGTATTGCTCATTTTAGTAATTTTATAGGACAAATGGCTTTTTTTAAGGATCATTTTGAATAAGATAATGGTAGTGAAGTTATAATAGTGCATTTGTAAATTTTTAATTGCACAAAATATTTTTTAAGTGTACGGATGTTTATTTTATGTAACACATGTAATGCTTATTTATTTATTTATTTATTTTTTTTTGCTTATTTATTAAGGGCAAGAATTGATTATATATGTAACATTTATTTTAATAAATGCACAAAATCTATTATATTAATTCCAGTTCATATTTACTATTGCACGAAAATAAAGAATAGTGATCATTTATTTTATTTATTGCTATTTTTGTTTTACAAATGTTAAAATGGTTTTTCAAATGCTCTTAGTTATTTCTCATTCTGTTTAAATAAATGCTCGTTTCATTTGTTTCCTTTATTAATACAAAAACATAAACTAAAACATAAAATAATAGCCTAAGTATATGAGTAACTTATATAAATGATGAAATAAGGAATATTATTCCTTACGTTATTATAACGTAAAACTTAACTTACATATGACATATAAAAGTCATCTTTTCAAGTACGCGCTTCTTATAATATAGTTTTACAAGCGCTTCCCTGACTTATCTTGATTTTGACCAATTTTCCATGACTTTCGGCCTATTTTCACTACCTTCCCTGACTTTCCATAACTGTGAATCAATTTCACTGACTTTCCAGGTCTGTGGGAACCTTGATCGAGGATTGAATACTTAGAGAGAATATAGACATTAAAATGTCAAACGACGACTTCATTTTATTAAACCACACTACTTGTAATTGTAGAGACGGAAGAAAATTTAATTTTCTGTATTTTTGTGAATTAAATCTACAAAGAAACTTTAAGTACTTAATTAAAAGAAAACATTATATTAATATATACAAATGGTAAACTGTTGTAAAAAATTGTAAAAGTAATTCTGTCTAACCGCCATTAAACTTAACCCATTTGTCTTTTTTTGTTTTTGCTTCAGTTTCTTAATATATTCTCTCTCTTCAGTGTTCAGAGAGTAAACTTGTATGATCAATTCCTATAAAGCGGGTTCTACACGATGCTACGAACGTTCCTTCCAACATTCGATCGAACGTTTGAGGCAATTAAGTTCGATAGTTGGTGCGACGAATGTATCTGCTACACGGTGAATCGAATGTTTGATCCAATACGAATGATGATGTGTTGGTACTCAGTCGACAACGCTGTTATCTGTCTGATGTTATCTCTAATGTTATACACTGATGTTGTCTCTCTTCACATGAACGAGTCGTGCGCAACCAACGAACGCAACCAATATTGACCTTCAAACGTTCGAAGCATCCCTTTGACTCGGTGCAAGAATACCGACATCGAACGGGACACGACCAAATGCGAATGTTTGACGCTCGACATTGGACACTCGTAGGTTCGAACAACGGCTATACGATGCTATGAACCATCCAACGTCGAATGTTGGAAGGTGTTCGTAGCATCGTGTAGCAGCGGCATAAGTAACAAAGTTTTGTGTGTAACATATTAAAAAAAAATTAAAAAGATGTAAATAAATAAGAATCAATACGTTTTACAAACGCTTGTCTGTTACACCCAAAAACTAATTCCTCAGGTTATTTACTATATGTTTACATTTGTGTAAAGTGAACCAAGAACATGTAACGGAAGAGAAAGGATAGATATTGTTTGCACCGTAATGATGCGACGTTGTTTCTCTGCTGGTTTATTACATATTATATTAAAATAACATCGAATTAACATGACGTTTTAAATCATTTTTCTTCCAAATTATAGTTGAATTTATGGCTGTGTTCTTTTTATAAAATGGTATTTTGTTAATATTAAATAAAATATTGTATTATGGTTAATAATTATAAATTATTTAACATTATTAATGTTATCAACAAAGCTAGAATCAGTATTGTATCGTAATTAAATGGTATAATCACTAGCGATGTCGGGCCGAGAAGCAGTTAATCGATTAATCGACTAAAATTGTTTTTCAGATAAAATTAGTTATTAGCCGAAAATATCGATCACAGAGTAGTCGACTAATCGACTAAATTTTTAGTCGAATTCATGGTAAGGTAACCTATGTAACTCTTTCAAAAACGAGGTTTTTTTCCAAATTTAATTATGGACTTTTAATATTTTTCTTTTAAGAAAAAGAAAGATATAAAATATCACAATATATTAATCACATAAAAGTGAAAAATCATATAGATAGGTAATTTCTTAGTTTCCATTTTTTGAAGTCCAATAAATAATACAGAAAAATGGTTAAATTAGTCGCTTTTAGTCATTTGAAAAAAATTTAATCATTTTAATCATTTAGTCGAAGGTAAAATAGTCGACTAAAATATGACTAATGTAAACAAAATTAGTCGACTAAACCGACTAATTGATTAATCATCCGACATCACTAATAATCATCGCTCAGTAATATATTATGTATGGACTCGCAATAGGCAAGTATGCCGTTGAAGCCAAGGGTGTGCCGTAAACATGGTTTATAGTTACTGTTAGGTTGTATTAACTGAAGTTCGGAAACGATTTAGAAAAAAAAATCCGGAAGAAATTTTAATAAATAAAAGTATTAGTGGCCCTCTTTCACCCTTGATAGGCTTCAATATTAAATGTCCACCAAATTAAGTACGGCATGTCCATATTATTCCTTGAGTTTGTGAGTAAAATATTTGTAGAGTTTTCTGTACCTGTAGATCCGCAGATGTCGAAGATGATTTTACGTGCTCTTTTTTTCGTACTAACATTAAAATAATAAAAAAATAAAATTTTTCGATAATTGGTTCTCAGTTTGTATAAATTTTTAACGTATTCATTGTAATAAATGAAAGAATATTTTTTAGACTACTATAATGTTAAATTTTTATTGTAAGAAGTGTTATTTTTAATAAACCTTTCTTTTTTTAAAAAAAATTCGTATTTTATTAAAACCTTTAATTATAAGGTGAACTATCTCATCCAATATGATTTATATTCTACGTTATGTAATAAGACAAATAAATCAATAAGCAACATTCTAGTGTAGTGATACTCAACCTTTTTTCTCTTACATACTCATTGAGTGGGTTTTTCATTTATGAGTGCTCCCATCACGCAGAATGGGGTTCTAAGTCCTTATTACCAGGGCCAGACTACAATTATTATGAGGGGGGGGAACTTTGTTGTTGGCGTCCTCCCCGAGAAAAATTCAAAAATCCCTGCAAAAAGCAAGCCACGAGCAAAAAAAAAACTCAAATTCAACATTTTGGCGTCCTCGAATTTGTACTTTTGCCACCCTCTAACACCTGCAGGGGGTACGTGCTCCGGCTGCTCCCCTAGATTCGGCCCTGGTTATTACAACTATTCTTGTTTATGACAAATTTCTTCATAATCATTTTTGAAGTATAGTAGGCGGTATGATATTATATAACAGAAGCAAATATTAAGAATATAAGAATTTGTTTCGTAGTAGGTGATTTTACAGATATTATTTTAAACTAACGGCCGGTTTTACATTCATAATTTTAAAGGTTCTTTAACTAAAGCTACTTTCAATTTAAAGTCGACTTTATTTTTTAGCATTGTTTTACAATGATCAGGTCTGCTTACTTTTGTTAAAGGACTTTTAAGTGTTGCATGGATAAAACGAACTATGAATGATCGTAGCCAATCTTACATTTAAAAAAAAATAACTATAGATATTTTGTTTATTGTGTTTAGCATATGAATCTGTTCTGCAAAACAGAGAAGGAAATATAGTGTTCATTCCAGGTGTTCATATTCCAAACAAAATAAAAAGCTATATATATATATATATATATATATATATATATATATATATATATATATATATATATATATATATATATATATATATATATACCTATGAACACCATATTTCCTTTTTTGTTTTGCAGAACAGATTCATATGCTAAACACAATAAACAAAATAGAAACGAAAATATCAACATGACTGAATTTCAAAAAATACGCATTTCACTCATTTCGCTACTGCCAGTGAGATTGGAATAGAAAACTACATTATTTCTTTTTAAAAGAAATTTGTCATAAATACCTACGTATGTATTTATGATAATACATACGATACGTATGTATCGTACAGTGAATCATAAAAGAAATCGCGGGTAGCCCAGAAATCGTTCAGCCAGTTTAACTCAAAAGGAATGTTTGATATTAATCCAAGACGTAAAAATAATCAAAAATATTATTGAAAATAAGGAAACAAATAAAATTTTTATTTTATTTATTTAAGGTACGAATATTTTATATAAAAATTATGCTTATAAACAAAATTCAATGATAGTAATCAGCAATAACAAATATGTTAAAGCCAACTTTAAGCAGTAAAAGTCGAGATAATTCTTACTTTAGTTTAAAGTCGACTTTTACACTAACGGGGCGTTAAATGTAATTGTAAAACAGTACCAAAAATAAAATTAGTTTTAAAGTTGGCTTTAGTGTTAAAGTCGGCTTTAAATGTGACTGTAAAACCGGCCGTTAAGTGTTCTGAAATAGAAGTAAATTTTTTTTTTTACTTGTATCGCAATCTGTTTTTTTTTTTTTTTTTTTTGATTATTAAATATATCTAATAAATATATGGTAGCCTGCAGCTGGTTTCAATATTACTCAATACTTATAATCACGTGGCGTTCAACCGAGCTCTAAAAACTCCATGAAGCTTCGTGACATTTGTAACACTTCGTTTTCTTGACTTTGTTCTTCGATGCTCTTTGATTTACCTTGTTATTTTCTATTTGTGGAGTGAATATTCAAAACGTGTTTTGTCACAGTTACCAAAATGTTATAAAATTACCAAAAACTATTCAACGTGTTATTTAAATGTTTGCATTGTTCAGGTTTCTCTTATAAATTACCTGATTGAAAGTACAATTATAATTGATTTTTCGTCAGAATGTTTTTCTTTTATGAAGAAAAATGTTTTTATATGGTGGACAATAATTGTTTGAATCAAACATAATTATAAAAACACAACTTGAATAAATTTATCATTTTCTTTCTTAATTTTAATGGGATAAAAATTTTTTAAGGCATTTTAATTGTCTAGTCAGATAGGAATCACTGAGAAGAATCATAAGATGTACCTAACTCATTTTTGAATTTTTGTGACTAAACACCTTTTAAATATTCACTCCACATTTAGGAATTTTTGTCCATGTTTTATCATTGGTAAGTAAAGGTTAGAAACAAGAAAAACTAGAGAGATTTACCAATATGGCAATTTATGTTTAGCTTATCTAAAATAAATAATATACACTTTGTTGTTTAGTTTCCATAGAACATATTAATAGATTAGTATAAGTACATTTTTGTTTGATAGATTTGAGCATTACTTTATGGTTTTCCATTTTAAAATAAAAAGACAATTTTTTACTTTACTAATACCACTTTATTTAGAGTTTTAATTGTCTGTGACATGTTTCGGCCCGCCTGTGTCAATGGCCATACAGGCCGAAACATGTCACAGACAATTAAAACTAAATAAAGTGGTATTAGTAAAGTAAAAAATTGTCTTTTTACATTTTTGTTATTCATAAAATAGGCGTGTTTCAAATGTAAAGAGTAAAAATGCACTTTTTTTAATAAAAAAATATTTTAGATTTACTGAAATGTAAGTACTAAATGTATACAAAGCTTTATATACATATTACAAAAATGTACAAAATTACGTAGTTCGTTATCTTAAATGGTCTGTAAAAGTTTTATATTAATTGAATTTATACAAGAAGAGACTGGTTTATCTATTAGATCGCTTGTTAAACAGGGCGTCTGTTGATCATCATGTCTGGATTTAATATGCACCAACATTGGTTTGTATCCACGATAAAAAAGACACCTAAGGTTAAATTAATTTGAAATGAGGGACCCCTCGTCGTTTCGGAAGAGCAGTAAGATAAACAAACATACTACAGATTTTGACAGTTATCGACCTTACCCTCAAAATAAATTAAATTACATGAATCATTCTACAATGGGCCAATTCGTATCGGCGTAAGCGGCTTGCGCTGAAGTGTAAGCAATATGTGCTTGATAAACAAACACATTTGGCTTGCTATTGATATGTATATTTCTGTCTCACTTTCCACGTTCTAGTTAGAAGGGTGAGAAGTATATAGCCAACATGGCTATATTATATACTTCTCACCCTTATCACTAAAGCATGGAAAGTGAGACAGGAGTATTCATACATATCAATAGCAAGTCAAATATGCTTATTTTCAAGCACATATTGCTTACACTTGAGCGCAAGCCGCTAGCTAAATGTGCTCGTTTTAAGTATGTGCTTGCAAGTTGCTTGCAAGCGGTGTTATGAATAGCCCCCGTGAAATGCAGTATGTATTATGAATTTCATAAAGTATTGAAACTTCATTAAAAAATTTCATGACATTTGTGATACTCTTTTTGCTTGTGGCTTTATAAAATTATTGTTTAATAAACTCTATTGCCAATAGATATCAGTGCCAGGCATAGAACACTAGAAGCCAACTAACATAAAAAAAGTGAAATTCGCTTGGAGTCATTTGTAAGCCAGTCACAGCTTAAGGCATTAGTCCGTCAGTAGTCGTCGTCGAGTCAACATACCATTGTATTAACAATATACCCATTGTTACTTGAACACGTTGAACAGCTCTCTCTGGTAATACGTGTGTTGTGGTTGTATGCGTGTATACACATACTACTACAAAAAACCAAACTAATACACTGCAAACAGTGTGTATGTACACAAACAGAGTACGTCACAAACTCATTACAAGTGGAACAGAGGCAAAGCCAATCTAGTTTGTCCCCTTGGTGCCAGGTTACTGCAACCTGCTTCGTTCTTGAAAGTCACCTAATATAAAATTAATGGGGTGATCGATACAATACGTCTTTAGGACGCTTGTTTTTAGTGTTTAGAGTTTTATTAGTATTTTTAATATATTTAAAAAAAATAAAATAAAATAAAAAAGGCCAGTGTCTTCATGTATTTACGCATTTAATATAAAATCGATTACTAGTTCCAAATATAAAAATAGTAAACGGTGAACTGTTTAACTAACGTGGGCAAAAGTTTGCCTTGCCATCAAACGTACATCCAGATCTTTGAATAATTTGCGTTGCTGTCCATATTCCACATTTAATGCACATTTCAATCGATCGACCCTGTATTAATTGAGCTAGAAAACCACCGGCGAAAGCATCACCAGCTCCATTTGTGTCCACTAATTGTTCCGCTGTTAACTGAACCACCGGAAATTCTTGCACTTTTCCATCTTTCGCTAGAATAACTGGTGATGCATCGCGCGTTATTACGACAATTCGTTGCCGACTCATATTCTCTTTTGGTAATTCACAAATTTGTAACGCTATTTCATGTAGATTATTACCGTTTAAATTTTGTTCTTTAGCAAATGTTTCTGCTTCCTTCATCAAACAAAAAAAATGATTTAAGAAAATTTATTTCAATAAAAAAACTGGATATTAAATTCCGAATTACCATTTCATTTCCAAATAAAATATCTACGTAAGGCATTACTTCCATTAAAGGCTTCTTATAAAACTGTGAAATAAATGGTGCACTGAGATTCATTGCAAACATTCGATTATGTGAAAATGCATATTTAGCAACTTCTAAGATTGTTTCTGGGCTAACGGTTAAAAAAAATCCCTGTAAATAACAAAAAAAATTGCATTAGTTATGTGAACACCTCCAAATATGTATGACGTCATTATACATGACAACATAAAATAATAACAATTATTTAAATTAACAGATACGGCCAAAGTATGCGGAAACAGAGATAATGCTAAAGTTGTTGACACTGCTATCACGGTATTACTGTTACTGACATCACGCAGTAAAACAATGGTTAATTATTTGACAAATTATAAATGACTTATTGTTAATCAAATAACTCTTATAATTTCTTTATCTATTTAATGGGAAATTTTTTTTTCAATGAAACGCATAGATTTTTTATAAGAAAAACTATGAAAATAAAATAATTAAAATCTTTGCTTTCTGTATGAAATAATGACAAGTAAAAAAATAATGTAGAAATAATAAAATATTGTTACGAAATCGCGTGACATCTTCCGTGATAAAAATCCGCTAGTAATATAACCACACCCGTATGAGTAAATTAAAAACCCAAAACGAAACATCATAAAAAAATTTCATTATCAACTTTGATTATTATCTGTTATCTTTCTACGTTTAAAAAGAACTAAAACAGTTTTGTTATGATAAGTAAAAATACTTAAATATATATTTTATCAAAAAATTAACAAATTCCGAAAATTGTTCAGCTCAACTCTTTCTTAGTTGCGAGTATAGTTAAGTTGAAGATTTAATCAAAAACAATTTTCTAACAAGTCTACTATCTTTAAATGGAAATAATTAAAGTGGTAAAATTGTGTTGATAAACAGTAAAAATATATTCTACAATTCTGAGGAAACATCATATTTTTATTAAAAATATCCAAATTTAAATTTGAAAAAGATCGATTTAACCGCCAAAGAATTGATTCGAAAAATCGAAATGTCTACATATAAGTTTGGTATAAAAAGTATTACCAACTTAACAAAATTAAGGAATATGCACTAGTGTTACTAGACAGACGAGTAAATGGCACTGATTTCATAATTTATGAAGTAGTTTACTGATTTACAATCACTGATACAATGGAACTTCTCTTAACCGAACAGCATTTTCATGCAAAAATTTATTTTAAATCAAATATTTTGAAATTCTACACGAAGTCAGTTATTTATCGTGCACCAATACGTTCGCTAAAGAACTCTTAACCATTTTCATATTTCAATGGTAATTTTTGCGTGAAAATGCTGTCTGGTTACGAGAGGTTTCACTGTACTTACAGACATGTAAGGTCAAAGATTTGAGTCCCTGTAATTTATGTTTTCTGCAGTTTCTTTTCACAAATCTAGATGAATATCGGCAATTTGACATAGTTTTTTTTTAAGAAAACACACATATTCCAAATCTTAATCCCCCCTTTCCTTGTCCACCATTCACAAATGTAAAGGTTGTAAAGTATTATAGAAGTTACAATGTTAATACAGTATACAACCAATGATGTGGGTGGTGTCTGTTATAGTCGAGAAAGTTCCAAAAACGGATGTTAAACTAAATATTATTATTATATTTATTGATTTATCACTATAAAGAAAATGATACAATATTTTTCATAATTACAATCACAATGTTTCACCATAAAAGGGTTAACTTCAAATAATTACAATTTTTATAACAAAGGCAAGTGCATTGTCATAATAATCAAAGATTTTATTGAAAATGTATGAAATGGTTATGTAAGAATATTGCTATCTAATTTATGAGTAAGAATTATTATAAATTAGCACTTGTTGGAATTAATTTTAAAGCTGACTAAAGGTTCGCTCACGCTTTAATTTATTCAGTACTATAAGTAAAACAGAAAATAAGTTAGAGAAAAAATTAAATAGTATTTTCCTATAAGGAAAATTACGTTTATAACAAAAAAACGCCGTGAGCAGCGGGGGCCCATCACGGTAGTCGAATTTTCCCCTTCATCTTCGGTATTGAATGTCTACAAGCGAAATGTGATTGAAAGTCTACAACCGAATTGTCATTTTGTTGGTTTCAAAACTGGTGATGAGTGTTCGGCTGATCGAGACTTTAGAAAAAGGTTTTAAGTATTTAAGGGCTGTATCTCAGTAAATTTCAATTTTGTGCCGAAAACAGGTAGCAGAAAAAAAACCAACACAATTCGTACGAGGACATTCCTGCCCATGTTTATCCGCTAATTGCCTTTATGTTTTAGTTTTAAATATTAAAAAAGGAACTTAAATAGTAAACTGGAAGGCCTTTATAAAGATATTTTTTCTTTCAAAAAAAAAAAAAAAAAAAATAAAAAATAAAAAATTATTTTATAAATAATAAAAATCCAAAATTCCTACTTTATATGTGTGTATACACATAGAATTACCTATATGTAATATAATATGTATGTATGCAACTACCTATATGTATGTATTGCTTTTGTTAAAAAAAAATTCATTTTTTTTTAAATTTTTTAAAATTACTATTCGCCTACTGTGTGTTAGAATAAGAGTAATTCATTTAAAACACATTTACAATACCACTGAATTCCGATGTAAAAATGGGAGAAGTGGGGGGAAAAGTAATGTTTAATCCCTAAAAGGCACTAGCTGGATACTAACTCAATACACGTGCAAAATTTCAGCTCTGTATGTTTTCTTAGAAAGCTTCTAGACGTGTTAGAAAAAAAGCAAAAAAATCAAGGAAATATTGGCGTAAAAATCGTGGGGGTAAGGGTTAAAAGTTGAAACCTCCAAAAAGCAGTGGCTGGCTATTAACTTGTACGCAAAATTTCAGCCCTCTAGGTTTATTTGGGGAGATTTTGACCCGAACGAAACTGTTAAAAAACAAGAAAAATGATGTTCTTTTTGGTATAAAAATGGTGAGGGTAAGGGTTAAAAATTGAGACCCCCAAAAGGCACCCCCTTGATACTAACTCAATCCCAATACAAAATTTCAGCCCTCTAGGTATATTTGGGTGACCTGTGCGAGTGGTACAAACTTCCAAAACGTCAAAAAAGCTTGTAATTGGAGCTTAAAAAAAATTTCAATTTTATACCTATAGCAGTTAGCAGGAAAAAAGCCAACACAATTCGTACGAAAGCATTCCTACCCATGCTTATCCGCCAATTGCCTTTGTGTTTTATTTTTAAGTATTAAAAAAGGACCTTAAATAGTAGACTAGAAGGCCTTTATGAAGGTATTTTTTCTTTCCAAAAAAATTATTTATAAAATTTCTATTTTATAAATAATAAAAATTCAAAATTCCTAATTTATAAATAAACAGTGACTTTAATAACATTTTCAAATTACTTAATATGTATGTATTTCATTTGTTAAAAAATTGTATTCACTTTTTTTTAAATTTTTTAAAATTACTATTCGCCTACTTGTATTTAGAATAAAAGTAATGCATTTAAAACACATTTAACAATAGCATTCAATTCCGATGTAAAAATAGAAGAAGTGGGGGGAAAAGTAATGTGGACTCCCTAAAAGGTACTAGCTGGATACTAACTGAATACACGTACAAAATTTCAGCCCTCTAGGTTTCCTTAGAGAGTCTCTAGACGTGTTAGAAAACAAGCAAAAAAATTAAGGAAATATTGGCGTAAAAATCGTGGGGGTAAGGGTTAAAAGTTGAAACCCCCAAAAAACAGTGTCTGGCTATTAGCTTAACCTGTACACAAAATTTCAGCCCTCTAGGTTTATTTGGGGAGATTTTGACCCGAACGAAACTGTTAAAAAACAAGAAAAATCATGTTATATTAGGTATAAAAATGGTGGGGGTAGGGGTTAAACGTCGAGGCCCCCAAAAGGCACCCCCTTGATACTAACTCAATCCGAATACAAAATTTCAGCCCTCTAGGTTTATTTGGGTGACCTGTGCGAGTGGTACAAACTTCGAAAACGTCGAAAATGCATGAAATTGTAGCTTAAAAATGAGGGGGGTGGGGGTAAAATATTAAAACCTCCAAAAAGCACAACCTCGGTACGAACTTTATCAACACACCGAATTTCAACCCTCTACGTTAATTCTGGGGGGCTGTGGGCCTGTTAGATCCAGCGAAAATCGTTTTTCCCCCCTCTACTCCCACCAAATCATCCTAGGAAGCTGAATTTTGGATATGTTGTAGATAATTGACCGAAACATTATTTAAAACCGGTTTGGAAAAGTTTTATTGCTTTTCCGCCCCCCACCACCCCCTTAAAGGTCGGGTCAAAAAAAAAAATTTGCCCAAAATTTGACCCCACTTTGATAGTATGAGGTGCCTCGAAAATGAGCCCCATTTACCAAATTTCATCTCTTAACTTCCATAGGGGGGCCCTACACAAACTAAAAGGTGGCGGGAAAATATATATATATATATATATATATATATATATATATATATATATATATATATATATATATATATATAATATATATATCAGACATTTTTTTTCTACATATTCGTGTTCTACGGGTCCGAAAACGGATAGCGCCCCTACTCTCGCCTCTCGCAGCTATCATCGTATAGACTGTATAAGTCTAATTTTTCGGAGAAAATTCGACTAAAAATACGGATACTTGAAATTTAATATTTTAATTACGGTTTTTCCGGCTAAATAATATTACGCAATAATTATACCTTGTTCGTTAAAAATTACGACTAACTCGCACATAATTGATAACAAGAAGCAAAAGAACAAAATGTATCATGTTTTTATTTGGAGTTCCAAAATATGCTACAATAGATTATTATCGTTAGACCACAACAAAGCACAATATTGAAATATAATTGGGTAACTCAATTAAAAAGCATCCTGGAAAATCTCAGAATGAATGATATATGGGAAAATCAAAATCCATACTTTATCAAAAGTCAGTCAAAAAGTATTCTAGATAAGTTTCACCAACAACAATTACTTAAAGATAAAGAAAGAATTCTTGCTTCAGGTTACCAATACATCATTTCAGAAAAGAACCCCGCATACTTGAAATACCCACTTAATTTTATAAAAATCAAATTAGTGAGCTAAATACGAACAATGGCTGTAAAATTACACAGGCCTACGATGGTTTCCCCCTTTAAGATTTGACAACTGACTTTGACAGATTTTAGGGCGCTGATTACGAAAAAAATATTCAAAAAATTCCAGCACGTCAGAATTTTTAGATATTAGGTATTAAAATTTTTGACTAAAATTACCTACGTCGACCAAGTCAAGAATAGATTATACATTTTTAATTTGCTATCTAATAAAGTCATTACATAGTTGTAATTGGCTTTTAGGAACACATTCTCATCAATGGTTTCATTAAATGAAACCTAATTAACTAAGTGACATATCTTTATTTTGAGGAAAAAAGGTGAATTTTAAGGTCATCCGCTAATGAGCTCATTATTGAGGGTAATTTATTTTTTTCTATTCAGTTTTAATTGATAACTAAACCTCGCAAAACTGTGCTAACGGGGCCGTACTTATAAAAACTAACGACATAAGTAAACATGCATAATCTATTCTTGACTTAGTCGACCTAGGTAATTTTAGTCAAAAATTTTAATACCTAATATCTAAAAATTCTGACGTGCTGGAATTTTTTGAATATTTTTTTCGTAATCAGCGCACCAAAATACCCTAAGATCAGTCATCAAATCCAAAAGGGGGTGACAAAACTTAAAATTCGTAGGCCTGTGTTATCAGCTATAATAGCTGCGTATATAAGTGGAGACAAGATAAAATTTGCGAAGTATGCAACCAGAACAGCCCGGAAACATTGATGCACTTCCTCTTCACTTGCCCTATACATATATCGGTCACGTAAAACGCATTTCCTCCAAAACTACATTAACCCCCAACACGACATGGAACGCTAATTTGTTGATTTGCTAACCGATCTAACGACCCAAAAAGTAAATAGTATATTATACAATTTTATCAGTAATGCATTAAAAATACGAAGTTTCGTACTTGATGAATAAATGGTTCATCCCTGTATATAATTTCATCTGGCGTATTTTACTTTATTAATTTAATACATTGTTATGTATTCTCTTTCTCCTAGTTTATTTATTTATTTATTAATTATTAAGAATTAATTACATTATTTATTACACATTTTATACTTATATTCTCATACTGATATTAATAACATTAATTATATAATTACAGACCTTTGTAGCCAACACTGTAAGCTTTATTGCAATACAGAAGTTTAAAAAAAAATTTATTTGGAGTTACCTGATAATTTAGTGTCATTTTAAAACGTATTTTACATAAAATTTAATAGATTTGAGCGTTACCTTATGGTATTCTATATTTACTATTAATAAATAAAACACTTTGCAAAAATACTACTTTCTTTATTAAAACTCTTATGACATGTTTCGGTCAATATCACCATTATCAAACAAGACTTGCTTGATATTGGTCATATTGACCAAAAGTGGTATTTTTGCAGTGTTTTTATATTTTTTTAAAAGAGTATTTTATATTTTTTTAAAATTCTACTTCTAGATTTTTTACAGAATTATGAAACTAATATTATTTTTTTTTTTTTTTAATTGAGTTTAAATATTATTATCATCCCAAGTGCACACGAGTAACTTTTTGTCACCGTGACATTTATGTCACCCTTACCTAATCTCTGTATCAGGAAGGGAGCTGAGGGGGAGTCAATGTTTCTCTAACACACAAATTATACAGAAGCAGTTGGTGGATTTACCAGCACGCTGAGTAGGCTGAAACCTAGGGCGGTAGATTTTAGGGGCGGCAAATTTGGGCAAAAAGGGCGGCAAAATGTAGAATTTGAAATTTGAAGTTTTTTTTTGCTCGTCAATTACCTTTTTAAGGAAAAGTGTTAAAAAGTGTTAGAGCAGCACTTAGGGTAAATCCGCCACTGTACAGAAGTGACAAAAATGTCACGATGATAAAAGTCGCCAGTGTGCGCAGGGGTTATTGTAAACATTTAAATGAAAAACAATTATATGTCATTATCGTCAGCTGTTTTTATCTTAGTTGCAAATAATCATTAATTGTAAGTTAATTATTGAATTTTTACAAATTCTTCAACGATTTTTAATTTGTTCACTATCAGATGTCACATACGTGTGTCAATTTAAGATAATGTTTACTTTTTTAGAATGTTAATACACGTAAAGTCTGTTCCAACTTCAAACTGGTCTCATATAATCCCGAAAAAAAGAACCTGGACTGTTGTGGCCGTTTCTCATAGAAGATCCCGAGAACGAGCGTGTAATGATATGAAATGAATCACTGATCATTGATGATGATGACGATAGCCACTATATCTTTACATAGAGCCACTATAGCCACTATATCTTTACATAGATAGCCACTATATCTTTACTAGAGATATTTTCCGTACTATTTTTTTGATTTACATATTCAGTTGGTTGACCCTTTGGTTCTACTTTTTCAATTTTTATATAGTATACATATAAATCTGTATACTGTACATATGTCATACTATAATAGGGTATCTGACAGTATTAAAAAAAAAAAAATTAATGACACTTTATAACAAAAAAACAAAAATTTTTTATGCTAATACATTCTAAGTATTATTTATATTAAAAAAAAAATTAATAAAAAAATTTTCAGTTATTAATCACGTCATCAGAAATGGGCTGTGACGTCACGTTCTGTTATACTTCAACACTACCGTCACTAGGATCGCTACGTTAAATACTGGTTATCAAACAGAATTATGGGAATTAACCCAAATTTAATTAGGGTAGGGCGGGGTAAAAAACAGACATAAATTTTTATTGACTTCAAGTGTTAAATTTGAAAAATAAAAAGTATTATAACAAAATACATACTATATATTTTGTTATAATACTTTTTAATCGCTCTACCCTAATAAAAAAAAAATTAGCAATTTATTTTCCTAGTTATAAGAAAAACAAGCTGTTTTCTTAGTTACAAAACACCTGTTGTTATGTACAAAATGTGACGTGAGTGACAGCTAATTTCGTAAAAATTTTGAGCAGAAATATTAATTTAATTTTTTCTAACGATTTTTGACATTATATTTAAAAATTAAAAATAAATACATAATATACATGCATAATGCATAAATATGCGTACCTATTTTAGAACAATTTCCCAAAATTAGTCAAATACCCTGTTGTAATAAGTAGGGACAATAAGTAGTTATAATTAGTAATATGTATATTAATTCATTTGTAAGCATAACAAAAAAAAAAAAAAATTCACCATGTGCGTGTTAGACACGTATTAAGTTAGGATTTTGTAGAGTATATTTATTGATTTTACTTAAATTAATACTAGCCTTTAATTTGTTATAATATGATTATTTGAACCTTTTACTTTCTATATGAGTTTAAAAAAAATTCAATAATAGTTTTTAAAAATGACACTGTTCGAAAATAGTGATCAGGCTGATATGACAAATCTATAAAGATTTCATCATTCTGATTACGTAATCCTGAAAAATATTCAATTTTTTTTTTTATTTTTATATATTTATTTATTTTTTACAATAATACAATTTTTTTTGTTATTAATAAATCTAGCTATGGGAATGTCCATTGTCTTTAATTCATATCTTATCAATCTGTTTTATTTTTATGAATTTTTAAAATAAATATTTGACAGTCTGAAACGTTTCATTTATTATTCAAATAACGTATCTCATACACTTTTGGGTAATTCTTTGGTAGCGGGAACCATCCAAAAACTACCGATCTTATTTTTAGAATCAAAATTATCCTTGTGAAGATTTATAAAATGGAGTATTATAAAATGGAGATCTTACTTATATGAGAGGAATTGACAAAATTGGTCAGGAAAATGGTAAATATAAGGCTTTCTTTTTTACCACTCGCGGCGTTAATAATGCTCGAATGCTGATGTGAATATAGCGAATATAGCAACATAAAACGGATAAAACAGAATGTAACTACAGTACTTATTCTCAAATGGAAACACGTTGGGACTGGGGAAGTGAGTGTTTCCATTTGAGAATCACCAATGTCGGTTGATGATATTTAATAATAAGGAAATAGATAGAAATTGCATACATATGTATGAAATAAACACTTACTGTTTAAATTACTTTATACGGCGGATATCCAATGGTACTGACTCCGATTTTACATAGTGACGTCAGCGAATTATATAATATACAATATAAATGATGTGACGCAAAATAAGAATTGTTAAGTTTATTTTAAAAACGATCGAAAAACCCACTTTATAACTGAGTTGAACATTGAAAAAGATTATAGAAGATTCTATTCAAAAGCTAACAAAGATAATAAAGAAGCCCGCGTTTCCATTTGAGAGTGTTCCATTTGAGAATAAGTATTGTACCGCTTTCGTATCCGTCGAACACGAGTGCCATCTTTGATTTGGACACTTTTTTGAATACATTGAGTTTCGTCTCCTTGTCTAATCTCCATAATTTATAAATTCATGTAACATTTAAAAGTATAATTAATTCATACAAGAATAATAATTAATTAATTAGACAAATGTAGGCATTTTATACTCCTACGTTAATTATTTACTTACATATTTATGTAATTAATGATAATCTGATGATAGATATTAAAATTTGGACTTGAAACTATCTATACTAATTTTTGAAACTGTATGCAGTAGAAGTTCTTAATAATCCTAAATTTCTTCAGTAAGAGAGTGAAATTCTTAAAAAAAAACTATGTATATCCCCATTCTTGTTTACACTTTCTAAATAATGCCAGCGATTAAAAATAAAAAAAATTGCTTTGTTGTTTAATTTATATTGTCTAGAAATGACATTATTCAGTTGGAGCAATTCAAAATTTCGATCGAAACGAAATTGTATGCCAGAAATGGTATAATACAGTCAACTTCCGATCATTCGGGGTAAATGTGGGAGAATGAGCGCGGATAAATCAAAATGGTTAATTCAAAATTAAAAAAAAACCTTTTTTATATATAACGTAAGTTCCTCATATAATTTAAGACATGTCTGTAATATTTAACAGAAGGTATTTATTTAGGGTTGGACGGGGTAAAAAAAAGACACTGCTCGAGCGGGGTAAAAAAAAGACATACTTATATTAAACTCAACAGTGTTAAATTCAAAAAATAAAAAATATTACAACAAAATATATTAGTATTTTAAGCTGTCTGGGCCAAAAAATTATTTTTTGGAACGGGCGTTATAACATAAAAAATTTTTCTCCCATACCTCTGTTATTCATGAGAGAAAAACTTTCATTCCGCGACGACAAACTTTTTCAGTAAGTAAAAAATCTGATAAAATAGAGTGCTGTATTTTTTTCTTGTTATTCTACATGCTTTAGTAATGTAAAGTACAAAGTTTTATTTAAATGGTCCGACTGCTTGTAATTTTTTTTTATATGTTAAAAAAAAGAAAAAAGTGGGGTAAAAAAAGGCAAAACAAGGGGTTAACATTTAGAAAAATTAAAAATTATTGACAAGGATTTTCATTTTAAAACTATATAATGGCATGTTTATGTATATTTTATGGATTAAAAAAATACTGATTCTTCAATAAAACAATTTTTTTGTTAGTGAGCAGACGGTTTTCATGGATATCAATTTCAGCTCATTCGAAAATTTGTACTTTTGACCCATGAAAATTTATTTATGTTTTTATAATGTATAACTATGCTTTACTGCACACATTTAGTATTTTTAATTCATTCATAGATTATTTTGATTTATTTCTTTACTTTATGTAAAGTGGTGTAAAAAAAAAGAGCCTCAAATTAAGATATTTGGTTTTTTAATGAGCTACAATAAATTTTGTATTAGTTGTACGTTTGTGAAATAAAAATTATTTTAATATTTAAAGTCCAAAGAAATTTCCTATGAGTCAAGCTTTTGCATCAGTTAACTTTTTTTGACTTTTGTTACTGCTTAATCTTAGCTAAAGTTTTTGGTAAAATACGTAAAATTTAAATATATCTATAAAAAAATTTTGTAGTAGAGATAGAGTTGTGAAATAAAAAGTGTTGTACTGCTAATTACGCAAGCTGTCTACTTTTTACCCTTCCAATCATATACTTGCAGTATCCTATTAGTTAGAGGTCTGTCTTTTACTTACCATCCACTGTCTTTTTTTACCCCATTTGGCGGGGTAAAAAAAAGACAGTGGAGGGTAATCTTAATCTTCCCCAAAAATCTTAAAATACAAACAATCTAACATCATACAGTATTTTTCTTGTTTAAAAATTCAAATGTTTTCTACATGAAAAATGAAAAGATTTGATTTTGTCTTTTTTTCTACACTGCCCAACCCTACTCGATTTAAATGAGTTAATCCCCTTAACTGCGTGTCAAAAGAGAAATTTTCAATAATTTTTAATAATCTCGCAAACTATACGTCAGAACTGGTTCAAATTTTGATATTTTGTGTATTAAATATTAAATTCAAATCTTTAGAATGATAATTCACTATTTATGAATAATTTGGATTTCAAAAAGATTACATCAGCCGGTTAAAACTAATATGTATTGTTCTATGTATCAGGCCTCTTTCTGTAACATTATCAGCGTATCCGAATATTCAAATATGTAGTTCAAAAAAGATTGTTTGATAAAAAAAAACTGTTAAATTATTATAATTTGTTATTTGCATAGATATTTTTTAAAATATGTTTTTATAGTTAAAATAGAAGGTCAGGAAAGTTTATCTTTCTACACATAAAAACATCAATGATGCAATAATAATAATTACAATTAGTAACATTAAGCAAGTTAAACTTGAAAATATTTTTAACCCTTATCAGCACAAAGAATGTGAAAGTTTTTCACTTTTTACTTTCAATAGTTTTTATTGGTTTAAGAAACTAACTAAAATATGTATGAATTTACTTTTTCTGAAAACTAATGATTTTGATAAAATTCACAGAGTAAGATTTTCCAGATTGCTGAAAAAATTCGACCATGTTGTTACGCCTTCGACCAGGCAAAATATTATTCCAATTCTAAAATACTTCAGCAACAAATAATTGAATTATGAATTTTTTCCATTTACTCGATGAAAACAATTCTACTATTAACAGAAAAATTAATTATTGTGAGAAGATTTAATTAAATTTTCAGAAGACACTGATTACCGAACACCGAACACATTAGATGGTGATGTAGACTTATAAAACATTTACTAATACCTTACTTCATTACATCTGTACATTTTGTTTTATTAAATTTTAATTATCTATTTTTTTGTCTTATTTTTTACCCTCATTGAACCCGAAAACTTACTAATTAAATAAATTAAGGCAAATTATCAAAATAATGATTTAAAGTATATTATTTTATAATAATTAATAACATTTGGTTTTTTCGTACTAAAAAAAAAATTATTTTTGTCGCGCTAAATGGGTAAAATTGCCGTGTGTGCGGCGGACTCATAACGAGAGTCGGCTGTAAATAAAAACTTGCAAACGCTTCTACTGTAAAATTATAAAAATGTTACATAACACTTTCATCCACTCATGTTTTCATTTGTTTCAAGGGTTTGATATGTTAATTTTTTCGAACATTCCTCGAATATAACTCAATCAATGAAAATCTGATTTGTTACTTGAAAAAACTAAAACTTACCGATACGTAGTAATACTTCGCTATTTCTAACAACTTTTTATTGTTTGGCGTGTGTATATGATCATTCGTAAAGCAATTGGCGGCTGCTAAATTTGCACATAATGATCGCCGTGTCCCTGTAATCAAAACCGCACATGTTCCCGTAGGCTCTTTGTCTGTATACTGATACTGTACATTGACGCCGTCCTTTCGTGCTTCATCCTCTAAAATTTTCGAATATTTATCCTTTCCGACACAACCGAAAAATGTTGTAACATTCGGTTTTTCGATAATCCATTGAGCTACGCGAAGTGCATTTTGTACACTACCACCGGCCGTATATTCGGCTTTATAACTAGTCACTATTTCATCATATAAATTTTTATGTCGCTCGTCGGCTAGTATAGCATCATCCGCTTTTAAACCATACTTTTTTAAAAACGATTCGGTTACGTTCGCTGATATATCCAACAATGGATTTCCAAGTCCCAGTAATGTACCTTCTCTACAATTAAAATAAATAATTAATACAAAAAACAGTAAGTAAACCAAAGAAGAGGAAAATTTATCTAATAATTTTAAAAATATAACCTACTTTACTTAAAAGAAACTTTAAAGTTACAAAAAATGTCAGAAACTTACTTCAGTTCAACCATAATATTGTAATTTTTGATTGTAAAATTTTAATAATCAAACTATTCAGTTTTAGTTGTTACTTTTTCTTATTGAAAAACTATCTGTTACTGTTACAATACCCGCCGGGGTTATAATCGTTACAATTATTGTAAGTAGCTTTAAATGTGGATAAAAAAAACATGTTGGAATTTATATGTAAGTTTCGTTATTGAGGTTGAGGTTATTATTTTTGTAGTTAGTTTTTAGTATGCAAGGGACATCTTGTAGCAACTACGAATAGTTATACAAGTAGTGTACTTACATACGTATTTCATTCGTGAGATAGAGTAGAGTTCTAATTATCGTCATAGAGCTTTCAATAGTGCACGGCATAGATGTCTCTAGCAGTATTACAATTCGGGACTAACAATTCTTGATTTTTAGGATTTCGTAGTACAACAATGAAATCCTTATAAAGGAGGGGTATCGATAGGGCCTTATTTTCGCCTCAAAATAACGAAAAATAAAATGTGTATGATTTAATGTTTTCTTTATATATCCTGAAAGTAGACTATGTGCCTGACAAGAAAATATGTATATAAAAAGAAAACTGCAATCAGATATTTTACCTGTGAGACGCCAAACTTTGGTCTAACTGTGATTTTCGTTCAAAATAACACATTTTGAATAATATTTCAACTTTTTTAATACAGAGCGCATGTAAGAAGCAGTTTTTTTTAGCGAATTTTCATTCGCTCACCCCCTCTCCAATGTTGCTCAAAATGAATTTTGAAATCAAAAATTTCATTTCTACGTTATTCTAATTGTCTTAAACCATTTTCCATGAAGATGAACTTCTTGAACTACCCAAGTAGTATGACTATTCGACACAGTCACCCCTTTGTTAACTACCCTTAGACTTAATATTAGGGCATTGGGCAAAAACAGGTCAATTAGATTTTTTGACGTAGATTTCAAATCTGTAAACAAAATTTTTATATTTTTTAATTTTCACCCTCTTCTTGCAAAATTAGCCCCCAAATTTTAACCCCCAACCACCCTTGTTGATGTAAATTAAACTAATTGCATACCAATAGATAGCTCTTTAAAAAAGAGCAACATCACCGATTTAAACTTTTGCTCAATCTCTTACTGTTTTCGAGATATTTGAAAAGTTAAAATTTTACCCCAATTTTTGAAGGTCGATTTCACCTCTTCAAACCGTTTTTCCGCCGATAAAACAAAATATGTGTCTCTTAGATTTCGACGTAGAATAACATATTTCAGCGGCATTGAAATCGGAGGCGGACACCTGGTAACCTTTCCTTGTAAGCAAGAAATTAATATCTTCAGTGGTGGCTACTTTCTGATACCTACATACTTGAAATTATGTTTTTTGGAAAATTGTTGGAACACCTTGTTTTTTATTAGCAAATCTAAATAACACCTAAAATACATCTATTTTTCATCTACCTGTTTTTCAAAAATTTGTGTCTTAGGGATGGCAAGTTTGATGTAGATCTAATTTTCTTCATTTTAATCTTAGTTCCCGTTTATACCGAGGGGATAGAGGGCGGGTATAAGGATTTGCAAATCAATAAGAAAAATGTGTGTTTTTCAAAGGTTTATCTTTGAAGTTTTTATTGTTTTTCAAATATAATTTTTATTTCTTGCTCAGTGTGTCGAGCGCAAAATTTTTAATTCGTGGAATATGAAAATTCCTAAATAGCTTATAATTTTGCGCTATTATATTTGTCTTTTTAATCCTAAAAGATGGTACGTGGCTAGGTGGAGAGGGATGATTAATCATACCCAAAATTTAAAAATTTTACACGTAAAATAATAAAATAAATTATAAGTAGTAGACATTGTAGAATAAAGAATTAAAATAAAAGAATTGTAAAGTCCCAGTTCAAAGTATAATTCTCTCTTATATCCACCAACTCAATACATAATTGAAATTCACGTATTTTATGAGCTGATAATATATTAAAATACATAATTTTTTTTTTCACTTAAATTTTATAGCTTTCTTTTATATCAAGGAGATGCGGGGTGGTTTCTATAAGGGGTTGCGACTGAATAATTAGAATGCGCGAAATTAAAGCTTTATTCTTAAACATAATCTCCATTTTATTTTTAAAACATAATCTATTTTTTATTTTTCAAGTATCTGATTCTTTCCCAAATTTCATCAATTAAGGGTAGTTTGGAGCCTACGGGGGTGAGTTCAAAAATTGAAATTATACTTGTTCAAAAGATCATAAATAGCTCCTAATTCTACTAAAAAACTTGGTCTGAAATTTTTATTTTTAAGCGGTGGGGGGCTGAGTCAAACTCGACTCAGCCCGCCCCCACTAAAAATATTAAATTCTTGCTCAAAAGTGTGTCGAGCTTAAAATTCTTGAACCACGGAATACGAAAGCTCATAAATAGCTCCTAATTATACGTTATTTGTTTTTTCAGTTCTAAAAGGTGGGGAAGCTAGGTTGAGTGGGGTGTCTCGTGCAACTACAACAAATACTTAATGGATGCAGATGTTGAAGGATATTGGAGTGACGAAAATTTAGACTAGATAAGGAGTGTAAAGTTTAAAAATGTTGAAACTTTCGAAATTATCCAAAAAAGTTGATTAATTTCATAATTTTGCCTTTTCATTTCATAAAACCTTTCTATAATAATGAGATCAGCAACAAAATAAATGATAAATGAGAATATTTCGGCATAATATTTATTCCATTTTACTATTTAATTTCTTGTAAACCAAATGCATATACAGGAATTCATGGAGGGGATGGGGCGAAAATAAAGCCTTATCGATACCCCGCCTTTGTCATCTTTGTCACCGCATTAACTGGTCTATCCACACTTGATCACTTTTAAATATTCAGTGTCGAACTTTACGCAAATTAATAAACAGTGTGGTTTCTTGAAAATTAATTTTTCTTTTATTTTTTTTATCTCATACAAGAAGTAAAAGGTCTAGAAACTCATATTGTTAACAAAATTAAATAATAATAATTCACATTAAATAAGAGCAAGAAGTATAGGTTATCTCCAGATTTATGAAAAAATTTGCGTCTGGCAAATTTTTTCTTCATTCGATAATAATAGATATATAAAATTTTTCCTTAAATTTTGTGGGATATATATTTGGGACAATTTTTACCATAATTATATACATTTTACTGTTTTCTCTGTTTTCATTCTCTTGTTTTTCCATTTTGAGGTCGTTCATAAAATACGTCCTGCAAAATTCATGCGCTTTTGTTGACCTTTCCCATTGCCTTTCACACACATTGCCTGAATGACATTTCCTTCAACTCTTTACATACCTAATATAATAGTAAGCCACAAAACCTAAATCTTGCTCCCCCAAATGAACGAATTTTTTTACTATACAAAAATTAGGACTATACAATTTCATTTATTCATAGAATTTTGGTATAATACAAAATTATTACTCTTTAGAGTAGAGATGTCGATTCTCCAAAAAAAGATCGATTTTTGGATCGATTTAGATCGAAATTAAAAAATCGATTCAAAAGAAATCGGCTAAAAAAAGAAATCGATTCTTTTGAGATCGATCTAAAAAATCGAAATTTTGAAAAGTTTAATAAAATTAGATGACAATTTTGGTTAAGGGACTGACAAAAAAATGTTTTTTAAATAAGTCGCTTTTGTGAGAAAGGGATCGTTTGCCAGGTAGGTGGTCTTCTTTCCTTTTGTATTAATAGTCTTCTACAGGACAAGATAGTGCTTTCCATATATTATATAGTTGTATAGAGTAGGGTTTCCGATCTCTGGCCAAAAAATCGATCTTGTGGATCGATTCGAATCGTCGAACCAAAGATCGATGCAGGAGAAAATCGGCTTACCAAAGATCGATCTGACAAAAATCGATTCAATTTTTGTACTTACAGAAAATAAAAGAAATATAAAAGTTTTAAATTAAGTTTTTTTATTAGTAAATCACAAATCAGTTTCAAAAAAAATTCAATTTCCTTTGAAGTTGAATTACTGAATTTAATATAAATAAAATATAATTCAAGTGGTTTCCAGTTTGTGCTAAAAATGTCACACGAATCAAAAATTTGACTCAATTTTCTATAAATGAATCATAAAAGCGGTAAAATTATTTGACAACATAAATAGTTAAAATATATTCTACAATAATTTTAAAAAATCATATTTTTACAAAAATTATTCTAATTTAAATTTGAAAAAGATCGATCTCCGATCCCGTAAATTTTTCACGATCTCTGTATCGATTTAGTCTTCAAAGAATCGATTCAAAAAATCGAAGATCGACCCTCCAAAAATCGATTTTCGATAAAATCGAATCGAGATCGGAAACCCTAGTATAGAGCCATGTGAGGAGTTCGTTGATAACAACGAGTAAAAAGTGACAATTTGGTGTTTCATTTTAACACATGTTTCTTTGAAGAATTACAATTAAAATGAAATTACTTTTGAAAAAGATCGGCTATCGATCTCTTACTTTTAATAATCGATTCATGAATCGATTCAAATGAAAAAAATCGAAAAAATAATCGATTTTTAAGCTTCGATTAACTGATTTTCGATTAATCGATTTAAAATCGACATCTCTACTTGAGAGATTTACTGCACTGGCTACTAATTGTAAGATAAAAGTTGATGCAGAAATAATAAAATTGATAATATTTCAAATACATATTGCGTTACATTACATTTGTTCGGAACCCCTCTTCAAGGGCGCCCATATGATGATTTGTAAGGGGGGGCTGGAACTAGGGGCAAGGAATATTTTTAATATTTTGGATGACGAAAAGTGATTCGTAAGTAGCCATAAAAATTTTAAAATTTCGATAATTTCCCCAAAAATAATATTTACGAGAAAAACAAAATGTCGTTTTGCTTTCTTCAGGCTCCTTTTTGGAAATTTTCATCCAAACATGATAAACTAGGCGGATCAGCCCCCTAATCCTCCAGTATTGGCGCCCTTGCCCCCTTCCCTTTTCCTCACATTTCATCGCACTAGCCAATTGTCCCACTTCACCCTTTTTGAATACGTATATTTTATGGACGGTTTCTTTTACTTTCATAGCATAAGGTGCCCATACGTCGCAGTATTTCCGGTTTTAAGACTGTTGTCTCGGTATTCCGACAAATTCTTCCGAGAATGTTATTTAGAGTAGTGTTCCCCAATCGTCGGTCTGCGAAAACATCTCACCAGGCTTGAGAAAGATGTGTGAATTACAAAGATGACTACAAAAAAGAAATGGCAAAGCTAGCTTTATGGAAAAAAGATTTTTGGCGATAATAATCGTATTTGAAAATTTAGTTTATTTTTTTTTTATGAGCCATGATAGCACGTGTCTAGTACAATACACCACAACCATTTTTGTTTTAAAAAAAGAAAATTATTGGCCTAACATTAAGCCCAAAAATAGTTTTTGGCTGTGAAAAAAGAAATTCTTGGGATTTAGCTTTTTTATGTACGGCACACGATTAGCACAATACTCCACAACCTTTTTGTCAGAAAAAAAGAAAACGGCAAAAAAGAAAGTATAGATATTTATCTGAATTACATGGCCGACCAAGTGGTCGGAAAACGACATTTCATATTACACGATTAAATGTTATTTCAACTAATGACGGAAGTGATTGCAGGCTACAAGAATTCCCTTTAAATTTAAAGAATGGCTTTTAAACATTTATCTAATGCTTAATAAAGTGTTGATACTTTTTTGAATTACATGGCTGACCAAATGGTCGGGAAACGACATTTCATATTACATGACTTGAGTATATGTAATGTCATTCCAACAAATGGTGGAAATAATTCCAGGCTACAGGAATACTATTTGAAATTAAAGAATAGCTTTTAAACATATCTCTATTGCCTAAGAAAGTGTCGATATTTATCTGAATTACATGGTCGACCAAGTGAACGTAAAACGACATTTCATATTACACGACGTAATGTAAATTAAAAATCACAAAGTGATTGAAAAAATTATCCGGATCGGCCGGGAATCGAACCCAGGATCTCCTGGTAACTAGCCAGGTGTGCTATCCGTTACACCACCGGTCCTTAGCTCGGTAGGCGTCCGATACAGACAACATTCAACCACCTATGTGTATGTACTCTCTATAATGCGAGAAGCAGTTACAATTTTTCAATTTCAAATATTATCGAGTGCTTGTGAAACACTACTACGTATGACAGACTTTTGTCTGCATTTTAAACACACGTAGTGTTCATATGTTCACTTATCGTTCAGCTAAACTGAAACTTTAAGCACTCGACTTCCTGACACGACGTAATGTTATTCCAGATACCATTTAATGGCGAAATGGCTCCAGGGTACAAGAGTTCTATTTAAAATTAAAGACTATATTTAAGAAAGTGTCGATATTTATTATCTGAATTGTATGGCTGGCTAAGGTGGTCGAAAAAGACATTTTTTATTGGAGTCCTTATTTCAGCTTATGATGGAAATGATTCCAAGCTTCAATAATTATATTTAAAATAAAATAATTGTGTTTAACATTTCTGTAATGCTTAAAAAAGTGTCAATATTTATCTGAAATACAAGGTTGGCCAAATGGTCGGAAAACCACATTTCATATTAAGTAAATGTAATTTAGAAAACTTATAATTTTTATACCCATAATATGTGATTTTATTTTTGATCGGTCCACACAAAATTATTTGAGATTATAAAATAAACAAACCATTGTACATATACAAGAAGTACTTTTTTCAACTCACATACCTTTTTCTTTTGGTGCATTTTTAGCGAGTTTCCAGAATGGATACACGCTATTACAGCCGCTGTCATAACGCGACCTGAGCCCGGGACTATGGCAGAAATTTGTTTTGAGGTCCCTAGAACCCGAAAATAACCTTCACTAAAATTTATATATACATATATATATATATATATATATATATATATATATATATGTATATATATATGTATTTATATATATATATATATATATATATATATATATATATATATATATATATATATATATATATATATATATATATATATATATATATATATATATATATGTCCGCACGATAACTCTCGAACGAAATGTCCTAGGATTACGAAATTTGGTGAGAACGTTGGAAGTCCAAAAATCTTGGATGAGTTCTTCAGCCAGACGTGTCTGACGTCAGGAACATGGTTTTTCAATAAGGAGATATTTGATATGGATTATCCATATACTATATTTCGTTACTGAAGTCAAATAACGACTTATAGAGTTAGTATGTACATACCAATATGTATGTAGTAAGATCTATGGCATGTACATAATTATGAAATAAAAAAGCCGCCAAGTGCAAGTTGTACTTGCGCCAATAGTGTTCCGTACAAGCAGTGATTATTATAGATTTAATGTAATATGTAGCATATAAAATACCTCTGTCGCAGCATCCTGCATAACATAACGAATTTCCGTTTACAAAAATTAGTTTTTGTCGGAAATTAGTTGACAGAATAATTATTGTTCAAAAACCTTTTTTATGTGATTTTTTCAATGGGGTAAAAAAATGTTACAAAAACTTTTGAATTTGGGGAAATTTTTGCAAAATTTATTTTTTTTCACGAAAAATGCCTAAAAAACCATGTTTCGAGCATCGCATTTATGGCAAGATTTTTGGAGAATTTCCAGAATGGAATTCAGCTATTACAGCCACTGTCATGACGCGACTTGAGTCCGGGACTATGGCAAAAATTTATTTTGAGGTCCCCAGAAACCGAAAATAATATTCACTAGTATATATATATATATTATATATATATATATATATATATATATATATATATTAGTAATATATATATATATATATATATACATATATATATATATATATATATATATATATATATATATATATATATATATATATATATATATATATATATATATATATATATATATATATATATATATATATATATATATGTTTTCGCACGATAACTTTCGAATGAAATGTCCTATTTTTACGAAATTTGGTGAAAATGTTGGAAATTCGTTAGTCAGACACGTCTGATGCCGTAAGCATGTTTTTTTGAGCATTTTTCGTGAAAAAAAATTTCTTTTTGCTAAAATTTTCCCAATTTCAAAAATTTTTGCAACATTTTTTTACACCATTAGAAAGGGGAGAAAAATCAGATAAAAAAGATTTTAAGCCATCATTGTGTATAAACTGGTTACCGAGAAAAACTAATTTTTATAATCGGAAACTCGCTATGTTATGCAGGATGCTGCGACAGGGGTATTTTAAAATTTTACCCAATTATTTAGAATGGGATTTTTATGTAATAATCATGATACATATTTGTTCCAATATGAAGTCGGTTCTACACGATGGTACGAACGTTCGCTCCAACGTTCGATTGAACGTTTGAGGCAAATAAGTTCGATAGTTGGTGAATCGAATGTCCTTGCTACACGGTGACTCGAATTGTTTGATCCAATATAATAATACAGTCACTCCCAAAATTATTTGGACATTTTATTAATCATTTTTGATGAATTTATTTTGATTATAAAACAACAAATCGATTTCATAGATACATCCATAAAATGCATGAAGTCAAAGTACATGTGATAATTATCAGGTCACAAAATTATTTGGACACTAATTAACTATATAAAAAACAAAACAGCTCATTCAAGTAAAATTAATAGTTTTAGTATTTTGTGACATGTCCTTTAGCCTTAATTACGGCTTCCAAACGTCTTGGCATTAATTTAATTAAATTTTCGGTTACAACCGGACTTATCTTCTCCCATTCTGACCTTACATAAGTAATTAATTGGTTCATATTCGAAATAAAATTTCTCCTGACTTTAATCTTTAAATAATGTCATAGATGCTCTATGCCTATGGGATTTAAGTCAGGAGACTGTGGAGGTGTCTGAAGCAAATGGGGTACATTATATGCTGTCCACTGTCTTACCACGTAGGAGATATGTTTTGGATCATTGACATTTTGGAACATGTAATTATTCTGCATTCCTACTTTTTGTACACTAGCATGTAAATGTTGTTTCAGAATGCTTAAATACACAAATCTATCCATGATACGATCTAAAACGTGCATGTTCCCTACCCAATTTGCCGCCATACATCCCCAAATCATTACGGAGCCACCTCTGTACTTAACAGTTGAAACCACATTTTTTGGATTCAGCGCATCTTTTCGTTTTCTTCACACAAATTGGGGTTTTGTTTTCTTGTGTTGAACATTTCAAATTTAGTTTCATCGGAGAAAAGAACCCCCTCCAATGTAATAATTCCTCAAATGTAATAATTTGTTTTTAAATAATTTTTTCTTTATTTTTATGTTGTCCAAATAATTTTGGGAGTGACTGTATATGAAAATAGTTTGCTACAAACGTTTTTATCTTTTATCTGTCTGATGTTACCTTTGATGTTATACACTGATGTTGTCTCTTGATATGAACGAGTCGTGTAGCCGTTGAGTCGAACCAACGAACATCTTCCTTCAAACGTTGGAAGCATTCCTTTAACTCGGTGCAAGAATACCGACATCGACAGGAACATGGCCAAATGCGAACGCTCGATGCTCGACATTGGACGCTCGTAGGTTCGAACAACGGCCACGCGATGCGACGAACCATCGAACGTCCGATGTTGGAAGGTGTTCGTAGCATTGTGTAGAAGCGGCTTAACAGTTAAAGTTCGTATGTAATATTTATGAGACAGCACGATAGACCCGAAAAAAAATTAATAATGGTAATTTTAAATGATAATAGTTTTTAAGCATATACCTACCAGACAAAATTGTCAGGTTTTGGTACGTATGTTTATTATAAGGTGCTGATTCAGAATTAGCTGAAAAAATTTTGCAAAAACTGAACATCAAATTTAAGCTTATGAGATACAATCAGAATGGGTACCTCCTTAATTTCAATATTAAAGCCTCGATGACACTGAGCAAGTTTACAAGCTACAAGCCGGCGAGTTTAGAAGCTGGCGAGTCAGCTAGTGCGATAGTAATGATGACACACAAAACTTTTCACTCGCTTATAAGCCAACTAGCTAATGAGTTTCAAACCATGTATTGTAAATATAACTTTGTTTTTTTTATAATATATATATATATATATATATATATATATATATATATATAAATATATATATATATATATATATATATATATATATATATAATATATATATATAAATATATACATATATATATATATATATATATATATATATATATATATATATATATATATATATATATATAAATTTTAGTGAATATCATTTCGTATTCTAGGGACCTCAAAACATATTTCTGTTATAGTCTCGGCCTCAGTTTGCGTCATGAGAACGGCTGTAATAGCTGAATTTCGAGTTTTCGAAATTCGCTAAAAGTGGAATATAAATAATATGTGGATATTTTTTATTTTTTATTTTTAATGCCATATTTCTCACGTCTTTTTTCCATGGTTTTACCCACAATTTTCTATCATTTATTTTTGCTTTCCTTTTCTTTTTAACTCCTTTTTGATAATATGAGCTAAAATAACAACTTCTGCACGAACTAGTTTCGTCAACTGGACAAATGAAGTATTTTATTTATTTTTTATGAGACAACTACAGCTCAACCAACATAAGCTCGCCGGTCAAGGTTGTATGCGCAGTAGACAAACACCACGTGTTTTGAAACGTATTCTGTTTTCAAAGTAAAATCATCGGTATAGTACCTTACAAAAATAAAATATAACTTATACCCATAATTTTTATATAAATAAAAAGTGAATAATTAAATTTAAACTAAATATTATTTTAAAATGGAATTTAAAAGTAAAGTTAAGAATAAGGTAAGTTTTTGTTACGTACTTATTTAATTTCTATATTGTAATATGAAATATGCTATTTGAATTGGCTATAAAATGTCATTTCGGCTAATTCCCAAATTATGTGCCAACCTATAAATAAAGCTGTCAAATTTTTTATTTTTTATTTTATTTTATTTTATTTTTTTTTGATTTATTTAGTATTAAAACAAATAAAAATGACGATTAAACTTTATGCACATATTTAATTTTCATTAAAAAATATTAAAAACTTAATT
Source organism: Brachynemurus nebulosus (assembly GCA_035578155.1). NCBI lineage: Eukaryota > Metazoa > Arthropoda > Insecta > Neuroptera > Myrmeleontidae > Brachynemurus > Brachynemurus nebulosus. The sequence goes on along the minus strand of JAPWDM010000018.1, from coordinate 5,841,187 downwards.
TTTTATTTATAGGAATTTTAGGTTATGTTAATATAATTTTACTATTCCTCTTAGAAATTATATTACTTAGTAATAAATAAATACGATAATTTAATTAAATTGTTTGTTTTTCTTTCTAGTATTCCCCTTTGCCCAAATTTTAAAAAAAGGAAAATAGGTTATTTACTTACTAAACGCCATGCTTAATATACTAAATTTTAATATTTTTTAACAAAAATTAAACGTGTCAGACAATTTTTATCTACTTTTTTACTTGTTTTACTTGCAAATCAGTCAAGAAAAATAGAAAACACTACAAAATTTCATTGGCACGTAATTTGGGAAATTGTCGTCATTTCTTAGTTAAATCTTGTAGATCCGCATGTACATACAATTAATTTGATTTTTCCATTCATTTACAATTCCCCAGTTATTTCATAACGTTTACCATAACGTTTAACATTTACGGTTTGTTTAAAAGCGTACAGGTCACTATTTTCAAATTGAAATGTGACCACATAATATATCTACCACTAAATATTCTATAATGCTTAATGCATAATTTTTACCTAACTAAATAAACTTTATAAAACTAATCTTTTAATTGTTTCTAAAAGCAATAAAAAGGTTAATTTTGCAATAAAAATTAATTTTTTTTTTTTGCGAAAAACATTGAAAATGCACGGTCTCACACAGTATCGTTGATGTATTGTAAATGGAACACACTTTATAAATATGACTGCCTTTCAATTCCAACATCGTGTTGTTCAATTTAATTCACCTGACAATGAGTTTTAGATTTTTTTCAAATTGAAATGTGTACATACGTACCATAAATTTACTACTGAATAAAAATTCTATCTTGCTTAATGTATAATTTTTATCTAACGAAACTTTAATTCTATAAAACTAACCTTATAATTGCTTCTAAAAGCAACTAAAAAGCTAGTTTTGCAAAAAAATATAAAAAATTAGTTTTTTTGTGAAAAAAACATGCACGGTGTCGCCTGTTTTTTCTAAATGGAACACTCTTTAAATATGGCTATTCTTCAATTCAAAAATGGCGCTGTTCAATTTAGATCACGTGAAAATGAGTTTTAATATATTGACTACATTAATAAAAATTTATAAGAGTAATTCACATAAATCAGGAAATTTTTTTTGCTTTGTAGATTGTAATACAATGAATGACATACAATTTTTTCGTTATTACAACAAAAACATTTTAATCTGATATGTGACCAAAATGATATTTCAGAAAATTATCACTTGAAATTATCATAGTTAAAATCAATAAGTTATCTTTTATTTTTGTTGCGGATTATACTTTTATGTATATATGTTATATGTTTCATCCTTTTTAATAATTTGGTGTCGCACTCCTTCATCTGCGCATCTGACCGGCAACCTTAGGATGGTTGAGTTGTACCCACATACTCGCAGCTAAGTTCACTAGCAACTATGATGACACACGGCTAGTTTACTAGCTAACAAGCCTAACGCCAGCGAGTAGCGAGTAAAGTAGCCCGGCTTTCAACTTTTGTCGTAGCTTCTTTGCAAGCTGCTAATTGGCTAATTGGCTAGTGAACATGATGACACTGGGTTTACTAGCAACTTGTAAACTCGCCGGCTAGTAGCGAGTAAACTCGCTCAGTGTCATCGAGCCTTAAGGAAAAAATAATAATTTAAAAAAATAATAAATTAAATGAAAATATTACATCATTTATAAATATTTTTGTATTAAATCTTACAATATTCGTTACTTGGCGAGGCTTTGTTTAAAAAATAAAAAAAAAAAACATTGAAATTTAATACGTGATGTTACACATCGAAAGGTTCACGAAATGAAGGCGTTGTCTGATGAAGATGATGTCCCCTTTAGAAAGAAAATATATTTTAAAAGCTTGCCTGGGCGAGTCGCGTCTTTACACATTTCTTTATTGATGAGTTTTCTCGCATCGTCTTTAATTTACATCCCGTTTACCCCACTACATACCCGTACATATATACATATATATATATATATATATATATATATATATATATATATATATATATATATATATATATATATATATATATATATATATATATATATATATATATATATATATATATACTAAGTCCATATGTACGTGTATCATGAGTTCGTATATGTAAATTTTTTTAATTCATTTGAATGACTATTCTTGAGATATATTCTTTTTTGTAAGAAAAATGCTTTTAAAATAGAAGATCCAGAAGAAAAATTAGTTAGAAACGGCTTGTCAAACTAACACAAATAAAGGCATATTATGATGTATTTGCGATTTCAGTGAAATTTAGAGAAGATAGAAATGAGAAGCTTCTTTCATTAGTAACTTTCAATAAGCTGCCAGGATTTGTTTAGACGAAAGAAGTAATTTGTTCCATCTAGATGGAACTAGACTTGGCAGACGATCTGATATTCCTCCTATGTAATCACTTTTAGACGATTTGCTAAGTACCACTTGTAGGTACGATTTCGGTATGATTGGTGTTTCCGGTAATTTTCAGCCTCTCATATCGTTACTTTCAAAAAGTACATTATGTATTTCCATTAAAAAAAAATACAGTGGAGTTTCATTAAAGTTAAGAAAAATTTGGTAAACTTTAGTGAAACTTAACTTTAGTGAAGCAGATTGAGGTCAGTGGCGGTCATTTAATACATGATCGGGACTAAATAATAATTTAAATCATAGGTGACATACAAAAGCAAACTATTTAATAATTTGGATTCCGGTGGATTAATTGGATTTTATACCAATGTATAAATTTAATTAAAATATTGCTGTTAAAAAGTTCTTCATTATAGATATATCTTCTATAGAAATTGATTTTTTTGTCCCTTGAACGGACAACTGACAAGTAGTGTATCTATTTTTCAATTTATATAAGCAGCTACGATTTGCTTTGGATTCACCAAATTCTCCGAATTGGTTATTAAGTACCTAGTTTTCAAGTATTTTGATATATATTATTTAAATTTATTTATTATATTAAATGAAGAACTGAATTGAATAAGTAGCCTTCAGTCAGATCACTCGCTTTGTATATATCTGAAAAAAACTTTTTAAATTCTAGAATTCAACATTCTAGAATTTTTTTTACGTAGAGAAATATTTTTATTAAAAGACACCACTGATTTGTTTACGTTTTTATGTTATTACACTTTATAATTTATGTATTTATAGTTCAGCTCATAACCAATCTTAGTTATGTCATGAAAAATATGTAACTAATATTATTTCGCTTTGTTTTTGTAATATTATTCGATTTTTCACTTTGAATAAACATAATTAGGAACATTTATAAACTTTAAGTTACAAACGAAGTTCTAAAACTCAACAGAGAAAAGTTTAAATCTGAATTTTTTTTTTTTTTTTTTTTTACTACGTATACAGCTTTTATAGAATTTATAATATCTTTGTTTTACAAATGTATAAGATAATAATATTGTTTCTTTCTATTTCTATAAAATCGTCTTAACTTTATTGAGAAAAAAGTGACATCACTTAACAAAACTGATGTTAACTTTACTAAAGCTCTACTGTAATAATAAAAATAAACTACTTCTATCATGACGGGAAGTTTCTGTGAATTGTACCTCATTCTGGTAGTCGTCTGCTGTATTTTTGCGGAAAAATGGATTTTTGAAGCGGGAGCGCTAAAAGTCAAATTCGTTTCAGAACGCAAAAATCGTAGACGTCTTTGTATAATTATAATTATACTATAGTAAGAGCTTTGATTGTTAAATAAATTGCCATAAATAGGTATACTAATTATGTAGTTAAATTACTTAAATTATATTCATTAAAAGTGTGTCCATTCTTTATCAACGCTAGTAGTACATTATGCCAGCATTTTCTAAACGTCTTTCACCGCGGAGCACTTTTTAAGTTCTAAAATTTGAACAGAACACTTGTTCAAATACAACTGATGAGCAAAAAGAAAAATTACTGTTAACCCTTAACCCAAAGTAGATGGAGAAAGGTATACCGACGCGCAGATCGTGATAACGTAGATGGTGATAACAATTACATATATACAGCGTGAGTTTTTTGAGAGTTGCCTTTTTCATTACAGCCAAATCGTTGATTTAATTGAAAAATTGTTCAAATAAGAGTTGAAGATTTCGCCGGGGGCAACCGATTGCTATAGTCAAGAGCTTTATAGCTCTTATCGTCTTAGCTCTTATCAACGGTTTGGCTGTAATAAAAATGGTAACTCTCAAAAAACTCACGCTGTATAAATATAATAATAAATAATTGTAATGTTGTCTTTTTCTAAAAATTCAAATATGTGGCGTAATTATGACGTAGATGGTGAACTGCACAAAAAAGCTTATTTTGGACTCAAATGTAGCATACCTTTCTTTATATACTTTGCCTTAACCCTTACTTAAGTAGTTAAGTAACTTTCCACCTTTGTAAGCAAAAAATAAATAAATAAATAAATAGATGAATAAATAAATAATAAGGAACGGAGGAATTTTTTTTCCGGACGCCATTTTTAAAAAGTTTTTCGCGTAATACTTTGTGTCTGTTTGCGGAACATCTGCGTCCGCGGAACACTGTTTGGGAAATACTGCATTATACAATACTGGGTCCGAGTCAACACAAATGTAAAGTATGAAATTGTTGTTAACACAAATGAATCAGTTTATAAATTAATTAAAATCTAGAGGTCCGGGTAGAGCTCTAAGTTTTTAATCTCTAAAGCTTTTCATATCTATGAGTGTTGTTTGAAACTGGCTTCTCTTCAGCCGGCTTGACACACATCTAAGCCGGGTCTATATATAACGAACGGACACGAACGAATCCAAACGAATGTGGACAAACGTGAACGAACATGAATAAGCAAAATGAACAACAACAAACACAATCGAACGCGAATGAACAATTAACGTTAATTCGTTGATGTTCGTTTATGTTCAGGCTACACAATAATTTTTTAAATAAGTTTGGTTTATTTCAGTAAAAGTTTTATCGCCTATTATCGCCTACATTATATCGCCTATTTTATCATACGATCTTGTTACGAACTAAAAATATGTTACGAACTTTTTTTTTATATGCCAAGAAAGTTATACAAGGAAATTTACTCCTGATAATTTTCGCTTAATCTACATCCCATTCTTAATGTTCATGAATTTTTTCAGAATCAGTAACCCTTCTGATAAATAATAAGGATCGGGAACAGCAATTTTTATGATTTACCTCCCCTCTCCCAAAAAGGACAAAAGTATGTAGTTACATATATTACCGAATTCGTCCTTTAAGGTTTTCGTTTGGTACTCTACTCAATGCACTCGGGAAAAAATTTTGTTTTCACTTTCCAGGTTATCCCCTAAAATTAATCCCCAGAATCGAAATTCAACTTCACATCTGTAATCTGCAGCCACACCCTATCTCTGTGCTAAGTTTCAAATTTTCGCGTCGAGTGATTTCAGAGAAAATTGCTTGTGACAACCGGACAAACATTGAAGTGATTGCGTAAATGTTTCGTTTTGCCAATTTTGGTACGGAATACTATAATATTGTCCCTCTCTTTGAATACTCAAAACCAACAAATCAAAAAGAAGTTGGTATATAGATGGTTTCGTTTCATAAAAACAGAACTCGTTATAATGCCTCTTTACTAGATTTTCACCATCAGATTTCGAAAAGTTAACTGAAATAGTTGGATCAAAAATATCTAGACAAAATATATACCTACTTCCGGCAAGCGATTCCTGTTAAAGAAAGATTTATTGGCGTTATACATTGCGACTTCCGTTAATAAAATTTCCCCTCCAAAGATTACTACGCGTCATTTCTTTTTCTGGCAAATTTGAAAAAATTATTTAAAAAATTTCCAAAACTTCGGAACAAAATTTCAAATCTATCAATTTTAAATTGTTGATTGAATTTATTTTAATCTGTCTAGATCTTAATTTATTGTTAGAATAATTTTTAATCGTCTACATTTAACAAAAACAAACAATCACGAATTTTTTTCTTTGATGTACCGATAACTAATGGAAAACATTCGTGAGTGTTCGACACTATTCGTACGTATTTGTTCACTTTCTTGACTACGTCCACATTTGTTCGTTTGTGTTTATTCGCCACTATTCGTTTCGTTTATGTTTGTTCGCATTCGTTCGTTATATGTAGACCCGGCTTAATACGGAAAAAAGTACTTACATTAATTTACAGCAATCCCCCGAAGAACACGATTAGTTGGCTCCGTGTTCTGTGAAATCGTGTTGTTCGAGATCACAAAAGATAGGCATTTTCTATTACAAATGTGAAAATAAAAAAATATAAAAAACGTTCCGTTTAATTTTCAAGTTGTGGGTATTCCAAACATATTGGGACTGTCAAAACCTACTTTTCGTTATCGAAAATTATCGATGTCGAAAATAACGATATTTTCGGAATTTAAAAAAGTAAATTTCTACATATTATTATTCGTTATCTTTCTGTTATAAAATTCTCTAAAATTTTTAGTAATTTTTATTTCCAGTATTTTTCCTTTTATAATTGACAGATTCAATTTACACGATTTTTATTCGTGTAGGTCAAATGCACATGGAACTGATATATTCGCGTACATTGAGGACCGATGCAACTTTATATCAAATATAATATGTATTTTATTTTTTTTTCAGAAGAATTACTAAAAAATCGTGTTGTTTGGAACCGTGTAATTCGGAGCAAGGGTACCCGTATTCTTCGAAACCCGTGTTCTTCGAGTACCGTGTTCTTCGGGGGTTACCTGTACATATAATTTATTATGATGAATCAAGATTTGTGTAATTGAAAAGTAATTGCAGTTTATGTTTTGTTTTATTTATTATCAAAAATTTTAAAATTATTTATTCCGAAGTAATAATTTCAAATGAATGAATGACAGACGGACAGACGCATCCGTCCACATGATTGGCGGGTAGGAGTGTGACGTTAGTAGGGCTGGTAGTGGAATATATACAGTCGGACTCATGTATTTTCAACATCACCTATTTTCAACAAATTTTACTCATGTATTTTTAAGATTTTGGTCCCCACTTCTCACGCAATACTTTAATACAGAAAAATAACTCAGATTAACCGATTGACCATTAGTGGTTTTATCCTATAATATATGGTTTTATTTCATTTGCAATTGTTTAAAAAATAATTTTATTACAAATTTATTACACCTTTTTTATGTTTCACTTTTTTGTTTATCATAAGTTACTTGACATTTTGTCATTTTAAGGTTATTCGCTAGGACAGTACAGGTGGCTACTGTGTAAAGATTTACGCGGGCTTTTTGTGATTGGTTCTATGTCTGTCACGTGATCCTTTGATTGCCACGGAGTGAGGATGAAGGAGAAGTTGAAAATACATGAGCGGATTAGTCCCGACAGGTTGAAAATACATGAGTCCGACTGTATATAGTACCAGATGTATGTTGTGTTGTATTATACAATAAACTGCCGTACATATACCTCTTATTTCGTATGCATATCTTTTCTACCCGCGTGGCTCAACGTGTGTCATATCATTCACTATATTATACAGGTTGAACTGTAAGAAGTAAATTAATATACTATTGGAAAATCTCGGAGGACAATATTTTACAAGAATATGACGTGTGAGACGAGGATTCATTTTCCAAGTAAGCAATTTTTGCTACAGAGAGAACACTTTCCTAGCAGCTTTAACTCTGTTCTAACAGTTATAAATTCTGTGTTTTAACTGCGACCATTTCTTTTCCTTTCACTCTTTTCTTTATAAGAAGTCGAGAAAACGCTAGGTGGCATAAACACTTAAGAGTCTGGTATGAAAATATTGCAAAGTTGAAATTTGCGAAAGCTGCGATTCCTTCACATATTGGGAATGTGCGATAGTAAACATTTGTTACAACATTATTTCAAATGTACCATTTATATGATAAAACGAATTTATTATCGATGTAATGAGGGATCAAACATAATAGTTCAACAAAATATAGGTAAATATCATACGGTGTGGAAACGCTGTAAATACACATTTCTCTTTCAGAGATGGTATGGACCCTGGACTCAATAAAAATTACAGAACATATTATTGATATGTTTGAAATTATTACCTATGTATATAACAGAATAAGGAAAAATTTTGTGAAAAGCACAAAAATACCCATTTAACATAACATTAACATAATTATTAGGTATTGACAAGCAAAATATGTCATTAAGCTCTTTTCTGTATAACAAGAAAATTACATAAGAAAATACAGCCTTGATAATTTTCGTTTAATTTACAACTAAGTCTTAAAGTTTATGAATTTTTTCAGATTTTAAAGAGGTTTTTGAAAAAAGGGACAACAAAATACTGTTATTATACATAATAATTATTGAATTCGTGTTTTAATACATTTTCCTTTGATACGCTACTCGATGCTCTTGGGGAAAATTTTTTTCCATTTTCCAAGTTATCTCCTGCACGGTTAAAAATATAGGATTAATAAGTAATCTACAGAGGTTACATATATGGCAACACCAAAATTTTATTAAAATCTAATCGGTTGTTTATATTAAAAAATTCATTGTAATATAACTGATATTAAAAATTAATTGAACTTGGATTAGAGTCACCAAACCAAATTTTATTCCAGTTGTATTGCAAACTAATACTATGTATATTACGATTCTAAACTCAAAAGGTATTAAAAATAAGTAACGGTGGGTTATATTTTAAACCAAATATGTATTAAAAGATAGGTTTCTTTGGTTTGAAATTTTAATATTGTCTGTATTAAAATCTAATATTTTAATTACTAAATATTGTAATGAAGGTTATATTGAAACTCAATTGCATTTTTGTATTACCAACATTTTATTGATTTTTTTTTTACAATAAACAATGAATTTTAAAAAGTGAACTTTTAAAAAACCAAAAAATTAGATCTTCCGGGCTTAGCTCATGGTCTGTTTCTTCTTGAACGTTTTCAGTAGATTCTTCTGTTTTTTTCCTTTTTCTTGAACTATAATTTTTCTTAATGGTAGAATAAAACCTGTAAATAAAGAGGAAAGTTAGTAGAATTATTGTTAAATGTTAGTTGCAAAGGCTTACCACATAACTGAAGTGCTTAAATTCTATGCTGACTGCTACGCCGAAGTTGTCCGGATAAATAATTTAAATTTTGATATAAATAAAAATCAGAACATTTTGCTCTTGTCTGGTAGATCTTGAGTTCGAAACCAAACGGGGGAGATACGTTATCTAAATTACGATACGGCTCATCTATCAATAATCATTCCATTATCAAAATCAGCTATGTTTTACATCAAACGATACCATAGTAGTTACGCACCTAGAAAATAGATAAAAAAATCAGAATACTTTATTTTTCCGTATATCGTTTTATACTTAAAATCTATATTACGTACCTTGTATAAAAACCTGAGTTAAAAAATAATTTGAATTTTTATATTGATAAACAATATCAAGTATTATTTCAGAAATCCATGTCAGTTGTATCAAAATTTCAATAAAAAGAAAATATTTTGCGAATGAATAGTAATTTATTTAATAACGGCAATGACTATACAAACGTTTAAGAATTGAAATTACATTTTTAATTTTAAATATTCAAGCACTTTTATATTTAAATGTTTTTAGCCCGACCGAAGTTACGAAAATAAACAAAATAATTGAACAAAAAAGCAAGGAGTTCTGTTTGTGTATGACTGGTGATGCGTTTAGGTATGTATATACATAATATATACCTACATATTTTGATATTCCGTGAGAAATGTCCTTGATGTTAAATAATAATTGACCAACAGAGAAAACAATACTGAAAATTAAATGGGATGGAGTGAGAAGGACATAATAACAAATTGGGTATGCACGTGTCACTAACACAACACAAAACACTGATCTGATTGATTTAATCCAAATTAAGATTAAAATCTAAGTATTCTTTAATTTGGAATTAAAAAATGTATATAATTTGGATTAGGTTTTAGTATTTTTTTGGTTTGGTTTTTATGATTTCAATAATTTTGTATTATATTTTAATCAAAAATGGTTTAAATTATAGAAAATAATATAATTAGATTAAATCTGAATATCAAAAAATATTGGAAATATTTTAATATAAGGACAAAATTTAATTTTAGTATTTTAATATTTAGTTTTTTCAGTAAGTTAAGGTTGGATTAAAAAATTAGTCCAAGATTTTTAACCGTGTGAAAGACTGACTGATAGACAACGCACAGCCTAAACCGGTAGGTCTAGAAGCGGAAAATTTTGCACAAAAGTTCTCTAATTGTAAGTAACTTAGGTGAGCATTAAGAAAGGATGTTTGAAAATTCATCCTTTACAGGAGTTAAACAGGAGATGAAAATTTATATGAAAATTTGTTATTTTTGGAGTTAGAAATATGGAAATTTATCCCTTAAGAGGGTAAAATAAGGAGGGATAGAAGCTTGTATGGGAAGAATCAAGTACATATAAGGTACCTAAGGCATTTAAGGCCCAGTGGGTAATAAGGCCCATTAGCTATATTTCTTACCAAGAAAAGTTCTCTAACTTATCAACAAGTTTAAAATGAACTTTCAATCATTTCAAAACCAGATACAAAAGTTGAGCTACTCAGAGTAACAAACTCATGTCATATTTTAACAAACAAATTTAGAGGTTACATTTTCGTTTGTTGATATAAAAATTGTGCACATTGTGAGTGTTATATTAATGATTTTTGAAAGGAATTTTTCTGTCATATTGTTATCAAAATTGAAAAAAATTAATATTCATTAAGTTTTACATCAATTAATTTAGTTTATTTCTAAAGTATTTATATAAAATGTATATAAGCATAAATATTGACATGTTGATAATAAGGCCCATGCAAATTTTGTTTGGGCTTTATTACCAACACAATTGAAATCAAACACTACAAAGTCAAATCAATTAAAACAAGTCTAAAGTCATTAACAAATGAAGCAAAATTAGACGCACAAGCTTAAATTACTATAGTTACTCTAATATAAAAATAACAAAAAGGAAAAAGGACAAATAACTAAGTACATTTAATTTTGATTTATTTGTTGCATTTGTTTAATGATGTCAGATCAGTTTTAGTTGGCTTGGTCGAATTTTTATTTTTATTTCTTAGTGTTTGGAAGTATGGCTGATAAAAAGAAGAGAGCGTTGTGGTCTGAGGAAGCACTGGTATCAGCCTTAAGCTATGTCACTCGACATGGTAATCAAAGAGAGGTTGCAAGGAGATTCGGAATTCTAAGAAGAACTCTTAGATTTAATATTTATTTATTTCGACTTAATATATTCAAACACCTAGTACTTGACTTATGCGAAAAATATGATAAAAAAATTAAAAATTAAAAATAATGACTTAGGTAATTTTTTTTATTGCTGTTTTCAATAACAGTCACGCAGTCAAGCGGGATTCAAGGATATTCGAAACTTTTTTGAACGTGTAAAAATAACAAAATATTTTGATATATAAGTTCAAGTTATTCTTAAAGTATTTTCAAGTTCAAGTTATTCTTAAAGTAATTAAAATCCCCCAATTAATTTTAAAAAAAAATAATAAATGTATTATTTCAGGCAGTTGTAATAGGTGGGCCTTATTTTCTACACCAGTCGGAAATAAGGCCCAATTGCAGACACTTTTTAGAATCAAATTTTTGACTTGTATAATTACAAATTCATTAATTTTTTTAGGAATTTTTATCAAAAAATAAGTAAATTTTTATAATTAAATACTATATTTTTGATATTTTATAAGATATATAAATAATAAGCATATTTTGCTTAGGTGGGCCTTAATTGCCTTAGGTACCTTATTATGTTTGAAGTTAGAAACGTGGAAGTTGATATAGGTTGATTTCGATTATACTGGGCTTTGACGGAGAGTCAATTTTGTTTAATGTTTCTTATTACGTAATCATTAATGTAAATTTTTTTATTTTATTGTATTTAATTAAGAATTTTATAATTTTGTGTGATTTAATTTGTAAAGGATCAATAGATATTTAGTACCTACCCTTGTAACTTTTTTTATAATTAGATACTGTCAAATACCCAATTGTATGAATGCCTTTGAATCTGCTCATATTTTTAAGTATTAGGATACTTCTACAATATCTAAATCCATGTACTTGATATCAATTATTTCACCATAGTCAAGGCGTCGAAAACATTTAGTTTAATTGTCTCTCTTTTGAACCGGCCTGTATACTACGTAGGCTACAACATATCTTTATATTATAATATGTATGAATATATGTAACGGCGCAGCGCTGCGACCCAATGCTGACCCATTCCACAAATTTTATTTCTTACACCGGGCATGTACAGTCCTTCTGTGTTCTTCTTAGCTTTTTCTTGTGTTTTGCTTATAAGGAAGGTATTATATATGTATGCATGTATACAATATGAGTTGAGGATGAATGTGGAGGGCTCGCAATTATTGATTAGAAAATTCATTCGCCTGCTACACTCATTAAGAATGTGTGTACTCGCTCGCTCGGCTTTCATTTCCAGCGTGTGTTTCTTCAACGTTTTCTTAAAACTACACCATCATATTCTCTTTTACTTTTTTACTCATTTGCTCAATTCTCATACCAAAAGAAAAAAATATACTTATACGTTGCATTAAGTTGGTATGAGTTGCAGCTATGTATATGACACTGTATAGTTAAAGTGTTCTATAGTACATTGTTTTCACACTAGTGCCCCCCAAAAAATGGGTGTAATGTTTTTAAGGTACATGTACGCATATAGGGTTGCCAGATCTTAAAACCGAAAAGCCGAACAAATCAGCCAGTTTAGCCGGACACCCTTAATTTTTTAGTCTTAGTACAACACGACTATTTTTTTAAAAGTAAAACACGGCTTTTTTATCAATTACCATAAAATTTTTTAAATTTTAATGAAACAACAATAAAATTGAATGAATCAGTTTTTTTTTTTTTATTATTAGTCATTCAATATTCGTTACAATATTAATTTCAATAATTGCATGGCAATAGTAGTTAGCAGTAACTACTATTGCAATTTCCAATGAAAAACAAAATTAAACAAAACACTAATGAACTAAATAAACTTTAAATTAATTGTAACATCAAGTAATTAATATTTTTCATTGGCAAACATCTGCTTTAAAAACTCATTTTCTTTTAAAATTGAGTTGTAAAACTCTTTACAAGTCAAATTTTTAAAATTAAATTGTACAACCAACATTTTGGCTACAGTATCGACATTTAATTTGTTGCGTTCTTTTGACTATTGTTGACCTATTAAAGAAAAAACTCTTTCAACATTTGCATTATGATCCGGAATGGAAAAATAATATTTACAAATAGTAAGGAATTCTGAAAAACAACCTGAATTAGGTACAAAAAGAAAAAAATTAAAAAGGATTCATAAATCAAATCACGGGCGGAGCGAAAACCAACACATGACAAATGTAAAAAAAAAAACGCCGTGAGCAGCGGGGCCCCATCACGGTAGTCGAATTTTCCCCTTCATCTTCGGTATTGAATGTCTACAAGTGAAATGTGATTGAAAGTCTACAACCGAATTGTCATTTTGTTGGTTTCAAAACTGGTGATGAGTGTTCGGCTGATCGAGGCTTTAAAAAAAGGTTTTAAGTATTTAAGGGCTGTATCTCAGTAAATTTCAATTTTGTGCTGAAAACAGGTAGCAGAAAAAAAGCCAACACAATTCGTACGAGGACATTCCTGCCCATGTTTATCCGCTAATTGCCTTTATGTTTTAGTTTTAAAAATTAAAAAAGGACCTTAAATAGTAAACTGGAAGGCCTTTATAGAGATATTTTTTCTTTCCAAAAAAATCCAAAATTTCTATTTTATAAATACTAAAAATCCAAAATTCCTAATTTATAAATAAACAGTGACTTTAATAACATTTTTAAATTACTTAATATGTATGTATTTCATTTGTCATAAAAGTAAGTTCACTTTTTTTTAAATTTTTTAAAATTACTATTCGCCTACTTGTATTTAGAATAAACATAATGCTTTTAAAACACATTTAACAATAGCATTCAATTCCGATGTAAAAATGGGAGAAGTGGGGGGAAAAGTGATGCGGACTCCCTACAAGGTACTAGCTGGATACTAACTGAACACACGTACAAAATTTCAGCCCTCTAGGTTTCCTTATGGAGTCTCTAGACGTGTTAGAAAACAAGCAAAAAAATTAAGGAAATATTGGCGTCAAAATCGTGGGGGTAAGGGTTAAAAGTTGAAACCTCCAAAAAACAGTGTCTGGCTATTAGCTTAACCTGTACACCAAATTTCAGCCCTCTAGGTTTATTTGGGGAGATTTTGACCCGAACGAAACTGTTAAAAAACAAGAAAAATCATGTTCTTTTGGGTATAAAAATGGTGGGGGTAGGGGTTAAAAGTTGAGACCCCCAAAAGGCACCCCCTTGATACTAACTCAATCCGAATACAAAATTTCAGCCCTCTAGGTTTATTCGGGTGACCTGTGCGAGTGGTACAAACTTCGAAAACGTCGAAAATGCATGAAATTGTAGCTTAAAAATGAGGGGGGTGGGGGTAAAATATTAAAACCTCCAAAAAGCACAACCTAGGTACGAACTTTATCAACACACCAAATTTCAACCCTCTACGTTAATTCTGGGGGGCTGGGGGCCTGTTAGATCCAGCGAAAATCGTTTTTCCCCCCTCTACTCCCACCATATCATCCTAGGAAGCTGAATTTTGGATATGTTGTAGATAATTGACCGAAACATTATTTAAAACCGGTTTGGAAAAGTTTTATTGCTTTTCCGCCCCCCACCACCCCCTTAAAGGTCGGGTCAGAAAAAAAATTTGCCCAAAATTTGACCCCACTTTGATAGTATGAGGTGCCTCGAAAATGAGCCCCATTTACCAAATTTCATCTCTTAACTTCCATAGGGGGGCCCTACACAAATTAAAAGGTGGCGGGAAAATATATATATATATATATATATATATATATATATATATATATATATATATATATATATATATATATATATATATCAGACATTTTTTTTTCTACATATTCGTGTTCTACGGGTCCGAAAACGGATAGCGCCCCTACTCTCGCCTCTCGCAGCTCTTATCGTATAGACTGTATAAGTCTAATTTTTCGGAGAAAATTCGACTAAAAAAATGGTTAAATTTAAAAAGCCTAACAAAAAGTCGGATAGGTCCCACACCCCCCAATTTTGCTGGACACGCAACTAAAGTGCCTGACTGTGTCCGGCTTTATCCAGACGCCTGGCAACCCTATACGCATATAGGTTTGCGTTTTTTTATTCCATCATAAGTACTAAACGTCTGAACCAATTTAAGTGTGTGTGATCTTGTTCGAGTCTTTATATCACTCCGAGTAACTAGCTGACGAGACATCTTGAGAGAGGGGGGGGGGGGGTAAAGTTATTTCGCTATAAAATACATACATTCGAAATTTTTTTTTTGACGATACGGTTAATACAAATTTATTTAGTTATATAAATTATTTATGTAATTGTTATATAATTATTATTATTATATAATAGAATGACATTTATTGAATATACCTACTGCAAAAATTTCCTTGAAAAATATGCAGAAATGAGCCATTAGCGGCAAATTTTCTGCGGACGCTTCAGAAAAAAGTTACTACATTGCGGTAAACCGTATAACTCATCACCGGATCATCTGAAATTAAAAAAGATTTCGTTAGTTGGTGCGGTTCTCAAGGATTAATTTTTTTTCGACAATTTTGTTTTTATAAAATAAATTATAAAAATAAAAAAGCTTGATAACATTACCTCGTAATTTATGTGTAAGAAGAGTGTGTAAAATTTCAAAAGGATTGGTGCAATAGATTTTGAGTTAGAGAGTTCACCGACTTTGAAAATGCAACGTGTGAGAAAAACGCGTATTTAAATGTTAGGGTTCCATGCATTAGAAAATCAAAAATTAAACGTCAGTAAAGAAGTGTTTTTTTTTATACGTACTTACACAATAGAATCATCGATGCCAGCCCCATAAAGCATAGAATTTCCAGGCAAACAGAAAGCGAAATAGCTGCCAGGTATTCCCGCTGCGTAAGTATCGAGCAACTGATCGCTGCAGCTCTAAGTCGGGTCAGAGGGACAGAGAAAGAGACTTACAACTCTATACCTCCATTAGTTTTGTTCCGATCGACTTCAAATTATAATACAATTCATTTGGTAAATTTATAAAAAAAAAAACGTCCAAAAAATACTAGGTACAGAATAATTGATTGAATAACAGCTTTTAAAGGTAGTGTAAAAATTATGAGTCCATGTTTAAATGCACGTTCAAGTGTAATACACACAACACAATATAACAGATACCCTTCATTGCAAGTGGTCAGGATCTTCTCTTTCCAAATATATAATTTGATTTCATATTTGAGTTCTATACGGAGCTAATTGTATCTTTATTGAAAATATAAATATTACCTGTAAATATTACTAAATGATTATAAAATAAAGAGGAATAATTAAATGATATACTTCTACATAATATTTATAATTTTCATCTAATATACATATTTAAAAATATATTTAAACGTCCTTACTGTAACTAAATTTTTTCTACATTTTTTTTAAATTTTAATCGAAAACTATGGTAAAGTTACGTGTCTGTACAATGCTTGTTGTAATGTAACACCAGTTTCCTAGTAATGATAAACAATTTTTCTGTCAAACACAAAAAACCCTCTTTAACTCTAATATACATAAATATATAATTAGCTCCGTATAGAACTCAAAAACCAAATCAAATTATATACACTTGAACCACTTGAACGTGCATTAGAACATGGACACATAATTTTTACACTACCAGCTTTTAATTTTTATGGCTATCGAAAAACTGCCGAGCTATACCCACTTCCTTTATAAAAAAGTGTAAGTGTTTAAGAACACTTTCTTAATGACTATATTTAACTGTCGATATAATGTAGATTGAAAAAATAATCGAGTTGACGATATGTATCATATTAAGGTGCCACGTGTACCTAACACGGGGCATCTTATCTTATTGGCCACGTTGTGTGCCCGCAATAGTTCTGTTTTTGACAGCCGCTCAAAATATACATTCTTATAAATAGGTATAAAGAAATTATATTTAGGGTAAAGGCACCAGCGAATGAACGATTAAGAATTAATGTAATATTAGACCCAGTTCCACAATTATACTTAAAATGTACCTTGATATTGTCTAGAATTGTGTTTATAGTAATCAACATTTATTTATTATTAACATTCATTTAAAAATAAATGTCTTTTTGTAGCAAAAAGTGCAAAAACAACAACAGGTCCAGTAAATAAGTAAAACTGAACAAGTTAACACTTTCAGTCCCACGGCTTCGGCATCCGAAACCAAACAAAACTTCCCCAGAGGCCGACCGCGATCAATGATTAATATTGATTAGTTGGTTACGCATTATGTGTGCGATGTTTACCATCATTCATCACACGGATGTGTTCCTACTCATACTACTCTTTTGGTTTCTATGTATAAAAAATTTTAAGATAAACAAAAAATACATAAAAAATATTACATATTTATATTTTTAAATATATTTTTAAATAAAATTGATTTGAATGTGAGTGTATATGTAGTATGTACGTATGTTTACAGTTTTACACATACATGCTGGACTGTGTTCAATCTATTCAGTGTTTAAATCATTGTATTTTATGTATTTGTTTATATAGTTTTTTATTTTTTTAAATATTGTCGGCTTCCGGGGAAGTTTCCTATAAAAGTGCTCGGGCCTCATAGTGTTAATGAATTATTAAACGACATTTTGATACCTTACGGATGAAAAGACCATACGATCGAAGTAAAAACTTCTGTGGCGAATGTAATCGACTCGAAGTACATACCTGAGAAGAATTGAAAGAATCGTGATGGTGGATGAGTGTGGATGACTGAACAAAGCCAATAAAAAATGGATTTTAATCGATTCCTTTTATGCACAAATCTTTTATGTTTAAAAAAAAATTTAAAACAATAAATTTCAAATCCCATCATATTTATAGCATCAAAAATATCGTATTTACAAAAGTGGTATTCATCTCTAATCTCTATTTGTCTACCTATGGTTTAACACGAAGGTTTCCAAAGTTTTACGTCGGCCGACATAATTATAGTACAGTCGAATACCCGTTATAAGACTGCCCCTTATAAGACTCTTCCCCTCAAACAGCAGTTGAAACTTCCCCCACTTAATCACTTTTTCGAGTTTTGTGCTAGTACTCCTTCTAAGACTACGTCAAAATCATAAACAATTGAGTGTATAGGAATGAAATAGTGAAATAAAATAGTCTTATAAGGAGTAGTCGAGCGACAAAATTAAGTGCGTGGTAATGAGGGCACAAAAAATTTTCGAGAAAAATTTCTCCTACGTCCCCTGGACTAGTCTTATAACGGGCATTCTACTGTACCAAAATATGCATTTGGTGGGCCAAGAAAAAATGTTAAAATAAGGAAGAACACGCAGTCAAATTGAGTATGTTTACTTAAGCTTCGTCATTTTGGTGAATAAATTATATAAAATAGTAGTGTTTAGCTCGTCGATGGTAGAGGGAATTTTGGTTGATTTCCTACTATAATTTACAAATTAAAAGTAGGGACGTTGTCAAACAAAAAAATCACATCCGGAAAATAAGTCACATTTTCTGAACGAATATCTAGCTATTTTTTGGATTGAACACCTGGATTAACATAACTAATTGTGTGTTACCAACGTAAAAGGTAAAGTATAATCACAATAAACATTATAATTTTTAATATGCATTTGAATAAAATATGTGATTTGTTCATTTAACGGTGTCTTTACCCTATCTGTTATTTTACTACTTCATAAGATAATATCTATTATTAAAAAGATCTTATGATGAGACAAGCAGAAACGTGGGAAATGAAAAGAAAACAGTTTTATCGTTTATGTGTATGTTTTCGACATTAATTTAAAATATTTCAATTATCAATAAATCGAAACAATACTTAAATACACACATATAATATATATGTATTATGTGGAGTCTAATTTCAAAAACCAGCTTCCTTGGTTTTGACAGTCATTCCAAATCTAGTTCCAGCAAAAATTTTTTCCATAGCTATGTTTAAAAAATTTGAAAAGTTTGGAAGATGGCCTGGTTTAACAGTTAGATTAACGACTTACATTTTTCTTTAACTGTTTATGTTATAACCTGGAAATAACTTACTAGTGTCCGACCGAAACTAGTTTTTCAACCGAAACCAGCACCGAAACCGAATTTCGGTTGCTGTTTTAGTTTCGGCCGAAACCGAAACATTCTTTTAAGGTAATTTCTTACTACTTGATTTTCGCTTCAGTGAATCTTAACAGATGCACGTGTGTTTAAAAAGCTCGTATTTGAGTAACTAAAAAAAAAAAGTTCTGTATGTGAGATACAGAATAAGAAAGTATTTGTAATAACAAAATAAGAAAGTAATTCACACAGAAAAAAATCTTTCGTATAATTATTTAAATTAGTCTTTAATATCGATATTGTACCAGATGTATTACAATCTCTTTGACAGCCAAATATTCTATGGAAAAATACTTATGAAATTATTGAGCACTTTTTATTTTAAATATAGCTTCACAATTAGGACGATTTTTTCACCGCTATTTTCCATTTAAGTAAATTAAAAGCAAGGTTAGGGCCAGATTAACCCAGTCTTAGGCCCTAGATATTTTCTTCTTATCCTTCTTTCTCTCTCCCCGTACCGGGATTTAGCTTTGAGTGGCCCTGAGACGTTTGGGCAGTTTAATACGGTAAGACAAATTAACAAATAAATTCATATAGTTCATATATTATTATGTAATTGCTAAATATTGGATAGCGATAAACGAAAATTTTATTCATTCTCCAGCATTTTCCCAAATTTCTGATTAGTAATTTACTAGAAATTGATTAGTAATTTACTAGAAATTTTCAAAAATTCTAGTAAATTACTAATCAATAAGCCATTTTGAAAGTTGAGTGAAATTTTGATAACAATATCTGGTAAATTTGCTTGTTGTTTTCCTCTTTGTTTTATCTATTTGAATCTTGGTATTGGTCTATCAGGTTAGACCGAGACAACAAATCTTATTATTGGGTATTGAAGCAAATAAAAACTAAATGTTGAAAATAAAACAGGATTTCATTATTTTCTATATCATAGTAACCATAGTTAACTAAATGTGTTAGAATTTTTAAGAAATTACTTAATTAATTTTTTTTTTTAATAAAAATAAATACCTACCGGCTACTGAACTTAATGAATGACTTAAATTTTTAAACCAATTTTTTTTTTTTTAAATAGTTTGTCCGGTTTTATTTCCGGTTATTCATTAAAAAAAAAAAAAAAACATCGGTAATACCTGAGTCAAAAAATAACCGAACTAAACCGATTAACCGAAACAAGAAAACCGGTTTTCAGTTATAACCGGTCGGTTTTCCCATCTTTAGTTGAAAGTTAAAACCGATATCAATTAATTTAATTATCTCTTGCAAATTTTACTGAAATACGGTATCCAAAACTTTCCAAGATGAAGTTTTCTTGGAACTTGATCTTAGAAAGCTTAATCAGCATTATTTCTTCTATTTTTCACTATACTTAATCTAACATTAAAGATATGGAAGATGTGGAAGAGGGTATGCATGAAAAGTATACTTTTAGTATAACGTAATAGGTAATGCATTTCAATATGCCTCAAGTCCTAATCAATTTAAACATTAGACTTGTTAAATATATATAGATTAGTATAAAAATTAAATGAAACTTATCTCAAGATTTAACAATAGACATTTTCTTCGAAATCGTTAAGATAGATTTATGAAATTTAATTAAATCGTAGAAAAAACTGGTATTAAAATAGGTACCATAAAATAAGAGAGCTTTTTTTTTGTTTGGTTAGGAGAAAGTAGGACGGAACGTCGGAACGGGGTTCCATCTTTGTCAGTGGGATATCAAGACAAATAAAAACATACAATTTTATTTATAAAAACATTAATTTAGTTACATTCTATCTAGACAATTCTAACATTATAATATAATACTTAGCAAAAAAGTTTTGAAGAAACAAAAAATATATAGTAAAAAGATGTACCGAAAAGTCTCGTTTTAATTTTTCTCGTTCTGCTCCGCATGGTGGATTGAACTATGCACAATCCTTATCCTAGTAGATCTCCAACTTTTTTACAATTCCTTTGATCACATATTCAATGGATTAAAATTTTTTGATAACCAACATTTAAATAATTTTAAAATAATTACATCCCGTTATGCAACAATAGACCAAGTGCCAAATTGTTAAAATTGAAATGACGGTGTTATCTGAAAGTTTAAATGTGAATAATTCTATATCTTGAGATCTATCCGTAAATACTCACATTGACAGCATTAGATGCATTTCAATTTTGAGATCGCAGTACTGAACTCGCGAACAATTCTGAACTCGTGTCAAGATTCGTCCAGACGTTTATTTTGAATCCTGTTCGGAGTTGATCTCAACAGTATATTTGAAAAAAATTTGGTGATGATCCACCGAATTGTTTATTTTGTACACTATTTTGGTTCCTCCAAATTCTGGAGGAGAATGTTAACCTCACCATAATTTTTTCCCGAACCTCAATGGTATCGTCCGATTAATATGTTTAGACAATTACGTAATAAATAAACTCAACCCTTCAGAGTGACATCATATGAATTTTACACCAATAATTGAATACAAAATTATTAACACTCCTTAAAAAATTTCTTCTCTATTCAATATTACGAGTTAGAAAAAGATAATATAATAATTTAATCCAACCTAATTAAACCAAAACAATTGAAGTATGAATGATAATTATATGAATTATTTACTAAGAGGCGACTTACGTTGTTACCTATTTTTAATTACACTCCAAAAGAAGACATAATTATAATGAGTTGTCTGCCAAAAGTTGCTCTTAATAAATGACATTCGCATCTAGGTATTGGTATAAATAATGTATCTTAAAAGTACACTGTTAAAATATTTTCAATTTCTTTTTTGTACGGCTGTATTTATTTACAATTTTGATATAATCAACTTTATTTATTATCTTTATTTTAAATAAGATTTTGTAAGTCAAAGTGTCAATTTTGAGGATGAATCATTAGTTATTTTAACGGAAGTAATTCCCTAAAAATGTCTAGAATTGTGTTGCAGGCCCAACAAGAGGGGGTAGTCGGGGTTGCAGCATCGGAGAAGGAATTTTGCTTTATGAGCGGGCTCATAGCTATCGGTAGGGAGCCCGGGAGAATATAAAAGGAGCTTTTTTTGCTAGTCCACGGCCTTGATTGTGAGCGTGACTTTGTGGAAATTCAGCTCATAATAGCAAATAAATTACTTTGCGAAAATTTTACTTTATTAATATAAATTATTAGTGTACTTTCGTCTCATGTAATCATTTTCTTCCATAGTGCTGGGAACAACTGCATGAGTTAAAAAGGCGCTTACCTAGTGTGGACTCAAATGCACTCAGTAGAATTTCATAAAATAATTTTTGTTTTATTCAAAAATCTTTCCTTCACACTTCACACAGGCTTAGGACTGCCAGTTCAATTAAATACTATCAAAATCAAATTTTATTAGTACTTAATATTACTGGCGTGTTTAAAAGATTTCAAGACGGACAGACAGACAAAATTAAATTAGTACTAACTAGCTGCGACCCGCGGTGTCACTTGCATAAAATTATCTGAATTATAGGTAAAATTTATAGGTCAATTCAATCATATATTCCAAAATTCTGTGCAAAATCAATTATTTATAGCACTTGACCCTGCTCGCCCAATGACTCTAAAATAACTATCTTGATATTTTATTAGCATGGGTAATTTCCGCACCGTAGTATGGGTACCTATACCAGCAGTTTTAGAATTGTTTCTATTTTAGGCCCTTCAAGGCACCAAGGCCCCGGAAAATCATTTTAACGTCACTTTCATCTTTCGCAGATCTTGGCACAATACAAAATTTTATACAGTAATGGATCTATACTGTGGTGAATTTAGTTCAGTAAATAAAAATACTTAATTATATAATTTAAAAATTTAATTGAGCAATTAGAATAAAATTTCAACATATTTAAGGAACAAAGTTACAATTTTCTACTGAAAAGTATTTTGAAATAGTTATTACTTACTCAATTAAGTTATGATGTTAATAAGTGTGCTATGACTAACTTTAGTATTATAATAATTATATTATTCAGTGTTTTTTGTCCACAGTCTTTTTGATGTTATAAAATGATGTTTAGAAAAATGTTATACTTTTATTTTAATATCTAATATTATAAGTCAAATTTCTAAAAAGTATCCAGATAATTTACAATGATGACACATACCATGTTGGTGCATATCATAAATGGTCCTCATAATGTCATTTTTTACAACTGAATCGCAGTCGGTAGTTTTGGGACACATTCTTTTTTTGCGTTCCTTAGGCTCAGCTGGTTTTTTTGCCACTTGAACTGCTCTTGCAATTGAAGATATACTTAAATCTAATGCTGAAGCTACTCTCTAAAACCGCGCAATATTGTATTTAATTAAAATGTTAAAATTAATCATGATAGTGTTACTTAGTAAATTATTAATATATTTGCAAAAATTTTATATTTACCTCTTGTACGGCAGTTAAAGGAATCAAAGGACCACCATTTTGCAATTCTAAAGTAAAATAGTTTATCAATTTTAAAATCACGGAATTCATTTCCTCATAAATGACTTTAGATTTCGGCATTTTCGAAGACGAGATAATATTCGCTAGATAGCAGTCACTAGATAACAAAACTCTTCAACAAAAATTTGAACAGTGTACTTGATATACTCTTCTTGTTAGCGTAAACAATCACACCACTGGAAGATTTCAAATGTTTCGAAGCATAGTACAGTAAGGCTCACACAAATAGTTCAAAATTATAACTGTTTAATTGCAAATAAATTAACCAAATGTTTCAATCGTAGTTAAACTTTTTTTTATCAATAACAGCTTATATTTGTTTTCTGACCCACAGCCCGCTATTGCCAGGGATACAAATAATTTTGATTACATAAAGGTTAATTATTAAACATGATAGGTACATTTAAAGCACCTAATTTTCGTCAGGTTACTATATTTATTTTTAAGTTTAAAAAAATTTAATAAAATTTAATAAAATATAACAAAATGGAATTTTGAGATAATCTTTTTATAATACTAAAACTTGACTTCGCTTGGTATAAAATTGTTTGAAAATTTATATCTTTATTTTATGTTTTTGAAAATATCTTTTCGTATTAGAGGTATACATTTCCAATGCAAATGTAAGTCTCCATGCAGGTGATTTTAGTGGATCGTATCATCATTTTAGAATTTGAATTAACCCATTTCTTTAAACTTTAAATAATTTATTTAGCTATCTTTTAGCTTATTTTTTAAAAGTGCTTATTACTTAAAAGTATTCATTCAAAAAATTCACCATCAAAAAACATTATTAAAGTTAAAAAAGACAAAATATTAATTGGCGAACCGGATTAAAAACAGCAGGTGGGTCAGATCTGGTCCGCCGACCGTAGTTTTCTGACGTCTGACGGGTTAGCAAATTAATGTGCTATTAGAGCTTCTACTAACAAAAATGAACAGCAATTAAAAAAAAGTCTGAAATTTAATTTCGTAAATAACAGTTAATCTGACCGTAACTCTTTAAGGACATAAAGTTTAATTACTATATAATTATAATAGTATTATAGTAACCCATATATTAAAACCCAGATATTAAAAGCCTACAAACTTAAATATGGCATGTTCATATTATTCTAGTGGTTTTGACAAAGAG
The DNA here is from genome assembly GCA_035578155.1 of Brachynemurus nebulosus. Classification (NCBI taxonomy): domain Eukaryota; kingdom Metazoa; phylum Arthropoda; class Insecta; order Neuroptera; family Myrmeleontidae; genus Brachynemurus; species Brachynemurus nebulosus. The sequence goes on along the minus strand of JAPWDM010000018.1, from coordinate 5,816,308 downwards.
ACTAATTATTTATAAATTTTATAATACGCGAAAGGTTAAACTTATGATTAAACAGATGCGTATGATATAATAAGACCAATAAAACCCGCAAAATATTAAATTTATATCCAAAAAGCTTTAAAAAACAATCAATAAATTCCAAGTACATAATATATTTATTACTTATAGTGAAAACAACGACAACTGAAAATAACTCATTCACATTAATTTATGTATCAGACAAGCTCGTAATATAACTATCTCTCACAAGATCTACTATCTAATATATTGAAATAGGATAGTAGAAATTATAATAACTTTTATATATGTTACAAAATTTTATTTTTGAAATGAGTCATTTTCAGTTCTTAGAAATAAGATTATATTTAAAATGCAGTGCATTACTAATCTATATACACAATACACATATCATAAAACTGTAACGAGACCGTATCTGTACATGGAATGTTTTTGGAAAATTGTAGGTACTGATACTGTAGATAGTTGGCGATTTAGATACCAATATATTATATATACTATACTTCACGCAAACGACGTCCCGAGTACAGCTAGTAATAATTTTTCAATACCTTGTTTTGACGTAATGTTCTTATTTTAAAATTATTTATTTTTTGAGCTTATTATACTTTTTCATTTGAGCTGGTAGTGTACTGCTAAATATATTTTAAATTTTTATTTTATTATTTTATTCAAATGTTTTAAATGGTTTTAATGAACTTCCAAATGAAAAATTCAGCTACTACTCCCACTGTCATGGGAAGACTTGAGCTCGGGACTATAATAGAAATTTATTTTGAGGTCACCAGAAAATGATGCCGATTCGCCAAAATTTATATATATATATATATATATATATATATATATATATATATATATATATATATATATTATATAGGTGTTTCATTAATAATTGGAAATATTAAAATTGAGGATTCCTGGGCTCAGAATATAAAGATTCAACCCCAACCACTTAGATAAAATTGCTCTTTACTAAGCTACGAGTGTTTTATTTAAAAATTTAATAACTATTTTTTCCCAGTACTTTAAAACTATTTGACGTATCTCTATCATACTTGGCAGGATGTGTAGGTACCGTAAACCATACTAAACTATGTTAAATAAGATTTTTCTAACTAGTCACAAATAAGGTTAACTCCTCCTATATTCTACGCCACTGGCGGAATTGTCATTTCAGCACAATTTATTATTCGATTCATTAATACTTTCTGTATAAACAACATATCAACATTTTATTAATGTTTAAATACAATTTGTATAGAACATCGACTGGCAATTGAGCTTTTTCATAAATACAAAATAAGAATACCTGTAGAGTATCAAGTACCATAAGAGTATCAAGTAAGGCCGGGCATACACGTTACGGTATACCTGCACAGATAAACCTGTGCAGGTAAACTGTACAGGCAACGAGCTCACACACGTTACAGTATACCGGAGAGGTATACCTGTACAGGTAAACTGCACAGATTTTACTCATGATTACTCATGACGCTTACTATGAAAGCGTATAAACAATTGAAATCAAACCTGTGTAGGTGTTGTTTGACTCACATACACGCTGCGGTATACATACCTGCGCAGGTAGAAAATACTGATTTTCAATTACCGCTGCAGTTTACCTGTACAGGCATACTTCTCCGGTATACCGTAACGTGTATGCCGGGCCTAACAATTTTAGCTTAATGATTTAACAATTATGTACTTCTTGTGTTATCAACAAGTGTTAAATAACATTTAACAATATATCTCTAGTGAAAAAGATAACAACATCAATAACAAATATTCAGTAATTTAAAGGAAGACGTAACAAAATAAATTCTTATTTATAATTTAAGTTTCTCGCTCTATGGGTTATTCTCCCAGGGCAAAATGTAAAAAAAAATATTATTCATTTGTTCTTTGGATTCAATGTTTAATAGTTTTAGATGATTGTTATTTTGAGTAATATCTTTCAATGTGTATTTGGCTATGTAGTGAATTCGGTATGATTGGACAGAGACACTCTGTCAAGAAGTGATACAAATTGTCTGCTTTATCTGTGTTACAAATATATGCTTGCATAATATCTTAATATTTATCATTTTACTGAAACTTGACGGCTATTGAGTCAGTGACGGCTACTGGTGCTCTTACCTTATATATATATATATATATATATATATATATATATATATACATATATATATATATATATATATATATATATATATATATATATATATATATATATATATATATAAGGTTTGCGAATCGGTATTATTTTCGGTTTCTGGTGAAAAATTTCAAGCATAGTCCTGAGGTCAAGTTTCATGACAGTTGTTGTAACAGCTAAATTTTCCTTTCGGAAATTCGTTAAAATAGTTGAATTGCCTTAAATAAACTAATTCTAAAACTACTTAGAAGTACACTACTAGGTCAAGTGAAAAAGTACGCTAAACTCAAAAATTAAGCATTTTTAAAATAATATGTGAGTGAGTTGTTGTTGATAAAAAAAAAATTTAGATAAGATTGGAAAGTTTGGTTGATTTGTCTGTGATTAAATAACTATAATTCATAACTATTTGATCCACTTGCACAGTAAAATTTAATTAATAGTTTACCATTACGTTGAGCCTTACTGTCCAATATTCAAAATAATTGAAAATCTTATTAAGAGCAACTTTTGGCAGACAACTCATTATAATTACGTCTTCTTCTGGAGTGTTATTAAAAATAGTTAACGACGTAAGTCGCATCTTTATATTGTAAGTTATTTATATTGTTATCATTCATATTTCAATTGTTTTTTTTTTTTTTAAATTAGGTTGGATTAAATTATTATATTATCTTTTTCTAATTCGTAATGTTGAATCGAGACGGAATTTTTGAAGGAGTATTAAAAATTTTGTATTCAATTATTGGCTTAAAATCCATATGACGTGACTCTGAAGGGTTGTGCTAATTTATTACGTCATTGTCTAAATATAAAAATTCAACTGTAGGTATTTAAATAAAATTTAATAGAGATAAGTTTAGTTGTTTATTTTGGATCCTTTTTGGGACTTGAAGATACTAGAGATCGATAGTATTTCAGCAAAATTTGATAACGATTAGTCCAGTCGTTTACTTTAGTACTTTTGAGGGCCTTAGGATTCTGCGGAACAGTTTTAACCAATAGGTGATATACTGTGTTAAAAAACTGTGTATCACCTATCCACCAGTGACAGAATTTTTAATATCAATCGAGTAATTCTCGAAATTAGCTCAGACTAACAAAGTTACTAATTTTATTTCTTTATTATATTCGTATAATTTGAATACATGTAGAGGTGTAATCTTGTATCGTACCAATATTAAAACTCTAATCTACAAAATGTAATTTTTTATTTAGTCTAAGAAAATTGTTATAAGAAAATTTATTTGCAATTTAGTTTTCACGAGGAATATAAATATGTTGTTGTTTACTTTCAACTAATTAATTGCCAACCAGGTAACGAAGGAACGATAACGTTAACGTTTTAACGTTGTGTTGCTGTTACTTGATTTTAAAATCACCACACAACATCAATATTTATTTGGGTGACGGAAATTACTTTATAATAAAACTTATTAGTGTAGAAATAGTATCTGGTACTATGTAGTAACTATCTGTATCAATACATTATGTAAAAGTGAACGAAGAAACGAGTTATTTAATACTTTTTTTTTTATAAATCAACATTTTCTTAATTTAAAATAAAAATAGAAGAACCGGAAAATTAAAAATATTTTCTTAATGCAAATAAATTACGGATAAGTGTTACTTTTGTGTAAACCTATATTTTCTTACACACCTTTAGAAACAGTACTTAATTCCCCTTACTGCAAAAGGAAGTTTTTCATATTTTTTTTTTTGAGTGGAAAGTTCTATAGCGGAGATAACTGCGAGTTTGAAATCTGTAATATGAGAGTGAAAACGGTAATTAAGCTAGCGAGTTCCTCCGAAAAGAATTCTTATAAACTGAAACAGTGACCACGAGCGTTCTAGTGGCTCGTTTTCTTTAATTGATTCAGAATTTAAAATAGAATAAGAAATGTAAATACTAATTTTTTTTAATTAAATATCGTCAATATTAAAAATTAATACAAGTAATTTCACAATTATGAATTTTTACAAATACTTGACTTAAGTCTACGTATTCTTTTTCCAAAGAAATATGTTAAATTCAATTTTTTTGGTATCAGAAGTGTTTACTGGATATTAGAGATGTCGATTCTCCAAGAAAAAGATCGATTTTTGGATCGATTTAAATCGAAATTAAAAAAATCGATTCAAAAAAGAAATCGGCTAAAAAAGAATCGATTCTGTAAGATCGATCTAAAAAATCGAAATTTTGAAAAGTTTAGTAAAATTAGCTGATAATTTTTGTTAAGGGACTTGATTGATAGTACATGGGGAATATCGTGTAAAAACGCCTTACATTATACTTATAAAGGCGATGAGTTAACTTTTCAATTATAATTATAGCAAATAAACGAAACAAACAACGAAATTGAATATGTAGGAAGAATACCATGGAATGAATCAAATTTATTCAAAAATTTTACACAAACTGACAAAAAAATGTTTTCTAAATAAATCGCTTATATGGGAAAGGGATGGTTTGCCAGATAGGTGGTCTTGCTTTCTTTTGTATTAATAGTCTTCATAGTAGTACAGTACTTAATATATATTATACTGTATAAGTGTATACAATATACATATTGGCTATTGGTGCTACTGGATACTATTGGGACTACTGGACAAGATAGTGCGTATACATGTATGTAGTTATAGGTACAGAGCCACATGGGGGTTCGTTGATAACAAAGAGTAAATACCCCTGTCGCAGCATCCTGCATAACATAGCGAATTTCCGTTTATAAAAGTTAGTTTTTCTTGGAAACTAGTTGACATAGCATAATAGTTTGAAGACCTTTTTTATGTGATTTTTTCTCTTCTTTCCAATAGTGTACAAAATTTTTACAAAAATTTTTGAATAAGAGGAAATTTTGGCAAAAAGTTAATTTTTTTCACGAAAATTGCTAAAAAAGACATGTTGCAGGCATCGTCCAACGGTTTTGGACTTCCAATATTTTCACCAAATTTCATAAACGTAAGACATTTCGTTCGAGAATTATCGCGCGAACACACACACACACACACACACACACATATATATATATATATATATATATATATATGTATATATATATATATATATATATATATATATATATATATATATATATATATATATATAAATTTTAGTGACTATTTTTTTCGGTTTCTAGGGACCTCAAAACAAATTTCTGCCATAGTCCCGGGCTCAAGTCGCGTCATGACAGTGGCTGTAATAGCTGAATTCCATTCGCTAAAACTGTCAACAGTTATGTACTTATTTGAAAAATATGTATATTAGAGGTACAAATACATTCACACACATAGATATACGTATATATACATTTTGTACTATATAAGGCGTTAAATTGGTTCCATATCAATATATCTATCAATCATCAATGACACAAATAATGCATTTAAACAAAATATCTAGTAGTGTTTCTTAGCCTATGGGGTAGACGTACCTAAACTGGATCTATATTTTTTCTTTAAATAATAATAAATTTATAAACTTTATATTAAGTTTCTTAGGATAATACAATTACGTATATGTTTTTTAAACCGAAGTTCCCTATTTTTATGGACTAGTTTCCAAAGGATATTAGTCCATAAAAATTGAGAACTTCGGTTTAAAAGAATTTATAAATAAGAAATTTATTTTCTATAAGTGTGTACATGTTTGAAAGCAGATGATTTTATTAAAAGAATCCTCAATTTGATACATTATAAGCACTAACTGGTTTATTTCGGCTTTTTCAGATTATTTTGAATAATTTTGTAGATTTATATTATTAACATTAAATACGTCTAGAAAGTATTTTTCGTCTTCAGATCAATATTTTATTTGAGGATTGTTCACTTTTTACGGCAAAAATTAAACCAATTCTTTCAAAGAAATTAAATTATTTTTTATTGATTGCCATCAATTAGTAGTACTCATGTTAGTATTCATATTATGCAACTAATAAACGTTAACTTTTTTTAGCGTAGGTCAATCTTAAGGTCAAGAATATCCAAAACTAGCAACATGACACATGTGACCGATTTAGGGAAAAAGTAAACAGGTTTATTAATCAGTCTTATAATTTAATTACTTATTTCAAGATTTCACTTGAATTGAACTACCTGGAAACGATTCTACAATAAAATTGATAAGTAATCCGTAGATCCTTTATTAATTGAAATATATAGTTGTATATATAATTGATTTTGTATTTTAAAAGTACCAAAAGGCTTTACTGACCAACTTTTGGTACATTCATCCTATAAAGATTTTGTTTCACCAATACATTCAGATGCAGACGACATCTTTTAACCAATATAAGTAGGTATGTATATCCACATACGTATATCTCACTATTGCAGTTATATACATACATACATACACATTATATGATTATACACATACAACATAGTTGTAAACACACTAAAATTATAGAAAATAAATTGACTTTTTTGTTCTTATTTTCTCAAAAACTAGCAAACGTAGAATAAAAGTTTAAAAACCTTTTTTATGTGATTTTTTCCCGTCTTCGCAATGATGTAAAAAAATGTTGCAAAAACTTTTAAATTATAGCAAATTTTGGCCAAAAACTCATTTTCACGAAAAATGCTCAAAAAACCATGTTCCTGAGCTCCGACGTTTTTGGCTGAAGAACTCATCCAAGATTTTTGGACTTCCAACGTTGTCACCAAATTTCGTAAAACTAGCAGTTTTTCCTGAAGAGCTATCGTGCTGCTACATAAATACATAAATACATATATACATATATATATATATATATATATATATATATATATATATATATATATATATATATAAATTTTAGTGAATGTTATTTTTGGGCTCTAGGGACCTCAAAACAAATTTCTGCCATATTTTCGGGCTGAACTTCGACTATGGCTTACACCATAATAGCTGAATTTCCAGAATTCTTTCTGGAAATTCGCTAAAACTAAAAAGTGACAATTAACAATAAGGTTTTTCCTGTTTCATTTTAACACATGTTCCTTTGTAGAATTACAAATAAAATGAAATTATTTTTGGAAAAAATCGGTTATCGATCTCTTGCTTTTAATAATCGATTCATGAATCGATCCAAAAGAAAAAAATCGAAAAAAGAATCGATTTTTTAAGCTTCGATTAATCGATTTAAAATCGACATCTCTACTGAATATTATTGATACAAAATTTATACATATATGTTATAGCCGTATGCCCGATGGGATTTCCCATCGACAACATCTTTTTATTAGGTACTCACTTTCTGCTCACTCTTAATGTTTTTCAAAAGCCTAAATCATTATCCACGTTTCTAACTTCAAAAATGACGAACTTCCCATATGAACTTTCATTTTCTGTTTTAATCCCTTACGGAATAAATTTCCAGAAACGTTTATACAACTGACTTTTATTTATAAATAGAAGCCTAAACGCCAATTTTCATAACTCCTGTGCTTAATTTCGTCCTTGGTTGTGCGTTCTCTGTCATTCAAAGTTAAAGATTTATTAAATAAGATATTATTTATTAATAGCCATAGTAACATATTTTTATATACTACTAACTTCAAAAATAACGAATTTACATACAAATTTGCATCCCTTATTAAACCCACTTAGGGGATGAATTTTCAAAAATCCTTTCTTAGTGCTCACCTGCGTTATATAAGGAACTCATACGCAAAATTTCATTCTTCTAAACCCAACGGTTTAGGCTGTGCGTTGTCTGTCAGTCAGTCAGTGTTAGAAATTTATTAAGTAGATTGGTAATTTACCTATTATTTTCATTAATCTTACTTTTCATAGTGACGCCAGCACTTAATAAAAAAATAACATTGAAATTTTTTATTCCTTTCAAAATTCTGATTTGATTAAAAATAAATTAATCATTGGAACGCTTGTGGTCACTCTTCGTTAAAAATTAGGGTTAAGTCGCTAACCAGACGAAACAAATTTAAATATTATGAGCGCAAGCCAAAAAGAACCTTTTTACCAACATCTGCAATTATCTTTGTCTATCATACTTATTAATAAACAGAAGTTTACTCATTCACTCACTCATTTAAAAACACAATTAGTTGGTTTGGTTGGTAAGTATGTAAATAATACAATTATGTATTCCTCTCATCTCAATTTCTGGGGGTTTTTTGTGCTTGCGCCCATAATAGCTTTACATTGATTCAAAAAAAGTATCTAACAATGTATCCAAAATTCAGTATCTAAATATAATTGTATCGAGATATACTTTTGAGTATCAGTATCTAGATACAAATTTACTGTAAGTATCTTATAGATAGGGGAGAGTCGGGCAAAGTGGCCAGAGCGGGCAAAGTTGCCAGTAGACAATACTTTGCTGTTCGGTGCTGTTATCTTACAACAATCAGGTCAGCAACATCATTAGAATGCCATTAGTATTTTAGTGAAGTGTGGAGACTAATACATTGTTACAACTGATTTTTAACAAAAAAATTGAATTTTACTACATCTGATCTAAAGTAAGTGCTTCATTCTTTATTTATTATCTTTTTATAAATATCAGCTAGTGTTTATTAATTACTTCTATAAAGAGAAGTATAATTTTAGGTGTAGTTTCATGTACCACATACATTCCTAGTTCTAGTTGTTTTCTTTTCAGAGGTGTGTCTCTGTAATGGCGTCAATGCGGGCAAAGTGGCCAAAATATGTGAACTTTGTCATTAAAGAGAACTGTGAATCTACGAATAAGTTACTTTTACATTTTAAATTTCAAATAGCTCTACTAATGTAAGAGTCTATCGTTTCTATTTACTATAGTTTTACGCACTCCGTTTATTAATTTTTATTTTTACTTTGTTTAGTGAAAATCTTGAATCTTTTTTGTGTTGAAATATTTACTAACATTATAAATAAACAATACTTCAAGCTAATAATTAAATTTTGTTACTCACACAATCTTTTTCAGCCTTATGCTGTCAATTTCGAGCAAAGTGGCTGCGAGTGGCCACTTTTCCCAGCCTATGCGGGCAAAGTGGTCATTTTATAACATGTTGTAAAAAAAATATTTTCAGTTATAATATTGCAAACTACATTAAAGCTGCAATGTACTGTCAAAATTTCAATTAATTTGTTTGATTATTAGTCACTGAAATAGTTGAAATTCCCTTAGAGTGGCCACTTTGCACACCCTTCCCCTACATTTTGTACAGTATTTATATAGTATTGGACTATATATACACATTTTGGATATATTATTTCTATGTCTACTAATTTTATATTAGAGATAAAATTCACTAAGGTTTTTGTATTAAGCTGTACAGAGAAGACACAAAATTAATGACACTTCTGAAAATATATCTACTGATTTCTGAATATTACGATTTCTTTTATATTTAGACATTTTATTTAAAAATATATAGACTATTGACAATGAACACTGACAATAAAATCTTTTCATGATGGCAGCGCTGTGAAAAAGTTAATAACGGATTCAAAATACAATGGATATTCTTTTAAGCAAAACATTAGGAAGCGTGTAACGAATTTCCAAAAAGTATTTTGACGTGCTTGAAGGAAACTTGGAAATTTGTATTTTCTTCTTTTAAATTTTACTGACTTACTACGGTAAATCTTATATTAAGATATGTAAGACAAATTATATAGACATCTATCTGTACGTGCTATACTTTCAACATAATATTATTCAAGTTAATTCTAGTTTGAAATATAAATGCACTTACAATTAGTCAACTTTCGTTGGTTTGAGGCTGATATGTAATGTGTACTAATAACATTGCCTTTGATAATTTGAGATACACTGTAATTATTTGTTGAAACATACACATAAGTTTTCTTGAAGATGCACTTTTTTTTAATCTTATTACTAAATTAGTGATTCTAAAAGGAACTTCATTATTTTGATAGCAAAAATGGAAAATCCTTACCTTACACCTGAATAACCTTAATTCAATCAATGATTCAAATTTAAATTACTTCAGTAAGGTTTGAATTTAGAAAGCGATTATTTAATTTGATAACAGGATTAGTCAAATTTTTAAAATAAAATGGTAGAATGATGGAATTAGACACGAATTATGTATGTAAAGGTTTTTGAAGTCGTTCTTTTCATTCTTACTAAAACTAGCCATGTATGACCACTATTATAGAAAAGACGTTTATCAGTGATATTTTTAAAAGAAATTTCGTCATTTTTATAGCAAGAATGGATAGTCCACATCTAAATTACCTTAATTTAACCAATCATCCTAATTTAAATCACTTTAATAAGACGTGATTTTAGGGGAAAAATATTTTAATTTGTTGACGTCATCAAGATAGTAAAATTTTTCAGTGTGTTGAAAGTCACAAATAAAATGACAAAATAAATACCTATTGTTACATTGTTTACTTTCATCTGCGCCGAGCCTTAATTTCAGCTGAAACGCAACGGAACGATGTTCCAGCACCTGGAACGGTGCCCCGGCGTCTTTCAGTGATTATTGTTTTTTGCTGGAAGGGTCCGGCACGTCCCAGAATTTTTTTCCATCAGTGTCTTCAAGGTAGTTTAGTTATAGCTCACGATAAGTGAAGACTAAGACTTAAAGGACAGATTTTTTTCTTTGCTTGTTAGTGTGATTTTTAGGGGAAACGACTCTTTTGCTCGTCATTTTATTTTTTTGGGAATTTTTTTTTGAAAAATTGAAAAGGCGTTGTGGCACCTACACAGAGAGAAAATTCATATAAAAATTACTGTGCTCAGCACTACAATCGACGTGTAAAAGGCGAACATATTCAATTTTGTACGGTAAAAATATAAAAATTATAATTAATCATAGAAAATTTAAAGGATAGAATGTTCTCTCCGTAATATTACCTCCGTAAAATTTGTAAAACAGCACAGTAAAAAGTTCCATTGCCGACAGTTTAATTGTTTTTCTTACAAAAATTACCATGCTGTCTTAAAATAGAAGGAAAGTAGAAAAGAATAAAAGAAACTAATAGTAGAAAGAAAGAGAAGGTATCAACGCTGTCACATAGCGAGGCAAGCTGCAGAAAGTATCAATACAATCATATATGAAGGTCACATAGCAGGACTGGTGGTGTTGCAAGTAGCTGGTTAGCTGGTGTGGTGTCGTGTGGTGTCGAATCAGTGTTCATTAGAATGTCTTGACGGATGGTCATCGTTTAATTCATCATTTTGTTACTCCACTATCTTCAGTATTAGAATATATTGTTACCAATCATTTTTGTATGGATCATAAAGAATCAAAGGTTGGAAAAGATCGGGCATCTTCGAAGTTTTTACAGGTACAGCCGAAGCAACATAAGGTTGCGGGTCAGATGCGCAAATGAAAGGGTACGACAACAAGAATTAAACTATAACATATATGCATAAGAGTGTGATAGAAGTTGTGTTACCACATTAAATTTTACCATGCTATAATATATTTTTTACTTTGGTCGTCGATCGCGCACGCATTAAAAGAGAGCATGGTAATTTTTCTGAAATTTTATCTACAAAAATTATATGATTTTTTTCTCCGTGTACAATTTTAGAAATTAAGTTCTGATATACACCATTGAGACGTAAAAGTATTCTTGTCAATGTTATGCATGTACATATATTTCTTAAGTTATACGTCAACACAGAACAATGCCTACTTAATCAACTTTGTTTTTGTTTATACAAATAATAATAAAATTTCGTATGTCTTTATACGCTACATACGAGACGCCGCCACGGTGACATACCACGAAATAATAAAAAGAGTAAACAAATAAAATGTCGCCGTGTACGAGTGCAGCAGAAATAATATAGTAAATAAAAACAATAAATGTAGTTAAATTTTGTGTATAAAATTATCAAAAGTACGTTCAGGGTTTGGATATTTCTCATAAAATAAATACCTATTAGTATTCAATTGTTTGGTTTAAAAATTATTAAATATTATATATTGTACTGGTACTGTAAATAGTTATCGATATAGATATGAAAACAGCGACTCTTAAAATTTTTGTCTGCCTGTGTGTCTGTCTGTTCACGCATCACGCTAAAACTACCGGACGGATTTTAATGAAATATTTGGTGTGATATTAACTTATTAACTAGGTCAACATTTAAGATACTTTCTACTCCAGGAAAATCTCGCATTCTCACTGGAAAATAGAAAAACCAATTAGAGCATGTGCACACATTACGCAAAAACTATTGAATGGATTTTGATGAAATTTGGTCTGGTGTTAACTTATTACCTGGGTCAACATCTAAGATACTTTTTACTCCGGGAAAATGTCCCATTCCCACGGGAAAATAGAAAAACCATTTTGTGCATGCACAGAAAAAAAAAACAGTGATTTTATTTACAAAACCGCTTTTAGTATTTAGCTTTCGTTGTTAGAACTAAAATTTGAGTAATTGTAACAAAACTCGCTTTCAGTGATTAATATAAGTTTTATTAATCCTACAAATTGCGTTTTATTAATTTGTTAATATAAAATTTTGTAAATATTACAAAAACTTTTGTAATAACAAAAAAAAAAATTTAGTAGTGTATTTTTGTAACATTAATAACAGTTCTATTAAATATTTTAAGTAAATATAAGAAAAATATTTGTAATTATAACACTGTTTTAAAAATCAAAATGCGCATGCTTAAAGTAAAAGTCTCTTTTGTAATTAAAACGAAAATTTTTGTAATAATTAAATGACGCTTGCGCAGAGTTGACAAGTTGATACGTTTATGTGATATTTTGTAAACGTTCATAATACCTATATATATGCATTTAAAGAAATCCTGATTTAGTGATTATCAAAAAGTTTTGTATTTTTCATTTAAAAATTGTGTTTTGTAATTATAACAAAAAGTTTTGTAATAAATAACTGACGCAAGCGCAATATTAACGAATTCTATGATTTTTAGAATGTTGTGTAGTATTCATAGCGTCATTCTGTGATAGAGTCCATCTTCATAAATATTTATTATAACCTGACAGGAGTTTATAAAAAACATAGTATACAATCTCAATTTAAAAGATTGTTTGTACGTTAAAAATATGACAAGAAAACTTGCTAATGGTTTTACTATCGAAAATCTGACAATGGCTAGTAAGTATTTTCATAAATTATTTTTTGCTCAAAAATATTAATAATATTCCTATTAAAATTTGATCTCTTTTTTTTTCAGATACGAAAAGCAATTTTGAACATTATGGAAAAAATAATTTCAGATTTGCAGTTAAACTTTTTGATAACCAAAGAAAAGTTCCTTCAGTTCAGAAATTTATAAAACACTAGCAAATTTGCATTCCTTTTCAAATTCAAGTAAGGGTTATTTTTTGGTTAGACATGTTTTTAAGCTTCATATTTTAGTCAGTAAAATATTCTTTTTTTACAGGTGGAAAACATGCTAGGTACTCCTATTTTATCTTTTCACTTTCATTCTGAATCGAATATGTAATTCATTATTCGACTATATGCGAAAAACCTCAGTCAAGTAAATTACTAACAATTTAAGAGCATTCTTTTTCAAATTCAAGTAAGTTTTTTATTATTTGGTTAGACATTTTTTATGTTTCATATTTTAGTAAAATATGCTTTTTTACAGATAAACAACATGTTTGTTTTCGTTTTGTTTTTTAAAATTTTTCACTGGATTTTGAAGATGTAATTGAATATTGGACTACAGTTGTATCTTTTATTGAAATTTGCTTAATATTAGTTCTGAATATAAAAATATGTTAGAATTATTTCTAAAACACTTGCCATACCTCCTGTAAGTTAATACATGTTAACATAACTTTTTATTTTTTTGTATTAATTAATTAATAAATTCATTTATATAAAATAAAATTTTTCTTATTTTACAGGTACTAACTGAATGTACTTTGATAATTAATGTAATGCTGTGTAAAATAGATGTGAAGTTTGAATTTTGTACATATTTTATAGTCACATCTGTTTTGTTTTTTACATTAATTATCAAAGTATATCCAATAAGTTCCTTTCCTTCACAAATATCCTTAATAATATTTACAGGGGTTATTTGTAAGTACAACAAAAAAATATAGTAAAATTTACTATAAAATTTAGTACTTATTAATAAATAAATCATACCAATTACAAATCCATTTAGTAATTATAACAAAGTTTATTAAATGTTCAACAAAACATACGTTGAGTTTTATTCACAAAAATAAGTCTTTGTGATAATTACAAAAATTATTCTGAATTAATAGAACCTTTTAGGACTCAGATTTTTAATAAAAGTGGTTTTGTAATATTACTAAACGGTTCTATTGGAGTAAAAATTTTGTAATATTAATTCACGTTTTTGTAATATACAGTGAGTTTTTTTTTTCTGTGTGTGCATGCATTACGCAAAAATTATTGTTCTGTACAAGTTCTGTATAATTATTACACTTATATACTTCTCATTGAGCTTATAACATTGCGTCGAGCGAATGACGTCGCGGATACAGCTAGTTTTAAATAAACCTTTTGGCGTTCAACGTTTCTCTAGCATTTTTTATGCCCTTCGACCAGCACATTGCACCATTTTGATATCTATTGCGCCTAGACAGCGAGTAAGCTATTTTTGTTTATGTCGTTTCATAATCATACCACAACAGGATCGTCAACGTGTTAAAATATGACTCGAATTTTTGTAATATTTGATCATATTAATGACAAATTTATTGACAGGAAATGGTAGTTTGGCTTTTTCAAAAAATTACAGTGGCATGAGGCTTTAAGCCAAGTGGCACTTGTATCTATTATATGTATATTTCATACGATTTTACACTTGTGGATTCTGAAGCAATTAACAGCTTAGAACCTCCATAAAGCTAGTTGTCTCCCCAAAAGATTTGGAAAATCCCAAAAAATTAGTAAATAAACAATAGGTGTATTTTAAGTGTAAATTAGATGTGCTAATAAAAAATTAGGTGTTCTTACCGTTTTCGAGAAAACATTAAAAACAAAGGGGACAGTTAGATTTACGTAAGCATAGCCATCCCTTAGGTAAAAAGAGTGTTTTGGATAAAGTATGGAGAATTAGGTGTAAATTAGATGTTCTTCAACATAAAATATTTTAAACTATGGGAGCGCTGTGAACAATGTTAAAAAAAACGTTATACACAGCGCTTCCACTGTTTGTTAAATGTTATATATTTTGTTATGTAACTGAATATAAAAATGGTAAAAAATTTCTTAAGATTCCCAGCACTCCCACCAGCACTATAATAACGATGTTATGAATATGATAACTTGTTATAAATTTAGATTACCCTGTAAATATAAACCGTAAATTTAATAGATTTGAGCGTTACTTTATGGTATGCCATATTTGATATTAGTAAATAAAAACACTTTACTTTGCAAAATACCACTTTTGTTGAATATAAAAACTCTAATATGATCATTCTCAAACGTTTTAGAATGATTATTTTAGAAGTTTTCAACTATTTTGTTAAATGATTGAATGTAAAAGACACTAGAAAAATAATTTGTTTTCCTTCACAGCGCTCTCGTTGTTTGATAGGTTATATACATTGTTATACCATATAGTTGAGCACATAATCATCTGTGTTGATACCTTAAAATTATCAATATAGATGTAGTGCCCTATTAATTAGTTGGAGTTCACTATGACTTGTTTGTCTTCTGGTATCTGTAAATGCTTGTTGTTCGTGATCGATAATCGAATTTTGTAAGTTGTCTGAGTTGTGCTATTCAAGGTCTATAAGTTTCATGCCTAAAACGTAAAATTTAGCTTCAAATTTGTTAAAAATTGATGAATGAAGAGTTGCCGTTTGCGGCACACTGTGGCACAAACGTAGCACAAAGCAGTACAACTAAAAAAAATTTAAAATTACAAAGTGCGAGTCTGGCAAAAAGTATGTGTTTTGGTGTTTTCTTCTATGTGCTTGATAATTCCGCGTTGCCGTTTGCGGTGTAAATTGGCACGAACGTGGCACAATATAACACAATTTAAAAAAGTACGGGGCTAACTTCACGCACATAATATATTCTTTCACTTTTGTATGAACTGTTTCACGCGTATGTTAGGTTTCCTAATTATACGGAGTCATAAGTCAAATTAACTTTTTTCATATGTTTCTATCTCAAATAATGTAATAAGTTTTCACAAGGAATCATAATTTAATTACCAATAGATAATCATAAATTTAAAAGTTTAAAATTTGGTTAAAAGGCGTATTATTTGCTTTATATTTCTTTAAAATATATAACATTCAACAAACAGTGGAAGCGCTGTATAACGTGTATAACGTGTAAAGCGTGTATAACGTTTTTTAACGTTATTCACAGCACTCCCATGGTTTAAAATATTTTATATGATTTTCTTAAAATTTTCATTTTACAAAATTTTTGTCAGTATGGTCGAAGAGCACCTAATTTACACCTAATTATCCATACTTTAAATTACGCAAAACACTTTTTTTTACCTATGGGATAGCTAGGTTTACATAAGCCTAGCCGTTCCTTTTGTTTTTTATGTTTTCTCGAAAACGGTAAGAACACCTAACTTTTTATTAGCATACCTATAATTTACACCTAAAATATACCTATTCTTTATCTACTAGTTTTTTTGGATTTTGCAATTTTTTTTTTTTTTTTTTTTTTTTTTTTTGGGACGGCTAGCTTTGTCGAGGTCAGCTTAGAGAACTTAGCAACTTGAATCAATTTTTTTCTGTTGATTTATTTACTAAATCTGGAATCATACGTTGGTCTAGGAGAAACGTTAATCATACATTGTCGTCAATTTGACGAATGTACTTTTTACGGAGAATTTATTTGCAAAAAACCTTTTCTTTACATAACAATACTACAAAAGCGAACAAAATATTTAAAAAAATTGCATTTGGGAAAATTTTTTAATATAAATATTTATTAATTTTTTTAATTTTTTTTATCAAAGCATATTTTTATTATAAAAATTAAAAAATAGATAAATACATCAATTGTATCATAAGACATGTCTTTCAAATAATTAATTTATGAACTATTATGAGTCGGTGGACATGTGTGACTTTACAGAACGTGAAATTTCTAGGTCACAAATACTTCCGTAGATATGTAGTTATTTCCCCATTAGGTACTTTTGTAAATTTTCCAAAATTTGTTAGTAATTTTTTATTACTCATGCGGAAGAAGTACTAACTTGGCGCACACATTTCTGTACGCAAAATAGCTGCTTGCTCACTGTACTCTTCCCGCATACATTTTTGCGTGTGGAAAGTAACTTTTCACACGCAAATTGACAATAAAACACGCAAAATTTAATCAAAACACACAAAGCCGCCTCTTAATTTTTCATTTAATAAATATTTCATACTTATTTCTATAGAAACCACTAACAAAGTAATTTAAACGATAATTAATTCAGAAAAAAAGACGAACACTTAAAAATTTTATTTTAAAAAGTAATAAAAATGTCAAAAATAGTGATAATAATAGAAAAAAGTATGTGAAATTCGTAATAAAAAATAGTATGTGCAACTCGTGCGGGATTGTCGATTGCCCCGCTCAAGCGAACGAACGCACTCACTACGTTCGTGCGCTAAACTTCTCTTTCGTGGGCAATCGACAATTTCCCGCACTTATTGTATAATATACTATTTCGAGTAGGATCTCAAAAAATAATAAAAATAAAAAATATTTTCCACAAAATCAATTGTTCATCTTTTATTAAGTCACTTGAAACGTATTCTTTGGTTTTCGATTCAGTATATTAAAACTTCAGTATTTTCTCTATAAGTCAAACAGCTGTAATCATCTTTCACATTATCATTATCATTGAATAAATTAATTACAACATCCATATCTTTAATAAATTTTAGAAAAATTAGGAAAACTTTAATATATGTAAAGTACAAAATCTTTAAAAAAAACATACGTTTATGATACATCGTCGTCAAATTGACGCACCCTATTTTAAATAGAAACAAAACGACAACAACTATCAACAAAATTGATACGTCTTCTGTGTAATCATAACAAATAAATTAGACAACGTAAGTTTCAGAGCAGACAGGCAACTGCAAGTTGTAGTACTGGAGCTGGTACAGAAGCTTGGTAGTCAATTTGACGAGTACGTATGATTCTAGGGTTAAGAATCAGTTAACCTGATTGAACCAATAGTAATATAACTAGCTTTGTAGCTTACGGTAAAAACATTGTTATACACTAGCGGAAAAAATTAAAGGATTAAAAAAAATTCCAAATTTTTAGCGATTTTTCGAATGGCTGTATCTTCGTGAAAAATGGTCGCATCGGAGTCGTAAGCAAAGCAATTTTTTCAAATCAAGCGCTGAATTAAAAATATCGAGTAAACCATTAATGTTAAGTGTGCCTTTTAAAGTTCAATATACCCACAAAAATACAGCGGTTTTTTTTGTTACATTCGATTGAATTTTTGAAAAACTTAAAGGATCATTTTTTTGCTCTTAAACTTTCATAATCTTTAACAAAATGAAAAAAAAATTTTCTATGCTTTTTTCACATTTTTATCAATAACAGTATTTAAATTTATAAAAAAAAGAAAATTTCTTAAAAAAATTTCAAAAAAATTTTTTTTAAGGATTTTTCAAAAAAATTTTTGAAACATTTTAGACTAAGCAAAAAAAGAAACCGAAAAAATTAAAAAAAATTTTTATTCAGTCTATTAAGATTGAGCGATACACGTTGCTTTGAAAATTTTTTTATCGCAAGATCTCAAAACTAGAAACTTCCTACTTTAAATTGCTTTGCTTACGGCTCCGATACGACCATTTTTCACGAAGATACAGCCATTCGAAAAATCGCTAAGAATTTGGATTTTTTTTGGTCCTTTAATTTTTTCCGCTTGTGTACATTACTACCTTCACTTGTACTTACAATTCGTAATGAGACATTAACTTATTCTATTTACACTAGAATTTATTATTAAATGACAAAAAATTCTCTTTTTTATTTAAACAGCTAATTTTAACGGTGAATTATATATAAGAATATTCCCACATTTTCCACTACGTATAGTGACATTAATTTGTTCATGTTCTCACCTATAATAACAATATGATTGTTATAAAGTTTAATTAGTCAGTGGCGGCGTATCTACATATAAGTACATAAATATATAAAACTTATTTAGCTTCCAAGACTACTAAAGTAGCGGAAGTATTGAGATCACTTTTGAAATATGAAAATTTTTTCCGTCTAAAATGAAAATTAATAAGTAAATTAGTAAAATAAATTAGTATTGTTTGAAATGCCATATAAATTGCTTCGATTTTACAAAAGTTGGGCAGATGAAAAAAAAAATTCGCAATACACCTATACATATAAGTATTAGAAGTGTTAATTAATCTCCTTCATGGTATCAAGAAAATTAAAGTCCAATTTTTTGGTAGCGTCTACTCATATGGCACTAAAAATTTTTTGTTGTAAAATATTTTTTCAACCACTTGATTCGTAAGTTGACGTTTATGTAGCAGATAACTTGACCCGTAAACAACATTTACCATTTTATTTTCTAGTTTCTATAGTTACAAAAAATAACAGGTCATAAAAGTTTACTTACCTTCCTGTGCAGGTAAGTAATCGCTTACCATCAGTTAGTAAATAGAGTTCTCTATCAAAATAGTCACTTACAGATGCCTACTATTCATTTTTATTAAAATTATGTACTTTTTTTTTTTAGAATAAACTATTATTTTTATTCATTTTTTCAAATTATTGTGTCTAATGCTACAAAAAGAACATTTATGGTGCTTAGTAAGCAACGTACTTTTACAGTTCAAAATTTTACAGAATTAAAATAAAAAAGTAATATAAAAACTTTTTTTAAAATGTTAAGGTTACGCTACTGACTAGGTGTATAGTATATATTCAGAGTACAGTATGTCCTATTTAATGTTGCGCTATTTAAAAGTTTGGGATAAATGGCAACAATTGACATCTTCAGCACGTAATACATTTTGTACAATTTCGAAACACTTTTGAAAAGGGCATCTCAAGATACATGACTATAGCTCTTAATTCAAATTTTTTCTTTTTCTTCTTTATACAGTTAAAGCTATATAAATGCAACCTCAATAAGTGCACACTCTGAACTGACACACTTAAGGCCATTCCGTAAATGCAATATTTTTACTCTTACTCGAATCTATGTTCATTCCAACAAATTGAATTTCTTAGGCGTCTATTGTTATGTACGTTTGTGTTCTCTCATTTTTGTGACATAATTTGTGGTTATGTAGCCACATGGAAATGAAGGCAGGGTTGGAGGATGATGTTGCATTTAACAAGTGTTTCTAGCCTCGAACTTGAAGCTGTGACTGTAACTAATAAGAATATCCTAAAAGAATCGAAACTTCTGAAATGGTTAAAACCGAAATAGTAGTTTATATAACTTCTTTTTGACTTATCTTTTTTTTCGGACTCCTTAGCTATGGGCACTTATTATAACTATTTATCAAGTAAAGGCAGCATTGTTCTCAAGAAATTTAGCAGGGAAGGGCGGGGGTATGTACCGGTACAAAGGCTGCCGTAGAACATTAAATTTAATATTTTTGGATGGAGAATTATACGTCAGTATTAAAAACTAAAAAATTATAAAATTAATTTTTCCACAAGCTGCTTGCTTCTAGCTAGAAGGCAATAGAGGGGAAAATACTATAAGATTCTCAAGTATGGTACTAAAGAAACTAGGACATACTGTACACTTTAATCGAACTAATTTTGTATAAAGAAAAATATGTAAACTAACTGAAACCACTGACGACTGAATGGACGTGGTAAGTAAGCAGATGTAGGTATTTGTGTGATGTGATACACATCGGACATATTATTGACATCTCACGGTATATTAAAATCGATTATGGTAAAATACAAGTTAATATAAGAAAATCGTGAAGTATCTTACAACAATGTATTCATATATTATAAACCGTTCGATCAGTTTAATTTTTTTTTTTATTATTACACTATACGTACAGTAAATATAAGTAAGCAATATGACTTACCACTTTTTCAATGGTGTGACCAATGTGTGACCAAACATTTAAACAAATCATCCGACAGTGACATTGATATGTAAATTCAATAAACTTCCGTTTTTAAATTGAATGTATCAAACGATAATACTATAATGTACCGGGTGTCACACAAGTGTTTCCCGAAGTAGAAAACCTTTGTAATTACTCATTAAATGAGGTATTTTTATTCGTACGTATGTCCTTTTTTCCCAGAAACGGTTCTAACGACTTGATTGTACTGGGCGAAATCTTATACTATTTTCTGGTGCTGTGACGCGATTAGGAGGCTTCTCATGTTTGGAAGAATTCATTCCAAATGTGAAAAGTACAATTTTTAAGAAACAATAGAAACAAATAATCGGTAAGTGTTAAGTTACCAGTAGTTGACACATCTGTTTTTTTTTTTTTTTTTTTTTTTTTTTTTTTAAATAGAATATTCACAAAAAATACAGAAGTAACATTTTCATTGAGCAAGACTCGTTCAAAGTCATAACTGATTCTGGGACCTTGGGCGGGGGAAGATAGTTCAATTAATTCTTAATTTAGTTTCTCTGGGCCCTAAGTAGTAATATTAAGAAAGAAGTAATATTTTTCTCAATTATCTGAATTTATCCAAGCAAATAAAGTAAATTTGGTAATGCTAAGTTATCAAATAGTTTTGAGACAGCTTCCAGACAGTCTTTTATTATTAAATACAGCCTTTGTCCACCTGAAATAGGGTAACTTTCTAGCAGCGATGTAATTTTCAAAATCAATCCGGTAGTTTTTATTTCATACATAGAACATAGATACATATATAAATAAACAAATTTTTTTCGTTAGAGTATTGAATAAAAATCGGTCAAGAGCGACTCGGGCTCACATAGTAGGTACAGTGAGCAGTCAGTAGACCAAATTAATTTTTTTTTTTTTACTTATAGTTGCGTCAATGAATACATAAAAAAGGCAATCTTCGGAAGTCCTCAGAAACAGCTCCGATTTTGATGATTTTTTTTTTTTAATTATTGTTTTTCTATATTATTTAAAATCAGAAACCTTTCAGAGGGGGGAAATAATTATTTATATTGTTTAAGGGGGACCACTAGTGTATGACCGCCTGAAAAAAGGTAATTTTTGGGAATTTTTTTAAAGGAAACTACTGTATGGAATGTTTTAATATTTTAAGGATATATTCGCTGATATATAATAAATTCATAATAAAATTTTTAGACCAAAAAATTGAAAATTCAGTGAGTTATTCGCAATCTCCCAAGGCTCCAACAAAAAAGTTCCGCTACTGCTGCAGTGATAGCCATAGTCGCGTCAATAAAGGTTTGTTCAACAATAAAATTTTTGCTGTCAATTGCCCGAAAACGACGCATAAGATCTGGTTAAAATTTTCGCCGGTTATTACCAATATAATAGGCAACAAACAGCCATACCAGCAGAAAATACACGACTGGTCATTTTCCCGAAAATTGACCTCGAATCAAGTATTATATGCGCTTTTGTTCAACAATAAAGTTTTTTGCTGTCAATTGGCCGAAAACGACGCATAAGATCTGGTTAAAATTTTCGCTGGTTATTACTAATATAATAGGCAACAAACCGTCATGCCAGCAGAAAATACACGGCTGGTCGTTTTCGCGGAAATTGACCTCGAATCAAGTATTAAATGCGCTTTTGTTCAACAATAAAATTTTTTGCTGTCAATTGCCCGAAAACGACGCATAAAGTCTGGTTAAAATTTTCGCTGGTTATTACTAAAATAACAGGCAAGAAACCGCCATGACAGCAGAAAATACACGGCTGATCGTTTTCCCAAAATTTGACTTCGGATCAAGTATTATATGCTCTTTTTTCCACAATACAATTTTTACAGGCCAAAAATCATCAAATTTTTGCGCAAATTTTGAAACTTTTTTTTTTTAAAAACTCCGCCATTTTGTTATTTTTTTATTTTCGTTAAGGTTTGTGGCACGGGCTACACCTTCTAATTTAATAAGCTTTTTGGTTTTTTTTGATTTCAGGTACTTGGGAAATCGCGAATAACTCACTGAATTTTCAATTTTTTGGTCCAAAAATTTTATCATGAATTTATTATATATCAGCGAATATATCCTTAAAATATAAAAACATTCCATACAGTAGTTTCCTTTAAAAAAATTCCCAATTTTTTTTCAGGCGGTCATACAGTAGTGGTCCCCCTTAAACAATATAAATAATTATTTCCCCCCTCTGAAAAGTTTCTGATTTTAAATAATATATAAAAACAAAAATTTAAAAAAAAAATCATCAAAATCGGAGCTGTTTCTGAGGACTTCCGAGGAAAAACCTTTATTGACGCGACTATTATGTGTATTTAAATCTTATCCAAATGTGCTTGTGATAACTGAAAAATGCACGAATTGTCCCAGATTGTACTGATACATTAGTTAATTTTTCTCAGCAGCTATTATTAAGCCCGTAGTTTTCTGATAATCTATGAATCAATCAGGGCCGTGAAGAGAAATCAAGGGTCCCAGGGACAAACTATCCCGGGCCCCTCGTCAAATATTAAATTTACTACTGGCCTCAAATCTTGTCCTTTAAAATCTATGCAACAAAAATATATAAAAGGTACTAGATGGCGCGACAAAGGCTATTCTGCCCTTTTCGGTAGAGTAGTACAATGAGTTTAATTTGGTTAGAGTGAATGTCTCAAACGCTATCTCTAAACTTCCCAATAGTTATCGCCATAATTCCAAATCTCTTTTTCTTCCAATAACTTCTTACTGATAAGAATTAAGTTATTTTCATCTACAAACTCTAATACCAACTTTTTACGTAGAATTTTGAATATTTTTTTAGAATTTTTCAGTAACTATCCATTTTCGAGGTATGACCGCGAGCCATTGCTTTCTTACGGAACATGAAGTAGATTTTGGCACAGTTAATGGAATTTTTTCTCCTCTTTCTATTGATATATAATATGGAATGTCTATCTTGAAAAATAATCTCGAAAATTGAAAATTCGTAAATTTAAAAAATATTATAAATAGATATTTATTTTATAACTCAAAAATGAGTAATACAAAAACTCGAAGAAAATATTTTGCGCGATTATTTTATAGTAAATTAATAACTAGAAACTCTAATAAAAACGAAAGTTTAGTTAGGAGATCAGGGAACGGGCGGTTATTTCTAAGAAATTTTGAGTTAAAAATAAAAAAAGAATTTTAAGAATTCTTAAAGGTAGGCTGTTTTAAATGATGCATAACACGATATATTTAAACTTTTTTGACCAAAATGATCCGCCATTTTTATACCAAAAAATTTTTTTTCCCTAATTGTTAATTGGCGATATTATATGTGCGCGTTATCAAGACCCAACATTATGCCAAATTTTAAATTCCCACGTTATATAGTTTTCGAGAAAATCTTTTATGATAAGCGGACAGACGGACACGAGAGTGATCTCATAAGGGTTTCTTTTTTCTCTTAAGGTATAAGCGAGCCATTAACTCCCAAACTGTGTTCTGCGAGCAAATAGGAAATGTTCTACGAAAAATGTTTTGTGTGTTTAAAGTGTTTATTTTTTTATTTATTTAGTTTTATTCGTCAGCGGTATTTTTAGGAAAATTATTGAACGACTTACGTCTCAAGGTCACGAAATTTCAAAACAAGGTTTAAGTTAGTAAACGAGCTTTTTTTGCTTATTAAATCGGAGGTATTGTTTTTGGAAATTACTTAAAGGCTTACATCTCAAAGTCACAAGGTTTCAAAACCAGGACCAAGTTACTAAAAGAGTTATTCTTTTTTTCTTTGGTCGCCAGCTGTATTTAAAGTAGTGCTCTGTACAATTTTAAGATTTTAAAAGGCTTGGCTTTGAAAAAAGTTAATAATAATAATAATAATAATGAGGTTTAACGTCCGTTTTCAAACAGCTAGCTTATAATAGACGCCACACACATCACTATTTTTTCAACTTTATTTATACTATTACATATTACAATTTTTCATTTTATTATATGTGGGTGGACGACAAGGAAAGTGGTGTGGGGGCTAGGATTTGGTAGGAATGCGTTGGCAGTCGTTTTCTTAAGGAACTATGCCCATATTCATTTGGAATTCTGAAGGAAAATTGCAGAAAACCTTCATGAGCATAGCCGGCCGTGGGATTTGAACCCTCGACCTACCAGTCGGCAAGTGCCAGTTCTTAAGAACGCTTGGCCACTTCGCTGGTCGTTGAAAAAAGTTTGGAAAACACTGTTTTAGACCATATTAAGGCCGGGCGCACATTGAGTTTCTGTGACTCGTGTTGTAGAACGGGACAGCGCGAATTGAAACGCAGAGCAGAGCAGAGCAGCACTGCGTCGCACGAGACCGATGTGGCACTCGTGAATGTGACACAGAAACTGCGCGATGCTGCGCGACATTGTAACACGTTCTCGAGTTTTAGTTGGTTTCATTTCGCTGAAATGAAAACAATTGAAGAAATTGAGGAAATACAGTGCTGGTCTGCTCTGCTCTGCTTTTAAATTCGTAGTTTGTACTATCTCGTCACAGAAACTACGCTGCCTTGCCTGCGTTAACTGCGTTTCAATGTGCGCCCAGTCACACAGTTTATTTCTTGTGCATTCCTGCCCTGCCCTACTCTGCTCTGCACTGCACTGCTCTGCTCTGCCCTGCCCTGCGTTTACTGCGTGACACAGCTCAATGTGCGCCTGGCTTAAATTTCAATCTCTTAGACTGAATGGATAAAATAACAGACCGGTCGACACATTGACAATATGATCATCCTACATAATATTCTGTTTTTTTTTTTTTATCAATTTGTTTACTGGTGAATGAAACAATTAATTAAATTTGTGAAAAATTAATGAATTTTTTATATGAAAAATGTAAGAAAAATGATACGAATTAAGTATATTATATGTATACGCGTACGTACGTGTTTAATAAGATGGCGGAGAAAAAATGGCGAGTGAAACAAGACGAAAAATCATTTTTAGATGAAAAATCGTTACTCATTAATAATATTTTTTAATGATAATTATTTACGAAAAATAAATAATGGCATATATCTACATACATATACTAACTGTATACGTTGCTGATGCGCTATATATGTATATGTATAAATAGATAGGCAAACGAGTGAACAACGAAATGAAGGGGGTATACACGAAGGGGGTGGCGGACGTGGGGGGGGGAGCCGAAAAATGAGAACGCCAGTTGTTAATGGGAGGGTGTTTCGTCTTTTTTCCTCCGTTTTTATTTCACAGTGGTTTTATAGACATTATAAGAATTGTCAGTCATATATAATTTTTTTTTTTGTTAAATATATATAGTTTATCTCTTTTAATTTACGTATTAGTTCGAATAGAAAAGCTCGTATCGGCATGAAAATTGCCATGGGAAAATAAATTTCAAAATTTTTTAGATTTTAATTTTGGCGTATTAAATTTGAAGTTATTGAAATAATTTTCTTGGCAATTCCCTGAGGACAAGTTTGATTTTTTAACCCGGGCTTCGTCGCTACTGGGTAAAAAATACCACAGAGGTAATAAAATCATTTGTTATTTTTCTTCTACGTAATCTTGCAACTTGGCACTTTAAGTACCTTTCTGCATGGCAATATAAATAACGCTTTTTGTTTATAGCTAATAGTGTAAACAAACAAAATAAAATAACAAACTTCAATATAAATAAACATTAAAGGAAATAGCCATCTATAAATAATGTGGTAATTTTTACCCGGTCGCGACCGTTTGTGTTTGTATTTGTCTAGCGACGAACCCCGGGTTAAATAGTTAAGTGCCCATACTGAGTCCAGGATGGGCTATTTTTGAAAGTGTTATGATGTGTTATGATATGTTGCTAGTAGTTTGGAAGCAAACAGAGAAAATTGTATTTTTGTAAGTTGTTAAGTATGTAGAACTGTGACGATGGTGCTTTGGCGGCAAAATTTATTATTAATAAAATAATGTTCATTTTTTATGGTACGAATGTCTTGATGTCCGATTATTTTCTGAATATGTGCATGAATGTGAGCAGAACGTTTGACTCCTTGATTATAAGTTTGATTAAAACAGACTACTTTTAGACCCTCGCTTTATGCATGTGTATTAATATATTAATCACCATAATCGGGGCTCTTTGACATATTGACTAATTGCAGTTAGTTTCAATAAAATGTAACCATAGGGTTACTTTGACACATCATGAAAAACAAAAGTGCTGTAAAGAAAAACAATGTATTACAAAAAATCTTCGAAATCTCAAAACGATTCGTGTTTTCAATCAACAAAATTTAAATTTTGAAAAGCAAACTATATGTAATAATAAATACAGCCGACTTTCGTTATGAGTCCGCCGATTTATATTTCTATTGTAAACATTCCCCCTCCATGACCGAAAAAAATTCATTTCAGTCTCTCGTTATAGGACCGAAACATTGGTGTTGATGTTTAATAGTTCAACTCATAGTTATCCTGTTAGAATCTTTTTATTCACTAAAAAAATTCTTTCTATAGGTCCGTGTTTACATAATACATGTGTAGTTGACCAAAACAAGTTTTGTTCATTCATCGCGCGGATTATATTACAAACTTTGTTTGATTAACAATATTATTTACAATTTCTACAAACGATTTTAAAAATTTCTTTAAAGAAAATATGTGTTGACCCTATGTTTAAACTCCTGTCACATAAACTAGAGAACGCATTTAGAAAATATTAGTAAATGTATTTATTAAAAATAGGTAGATTTTGTGCTGCTTCTAACGCTTGAAACGTGGGGGAAGTACGAGTTACGGTGGTCAACTACTAAGCACAAGTGGGGGTACAGGAATTCTTAGAATTATATTCACCTACAGCCCCGTAAGCGGACTGATAACGAAAGTTGACTGTAATAGGAATTTTCGGTCAACATTTGGTATTTGTTTATCGTATAGTTCGTTATTGACACTTTTATCAGTTACGACCAAAATCTATAAAATAGTTCAGTTAGGTACTTCAGAATCCTCACACCTACAGGAAGGTCCCTTGGTTGCAACAGAAGATATAGCAGATTTACTCTTGGTTTAGGCGATAAAAATAGAAGATACACCTGCAGATGCTTTACAATTTTTGGTGTTCGGCTCCTTCATCCTGTGTTACAGTACTTAAAGAAGTGTCGTTGTTCTCTTTGACTTAATTAAAATTGTTGCCTTGGTAACTTTTAGAGATAAAGGCAAATAAATTTCGGAAAATTTAAAAAGTAATTTACAGTTGAGAAAATGGTTTCCAGTAAATGAAACTTTTCACTCCGGTATATTTCACTGTTAGAAAACATTCCCCAAAAATTCAAGTACAAATCGTCAAGAAAAATGCCGGAAATTGCATAAAATTTTCCTTTTGCGTAATTAACTCGTTAGAAAAATCTTTTAAAATTAAATTAAATTCTTTTCACTATTTTTCATTTTTAAGACTCGTTAACGAAATATTGAACTTCAAATTCTACATGTTACTTTCTATAACAGTTATGGACGAATTTAAAAAAAAATTACACAGTGATTGAAAAATTGTCAAACTGGATCGGCTAGGACTCGAACCTCAGAAAAAGTAAAGCCACTGAGGAATCCTGACTTAATGCGTGTTCAACTTGCACTTGGCGAATTTTTCTTATCTGAATGAGTGCTAAATGAGTTATTAAATCGTTGTCTGTGATGTTGGCGTTATAGTGATTTGGTATCTTGCCATCTGGATTTCAAATTCTACAAAACTTATAAAAAGTGCATAAGTAGGTAACTTAATTATTCTAATAAAGATTTTATATTGACTCGTTCTGACTTATCGTGTCATTTTGCTTTGGTTGTGACGGAACTGACAAAATTTTTTGATAATATTATATTTACATATATTGACTTCAAAATCATTCTTCTAGTTAAATGAGTTGCTATATGCGGACGGAATGAGTTAGGCGGTGGGTGGGGTGGGGGGTAGGAATGTAGAATCGGAAGATGATGTACGGGCTACGGCTGCATGGATGGATGTTGTGCCACCTATCAACCAAATAACTAAGTTGGATATAAAAAGGAAGATATTTGTCCGTGTAGCTGTCTTTAACTCACACCAGTTTTTCCTCCTTATTATATTCGTGTTCTCAGTTTTTACCATACATACACGTATATGTATGTCTTTGTTTCGACTTTTTGTTTCAAGTTAATCTAACGCGCGACTCGTTGGTGGACTAATTTCTTAAAAAAGTTGGTACTGACTTGACAGACCGACAGACGAACAGACTGACTGATATACGCACGTATAGACACACGCATTTACATTGACGGATTAACATTAACGAGAGAAAGAAGGGGTTTGTTTTCCTTTTGTCCCGTATTTTTAAATTATTAATATATTTAATTTTTTTTTTATTAATTAATGTTTGC
Organism: Brachynemurus nebulosus; assembly: GCA_035578155.1. Classification (NCBI taxonomy): domain Eukaryota; kingdom Metazoa; phylum Arthropoda; class Insecta; order Neuroptera; family Myrmeleontidae; genus Brachynemurus; species Brachynemurus nebulosus. The sequence goes on along the minus strand of JAPWDM010000018.1, from coordinate 5,786,763 downwards.
ACAAATGTTTGAATAAATGACGAAAATATTCGTTAGAAATGTAATTTGAATTTTCTGGAATCTTTCCTTTCACTCGATACAAGAATTGTGGATCAGAGTAACGTTTGTTTAAAATAACATTGTTGTCACCAGGTCCGGACTAGAATCTCAAACCAGCCTAGGCATTGTTCTCCATTCCTTACACGTAAAGAAAACGGTTATTTTTTAATTTTTAGCAACTAGTCAATGACTTAGACCGAAGAAACTCACTATTTTCAGTTGCTTTGTCAATTATGTCGCCGCAATCTAAATTCATTACTAGATCTTTTTCTACCGTCATTACTCTGAATGAATTCAAATTATGAGGGGATTTTCGATAATTTTCAGGATATAGAAGTAGTAAGTAGAAACTTGAATGTTAGTCTAATTAAATTGTTGGTATTTGTTAGTAGGTTAGACCAGGGCTTCTTAAATTTTTTTCATTTACGACCCCAAATAAAGATACATAGGGTAAGTGCGGGCGAGATGCCACGTCGGGAGAGTTACCGCAGTAGCCATAATTCGTCCGTTGATTGATAGATAGCGCTATTAATGGATTATATGTTTAAAATAAGTTACTTATTTAAGCTGTATATGGTAACATTTATGATTAGTCCATCAGTTTAGTAATTCTCCAACCTTTTATAATTGAAAAGTAAGTAACAAAATATTTTTCAAGCATTTAATTCATTAGAATTTAAGAATGTATATTTCATTGTTTTAATGAAAATGAGTTTTTTTATTAATTTAGGTATATTTTAAAAGTACTGTATAAAATTTTAGGTTAGAATTCATCACTATGCTTGCTATAGCAACATGCGGCATCTATCCCAACAAAAAGGAGAGATGCCGCATTTAAAGTTGGTATAGATGCCGTATCATATTACATACATATTAAAAACATAGACTTATACCTTAATTATACAATTTTTTTTTGGACTGTAAATTATGCCACGTAAATACAAAAAATCCATTAATGGATCAGGAAGAGCTCTCATATTAGTGAAGATAACGAAAATAATGATGGTTGCCTGTGAATTGAATGTTTTGAAAAGTACTCAGAAACAAAAAAAAAGTTGACTGTTTAAGATGTATAAAGTGCAAAAAATAGTTACATATGGCATGCATCATGTATGGAAATGTGTGTAAAATGCAAAATTTTTAATATGAACTATGCGGCGACTCTCCTTCTTTGATGCGGCATCTCTCCCATAGGTGTGGGAGAGACGCCGCTTTGCAGGCTCTACAAAAATGTAAATTATAAATCCTTTATGACTCAAAATTTAAAATTATTTATAAATAATTTTAAAGAACAATGTTTACATTTATTGTGTACCAAATTTCAAATCAGTTAAATCCATACTTTAGGAATTATCAAGTGTTTTCAAAATGTGCGGCATCTCTCCCGCATTCACCCTAAATATTTTGTGATGATTTACTAATTAATGATACACATGTTAAAACGTTTCTCCTTTTTGCTAAATATAATGTTAAATTCTTTAATTCAGTCCACAAATATACGCGTAGCTGTTTTGCAAAATTTTAACAAGTGTTTGCATAATTCATCTACTTCACCAGATTGAAAAAGTTTGTTATTTTGTAAGTCAGGAAATTGAGATCTCCAACAAGGGCGAAAAATTAGGCATTTTGGGCCACTCTTTGCTATATAATATGATCGCTTTATTTCCGAAACATCAGACAATCTTAGCAGAAGTTGTCTGAAAAGAGACATCGTACTATTTTCTGATAGTAACGCAACCATTTAGGGATTAAGTTCAGACATTATCAGTTCGAAAGTGACTAAATGAATGCCTAAATAAATTAAGTAGAGCAGATGAGAAAAACAAAATTGTTCTACTCTGGCACCATGTTATACCTAAACAGTTAGCAACGAAAGGTGGATGAACTCGCAAGAAAAAGAGCATCTATATTTTAATTAGATTCGAGTCCTTTTGAGGTAGGTATAGTAAGCAACAACTTTCAAGAATAGATCAAGAAAGCAGAGGAAACTATAAGAATGCAAGTTTTTAGGGACGTCTTGGGATTGAAACAAACCCAGAAACTGTTAGGAAGTTACAGTTGTCATAAATTTATTCTATAGATTCTGTGAAGAGACGGTTTGTACAAAATTAGATATCAGCGGGCTCCTTTGCCTGCGGGTTTCAGGTATATTGAAAACTTTGACGAAAAAGTAGTTTGAATTTAATTTGTATGTTTTGCTATTATCATGGATGTTCACGTATAAATAGTATTCAAAAAGAAAGGATTGGTATAATCCTATCACTATTCATAAAACAAAAAGAAAATGAAATACCCCTGTCGCAGCATCTGCATAACATAGCGAATTTCCAAATATTGGGCACTGGCGGATCTCATCTAACACCTGTATCCATTTAAAATAGTTTAGCTTTCTAACAGTGAAACAATTTTCAAAATCAGTTCTGTAGTTAATTTTTGGCGCTTTTGGGTTCTCTGGACCCTAACCGATCTCATATAGTGTAGCATATATCTATTTAACAATATATTATTAGATTACATAACTACAGTTTTCGATTTTTTTTTTAGGTATGCAAATATATATAAATTATATTTTCTCTCTAAAGGAGGACACCATACAAAAATTTTCTTTCTATAACTCACTCTTAAAAAATCTAGCTAATTTTAATTTAAAAAGATGAAACAGAGCTATTGCTATTATAACACATACATACATATTGAATAACTAACTAGCACTTGTTTTGTCTAGAAAAGAATTGCTAAAACGATGGAGCATTTATTGTAAAAAAATTCAGCAAATTTCTTAATTTTTCTCAAAAGTTAGTTCACTTAGAGCAATGTTTTAAAAGCTTATCTTTAATCTTATCTAATCTTATCTAAAATCTTATCTAAAAAAAAAAAATTAAAAATGGCGAAAAATGGCTGAAAAACCCACTTCTGGGCATCCGACGTGTCTGGCTAATGAACCTAGCCGAGCCAATCCGGATTCCAGCTCGCATACAAAATTTCGTAAGCATTAAACGTTTCGTTCGAGAGTTATCGTGCATACACATAAATACATACATATATATATATATATATATATATATATATATATATATATATATATACATATATATATATATATATATATATATATATATGTATATATATATACATATATATATATATATATATATATATATATATATATATATATATATATATATATATATATCTATATATAAATTTTAGTAAAGTAGATTTTCGGGTTCAGAAGGATTCTAGAGGCTCCAAAACAAATTTTTATCATAGTCCCGAACTTAGGTCTTACATAAGAGCTGCTGTAATAGTTGAATTTCCAGAATGGAAATTCGCTAAAAAATAATGAAAAAATCGGGAGGTAACGCTACAATTGATGTGAAACCATAGCAAATATTTTGCTATTGTACTTTAATTATTATTTTTAAATAAAAAACGAGAAGTTTTCTTTATTCTTTTTGGTTTCTTATTTTTTTTATTGTTAAACATCAAAATTTTTGATGGTTATAATAAAAAAAAAATTATATAAGTTAAGATATTTCTCGCGTGTGTTGTACAATATATTTAACTCTTTTCTCGTTCCCCATTCTCCTCTTTTATGGTCTACGTTTTTGTTTTTCTCTTCTGCTTTTCCATCATATTTCTTTAGCTTGATTGTCATTGCTATATCGTTTTATCATCATCATTGAGCAGTGTGGAGTAAGTCGTTACTGACTGTTTAGTTCACCATATTAATAAAAAAAAAATTTGATACAAATGTGTCGACCGGTTCGTACAATGTTTCACAAAAGTTTGTCTACCATGTAGATAGGTTGTTAAATACTATTTTAAATTTTATTGTTGATGGAAGTGCTGGGGAGATTATAGTTCGGTGGTGATTGTTATTCAGACTAGCGACTAAACCTTAGCGTTCTAGTGGTTGGTGTATTTTTAATCGATGCAGATTTTATTTAAAAATAAAATAAAAAATTAAAATGCCGTAAACACGGATTACTTGAGTCCTAAGGTGTAACTTGAACCCAAAATGAAAAAGTATTAGTTTTTGTTATGTGCTTAGTTTAGCCAGTAGTAGAAGTAAGTTACATGTTTATCTGATAAGTAACAGCAGTAGGTTTACCGTGTTTATGTTTAGGTAGTTCTGAAAATTGACACTAGGTGTCAGGCGAGTGTTGGTTACTCTCTATTTGAAGTTACTGTTTTTGTTATGTTGCTAACTTTCAACTGAAAATAATATTGCCATAGCTCACAAAGTAAAGTAAGTGTATAATTTTCATATTTAGTTCGTTACTAAAGCAAACTCAGACATGTTCATATGCCAGCTATTTCCTTAATTTCTTAATTTAAAGTTTTAATAAACCAGTTAACATAATCTTCAAATTAGGGTAACTTGACCCCATCATAACTTTGGTATAAAATGGTGCAAAAGTAGACTGCATGGAGTAAATTAAAAAGGCATGGAAGTGGTCCAAGAACAAGGACTTATTGTACTATCAATGGGAAGATATAATTAAGGAAATACATCCACTTAACTAATCAAAAGAGGCTTATTCTCTTAGGTGAACTAAACAAAGACACGCTCTAACTCATAAATTAAATAATTTGGTATCCATAACAATTTTTGTTGGAAAATTTTTATTCAGTTTTGGTATCTATTCATGTTTTTTGAATAAATAAAGTTCCTTATATGTTTGTACAATGTTTTAGTTAGTAACCAACATCCTACATGGTCTTAAAACTGTTTTCAAATGGATATCACCTGAAAATTTAGGTGTCGGCTCAAATAACCCGATCTTGAGGTTAACTTGAACCAAAATCTAAAAATTTATAAAATTTATGAACCATCAGAAAAAAATCCATATTATATAATAAACTAACCGTAGTCATGTACAGATTAATATACTGAATTCCCTATCCCAAATAAATATAACAGTTACGCTCAATTTTAGAAATTATCAGATGATTTGCAAATCTAGCAAAAAAGTAGTACCGTAAACGCGGGTTACTGCGTTTACGGTACTACTTTTTGATTAAACTACGGTTTCAATGTTAAAAATTGATTAACATAAATAATTTGTAAAGTATTCTTATAAATATTTGATTTAAGTCAACGTATTCATTCTTAAATATCATATTTTCAATAGTTTTTTCTCTTTCTAAAAAAATGTTATAAATTTTCTTTTATCCATCAATGATGTTTACTGAATACTACTAAACAAAATTTATACATGTATTTTACCTATTATTTCCATTTATTCTACTATTCACATTGACGCCGGTATTTGATAAAAAATGGTATTGAAATTTTTTATTACTTTTCAAATTTTGAATCGATACAAAAATGTTGTTTTTTTTAAACTTCTTTCTTTTTATCAATTTGAATACACTTCTATTAATTTTCACAATTTGTTAGCGTTGTAAAGGTAACTATGTTAATTTTATTATGAAAATTTGCCCGTTTTTTGAGTACAAGTACCAAAACAAATATGATGGGTGTTTTTTAAATGATAATTCTTATCAAAAGTTCTATCATTGGTAAAAAATTCCCAATACAAAACACATTTTAGTAAAGATTTACAAGTTACAAGAAAAAATGTTTCTTGGGAATTTTTCTGTTTTTGAAGGCTTAAGCGAAACAAGTTATGGGTATAACGATATTTTAAGGAAAGGAAGTACATTACTTTGATAAAATTTTTAGAACCAAAAGCATTGCTTTGATAAAATTCTTAGAACCTATGTACCAGTAATCATATACCCAGTACAAATTAAAATATATATAAGTTGGAAAAGTTGCATACAATTTCGTGATTACCGCAAAAAGTTCGTCAAAGAAAAAATTTGGTTGTTTATTTTGTTTTGAAGCATTTTGTGTGTGTATGTAACGAATTAAAGAAATAAGTAAGTACCCGTTTCCTATTTTGTTCGCAACCCAAGTGAAATCATCCCATCTTTTTTCTGATGACGAGCTGTTCGTCGAGCCATCACAGCGCAGCGGTGCCACATCATCTTTTTACAAACGAGCGAAAGGGTTACATAGATATTTTAAGCTCCTCACTTAAAATGAAAAAGATTATCCGAAGTTTGAGAAAATATACATATATACATACATACATACGTACGCACATTATGAAAAAGTTGGGTGAGATGCCACTTTCTTTTATACACATATACACAACACATATAGAGAGAGGGGTTGATGAGTGGGCGCCATCAGTGGAATGGCGGTGTGGGACGGTTGATTGGGAAGAGAGTATTCTAAGATGAAAACGAAGTATGTGTGTGAATACATGCAGCATGTACGTACAACACGCAGAAAAGAAATGGTAGCGATATCTTCTTCTTTTGGGGGGGCCGTGCGGGAGGCGTCGTTCGAACGACGGACGGGCGTTCGCTGATGCTAAATGAATGGTTAGGTTTTTTGGGATATTTTTCGTTATTATGTTGGTTTGGTTGGTAACTTTAAAATCTTAAAACTTGTATATATGTATGTATGTGTATATATATATAGTCGATCAATACATTGTTTTACGCAATACGGTAACACAATTATACAAGGGATGAAATTAGAAATGTCATTTATGTTTTAAGATTAAGTTGCTGTCTTTTTCTTCATCTCTTATTTTGCCTCTTTTAAATTATTCTTTATATATATACTTATATTATTTTATATATGTATGTATATATGGTCGTATATATGTATATGTATATGTATATGTATGTGTACTTACATATCATTATGGTGCGTATGTATTTTAAAAATTGAATGGGGGGCCACATGTTTTGAAGCGACCTCCCGACTTTCGGTAGTAAGGTGGCGGTCACAAAATTGGACCCGAAGTTAATTTTAAAATCTTAACCAGTGTCCCGCGCTTGGTACAGTGCCCCGACAAAATTTATCGTTAGCGACCTCCCGATTTTCCGTAGCACAGTAGCGGTCTGAAGTATGGAAGATCGTTTACTCTATCGCCTTCCTAATACATTCACTTTGAGATAATTACAATTCAAATTTTGATAACAGAGTACTTGCACACTAAAAACTTCTAGTTTAGTCGCTCAAATAATATACATACACGGAGAGAAAATTCCTATAAAAATTATTGTGCTCAGCACTACAATCAACGTGTAAAGGACGAACATATTAAATTCTGTAAGGTAAAAATATAAAGATTATAATTAATCATAAAAAATTTAAAGGATGGAATGTTCTTTTCGTAATATTATCTCCGTAAAATTTGTAAAACAGCACAGTAAAAAGTTCCATTACCGACAAAAAAATAATTTTTAATTGTGTTTATTAAAAAAATTTCCCTGCTAACATGCTAATAATAGAAAGAAAAAAAAACAGAAAGAAGGTTGGTTGTGTTGGGATCGCTCTAATGAAATGTACCTCAATCAGCGAGTTACATGGGTTACATGGGAACCATATAGGTGTGGACTGTGGAAGAAACTTTGTCAGACAGCTCGCACCAGGCACCATGATGCAGCTAGTTGTCAGTTGCTTTTACACTCTCTTAGGATGATGTCATCGTTTAATTCATCTTTTTGTTATTTACCTATCTTTAGTATATGTATTAGAATTATATTGTTGGCCATCATTTTTGTATACATGTTTTTACAGGTACAGTGCAACCAATATAAGGTCACGAGTCAGATGCGCAAATGAAAGAGTACGACAACAAGAATTAAACTATAATATACATGCATAAGAGTGTGATAAAAGTTGTGTTAGCACCACATTAAATTTTACTATGCTAGCACATATTTTTTATTTTGGTCGTCGATCGCGCACGGATTATAGGGGAGCATAGTAATTTTTCTGAAATTTTCTCTACAAAAATTATAGGATTTTTCTCTCCGTGTAGGAGTAAATTGAGATGCGCATATATAGTTTCCTGAGAGTTGCCATTTTTATTACTATTAACTAAATCAAAAAATTGTTTAGATAAGATTTGTAGCCAGGGTCGGTTCTAGGGTCTTGAGCGCTCTGGGCAAAACAAAATTTGGCGTCCTTTCATACAGAAATATACAAATTTGCTGAAAATTAAAAATTATCGTCCCGGACAGTCGCCCGGCTTGCTCGCTGCTTTATTCGGTGCTGTTTGAAGCTACCGCTGAGAGCAATCGACTACTATAGTATAAAATACTCCGGCTTCTTCAATTTTCGAGCTAGGATACAAATTTATATATTTTTTTAAATAGGCATCCGTAATTAAAAGTTTTTTTTTTAACAATTATATTATTATCAAAACAATTTCATCGTTCAAAAATTAATTTGATTTTTTTTTCATTGAATCAAAAAAACATTTTCTTGAATAAAACAGCTGAATTTTTTTTTTAATAGTCAAAGAAATATTTCTTTGTATCAAGGAAATACTTTGTTTGATTCAAAGAAAAAAATATCAAAGAAATTTTTAATCTTTGAACAAAGAAATCATTTTAAAAAGTGCATTCTTAAAACGATTTCTTTGTTCAAGGGTAAAATGTTTCTTTAATTTTTTTTCCATTGAACCATAGAAATTATTTTTTGATTCAAAGAAATATTTTTTTAAGTATTAAAAAAAGTAAAAAATATTTCTTTATTTCAAAAAAAATATTTTTTTTGATTGGAAGAAATTTTTTTTGATTGAAAGGAAACAAAATCAAAGAAAATATCTTTGAAAAAGGAAACCTTTTTGAGAGTGAAGATTATAAAGGAATTTCAGTTTATTGAATTTTAAAGTTTCTGAAATATTTTTCCTTTCTTAGTACAGCTGTTTCATTTCTTCACTATTGCAGAAATCTTTTATATTTGGCATCGTTTAATACCAAACTTTCGTAGAAAATCGATTAATATATATCCTCTCCCCATGTAGGCAAACTACAATCCTGTGCTTACTGTCTATAAGGCGACTCATACTGCTTTTTTTGGTACACACGTCGAATTACAAAATTATAAAAAGGGTTTGAGTTTAAAAATGAAAGGGTAACTTAACTATTACATAAGAGTGAAACACACGCATCCACATAAAATACATATAATGTCTTGAGGTACACCTACAGTCATATATTTTGTATCTATTTTGTATACTAAAATTTATATATATATATATATATATATATATATATATATATATATATATATATATATATATATATATATATTAGGGATGTTACGGATATGAAATTTCGGATACGGATACGGATATTTAAAAACATTTTTTTCGGTTTCGGTTCCGATTAGGCATATATATAATAATATCGGATAATGGTTTCGGATACGGTTACGGTTACGGATAATTGCGTTATGTCAACATTTTTTTAGATAGAAGGATTATTTTGGATATCTTGGTGATAGCTTACATTTTTACAACCGGAAAGTGATAAAAATTTCTAACTAGTATCTACTAAAGTTCAAGTTTTTGTCATTTAATCGGAATTGAGTTGCTTCGATTACTCAATAAAAGATATGCGATCCATAATAGTTTAATTATTTGAAATTCCATTCTAATAGTCCACCATTTATATGACTGTTACTATCCTTTTACTAGTACTATATGGTAGTAAAGGATTGTATTATTGCTTAAATGAAACAAAACAGTCAGCATCAAGCTTTTCAGTATCCCATAAACAATAAATTTTTTTCCTCAGTAAAACTACGCTAACTATATGGTAAGTATGTTGTACTTACTTGTATTCTTTTCTTTCTTCTATTTTCTTCTCTATCCTTCTTCCTGTTCTCCTGCTCAATATACGAAATCTTATATAGTGCCTCTTTTTGCCTTATTCGCTTGACAGTCATCGAATAATGTGCCTGGATTGCCTATTTTCATAACCAACAAAACAAATAATAGCTGCTAGTTATGTGTATATGTGCATCATATAGTATCACTAGTTTATAAAGTAACTTATTTGTATAGAAGGTGAAATTTTTGAGAAAAATTTCAAAAAGTTGGTTCTGGGCTATCAGGATTATAATGTCCAATTCAGGGTAGGTAGTATGGGGTATTTGGCAATATCAAGGAAAAATAATCCAAACACATTTTAATGAAAATAAATTTATAATAAAAAAATTTATTTATGCTGATTCATCCTAACTATCGTTATTAAATTTAAAAAAATTGAATAAAGAAATAGTTTTTTTAGCTATTAACCACATGATCAGAAATGGGCTGTAATGTCAGATTCTCTTACATTTCGACCCGTTATCTTACTCTAATTAAACATAAATGGAAATTAACATAAAAATAATTAAGTAATCTAAAAAAATCGACAATTTATTTTTCTAGTTAGGTATAAGGAAAATAAGGAGTTGTTTTTTTTTTTTAGTTACAAAACACCTGTTCCTATTTAGAAAATGTGACGTCACTAACGGCTAATGAACGTTTCCACGTAAATTTTGAAAAAAATTATTTAAATTGCTTCTATTAACGATTTTTGGTATTAGTTTTAAAGATGACAAATATCAAATAGCTTTCCAAAATTAGTCAAACTCTATTGCGTAGTATAGTTTTAAGTTGTCAGTGATTTCTGACATTTCGTAAAGTTTGTTTTACTCATCAAAACACTCCGGAAATGAAATATTTTATTATAAAAAATTTGTATTGTTGATAAACATAATGCAACAGTGCAAAAAATTCTATTAACATAGTTATTTAACATTTTAATGCAATTTAAATGTAATATTGATAAATATTGCATTGAAGAAAGTAACAAAATTATTTAGTTTTTTATTAAAATTTTCAGATTAATTGAACAGGTATCTTAGTCATCGATGGATATCATGTTTGATATACCTATATGTAATCTATAAGAATGTCATACAATAAATGCTATAAAACGTAAGACGTTTTGACTTTCTTAACTTATTGTTAGTAATTCTGTTTTTTCAGCAACTCTTAGTGACATTCAAAAATACTTACATTGCAAAAAACTACACAAAGCTTCATCCAATGTCACTAAATTGCAATGATTTCTTACGTTCTACGTCTTACGACATTTATTGTATGAGATCCCCTAATTTCTTTATAAAGGGCTCTAGTATATTTACAAGCAACCATAACCCCTGTACTGGCCCTACTGTAGAGAATCATTTCGATTATATTTTTGTTTTTATAAAAATAAGAAAAACATGAATTTAAATTTAAATAGAGGCGCGAACACAAAGTCACATACCAAAATCATTAAGAGTTGTCCTATACTATTGGAATTTTATAATCATTCTATAGATGTTAAAAATATTTTCATCCCATACTATTCATTCATTTATCTTCCTATATACCGTCTTCCCGTCCCAAAAAGAAAAAATGTTTTTGCGAAAAACGAAAGGGTTTTCTTCTCTCATTCTTCTTGTTCTTCTTTAATTTTAATTCTTCTTATATTCTTGTGTTGTTTCAAACTCATCCCCGTGGTGTTTGTCTCTACGTTCCCATTTTCATTCCCACAAATTTCCACCTCATACAATTTTCCATGCCTCCTACAATTCTTTTCATCCATCTCTTCATACTTTTTGTATTGTACCATCGTGTTCATTCCTTTCAGTATACTTTCTCTGACTCTTTCTGAAAATATCTTGAAAAGTTGTTATTTTACTGATGGAAAAGAGGAAAGATGGAGCCACTGCACTACTAGTGAGTGGAGAGTAAACTTGATTGATGTCTTCTTTCGTGGTATAGGTATTTACAGTAATGTACATGTAGGTATGTACATTAAATTTGAACGGGTTGACGTTGTGTACAAAATTATAAATTTCGACTTTTCAGCTGTACGTACGGTGTATGGGGACGTAGGTATCAAATGGTCCTTTATACATTTTTGATTTTTTTATATATTGTTACGTGTAAATAGTAATTGTTGTATAATTTTCGTTTGAAATATGAATTTGGGCTTCAATTTGAACAGTATTTACAAGATAGAACCAGGGCTGGAAACTATTTAAAATTATTTCATTTTAAATATGTATTTAAAATACAAATTTTTAATTAGTTCGGTCAAACCATTTTCCATTTTGTATTTGAAATGGAAATTTGAATCCATTTTGCATTTAAAATGAAAATGCATCTACACTCAAATTTATGTGTATATGTATGACACTTATGAAGTTATGACTCATATTAATCATAGAACTCGAGTTGAACGTAGTCTAACAAATTGTAAGTTGATTCAATTGACTCAAATTTTTTATAACTCAAGTTGCAATGTCACTTGAGTTAAATTTGTTACTAGAGTTGCAGTTCTCTCAAGTCAAATTTTTCTGTCCCAAGTTGTGTGCTATTATCTTTAAGACACGTCGATAAGAAATGTTTTGGTATTTCCAATTAATGATTTTCATAATTTAGAAGTCGCAGTTGTAGCGTAGTCAAGGTTTGATTATGTCAAGGCTGAATTAAATTTTACAGTATTTTTCAGTAACAATATTTCAAGAGTTAAATTTCGTTTGCATGATATGATTGATATCAGTATCTTTAACATTTTCTTAACGTTTTTTTTTGTTAATATAAATCAAGATAAAAACTTTATAGAATAAATTTAAACTAAAAAAGCATTTTGCATTTTATAATCTATTTTAAATAGTTATTTTCCATTTTCTATTTTAAATATGTTTAGCAAAACCATTTTCCATTTTGTATTTTAAATGCATTTTTGGAAACCATTTTCCATTTTCTATTTTAAATGGTTTCTATGAATCATTTTTTCCAGCCCTGGATAGAACCCTACATGTTTATATACTATATGTAATTAAATTGTGTTATCCACAAGCTTATAAGACTTAAGTTAACTCGGTCGCCCATGATTATTTTTGTGGTTATATTTTAAAAAAAATATTAATTGTTAGAAGGTAAAAAAGTTTAAACTAGCTTAAAAAGTATGAAAATATTTTCTTTGTCACTTTTCATTAATTATAAATTATAAGATTCGACTTTCTAGTTTAAACCCATCTTCAGGAAGAATAAAATTAAAGGGGTATTCTAGTCTAGAAGGTCAGATTTTAGATGTTTATCCAGGCGTAATAAATAAAAAACCTTAAACATTTCTGTTAATTTTTTCTATCAGTTTTTTATTAACATTTGAAAAGTACAAAAAGTAAAATAAAAAAAGTAAAAATTGAAAAAGTATAGGTCGGCAAAGTAGCAACACAAATAAAAGCTGTCCCCTGGCTGACATGGCTCCAAGCCCCTTGCTGATCTAAAACAAAAAATATTAGAGAATTCTTAAAGAATAAGGATATCATATTCGTTCGAGGGGAGGCGATTTAAAAGAATTTTTTTTTTGGCAAAATGGCATCCACCTGAAAAAAATCGCTTTTCTGTTGTTTTTTCAATTTAGGGAATTTTTTAAGAATCCACTAGAACTTCAACCATGTCAACCGTCTCGAAACTTAGTTTCGAGAAAAACGAGTTTAAAATTTGAAATCTCGTTTCGGGTAGTCTGAGTCATTTATGGTGTGTTATACTTCCATGTTTTTAATCAGCGATCCCTGCCTCGTACAATGTTCCTTCCTCGAAACTTTGAAAATATGCAAAAGAACAATCGATTTTTTTGAATTTTTAAACTAGAATCCTCCCTTAAAGAATTTAATTTCAGTAATAATAAATTATCTATAGCAGCGGTTTTCAACCATTTTTCAATCACGACACAGTAACATTTCCGATAATTTTGTGCGGATCGGTCACATAGAGAATCACATATGACGATTAACAGTTTTTTAAAAATATTTTATATGAAATGTGGTTTTCTGACTATACTTAGCCAACCATGTAATTTAAATAAATATCGACTTTTTCTTAAGCATAAAAGAAGTGTTTAAAAGCAGTTCTTTAATTTTAAATAGAATTCTTGTTGCCTGGAATCATTTCTACCGTTAGTTGTAAAACAAATAACTCTCGTCCTTTTGTAGGGTGATTCAAAGCACCCTGTAGACACTAAAACCGCAGGAATTTTTTCGGAATTAACAGTTGCGTCACTCTTAACGAATTAACAGTTATTTCCTTTACATCCTATATATATATATATATACATATATGTATATATATATATGTATGTATATGTATACATATATATATATATATATTATATATATATATATATATATATATATATATATATATATATATGTATGTATGTATATATGTATATATATATATATGTATTTATATATATATATATATATATATATATATATATATATATATATATATATATATATATATATATAGGGTGTAAGGGAAATATCTCTTATCCTTTTGAGGGGTGACGTGACTGTTAATTCCGAAAAAATCCAAGCGGTTTTAGTGTCTACAGGGTGCTACGAGTCACCCCACAAAAGGACAAGAGTTATTTGTTTTACACCCTGTATGCTATGTCGTTTTGCGACCACTTGATCGGTTATGTAATTCAGATAAATATCAACACTTTCTTAAGCATAAAAGAAATATTTAAAAGCTATTCTATAATTATTTTAAATAGAATTCTTTTAGCTTGGAATCATTTCTACCGTTAGTTGAAATAACATTAATTTGTGTAATATGAAATGTCGTTTTCCGACCACTTAGTCTACCATGTAGTTCAGATAAATATTGACATTTTCTTAAGCATTACAGAAATAGTTAAAAGCAATTTTTTAAATTTAAATAGAATTTCTGCAGCCTGGAATCATTTCCATCGTTAGCTGAAATTATATATATTAGGTCGTGTAATAGGAAATGTCGTTTTTCGATCATTTGGTCTACCGTGTAATTAAAATAAATATCAACATTTCATTAAGCATTAGAGAAATGTTTTAAAGCAGTTCTTTATATCTCAATAGAATTCCTGCAAAATTTGTTGTGCCAGAAGACTCGTCATTTCTCTTTCCGACTCTAGCCATGAGGTTCTAATATGGCTTTTCACAAATTAAGTCTTTCAAATGTTGATTACCTGGAAATTTAACAATTGGTTATGCTAGCCCTTTATAGTGATTGAAACCAGTATTTGAACTGACAAAATCAATTAAAATTTTGAAAAAAGGAATATGTCGGATTATTTAAATGCTATTCGCCATATGGAAAAAAATCATGGTACAAGCGCTGGGAAATATAAAATTGTGAGAAGTATTACAGAAAGTTATAGCAAGGTTTCGTGCTTTATGGACAAGTTTGATTATTTGGTTATTGCAAGATGATGGTGGGTCTATAAGAATTCTACGAATAAATATCGTACCATTTTTTTTCGATTTGATATGGAATTACTATTATAAATGAAAGGAGCAGATACTGATAAGCTTAATGAAATACCTTTTATAGTGAATTTTCAACTTACGACATATCAGATAAGAATTAGCTCTCATAACCACTAGACTAATTTGGGGCTTACTTAACAAAAAAATAGTTAATAAAAAAATTGATTACAAAAAAAAAAAAAAATATAGAGCGACAAATAATATACCATGTAAGTTTTTTGAGAGTTGCCATTTCTATTACAACCAAATTTTTATGATAGAAATGGTATTGGAAAAGGTTCTTTTCTTGGATGTAATGGAAATGTAACCAAGCAAAACACTATCGGTTGAAGTAGCCTCAAGTACATATGCATATTTTTACCGCCTAACTGATAAATTAAAGAAAAATTAAAAAACTAAACTTGGGTAAAATTTTTTTTTGCTCATTTATGTTGTTAATTAATGTATTAGATCAGTTTTATCGAAAAATTAATATATAGTCTCATTTAAAAATCTATAAGTTTGTATCATAGCTTGAAAACCATAAGAGCTATTAAGCTCCTGACTATAGCAATCGGTTGCCGCCGTCGATATCTACAACTCTTATTTGAACAATTTTTCGATTAAATCAACGGTTTGGTTGTAATAAAAATGGCAACTCTCGAAAAACTCACACAGTACCTATAACAATTTTTCATTAAAATAGAAACTACAAAAATTTAGGTATGTCTTTTACATTTCGCTTTCCTGCAATTATTTTTTGTGCATCGTGTGAATTGCAAATAGACTTTTTAAATTATTAAGTCAATTTATGTGTGTGTGAATTCATGCAAAAATATATATGAATTTTTACGCTATATAAAAATAATTTCCATAAGCAATATTTTGCCTTGAATCAAAAATTTTAATCAAAATAAAACTCTAGTTTTGATGAACTGTTAGTATAATTTTTGCTAAACAAACATGTATGTTCAAAAAAATATGTATCTTAAATAGTTGATTTCTTAAATAACGGTTATTACGCAATGTCGTGATACACAAGTGTAAAATTAATTTGAAATGTCATTTTGGGCGCAAGAAAATGGTCGTAGGGCGAGTTGGAAGCCAAAATAGGATTGAGAAATCGGACAGGAATGGGGTTAGGCGGAATTTTGATCTAGATTGGGAATGGTCGGGAAAAAGATGAATCAAATGGAAAGCGGGTCGGAAATATTGCTAGTTTATTAATAAAACTGGTAAAGCCGCTTTCACATGAAGCGTATCGTCTTAGACGCGTATTAGATTCGTCTTACAGCAACGATTCTTTTACGCTTGAAGATCTATACACGAAGCGATTTCCAAGTATATTATAATAGGGCTTCAAACGTATTGTGCACAAAATAGTGAATTTAGTTATAGTTGTGAAGGTATTTAAACCAATGACGATGTACATATATTAAACATATATAGTTGTGAAGGTGTTTAGTGATAAAGAGGACCTAGTTTCATCCTGTCATTTTCGTAATCGGAAGAAAAGGTGGAGGACTTGGAAATTGTAAATATATATTCCTATATTCGCAATAACATCAATACATGATTAATTATTTCCTCAAAAGAGTTACCAGAAGACGACTCTAAATTCTGAGCATTTTATAATTGTAAACATACATCTCTAACATCATAACATCATACTAAGGATGAGTCTAGTTAATACAGAACTACAATACATAACATACACTTTATCTTGTGTTAGAGATGTCGATTCTCTAAGAAAAAGATTGATTTTTGGATCGATTTTAAATCGAAATTAAAAAAATCGATTAAAACAAAATCGGCTAAAAAAAATCGATTCTGTAAGATCGATCTAAAAAATCAAAAATTTTGAAAATTTTAATAAAATTTGCTGATAATATTTGTTAAGGGACTCTATTGATAGTACATGGGGAATATCGTGTAAAAACGCCTTACATTATACTTGTAAAGGCGATGAGATAACTTTTCAATTATAATTATAGCAAATAAACAAAACAAACAACAAAATTGAATATATAGGACGAATACCACAGAATGAACCAAGTGTATTCAAAAATTTCAAACAAGCTGCCAAAAAAAATGTTTTCTAAATAAATCGCTTTTGTGGGAAAGGGATCGTCTGCCAGACAGGTGGTCTTGCTTCCTTTTGTATTAATAGTCTTCATAGTAGTACTTAATATATATAATATTATACTGTATACAATATACATATTCAGTATTGGATACTATTGGAACTACTGGACAAAGATAGTGCGTAGTAAAAACTAAAAAGTGACAATTAACAATAACGTTTTTCCTGTTTCGTTTTAACACATGTTTCTTTATACAATTACAATTAAAATAAAATTATTTTTGAAAGAAATCGGTTATCGATCTCTTACTTTTAATAATCGATTTAAATGAAAAAAATCGAAAAAAGAATCGATTTTCTAAGCTTAGATTAATCGATCTTCGATTAATCGATTTAAAATCGACAACTCTATCTTGTGTCGTATGTTAAGCTGTAAAAACTGCTGTACGCTTGGTGGATTATAGCTCACATTATGCTTTAAGACAGGCAAGTGTTCATCAAGTGAATGACGAATCGAATATGCGTCTATAATGGGATACTTCGTGTGGAAACGGCCTAAGAAAGCGTATAGACTCGAAGGCGATGAAGTGTTATTTGGGTCATCTTGTTGATTTATACGCATAAATAAATTAGAAAGGAATTGCTGAAATCGTTTAATAGTATATTATTCAACAAGCTGGTAATGATAGCTATTATTCACGAAGATAAAATTGCGACACGAGCCGAGCTTGCGAGGCGAGTGTCGTATCTGAGTGAGTAATAGCCATTGCAAGCGAGTAGAATACGATATTTTTTCTACGACTTTTTTTTTGGTTTAAATAAAATTGAATATTTTTAAATCAAAAGAATACAATTTTTAATCTATCTCTAATTTTATTAAATGTTTATATATGTACAAACGATGAAAACAAAATACAAGCAACTTTGTTTACTTAGATGTTACTACGCAACATATTTGAAATCAAAAATTGATACATATATTATACACAAAACAAAAACCAGCTCATTGAATAATGGTTAATATGGTGATTTCATTGGTCAAAAAGGTAGTGAGTAATGAAAATTCCTCCACACCTTTGAATAATGCCTAACTTTCTTAACAATTAACGGATATGTAATGAGTGTGTTCTTCAACAGGAGTAGAAAAAAAAATTATTTTCCTAATTATGCAGTGCCTAATAAGCATTTCAATTGAAATAAACTATTAAACTAACTTTAGAAAAAGACTTAAGCCCAGTTATTGAACTACACATATATTATAGGTGGGGCTTGTAAAAAATGTAAAAACAAAAATAAAACAAGCGACCTTACATGATTTTTTACTGATTAATTTTTGTTTATTTTGTGTTTTGTATTTGTTTCATTTTCTTTTTTTTTTTAATAACAACTTCGAAAAAAAGTTAAGGCCATCATCGATCTCTTCATGTAATAGAAAATTATACATATTACAACTCATGTAAATTTTTACTTATCCGGTAATCAAATCTGTTGTTACGTTATATTACATTGTTACAAATAACTTTATTTTTTTTACTTGTTAACTATTTTCTGTTACATGCCTACTTTGACAAAAATAATTTTGCCTCTTACAAGACGGCAATGAATACAGCAAAACTAAAACTCTTTCTAAATATGGTCTATTTCAGTTAAATTTAACCATGCTTCGTAACTTTGAACTTAAATAATTTCCGTTTTCTTGGCTTTATCTCTTTTATTATTGCATTTATGTAAATTTTAAATTTGCAGTTTATTTTTAGAAAAGAATAGAAGATCGATTTGTTTCGAATATAAGAATTATTTAATTTTTTAACGAAAACTCATGATCAATTTTATCTGAAAAGAGGTATAATAATCAACGTTCCAACGGTTTACTTTGTGAAAATCTTCGAAAAAATATAAACGAGCTGATATAAGTCAGACCGGCCGCACGTTCAAAGTCATATACAAGAAACATTTTAGCACCCAGAAACTATTAACTATTTTTAATAACTATATTCCAATAAATTTTATTCGAATTGCTAATTTATATTTTAAACTGAGGGCTTCTTTTCAATTTCGTCAATAATTAAGTTCGTGTTGAATTCTTCTATTTTTTAAAAATATTTTTAAATAAGTTGTAATTCAAATCCATTTTTCCAAAAGGACGGCAGATTTCAGGAATCTAATTGTGGTAAACTTTGGATATATTATACAGAATACACAGTGAAAAGTTTATTTTTGTTGCAATTAATCTCAAATCATATCTTTTCTGGACAGTAGTAAGACAATGATAAAATTATCTTTGTCAAAGTATATAGATACGCAGAAATATTGTTTATCTATTTTAGAAGGAAAGAATATATGAATATATAGAATATGTTATGTGATTAATACAACTGATACTACGATTAATGTTAGATGACTTTGAAATTTTTATGTTTCAATTTGTCAATTTAAATGTTGCTGAAATCTTTGCTAAACGAATAGATAAATTTAGGTACTATAGTTGTTTTAGACGTAAAATTTCATTTAAGTTTTATACTTATGTAAATCCAGGAATAATGCTACTCATTCGAGTAACTCCCGAAGATACTCTCAAAATACGACGCACTGCTACTTTGTAATTAATGCAATAAGTATTTGTAATCAACTGTACAATTTAAAAAATATTTAAGATTTACCTACTAAGACTAATGCTATATGAATAATCTAGTAAGACCAGTACCAAGACAATAAGTATGGTTGCAAAATCAATGTACGTTTTCTTGTATCTACTCATTTTTATTAAAATTGCATTTTTGATGAATTTTATTATTTTTATTATTCATTTATTTTAATTTATCTATCCTTTTTTGGGTTGAAAAAATAACCTACTCATAATCGGCCTATAAGTTTATTTTTGTAGCCATAGAAGTTTTAACCTTGGATTTTTAAACTGTATCCAAGGTCACAAAAATAACACTTACAGTTCTCGGTAAATAATATACTATAAATGCACGAATGACATGATACATATATAAATACCCTCCCCCCACAAAAAAAAAATTGGCAATCAAATTTCCAGACATATTTCACAGATAAGTCTATTTTATTATTATTAGGCATTTAATTGATGTTTTATTTTTTTTAAATATTCGAAACAGACTCAATTGAACTATTTCTTTCATTTAAATGAACAACTGAAACTCAACTGTGTTATTAAAAGATTAGAAATGTGAACAAAAGAGTGAGTGAAGTTAACTTCATTATAAAATTTAAATAAATATTAATATACAGTTTTTCAAATACTGTTAGTGTTACGTCATTAAACATAATTTTGGTTTCGAATATAGACAACAATCAAAGTCAAGAAATTTATTGAATAGTTTAAAGTTAGTAGTTTAGTTTGACCGTGAACTGAATTTTTCTCTTCAAGCTTCTTTTCTATCACTATTCTATTTATTCTGTATATAAAATGCCAATACAAACTTCCATAGTAATTAAATTACTTTAAGTTAATAGTTTCCGACATATAGGAACAGGTATTAAGGAAAGTAGTAATCCGTGATAAGAGTACTCAGTCTCTCGTACAAATTTGTAAGTCGGAATTGTAATATACAAAATTGTATGTATACACTTGAAAACTGGTTTACAAACAATGACTAAGCGCTTATATAAGTAAAACTGAATTAATGAAATTTGGTAAATATTTTTACTTTCCAGAGGAGTTCCGCTGTTAGGCACTAACTTATCTATTTCCGAACATGTGAAATTTCTAGGAATTGAAATAGATTCCAAAATTAATTGGAAGAATCACATAGATACATTAAGTACAAATCTTAGTAAAACTTAATACGTAATACGATTTTTAAAATCACGAATGCCTATTCAATCTTTGACAATGATTTATCATGCACTTATGCATTCCTGAATCCAATTCGGGATTATTTTCTGGGATAACTCAACAGCCACGGAGCAAATTTTCAAAATACAAAAGAGGTGTCTTCGAATAATAGCGGGAGTTAATGCACGAAATCACTGTAGAGAACTATTCAAGAAATATCGCATTCTGACGGTTATTGATACTTTCATACTAGAGTCCGCATGTTTTGGAAAAGCAAATCCTAAATTGTTTGAGAGTAATCGTTTAGCACACGATTATTCAACACGATATAAAGATAAACTGATATTAGATGTAGTTAGACTTGATGTTTCCTTTAAAAATGCACGTAGCTCTATGATCCGAATATACAATAAATAAGTAATGACATAAAAATTGTTCAGTGTCACAAAAAGTTCAAAATAACACTGAAACAGTATTTATTGCAAAAGAATTTTTATACCTTAAGTGAATTTTTAAATTAATTTTGTTGACGCTATTTACACAAATGTAAATTTGTAACAACGAATAAATAAATATTATTATTATTGTTATTGTAGGTGTATATATATTATGTTTATATCTTGCTAAATTTTGATGGGTCTAGGGCGCCTTCCGTGGATGGAATGGGCTAAAATTAGGCAAGATTAGCTTGTTTTATAGGCACAATAATACCATAAAAGTGGGAGTAAATTTTGGGAAAAACTGAGATCCCTTCCACTTTTCAAGGAAGTTGTGTAGAAGAAGGGGAAGGGGTGGTCAACGATGAAAATTTCCCAACCTAGTTGTAAGTAATGTCTAGGTCAAATATTTACAGCCTATAATAAATTTAGTTTCCTAGGACGATTTGAAAGAGATAGAGAGTAGAAAAAACGGATTTTTTTGTTTCTTGGCGATCTAACACTTTCCAGAATAAACCTAGGGGAAAATTATTCTTGTTGATTGAGTTAGTATGCGGAGTGTACCTTTTGGGGTTTCATTTTTCTGTTTGTCATCTCCACCATTTTTACGTTAAAAGTTCATGGAATCTCATCTTTTTGGAAAGATCTGACACGCCTACAGACCTTTATATAAATCTATGCGGCTGAAATTTTATATATGGACTAAGTTAGTATTCAGCGTATGCTTTTCGGGGGTATCAAATTTTTCCCCATCTTCAATACTTTTACACCAAAATTTCATGTTTTCCCGCGTTTTTTGGAGAGTCTGAGACGCCTATTATCCCTCTAAATAAACTTAAAGTATTTAAATCTTGAATATCGGTTGGGTTAGTATGGAGGATGTGCCTCTTAAGGGTTTTAATTTTTAAACCTTACCCCTATCTTTATTACGCCAAGATAACATGTATTTCGTGTTATACCGAATATCTTTGAGGGTTGAGGGTATGTGATCTTTGTATGGGTTTGCATGCACAGTGAATATTCTTCATTATATTATTTGGTGGTTAGATAAAAAGCAGTATACAAATACAAAAATAGCAAAGTATTCAGAACTATGTACCTAACAACGCACAGCACACAGGTGAATCTTATCCGTATACGAATGTGTGTGGAGCGTCGGGCGCGTTATGGCTGTCAATATGAACATGCATTGTATCTAAAAGACTATTTTATTGTTGTTATCAGACAATGTTCATCATCGCTAGCGTTGTTGGCATTGGCATTGCTCGATTTGTTGTTCACTTCTCGGTTCCTGTGTCTTTCTGTTCGTTGTTTTTGTTGCTTCCAAAATCATATATAACAACTATTTTTAAATAATGATAATAATGTAACATATAAGTACTGATCACTTTTTTTTGGATTATCTACCACGATTTTTTTTACCAGAAAAGGATTCTTAAATCAAAACAAGAATAAATCTTTTTTTTTCAATTGGTAGGACAAGTTTCCTGAATATATACATAGGCCCATTATAGAAAACACTAATATGCATTTATGTAGGTACAAAATTGTTAGAAACTAACTAGTGTTTTCTCCCGATATACTATATCTAAAAAATACTCCTGTCATAGCATCCTACATAACATAGCGAATTAAGGAAATTTTTTTCTATAAATTCACATATTAATTCGACAATTCCCAGAGTTATTTGGAGGTGGCAGATATTTTTAATTTTTTTCAACTATAAGATAATTAAATATTTAAATTCTGCTACCACCATCAGAAGGCCAATAAGTGATTTTATATTTCTCTTTTGTGACAACATTATAATATAAGTCAAACAAACAAATTCATACAGTTTACAATTAAAAATGTCTGTCACCTACAGGTGACACTGGCAATTCCCGAGTTAATTGAGATTTACACTACACACACAGTAAAAAAATTTGTGTTCTGCGTAAAAAAAAAACTAGTGGTTAAAATTTTTGTATTAAATAAGAAACACAACCCTGTGTCTAATGTAACATTTAGTGTTTGTGTTAAATGAAAATATTAACCCAAATTTCCATTTAACAGAATAAAAATGTTAATCTGTTTTGAACTCTGTCATACGTACACAAAACTAGTGTTATTTATTTGAATTTTAGAAAAATAAATTTATATTTCACATTAAACTGATCAAGCAACTTTTATATTTGTAGAAGTATAACTATGAATAAGAAAATATGTGTTTTTCTTTGTTTATCGTATTCACATAAATATATGGCTGTTTGAAATGGAATTAATCCCCTTTTATTGATAAGAACAGACAGGTGTTACCAATACATACATAATTTTTATCGTCTTCTTGTGTTTATAGAATTTTCACATACCAAACATCATTCTTGTTTAAGCTTAGTTCCAATTAGACGTACATGTATATAAGAAACAAACATAATTATATGTATTTATTTTTTGTACCTTTAACATTTTGTATTTTCAATTAACGGTCATCATTCATCAAATTTGTGAACTATTTTTGTATATTGTATACAAATTGTTATCGATATAGAGGTAAGTTTAATTATGAAATTGATTTTACTTTTCATGCTAGAGAATATTCATTGTAGTTTTTACAAATAAGATATGATTTATTACTAGCCGTATACCCGATGGAATTTCCCATCGACAACATCTTTTTATTAGGTACTCACTTTCTGCTCACTTTTAATGTTTTTCAAAAGCCTAAATCAATATCCACGTTTATAACTTCAAAAATGACGAATTTCCCATACGAACTTTCATTTTCTGTTTTAACCCCTTAGGGAATAAATTTCCAGAAACGTTTACACAATTGACTTTTATTTATTAATAGAAGCATAAACGCCAATTTTCATATCTCCTGTGCCAAGTTTCGTCTTTCTAAATCCGTGCGACTGTGCGTTGTCTGTCAGTCAGTGTTAAAGATTTATTCAATAATATATTATTTATCTTAATAGCCATAGTAACATATTTTTATACAATATCTCTAACTTCGAAAATGACGAATTTACATACAAATTTTCATCCCCTATTAAACTCACTTAGGGGACGAATTTTCAAAAATCCTTTCTTAGTGCCCATCTACGTTACATAGGGAACTCCTGTGCAAAATTTCATTCTTCTAAACCTAACGGTTTATGCTGTACGTTGTCTGTCTGTCAGTCAGTGTTAAAAATTTATTAAGTAGATATTTGCAATAGTTAATCAAAATTAATTGGCTCCAGGATGATTGAATTTCTTTGTTTGTTTGCAGAATTTACTTCAACTAATTAAAGAATTATCGAACATTCGTGACGTTCAGCATCAGATGACGTTCGAGAACACATTCAAAGGGCAAAGAAGATCAGGTAAAGAACGAGATCCCAGCTACAAACCCTGAACCAGCAGTGGGTTCATTTTGTCTTGCACGTTTAGTTTGACAACGCTCTTCACACGTTTTTGAATAAAAAAGTTGAACAACTAACTCTGATAAATCTGAAAAATTATTTTTTACTATTTCCTTTCATTTACCTAATAAATAAATTAAAAAAAATATTAAGTACACTTTTCTACATTCTAAATTGTGTTAAATTAACACAGAATGTATGCCCTTTTGTGTGTTAAATCATTGACACAAATCTTGTGTAAAGATTTGACACATATGCTTTGTGTTAAAAGAACACAAAAAATTGAGTGGACCGTTCTGGACGTGTGAAATGTGTTAATTTTAACACAAATTTTTTCACTGTGTATATGTAGTAAACAGATATAAAATTTAATGTTCATAGGACGAAAGATGTAGAAACGGACACATAGACGGATTTGAAGAAACGTCGAAACCCTATCAATGGAGTATTTTAATGTGCGTACTCAAGTATATATAGGTATTTGGTTGTTAATAAACTAGCGGAGTGGCCAAACGTCGCTAGACACCGGCACTTGCAAACTGCTAAATCGAAAGTTCAAATCCAACAGCCGGCTATGCTTCTGAAGGTTTTTTCACCAGTTTCCATTCATAGTTTCAGATGAATTTTGGCATAGTTCCTCAAGAAGATGACTGCAGACGCATACCTACCAAATCCTAGCCTTCACTACACTTTCCTCCTCCTTCATCCACATCATAATGTAATTGTAATGTACTATTAATGCAAATAAAGTTAGAAAAATAGTGACGTCGGTGACTAATTTTTAAACCACATTAAACCACATTATTATTATTACTTGATTGCTATAATGAGAGTATTCACACGTTGGAACGTTCGCACGTTGAAACACCATTGTGGGAGCGCTGGAAATATGTTATAAATTATCTAGAGAGAGGATATTCTGGGTTAGACACGAAGTCTACCTATGTTAAAAAATATTATGTTACAATTCTTTCATGTTATTTCTTTCGAATTACAACATCAAGTTTGACATATTTTTGAAAGAGTAAAAATGATCTAGTGCATAAATGAATATAAATAAAAAAAAAATTGTTGCGGTCATCAGTATTATTGAGACCTCTATAAAAACAAGGAAAAGGAAGCTAAAGGATTTCGGACTAATTCGTTTGTTATTTCAAATTTTTAAAATTACTTAAGGTAGTGCAGTTCTCATTAGATTAATGCTTTACAATGTGCTCTAAGCACAAGAACTATTTTTGATATTCAAAACTAAATAGTAAAAATCTTACAGAGAAATATTAATTTGTCGATTTCCTGTAAATTGTCGATATGCACGCGTAATAATTTACCGCACTGTTAGTTCTTGGTTACCATGAGTATAAACAAACATTCGGGAAAGGTAACTTACTAATATTGTCAACAGCATCGGTAATTATAAAAATTTCGGTTTGCACAAACGAAAACAAATTTGAGGGAATATTGGTTAATATCCAGGTTAATGGATTACACTCGATTCATAAAGAGAATATTATGGAATGTTAAGAATCACGACTCTTTGAATCAGCTCTATACAAATATACATACATTCATACATATATAGAATCAAATATTTTATTGTGTGTTATGTACCTATTTGGATGTTGTATTTTTTTTTTTAAATCGTTTTGTATCAAATGAGATAATAGCTGCACAATCAATGGCTGGTGTGGTATATATGAATTTGTTTGAGGTGAGTCTTCGGCAATCAATATGTTCAATAAATACTATGGGTACTACACCAGTGATTTGAAACAGGGAAACGCACCTATGCGTTGATTACACAGATATAAAAAAATTTACAAAATAAATTGTAAACAACTTTTAAAATAAAATAAAGTAAAAAAAATGTTTTTTAAGAAAAAGCTTTTATTTAAAAATGGGCTAAAAAAATAAAATAACTTTTGAGTGAAGTTTGAAGCAATATGCAACATAATTTATAAAAGCTTGAGGCGTTATCATTAATTATTTCTGTTTTGGATATAAATGTAGCTCTTTTACTTTTCAGTACTTACCAAACTTAATTAAACGCCTCAAGCTTTTATAAATTATGTTGCATATTGCTTCAAACTTCACTCAAAAGTTATTTTATTTTTTTAGCCCATTTTTAAATAAAAGCTTTTTCTTAAAAAACATTTTTTTTACTTTATTTTATTTTCTGCTTTTTAGTCTGATTACAATTAATTTAAAAAAAAATAAAGAAGTAGTTTTTTTACCTATATTTTAATCGGTTAATTTATCCTAATCAGACATAACTATGCAAACAAAAAATTGCAATGTAAAATCAATGGACAATATTTGACAATTCGAAATGTCAAAAAGTTGCATGGTACTAAAAATCAACAATTCTGGTTTGGGGCAATTTAGGGAAAACTAATTATACAATATTGCATTGTCATCAAGGTTAGACACGTATGCAAAATTTGAAACCTCTAGCTCAATTAGAGCCTGTCTAAATTTTGATTCCAAGATTTGATCTAAATCAACATCCTAACATAGCAAGTTAAATAAAAGCTTTTAATAAACAAACCATTATATATAGACAGGGTGTAATTTTATCAACTCTTATTAACTTTTTCTTTTGGTAAATTTTGATAATGGGATTCTTACGTGAAAATCTTAATATTTGTTACAATATAACAGCTAAAGTTCGTATGGCATGTTTATGACACAGCACGATAGTACTGAAAGAAAATTAACAGTAATTTTAAATGATAAACGTTTTTAAAGACTTAATAATTCATTTTCCAGGCAGTGTCTCTAGCTATAAAAAATGAAAATTTTTGAACCCCAGTGGCGTAGCTGTGGTGACTGGCGTTCCTGGCCAGACTCAAAAGTGGCGCCCCCTGTTTGATAAAAAGAGGGGGAAGGGTTCAGTTACTTAATAACTTGAAATATTCTCCCTTAACCCACAATCACAACATAATACGTCTCTTATCATTTTTTGCACAAACTACAGTCACCTGGGCTTCTGGGCACGATTTATCGAACTTCACAGAAATATGCGATAACGACATCCAATTTTGTTTGCCAGACTTATAGAAATGCTAGATATCTTTTTACTTTCAACTTATAGCCTAGTTTAAGACTAACCAGTGTAGCCATATCTCTGTTAATTGGTATTTTACCTCAGCTTATGTTTTTTTAATGTTCTTAGTATCAAAATCAGATGATGTCTATACTTTGACGATTAAGCGAAACCGTCGTGGCAGCACCCCTTATGCTTCGGCGCCCCTGGCGGGGACCATCTATGCCACCCGCTTGCTACACCACTGTTGAAGCGATTAGTATACTGAAAGAAATCTTTTAAAAACCTTTACCTGTTAAAATTACCGTTAACTTTTCTCTTCGGTACTATCGTACTGTCTCATAAACCTGTCATATGAACCTTAATTGGAACAAATATTATGATTTTCACATAATTCCATTCCAAATCATCGGGTAAAATTTGATCAAAATTCACCAAAAGAAAAAGTTAATAAGAGTTGATAAAATAACACCCTGTATGTATATAATGGTTTGTTTATTTTAAAAGTTGTTTACAATCTTTTTTTATATCCGTGTGACCAATACATACGGAATTGCCTTTCTCTATTTCGAATCTCAGGTGTATAATTATGTAAGCTCATCCACGGCCTCTGCTACATACAGATGGATATTACACACTTCGATTTTCTCTGGTTGATTCACATATTATATACGTGTGTACGTACGTATATACACGTCTTGTGCCTGGTGTGTGATATAAATGTGTTGAGAAGTGGACCACCACGTGTTCACCGCCACATGGGGTATGACTTTTACATGACATTATCGCAACATTGAATATTTAGAAGTATGAACTGAAAAATTTTAACGTTATTATTATTGTATACTTATATGAATGTAGTTAGTATTTTTATGTACTTTTTGTACATACAAAAAAGTATGTATGAATGTTATATTGTTATGTGCAGTATTTATATATAAAAGTTATTGGATTTTTTATTTTTTGAGTACAAAATTGTATTTATTTAACACCGAATATCTATGTTGTTAAGTCGTATTGGGTATTTGTACAGATAGGCTTTGTATCACACGGCTGTACGATATAATTTTCATGCTACAAATTTGTCAAATTAAAGCCGTTCGGAACGTATACATGTTCGAACCATGGATTTATAAAAGTCTATATACCTTCGCATTTTTCCAAGCGATACATCACTGAAAGCACTAGAACATTTGGAATCGATACAAGTCCCTTAATTTTATGTGAATAAGATTGTAATAATTTTATCGAATACCTTCATTTAAAATATTAATTATAGAGTATAATTAAAACAAATAAATGTAAATTAAAAATCACAAAGTGATTGAAAAAATTATCCGGATCGGCCGGGAATCGAACCCAGGATCTCCTGGTAACTAGCCAGGCGTCCTATCCACTACACCAACGATCCTATATGCTCGACAGGCGTCCGAGCCGGACACCCATTCAATCACCTATGTGAATTAGTACTCTCTCTGATTCGAGAAACAGTTACAAATTTAATTTCAAATATTGAAAAAATGCTTAAAGTTTCAGTTTAACTGAACGATAAGTGAACATATCAATAGTGCGTGTGTTGAAATGCAAACAAAAGTTTGCCATAATTAGTAATATCATAATTAGTAATGTATAAATATATATATATATATATATATATATATATATATATATATATATATATATATATTTATATATGTATATATATACATATATATATATATATATATATATATATATATATATGTATATATATATTTATATGTATATATATATATATATATATATATATATATATATATATATATATATATATATATATATATATATATATATATATCAGACATTTTTTTTCTACATATTCGTGTTTTACGGGTCCGAAAACGGATAGCGCCCCTATTCTCGCTGTTCTTGTCGTATAGACTGTATAAGTGTAATTTTTTTAAGGAAAAATTCGACTAAAAATAGAGTTTTCCCATAAGAGCCATGTTAAAGCTACAAAATTATGAAATCGTTTTTCTCAAAATTGGGGTGGTCAATTTTTTTCGGTAAGGGGTCGTATTATTGGTACTGAATTAAATAGATATCTAAGTTTCGTTAAAATCCTTTGAAAAAATTGTTTTATTACCCATCTACCTTAATAGTACATTTCTTAAAAAAAACCTTCTGTAAAATTTGATATTTGTTAATTACACTAAGACGGCTCAATATAGAGTGCACATGTAAGATTTTAGAATAACATTTAAGCTTTTAATTTTGGTGTTCCAGCTTTCAATAAAAACGGGGTGAACTAGTATTTTTGATACAGTTTTTATATTTGATGTTAATATTTTGATTAGTGAAATCACATTCACTCTATTTTTTAATTTCGAATGTTATTGAGTGCCTGTGAAACATTATTAATGTATGGCGAACTTTTGTTCGTATTTATACATACACCAATACTCATATGTTCACTTAATGTCCAGCTTTAGCTGATACTCGAACACTCGATTTACTTTATCATGTATAACCAATTCATTATGTTAATTAAAATTCACATAGTGTTTGAAAAATTGTCAAAAACTGTGAATTAAAATTCACATAGTGTTTGAAAAATTGTCAAACTCTGAATTTTAATTAACATTCACGACCTATACTTCAAATTTTACCATCAATTTTATCGTCAAGACATCATTTACGTTTTTGCCTTGTAGTACCAGAGACGAGTGTGCTTAATTGCAATAATATTAATTCAAAGTATTCATTTTGTGTATATTAATTGTATAATAATATTATGACAAATATTTTAATATATTTTGTGAATAAGCTAATACTTTATATGTACAAGAAACGTGTTTTACCGAAGAATATGAAATTTACGTAGTCAGTTTCCTATAAAAAGGAATAACGGGTACAGTGTATACCAGTTTTGAGTTTTATAATTAAAGTTTGGTACATGGCTTCATTTCTAAATTTTTTAGTGTGGGAACGCATGCCGGCCAAAATTTTTGTTCAAAAAATACATTTGGCAAGCAAAGAAAAAAGTCTCGTTTGCCCTGACATTGACGAACAAAAATAAAAATAACTGGCTATCAAAAAAAAAAAAACCGCCAGTTTCCCTAAATATGACACTGAGGAGCAAAAAAAAAACCCAACTAAAAACACTAATCCAAAAAATTCCTGGTAGATGAAACGCCGTTCGAAGGTGTGAGAACGCCGTCCGAGGTGGCGAACAAGGCCGGCGAGAGGGTGGGGCAGGTGGGCAAATTGCCTGGGGGCCCGGATTTAAAAAAGGGGCCCGGAGAAAGTGAGACGACGTTTTTTTTTTTGCTCGTCAATTGTATTTTTCGGAAAAAATTTTTGAAAATTTTTTTTTGTGTCCGGGGGCCTGTTATTTCTCTCGCCGGCTCTGGTGGCGGAATACTATTCAATCGCGTTCTCGCTTTGCAATTACTCACTTCCACAGTTTTCCTAGAACTAACTCCAATTAGGAGGACCGACCGAACGTGGATATTTCCTTGTGATTGGTGTGTTCAGATGGCCTGCTAATATGAGTATCTCGTCTTACCTCCCTTCTCCGTCTTGTTCTATCATTCCCTATTTGTATGGTGGTTGGTGTTGGTGGTTGCGGTATCCGTCGCGAAAGTTTTTCATAATCAACGATTTCGAATAAATTTTCTATATAACAGAGGCTTCAGTTTTTGATTAACCATTGTGACAGTACAAGCACATATTTTTCCATGCTCATTTTTTATTTCCTGAATCCCTCCTTAAGAGTATAACAGTAACTATCTTTCTAATAAAACATGCAAGTCTTTTACATTTTTGGTTTAACTTTTGCATTATTAAACTGACTTGTAAGAAATAAAAATAGGAGTACCAAAAAAACCTAAAACCCTGACGATGTATGCATGCATGTTAAACAGTAACCAAGGTTGTCGCGTTACACATCAGTAATTAATTGTTTATATTTGAAATCATTTATTTGTAAAAAGCAAAATCATAGTCAGTTTTTTTCTTTTTCTTTTTTGAAAAATGTACCTATACACATGATTTACTTGTGTTACCTTGATTTAATGAAAATAAATAAATAATTTATATGTGATTTAAAAACAAATAAACCTTTTTTAACCCTAAAGTGCACGTAGTACTCGAAGAAATGCTATCAATATCAATAACTCTTAAATCATATTTTTATTAAGTAATATTATGAAAATGTTTTTCTTGCTACTATGTATTAATAAATAAAGAAAATATTCACGAGTTCTATTTAAAAAAAAAAGTAGTGCTGTGGGTAGCGTCGTTTCTTTTCACTGATCGTTTGGAGGTCCCTGGTAAGGAAATAAGAAAAAAAAATTGCATTTTCCATTTTACCCATGTTTTGATAAGTTCACTATCAGTTTTGTAGAGGTCCTGAGGCACGTATCCCAAGTATCCATTTTTGTAAATCCGCGTCTGGGTCATTCTGCGAATCTAATCAAGCATTCGTTACGTAATCAATTATACGTCGAATAAAACCGATCTGAATTTAAGTTTTCGATCTTGAGGTAAGTGAGGCGAAACAAATTTCACGAATGTTATTTTAGTTATTTTGAGTGTTTGTCGGTAATTATTAGCGTATAAGATGGTTAATATCTATTAATCAATTTATAAAATAATTATATAATTTAGATCAAAAAATTCAGATTTTATGAAAACTATAAATGGATGTTGTTTTATAATTATGTTGAACAGTGTAAGTCTTTAGGGTGCTTCCATATTGACGTAAGTAAAACGGTTAAAAAAAAAGGATAAAAAAATTGAAAACTTCTTGCAATAAGGAATAGGTAGGTAAAATTCAGTAAAAACAAGTTTCTAATGGCAATTACAAATTATTACTTAAATTTTTAAATTATAGCGGTTTACTTGATTTAAATTATTTTTCAAATACTGTTCATTGCAGACAATTTTAAATTTCTAAACGATTTTTTTTTAGTTTTTTTCAAGCCTCAAAATTTTTTCTTGTTCACTATCATAAAGTGCATAAAAAACCTACAATTTAAGAAAAAAAGAACCTCTTACGATACAAAGCACAAAAATCATTGGCCAGTCAATTTCCAAATATGACGTCAATTTTTAAGGTTTGTGTTAGATATTTTGACTTGAAATTTTAACCAGTTATTGTCCACGTTATAAATTATATTTTCTAAAAGTTTCATCAAATTTCACTTTTCGGACAAAAAAATTTTATTAAAATAAGTCATTACGCTTTGCATATACCTATTTATGGTGAGAAAATTTTTTTTTCACAATTTAAAATTAAAAACAAAAAAATTTCACTTTTTTTTTATAAACAAATTGTTATAAACAATATTTATAGTAATAATTTATGCAAAATTTTATGTATATGCAAAGGCCAATATCTTAAAGAATATCTGTACAAAATTTTAAGTTAATACCTTATTAACTTTTTAAGTTATGTTCCAGGACGCGGAAAAAAACCTGTTTTGAAATAAACGCTATTAAAAAGTTTTCGTTCTTGAAAAGTAGAGTTAAAAGCAGTTTATCATTATATAAGATAATCTTTCTGTTGGGATTAAAACATTAGAAATATATTCCCTAAGGTTCAAATGAACTTTTAAAGCAAAACAAAAATTTAAAAATTTGAAAGTTCTGGAGGACCCTCTCCCCTTAAAACATCCAAAGTTAAAACCAAAAAACCAAAATTTAGCAGTATCTCCAGTTTTTATTTTTTTAAGGTTATGTGTGCAGGTAAAAATTTCATACTGTAGCCGCCGATAGACTATATCGTAGTAAATAGGTTCAATTTTTTTCGTTTTTTTTTTTTTTAGACCTACACATACCGAGATATATTCATCTATATTTAGAAAGTATGACTAAAATGGTTTTATTTTTCACAAAATGGCAGATAACTTTCGTAGCGGTGGTTGCAAGTGTGAGAAAATGTTCATTTCGTATAGTCTTCCATGTAATTAACATGCTAGAAAAAAAAATTGAGGGGGGAAACAGTTCCTTATTCACTAAAATTTGGAGCCTCTCCGACTCCACTAATATTGCAAAATTAATCAAATTAAATTATAATCATTTAGTTAAAATATAGTTAAATACACCCATTTTTTTTTTGGATAATCAACTTTGAAGTTTCAAATTCTGACAGAAGTTTAGAATTCATTCACATTCATAAAAAAGATGATTTTCTTCTTCTTTTTTTTAAAGTTACTTTTTTTAGTTCGTTTAAGGTAAATAAATATCTTGTCTTTGTTAGGGTTAAGTAAATTTTGTATTTTTATCAACGGAAATTATCAATGTAATTGTGTTTTAAAACATGTGAAATTGTCATTTCCTGTTCAAAAAGAATTTTATGTAATGTTATAATTAATGTAAGATTACAACGTATTTACTGACTTGATACGAGTGTATATACAAATCATCATGTGACCAAATTTGTAGATGTTCCATGCAAATGATTCAATGAAGAATATGTTTTTAAGATGTTTCTTAACCGTTTCACGTTCATTGACAAAGCAAGACGTCAAGTAAAACCTAATTAACTGCAACACCACGTTGTACCACGTCAACAATTCCATATAAGTGTATTAACTGTCTAAACAGTGTATCAGTTAATCGTTTCGTCATATTTCTCCATGGCTGTTAACGTGTTAATATGCAATCCCAAAAGAGCTGAAGGATACATAGAAGACGAAGATTTAACGATCTTTCAACACGACCTCGATCTTTTTATTAGGATCTTATTATAAGAAATTTGGACGAAAAATATTTCGACATCAGATTTCGATTAGAACTA
Source organism: Brachynemurus nebulosus (assembly GCA_035578155.1). Classification (NCBI taxonomy): domain Eukaryota; kingdom Metazoa; phylum Arthropoda; class Insecta; order Neuroptera; family Myrmeleontidae; genus Brachynemurus; species Brachynemurus nebulosus. The sequence goes on along the minus strand of JAPWDM010000018.1, from coordinate 5,752,023 downwards.
GATTGTCATTAATAGAAACCATCTAAATATAGAATTTTTTGTACGGCACGGATAACAATAAATTTTACGTTATGTTAATTTTTTTTTGTTTATAAAAATTTATAATATTCTTGAAATTTTCGATGTCTACAGTAATTTTTTGGTTGATAATTTTCCTGTAATTTAGTTATGACAGACATTTATGTCTTTAAATTACAAAATTTTGTAGATAGATTTTCTTAACGACCGACACAATGATATTTAATAGCTTAAAATAATTATTGTTTCCGATTTTGTGTTTAGTTAAGAAAATCCTTTTTCTTCGTGATTTCTGCTTCAAATATATTTTCATTTTTAGTGTTCCGTAGTCATAACCACAATTATGATTTCGTCATGTCTGTCATCTTTTTGCATGAGTTCATACACACTTGCTTTGTTACAATAAGCTTTGTTACAATTTTAAAATACATGTGCGAATTATTATGGAAAAAAAATTATATTGAGGAGTATAAATTTTCGGATCATTTCCAGCACGTCCACCTATTTGAGATTTTTTAAAAAATATCAACACAAGGGTAATGAAAATATTATATATTTTAATTGTTTTCCCAATTAACTTTTCGAAAAAGTATACAATCGGTGCTTTCTTATATTAATTTGCTTTTTAGGAACACTTAATTAAAATACGTATATGCTTAGAAATTAAGGTATAGTATAGGTACCTAATAAATTTGATTGAAAATGATGTGGGACTATAAAATCACCTTTGTCTACATATTATACTTAACTAAAAGTTAAACATCCGGAATGATATGTCCGGGACATCGGACATTAATTCAGGGATTCAAATTTTGACCCCAAGGAATTATTTAACTGTTAATATTTATGTACTGGAATGCCAACCTCTCTCCTGTAATGAAAAACCTTTTTTTTTTTTTAAATACAGAATTATTAAATATTATTTTAACCCCAAGATTATTGTCACTCCTGAGCTTGCGATCATAATTGTTCGTCAAACTGATATTTTTGTTTAAGAGATTATTGCTTTTTTATGAATTAATATTTAATAAATTTGCGTAAGTAGTAAAATAGTGCATAAAACTCGAATAATGACAACAAACAATCAGTCAGTAATGGAAGTAAATACTATACTTAACTACTAATGCTAAGTAGCTACTAATTTATTTACTAATTTCGATCTCGATATGGGATATTACTATATTATAATTACGAATCTCGGAGTTTCAAAAATTCAAGCCCAATTCTGTAAAATTCTGAAAATCTTTCGAGAATTCGAGATCCTGTTATTTTAGAATCCTGAAACTTTTAGATTGGATGAATGGACATGTTCGAGGTTTCTTGATCCTTGTGTTTCCATTTTTGAAAATAATGCCTGTAATTCGCTTTATATACTTTTTTGTAGCCAATTATACCTATGCAAAATTTTGGTTGGTTATTACAGAAAACAAACAAGCTAAATAAGCAGTGTAATTTTGTAAGCCAAGACGCACCTTTACGTCCAGTTTTCAGCATTTTTGTAATTTTAAAATTGACAGAGAATTAACTGCACACTAATTTCGAAATTTTGATCTTATTCTATAGACATATTAGGAAGGTGTTTGATCTTCTTTTTATTGGAATATATTGACAAGAATAAAATAACTGACATAAAGGTACATATTTCGGCGAATAAAGTTCAATAAAAAAATAAGTGGAAAGAAATAGTGAATATTAAATTGACATATAAAGTTTAAACGATTTGACAAGATGGGTCAACAAGCAACCAATACTCATAAAATAATGCTTAAATAGTTTGATGAACACTCCGTTTGATCAGATTATTTGATAAGCCACTTTTTTTATTATATTCATACACATATATTATCTATATATTCGTTGCTCAGTGGCGCACCTTTGAGAAGAGTATTAGAGTAAGTATAGTGATTTATGTATGTTTGCTTTTAAATTTTTTCAAAGTAATCAGTTATTAAAATTTTCATTAAATATTTACTTAAATATTTGTTCATTTTTAGTTGGTGATATATTAGGAATCTAGTTTGTAAATGATATTTAGGCAAAAGGATTTGGCTATACCCCTTAGAAATACTCGTGTCGCAGCATCCTGCAAAACAAAGCGAATTTCCGTTTATAAAAATTAGTTTTTCTCGGAAACTAGTTGACATAGAACAATAGTTTAAAGACCTTTTTTAAGTAATTTTTTCTCCTCTTTTAAATGGTATAAAAAAATTTCGCAAAAATTGTTGAATAAGTGGAAATTTTGGTAAAAAACTGACTTTTTGCAAAAACAAAAACCATGTTCCGGGCATCCGACGTGTCTGGTTAACGAACTCGTCCAACGGTTTGGGACTTCCAATATTTTCACCAAATTTCGTAAGCCTAGGACATTTCGTTCGAGAGTTATCGTGCGGATACATATATATATATATATATATATATATATATATATATATATATATATATATATATATATATATACATATATATATACATATATATGTATATATACATATATACATATATATATATATATATATATATATATATATATATATATATATATATATATATATATATATATATATTTTAGCGAATATTATTTTCGGTTTCTAGGGACCTCAAAACAAATTTCTGCCAAGGTCCCGGGCTCAGGTCGCGTTATGACAGTGGCTGTAATAGTTGAATTCCATTCTGGAAATTCGCTAAAAACGTCTAAATTAAGAGAAAATTTCACATAATTATCAGTAGTTCATCAGTTGTGAAATTGTGAAATTATAAAATACTTTTATTTATTTTCTTGTTAACCGCGTTAAAATTTATGTAAATTTAAATTTTGTTACTGAAGACTCCGTTCGATGTGTGCTTTTTTACCGATTAACGCGTCGGTCTCGGGTTTTAATGATAAAAGTTATTTTATTGTGAGTTATTTCTTAAGAAATTAACTTTTAATGCAAACTTTTGAAAAGAGATTTAGAATGCTATCAGATAACATCATTTCTCATTTTCTAAAAATATTTATTATGATCTGAATTTACAGAAACACACTGCAGGTCACAATTCTTGACCGATTTTGAATTTGAATTTTTTTGAATTTGAAATTTCTGTTGAATCGCCAAGTATCATAATAGAGCTCTATTGATTTTTAGGATGATTAGTCAAATAGTTTAATTTATATCAAATGTAATAAATAAAAATAAGTGAAACTGGTACAACTACGTATTACGGTACTCCCTGTTTCTTAAGTAGTTCATTATGCAACCACTGTAATATTATAGATGTTTCTCGTATGTATATATGTAATAGGTTTACTTTATATAAGTACTACCTATATACGTTTAAATAAACAATGTTGATTGGTTTGTTTGAATGGTATTCTATATTAAAACACTTTGATTTTTAATAGGTTAAACGGTATAGTTATTGGACGTTGACAGTTATTGGGCAAGACACTCTCTTTTGAAGATTATAAGGCTTATAGACTAGTAAAGCAAACTTCCTGATTTTTTAGTTAAACAGAACCTTCTAGTATCTACAGAACTTGTGGATTGTGGAAATACGCCAGAAATTTTTAAATGAAATTTTTGTCTAATAACTGTATTTTTCTACACGCACAACTTTAATATTTTTTTTTTTCAGAGACTTACCAATATGTAATATGAAAGTTTTATATGGTACATTAAAATAGACAGATTTTACTTTATTTATGAATTTTTTCGTTAAAAATAAAGCTACAACACGTACTTTTTCTGTACTTTGTTTTAAAAATTTTTCTTAACTGTCCAATTACTATACCATTTACCCGACATATAAATTGTAGATTTCTTTTATATTTAAATGTTACACATTAGTATCTCAATTTTGGAGCTTAGTTTTCCACAATTTGATAATCGTTTATAGTTATGATTTTACAAGGTGGAACCATTTTTAATTTCCCTTGAACATTTTTAAAATTCCATAAATTTGCCAAATTTGAATAGCCATCAAGCAGTAGTTGTCAAATAACTATCATATTTCTTTTGGTTATAAATGCTTCAAAATGCTGCATTTTGTAGGAATTATTAAATCTTTGAATGGGGAATTTTATTTGATGATTTTTGACTGTTATAAGAAAATGTCTTTTTACTGGATCCGTCTTTGCCAGTACTTTGTAGGATCTATATGCATGTACACACATACATAATATAATAACATTTATGTAATAATAATGTGGTATATGTAATAATAAATAATAGAATACTTGCCCTAAAAGGATTGTCCAAAAGAGTTATTGAACCGTAAAAATGCACAAATCTTATAGTCTTTTTTTTTATAGTTTTTTTCTTTCCGTTTCATCTTTCAAACTTAAATAGAAGGAGTAATCATTTAATAAAATAAAAATATATATGTGTATACCAAGTACACGAATACAGACATTAAATATTCCAAATAAATCATTTCTATGTACAACAGTGGACAAACAAATCGGAAACAACTACACTAAATTATCGAATTTTGTCGACAAACATTAAGGCAAATTTTGAAAGAGTTACTAGCCCAGTAGCCTGAGGTGGTATTCTAATTTAGAGGCGTGAATTTCGGCCGTTTTTTCAGACTAAACAAAAAAATTTTACAATCCAATATTTTACAGTTTGTTGTCTATTAATGATCTGAAATTGAAAAAAAAAAATTAAAAAAAAAAGAATAAGAAAAATATTTAAGAACATTCTTATGATTAAATTAATATTTCTATTCGCTAAAAATTAGATAAAAATAACTTCACTTTACTTTCGTTATTATTACCTATCAATTAATTTTTTACTTTTCAGAAAACTAAGATTCTAAACGACTAAAAACAACTAAAAAAAATAAAAACAATTAAAATCATATTTAATATGCATTTAATGGATATCAAATATTCATATTTGTATTATTCCAAAGTCAAACTACGGACATAAATTATTTATATACAATTTACAATTACAATTTTCGTTGCCGATTTTGATTGTAACCTGATTGTATTTAATCTTGAACACTCTTTGAAAATAAGTTATTATTATTTATTTTCCGCATTTTTGTTACTGGTTTCGCACGTTCATGAGAACCGCCCGTTCAGTAAAGTCCTATCTATAGAATATGAGAAGTTGGCGGGAAGAATGATGAAGGTCAATTTTTTTTAAATTTTGGGTTATTTTATATTCGTATATTACTTACGCCATATATACTAATAAATTAAGAATAAAACGAAGAGCCTGTTGAGTAATCGAGCCCAAAAGAAATGACTTAGCGGAAAAAATGATGAAGGTCAGTCTCTTTAGCTGAAAGAACGATGAGGGTCTATTATTGTCTCATTGTCAACTTCCTTGTATTATGGAAATAAATTTATTTATCTATGAAAAGTATTCTATTATAGGCACCATCCATATCATTATTTATATATTTTTATTTATTTCACGATTTTTTTAATTATACATTTTGTGATGTGAGTGATGTACAAGGAAATTGGTGGGGAGCTAGGATTTGGAAGGTGGTCGTCTGAAGCCGTCTTCTTAAGGAACTATACCAATATTCATCTGGAAGGGAGAATGCAGAAAACTTTCATACGATAATATTGATATTTGAATAATTGTCAATAATATTGTGTGTACGCAGTGTACGTAAGCTTCAATATTTTTCCTGTAATTCGTTCAGTTCAAACTGTATATAAATATATATATATATATATATATATATATGTATATATATATATATATATATATATATATATATATATATATATATATATATATATATATATATATATATTTGAAAACACTCTGTGGATCACAAGAAAACAGATAAAAAAATAAACATTTTGTTTGTTATATGATAAACGTTTGTCATCATTTTTAAGATCGTGAACAGCATTTTTAAGTTTCATGGGCCGTATTTTCTAGGCTCGCAGGCCGTAGATTATTTTTGTTAATATTAAAGGAAACTAGTAATAATGAGTTACATAATATAATATTGATGCACGAATATACCAATATGAGAATTAATGATTTATCACTATTAGCAATGCCAAAAAATCGTTTTAAAATTTAAAATTCGATTTACTCTGTTTCTATAAAAACTCACCTTCGTCGTTTTTCCCGCCGACTCCTCATATGTTTATGTTACTTCGAATCAGTTGCGAGAACGCCGTCGAAATTTTCACTTCAATCGTGTGGTCTTAAGCACACTGACAAGTTCTTCATTTAACGTAACCATTTAGGTATTTATTTGCCTGGTAATGTACTTAGCACATATCATCTGATCTCTTTAAAATAAATTATAATTTTAATACTATTAGAAAGTTATTAAGGAGTATTTTGCTAAATATTATATTTCATAATTAGTATGAAATATGTGTCTACTACATAAGTACATTCATATATAAACAATAAAACAAAGAAAAATGTTTTTTGCTATCTATATAGTCAAATAATTGCTATTAGGAAAGACTACAGACATCACGGGTTTTGTGTATTTGCGAATAAACACACAATTTTCATTCATGAGATTATTATTATCTTTATTCGTCAATTTTGAGAATTGTTTTTAAATGAAGGTGTGCTTAAAATGGAATTTTTGAAATGGAGTAAAATTAGCTCCCGTAAACATAAAATAAAAATGAAGGTTTGATCACTAAAGGCAAAATATCAATAAGTTTGACTACGAGTCTGTTTTATAAATGAATTTAACACCTAAGATCAAAATCTGTATTAGGTAATTAGTTCTCCGGTAATACGAGCCACCCAAAAAATTGAATTTTAAATTTTAATGACTCTTCTATTTTTATCATCTATAAGTGTTGTGTAGTTATGCTATAGGCTATAAGTTATGACATATCTACTTTTTAGGATTTCCTAGTTCTAGTAACTTATGAATTCGTGATTTCTGTCATTGCATGAAGTGGTCTATCTGCACTAGACCGCTTTATAATAGTCAGTGTTGTCAATTTTTTAAACTCATATAGAATGTAAAAGGTTTCGATTATCATTTTTATTAACAAATTAAAAGCTAATTTAAAATCACATAATATACCATAAAACCGTCTAGACTCGGACACTTTTTTACATTTTTTTGGTATAGTTTTATGTTTGTACATGTTTCCTTCATAGATATCACCAATAAAAGTATTACGATTAGAAATAGAATACATTATTTGTTATATCCCTGACCCATTTGTTTCATTATAATTAAAAATAAAAAAATAAAAAATAATTAGTAAGTGTCCGGGTGTACACCCCAAATCCGTTTTAACCCGGACACGTCCTTAAATAATGTAATAACGTGCAAACTAACCTCTCTCGTCGGGTTTAGGACAGTGTTTTATATCGTCTGATGTCTTTGAACCTGTCAAATACTTCAAAATATTTTGTGGGAAGGGAGAGCCAGAAGGGAGAGATGACACCAGAAGGAGGCATAAACCGCGTAATTCTGGGAATATTAACGTATGGACAGTTACAACAGTGGGAGTTACAACTGGTGTGAATCGCGGCCATAGTGTAATAAACTGATGTGTCCGGGTCTAAACGGATATATATATATATATATATATATATATATATATATATATATATATATATATATATATATATATATATATATAGCATGTATTTTTTATATATACATCGAATATAACTTCAAACATCATTAAATGATGCGCGATAAAATCCTGCACACATACATGTCAAAACTAAAATAATATAACAATTATGACGAAAATTACATGTCTAAGTTAGATACACATTTTATTTCTTTGAAAAACTGTACGATAGTAATCCTGTAAAATGAGATAGTAAATGTTGAAATCCGTAGTTTTTATTGGTACAGCTGTTTAGAGGATGTTTTTCTCTCTCTAATGACGTCAAGATCAAATGTTTATTGTTGCAGGTTAATGTAGAAATTATTTAGTATTGCGTCCGGGTGCAAAGTGTCCGGGTCTAGACCCCTGTCCGGGTCTAGACGGTTTTACGGTAGTGATTGAAAAATTACCAAACTGGATTGGCTGGGACTCGAACCCAGGATGTCCTGGTAACTAGCTAGGTATCTTGTCTCCTAGACCACACGATCCTCTGTTCGAGAGCCATTCCAGTTCGATAACCATTTAATCACATATTTGTATTTATACTCTCTTTTAATGTGAGAAACAGTTATATTTAATTTCAAATATTATCATATATTAAACTTTAAATATTGACAAAATACGGTTTTGTCCATTTTTGAAAAATCATATAAAAAAAGCATAAAGTTCTCAAGCTTAAAACTTTTACAGCTAGCAGTCCTATAATAAGTCTATACAAGAAAAAAATTGAAGGTGAGTCTTTCTTCCTTTCAATAATTTTGCAGCTTTAAAAGTCCCGTTTTAGGTTAATTTTTACTTTATATTTGTGAATTTTTTCTCCTCTTTCCTTACTACTTAAATAATATTATGTAAAGCCAAGAAATCTAGAACATATTATTTTGATAATTTCGGTTTTTAGCTTGTCTTGATATCTGTAAAATGAACAGAGTTAGATACACTTCCGCAAAATTTGTTTTCAGTCAAAAAACACTCCCAAAGCAAACTCAAAATGGTCACTAAAAAAAAAAGTATGAGTCTGAAAATTTTTTTAACCCTCGTTTTGTACTCACCTGTTATTGGTGAGTAACTGATAAAAAAAAGTTAGAAAAATCAATAATGTTGAATAATATGGTTGGTTCATTTCTAATGGATTGACCATAAAAATTAAATTATCTCCAAAATGAGTACTCTTACAAATAAGTATGTATCTTTTCTGTAGAAAATTTTCTAAGTTACTTTGATAATTTAAATTTTTCCTGTAAAAGTGATCGTTTACGGATATTAACAAAATACCCCTGTCTCAGCATCCTGCATAACATAGCGAAGTTCCGTTTATAAAAGTTAGTTTTTCTTGGAAACTATTTGACATAGAATAATAGTTTAAAGACCTTTTTTTCTTCTCTTTCCAATGGTGTAAATATATATATATATATATATATATATATATATATATATATATATATATATATATATATATATATATATATATATATATATAAATTTTAGTGAATATTATTTTCGGTTTCTAGGGACCTTAAAACAAATTTGTGCCATAGTCCCGGGCTCAAGTCGTGTCATGATCGTGGCTGTAATAGCTGAATTCCATTCTGGAAATTCTCTAAAACCGGTTCTGGTGACTTTTAGCCCCACGCAAAATAGTTTGCGGCATTCGATGGCGTTTGGAACTTTTTGAAATTTTATTTAAAATCACAATATTAAGCTTCATATCAAAATCCAGCTTTCCGGAAATTTTCCTGAAAGACAAATTTCTCTAGTTTAAAATACAATATTACTGGTTTCTTGGCGCGCGGTTTAAACGAGGTGAGCAAGGTAGCAGGCGCGCTAACATCATATGGAAACATTTTCATGAAACGAGAAAGAGATCAATGATTTAAAATAAATATTAGCATATTTAAAGATTGGTGATATTATGAATATATTTAAAGGCATCTTAACAATGTAGATATATAAAATATGTAAACTTCATAATTTCAATAAAAGAAATTGTGTAACATAGCGTATTTATCGACTCGGGCAGTACTCCTGTTTCCAACCTCTCACTATGACAATATTTATACACCAGTATTTTGTCGTATCCATTCCCGGAATGAAGCAGTGCGTACGTAACCCGATGGATAACCAGATTCACAACCTAGTGACGATATAAAACTAACGATACCGACATGTACTGCACCATTATTGGTATAACGTACTAATGGGCCACCGCTGTCTCCCTAAAATTCCAAAAATAAAAATTATTTCTTTGCTAAAATCTGGAGGGAAAATAACGCTATAAATTAACACTTACATTGCAAGTACTCTGAATTGAAGTTCCTTTACAGCAAACTGTTGAGTCTATAATGTATTGTGGGGCGTAATATTGTTTGCATTGCTCGTTCGAGATGGTTGAAAGGTTTACGTAATTCAAATCTGGGCTTACAGAGCCTAAAAATATTAAATGTTTGAAAGATCGACTTCACACTTTTATTGATCAATATTATTAGTGCATACCTCCGGTTCTTGTCATTCCCCAACCGCTGACTGTGACGCCAATATTTGCGTCCAGACGATCGTTTGAGTTTGCAAGAGGGATTACTTTAACGTATTCTGGAACATGAAAAATATTTTCAATACATCATAAATTAAAAGGAATTTGAGGTTTTCATACGAAATAAAAGAAATACACCTTTTCCATGTTAGGTCGCCTTTTAACACTCCTCAGTACTCTTGAAATAGTCAGACAAAGAATTCAATAACAAAGAAAACTTACCATTAAGTTGAGCTTTCTGCGCCAATTTGATTAATCCAACATCATTATTTAACGTGCTAGGATTGTATTGTGGATGATTGATACCACGTTCACCAGGAATCACTTGCAAGCTAGCTTCACCAGAGCCAGAACTTTTCAAAGTTCCAAGTCGGATCGAAAAAGATGACGATCTGAAAGCAAAAAGAAAAAAAAATCACTCACTTATAACAATTCTCCTATTTTTGTATTTTTAAAAACAAAACTCAGAGACGTACTGGTAAACACAATGACCAGCTGTTAAGACCCAATCGGGACTGATCAATGTACCACCACAGAAATATGAACCACCATTTTGTACAAAGTTAACGGCCACTTGCCACGGGAACTGACCAGGTCTAGCCGGTTGGCCTTGAATAATACGTCCATTGAAACCAAAAGTTTGTAAGTCGAGTCGGGTGAGTGGTCGACTTTCGATTATCGCTCCCTAATAAATATAAACAATAAATTCATACAAATATTAAAGATAAGTTAAATATTATTTGAGAAATAAATATATTACCTGGCTACAACCAAAGACTAACGTGCACAAGACAATTAATTGGAAAAACATTTTGGAAAGTGATATTGAGCGAAAACGATTCCTCAGTATTTATATATGAATTATAAATAGAATACCTACCAGATTAGAGTGGATATAATGTTTGTTACCGTAATACCTAAGTAAATAACTTCAAGTGCAGATTAGTTACAAAAAATTATAGGGTAATTCTCTGGCAAGGTGAGATACCTAAAAATTCATAATTTTATTTTTGACGATTTTTATAATCTATAAGTGGTGGGCTATAAGTTTTGTGATATCTGTTTGTTTCTGTAGAGTACATGTAGGCAATATGACCCATCTGTAAATCTACTAAAATCATGTTTCCTGTTTTTCTCCGAATCATTTGCAATGGAGAAAACGAAAATAATATTAATCAGTAGTGCGTTCAATAAGTAAGTAGTACGCCTAAATTCTCTTTACGATAGCCTTACGAGTAAATAAATTTTATAATCTAAAATTTTAATTGCTATTTTTGTAAAAGTTTCTATAGTTTCTAGAATTTTCAATATATTGAACTTCAATGTGGTGTTTAATGTGCCCTTTCCCTTTTCAAGTGTGAATCCAAAATACAAACGTAGCGAATTCCCGTTTACAAAAAAATTCGGAAAGTAGTTGACATATTAAGTTAAAGAATTATTCTAGAAACCTTTTTTATGTGATTTTTTCTCCTTTCACTAATGGTGTAAAAAAATGTCACAAAACTTTTGAATTTGTGGAAATTTTGGGAACAAAACTTACTTTTTTCATGAAAAATGCCCGAAGAACCTTGTTCCGAGCATCGGATGCGTCTGGCTGAAGAACTCATCCAAGATTTTTGGACATTCAACGTTTTTACCAAATTTCGTAAAAGCAGGATGCATATACGTACACACACACACACACACACACACACACACACACACACACATATATATATATATATATATATATATATATATATATATATATATATATATATATATATATATATATAAAAGTGAATGTCGACTTTTCGACTTCTAGGGATCTAAAAACTAATTTATATTATTGTTTCGGGCTCAAATCGCGTCATGACAGTGGCTGTAATAAGTGAATTTTCAGTTTGAAAATTCGCTAAAATTAAAAATTACAGTCAGTAACACTTGCTAAGAACTTTCAAGTAAAATTATTTTGGATATTTTGAGTCGATATTTTTATACAATATAGAGAACCAAAATTGTAATAAAAATTAAAAGAAAAAATGCAGCTTTTTGCAAACAGTTAATAAGGATAATTTTAGTTTTAATTAACGAAATAAATTTTATACATAATAACTTAAACATTATTATTACTTTATTCCATCAATACTTTCCCAAGAATTTAGAACATTTTCAAGAATTACGAACCAGGATTGTTTCTTAAATACTTCTACATATTTTTTAAATGACTACAAAATGAGCACCAATTTTTAACGAAAATTACTTGACTTGTTTGCATCATTTTATTTCAAGTGGTTTGTTAATACCTTACACGCGCTAACGCTGAAATGAAATAAGAAATAAATAAAAAAGTATTTAATTTTAGAATCAAATTAATTAAGGTAGTTGGTCCATAAAACGATTTCTTTAAAGGATCTTAACGAAACTTCTCTAGATATTTATTTAATTCAATACCAATAATACGAGCCCTTACCGAAAAAAATATTGACCACCCCAATTTTGAGAAAAACGATTTCGAAGTTCTGTAATTTTAACACCGGCTCTTATGGGAAAACTTTATTTTTTTGAATAAAATGAAAACGTGTCAAAGGGATTTGATAAAAATTTAATATGTTATAAAATATAAAGTTACAAACCATGTTTAATAAGAAATCTGTTTTTCAACAATGATTTTATATTGCTACAATATAAGCACTCGGAAATTAAAAAAAATAAGTGGTCTACAAATATAATCACTGAAGAATATTAATACATTATTTAATTTTTAATAAAAGAAAATTTTTTCGCTGAGATATACTTTTGTTCCTGACTATCTCAGAGCAACTACGTTAAGCAAGTTCAAGTAGCACTTACTAAGCATCAATCAATGATAAAAAAAACTCATTTTTCTTATCAATAATTTAATAATTCATACAAGAGCGGATACAGGAGTGGCGGTCATGGGCATTATGATCTCCTTTGGAACAGAAAATAATTCAAATTTTATCCTGGTTTTCTGCTGACATCATCAAGTTGATTAAAAATTTTAATGATTAAAACACCGTAAATAAAATGATTGAATAATGATATTGGGAACAAATTACAAGTTTTCGAAGTCGTTTTTTCATTTTTACCAAAATTAGGCACGTAGGAAAAAGGCCTCTGACGGATCACCTTAATTCAAATTACTTCAATATGGTTTGCTTTGAGAAAGAGGTAACTCTTAACTTGTTGATGTCAACGGGTCTATTAAAATTTTCCAGTTCCTTAAAAACCGTAAGTAAAATGATAAAGTGACGAAGCTGGAAGCGGGTTATAAGTTTTTAAAGTCGTTCTTTTTATCTTTATCACAATTAGACAAATGGAACAACTAAAGAAAGGTTCTCTGTCCGGATCAGTTACATTTGTAAAGAAGTAGGGTCGTTTTTATAGCAAAAATCAGAAGCTCACATGCAAATTATACTAATCCAATCAGTCACCTTAATACAAATAATTTCAGTATGGTTTGCTTTGAGAAAAAAGGAATTTTTTTAATTTAGTGACGTCATCTAAAATTTCTCAGTACCTTAAAAACTGTTAATAAAATGACAAAATGATGAAACTGGAAGAGATATATCTATTGCTTTTTGAAGTAGTTTTTTTAATGCTAACTTCAGTATATTTTTTTAAAATTTGCAATATCAAGAAAAGCATTATGAAACCTTCCGTAGCTCCCTCCAAATTTAATAGCTGGATTCGCCACTGAATGCATACTAACTTTATATTGGAAACAAAATATATAGCTATTACATAATGCAAAGAATAATATACCGGTTATGAATATTATAATGAGTGTGGATAAAACTAAGATTACTAAAAATACCTTAGTCCGAAATATGTTTTGCACTTTATCCGAATAATCTTAGGTTTATCTAATTTATTAATATAAGGGAAATAACGATAATAAAAATAATTTTAATAAAACTGAAACTGATATCTTTTATTTATAAAACTAATAAGAATTAAATATTTTAGCAGCAAAATATGTAAAAAACAAGATAGTTCCATATTACTTTTTTCCATTATCGATCAAAGAAGCGTTTACCTTGTCTCAGTTTAGAGAAGCTAATTATGTTTATTAGAGTCGTGGGGAGAAATGGCGGATCTCAGCGATAAATGAAATTTTTTCCCAAAAATACAGTCGATGAGACCCCACTCACCCTAGCCCCCCCTCCACGTTTTAGAACTGAAAAAACAAATAGCGTATAATTAGGAGCTATTTATGAGCTTACGTATTCCGTGATTTAAAGATTTTGAGCTCGACACACTTGAGCTGAGCACGGATTTAATATTTTTAGTGGGTGGGGGGGGGCTGAGTTGAACTCGACTCAGCCCCCCGCCGCTTAAAAATAAAAATTTCAGACCATTTTTTTCACTTTTGAACAAGTATAATTTTAATTTTTGTGCTCACCCCCGTAGTCTCCAAACTACCCTTAATTGATGAAATTTGAGAAAGAATCAGAGAGGTACCTACTTGAAAAATAAAATACCCCTGTCGCAGCACCTGCATAACATAGCGAATTTCCGTTTATAAAAATCCGTTTTTCTGTTTTTTTTTTCACCCTTCTAAGTGAATTTTCCTCCTCTTTCTAATGGCGTAAATAAATGTCGCAAAAATTTTTTAACTTGAGACAATTTTGGCAAAAAACTAATTTTTTTCACGAAAAATGACCAAAAAACCATGTTCCAGGCATCCGACATGGCTGGCTAACGAACTTGTCCAAATGTGTGGGACCAAATACAAATATAATATATAAATTTTAGTGAATATTATTTTCGGTTTCTAGGGATGGGACTTAAAAACAAATTTCTGCCATAGTCTCGGGCTCAAGTCGCGTCATGACAGTGGCTGTAATAGCTAAATTACATTCTGGAAATTCGCTAAAACCACCCATAAAACCTATAAGTCTAGCAAGTACTTAACACATTAATATTTTTTGTATATATCAACATCTAATAAACATTTCAGCCCCTTTTTGACAATCCTGCCAGAACTAAAACACTTTTTTAAATTTTTTTTATTGTTAAAATTCAGTGGCGACGCGTGGGAGTAGACAAGGGAGACAGTGTCTTCCCAAAAAAATTAAATTTCATAAAATTTAAAATCTTTTAAAAAATTTAAAATAATTATGTAAGTTTTATAATATTGGCCATTTTCAATACATTCACATTTTCAAATAAAACGTATATACAAATATATAATATATATTTGTTTACACTTTACACCCATATACAATAATGTCAATAATATAATTATACATATAACCTGAAAAATAGGAGCCTCTGTGGTCACAAGATAAGTTACAAGCACGTTACAAGTCTATTTAAACGCAAAAGACATTTTTAAATTTGTTTATCCTGGCTCTGCATGTATGTGTAGACAACTGCCTATTTACATATTGACACACACACAGTCTGCATGTATGTAGAGTATTCTCCAACATTTTTTTTACATCATTATTACTCAACAACTAAGAAAGATTTTGGAATAATTTTTTCTTATCTTTGTGTAAAATGTAGTATTCTTCTTAATAGTACAAAAATTATCAAAATATATTCAGTACTTTTTAAATAATAATAAAAAAAAACTGAAACAATAATGGAAAATCTATTTCTATCCAGTGCCAAGGTACTAAGGTTGACACAACGATGGTTGTCTCCAATCTCCAGTATATATTTTGGTTTTGGTTACTGGTATAATACGTACACACTGTGCGTACACATGCCATTGTTACCTACGTAAAATTCAAATATTTTTGTTGTAAGTTAATTGCTAGTTGGTTCAGTTCCGTTTTTTTAATATTTTTCTAATTAATTTTAGATTTTTTTGTTTATTATTTAAATATTGGAGCCTTTGAATAAAATTTGTATTTATTTTCAATTTGTTTTTCTTTACTGTCTGTTTAAGTGTGTTACA
The DNA here is from genome assembly GCA_035578155.1 of Brachynemurus nebulosus. Lineage (NCBI taxonomy): Eukaryota > Metazoa > Arthropoda > Insecta > Neuroptera > Myrmeleontidae > Brachynemurus > Brachynemurus nebulosus. The sequence continues at coordinate 5,736,000 of JAPWDM010000018.1, read as the reverse complement.
TTAAAAATTTTAATTTTTTCCCTTTTTTTTTAGAAATAATAAAATATGAATCTAATTTAAAAACTACAATATATCCGAAGGACTAATTTCAGAACTAGTTATTTTAAAGACATTCAATTTTTAAGACATTCAATTCAGATTAACTGCAAAACAAAACAAAAATTTTAATATCTTTTACTCTTAGCGCAGTGGACACAAATGGCTGGTCAAAAATTTCGACATTTTTATTTTACAATCAAAGTGTTGAATCAGAAGAAAAACACTTTAATAAGGCTGAGAAAGACTACAGATTTCGAAGTCTCCCCAGGTAATAATTTCACGCGTCGCCACTGAAAATTGAAACATTCTTTTGAAGACGGTTAAAATTACTATATTTTACATTAAAATGTCGACACAATCACCCCCTAGTTAATTACCCCTAGACTTGATGCTAGAAAATTGAGAAAAAACAGGTCATATAGATTTTTTTAATTTAGATTTTATTTGTAACTAGCTGTGGCTCGTGGTTCCACCCACATAAAATTTTCTAAATTATAGGTCCAATTAAATTTCTTAAATTAAATTAAATCAGATATTCCGAAATTCTAAGCAGAGTCAATTATTTATAGCGCTGGGGTCTGCCCGCCCAACGACTCTATAATAACTATCTTCATATTTTAATAAGATCGCTAATATTCGCACCGCAAAAACTTTACGTAGGTAGGCTTTTCAGGGTATCAAGGTTTTGGGGGAAAATTTTCATCCCCTCTTTCATCTTTTTTGGAGATCTCTATAGTATTTGAGCAAAATTTTGTCAAAATTTCTTCAGTTTTTTAATTTGAAATTTATTTGGTGTCACTGATGGACAATTTCGACCATATTTTCATTTAAATTTGATGTTCTGAAATTTTATACAAAATCAGTTCCTTATAGAGCATCGCTTGGCATGCCCAGCGACTTTAAAATAATCTTATTCATATTTCGATAACATAGTTTGATAAAATTTTGTCAAGATCGTACCAGCTGTTTAATTAGAGTCCTATTGGATTAGCGCTGTGAATTAACTTTAACCTCATCTTACTTTTAAATCAGATATACTGAAAATCTCTGCTATTTTCGTATTTCAATAACGTATCTAATTTTCACACCTTCAGATAGTCACATTGATAACTTTAAGAGTACGTTAATTTGCGAGATGATTCGAGCTCCCAAGGCTCTGGAGAATATTTCCAAACTCGCGTTAATTTGTTTCGGATTCTTAATAATATGTGAGTAAAGGTTAAGATCCATTCAGTCGTTTATTTTGTTTTTTTTTGAGTCTCCCGAACCCTAGAGGGCAATTTTAACTTCTCGTTCACTATTCTCAGAATCTCAGTACTATTTGAGCATAATTAAGTCAAGATTCGCTCAGCCAATTTTTTGTTCTCTTTGAGAGCTTCGGACCTTAAAGATTAATTATAATGTAAAGTTTATTTTTTTCAGGACCTCACTAGTATTTGCGAAAAATTTAGTAATGGTACGTCCCACCGTTTACTTTAAACCCTTTTTGGGGCCCTACGGTCCTGTGGCGTAACTTTCACTTAACTCTAACATTTTCTTTCGGTTCGTATGCCAATTTTACCTATAGTTTTCTTTCATCATTTTTTTGATCTCTACTACCGTTTCTTCGAAACAATTGGAATAGATAAAGACAGTACATATTTCGTTTTTATATATACACCAGGATTTGTAGATTGAGCCAACCTGAATTATCCTGCATCAAAGTCCTGCATCCTTCAAAATGTCCTGCATTAAAATCTCCTGTGAATCGGATTCGTTTAACTCCTTGTAGTGCTTCCCCAAAGGTAGCAAGAAGAATGCCACCCTAAAACACTTGAAACTCATAAGGGAATATCTCCCCCGCCGCCTTAAGTCCGCAAGTAGTACCATAGGTGTGAGGTCTAGACATTTCGGTGACGTACTGACGTTTTGTAATATAAGGAGATCCCGATTGCTCCTGAGAAAAAACTCTAAATCTTTCCCAGTTATTTGACACATGACTAACAATGTTAGCACGAATTTGAGCAGCCATTAAGACATGACCGTACATCAAATAGGAAAGGGAGGAAAATAGGCAGGCGCCATCGCCGGGAATTTTTATTATTTGGCATTGGGTTTGTGTTTGGTTGACTATAATAATTTCCTCTTCCATAACTGATAATAGGAATAACTATTTCCAATTGAATAATGACTACTTTAGTTTTATTATCAAAAAAAAAATTTTTTTAAGAATTGCTACTGAACAATACTATTTATTAACTAAAGCTTTAATACTTAACTAAATATCCTTTTTTGTTTTGTAATTGCTTCGTCGGTACCGGAATGCAAATTTTATATCGTCTTAATTTGACATACGATAGAGATATACAACAATCTCATCATCATGAGGTTTCGCTTAATGATGTTCTAATTTTATCTGTTGATGTATTTTAAAAAATTGTAAAACACATTTACTGTAGTATAATATAAAAAAAAATAGCCATCATACTTACACTGTATTGGTAACAGTAAAAGAACCAATAATATCAAATAATTAATTAAATTTGAATAAATTTAGATTACAAAGATTCAAGTTAAGAATGTCAGTAGGACACAATGCGTATTAAATAAAAACCTTATCTATTTAAAGTATGTAGTAACCTTAGCTATTAGTTTAAAATTACAAAAATTATTTTTCTGCAAATACATAGCAACTACCAATTTGTATGATTTTTTGACAATTGGCCACAGATTGCTGTAATACAGTAATAAAAAATTGATATTTACGGTTTTTCGTAAATTTCGACGGTCAGACAAAAAATTTTGCAAAACCCTTTCTTAGCGAGCGCCTACGACCCAATAGGCACCTACATGCCAAATTTCAAGTTTGTAGGTATTGTAGTTTTGGAGATTTTGTGATAGGTGAGTGAGTGGTATTTCGAATTTATATATATATATATATATATATATATATATATATATATATATATATATATATATATATAAATTCGAAATACCACTCACTCACCTATCACAAAATCTCCAAAACTACAATACCTACAAACTTGAAATTTGGCATGTAGGTGCCTATTGGGTCGTAGGCGCTCGCTAAGAAAGGGTTTTGCAAAATTTTTTGTCTAACCGTCGAAATTTACGAAAAACCGTAAATATCAATTTTTTATTACTGTATTACAGCAATCTGTGGCCAATTGTCAAAATATATATATATATATATATATATATATATATATATATATATATATATATATATATATATATATATATATATATATATAGATGATTGAGTTACGAAATTCAAAAGGATATTTTAAAAATGTGTGTATTCGCTATGAGTTTTTGCCTGGAGGGAATCCAGTTCCTCAAAATCGGCTCCAGCGCTCAAGATGGACAGAATATATCAGTTTATCAGGACGGCATTTGTACATAATTTTAATATTTTCTTTAAGAAATAGTATTTTGCTTTAAATACTTATTTGATTTTTTCAAGGCGAGTATTTATTACGATTTCTATTTACCAGATTCTACAAAATAAAAAAAAATCATTTATAACACTTATCAAACGTTATTTTATTTTGAAATTTTCAAAAAAAATATAAAAGTTACTTCTTATATGCTTTTTCTAGGTTAATTATTGAAAAATATTCTATTTTCAAACATTTTTGAAGTAAAATGAGCAGATGTATGGCTTGTATTAAACAAGTTTCAGCTTTTTAATATATTTTCGCCTTAAAATATTTAATATTTTCAAAAATGTATGATATAATATGTCAAAATTTAAAATTATTTGTTGTGTTGTCAAAAAAAAAAAAAAAAAAATGAATGAAAATTTATTTACGAGTAAAATGCTGTGTTTATACATTATAATTATAACAGTATTGTCATTTGGATAGAAAATTACATAAAAATATTATTGTTTGAATATGGTTTAACGTAATTTTTATGCGATTGTAGCAAACTCTTATTAATTTTAGTAAGGTGTAAACATAATCTAAATTCTGACCATATCACATAAAACAAATTTTCTTGGTAATTTTCCTATAAAAAAATGGAATAGATAGATTATAAACATTTATTCAACTGCGAGAAATATAATATAGCTGAATCGTTAAATTGGATTAAAAAAATCAAGACACGCCATTTATAAAGCCTTTTTTTTCCGAATGTAGCATCGCAAAAAGTGAGACAGAAAAAAAGACTGCTAAACAAAAATTGATAAATATTTTTCTAATGAACCGATTTTCAAAATTGAGACTTCATTTTAAGACTTTCATGAGAGTTCAAGACAAAAAAATGACATCATGATGTTTTGCCAAAAAAGTCTATTTATTCGGAATTTTGAAAATTAAAAATAATTGGGAATTTGATATGTGAAAAAATCAAATAAAAATGCATGAAATATTGGTTTTTTAAGAATATATTTCAGTTCTGTTACGCAAAATGTAAAAAAAAAGAATTGAACTTATTCAAAGGCGCTACAATCGCTGCAATATAGTATTCTTTGATTCTCGCAGGTCGCCATCATCTGCCAAAAAAGCAACGCGTATCAATTTTATTGCTATTTCCAGTGTATGGGTACTAAACTCTTTAAATGATCAAGACGAGTTAACTCGTCCTGCAATATGGCGGCTCAAAATGCTGTGATTTGTATATATTCACTGGTACAGGTGCCGCCATCTGTGACAGATTTTCCGAAATAGGGTATAATTCTAAATAATGTTCAATTTTATCAACATAGTTGATAAAATATATACGAGCATATATTCAGTCAAATTTATATTTTGTAAATTCCTAGGGTTTTTCTTAACCTTATCTATTGTACTTATCACTGGCAGTAAAAAGTCCGGCATTTTGAGACAAAAATTTTTTTCCATATGGTTTGTTTAAAAGGGTTAAAATATGAAAATCAACACCGAAAATTATATTATCTAATGTTTTATTGCAAAATTAGGTTATTATAAAGTGAATCAAAATTATTCCAGCAAGAAAATAAAAATAACTTACCTAAACAAAACACTGACGTAAACTACAAACCGGGGTAGATATTAACCCCACACTAGCATCACGTCTTCACTCCGTCACAGGAGACAAGAGACTGAAGGGTTTCCCTACCTCACTCTACTGTTAGAACCTTGAACTAAATTATGGTATAGGTGTCCAGTCGATAATGTCACTGACTAATTTAAAAACATGGTTTAAAGTTTACCTGATATCTACCCCGGTTTGTCGTTCTAGGATTAAGCTTCATATCAAAATCCAGCTTTCCGGAAACTTTCCCGAAAGACAAATTTTTCTAGTTTAAAATACAATATTACTGGTTGCTTGGCGCGCAGTTTAAACGAGGTAAGCAAGGTAGGAGGGCGCTAACACCATATGGAAACTTTTTCATTAACAGAGAAAGAAATGAATGATTTAAAATAAATATTAGGATATTTAAAGATTGGTAATATTATGAATATATTTAGAGGCATATTAACAATGTAGATATATAAAATAAAATATGTAAGTTTCTTAATTTCAATAAAATAAATTGTGTAACATTAACATGCGCATTTATCGACTCGATTAGAAATCTGCGGGCAGTGCTTCTGTTTCCAACCTCTCACTATGACAATATTTATACACCAGTATTTTGTCGTATCCATTCCCGGAATGAAGCAGTGCGTACGTAACCCGATGGGTAACCAGATTCACAACCTAGTGACGCTATAAAACTAACGATACCGACATGTACTGGACCATTATTGGTATATTGTACTAATGGGCCACCACCGTCTCCCTAAAATTCCAGAAATAAGAATTATTTCTTTGCTAAAATCTGGAGGGAAAATAACGCTATAAATTAACACTTACATTGCAAATACTCTGAATTGAAGTTCCTTTACAGCAAACTGTTGAATCTATAATGTATTGTGGGGCGTAATATAGTTTGCATTGCTCGTTCGAGATGGTTGTAAGGTTTACATAATTCAAATCTGGGCTTAGAGAGCCTAAAAATTTTAAATGTTTGAAAGATCGACTTCACACTTTTTATTGATCAATATTATTAGAGCATACCTCCAGTGCTTGTCCTTCCCCAACCGCTGACTGTGACGCCAATATTTGCGTCCAGATGATCGCTTGAGTTTGGAAGAGGGATTGCTTTAACGTAATCTGAAACATGGAAAATATTTTAATTAAATCATAATTTAAAGGAAAGAGGTTTTTATACGAAATAAAAGAAATACACCTTCTTCATGTTAGGTCGCCTTTTAACAATCCTCAGTACTCTTGAAATAGTGAGGCTAAGTCAGACAAAGGATTCAATAACAAAGAAAACTTACCATTAAGTTGAGCTTTCTGCGCCAATTTGATTAATCCAACATCATTATTCAATGTGTTAGGATTATATTGTGGATGCCTGATACCACGTTCACCAGAAATCACTTGCAAACTAGCTTCACCAGGGCCAGAACTTTTCAAAGTTCCGAGGCGGATCGAATAAGATGATCCTCTGAAAGCAAAAAGAAAAAAACATTCACTCACTTATAACAATGTTTATTTTCTTAAAATCAAAATTAAAGCACATACTGGAAAATACATTGAGCAGCTGTTAAAACCCATTCGGGACTGATCAATGTACCACCACAGAAATACGATCTGTCACCTAGTACAAAGTGAACGGCCACTTGCCACGGGAACTGACCAGGTTTAGCCGGTTGGCCTTGAATAATACGTCCATTCAAACCAAAAGTTTGTAAGTCGAGTCGGGTGAGTGGTCGGCTAGCGATTATCGCTCCCTAATGAAAGTAAAAAAAAACAAATTCATACAAATATTAAAAATAAGTTAAATATTATTTGAGAAATCGATAAGTATATTACCTGGCTACAACCAAAGACTAATGTGCACAAGACAATTAATTGGAAAAACATTTTGGAAAATGATATTGAGCGAAAACGATTCCTCATTATTTATATACAAATTATGAATAGAATACCTACCAGATTAGAGTGGATATAATGTTTGTTATAATAATACCTAAGTAAATAAATTCAAGTGTAGATTAGTTAGAAAAAATTATAGAGTAATTCGCTGGCAAGGTAAGATACCTAAAAATTCACAATGTTAGATTTTGACGATTTTTATCGGTGGGCTATAAGTTTTGTGATATTTGTTTGTTTCTGTAGAGTACCTACATGCAGGGCCGGTTCTAGGGTTTTGAGCGCCTCGAGCAAACAAAATTTGGCGCCTTTTCATACAAGAATATACAAATTTACTGTAAATTAAAAAATAATAGTAAGAAAAGGCAAAAACTCAAAATTAGAAAATAAAGGACTGTGTTAAAAATTTATTTATTTAAAAAAATTTACAATTGAGTATTTGACAAATTTCGAAAGAGGGTTTTGAAATATTCCAAAAGATTTAAATATAATCCCAGTAATTGATTTTTGTATAAAAAAGCGATTTAAGGGGAAAGAAAGTTTCTTTTTATTCAATTTAATTTTGGTGCGAAAACACTTGGTCACGTGTCAGTGACGTAACATCACGAACCAGTTAGCTTTTTATATTATTATTTAGTAGGTATAGTAGGCGTGAGGAGTTTATTTTCAAAAAGCAATTTCTAAGAAAAAATTGATTTTGAGATTAATATGGAGTTATAAACTTGAATTAGAAAGTCATTATTCTAAACGGAAATTTTTTTCCAAAACTAATTACAAAGTAACGAAAAAGGACATTAAATTTTAAGTTTATTTTTAAAAAAAAATCTGAATAGAAATAAATTTTAGAAATTGCGTTCTGAAAACAATTTTTAAACTGAAATATCTTTAATTCCTTGGATTAATAATGATCGTTAATTTGAAATTTTTAACGGACAAAATTGTACCTTAGCAAAGAAAAAATAAAACTGGAACTGAAAACCCAACAGAAAATATTACGTTTTATAAATGTTGCAAGTCAAAAGGAAAAACAAAAACAGATAAATCTAAATTACTTAATGCTATCCCATATTTTAAATAATAAAGCAAAGATTTTACTTAGCAAAAAAATCACGTTTATTTTTTAATTGTGACAATTGTTTCAAGCTTAAAAGCCCATTTTCAAACAAAGTAAGATAATAAGTATTAATAGATTTGAGCGTTACTATGTGGTATTCCATATTTGTAAATAATAAACAAATACTTTACTTCGCAAAGTACCTACGACTTTTATTTTTGAAATTGTGACAATATTGTTATTCACTGGTAAAAAATCCGTAAAAATGTTGCTGGTGATAGAAGATCTCATTTTATTCGAAAATTACATTTTGTTAGAAATTGTTTTTTGAAAATACGCTCCACCTTCATTAATGTATAAATAATTTTATATATACTTTGTCATTATTGATTTGTCATTAATTACATGTTGCCTGATTTTTAATTTAATAAAAATGGAATAATGAAATGGAATAATAGATTCGTTTGAGCTAGCAAACTTCTTTGCTTCAAATCCCAAATTTTTTTCAGCAAAATTTAAAAATGTAAAGACTAAAATGTGAGTATCTTTTTTATAAGTATCCCTTTGCAATATTAAATGCTTCCGTGCTGTGACGTCACATGCCCAAATGAATCTTTTCAACCATTTCACCCGCTAATTCCAAATTCGTAATTTTTATTTAGACAAATAATATATTTATATATTTTTTAAATTAATATATATGGTTAATCATTATCACTGAATCATGCGCTATGTTATTCACTATATTTTACTATCAATTGCAACATCAGTCAAATACCCAATTGAACTGCTAACTGCAGAAAGGGAACAAGTCCAAAATTTTTCAAATGCGTTTTTTTGGGTTAAACTAAAGATGATGTATAGACTAGTGTTGGGTCGAAGCGACTCTTTTATGTGTGCTAGCACACATGACTCCGCACAGAGTGAGCGACTCTTTTGGAGCACACAACGTACTAAGCATACTCGCATACTGTGTTACGTGTCACGTTGTGTGCGATTAAGTTTGAAACGAATCACAACTCTTCTGGTGCACACAGCACAGTGTTTGTTTTGTTGTGGTATATGTGCTGTCCTGTCCTTTCTTTTATTGCCCTGTCGTTTCTTTTATTGTCCTTTCCATATTTCCCTTTTATTGTCTTTTATTTGTCCTTTTAAGTAGGTACATTTTAAAGTCTGTATTAAATAAAATAAAATATACTACTTCTTTACTCTGCGGGAGTGGTTTCCTGTACAGTATTTCGGACATATTAATAAAATAACATATAATTAATACGTAAAAAAGTCATACTGTTCAATTCATATGAAATTTATTTAAAAATTATAAACTAGAACACAATTTGTCAAATGTCAACCCAGGATGTAGGAACCCGTAAATTAGTGCATAATATGTATCTTGTTCATTTTTGAAAAAGTTGAAATCTTTTGCTTGTGCCATAATATGCAACATATGTTAATCTGATGTCCAGTTGTAGCATGTACAGAAAAAAAAAATGTGCTCAGTTATGTGCCATGTGTAGTAATGACTTGTAAGAGTCGCACAGCACACCGCACACTTAAAAGAGTCACTCTTTTGGAGTGACTCGCACACGTGCGACCCATCACTAGTATAGACGGATGATTTACAACAGAAAGGGAACTTTTCTATCATCTGTTATGGCCATATTAAGTAGTTCATTTATGCGTTTACTGCAGATAGAGTACAAGTCTATACACCATCTTAAATTTAAAGCAGCAAAAAAATTTTAAAAATTTTGGACTTGTTTCCTTTCTGCAGTTAGCAGTTCAATTGCTAACTATTTTTGCTATTTTCTATTTGATTATAAGTGGTTACCTATAAAAAAAATTTAAGATTTTATTTTATTAATTTTATTAATTTTTTTGCTATTATTTTATTTTTTAACAACTAGCAACGAAATTTTTAAGAAAGATAGCAGTTTCTCAGCAAAGAATTTTTCGACATTCGGAAATAATTGAAAAATTTTTCATCATTAGTTCTGAGTTTTCTTATAAATAATATTACAATTATTCAATCTGTTGACAATAATAAAATAATTAGCCTTGTGAGCTTTATTTGGTATTATTAAAGAAAAAACAATTTGTTGCTTGCTAAAAAAATCGATGTCTCATGAAAAATGATCAATTTTAATTTATAAAATCTAAAAAAATAATGAATGTAAAAAATACATTTAGGTAATATGACTAAGGTGACCAGACGTCCTGTTTTCAATTTGTCCCGTTTTGGCAATATTTGAACTTATACGCTATTTTATGAAAAATTTTATTCGTTATCATTAGGCTAAGAAGATAATTATTCATATTCTGATGATAAAATGAACTTGTTTATTATTCGGAATAAAATACTATCAGTGGTGTAAGAGGTTTGGCTATGATTTCCTTGATAATATCCTTTTGTTTTTCTATCTTCCTACTCCTAACACAAATTATCTATCCAAATTATCGTTTCATTATCAAAGGTCTCATGCTACAATGGTGGTGGAATCATCCGCCACCAAATTAATTTTATGGTAGAAAGAAAAATTAGCACTCTAAATGACTTTAAAAAAACACCATTATTGACTTAAATTTTCAAAAATTTTCCGGGGGAGGGCCTCGGACTCCTCTTTTTCCATGGAGAGTACTCCGTATACCCCAAACCCACCGGTAAGGTCGGCTGTCCCTAAGCTCTTTACAAATTTGGTCACCATAAATATGACTCATCTGTAAATCTACTAAAATCTAGTATTCCGTTTTTCTCCGAATCAATTGCAATTGAGAAGACAAAAATAATATTAATCAATAAGTAAGTAGCATGCTAAATTAGCTTTACGATAGCTTTATGAGTAAATGAATTTTATAATCTAAAATTTTTCAATTGCCATTTTTTGAAAGTTTCTAGAGTTTTAAAGTTTTCAAAATATTGAACTTCAATGTGGTGTCTCGTATGTCCTTTACCTTTTCAAGTGTGAATCCAAAATACAAACATAGCGAATTTTCGTTTACAAAAAATTCGGAAACTAGTTGACATAGAATAATAATTATTCAAGAAACCTTTTTTTATGTGATTTTTGCTCCTTTTACTAAAAAATGTCACAAAACTTTTGGATTTATAGAAATTTTGAGGAAAAAACATTACATATGATAGTCCAACTTCAGAACCACTTATTGTGACATTATTTTATCCACTATCAGTGTGTTAATAGCAAAAATTAGTGTATATAAACTAGTATGTAATTTAAGAGGGTGACTCACCCCCAATCCAATGTTGCACGAACTCAATTTTGAATTCGAGAATTTCATTTCTATGTTATTCTAATTGTCTTAAGCTATTTTCCATGAAGAAGAACTTCTTGAAATACCCAAATAGTACGATTATTCGACATAGTCACCACCTAGTTAACTACCCCTAGACTTAATATTAGGATATTGAGCAAAAACAGGTCAATTAGATTTTTTGACGTAGATTTCAAATCTGTAAACAAAATTTTTATATTGTTTATTTTTCACCCTCTTTTTGCAAAATTAACTCCCAAATTTTAACCCCCAACCACCCCTGTTGATGTAATTTGAACAAATTGCATATCAATAGATAGTTCTTTAAAAAAGAGTAATATCGCCAATTTAAACTTTTGCTCTATCTCTTACTGTTTTCGAGATATTTGAAAAATTAAATTTTTACCCCAATTTTTGGAGGGCGATTTCACCCCTTCAAACCGTTTTTCCGCAGATAAAAAAAAACGTGTCCCTTAGTTTTTAGTGTTCTACAACATATTTAAGTTTCATCAAAATCGATAGGTCCGGCCTCGGGACCTTTACTTGTAAGTCCGAAATATGTTTTGGACTTTATCTGAATAATCTTCTGTTTATCTAATTTGTTAATATTACGGACATAACGATAATAAAAATAATTTTAATTAAAAACTGAAATCTTTTGTTTATGAAACTTATCAAACTATGCAAAATATGTAAAAACAAGATAATCCCATATTACTTTTTTCCATTATCGATCAAAGAAGCATTTACTTTGTCTCAATTTAGAGAAGCTAATTACGTTTATCAGAGTCGTGGAGAGAAATGGCGGGGGTCTCAGGGAGAAACAAAATTTTTTCCCAAAACTACAGTCGATGAACAAAAAAAACATTCTTACACTTTTGTTGGGGCCTCTTACTAATGGCTCCGGGCCCCCTTTCTGAACCCCGGCTGCCTCCCCTTTCTCGTCGAGCGTGACTTTTATACTACTGATTACTAACATAAAAACTACTAGAGCTAGAATCTTGAAAAGATAGAAATCAGGTAATATAATTACTCATTAAAAAATGGAGTAGCAAGGAAATGAGGAAAAAGGTCCAGCAGTCTCATGTATCTTGAGATACAGCAATTACCGGTAACAACGTTTAAAGGATTCTGCAAAATTCCTAGCATATATATTCACAATAAAATAAATTAATTTGTTAGCAATAATGTAATAATAAATAGCTGGGATAAAATCCAACCTTCACGTCCCCGTTCGTGCCCGGCGGGCAACTGTTAGCTTCGGCTAGCAGGCTGACGAGGCTCTGGTATTTTTTCGACGACGACGAACGTCGTATGACCGACAGAGATATCCACCGTATGAGGGAAACACCACCGTCTGATTGTACGATAGCTTTCGCCCTGATGTCTGACAACAGGTCGTGTGCGTTTAGTATCCGTATGCGTGTGATTATCGAAGTCGTGATTCGTGTTCCGCCAAGTCGAATCGTGATATTTTTATACTGTGATTTGTGTAGTTTTGTCTGTGATTTCGTGCTGTGATCCTGCTTTTTTATTTGTTTTTAAATCTTATAGTGTCCCCTGGATGGTGCACTCCAGTGGACACAAAAGTGATAAATTGGCTGTGGTATTGCGTTGATTTTTTGTCCCTGTGACTTCGACGGGTAGGAATGCGGTACTCGACGCACTCGTTCGCGTCATCCAGGCGTATGAGTCGACATCTGCCCGAACGGCTTGAGCGAGCTCGCTTAGTAAGGAGATGTCGTCTTCCCTCATACGGATGCGAGCTTGAGCGTCCTGGGACTGCTTTTGCCCCGTCGGGGTCATAGGCACATAAGTCAGATATACTGTGATAGTCTGTGGCATTGTCCCGTTCTCTCTAGCCTCGACTCGGACGGACGTGGCCTAGTCATCCTACCGGTCTCCCGTGTAGGTTGACCCCGACATCTGATAGAACGGCACATGTACCCAGTAATCAGTTATCTGACAGAACAGTACATGTTGCTCAGTAGTCATATGTCACTGTCCCTACATGTGTGAGTTCCTAGGTGTTGACGAAGCCATTTCGGAATTGTCGAGACTATGGGGAGCGGAATCGTGTCACAGAGCAAGAAATTTTTGGAAATCTGTGATATTGTTGTTTTTATTTTTTAATAATATTGTTTTTTAATAATTGATTCTTCGTTTTTTTTAATATCTTTGTATGCTAGTTCCTTTTTTTTTCTGCACGCTTTGATTTTCTTTTACTTTTTATCATTTGTTATGCCACCAGAGGCTCTTCACACCTCTGATGGTATTGTTTTAACTTTTTTGGTTGTCTTTAATGTTGCTGGGCGGTTTTCTGAAAATATATATTTTACACCGTTTAAAAAAAAAATAATAACCTTAAATATATATTTGTGGAATTGCTCCGCACCACAGACCACTGCTCTCTTATTAAGTGGTGTGAAGATCGTTTTTTTTTTCTCAAAGTGAGGACAGGCCACCTTATTTGCGTGACCTGTTGTGTCACAATAGCCTGTCCTCATCGAGCATTCCTCTAGACCCTGGGATGGCAGGGTCTGCCTGTTAGTTTGCTTTTTATTGTATGTGTTTGTCCTTTGTCTATTGCATTTATGTGTCCCTGTCTATATGTGTGCTTTATCTTTTGTGAGTATGGCGGCGCATGCCCGTCGATGGTGATGCTGCCGGGCACTGCTGACCGCGCCATCCACCGGCAGCAGTGCTCCAATTTTATTTTAAAAAAAAAATAAATAATTTATCTATTGTATTTTTAAATTTTTCTATTTGATTGTATCACATTCCCTATTTCCTATATTTCCAAATAGTATATTTATACGTAATTGATTTAATACTGCAACGTTGAATCAATTACGCATGATAAAATTAAATTATGTCAGATATTTAATAATGTCTAAGATCATCTGATATTTTATTCAAATCAAATTTTCTCAAAACTATTATTTCTGAGATATGTGAGATTGGTGTAACAGAGCAGCGCCCCGATAGGTTGCCTTACTTATTTAGTGTTGCTACTCTTTCCAAGATTTCGTCTATTTTGGAGATAGATTCTGTAGGCGTAGCTTTTAAAAAGACATAGTAAAAGTAACGTTTCAGGAAAATCCACTTTTTTCACTAGTCATACACATACGATGGGTGACTCTTTGAGTAGTTAAAACATTAAATTAAATACGATGCCTGTTATATATACTGCGTGATACCACTCACTGAGTGATTCCATCTCTTTTGGTGCCTATCGCTTAGTAAAAATTCTTATCGGCCTCATAATATATTGTAAACATCAACTAAATAAAGTGTAAATGTTTGATATACGACCATATGAACACAATTTAACGTGTCATATGACTCAGCATATGATTATTTGTCATGACATTTATTTGTATAAATATATTATCTGATCATAAAAGAATGTAGTATATCGGACTGATCTTTAATTATGCCCGTGATCTTGTGATAATTTTACGAAGGTGAAGAACAGCGGATCAATGTGTTCGAAGTTGAAGATGTCATATTTAAAAACGGCGGCATTTTATAAATGTTCATCATATATTTGATGTAATAACGAGAGATGTCAGCACAGTTGGATATTGTTATAATGTATATATTATTTTGATGATTATCAGAATTCATTTTATTTATTTATTTATTTTTTATTCAAATTTTTCTCGTTTTGTTGCTTAAAATTTACATACGGTGTTTCTAGAGTTCAAAAATGTAATTATATTAATTTCGAATTATATTTATTAATTTAGGATTCGAATTAGTAATTTAGGTCCAAATTGTATAGAAATATTCAATAAATTGATCCGGATAAAATTATTGATGTTACAATGATTCTTCCACTTTCACCCTACATTTCTTTCCAAGAAAATTATGCTTGGCTTTCTTATTAGGTCATCCGAAAAGTTCGTGCCGTTTTCGGAGCCGCTTGAATGAATTCATATTTCTTCAAATAGCAACCGCAAACAAAACATGCAACAACATGTTAGTGTTAGGCCGATAGTGTTGCTTATAATATGCATCATAAATCTTTAAACAGTGCTTAAATAATTTTTTTTTGTCAGTAATAATGATCAATCTTAGACATCAAGGAACATCATGTAATGTTATACGAGTTTAAAAAAGGTACTAATGCAGCTGACGCAACGAGATATATTTGTACTGTTTATGGTGACGATGCGCTTTCCGACAGAACTTGTAGAAAGTGGTTTGCTAAATTTCAAAAGGTTATAATTTTTCTTTGGAAGATGAAGCTCCCTCCGGCAGACGTGTGTGTATTGACGATGAAACAAAGCGTCAAGAAATAAAGCGAAACCGGAGGCAAACTGTCAAGAATTAGCGGCAACTTTTGAGCATTCAAAATCCATAGTTTTCGGTCATTTGAAGAAAATTGGGATGGTCATTTACACCAAAAGCGGCACGAACTTTCCGGATGACTCAATAATACCGTCATTTCCATTTTCAGTCGAACAAACTCTTTCTTTAGGTAATGGTAAAATGGTACATTTTGAGAGTTCCATTCTAACTCTTAATCTGCAAAAGTTATTGCTATAGACTGAGATTATGTTATTATAATATTAACTGACATCATTTTTGTATGGTGAATTGTGCATATGATGATTTGTAGAGGGGAGGCTACAATTGGGGGTAAAGAGTATTTTTAATATTTTGGATGACGAATGGCGATTTTAACGGGAGTAGTCATAAAAAGTTCCAATTTTGATCATGTTGTAAGAATTTATCCTGTTGCTGAAATACTAAGCTTGCCTCCGAGTATGGGTGCCCTGGAACTGGACATTAAGTGAGCATCTGAATATTAATGTATGTTTAAATACGAGCTTAGTTTACCATACATTAGTAATATTTCACAGGCACTCGATAATATTTGAAATTAAAAAGTATTAACTATTGAAAAGACATAAAAGAAACTATTTTAAAAATTGTAGCTACATAATTTCACCTTAGAATTTAATTGTTTGACGGTTTACAGTTTTGACTTGTTGTAAGCAACTAGAAAAAGAATTATTCATATATCTTACTCTTTTTAGATAATAAAATTCGCATATACGTAAAAAGAGTAAGGCATATGCAGTGGCGTAGCTGAAAAATGTTAGAAATCTTTTTATTTTTAACTTGTAGCCAAGTTAAAAATAAAAAGATTTCTAACTAGAGACTAGCCAGTGTAGCCATATATATTACGTTAATTGTTATTTTATCTCCATGTTTTGCCTCATGATCTACATGATCTACATTTTTTTATACTACTTCCCGCCTGACTTCAAAATTCGTATTATTAATTATTTTTTACTTTTTGAAGTCGGTTTTTCGAAAGAGCTTTTATTTCATACCTTTTAGTTATAAAGCTTATGAGTCCGTTCCATTACAATTTTTAATTTAGTTTTTTTTTTTTTTTATTAAATTTCAAATTTTATATGTTTAGCTGGAATAGTTTCCAAAATACCAGCATCCAAAAATCATAATTTTGGACACTTACTGACTTTGCTTTGAAAGTTGGAACATACATGTTTAAAGTAATAATTACTAAGAAAATAAAAAATCAATGAAAATCCACCAATTTTTCAAATGATCAAAGAATTTTTTAAACTAAGTACTGACAGAAATCAACATAAATTAAAAAAAATATGTTACTATAGATCATAGTTATTAGATATACACGTGGTTAAGTAAATGCCATTAAACTAATGTATTTAGTTACAATATAGCAAATCTAAGTTGACAATAAGGGCAATAAAATTTTACAAGTCAGTTTTACACTGGAACAAAATAGTTAGTGAATATAGTTAAACATCGTTTTTAAAGTTCCTACGTGAGTACATGTAAGTAAGATAAAAAAGTATGTACAAAATCATAATTTTGTACTTTCCCATATTTTTTTTTTTTCATAAAACTGGATGCGTAAACTCAAACACGAAACTTATATCAAATTTCAGTATAGGTGAAATAATTGCAATATGCAGATAATTTATATAAGTAATAAACCTAATAATAAAATTGAGTTGTTGGTATGAATGGATGTTGGATGTTTTTTTTTCTTTATATTGTGGTTTTCGATATGATAATGCGATCGATTAGCAAAAATAAAATTGGGTATGTGTTGTCAGGCATTACATTGTTCTTAACTGCTTTAAAATTACAGTCACTACGGTAACTGTTTGCTACGATTTTGTATTTTGATTTTTCAGTTTATATTAAAATATATTTCAATTTAAATGTGCTATTTTTTCTGTCATAATTCTACTTACCTTTAAGCAACTAATTCAAATGTAAATATTTAACCAAATACAGAAAAAAATGTATATTTAATTCCAATAAATCAATTTTTGTTCCTGTTTTGTGTGTATTTTCAAATTTATGGTTAAATTGGAATTTAAAAATTTTAATTTATGCTACATAAGTGTCAAATGTATTGTACAAATTGTATGTATGTGTACAAATTTATTTTATTAATTATTTCTTATTATTCTCCAAAAATTTGTTTTAAAAACTTTAAACATCAGTTTTTGAATGTATTTAATTTCTGCACGATTTTTTTTTTTTTTTTTTGTATGTAAATCCTACTTTGGAAATTAGGTCAGCTAGACAAAGATGAATTTATCTGATTTGCCATATTCGTTGTCCTTTATTAATAACAGCCAATCATAATTTTTAAAATTTTATGGCCAGTCAACTTTCTTCTCGAAGTTGGTACACTGTACATTTTGGTCTGCAAAATTTTTACAATTAGATATGTGTTGTTAAGGATACGAAAACTACCTTACTTTGTTGTTAAATAAGATTTTTGTGTTTTTCTGACATTTGTTCATAATATTTTGTGTGTATTTGAGTGAATTATTAATTAAATACTTTAATAATTTTTTTTTAAAAGTATTTTTCGTTAACTGAAGTAAATATTTTACTTACTTTTTTCATAAAAATATTTTTTTATCTCTCTCGCCCTTATTATTGTTTATACATAAATATTGTACAGAGACAAACTCAAGTATTTTTTTTTATATCGTTTAAAAAATTTTAAGAGTGAACAAAACATAATAGTAGCTGAAGGTATTTTACTATAGCAGTATTATTGAAAGGAATTCTAAAAAACGTAACTGTTGAGGATATAGAAAAAGTATATTTATTTAAGGAGATTATAGACATTTTAAGACTAATGATCCTCTCAGTAAATTTTATGTTATGTAATTATAGTAGTAAGTATCAATATATTTTCAAACAACAGTGGATGTTTCCTACCATATTTACAAGTTTCTATATATATTTAATATAAATAGTTTTGCATATATACAAATTTTAAATTTGCCATAATTTTTCATATTGTTCATATTATTGAAGATGGTTAAAAAACTACTCAACCAATGTCAACAAAATTTTTATGGGACCACCTGGAGAACTTGATCTACTAACTAAAAAAAAGAATGTCGAAAATTGGGTCAAAAATGTGGGAGAAATAGGTGTACATACATAAAAAAAAACATACGAGTTGAATTGTGAACCTCCTCGTTTTTGAAGTCGTTTAAAAATATGATGTATTATATTATAATAATAATTAAATTAATATTAATTACTAATAATGATCTTGCATAACAACTAAAAATGTTGTTGTGTGGACGGATCTCTAATAAAAAATTCCGTACTGTGACGTGCTACCGACCGGATGGACACTCAGCTATAGGAACCGGTGCGGGACATAATGGGTTAAATCACTTTGTTATAGGCACGAAACATAACATATACTTACAGTAGGTTGCCGAAACCTTAATTGCAAGTGATATAGATAATTTTGCACCTATTCGAAATATAGTCATTAGGGGACATTTGAATCGAAACTATCTTATCTGACTGTTAATATTTTTTTTATTTTGTTTGAGAAAGACATAAATTATATTTGAAATAAGAACTGTTTAAATTTTATATACAATACACATATATACGTATATGTATATATGTCTATTAATACTTATCCCGTACAAATTATTTTTCATTTCACTTCAATTTTAATTTGATACGTCCCCTGTTAAACGAGGACAGAAAATAAATAATAATAATAATAATTATATAGTAATACAACCCACAAAGATTCACCAAAAGAAAAAGAAATTATATTGTCTCTCATATACAATAAATAATTTTCCATCCTCGTTTAATCCATTTGTGTGTGAATAATTATCACATTTACTATTCTTTTCTTACACGTGCTTCTTACGTTTTACGTATATGTGTATATGGACATATATGAGAATGATTTTGATGCGGGAGTGTGAGTTAGTTTTTGCATGACAGTGCAAAGAAAACTTACGTTGGTTCGAAGAGAAGACATAAACAAAGAAAAAAGAAAGAACGAAGAATTTCTTCATTTGCAACAACGCATTCACTTTATCATTTATAATATTTAATCTGTTTATCTTTGTTTAATTCTTACACATGTATATATGTATATAACTTTATATATATTATATAAATATTTCTTTTTTCATCATCAACCCTTTTTGAAATGTCAATGAACTAGATTAAACATTATTTCTATAATCTATCCTGTTTCAGTACATTATATTTATGGCTGGTTAACGTTTGTCGATTATTTGTTATTGTGTTTAATTGCAATTTTTTTTTCATTTATGAAAAAGGATAAAGAACAATCTTAATATATGTGTATATACCTATGAGTATCCTTACACTCGCCTATCTTCTATTCTCCCATTCTCCTTAATATCTCTCTATATATTAAAAAGTAAATTATGATTTTATTTACGACATACAGATTATAGTGTTATTTCTTTTTAATATTTTATGGTACTTACGTTTTTAATTATAAATTTAAGTGACTACTTTTTATTTGAAAATTTCTTTGGAAGGTCGGTATACCGATGACTACCGACTAAGAAGTTTCGATTAACTTTAAAAGTTTAATATGTACCGTTGTCATTGGCTTTTGAATTATTGAATCAAAATAAGATTGTAAATTAGCGCTACCTTCTGCCATTACCAAACTTTTAAATAAGATTTACTGGTAGTAAAAAAAAAACTTTATATGCACATATGTGTAGCAAATAGCGCCAAGCAGGTAATACTGGCTCGAAAATACGAAATATATTGTGCGGACCAAGAATTTTTATGAAGTTAAATGGGTATATCTACCGTAAACGATTTAGAGCATTTTGGTGATTTTTATTTTTATTTTTTTTAAAATCTTTTTGAAAATAAAAAATACTCGGTGAATGTAGCCGTTAGCAACAAGACTTCCCTGCGGAGCGGAGTCAGCGATCACAATAAATTCAAATCAATCTTTTTAGTATTAAATCTTTATTGAAAAAATCCAAATTTTTATGTAAAATAAAAATTATTTCTGTAGAAACAAATAATCAATTAATATCATATAATTTTACTATTAATATTTAAATGGAAAAAAAGTTATATTTTCGTGTGACTCTTAATTATTTTTGATTTATTTATTTATTTATTAATAATTTTTTGCATTTTCAGACTTCGTTACATTTTCCGTATTAACACTTTAAACGTTTTAACAAAAAGGTATCTAAGATCGGTGAAAGAATAGTAGAGTTGTGCCCGTAATAACAATTCATATTTAAGTCATCCGGTAGAAGTTACGCTCATCTCGTTCCAATAAAAAAACTATCGAAATTCACGATGAGTTAATAGCGAATAAAACATTGGATATGACAACTTATATTTTCTTATTACAGAAGTTTTGCACATGTATTTTCTTTCTGGCTGATGCAATGGCATACCTACTTATAAACAATTTAGAAAAATGTTCATCTCCTATCTGCTGTTTAAATTAAAAAAAAAGAGAAACTTTTTTTCCCGTTATTATTACCGTATAAATATTTTTGTTTCCAAAACATTTAGTTTTTTTCTTAGAGTTCATAGAAGTTCGGGAAGTTGTCCACCGTGTATTCAGAAATATTGGTCAGTTAACCAGACTCTCTGCCTCAATTGGTTTCGGAACAACCACCCCGATTTTTTGACAATTAGAATAGCTTGGAAATGTAAGACGACTAATATTACCTACATATATTTATAATTTTGAAAAATCCCACCCATGTTCGTTTGTGGAGCCATCTATCAATAAATTTTCAAACTTTAAATAAATATATTATTATTTTTAACATGGAAAAGAGACGCAAAAAGAATTATAAATTTTTTCTCACATAAAACGCTAAAATATAATGAGAAAAGAAATAAACAAAGAGAGAGGGATAGTTAGAAAGAGACAAATGATATACACTACATATGAAAATAAAAGATAATTATAAATATATGTACGTATTATTATATATTTATGGTGTTGAGGGTAAATGTATAGTCAAGTTTTTTTTTAACAAACTTTTTTCTACTTACTCGTACCGACTCAGTTTCCCTCCACTCCAGTTGCCATTCTTTTATAAATATACATATATACGTACGTACGTACACATCTATTTGGATCCCCATATATGTAAAATACTTTCTTGTCTCTTTAAAAGTACTTACTTCTTATTACACACACACAAGTGCTTATGCATCAGTACAACCACCAGTCAATGTAACAGACAAACAGACAGGCGGACGGACGGACAGACGTGTATGTATGTATATGTGTGGACATCGTATGCATGTGTTTGTGTGTGTATGGTGTGTACCTTCATCTTATTCTTGTGTTGTTAGTTGCTTATGTTACCATTAATACTTCTTCTACTTATATTTTTAGTTGAGGAGGCCACCAACAAGCTCGTATTTTAATCGATTTCATTTGCACATCGCGCGCGCATGTGAGAGGAGTCTGTGGCAACTACAAAAATTCAACTTCAACTTTGAGGGATGAAGAAGTACAAGCGTGTACTACACTATATCATACACGTATATTTTAATACATACGTATGAAGAGTAGTAACCAACACCAAAACACCCATCTCCCGACAGTCACTACAAACTCCCATCCCCCACCATCGCACATCACATATATATGTATGTATGTATTACCCACCTCTTGCCTCATTCCACGCGTCATTCCATGATGATGCCTTTTTTCTTAAACTCAAACCATTACTGCCTTCCTTATCTTCTTACACATTACATTATTCTTCTGTATATTCGTTATTTTTCTTAAAACAAATGAACGTAGATGAATTTTTAATTTATTTTTTCTCTTTCTCTTTTTATTATTATTATTTTTTTTTTTAATTAATCATTTTATTTATAGAAAATATTTATTTGTAAGCGTTCATACGGTGGCTTCAGAATGTTTGTTTGGAGATGGCTTCAAACAAAAATATTAATTTAAACGTATCTAATCAATTCATTACATTAGTATAGTACCTATATCGTCGGTTTGGTGCGAAAACTCATTAACTGACAAATTTTTCAAAAATGAGTTTTTTATATTTTTCAGGTAACTTTTACTTTCTCTTTTGATTGATAATACTCAGTAGATGATACGACCACTAGATTTCCTCATTTTTCGTTTGCAAATAATCATTATTTGATATTTACCATTTTTTTGTAGAGCTAAAAATCATTAAAGTCACTTACTGACTTTTTGTATTACAAAATACTACAACAAATATTAGAAATATGAGATATAAAACTCACTAGACCATTTTTCAAGCAAAATAACAAACAAGTTATAACTTGTTTTTTTATAATTTCGTTTTCTCATATTATTTTATTTCAAGTTTTGTTATTCTAGGTATATAAATAGTTTTTTTTTTTTTTTTGTATTTTTTGTGTTTTTTAATAAATTGATGCGTTTGGTTTATTTTGTTATATTCATACAGTTTAATTATTTTTGAATTGTTAAAACACAGTTTTAACAGTAATACTGTTAATTTGGAAGATTAAAATTGAATGTTCCTATGGAAAGTAATGGATCCTGCAGTACTGATGGCGAAGTTGAAGATTAGGTTTTGTAATTTTGGTCTATAAAAAAAATAGTGCCTCTAATATTTTTGTAATGCTAAGTTTGCTTATATAAAATTCTAAAACGGTTATTTTACAAAATTTTTTTATAATGTTTTAGGTATTTAGATCAATAACTTGAGTTATATTTTTTTGTTGTTAATATGATTTTTATTTAAATAAAATGTCATTATATATTCAGTTGCAGTATTTTTATTTTGTGCAAAAATTCATTAAGTACGAAAAACAAAGTTTGTGAGACGCCTTTGAAAATTTTTTGACTAAATCTTATTTAAAATTTTGATTTTCTTATATCTCTAGCGGTTTTAACAACTTAAACAAAACAGATCTGTTACTTAAACATTTTGGACAAGCAAACATAATTAACAATTTTCTATTTCCATTTATCTCTGAAACTTAAAAATGTTACTTAATGAGTTTTCGCACCAAACCGACGAGATTTCTTTAGTTTAGAAATGACGTCATTATCGTCTTTTTTCAATTTATGACACTGGCTGTCCTTTAAAAAAATTATACGATACTGACCCTTAAAATAGTACATAAATTAAGTTTATTTTCATTTTTTCTTTTTCTCACTTATTTCAATTGCCAAATTATATAAGATTTCACTTACGGATGGATTTGTATATATTGAATGAAAGTTAGAACAATATAACACACCATTAAATTAGGTGTTATTAAATAATTTCTACCAATAATCTTTTATTTGATCCACCCATTACTGTGGTACGTTACTTTACTACCTAGGTATCATAACAATATGAGTCAAATAAAAAATTATTTATTGGCAAAAATTATTTAATAATACCTAAATTAATGGTATGTTATCTAACTTTCATTCAATATACACAAATCAGTAAGTGAAATCTTATATAATTTGGCAGTTGAAATAAGTGAGAAAAAGAAAAATGAAAATAAACTTAATTTATGTACTCTTTTAAGGATCAGTATCGTATAATTCTTTTAAAGGACAGCCAGCGTCATAAATTGAAAAGTGATCCTAATGACGTCATTTCTAAACTAAAAAATATACTATACCTACTTACTTATTTTAGTTGTTGAGTTCTCATCAAATAAAGGAAGCTAAACGAGATCGAGTACGAATGAAAAATGTAGATAACGCTCATCATTTTATTATTCGTTTAAAAAAAAATTTAAAAATAAGTAATTCAAATCAGCGTTTCTTAACTTCTTTTCCGTCACGGCTTGGTAAAATCTCGGATAATTTTGTGCGGACCGGTCACATATAGGATCACCTATAACGATTATTAATTTTCTAAATCACATTTAAATTTAACGTGAAATATCGTATTTCGATCACTTAGTAGACCAAGTAATTCAGGTAGACATCGATATTTTTAGAGTCGGCAAAGGTTATAAACATATTTGTAATTCATACATCTTTCTAGGGACCGCTGATATATTTCAGCGGCTCGGCAGCGGTAGTTGAGAAACACTGATTTAAATGATTAATAACAGACGGTACTTGACTGTATTTAAAATTTGTGTCAAATGTTAAATAATTCTATACATTATCATTACGTATGTCCAATTTTAATGATGAAACATAACAAAATTTGATAACTATTTAGAAATTTTATTTTGAAAATCGCCATTTTTCAACAAATATTCAAATTAGTGAAAACGCGCCATTTCTTGAAAATGACGTAACATTTTGCAGCTAGATATGTCGATTTTGATAATTTTCATCGGTGAGGTGAAATTGTGTTTTCTTTTGAATATTTCTATTAGCTTATATACATATACTTATTAATAATAATCGACCAGAATTCAAATAAATACTTGCTTTTACTTCGACATTTTATGAATATAATCAAAGTTTTGAGGTTATAAATATTGACATTGACGTTTAATTGCTTCAAAATGTAACGTCACTATAGTGAGGTGTTTTTCCCGCCTTTTTCTCATTTAAAATTGTAGGGTTATTTCTTTGATGATTTTTTACAAAATCTGTCGAAAATAAAAAAATTACTTAACTGATATTGAAAAACAATGCTTTTAGAATATTTTTGTAACTTCAGTCAAGTACCCTATTATGACAATTATTGTTCTAAGCATTAGTTAGTTAAAATATACTTGAGAGACATCTTTGACCTTTGTTGGAAACAAATAAAGATAAATCAACATCTTTTTTCGTAATTCTTTTCACTTGTTGTTATACGAAACGGTTTGGATATTTTTCACCTCTTATTATACGAGAGGTTTGTATTTTTTCGAATAAATATGGGTTTGTTTAACGAAAATTTGTTGCCTAGCAATTTAGCGAGAAGAACTGTCAACTAACAAAAACGCGACAATTTAACGAATAAATTAAATTAGTAGAATTCGTATTATTATTTAATACATTGTTACCATAGTTCTGAAATTAGTTAAATTTACCAGTACGAATTTTTGTTTCGTTTTCATCGTGTTTACCTACACTGAAATGACCAATGAAATGTTTTGTACCATTTTTTTCGCTGTAAAAATCGGTCCTAACTTTCTTCCATTGTAAAAGTGAAAAAAGCTACAATATTCTTATGGGACTTGATATGCATGAGTTAAATGTAAATTTGTGTTTATTTACCGAAAATTTGTTGCCTAGGAACTAAAAAGAGAAAAGAATATGACAGTGTAGAAATTGGTCCGAAGATGGGCTTTTTTTAATAAAAATTATTTGTTTGAAAGATTTTCTACAATATAAATGTCAACCATAAATCTAAAAATTATTTTGTGTACAATACACTTTGTGATGTTTATATATCCATTGGCATGATGGTGACAGCGCTGGTAAGTGATGAAATGTTCTTTTTGATTTACGACTTAAGTCAATTTTTGGACAAGTGTTATGAACTTCATTTTTATGAGCAAATTTTATTATTATAGTGTCTTTAAGAGAGCTATTATTGCAATTAATGAAAATTGGAAAATAAATAAGTAAAATTTCATCTGTAGGTATGTAATTTTGTGCGCAACAATTTTAAAAAAAGTTAATAATTATCTAACTTTGCCTCTGCCGTTGGAAAAGAGTACACGAATTTATAACTTTTATTGCTACATTTAATATACAGGGTGTCTTTATTTTATCTGGCACATAGCCAGGACCGTGGAAGAGAAATGGCAGGCCCCGGGAATAAATCACATTTTTTAAAAATTTTGCCCTCCAAAAAGTGACGAGCAAAAAAAAACTCTTTTTTATTTTCCTCGGGTCCCTTACCAACAATTACGGGCCCCGGGGTTACAACCCTGGCTACTCCACGCTCTCGTCGGGCCTACACGTAGCTACCCTTATATTAAGTTAGGAATTCGTTGACATTTTTTAACCTATTACAGTTCTTTTTTCTTATTTTTGATTTGTAACTTGAATTGCTGAAAAATTTATTTATGAGTCAGATCAAAGATTTTTATCAGTTGATTTCATTAAAACAGTTACATAGAATTAAATTAATTTTGTCTTTATTTTATTAAAATTTAAATAAAAAATTGTGGTATAGTTTCTCTGTGGTACCAATTTTAAGCGTCACTCATTTTTTTAAATTGTATCCAAACCCAAAACACATCCATTTTAGAACAAAATATTATATAAGGAAAATGTGTGATATATGCAACTTATACTTTCGAAGGTGGGCAAAGTTAATCTAAAATTTTTCAAAATAATTTCGTTAGTCCGTTAGTTAAACCGTTAATTTACTTAGAAAAAATATAATATGAGAGAAATATTTTCATATATCTCTTTGTAGCAGAGATGTCGATTTTAAATCGATTAATCGAAGATCGATTATTCGAAAGTTAAAAAATCGATTTTTTTTTCGATTTTTTTTTTTATTTGAATCGATTCATGAATCGATTATTAAAAGTAAGAAATCGACCACCGATTTTTTTGAAAAATTATTTCATATTTATTTTAATTCTAGAAACAAACATGTATTAAAAGGAAACACCAGAAATGTTATTGTTAGTTATTACTTTTTACCGGTTGTGATAAGAATGGGTAAAACTCCTAATGTGGCTATACTCGTATGTATAACTATATACGCATTATCTTTCCTAATTAGTTCCAGTAGTATACAATCTGCCAATAGCCAATATGTATACCATATAACCATATGTACTATGTGTACGATGTGTACTACTATGAAGACCATGAATGCAAAAAGAAAGCAAGACCATCCATGTTCCAAGTGATTCCTCTCCTAGAAAAGGACTAGAAAGGATATTTAGAAAACGTTTTTTTTTGTCAGTTTCTTTGAAATTTTTAAATAAACTCGGTTCATTCCGTGATATTCGTTCTATATATTCAGTTGCATCATTCTAACTTTTTCCTACTTTCACCAATCTACATTAGCTCATCGCCTTTACAAGTATACGAGTAATATAAAACGTTTTTACATAGTATACCTTCCATGTACTATCAATTAAATTCCTTAACAAACAATCAGTTAATTTTTTTTAAACTTTTCAAAATTTCGATCTTTTAGATCGAACTTACAGAATCGATTTTTTTTTAGTCGATTTTTTTTGGATCGATTTTTTTAATTTCGATTTAAATCGATCCAAAAATCGATCTTTTTTTTGGAGAATCGACATCTCTACTTTGTAGTGGGTCACGTTTCTCAGTTTGCGAGATATCACTGTTCTAGGTAATTAAAATAACCAGCACTCATTAGCTTGTTAAGTACATACCATTATAATTAGTTCTATAATGTATTTCGGATTTTATCGGCAATGTATGTAGGTATAACATGTTCATTTATAATATCAAGAGGAAATACATACATGCATGTTGTATAATGGTTGGAAAAATGAGTGGTGAGCTTTGATATTATCTAGGATTCCCTCATTCGAGTCAAATATAAGACGAAGAATGAGTTATGGATGTGTACTGAGTACATACATACATTCATATATACGTGTATTTGTATGTTTTTTTATTTTAGTGTGTTAGTTATATAACTATATATAGATGAATATTCAACGTACAGTATCGCTCAAATAAATGTAAAATTTATGCTAATTAGTCTATGATCCGCCCGTTGTGATGTCCATATAGGTGACAAATGTGATTAACACTATGAAGCCCGAGCACTTTCATAGTAAACTTCCCCGGAAGCCGACAATATTTTTAAAGGAATTTTATGTAAATAAATACATAAAATGATTCAACATCTACATATATGTGATACGTACATACAATATATTTGACATTCAAACACATTCAAATGGATTAGACAATTACAGAAAGTTTAGATAACAAACTGGTAAAAATAAATAAAAAAAAATACTTTTATTAGTTTTTATATTGTTTATTTTAAAATTTTTTATAGAAACCAAGAGAGTAGTGTGTGTTGGTGTTTGTGTGAGTTGAGTACACATCGGTGTGGTAACATCGCACACATACATAATGCGTAATCAATTAATCATTGATCGCGACCGGCCTCTGCGGTTGTTTTGATTATTTTCGGATGCCGAAGCCGTGGGCCTGAAATACTAATTACATACCATTTGATTAAACAATAAAGATACATTGGTTAAATTACAGATTTATTGTTTCAATTTGGCAGAAATTTATTATTGTTAAATGTTACGGGGGGGGGGGGGGGTGATATTGATTAAGAGTATATGTATTCTGGATTATTTACATATCATTTGGGAATATGTCGGGATATTTACATGTCATTCTTTTGGTCGATTACTTATTTTCATTATAGATCAGTTATATTTCCATAAATAATTCAACAATGACTTTAATATTATAGATAAAACACAGAAAATCATAAACATGTTCTGAAACTTTATCTACATTTTTCTCGAAAGTACATTTTCCAAAACGGTGGGCAAGATAACTCCATCAATTTTCATCTGATTGAATTGAAATTTTACCTACTCTCTAGGAAAATTACCTAGAGCGGTACGAGTTTTGAAATTAGTTAACAAATAACTTTTTATAAGCAAATTAAAATTGATTTTTCGTAGATATTTAATTTTTTTTTTTAAACTGGTGTCATAACGACAAAAATTAATATTTTTTAATAATCTTCTATATCGCCTTAGTAAAATTAATGTAAATGAGGAAAAAAATGTTTCTCATTTTCTGCTTACTATTTGAAAATTTTTTTGTCTGTCCACCATGGATCTCTTCAAAAAGAAAACGTGTGCGTTCGACCTGCGCCGACGCTGTCATTTTATTTTTTAAACTGAGGGCAATAATGTACTATAAAACGTTTTATATTGACTGCATTATTCGTTACGGAGAAAAAATTCTTTAATAAAACCTTCTTTCTCAGCATTTGAAAGTTAATGTAACGCTTTAAACATGCAAATATTCGAAAAACTAGTTCTATCAGGACAAGGTAAGTAATTCTGATTATGTGAAAGCTTTTTGTATTAAATTCGATGATTATAATAAATTTGTGGAAAAGATAGTGATGAATATTTTAACCCTTTGCACTCGATGGGCGCCGCCACTGCGACACAATAAATATTAATTCCACTCGTTAGGCGCCGCAGCGGCGGCATAAACAATAGGTACGTATTTTATTATTTACAACACGCTAGGGAACCTAAGGCCCGATTTACATTAAAGCCCGATTTACATTAACGCTTCGCTCTCAGTACGATATCACTCCGCTCCCGGTTCGATAAAATATTCTTACATAATAAATAATGAGTGTATTCACATCATCGCTCTGATATTGGTCCGATATCAGTGATGGTTCGCTCTCGCTTCAATACCGCTCCAAGACCAATATCACTGAGATAATATTTTATCGGAGCGATATCAGACCCTATATCGATGATGTGAACACGTTTTTGATTCCACTTCGCTCCGTTTCTCAGCCTTCTTCATTTACTTGAAAATTATTATATTAGGAAAACATGATACAACACAACGACGCGATGTCTTGCTACAATACATTGTGATACATACTACTATACATACTAATATACATACTACTAAAATTAACTAATAGATATATTGTATTATGGATATTATGTTCTCCTAATACAATAGTGTTTGCAGCGTTTTAGAACTACTGTCGAGTAGCTGAGTACCCATACTAAAAAATGGTTCGAGTGCAAAGGGTTAATTCATGATATTTTATGCGCTTCTTATATTTTATATTTTAAAGAAGATAAAATCTTCGGAACAATTATTTCGAATCGAAAATATTACGAAAATTTTGTTAATCAAGTCATCACGGGGACTGTGTATTTTCTTCAACAAGTTGGAAATTATATATGTGCGATGGGTGTACATTAAGGATTTAAAGGACTCTTTTACACACATTTGAGTACAACATCTTCTCCGGTGAAGTAAGAAGTAAACGTATGTACTCTCTGGATACTATTCTATAGCATCCTTCATGTGTTGTTCTATCCATCCAGTACATACATACATACATATAGTTGTATTCCAGGCTATCCTATCCTATCCTATCATACTCACCATACATTTACATGTAGAGACGCGAATGTCGTGTTGTACTTATACTTACATACACTCATCAGGGTCTGCGGGATGATGAAGGTATTTTTCGTTAAAGAAAAGAAACTGAAAACTCCGTAACATAACCAACACAGTCAGATGGACGGACGGACTAACACACGGGTATAGACGGACCTAGTATCGTCGTATCGGCCGTCTTTACCTCATTCCCTCGACTTGGCTCCTGCCGCCGCTGTAGCCGACTTCGTTTTTCTTCTGTCGTTCGTTTGTCCGTTCATTTGAGAGAACGGCACCCCCCCAGCCCCCCGCCCATACTTCACTCATTTGCTGGCTCGTTCTCCGTTGCTCGCGGTGTTCATCCATCCAACGCGCCAACAGTTCAGTTCGTTCGGTTTGTCTTCCTCTCATTTCCACCGTCTTCCTCGTCTCATTCCAATGTTGTTGTATGTTTTAAAACTCACTTCCTATCTTTTTTTATATTGATATATGATGCATGAATTAAGTATAGACATACGTGTCAAATGGATGTAGGGATCATTTTGGAATTTGATTGTAAATTGTAAAATTAGCGTGCAGAATAAAGGATGCATGCAATAGTACTTTAAGGAAATTTCAAAGTTGGAGTTATTTTTTAAAGCAAACGTCATAAGTGTTTTTTTATATATATTTTTTTTTTAGTACCTATGATTTGTTTTTCATTATAGAATGTTATGTTGGATAAAACTCATAATGGTCTGTATCTAACAAGTAAAGGTCTTGAAGTGATAATTCTCGATTTTGATGAAACTTGGTAGGTGTGTAGAACACAGAAAAATTACAGACACGTATTTTTTTTATCGGCCGAAAATGCCATTTAAGGGGTGAAATCCACCCCTAAAGTTCGGGTAAAAATTTATTTATTTCTACTGATGTACTCAAATCCAGGGTCGGACCTACTGGAGGGGCGTAGACTATAAAATTGAGGGTAAATTTTGAAATAAGGTAAATATGGTTCTACAAATCAAAATACTAATATCAAATATGAAAACTACATTAAAAATATTAGTTTACCTGTTCTTTCTAAAAGCCGTTACGTTAAAGCTAAAAGCTCAAATCTTAATCTAAAATCTTACATGTGCACTCAATATTTTACTTGTAATATCTTTAAAAATAACTTTTTTCGTTTTATTTATTGTACTTATACTCTACAATTAATATTTAAACAAAAATATTGGATAAAATTTTATTATAATGTTATTTGTACAAAGTTAAGGGCTGTATACAAATTCCGGTAGCTCTAGTTAATATTGGAAAATGTTGAAATATTTTAAAAACACAATCGGTAGAGGAAAAATTTAAATTGACGTAGCATATAACTGTTTTAGAGCTCGAAAAAATACACAGGGGTATTAACATATATAAATCCAGAGTCGTAGTTATTAACGGGTCTTCAAAAAAAATTAAATATTTACTATACCCAATTTTTAGTACAACCTACTTCCGATTTTCCAACATTGGTGAATTTCGTTCGGATCACCATTATTTCACAGATATGCGAGTAATATTTTAACAATGAAGCCTTTTATATTTTTAGTAGTGATCGTGTAATATTAAATTTCCTTTAGAGTACTCTTTACTAGTTAATAAAAATGCTGTATCATCAATTTTTAAAGAATAATTTATACTGTAAAGTAAAATCTGTTATGTATAAAAACTGTAGAAATTAATTGCATAGAAATATGCAAGAACTATGACTATTAGTCAATTTAAATTTTGCCTCTACCGATTCTGTTTTTAAAATATTTCAACAGCTTCCAATATTAAAAATTTGAGGGGACAGGTCTACCCACACTGTCAACTTCCCCTTGGGTGTACTTAAAGACTAGAGACTACTGTACATAAATAATTCTTACATAAATAATTCTTTTTTCATTTCAGGGGGCTCCTTCCCTGGGCACCCGATAGAGGCTTTGCTCCTTGTACCACTTCCCCCTCTGTACCTAAGGGTGGGTACCCCTATTAAACAAATGTTATTATCATTTGTTCTCAAGATATGAGAGAAAAAAAATATTTCATAAAAAGTTTCTTATTTCGTGTTTTTTCTTTTCCTTAAATTTTATAATAATTTACTGGCGTTTTAATATCAATTAAGTTTTTAGGCCATTATATAATAAAGACATGGTAACAAATCTATATGACCCAGGTTAACCGCTAATCTGAATTTGCTGAAAACTTTATCCGGTCTTTATTGTTTAATTAAACATCTAATGAAATTAGTCCGGAATTGATATCATCACTTGTTCGAACGAACGAACTAATGATGACGAACTTGAACGAACGAACTAATTAACGAACACACACAGAGGCATCACACTAAAAACGGTGGATTCGAATTCTAGTGACCTTGAAACGTGGATTAGCGATTCGTAAAATCGGGCCCATTACAATAACTCCCAATGGGAAGTTAACTAGAGCTACCGGAATTTGTATAAAGCCCTTAATTTTGTACGAATAACATTATAATAAAATTTTATTCAATATTTTTGTTTAAATATTAATTGTAGAATATAAATACAATAAATAAAAACGGTTTAAAAAGTTATTTTTAAAGATATTATAAGTAAAATATTGAGTACACATGTAATATTTTAGATTAAGATTTGAGCTTTTAGCTTTGACGTAACGGCTTTTAGAAGAAACAGGTGAACTAGTATTTTTGATGTAGTTTTCATATTTGATATTAGTTTTGACTGGTCGAACCATATTCACCGTATTCCAAAATTCCAGCAAGCAGGCAACAAGTTGTAGTATTGGAGCAGGTAAAGAAGTTCGTTCGTCATTTTGACGAGTACGTATGATTCTAGAGTTAAGAATTCTTTTAGTAAACAAATCATTATACATGTATACAGGGTGCAATTTTAATAACTCTTATACCTTTTGGTGAATTTCGATAAAATCTTACTATGATTTAAAATAGAATTTGTTGGAAACAACATAGCTATGTTCCCTGTATACCTATATAATGATTTGTTTACTAAAAAAATTCTTAATGTTTTTTTATGTCCGTGTGACCAATACAAACGCATTTTTCTTTCTCCCAATCGAAACAGTAGTGCATTTTTGTTTTATTTCTTCTGACATAAGTAATTTATAAGACAACCTTTTGACATAAATTGTTTTATGATAATAGAAAATTCTGGTTATCGATTCTGGTTCTATCCTGGCGGCATTTAATTTTGAAATCGGTTTGAAAATGATTTTTATTATCTTGTTTTTCCACATTTTTGTTGTTGGTTTCGTAGGTCCGTGCATAACAGTGATTCGTTCAATAAAGTCCTTTCTATAGAATATAATTATATCGCTTCAAATCGATTATATCAATTTTTGAATTTTTTGTCTGTCTGTGCACGTATTACGCAGAAAATATTGGATGAATTTTGCTGAAATTGGGTGTAGTGATACTGGCAAGTTGTTACCAAAATATAAACAGTTTCTGCTCACATAACATTTCACAGTTCCGGTTTAAAATTTCATTTAAATTGTAAACATTTTCAAATTTAAAAACTTTAACTTTTTAATAGCAACTGTTAACTAGAGTTTAGAGTTTAATGATTTTCATCCTTAGAATTATATATTTCAAA
This sequence comes from Brachynemurus nebulosus, assembly GCA_035578155.1. NCBI lineage: Eukaryota > Metazoa > Arthropoda > Insecta > Neuroptera > Myrmeleontidae > Brachynemurus > Brachynemurus nebulosus. The sequence goes on along the minus strand of JAPWDM010000018.1, from coordinate 5,701,739 downwards.
TGTGGAAAAATCGAATTTAATGGAATCAAAAATTTATCGGTCTTTGAGTTCTTTATTGCCGCTGTGATATCCCATGGACAATTTTAACTGCACAATTTTAATTAATTTACAAATAGTACTCCAAAAGACACAAAATAATACGCTAAGAGACACACTTTCCCTCTTTCTGTGTGAATAAAAATGAGAAAATTGAGGCCATTTAAATTTTAAGAACAAAGCTTTAAAATCATACATTATATATATGAGTAACATTTAAATTGCAGGTCGCAATACATGTGAAAGGGTTAAGTTATAGAAAAATTCAATGTTTCTTTTTTAGAAAAGGAGATATTATTTATAAAAGTTCGAGAATAAAATTCCACAGAAAATATTCATTCAACATTTAAATTGTTTTACTAAAACAAAAGCCTATACGCTCTGCTTATGTATATATGTATATATACCCACACAGATGTCACTATTGTACAGTATATTTAGAAAAAAAATAAACGCGACATTTTCATCATCAACAAACAAAACCAAAAAACAGTCAGTGAAAAATATTTCTTTTGTTTTTATATTCGTTTGAATCATTAACGCGATGTCTCCGTTTTTTACGATTGTTCTTTTCTAGGATTAAACAAAAATTGTAGAAGAACAAAACAAGTGAATACTAAGAAATTTTCTAACAGAAAAAAGTGACTGTCTTACTAACATTGAATGAAATCTTATGTTATTTCTTTCAAGCAAGCGACATAATTTTTATTTTAGTTACTTTTTTTTTGCAGTTTTGTTAGTTTTGTTATTTAAAAAACTGAAGACGTACGATACGATACGTTTATGATGTCTAGTGGTAAGTTTAGACAACAAGTTGTAGAAAATGGTCTATTTTAGAAGTCTAGATTTAACTTTAGATGTTGCAAATTTTGGTAACCAAAATTATAACTTTGTTGTTCATGCAAGAACAGTATATGTTCTTGCATATATAAGAATTTGGATTTAACTGAAACTTAATTTTAATTAAAAGCTTCGGGTTATTAGGATCTAGTTTTAATTACTATGTAAGTAATATAAACTAAATGCATAGGTTCCCAATTTATTACCTAATGTACCTGCTTATTAAGAGTCAAACATGTTAAGCGCCACAACAACATTTTCCAAAAACAACTGTTTTAATTGTCGCTTAAAATCGTCAATTAAAATATTTGAAAACACCTAAAAGAAGGGAGAAACGATCTAAAATGATAACATTTTCAGACAAAAATACAATATTTTCAAAAAAATGCCAAAATTGCTAAAATGACTCTGATATAATATTGATAAAATACCGTTAAAGTTGAAAGGTAACAGGACATAATATTAGTGATATAATTTTAGCGAATTTCTAAGTGGAAAATTCAGCTATTACAGCCATTCTCATGCTACGACTTGAGGGATTATAAAAGAAATTTGTTTGATAACGGTGACGAAAAAGAAAATTCCTTTCTGCCCGTCCTTGTTTTGAGTCCTCGTATGAAAATATGTACTTAATGGTTTTAGTAAAAAGAGTATTGAAGAACTTTTATGCTGGAAGTAAACTGACTAATCAACAAACTTCAAAATCTAGTGGCTACTGCAGAAGTCTTTAGTCAATTAAAACAATGGCAGAAGATGTTTTTCTTGTATCTACTGTTGATATCGCAGTCGCAATCATTCAGTATAATTTTTTTATTATTACGCAAGTTAGTCAACCTGGGACCTTTTATGGTAAAACTACGGTGCGTGACAGCAGTCTCTAGGTCAACTATATCAATAACAGTGAACAGTTTTGGCCATTATTTCGTAGAACGATAAAGAAACACTTCATTTGACCTAACACAGAAAGCTTACCATCGATGTGAATAAATTTAGGGTCGGATCTACTAACTAGAGAAGTTGTTCAGAATACTTGGTAGTGGAGCTTTCTGAACCAGTTCGTTGACAGCATAAAATTTTCTTGCTTTCATACGTAAAAAATGTATTTCACTCCCGAGCTATAATACGGATACACATACACGACAGATGCATATATCTGATATGCATTTCGATGTAACTCAAATGCAGTAGAAATCATAAATATTGTACGAATAAATAAATAGTAATAATATTAAAGTATGAGAACTACTCGGAATGGAATGGGATTGGGGGTGTACAAGGGAGAATGGTTGGTAGTAGAAGCCACATACAAAAATATCGCAAGCAACAACAAAAAAAAATTCAACATAGATACGAAAACAGACGTCGCGTTCTATTTTATTTAAAATATATAATTGTGGAGATCAATTTAAAAAACTATAGTTTTTCCAAAAATTGCTAAAAATAACATATTGATAGTGTCGAATTTCTTTATTTAAGGTAAACTATTAAATCAGTACGCTTTAAAAGCCACTTTTTACATTTTCATATAAAATTAATACTAATGTTGGATACCCTGGTAGCGTTTTTATATCTTCTAATAAAATAGTTAATTTAAAAAATAAAAAAACCCGACTGCGTAAAAAGCAAACTAAAACGGTGAAAACAAGATGAAATAGCGAAAAGAAAAATGAATAAAAAAGTAAAAAAGTCGGAGGTATCATAGATTTCTGTTTTATTTAGTACAATATGTATGCCTTCGACTGCTTTATTTTTTATTCATTTTTCCTTTTCTCTATTTCATCATGTTTTCACCGTTTTAGTTTGTTTTTTACGCAGTCGCGTTTTTTTTATTTTTTTAATTAACTATTTTATTTAGGTCTTTTTAGTGTTGTTTAATTATTTAGAAGAAAAAGTATACAGGTACTCATACGAGATTACAGAGGCTGGTAGCCAAAATTACCACGAATTTGACAAAAAAAATTTTTTACCGTATACCTACTAGTTTTTTTTTTTTTGTCCGCGACTTCCTCCGCGTCAAGTCGTTGTAGATTGACTAATTGTACAGACTATGTCGTCATTAACTCCACCTACTCAGACGAATTCGTAGAGAAAAGTTAGCTTTAATATAAATTTTCATCCCTTATTTTACCATCTTAGGGGATGAATTTTCAAAAAGCTACTCTTCGTGCTCACTTACGTTACTAAAGAAATCTCTGTACAAAATTTCACGCTCTAAAATCCAACGATTTTTTATATAATTGTTCATCCCCTATTTTACTCCCCTGTAGGCCAGATTTTCAAAAATCCCTTCTTAGTGCTCACTTACGTTATAAAAGAAACCCCTGTGTAAAATTTCACATTTCTAGGCTCAACAGTTTTCTATATAAATTTTCATCCCCTATTTTGCACCTTTAATGGATAAATTTTTACAAAAATTCTTCCTCTTAATACTCATCTATATTATTAAAGGACCTCTGTGGTTCTATGCAAAATTTTACCTTTCATAAATTTTCATCCCCAACTCTATACCCTTACGGGATGAATTTTAAAAAATTTTTTCTTAATGGTCCCCTACATTACATAAAGAACTCATCTGCAAAATTTCACGTTTCTAGACCCAATGTTTTACTATATAAATTTTACATCCCCTATTTAGGAGATAAATTTTGAAATTTCATGTAGCCTATAGCTCTTCCCAGATTAAGGCGAATCCAGCGACACCTTCTTTACCAAAATCCGTCGAGCCGTTTAGGCTGTAGGCTGCGCCACAGAAATAAACATAATCAGAGGATACATACCTACATACTTTCGAAACACATTACCCTCCTTCTGATGCAGTCGGGTAAAAAACTGTTTAGATGAATAGATGTTAATTTTTTTGCGATATTTATTATTCTATCAGCAACTATGCTTGATTCTAAAATTTAGAGTTATAATCTTAACAGTGGCAGCAACTATTATTCTTGCTACTGTTATGTAAATGGGTGTCAAGTACAGAGGCAATTTATGATTTTTGTTTTGGGTAGGCCCGAATTTTTCTCTTATAAACATTTGCCTAATTTATCTTCTATGCATAATTTTTCTTGGAGCTTTGCACTTTTGACTGCATAATTTTAAGATTGAATAAGTAAATAATTACAAACCATTTCAGGGAATCACATACCACTTAGGAGGGCCTATATATTACTGAACTTGATTTAAGTATTTAGTGAGGCCTGAGAAGTATAAGAGAGAGTATCACAGTTATAATGGCAAATAAGTTTAATAAAAAGTTTGCTATATATATGAAATTTTTAAAAAATTTAAAAGCTTAAGTAACTTATAAGAAAGAATAGTGACATTTTTACAAAATGGTAGCAAATGTTAACAATGCCACAAAGAACATGAAACTATCAGAAATCTAGAATTACACAAAATCAGCAGTAAATCTTTTTTTTCGATTATGGCGTCCGGGCTTGAAATTTTTTTTCCTTTTAGCTTAAGTAAACTATTTCTACATTTCTGAGTGACGAATACAGAATCAGAATTACACATTAGATTGTAGCTGCCTTTTCTTTTTATAGTAATAACTCCGAAGCTATTGAATTTTAGCGAATTTCCAAAAGTGAAACTGGAAATACGCTATTACAGTAGGTGTCATGACGGGACCCAAGCCCGGGATCATAACAGAAATGTGTTTTGAGGTCCCTAGAATACGAAAATGATATTCACTAAAATTTATATATATATATATATATATATATATATATATATATATATATATATATATATATATATATATATATATATATATATATATGTGTGTGTCGCCACGATAACTCTCGAACGAAACGTCTAATGCTTATGAAATTTTGTGTGCGGACTGGATTCTGAATTCGCTCGGCTAAGTTCGTTAGCCAGACACGTCGGATGCCCAGAAGTAGGTTTTCTGGCCATTTTTTATCATTCGATCCTATCATAAGACAGTTCGATTTTTACATCGTTGAAAAGGAAAAAAAATTATGAAGAAAATATTCTTATAATTTTCTTTCTATTTTAAGTATTTTTCGAGAAAATGTAAATTTTCACCATTATATTATTAGTTTTCTTTCTTTGTTAGTCTAATAAGTAATTTATATTTATATCTCAGTTCTTTATGAAGTATAAAAATATTTCACTTTTTTATTAAAGAATTTTGTGAGAACAAGTGAAGTCTATTCACATACATGTGTTATAACACACATACATGTATAGAGTTTTGTTTCTCATTTATTGCATTATAATTAGCATGGTTCTATCTCATGTTGAAAAATGTAAATTAAACAGATTTTCTAAGCTAATGTAATGAAGAATTTTTTTTTTTTTATTGAATTTTTAAGTAAACAAGAAATTGAAGATTATGTTATGATATAATATTACTAAATATGAAACAAAACAAAATATGTACAATGTACATATGTATGCACGGAAAAATATGTTGAATCGATTTTGAAAATTTTTTCACTAATAATTAATAATGTTAAAAAATTAAACCATTTCAAATGGATTTAAGGTATTTTATGTGAGGTCAAGGTTTTCGGGACCTAAAAAGGCCAGCAATCGATTAACCAATCAATTTTAAAAATTTTTTCACAGTTAGTAAGTTAAAGTATTTGAATTAATTAATTAAATAATGTCCGCAAGAAGCTTACGGACTGCCATAAGTTATATGAGATCCTTAGAACCCTTTTCTTACTGTTAGAGTACTAGACTTGTACGAGTTTCGCCAGGATTTACTGATCCCATAATTGTAAAAAATAAACTAAACGACCAATTTTAAAAATTTCTTCACTGTTACAGAGCTAAACTATTTTAGATAGATTTAGAATACATTATGTAAGGTCCGCCAGGGTCCACAGGACCCAAAAGTGTCAAAAATAAACTAACTGACCGATTTTGAAAATTTTTTCACTGTTACAGAGCTAAACTATTTTAGATAAATATCGATTACGTTATGTAAGGTCCGCCTGGGTCCATAGGACCCAAAAGTGTCAAAAATAAACTGCCTAATCGATTTTGAAAATTTTTTCACTGTTACAGAGCTAAACTGTTTTAGATAAATATAGATTCCGTTATGTAAGGTCTGCCAGGGTCCATAGGATCCAGAAGTGTGAAAAATAAACTAACTGACCGATTTTGAAAATTTTGTCACTGTTACAGAACTAAACTATTTTAGATAAATATAAATTACGTTATGTAAGGTCCACCAGGGTCCATAGAACCCAAAAGTGTCAAAAATAAACTAACTGACCGATTTTGAAAATGTTTTCACTGTTACAGAGCTAAACTATTTTAGATAAATATAGATTACGTTATCTAAGGTCTGCCAGGGTCCATGGGATCCAAAAGTGTGAAAAATAAACTAACCGACCGATTTTGAAAATTTTTTCACTGTTGGGGAACTAAGCTATTTTAGATAGACATACATTACGTTATTTAGGGTCCGCCAGGGTCCATGGGACCCAAAAGTGGTAAAAATAAACTAACCGACCGATTTTGAAAATTTTTTCACTGTTACAGAGCTAAACTATTTTAGGTAAATATAGATTACGTTATGTAAAGTCTGCCAGGGTCCATCGGATCCAAAAGTGTCAAAAATAAACTAACCGACCGATTTTGAAAATTTTTTCACTGTTGGGGAGCTAAGCTATTTTAGATACATATAGATTACGTTATGTAAGGTCTGACAGTGTCAGTAGGACCTAAAAGTGTCAAAAATAAAATAACTGACCGATTTTGAAACTTTTTTACTATTACCGAGATCCACAACTGTCCTGCGGATGCAAATGCGGCGTAGAATGCTACACAACGGGTTTTGAATATATATATCTAGTCCGCCTAGAATATACGGTCGAGCTGATTTTTTAATGAGGTCCACCGGGATCTTGCAGATCCGAAAACGCCAGTAATAAGCTATCGAACCGATGCTAAAAAATTTCTCACTGCTAGAGAACTAAATTATTTTAGATGGATACAACTATGCTGCACAAAATTCGTTCGAGTTCTTTGGTCCCTAAAAATACCAAAACTAATTACCCAGCCGATTTTAAAAATTCTTTTACTCTTAGAAAGCTAAACTATTTTATATAGGTACAGGTCTTAGATGAGATCCGCCAGTGCCCAAGATTTGGAAATTCGCTATGTTATGCAGATGCTGCGACAGGGGTATTTATTCAGTCACGGTGGGTTTTAAATGAGGTTTAGCCATTTTCTTAGTAAAAAAGTCTCGATTAGCAGAAGCCACACTCATAGATATTACCGACAAAATTGAGAGCATACAGAGTTCTAGCATTCAAAAAAAATATTTGACTTTAGATCGTCGCGCCGCTTAAAAATTTTTGTTAATTTTTATTTTTTCAATTTTATTTTAATTTTTTTAAATTTTTAAAAAAGGGTAAAAATTTTCTTTTGGAACTACGACATCAGTTCTTATTAATAATAACATTAGAGAAGTAAGCATCATTAGTTCTTATCAAGAAACTGTGTTTGATTTTTATTCCAAAACGAAAGGACTCCAATCATACCGACAATTCACTTCCATTTTTTACAAAAATTGTTTTGTACATTTTCAAACCATTAATAAACAAACTTTAAGTAAAACAGATGGTAAAATAAACATTTTTTTTTTATTTAGCCTGCCAAAACTATTAACTTTTACGTCACTATTTTACAATACCGCCTTAGTAGTCGTCCACACTGCGTGCGATACTGGACCGAGCGTTACTGTGCCGAGCGAGACCGAGCGAGTCTGAATCTAGCTAGTGTTCATACTGCTTGCTGTTTTGTACTGTTTATGATTTGCTGAATTTGACAGATCACTGCAATTGTCAGTTTATTTTCGATAATTATTATTTATACATTATTATGTACACATCGGAATTTTATTATATTGAATAATTTCTTGTATACAAACGTTTCTGTAATAGGGTAAATTATTTAAAATAAACAATTTTATTTTATATACTTATATTTTGGAAAGTAATATTAAGATTACGTTTAGGACAAAAAAGGCTCTTTAGAAATCGTTCGCACTGGGTCCATGAAATAAATAAAAATAGGTATGAACGTGGTGAATTTTATCATCTTTTACCTCTGCAACGACAAGATACATAAAAATTTTTGAGCGTACTTTACAATGATTTCTAGTATTTCTCCGGTTATATTTTAATTTAATTATTCAACCATCTAAATTTAATTTTTTTGAAATATACTGCCATAATCTGCCAACAAGATCTCGGTTGTGCTAATTCCTATGTTTTGGATCTCACAATGCTTGGCGTAAATAAATTTCATTTATTAATAATTCGATGTCCATTTTGATCTTAGTATTATTATATGTTTTAAATAATACAAAAGAAATATTACATATGTATATATTATGACGCAGCAACAATGGACAAAAACGATAAAAACGACAAAACACACAACACAAAACATAACAAACGATATCAGCTTCAAAACGCTTAAAAAATATCAAACTTGTTTGACATTAGCAAATCAGCTCGGTCCGGACACGCATCGCATCGCTCGGCAACGGTATGAATCGGCCATGTGTTTGAACATGTACATTAAAATGTATGTGTTTAACAAAATAGCTTGTACTAGCTTGGCATCGCTCTGTTGTTACTCGCTTTCTGCGTGCCCGTACACTTAGACAGACAAAGTTGTTTTTGAATTTAAACTCCAAACGTGTGTACGTATGCATGTATACATATCATAATCACGTCATTCCCATCAGTAGGTGGCGGTTTTATAATGTGGTAAGCACTGTACGAATGGAGTGAGTATACGGAGGCAAAATGGAATAGTGATGGAATGAGGTATGAAAAATATTTTCCAATAAAATTACTGGCCGTCCCATAAGATGGAAATTAATTTTTATCTACATAAAGTATACGCGAATGTAGATAGTTATGTGCGGCAATGTCACCGCCGCGCCGCTAGAAATGTTGGAGGAGGAATGATGTTAAACAGTATATAAATATCTTTTGTAAGTGTACACTGTACTGACTGTACACATATAAATATGTATCTGTGTATTGGTATTTTTAATAAATTTATTTTATTTTATTTTTTTTATTTAGTTTTATTTTTCCTAGAGAAAAAGGTGGCGCTTAAAATAAAGTCTAATTTATGTGACATGTTGGTTTTATTTGCGTTTGGACATAAAATTCGAATTTCTTATTAAGTCGTAGGGCCGTACCTGAACTTTCGGTGAGGCCCTCACCGGAGGGCAATTTTTTTAAAACTAATCAATCAGAACAATAAATTGTTTAATTGATTTTTGATCGAGTTTTATTTAATTAACTCTACTGTGCTTGCAACATTCAAAGATAGTTCTATGTGAACGCCAACAGAGAGAGAGAGAGAGAAACTTAAAAAACATGTTTCTATACATACCGTCAGTTGGGACGAATCTGGACGATTTTTTCAGTTTTTTGGCAATAAATTGTTTAGAGTTTATCTAAAAAATTCTAAAAAAATAATTTAAATGCTTTAATATCACAAGCATATAGGGCAGTAATAAAAATATCAAAATTGGTACTGCAACATTTTTTTTTTCTTTTGGTTATATAGTGTCTAAATTCGCCCCTATGTAATTTGGACAGTGCTTTATTTGCAATATAAATCACATTCAGTCATGCATATAGGTAAGATCGGACATAAAAAGATAAAAATAGCTGAATTTCCAATCTGGAAATTCGCTAAGATAAATAACAGCATCAGCGAATTATTTTTGATGGGTGGAATAAAACATTTTGGATTTAAATGAATTTTATTTCGACTTGAGTCTATCATGCAAGGTCGATTTGGGAACATGGAAATATTCAACAGCTTGTCTGAGCGATTTTATTTTATTTTTAATATCGGAAAGCAGGGGCGCAACAACTACATATCTACAGGGAGTCCAACAAAAATTTAAATTATCAAAATTTTTGATAACGCAGTTCTCCGATAACAATAGAAAATGTTGTAATAAAATGTCGTCTCCGAAAATTTGCTTTTCAAATAAAAAATATTAGTAAACTACTAAAAATTTTACTTTTTAATGTAAATAAAATAAATTGAAGGAAAATTTTCAGGTAATTTTAGAGGGTCCGATCCCCTTGAACCTCCCCGGTTCTTGCGCCTCTGTCGAAAAGAGCCCATTTTATGTTATCTAGACTACAGTTTATGTAGTTTATATCCACTTTCGTTTTATGTTGACGCACCATGGTGTATCAATTCGCCTCACCATAGACAATTTTTTGTTAATCAATTTATAAAAAAAATTAAGCACACTACAGCTTTGATTTTTGGTACATAAATTGTCAAAAAAACGCCAAACATTTTGTTGCCAGTCCCTAGTTTATATATATATATATATATATATATATATATATATATATATATATATATTAATATATATATATATATATATATATATATATATATATATATATATATATATATATATATGACTGTTTTTTTTGTACAGCAGTTTCTTTATAAGATTACAAAACGCGCGTTATTTTTAAAAATTATAAACAATGCGCCTGTAAAATAATAAAATACAAAGATGTCACGTTCACCGCTTTTCTTTGATGACTAACTCATAACTGACAAAATTCAGTAGCATAAATTGATCTATGACCTTGAACGGTCATAATACTGACGAAGAAATATGGAGAGGCAGCTCTGTCTAGATTCGCCCCTACTGTCCAAATTCGTCCCAAATGATGGTATACTTCATTTGTAAAATTACTTTGGTATAGTCACAAATATTGCTTACATTTTGAGTAAAAAACAACGAAAAAAACACCTTTTTTGTCCTAAAAGAAGGGAATAATAGAAAAAATTTAGCAAGTTTAGTGCGGCTATCACGGGCCTGTGTATGGTCGTGATATATTACTATGTCTTTCTGGAGGCTCTGCGCCGCTGATTGACTTTGTAAAATCAAAATCTAAAATGTGATCTTTGAAAGACGATACTGATTTATTTAATGAAATCAAAATTTGTCAGTTGGTGTTTTACATTCCAGAATCACAATTTTACAAACAGATTTTACAATATTTATTTAAAATATATCTTTAATCGTAATTTATTTGAATTGTTCGCTTCTTCAAAACTGAATATAATAAAACATTACTTTGGACCTATCGTAAGTGAAAATCTATTTAGCTCTTCAGTAATTTTATTTATCAAATTTCTATATAAAAAAAATAGTAAGGTAACAGCACTTCTACAACAAAAGCAGTAAGATCACAGTAGCCCTATATCAGTGCTTTTCAACCTCTTTCATGGCGCGACCCCCTTAGTCTGGAAAAATATTTCGCGATCCCTCCTCTCTACTGTTTCTAACTTTTATTCTATGTTATAAATGTCGAATCCGTTCATCATTATTGATTATTTTCAGTTAGGTGTCAATTAAATACGTAACGAAGGACTTTAAACAAGCACATTTTTATATCGACATTGAAGTTGACGACTTATAGTAGCTTCTGATCGCGCGCGTGACTTGTGTGAGCGAGACATAGCGCAATGTGATGAGCGTTGCTTGGGGCATCAGGCGAGAAAAGGATGACACTTTTGAATTTTTTGAATTGTGAATTCACTTTGAATTGTGTTTAAATTTATTGAATTGACTTGTCGATTGTTTAGTAGTTGATCACTGTCTTTTTTTGTCTAATATCCAAAATTCTATGCTCATTGTAATTATTGAAAATGGATGAGTTTCTGGAAAGACATGCACAACTGTCAACTTTAAGTTCCAATGAAAGTAATGAAAAAAAGCAAAGAAAAAGCGTATGTATGACGACAATTATTTAAAACTCGGATTTACTGTTATTGAAAATAAACCGTAGTTATTTGTTTTGAAATTTTATTAAGCGAAAGTATGAAACCATCACATTATTGAAACCTTTAATTAACCATTTCTTTATTAAATATTATATGTATATTGAACGAGAGTGGTTTTATTGTTAAAGTAACTGCGACCCCCTTAAAAAGGCTTCGCGACCCCCAGGGGGTCGCAACCCACAGGTTGAAAAACACTGCTCTATATCACAAGTAGTAAGACTACAACAATTCTGTACCAACAGTAGTAAGGTTACAGCAATTCGATACCAAAAGTACTAAGGCTATAGAAATTTTATATTAAAAGTAGTAAGGTAACAGTAATTCTATATCAAAAGTAGTAAGGCTACAACAATTATCTACCAACAGTGGTAAGGTTACAGCGGTCCTATACCAAAAGTAGCAAGGTTACAGCAATTCTATACCAAAACGCTACAACAATTATGTACCAACAGTAGTAAGGTTACAGCGGTTCTGCACCAAAAGTAGTAAGGTTACAGCGGTTCTATACCAAAAGTGGTAAGGCTACAACAATTATCTACCAACAGTAGTAAGGTCACAGCGGTCCTATACCAAAAGTAGTAAGGTTACAGCAATTCTATACTAAAAGGCTACAACAATTATGTACCAACAGTAGTAAGGTTACAGCGGTTCTGTACCAAAAGTAGTAAGGTTACAGCGGTTTTATACCAAAAGTAATAACGGTACAGCGATTCTATACCAAAAGTAGAGGCTATAGCGGTTCTATACCAAAAGTAGTAAAGTTATAGCGGTTTTGTACCAAAAGTAGCAAGGTTACAGAGGTTCTGTACCAAAAGTAGTAAAGTCACAGCAGTTGCTCCTAATATAGGGTTTTGACTATGTAATTTTGTTTTTGTTTTGCAATTTATTTAAGTTTTTCTTTTTTGCTTAACATTTTTGAGATAACTTTACAATCGTTTTTAATTAGACGTTACATTTTTTTTTTTTTTTTTGGTGAAATACTGTACAATGAAATTGCGTCATGTCCAATCAAATGTATTATAATATCAAAAAGAAAAAGATTCAATTTTTTACGTTGATGACAATTCTTGTCGTTTAATATAGAATAAATAAAACACGACAATATACAGATATGCACATAAATTTAGATACGACATATGTGTTGTATGTATGTATTTTGTTTACGACATATAATATTAATGTCATCTTTATTTTCATCATTATAATTATAATTGTCTGTCACTATTTGCATCAAATACCATTATCGCTTACTGTTTCTTAATTTTTTTTTCTTTTTCTCTTGATATACAGGTGATTTACTTGTGAGATTACTTACTTGGGATGATTCCTAAAATGTTTCTTTCTACATAATACTATCGCAAGCAAAATTATTTTAAAACAAGTTCAAAACTATTTTTTACAAAGGGTAATTCTTTCTGAGGTACAAAAGAGTAAAAGCTTAAAACGATTTTTGAAAGCATTATCTTTTATGGATGCAACGTTTGGATCTTAAAAATAAGAAGATAACGATGGAATTGCTTTTAGAAGAGTGGCTTAAATTTCTAAAATACTTAAGTAATGAAAGAGTGCCACTTTTAGCCAATACTCAGCAAATTATGATATAAAATAACATGTTTAAACGATACAGCCACGTCTTAAGAACAGAAGACGAGCCTTAACCAAAAAGGATTGTAAATTGATTGTAGTGGGCAGAAGAAGAGGAGGATTCCCTGAACTCAAGTGGAGAACCAGGATTTGAACCATTACACTAAAATAACTGTATAGTTGCTGTTGCTCAAGAACTTTTTGTTAACTTGAATTAGTTGCTCTAACAATTTTTTCTAGTTTATGGTACTATAAAAGTGGTATACCTCATTTCAGATACAATTGATCATGAGTTTTCGTTAAAAAAATTAAATAATTCTTATATTCGATACAAATCAATCTTCTATTCTTTTCTAAAAATAAACCGCAAATTTAAAATTTACAAAAATACAATAATAAAAGAGATAAAGCCAAGAAAACGGAAATTATTTAAATTCAAAGTCACGAAGCTTGGTTAAATTTAACTGAAATGAACCATAAATGATTGATAGTTACCGTGACTAGTGCACTATTGTTAATGTTAATGCAACAAAAAATATTTGTTAATGCAATAAAATACTTAAAAAGCGATTTTCCAACTTACCTATCTTAATTTTTATTTAATAAAACCTTTATAAAATTATTTTGTTCATTCTTGAAGAAAATGGAAACATAAAAAGATTATTTATAATAACATAATAATACCTAGGTAATATAGTATATTTAAGAATAAGCAGTATTAATGGTTCCATATTTCAGTCGGTAAAGGCGCGTAATATATTTAATGAAATGTTACTGATTCGAATTGTAGCCGTTCCAATAGCAATTTACTTTTAAATATAGGTACGTAGTAAACAAGTAAGTACTTGAAAGACATACAAAAAAATAAATAAATAAATAAATACAAGAAAAAACATCTACAAAATTGTAAAACACAAAAGTGTTTGACTATCAAGACGTGCGGCATTATTATTTTAGTTACTGCAACTAAATCAAGTACAACTTAATGTTTGCTTAATATTTTGATTATATAAATAATAAATTGTACGTACATTATTATTTAGTGTTTGTAATAGTAATATACTTATTAAAAACATTTTGCTTGTTTGACGATATTTAACATATTTAACCATTTTTCCAATATGATAAATTTAATTTGAAATATTAAAGTGAATAAGACAACGATCGTCTGTCCTTTTTACACATGGAATCCATCAATTGTTTAATGTGTGAACATTCAAGCAAGGATTATATCATAAAATCACATATAAATACATTAGGCATTAGACTGACATATAATAAATATATAGACCAAGCAAACGAACAGAATGAAACAGCAGAAAAAGAGGATTGCCGGGAACTCTACGATCAGCGACGAAAGGATATATGTATCGTATATGTTAGCAGTGTTTGATGGGCCATGCATACCACTGTTGGAGTTACACGGGTGTCATCATGCACGGTGGGACGGGGAGGTGTTGATGTTTCGTTCGTTTTACCACATTATTATTACATCATCATCATAGTTCATTTCCTATTAGAGGATGTGCGTTTTATATCGCCATATTTCTATTTCATTTTCATGACAAGACATTTGAATTTCCATATCGTTCCATTTGTGTGTCTATTTGTGTGTATATGTGTGTGATCGCTAAAGATGTGAGACAAACAGACACAACAACTTCCAAATCGATCATCACAAAATATGATTTTATATAATTTATAATAAAATATTAAATGAATGTACACGGTGTGTCAAGAGAAAGTCGAAATGGGATAATATGGTGCACAATTATCAGGTATTGTTTAAAACAATATTTATTATGAAAGAAAGAAACATAAAAATTAGAAATTAACAAAAAGTAACATTTTTAAATGATTGTACCGAGGTGTAGACACCAACTACTTCAATAACCGCTTCCTATTTTCTTGGAAGACTATCGATTCCATGGAGGCAATCTATGCTTTGGTATCGGCCGTTAAATTATCCAAATCGACATAGACTGTTGTCTACATATTGAGCATTTTGTTGTCGAATTTATCGCTAATAAGGGCTGGGAACTGTTTCCATATTTGCCATATTCTCCCACAAAACAGTTACTGAATATCTCGTCAATCGATTTCTGAAAAACTGGCAGGTGAACAAAGATATGCTAATTTGGATAACTTGGTTACCGATGTTAATGTATAGATTGCCTCCAAGAAATGTAACTTTTTTGCTCATGGGATTGACCGTCTTTCAGACAAATGGGAATAAGTTATTAAAGCAGATGGTAACTACACTTCGAAATAACCATTTAAAATGTTATTGTTTGTTAATTTTTACGTTTCCTTCGTTCATAATAAATATTGTTTAAAGAACGCCTGATAATTATGCGCTAACCCAATATTTCAAAATGTTTGTAAAGAGTGTCAAAGCAATAATATATACAAGTACCTAATTTACAACTACAACTTGTCTATGAGACGATGATCTCTGACGCCGTCGTTTCCTTCATTGTGATCTGTCTCTTTTTAGCACAATATGTATTCCGTCTGTCTCTTTTTAGCATAACAGTTCGTGTTAATTCTCCTCTTCCCTTCGTCCTGCTATTAGAGATCGTCGTCTCATAGACAAGTAGTATATTTGGTTGGAATATACTACATTTTTTTGTAATACAGAATACAAATTTAAACAAGCATTCAATATTCAATAATATGTATAATTTAATAATAAGGTTCATTCGTTACAAGACGAGACAATATTTTGACATATGTCGAATTTATTTTGTATATAGAAAATTTGCAAATATAATTCTTCCGGTTTATGTATCCTTCTTATCGGAATTCGGGAAGCTATACACACACATATGTATATGAATATGAATGCATAAAGTATGTATCTACAAACAATATCTTAAATTTTCAATGACTAAGACATATCCTAACAACAATAACTAACAAAGCTTTAATTTAATAGTTCAGGAAAAAAAGTTTGCAGTTGATAAATAAAATTTATATTTCTTAAAAAAAATGTTTTGTATATTTTGTTGTTATTTTATATTTTATTTACGTTAGTACTCTTTGAAGTTTATTAAATACACCTTAATACACTGTAAAAAATGGCTTACAAAATTCAAAATGAGGTTACTAAAAAGCGTAAGAATTTTAAAAAAATTCTATGTAAGTTATTATACGTTATCTCGGCCTGAGTACAAGAAAAAATCAATGTATTTTTAGTCTATTTAAGTATATTTACTGATTTTGCTTAACATTAAAGTAGGTACCTATAACCAAAATGTGATTTTATACAATTACACTTAGATAATTTCTTTATTACTCATGCGAGAGAAGAACTAACTTGGCACACACATTTTTGTACGCAAAATAGCTGTTTGACCACTCTACTATTCCCACATGTTTCTTGCGTGCGGAAAGTATACTTTCCGCACACAAATTGACAACAAAACGCGTAAAGCCGCCTCTTGATTTTTCATTTAATAAATATTTCATAATTATTTCTATAGAAACGACCAACAAAGTAATTTAATAGTACATTATTCAACAAGCTGGTAATGATAGCTATTACTCACGAAGATGAAATTGCGACACGAGCCGAGTTTCCGAGGCGAATGTCGTAATGCATCTGAGTGAGTAACAGCCATTGCAAGCGAGTAGAATACGATATTTTTTCTACGACTTTTTTCCTTTTTGATTCATATAAAATTGAATATAAATTTTAAATCAAAATAATACAGTTTTTAATCTACCTATCTCTAATTTCAGTAAATGTTTATATATGTACAAACGATGAAAACAAAATACATACAAATTACTTTGTTTTCTCAGACATTACTACGCAATATATATGAAATTAAAACTTTTTAGATATATTATTCACAAAACAATTGCAAATCTATTGAATAATGGTTGATACGGTGATTTCATTGGTCGGAAGGTATTGGAGTCATGATCGTTCTTCCACCTTTGAATAATGTCTAATTTTCCCAACAATTTACGGATATGTATGTTCCTCAACAGGAGTAGAAAAACAATATTTAATTCAGAAAAAATGACAAACACTCAAAAATATTATTTTAAAAAGTAATAAAAAATACTAATAATATAATAGAAAAAAGTATAATTCGTAATAAAAAAAATAATATGTGCAACTCGTGCGGGATTGTCGATTGCCCACTCGAGCGAATGAGCGCACTCACTACGATCGTGCGTTTAACTTCGATCTCGTGGGCAATCGACAATTTCTGGCCCTTATTGCACAATATACTATTACGTATTGTTGCAACCTATTTTTTTACAGCATAGAGATTAATGAAGCTTGGAGACTGTATTATACCTAGTTATAATACCATAATCAACGTATCAGCCTGATGACAGTTTGCATGACTTACTTCACAATATACATGCTAAATCTACGGACTAGCTAGATTACTGAGTTTGCTAAGGTATTGAAATTTGGACTGGTTATAGATTGAGGATTTGAATCTTGTAATCTTGAGCTATCGTAAAGGTTTATCTGTAACAATTTCAGATATCTTATAATCCAGAAAAATTGATCGCACTGTAGGAGAGTTTAAAAAACAAAAAATCATATGAATTTATTAAGGGGAGATTCGCCAAAAAAACAAAATAAATACAAATAAATATTTTCTAAAAAGTTAAATATACAGCATTGTTTCTACATGTCTTGAAAATTACAAAAAAAATTAGAAAAAAAATTCAAGAAGTGAGCTGGATATAAATGGCTTTGAAGTCGACACAGCGAGATGATTCCTCGCGTTCTGAAATTCCCAGTGAACCGCAATCAAAAAATCAAGAATTTTCTGAAAATATACTTATACAGTTATGGCACTAACTAGAATTTAAAAAAAAAAATAAAAAACCAGCGAGAAATTGAGTTTTAAAAATCAATTTTCAAAAATTACCACTTTTTCTCGACTATAAACAGCCGCCATTTTGAAAATATATTACAGAATCAAGAGATCCTAGGTCCTTCCAAAATGACAGCATCGAGGACTAATATGCACTTTAGTTTATGTCGGCATCCCAAACACTTTTTGAGATACATGAGGAACCATGTAGAAAAACGTACTTTCCAGAAATAAACATTTAAATTTTTTTTTTTTTTTTAATTGAATTATAGCAAAGTGGATGCACTAAAATGTCCATAATTTTTTGATTTTCCATTCTTTTAAAATAAAATTTTAGGAAAATAATTCTAACACCTTAAGAAACATAATTATGAAGGAAAAGAATCGATTCTCTTTATTAGCGTATCTCCCCTTAAGTTTATTAGTAGTGCAGGGAATTTACAAATCGAAATTTTATTTAATTTTCATTTTTAGTCGAATTTTTCAACTGCAAAAATTAGACTTATACAGCCTATACGATAAGAACGCCGAGAGGCCAGAGTAGGGGCGCTATCCGTTTTCAGACTCGTAGAACACGATTATGTAGAAAAAAATGTCTGATATATATATATATATATATATATATATATATATATATATATATATATATATATATGTGTATATATATATATATATATATATATATATATATATATATATATATATATATATATATATATTTTCCCGCTACCTTTTAATATGTGTAGGGCCCCCTATGGAAGTTAAGAGCAAAATTTGGTAAGTGGGGCTCAATTTTGAGGCACCTCATACTATCAAAATGGGGTCAAATTTGAAGCAAATTTTGGATCCGACCCAACCTTTAGGGGGGTGGTGGGGGGTAACAAAACAATGAAACTTTTCCAGATCGGTTGGAAATAATGTTTTGGTCAATTATCTACAACATATCCAAAATTATCTTCCTAGAATGATTTGGAGGAAATAGAGGGGGAAAAAACGATTTTGGCTGGATCTAACACGCCCCCAGCCCCCCAGAATTAACGTAGAGGGTTGAAATTTGGTGTGTTGATGGAGCTCATACCTAGGTTGTGCTTTTTGGAGTTCTTAATATTTTATTCCCACCCCATTCATTTTTAAGCTACAATTTCATGTTTTTTCGACGTTTTCAATATTTTTACCACTCGCACAGGTCGCCCAAATAAACCTAGAGGGCTGAAATTTCGTATTCGGATTGAGTTAGTATCAAGGGGGTGCCTTTTGGGGGTCTCGACTTTTAACTCTTACCCCCACCATTTTTATACCAAAACGAACATGATTTTTCTTGTTTTTTGACAGTTTAGTTCCGGTCAAAATCTCCCCAAATGAACCTAGAGGGCTGAAATTTTGTGTACAGATTAAGTTAATAGCCGGCCACTACTTTTTTGAGGTTTCAACTTTTAACCCTTACCCTCACGAGTTTTACGCCAACATATACTTGATTTTTTTGCTATTTTTCTAAGGCGTCTATAGAGACCCTCTAAGGAAACCTGAAATTTTGTACATGTATTGAGTTAGTATCCAGTTAGTGCCTTTTAGGGATTCCACTTCTGCCATTTTTACATCGGAATTCAATGGTATTGTTAAATGTATTTTAAATGCTTTATCTTTATTCAAATACAAGCAGGCGTATAATAATTTAAAAAATTTAAAAAAAAAATGAACTTACTTTTTTTAACAAATGCAATACATAAATATTAAGTAATTTAAAAATGTTATTATAAATATCACTGTTTATTTATAAAGTAGGAATTTTGGATTTTTATTTATAAAATAGAAATTTTGGATTTTTTTGGAAAGAAAAAATATCTTCAGCCCTTAAAATCTTAAAACCTTTTTTTAAAGCGCCGATTAGCCGGACACTCATCAATAGTTTTGAAACCATCAAAAAACAAATCGCTTGTAGACTTTCAATCACATTTTGCTTGTAGACATTCAATACCGAAGATGAAGGGAAAAATTCGACTTCCGTGATGGAGCCCCGCTGCTCACGGCGTCTTTTTATTTATGCGAAAATGATGTGTGAATGATACGCCCAGACCATTTATCTATTGACGACATTTTTGAATATATATATATATATATATATATATATATATATATATATATATATATATATATATATATATATAAATATATATATGTATATATATACATATATACATATATATATATATATATATATATATATATATAAATATATATATATATATATATATAAATATATATATATATATATATATATATATATATATATATATATATATATATATATATATATATATATATATATATATATAATGAAAATAAATGAAAGAAGTTTTCGTTCTTTTTTTACTTTTCCCTTTGTTTCGTTATTTGTTTGTTTCCCATTGTGTTTTGTACTTTTTCATAATATGATTGCTTTTTCAATAAAACAAATCATTTTCAATCAAATTTAATATTGTTTATGTATCCTATATGATATGATATCAAGATATAGTTTAAAAGAAAAAATATTGAGGGAAAATGCTTATAAGTATTTGGGTATATTAGATAAATATCTCACTAAATCCTAATGAGAACCTTACAGTACGTTAGATATAATGAAACTTGGGTATTGTGTTAAGTGCATTATTCGGTTTAGTTAATTTCGAGAAAATTAGTAGTGAAATTATCCAAAGTAGATTTTTCGTGCAATTATGAAAAAGTATATTAAAAAATAATAAACCTGTGGAGGTAATAGGGACTAATCAGACTGGTCCGGTCGTCCAAACCTTTGCACGCAAAAAGTTATTAAACCAAAAAGTAATTATATTGATTATCTGAAATAAGAAGAAATCTTGACAAATTAACGAAAACATGTATTAAAATTTCTGTGTCCAAAATCAATATCGACTTGACTTCAATTGCTCAGAAATTATTACGTACCTAGTAGTGATGGAGAACTATCGATAGTTCTGACTATCGATGGTCCCGACTATCGATAGTTACGATAGTCGTGAAACTATCGATAGTTATCGATAGTTTATCGATAGTTTTTGATACCCAAGTTGGGCGGCATTTAGATAGCCGGCGAGCAAAAAAAAAAAAAAGAAAAAAGGTCGCCGGTTTTACGCTGGGGCGGAATTATTCCTTTCTGCCCGGAAATTCCCTTAAAATGGTTGTTTTTATATCTCTGGCTATAATTTCTACGAAATTTTTATTATCTTTAGTATTTATAAGTAAACGAAATGACTGAAAAAAAGTATCGGAAACTATCGATAGTAAAAGAAAAAATATCGATAGTTTTCGATAGTCAAAACTATCGATAGTTATCGGTAGTGCTATCGATAGTTCTCCACCACTAGTACCTAGATGTCTGGGTATGGGTAAAGTAGTACAATAAAATTTTATTACATCCACTCAGATCGTAAAATGACCCTCTTGGTCTGATCGAAGTTTTAACAATCATTTGATAAGCTGAACATATAATGTTGTAGATAACTTACGGCTGATCATATTTTAGCAAAAACTTCATAGTCCGGGAGGCAGCATTGTATTTTTGGTAGCAGTTCTGTTACATATTAAGTTTAATAATAATAATATTTAATTACAAATTTCAATGCCTACTTCTTGATTAGCAGTATTTTACGAATTATTTATTACGTTCCGTTACACCGCTCAGTACTTATAATCCATTAATGGTGATCAAACCCCCCTGTAAACATAGCTGATTGTTGTTTTTATAATTTATTTATTTAAGATATAAGTTAGGTATAATTATTATTATCATTGAAATAATAAGAATAAAAATGGTTTGAAATGATCTTTAATTTTTTTACATCTTCCACATTTGCTCAGAAACAGTTCCACCGTTATTGACGCCCAGATCTTCAACTAATTGTCTAAGATGAATTATTTGCAATGGTAATCAAACCGAATCAAATGACTTTATTATTTTCAACGCGGCCTCTCGTACTATCGATTTTAAATCATTCAGAAGTTAAAAATTATCAACGCTTTGCTAATTTCCTCACGTGTATTATTCAAATAATGACTTATTTTTTTTAATTGATATAATTATACTATTGATTATCTATCTATGTATATTTTGATTTCAATACAGCTAAACCTTTCTTATGCGTCCTTTTTTGTGCGAATTTTTTATGCAATTTTTTATACGGTTTTTTAAAAAAATGGTTTTAAAAATGCATAAGGTGAATAAAAATCAAGAGACAGTAAGAAACTTAAACATTAATTATAATAACTTTTTTTGATAAAAATTCTATTTAATGGTTTTTAAGCCCTTGATCAGTACATTGCATAAGAATATAAGTTATTACATCATTTAATATTTTTTATAAATGTATTCGCAATTTTCATAATATTATAAAAATGAAATAAAATGTTCCCACGTGTAAATTAATGCTTAATCTCGTTTAGAAAAGCAACTTTTAAAGAAATCGTGAGGTTGTGAGCGTTTTGAGTTATAGGTATATTTTCGATGAAACTTTTTTTATGCGGCCCCTATCCACAGCATAAAAAAAGGTTCAACTGTATATAATTAATATGGATTATTAAATTACTGATAAAAAAAAATATTTTTATCAATGATTGACGTTTATTAAGTGCTACTTGGAATTGCTTAATTATTTAATTCTAAAATTAGAGTTTTAATTGGAAATTCTTCAAAATAAATAAAATAATGCAAATTAGATAACATTTTTTCCCACAATTTGTATTCTTTTTTGCAGTGGCTTGAATAAACATACAAAGGCTGCTCAAGAAATTATTCTTATACAATTGTTTTTTTTTTTTTAGTTCTTGGTGAGATGGAATAAAGCAATGAAAAATTTTAAGGTTTTGAATTGATTATTATCAACGAAATTTTTAAGATGTATCTTCTTCAAAAGCAGATTATTTGCACTGGCTCCACGGTTGATCTTTAATACAAAATCCATTTTAGCCAATTTTGATGTTTCAATATGTTATTCACAAATCACAGATATTACGCAGTGGTAAATTAGGGAGGACGCAGGGGGGTCTACAATTTTTTTTTCGTATATTTATGTTTCTTGTCCTCATATATTACATTAGAAGTTATGTACTTCTACTAATTTATTAAAATTTAAATAATTAGTTATTAAAATAATATGAAAGTTAATACGAAATATATATATATATATATATATATATATATATATATATATATATATATATATATATATATATATATATATATATATATATATATCGATTGAATTAAAAATCTTTGATCAAAGTCGGCTTACAGCCTCGGATTCTCAAATTGCATCCGACTTCACAAAAATATCACCTACGGTCCTCGGTAAGTAATTAATATATTATTTTTAAACTACTCTAAAAAAATGATAAAATACAGGCACAAGCCATCCGGTTCTTTTAATCACAACAGATCTCCTGTAAAATAAAATAATACTGGTTTTTATTTAATCGAAACCAATTCATCTTGGCTGTGTAACATATTACACACTCGCGGAACTCCTTGAAACTTACAATATTTCCATTTGGGTTTATAGTCAGCCTGTATAAGTACGCATTTTTTTTAAATTACATTTTTTCGTTAAGCCCTTTTCAATGGGTATTGTAATTTTTAAATATAGTTACGTATTCACATTTGTTATAACAATGTAAATGAATGCTATAGTTTTTTGATAAGCTAATCTGCACTTGAAAGTATTTACGCATATACTAAAAAAAGCATGTTCACATTAAACTAGTATTCAATTCATAATTTTGTATATATATATACTGAGGAATCGTCTTCGTTCAGTATCATTTTCCAAAATGTTTTTCAAATTAGTTGTTTTGTGCACATTAGTATTTGGCTGTAGTCAGGTATATAGATCTTTCAAATTATCTTTACTTCATTTTTGATATTTCTATTATTATTTTTTGTTTTTTCTTTCATTAGGGAACCGTAGCCGATAGTCGAGCACTCACCCGACTCGACTTGCAAAGTTTTGGTCTAAATGGACGTATTATTCAAGGTCAACCGGCTCGTCTTGGTCAGTTCCCGTGGCAAGTGGCCGTTAACTTTGTGCAAGGTGGAGGTTCATATTTCTGCGGCGGTGCATTGATCAGTCCCGAATGGGTCTTAACAGCTGCTCATTGTGTCTACCAGTGTGTCCCGAAGTTTTGATTTTAAGAACATAAAAATCAGGAAATTGGTATAAGTGAGTGATTTTTTTTGTTTTTTGTTTTCAGAGCATCATCCTTTTCAGTTCGTCTTGGAACTGTGAAAAGTTCTGGAGCTGGTGAAGCTAGTTTGCAAGTGATTCGTGGCGAACGTGGAATCAATCATGCGCAATATAATCCTAACACGTTAAATAATGATGTTGGATTAATTAAGCTGGCACAGAAAGCTAAACTTAATCGTAAGTCCTTTTAGTAGGGTGAATGCGGGAGAGATGCCGCACATTTTGAAAACACTCGATAATTCTTAAAGTAAGCATTTAATTGATTTGGAATTTGGGACACAATAAATATAAACATTGTTCTTTAAAATTATTTATAAATAAGTTTAAATTTTGAGTCATAAAGGATTCATAATTAACATTTTTGTAGAGCCTGCAAAGCGGCGTCTCTCCCACACCTATGGGAGAGATGCCGTATCAAAGAAAGTGAGACGCCGCATAGTTCATATTAAAAATTTTGTATTTTACACACATCTTCATACATGATGCATGCCATATGTAACCATTTTTGGCACTTTATGCATCTTAACCAGTCAAATTTTTATTTGTTTTTGAGTACCTTTCAAAACATTCAATACACAGGCAGTCATCATTATTTTCGTTATCTTCACTAATATGAGAGCTCTTCCTGATCCATTAATGGATCTTTTATATTTACGTGGCATAATTTACAGTCCAAAAAAAAAAAAAAATTGCATAATTAAGGTATGTAAGTCTATGTTTTTAATATGTAATATGATGCGGCATCTATACCAACTTTAAATGCGGCGTCTCTCCTTTTTGTTGGGATAGATGCCGCATGTTGCTATAGCAAGCATAGTGCGGAATTTCAACCTAAAATTTTATACAGTACTTTTAAAATATACCTAAATTAATAACAAAACTCATTTTCATTAAAACAATGAAATATATATTCTTAAATTCTAATGAATTAAATGGTTGATAAAATATTATGTTAAAAAACTTACTTTTCAATAATATAAAGTTGTATAATTACTAAACTGATGGACTAATCATAAATGTTACCATATACAGCTTAAATAAGTAACTTATTTTAAACATATAATCCATCAATAGCACTATCTATCAATCTACGGACGAACTATGGCTACTGAAGCATCTCTCCCGTAGTTACCCTATTATTAAATTTTTTCTCTGATGTAGCATTAATTCAAAATTCAAACCCTACTTTGTTTCCATTGGCATGTTAATATGCCAAAGGAAACAAAGAGAGAAATATTTGTGACTATAAAAGACAACGCTATCTTTTAAAGTCATAAAGTTTAATATTTTTAGATTGAAAAATATTGTTTCTGGCTCACTTCTATAAGATTAAATTAGAAGTACACTAAAAATCCACGCTAGGGTTACTTTTCTAATAAAAATTTATTCTAAATAAATGTTAAATTAACGAATCTGATATCTTTGCAGTTGATCACTTTGCTTTAAAATGAAGTAATTTAATACAAAAATAATATTGCGAATAATTTAACATTTTTTTTAGATATTATTTTAGAAACGTATAAAAGTTGCTTATCATTTGTTAAGTGTTTTAACATTAATTGGATTTATAATGTACTATAAGATGAGTTTGTTTATTATTGTTATCAAAAATTTTTTCCACGTTTTACCAATATGTAGGTATCAAATAAACACTCATCTACTTCGAAGTATTAATTTAATACTGACTTTACTGTAAAATAATACTATGCGAACCGTGTTACCGTGAATAGAAAACAAAACAAAACCACGATTATAGCCCTGTCGTTTTCAAAAAATTTTTATTTGGCAGCCAAAAAGCTAAAAGGTGTCCTAACCTAAAGATGGTGTACCGTAACTTGGGGTAAGATTGGCCCATTTTTTGCGTTTTTTTACGTAAACTGCCTTATATTTCTCATATATATTTAGGTAACTTCCTCTTACTATTAGCTATTGAACTCTGCATATTTCAAAGTATACATTGACTAGTTATTAGAACTCAGAACTTATTTAATTTCTATTTTAAGATGTTCTGAAAATTTGGGACAATCTTGCCTTTACTTGGGGTAACATTGTGCCAAATACAAAATGTTATAGTAATTAATGCCAAATATTATTTGGGACAATGTTCGACATTTTTAATTGTGGTTGTACGTAAGTAGATAGTGTACAATATGTTAGGGACAGGGCCCGCTCCAAGGGCGGGCAACCCGGGCATTTGCTCGGGGCAGCAAATTTTAAGGGCGGTAATTTTGTAAATTTTTTTCATTTAATTCCTGATTTTTCATTTAATAAATATTTCATAATTATTTCTATAGAAACCACCAACAAAATAATTTAAATTTTTTTTTAATTCAAAAAAATGACAAGCACTCAATAATGTTATTTTAAAATGGAATAAAAAATAGTAATAATAATGGAAATAAGTATGTGAAATTCGTAATAAAAAATAGTATATGCAACTCGTGCAGGATTGTCGATTGCCCAGTCGAGCGAATGAGCGCACTCACTACGATCGTGCGCTCAACTTCGCTCTCGTGGGCAATCGACAATTTCCCGCACTTATTGCATAATATACTGTTCTTTTAATGGAAATTTAAAAAAAAACAGGGTGGGCCAATCTTGCCCCAATACTTACCCCAGCTTACAAAATCACATTTTACAAATAAACAAGGTAAGTATCAGAAAAAACAAACTTAAAATACTTTGACTATATATTAAATGAAAGCTGTTATACACTTACCAATCAAAAATCGTAAGTAGTTCTGGATGTGTAAGCAAAAGTTGGTTTGCATCAAAGCATTCACAAGAAGTAACGGTGAAGTTGGAGCAGCACTGAGCAGTGGCAAAAGATGGAATTAAATCAATCTTAGCATTCGAGTATAGTCAGTGCTGCTACCTGTCATTTACCACAAGAACCAAGTTGATAGTTGTATTTGCTAACTAATAGTAAATAAAACTGTCTTTTTCCAAGACTTGGGCCAATCTTACCCTTAAGGGCCAATCTTACCCCAAAATACGGTATCTTTTTATTCCGTATAAACATCAAATCTCTTTTAGTTTGTGATTTAATGAAACTATAATTTCATAATTGATTTTGACCGGATTTTCGGAAAATATATATATGTATTATGTTTCAGAATACGTTCAAGTAATTCAACTTGCAAACTCAACGGATCGTCTTGCCTCAGATACCGGTGTCACAGTAAGCGGTTGGGGATTGACAAGAACCGGAGGTATGCACTAATTAAAGTATTAAAGCAATTTTCATTTAGTATACTTATATAATAACATTTTTAGGATCTGTTAGTCCAGTATTGAATTATGTAAGCCTTACAACCATCACGAACGAATTATGTAAAAGCTATTATAGCTCACAAATCATTGTAAGCTCAACAGTTTGCTGCAGAGGAAACACAATTCAAAGTACCTGTAATGTAAGTCTCAATTTGTAGCGCTATTTTCCCGCTAGTATGTAGTAAATTATTCATTTATGTTTTTGGAATTTTAGGGTGACAGCGGTGGTCCATTAGTTCGTTATACCAATGGTGTGCCAACTCATGTCGGTGTTGTCAGTTTTGTATCATCCAGAGGTTGTGAAGCTGGTGTACCATCCGGTTATGTGCGTACGGCTTCATTCCGGGACTGGATTCGACAAATTAGTGGCGTATAAATAGGACAATTGTGATGACTTATTTTTATCGAATTATTTAAAATAAATTATTTTAAAAAAACAGTTATTGTAAAACAGTGTTTTCTTTTTCGAGACTTACGTATTTAGTTTTCAGCTTTCTACATATCATTCAAATATAAGTTAAATCAGTTTTCTTTAGAACTTTTTCACAAGTGTCTATTATCACACGACTGTCCAAAAAAAGAAATGTAATGTTTTTAAGGTTCGCGTATTTGTGTATGTATAATTATATACATATGAGCCGTTTAGTTTGAAAGTGGAGCAAGTCCACTTTTGAAAAAAATGAAGATAATGGTAGTTATAGATAAGACTTAGTATGATCTTTTTATCTGTCAACAATTCATAGTCAAAAAAATTCAGAAGTCTAATATTTTGAAGATTGAAGTTTCAGCTCTTAACAGTATTGTAAATCTGTTTATTTTGATAGTGGTGCAAGTCCATCTTACAAGTAAAATTTCCGAGACCGGACCTATTGATTTTAATGAAACTTAGATATGTTGTAGAATACTAAAAAATAAGTAATACGTATTTTTTTATCTGCGGAAAAGCGGTTTGAAGAGGTGAAATCGTCCTGCAAAAATTGGGGTGAAAATTTAATTTTTCAAATATCTCGAAAACGGTACGAAATAGAGCAAAAGCTTAAATTGGCGATATTTCTCTTTTTTAAAAAGCTATCCATTGATATGTAATTTGTTTAAATTACACCAACAGGGGTAGCTTATGGCTAAAATTTGGGGGTTAATTTTGCGAAAAAGGGGTAAAAAATAAAATATAATAGAGTTTTGTTTACAGATTTCAAATGTACGTAAAAAATCTAATCGACCTCTTTTTACTCAATTTACAAATATCAAATCCAGGGGTAGTTTACTACGGGGGTGACTGTGTCGACATGATTGTACTATTTGAGTAATTGAAAACTTCTTCAAGGAAAATAGTTTAAAACAATTAGAATAAATTTCCAAATTCATTTTAAGCAACACTGCAAAGGGGGGAGTCGCCCTTTTAAAGTACATACTTATTTTCATACATTCATTTCTACTACTAAGGCACTGGCAGGGGGTAATAATGTCACAGTATGTGCTTCCGAAGTTGAACTGTCGTATGAAAAGTTTTCATTATGTTTATTTTTAAATGATAAAACTCAAATATTATCCATTAAAATTAACGATTACAATAATGCATTGATTTTGAAAGTGAGGCAAGTCCATTTAGTTTATAATAAAACCACTATCTTTTTTATTCAGCGCTATGAACACTATTGGATTATAAACTTACATTATCTAATACCACAAAATACAAAAAGTATGTCTATTAACACTTACCAATATTTTTAAATTTATTGAAACGCAAACCCTTAAATATCTCGTAATAACAAAATATGGACTTGCCCCACTTTCAAAATAAACGGCTCATATGTGAGTTTCTTTATAACTTATTTAGGTTTCTTACATTACTCCGGGTAGCATAGGCTTGCTTGGTGATGTGTTAAAAAAATCAATGACACAAGAAGCTAGGCTAACTCTGGCTAACGCAGGCTAGGTGACGTCACAAAAAAGTCAGTAGGATGGGCAGACCAGTATCCTCCCACTAATAGGGTGAAAAAACGCCTGAAAGGATTCAGATGTGTGTGCTATCGTTTAAATTCTTACACTACCTTGGGTATATGGGCTAGTCGACATAACGTTTTAAAAAAAATTAGGTAATAGGGTGGGCAGAAAAGCATTGTCACTAAAAGGAGTAAAAAATACGCACAAACCCAGAAATCGCTAGAATCCTTAAGCTGCCCTAGGTAGCATAGACTAAGTTTTTAAGAAAATGAGTGGAGTGTTGTCACTAAAAGACATGAAATAAAAACTAAGTAATTAAAATACCCTTGTCGTAGGATCCTGCATAACATAGCGAACTTCCGTTTATAAAAATTCGTTTTTCTCGGAAACTAGTTTACATAGAATGATATGATGATGGTTTAAAAGCCTTTTTTATGTAGTTTTTCTTCCTCTTTCTAGTCAAAAAAAGTTTTGAATAAGTGGAAATACAAACAAAAACCATGTTCCGAAGACCGGACGTGTCTGGCTAACGAACTTGTCCAACGGTTTGGGACTTTCAACATTTTCCATATATATATATATATATATATATATATATATATATATATATATATATATATATATATATACAATTGAGTGAATATTATTTTCGTATTCTAGGGACCTCAAAACACATTTCTTTTATAGTCTCGGCCTCAGGTTGCGCCATGAGAATGGCCGTAATAGCTGAATTTCCAGTTTTGGAAATTCGCTAAAAATAAATAAATATTAATTGTTTTTGATAAAATTTGGATTTTCGGATTCTCAAGTTGCAACTGAGGTTACAAAAGTAAAAAATAACACATACGGTTCTCGCTAAGTACTATATTATTATTAAACTAAATAAATTAGGACACAAAATGTTTTGTTTTTTTTTTACAGTAAGCTATCAATGCAACTATGTCAACGTAGCAAAGGATAAAATGAACTATAAAAAAATATCAAAGTATAGATACAAGACATCGGGTTCTTTTAATTACGATAGATCTGTAAAATAAAACAATATTGGCTTTTATTGAATTTTGTTGAAAATTGTTGTGAAACATTTATTACACACTCGCTGTATTACTTTTCACTCGTATGTACCTAATACGTAATTATGTAGCTTACAACATTTCCATTTGTGCTTAGAGTCACCCTGTATAAGAATGTATTTTTTTAAATTACATTTTCATCGCTAAGCCCTTTTCAATGGGTATTGTAATTTTTAAATGTATTTACGTATTCACGTTTGTTATAACAATGTAAATGAATGTAATAATATATTTTTGATAAACTAATCAGCACTTGAGAGTATTTACGTACTAAAAAACGTATGTCCGCACTAAACTAGTATTTAATTCATAATTTTGTATATAAATACTGAGCAATTGTCTTCGCTCAGTATCATTTTCCAAAATGTTTTTTAAATTAGTTGTTTTGTGGACATTAGTATTTGGCTGTAGCCAGGTATACCGATCTTTCAAATTATATTTAGCTTATGTTTAATATTTCTATTAATATTTTGTTTTCGATTTCATTATTAGGGAGCCGTGGCCGATAGTCGAGCCCTTACCCGACTCGACCTACAAAATTTTGGTCTAAATGGACGTATTATTCAAGGTCAACCGGCTCGTCTTGGTCAGTTCCCGTGGCAAGTGGCCATTAACTTTGTGCAAGGTGGTGGTTCATATTTCTGCGGCGGTGCATTGATCAGTCCCGAATGGGTCTTAACAGCTGCTCATTGTGTCTACCAGTGTGTCTCGACGTTTTGATTTTAAGAATATAAAAGTCGGAAAATTGTTATAAGTGAGTGATTTTTTATTTTTTTACTTCCAGAGCATCATCCTTTTCAGTTCGTCTTGGAACTGTGAAAAGTTCTGGCGCTGGTGAAGATAGTTTGCAAGTGATTCGTGGCGAGCTTGGAATCAGTCATGCGCTATATAATCCTAACACGTTAAATAATGATATCGGATTAATTAAGTTGGCAGAGAAAGCTAAACTTAATCGTAAGTTTCTTATTATTATTACATTTTTTGTCTGGTGTAACATTATTTCAAAATTCAAGAGTTACTGAAAATCGTTAAAAGGTGTCGTAACCTGAAGATAGTGTATCGGTCTCGCTCCGATATAATCTTGTTGTGTTCACATTACAGTGTTGATACCATGCTGGTA
The DNA here is from genome assembly GCA_035578155.1 of Brachynemurus nebulosus. Taxonomy (NCBI): domain Eukaryota; kingdom Metazoa; phylum Arthropoda; class Insecta; order Neuroptera; family Myrmeleontidae; genus Brachynemurus; species Brachynemurus nebulosus. The sequence continues at coordinate 5,669,950 of JAPWDM010000018.1, read as the reverse complement.
CCTATTCGTTATCCATTTACATTAAAATCGTATGCTCGGTACGCTCCCAGTTCGGTCGTAGTTTGATACAAATGTCTTTTCATAACAACTGAATGCAAGCGGAATGGAATGGAATAAAAAAGGTGTCCATACTATCGATATAGGTCTGATGTTGTCCCGATACCGCTCCGATGAAATATTATCTGAGTGGTATTGGTATTGGAGCGATACTGGAGCGACAGCGTACCACGACTAATACTGGAATGGTATCGGAGCGATGATGTGAATACACTCATTGTTTCTTGTGTAAGAATATTTTATCGAATCGAGAGCGTAGTGATATTGTACCGAGGGCGGAGCAATATTGTGGATCGGGTCTTATTTTGTAAAAAGCTTAAATTTCTGTTAGTTTGTAATTTTACGAAGGTATAATTTCATGGTTTTTGACCTGTTTTTTTGAAATTGTTTTCCATATTTTTTCAGAATATGTTAAAGTAATTAAACTTCCAAGCTCATGGGATTATCTTGGCTCAGGTGCCGCTGTCACAGTAAGCGGTTGGGGATTGACAAGAACCGGAGGTATACACTAATAATACTGACTAGTAGAAATACTAAAGCGATTCTTATTAATTACATAATATTTTTAGGATCTGTTAGTCCAGTGTTGAATTATGTAAGTCTTAAAACCATTACGAACGAGTTATGTGAAAGCTATTATAATTCGCAAATCATTGTAAACTCAACACTTTGCTGCAAAGGAACTACAATTCAAAGTACATGTAATGTAAGTCTTAATTTATAGCGCTATTTTTCCGCTAATATGTTCTATATTTCCATTTCTATTTTTGGAACTTTAGGGTGACAGTGGTGGCCCATTAGTTCGTTATATCGATGGTTGGTTACCAACTCATGTCGGTATTGTCAGTTTCGTATCATCCAGAGGTTGTGAAGCTGGTGTACCATCCGGTTATGTGCGTACGGCTTCATTCCGGCACTGGATTCTACAAGCTAGTGGCGTATAAATAGGAAAATTGTGATGACTCATTTTTATCGAATTATTTAAAATAAATTATTTTAAAATAACAATTATTTTAAACAGTGTTTTCTTTTTCGAAACATACGTTTTTAGTTTTCAGCTTTCCACATATCATTAAAATATTAGTTAAGTAAGTTTTCTTTAGAACTTTTTCATAAGTGTCTGTTATCACACGACCCTCCAAAAAAAAAAAAAAAAAAATGTAGGGAAAGGTAACCCAAAGCGGGTAAGCTAAGATTAAGCGCCCAAAAAAGTGGCTCTTGACCTCGATAAGCAGATCTTTTTTATATTACCAGATAGAATAGTTATCGAAATTGAAAATGAAACTTCGGTTGAGAAATTTTTATACGATATTTATTTTTAATAAAGAAAATACAAAACCTCTGCAAAAACGGGTAATCCTCTTTGGGCAAAGTGGGTAAGTATATTATGTATTTAAGTTCTGTTTTTTTTTTTTTTTTTTTTTTTTTTTTTTTGAACTTAACACTAATAATAATTAATTTAAAAAGAATTGAAAAAAGACAAAAATAATAAATTTATAACAATTAACTGTAACCTTCTTTACAACCTCCACATTGGAGTATATTACTTTAGGTGGTTTCACATCAAAATCACTACAAACAAGGCAAAAATATTTTTTTTAAGCTTTTTCCCCCATACCGTTCTAAAAAGAAGTTTTTTTTTTTTTGTCCCCTTCCAACATTCTTTTCCATTAAGATGCTTCTATTTTGTCTACCCGCTTTGCCCAAAAACACTTAATGTTGTTAACTTAGAATAATTTCAAAATGATACCCCTGTCGCAGCATCCTGCATAACATAGCGAATTTCCATTTACAAAAGTACGTTTTTCTCGGAAACTAGTTGATATAGAGTAATTGTAAATAAAAAAAACCTTCTTTGTGTGAACTTTTCGCCCTATTCCGCCAAATCTTTTTCACGAAAAATGTCCAAAACACCGTAAACGTTTTCACGAAATTTCTTAAAAATAAGATGTTTCGTTCTCGAGTTATCCTGCGGACACATTTATATACATATATGTTTACTAAGTGTCCGCACGATAACTCAAGAACGAAACATCTTATTTTTAAGAAATTTCGTGAAAACGTTTACGGTGTTTTGGACATTTTTCGTGAAAAAGATTTGGCGGAATAGGGCGAAAAATTCACACAAAGAAGGTTTTTTTATTTACAATTACTCTATATCAACTAGTTTCCGAGAAAAACGTACTTTTGTAAATGGAAATTCGCTATGTTATGCAGGATGCTGCGACAGGGGTATTTAAATTGTGTACTTGAGTGTGCACACAGTTTAGTTCGATTTCCCCAATTTGTTTAATTTTGGAAAATCAAATGACTTTCGATTTTCCCAAATTGCTAAATTTCGAAAAACCAAGCGATATTCGTTTTTCCTAAATTGTTATTAACACTGTTTGTTGATTTTATAAAATTAAATTCGTTACAAATAGTATGATATGTTTTATCATTTTTTAAAATAATTATAATTTCATATATAGGTACCTCTAATATTAACTCACAAACAATGTTGTCTTTTTATTTTTAAAATTTTTTTTTAACGAAAATTACGTAAAATTGGATGAAACGAAGCACAAAAAATGAATTAAACAAATGACAACTATGTAGGGTACTTTTATTTGTTTTGGTTTTTAACTGACAATGAGTAACAATTTCCTGCAAGTTCGTTATTTGGTGCATTTCGGACAGGCTCAAATAGGTACGTTATAAACAGAAGTTCGCTATAGCCGGGTTCACTATAACCGAATTTTTTTATTATTGCATCTTATGGAACAAAAAACGGGACTTTTTTTCTAGATCGTTATAACCGGAAGTTCGTTATAACCGGGTTCGTTATAAAAGGAGTATACAGTATATATATATATATATATATATATATATATATATATATATATATATATATATATATATATATCCCAACGTTTTCAAGAAATTTCTTAAAAATCAGGTATTTCGTTCTTGAGTTATCGTACCCTCTTTTAAAATAGTTGCTGTACCTCTGTACTCTGTGGTCATACGTCCTTCCTCCCACATAATGTATCATAATGATCGTATGGGTATACGCTACTATATTGACGTTATATGTACACTATATTATCCTCTTTGACTATATAAATAGTTTGTCGAATATGTACTTTAGAATGTGAGTAACTTAAGACTTTATAGGCGGAAATTATCACATTCTAAGGCACATAGTTTTTCTCGGAAACTAATTGACATAGAAAAAAAGTTTAAAAACCTTTTTTATGTAATTTTTTCTTCTCTTTTAAATGGTGTAAGAAAATTTCGCAAAAATTTTTGAATAAGTGGAAATTTTGGCAAAAAACTAATTTTTTGCAAGAACAAAAACCATGTTCCTGGCATCCGAGGTGTCTGGTTAACGAACTCATCCAACGGTTTGGGACTTCCAATACTTTCACCAAATTTCGTAATCCTAGGACCTTCCGTTCGAGAGTTATCGTGCGGACACATATATATATATATATACATACATACATATATACATATATATATATATATATATATATATATATATATATATATATATATATATATATATATATATATATATATATATATATATATATATATATAAATTTTAGCGAATATTATTTTCGGTTTCTAGGGACCTCAAAACAAATTTCTGCCATGGTCCCAGACTTAGGTCGCGTTGTGACAGTGGCTGTAATAGCTCAGTTCCATTCTGGAAATTCGCTAAAACTCGATACATGTCTACCTTTTTCTACATTAAAAGTCAAATAATGATAACATAATACGGTAATACTAAAAGATTACAAATAAAAAGGTTTGTGACTAGTCACAGAATATTTATCGTCAAAATTTTTAACAAAACCAACAAAAAAATTTGATAACGCTTAACTAGGACATTAAACAAGCGTTCAAGTGCAACTGATTGATATTGGTTGATATTCGGTTAATCTCGGTATATACACGACTTGACAAAAACATTTGATACAACGATATACAAGCGCTTACCCACTTTAAGAGGGGTACCCTCTTTGAGCGACCTTCCCCTAATGTTTTTAAGGTTCGCGTATGTATGCATGTATGTGAGTTTATAACCGATTTAGATTTCCTACGTTACCGCGGGTAGCATAGGTTAGGTGATGTGTGAAAAAAATCAATGCCACTAAAAAGTATGAAAAGACGCCTGAACCGATTTAGATTTGAGTGTAAAATCATTACGTAACTCTGGCTAACACAGACTGGGTGACGCTATAAAAAAGTCAATGCGGCGGAAGACAAGCATTTCCACTAAAACGATGAAAAAACGCCTGAAAGAATTCAGATGTGAGTGCTATCTTTAAAATTCTTACGCTACCCCGGGTAATACAGGCTAACCGATGTTTTAAAAAAAAAATTAATAGGGTGGGTAGGAAAGCATTGTTACTAAAAGGAATGAAAAAACCCAAAAATCCCGACAAAGTCACAGATCGCAGAATCCTTAAGCTGCTCCGGATAACATAGATTAAATTCTTAGCAAAATCAACGAGTTGAGTGTGGTCACTTAAAGACATGAAATAGAAAATAAATAGAAATAAAAAACAAAAATTCCTTAACAAATAATGGATTAAAATGCAAAAATATTATTATAGAATTTATATTGCAGTAGGCGGATCTAGAAAAAACATATTTCACAGATATAGTTCTGATCTCAGAGTAAGGCAGAGACAACATATCTATCTCTATATTACTGGAGCCAGTGTAACCAGTAAGAGATAGAAAATATGTTATATACGTGCACGGTGTTTACTTTGTATTGGCGCGCTAAACTGTGTATGTGTGCGTAATCTAAGATAGTGGTGGCCGTATTCGCATACGTATGTGTAATATCACAACGCTATGTGTGGGGATGTAACAATGTCAACACAACCAACATAACAATCCAATCCATTGTTTTCTGACCGACCTACACTCAGTGAGTGCCACTAAGCAAGTGACTACTTAGTAGCCTTAGGTACACAAAAATGCACACTGCAGATTTCATGATAGAAATAGTTGCTGTGTCTCCATTACTCCGTGGTTCTGATAGCATTTAAATTTGTTTTTCTTAATTTTAACATAGATATAATATGTCTTTGAGAATACATATGGTGATGCATCCACATCCATGATTTAAAGTTTTTGTTGAAATTTTGTTATTTTTTCAACTGTATCCCAGTCCAAAAACATATCCATGTTAAAAGACCAAAATAAATAATCACCAAATTTTAATCGCTGTCAAAGGATATTTTGAAACATTTTTGATTACTATAATAAAGTGATCATCCTCGCGTAAATTTGTAATATATTAAAAAATAGATACTCATAAAAAAATGAAAAAAAATACGGTGTGAATGCTGAGTTCGTGCATATTTAAGCTAATTTACGGTATCTAATTTTTATGACATGATTGTCATATGATTTTTTTATATTATTAGAGGTTAATGGTTATAAAAATTATTTATTCAAGATTCAGTTTTATCGCAGTATTTGTGAATTATAATTATAAAATGTAAATAAAATACATTATTTATCCTTTGTTTAAGAATTTATTTCATAATAGACATTTGTTCCAATAATGGGTGTTTAAGGTGTTTAACTTCTAGTGTTTAATATTTTTCTTCCGTTCCGGTTTGTGTACTTTCAGTTTGTAAAAGAAAAACATTAATAAATCAAAATTTTTGGGTTATATTTTCTTAGAAACATATTCATTGGATTAAAAAAAAAACTTGATTTCATGCTTACTAAGAAAAAAAGTGGGTGTTTAATTTATTTATTCATTTTTATAAGCCAGTTTAATTACATACCTAAAAATAGTGTTTCAGTATAGGGGCTTTTACGTTATATAGGAGTGCGAAATAGGTACATGTATGGTTGAGTACGTAGAGGTAATATATTAAATAATTTTTATTAAAAATAATTAATTTTAATTTAATTAAAGAGTCTTAATATCAAAAGTGTTATTTATATAATTACATATCAGACACACACTATATCATAACTAAATATGATATTGTATTTCATTTTCATTACAAGATGGAAGTAAATTAGTTAAGATATACAGGGTGTTAGTGAATAAGTGCGAAAGATTTTAACAGGTGATTGCTGAGGTTCATTTATGTAAAAAAAAAGTTCATATAAACTCAGGTCCGAAAACGCTTAGTTTCCAAGATACAGGGTGTTCAGTTTTTCGTCTTTTTTAATATTTCTCTAAATATTTCAAAAACGTTACGCTATGACAGGATAAATACCCATATTCTGAAGTAGACAGAATATTTTAACTCGAACCGTACGGCCATGTGATGATATATTTTTGAAGAAAAAAAAGGCACGCCAATGATTTTTTTCAAGTCGAAAATGTTTGGTGTCCTATAAGTTGTTGGCAAAAATGACCTCTTAGTATTAATTCACTCATGTAGCCCTTTTCAAGAAAAGTAATAATTTCCAGTTACTGTTTCTACCACAAAACTGATATGCGCTATCTAATAGCTCATCTATTCTGTATCTTGGAAACTAAGCGTTTTCGGACCTGGGTTTATATGAACATTTTTACATAAAAGTACCTCAGCAATCGCCTGTTAAAATCTTTCGCACTTATATACTAACACCCTATATAGGTGATTATAAAGTACAGATTCAATAAGTCTTAAAAAATATATTTAACCCAATTCTATGTCATTGAATATAAAGCTTAGTAAAGAACTGTAACATTGATAACTAATCAAAGGAGTATTACAAAGTTAGTATCACTGAAGGAAGAGTTTTAAATTTTTTCTTTTTCAAAAAATCGGTTTTTCCATTTTTGTATTTTTTAATAAAAAAGACAAAAATAAAATTGAATAAAAATTCCTAACGGTTTCAGAGATATTTACATATTTATAATTTGTAAACGAAATAAGAAAAAGGGGTGTTTCTTTTGTACGCGCAGGGTTCTCGTGAAATGACATTTTTTGATGCGGTAACCCAGATATCTCAAAAAGTAATTGACTTATCGACCTAAATTTTGGTTCATTGTATTCATTTTTATGCCCACAACGTAATTTTTTTTAAAAAAAAAAAATGGAATTTTGACTTTATTCTAGCTTACACACTGAAGCACACAATTCCTAATAAAATACCGTTTGATTTTTTTTGTTTCAAATGTTTTGGATCGGAGTTATCGGTGTTACCGGCACCTCTTTTTTGCGGTCTCCACTTTAACGACCCTTATAGTCAAAATGACAAAAGAGAACAGAAAAATGTTTGCAGTCCTGAATATTTGTTTAATAGAAAGAAAAAATTGTACTTGTAGTTAATAAAATCACTGGGAAAAAAAATTATTGAAACTTGTTGTTTTGCTTGAAAAATAGGAACTCTCCCTTAATAGATTTTGCTGTCATTACAGTGATTTTTTAAAAAAAATATAAAAATTAAGAAATGGGTAAAATAAAAAAAATTATTGTTTGCTAAATATTGAAAGGATATACTGGACACTTGGACGCATGCACACTGAAACAAATAAAAATCAATTTTCCTTTCTAATTTGTACGATATTTTCATTTCTTATAGTTAAAAAATATTATATAATACTTATATATTGTACAACAATGCTCAGTTAAATTACATCTACAGAATTTCTATCTTATAAAATTTAACGAATATTGAACTAGTGTTGAGTAGAAATTTTAAATATACGTAGTATTATTGTATCGTGGAATCATTTCCGCCATTAATTGGAATAACATTTGGTCGTGTAATATGAAATATCGTTTTCCGACCACCATGTACCTAATTCAGATAAAAATCGACACTTTCTTAAGCTTTAGAGAAATGTTTGAAAGTCATTCTTTAATTTTAGATAGAAATATTGTTTCCTGGAAACATTTCCGCCATTAGTTGGAATAGTATTTGGTCGTGTACTTAATAATATCAAATGTCGTTTTCTGATCATTTGATTGATTATACTTCCCCACCAAGATAGCCCGCCATTTTAGTTTTTTCCAACAAATAGACTGTACCATATTGTTCTAGTCATCTGCTATCATGTGCCGTAAATAAAAAAGCTTGTTTTTTTTGTGGCCACAAAACTATTTTTGACCTAAAAGTTAGTCCCACCGTTTTCTATTTTTAAAACAAAAATGGTTGTGTTGTGCTAGAAGTATGATATCATGCACCGTAAATAAAAAAATTAAATTCCAAAATATGCGATTTTTGTCGCTAAAATTTTTTTAAATAAAGCTCTAGCTAGCATCACTATTTTTTTATTTTTAAACTAAAACAAAAATTATAAACATTTTTACATCTTTCTGACGACCGGTGAAATACTTTTGCGGCGGTTGAGAAACATTGGTATAAATCATATTGTGTGACCAAGTCTACTGGAAAGTGTCAACTGTTGTCAATTCGCTTTATTGTCAACCAAAAAATATTGATAGTTGTTCGTGAATTGAAGATATTCGGTGTAATAACACGGTATTAGAATTTTAGAATATATTTTTGTCTAAATGGCTTTGGTGTGTAACGTAAGAGAGCTAAACCTCAACAGTATTTCTCTTTATTCTTTCAACTCCGTTTAAAATTATCTTGAGTTGACGTCCAAGCTGTGTAACTAGCTAGTACTTACCATATTATGTCCTATACTGTATTTACGTAGATAACTTTTAAATATACCTTTTATCTGCGTCCATTATTTTAAAATGATACTTAGGTTTATAACTTTCAATAACAGTCAGTTAGGTAGGTATAGCTGGCCAACAGACAGATTGAGGTAAGCAGCATTCATTGATCGTCTTAAGGAGTCTCCACATTCTCGCCAAGGTTGGACGAGGTTCCTCGTCGAGTTCCTCGCTGAGATTGGCTCAGCCATATGAATAGCATTAAAACACCAACCGCGAGACACAACGAAATGACCCTCTACATTCTCATTTCGTCCAACCTCGGCGAGAATGTGGAGACTCCTTTAACGTAAGTCTGGCTGATGGATTAGATCATATTTTATCGTACACATGTATTTGCCGCGCGAAATACATTCTTCTATTACGTGCGTGCCCCGTTTCTTTACATTGGGTGCTCCTTGTAATTTTTATACAGTCACATGAGGTAAAATTTAAACATTTTAATTTTAATCAAATTAAAAGTTAGTGTATCAGGGTAGCTAGACTTTTTCTCAAGTTTAAATTCCCTTGATTTTTTTCAGTTTTACAGATATTTGAGTTTTTTCCAGACACATTTTTCCGACTCACAAATTAAATTTTTAAGTAAAAGTTATAAAAATCTTTTTTAATAGTTTTTACTACTTCTTGTTGTAAATTTTAATTTTTTTTTTAATAAATGCAGTATGTTATCAATTGAAGACATGAGTGGATGAAGGTGTTATGTAAAATTTTTATAATTTTACAATAGAAGCGCTTTTACATTCGAATCGCGTTAAAGTCCGCTCGTTATAAGTCCGCCGATTTTATTTCTATTGTAAACATTCCCCCTCCATGTCCGAAAAAAAATTCATTTCATTCTCACGTTATGAGACCGGAACATTGGTGTTGATATTTAATAAGCAGAGATGGGAAGAAAAGGTCCCTAACAGAGTCGTCATATAAAATATTTTGTACTGGGGGCCTACCAATAGAACTGGAGGGCTGTCATAAAACGTAAAAATATTATCAATCTTTTTAAAAATCAGTTTTACGACGTTTTACTATTAATACCACATCGTTAATGTTATTTGTGTCTGTTTGTGTTTCTTAATTGCCAATATTATGAATCATTTTGCTTGTTATATGTACATACATATCTTTATATTTTTCTAATGCAAAAACAAAACCATGTTCAGTCTTATGAACGACCTACTAGAGTGATACAATCTACTAATACCTACAATCAATTTTGTTTACATTAAAGCAGGTATAAAGAAGGTGACATGTACCATATTATTTAAATAATCACAAAGGAAATAGAGAGAGATATTGTTTACAATATAAATGTTTTGAATTCGTTTAAATTAATTTCTATTACAGTCGACCACTTATTTATTCAACATTAATTTTTTTAAATTATTTTTAAAATTAAAATTATATATTAAATTATGAAAAATGGGTAATTTTTGATTTTTACTGATTTGTTCTTTAAAGCTTCCTTAGGCTAGTCATCAAATCCAGGGGAAAATCCTCAGCCTTCTAATAAAATTTATAGCCCCCCAATTCAAAATATTTTATATGGCGATTCTGTTCGGGACCACTGTTGTCCCAAGTCTATTAATAAGCTAGCAAACGTACGACTAGGGTAACTCATAAATCATCCTGTCAGAATTTTCTTTATAAGTCCGTGTTTACATAATACATGTGTAGTTGGCCAAAGCAAATTTTGTTAGTTCATCGCGCAGATTATATTACAAACTTTGTTTGACTAACAATATTATTTATAATTTCTATAAAAGATTGTAATATTGTCTGAGCCTTTCTATTCTCGTAGCCTTTAAAAATTTTAAAATTTCACTGAAGATATATATGCACATATTCTGTATACGTAATATGCAAAATGCAATTGCAAAATGAGTAACGTAAAATTCTAGAATATTCTAATCGTCAACTAGTAGAAATATCAAGTAACAGACCTCACCGTTGAATTGGTCACTAAAAATGAGATCAAACAGTGTAGTTTGACAAAAATTCTAGAATGTTCTATTTGTCAACTAGCAAAGATATTGAAAAATCAATTGTACCATTTAATTGTCCATTGAAAAAGAGGTTAAATTACACATTTTGACAAATGTTCTAGAATATTCTATTCGTCAACTAGCAACAATATTCAAAAACAGACGTCGCCATTGAATTGGCTACCAAAAAAGAGACCAAATAACACATTTTGAGAAATGTTCTAGAATATTCTATTTGTCAACTAACAAAGATATTGGAAAATCTACTGCACCAATTAATTGTCCAACCGAAATTAAACTAATGTAAACTAAATATCCGATTTTGACAAACAATTTTTGCTATTTGACGAATAGAATATTCAAGAACATTTTTCAAAATGTGCTATTCCGTCTTTTATTCGATGACCAATTAAATGGTGCAATCGATTTTTCGATACCTTTGTTAGTTGACGAATAGAACATTCTAGAATTTTTGTCAAAATGCGCTGCTTAATCTAATTTTTAGTTCCCAATTCAATAGCGAAGTTTGTTTTTCGGTATCTTTGCTAGTTCGCGAGTAGAATATTCTAGAATCTTTGTCAGCGTCTTTTACGCTGATGAATGCGATAGTGATTTTTTGACAGTTTTCTAAAAGTCGTCACTCATATTTATTAGTATAACATTTGATTTCCTTTGTCTACACAACCGAATTTTAGGTGTAAATTGTCTCTTAAGATAATTTTGTTTTAAATAAATTCAGATTAATAATATTTACCAACCCCCCAAATAAAAGTTAGCCGACGCTCCTGATCTTCCGATTTTACGTACTTCCCCTTAAATTTGCACCGACCACTACGTAAAATTGGATTTGTGGTGTATGATACTTTAGTATAGAATATTTCAAAATTTTGCAAAATATGACTTTTTGAAAAAATGTTACATAACACCTTCATCCACTGATGTCTTCAATTAATCTTTTTTATGGTAATTTTACAAAGATATTGATATAACTATAAAGTTGTTATCAAAACTCAAACAAGAATATTATATCAAAATTCAATTTTTTTGTTTTATTTTCGACAAAATCGGAAAATACATCGAATCACCAGTACAGAGACTTTTAATTTCGATTAATAACACCCAAAATTCTAAAGAAATAAAAATTTTTATATATTTTTGATCGTTTTGACAGGGCGTGTGCAAATTTTTTTAAATTTTCAATAATTCTTCTAAAACAGTAGAAAACTTATTTGTATGTATTGTGAATATCTTTACTGGTTTTCTTCAATAAAACATTAAATTTCTTTTTATTTTCGGTACAACCAAAAGTATAATTAAACCATTAATCAGGTGAGATTTAGGTAATAGCAATCGAAATTCTAATTAGGCTAAAATTTCTAATTTTTTTTTTTTCAAAACAAAACGTTTCTCTTCTATACAGAGGAAGGAGATACAATAAATATGATTTACGATGGCGGACTTCACTGTGCTCTAAATCATCAGAAAATAATTTAAATATAGTGAATGAAAAAATTCTCTGATTTCAACGAAAATTCCCTAACATTTCACAAACGTGTGAGTCTTAGATTTTTAAAAATTTAATCTTGATGCCGAAAAAATATTAAAAATCAGTTGGAGTCCCAAAATTTCAACATTGGATGCGCTAAATACAATAGCTAACTTAAATGTTTTACTTGTTATTATAGGCGTGTGCGAATTATTCGAAATGTTGAATAATTCAAACCGAATCGAATAGTAATAATCGATTCAATTTCGAATCGAATAATTCAACTGTTCGAATAATTCGATTTTATTATTCGAATTATTCGAAAAATCGAATTATTCGTTTTTTTCGAATAGCTTCAAATTTTGTTTTTTCTTTTGATTCTTAGAGACTTTAGACATACCAGTAATTGCAATAATTATTACAGATGACTTATAGAATTGGGAATAAATCTAATTTATTATATTTAAGTAGGTACAGTAGAGCCTTGATAATCCGAACTAACAAAAAACAACACCTGTTCGGACTCACAAAGCGTTCGGATTATAGTATGTTAGGAAAAAAAAACAAGCGTATGTATTTAAAAAAATGTGTTTATTAAGTTTATAAAGCACATACGTACTTACTACAACTACGAAATACGTAAGTTGTAGTTACTTATTCATAAGCTTACCTATTTTAGTTTTAGTTTTTTAGACACGCGATATGGCTCAGTCGTAACTACACACTAACACCTAGCGGCGGTGACGGGAAAGAGTGGCAGTTTAGTACCCGGCAGTTCGGATTATAGCGATGTTCGGATTAACCTGAGTACGGATTATCGAGGCTCTACTGTAATCATTAAATTTATCGTTACATTTAAAGTTTTCGTAACAATAAATTTTTATTATTACTGATTGATTTAACCTGTTATTTAAGCTTAATGTAACTCTCCATTTAGGAAATTATTGTAATAATTAAATTTTTTTTTATATTTTTAATTTTTATTTATGTATGTAATAAACCTTTAACGATTTTGAATGACCCAGTTCTCTATAAGTCATGTTAATATGATATTATTGGAATTATTAGTATGTCTAAGGTCCAGAATAAAAAAAAAAACTATTCGAAGAAAAAAAAGAATAATTCGATTTTTCGAATTATTCGAAAAGTTGAATTATTCGACTCGAAATCGATTCAAATAGCACCTCTACTTGTTACATTATAAATGCACACCTTGCACCTTGGGATTGTATGCATTTTAGTGACAGTTACTGGACATTCACATATAAATAAGTAAAAGTAAAAATAATAAAAGGATATGCAGAAATATATATTATGGATGCGATGTAATGTGGCGGGTAGATACAGACGGTAACATTATTAAATTAATACATGATACGTGATTTATATGAATTGCAGCTCGCAATGATATTATTATTTGTGCGGTTTCAATTGTGTGTGATTATAATACTCTCAACTCTTGTAATATTGTTACCAATCTACCTTACCAGTACTTACTTACCTAATACCTACGGAAATATTTCAAAGATGCAATGCAAGTGATTTTTTTTTTAATAATAAAATAGGAGGATAATGCATAAAAAAAAAATTGCAAGTGTTTGCGAAAATATGTGCATCCCTATATGCAACGCTTGTATTTGTATTTTTTTAATTGGGAATTATATTTGTGTAGGAAATTTTAACTTACTGTCCTCTTGAAAATATAATAAAATGAAGTTTTCCTGAACTGTGAATCTCAAATATGAAATTGTGGATTTTCAAAACGTCACTATTTTTGCTTCATAATCATAGCCATTTAAGAGTGGGGTCACCCATCACAGTTCGGGAAAAATTCGAATTTTGCTAATTAGTAGTTGAAAATTATAGTAGATACAGAAAAAATTTAAGTTATGTAATAGAAATAGTAACGTGTATAAATGCAAGATTGAGCCTAATAAAGAAATTGTTCAGGCACCTCAAAAGTTCCTTTTAATTTCCAAGAAGAATTTAATGAACGTTTCATCTCATTATCAGAAAAGAATTTATTTAAACAAGAAAAAATAATCAAATTACTATATTGAGCCGTACTGTGGGCTGGATTATACATAATAATACAGTTTTTCCCCTTAAGGACCCACAAAAAATCAAAAATATAAAATATTCGCTAGACCGGTTTCGACTAGTGTTATAGTCCTCTTCAGTAGCATAAAAAATAAATAACCATAAATATAATAAATATAAAAATAGAAGTAAAAATATATACAAGCAACAATAAAAATAAAAATGAAATAAAAGTAGAAATATATAAAAATAAAAACTTCCAGGCATCTAATTCAACTTCACTTATTTTTTTTTTATTATATTTCAACTTCATTTATTTTTTTTTTTATTTTTTTTTTATTTTTTTTTTTTTAATATATTATTTTTTAAAAAGAAATATTTTTTTATTAATAACATTTAAAATACAGTCAAATTTTCAACAATTTTGATTAAAAGAAGGTTAAACTTTTTTGTTTTTTAGTTGTTTTAAACTAATTTTTATCGACAGCCAGTGATTAACAGAGAATATATCCATATTTTTTTTTTTTTAAATATATTTACGCCCACTTATTAAGTTTTTATAAGTACGGTCCTGTTAGCACTGTAAATTGAATAGAAAAAAATAAATTACTCTCAATAATGAGCTCATTAGCGCATGAACTTAAAATTCACCTTTTTCCCAAAATGAAGATATGTCACTTAGTTAATTAGGTTTCGTTTAATAAACCATTGATGAGAATACGTTCCTAAAAGCCAACTACAACTATGTAATGACTTTTTATTAGATAGGAAATAAATAAAAATGCATAATCTATTCTTGACTTGGTCGACCTAGGTAATTTTAGTTAAAAATTTTAGGACCTAATATCTAAAAATTCTGACGTGCTAGAATTTTTGGAATATTTTTTTTTGTAATCACGCCCCTAAAATCTATCAAAGTCAAATCTTAAAGGGGAAAACCATCGCAAGTCTGTGTTATCATTATAAATTAAAATCTGTATGAAATATTTTACACGATTAATCACATTTTTGGAGAAATAATTATTATCTATTGACACCACTTTTTAGTCAAAAGATAACACCTCACCTGACCAACAGATACAAAATACGAGTACATATACTGATATATTTATCTTTATTTAAAATAATTTGTTTCACGTGAGGTCCGCTTAATGTGAGCGCTCCGTAGTAGCCACCAATTTTGATATTTTTATATTCCCATACGAAAAATATTTATAACAATTTATTTATTTTTTGTTAAAAACAAGAATACAATGATCAACCAAATATAAAGAAATACTTTTCTATAACAAAGATTCAATAAAAAGGCACGTAACACATAACTTTGCCACCTTTGTGGCTGGCTGGTGAACTTATTCGATTTTTATTTGAATTTAATTCATCACAGTTGTGTTTTGTTTTTTTTTTCTTTTAACGGATGTCAAATCAATCGGTTACGATACGTACGTATTGTTTGAAATACAATTAAATGAAATTTAGTGTTGTTGATGTCTTTATTTTTCGAACGTACAATTTCTACGTTTTTTTGTAATAATTGTTATTAATAATATCTTAATCAGTTTTTTGTTTTGTTTGAGAAAAAGACAAAAATGAAACCCAGTTCATTTAATCTCAACGGTTGCACCTAGTTGAATGTTTTTAAGAGTAAAAAAAAAAAAGTACCTATTGTTTAAGATATAGACTGAATAATTTTGTTCGTTTATAATTCGTTCAGTGAAATTTTAAATATATATATATTGTTAACTGTAATTTTTTACACATGGATTTGAGTAATTATCATAACGAGAAATTTTTATTTTTAAAGAAAAGAAATCAAAAACAAACAATGAAATCAATTGATTTTGGTTTTTATTATTCTTTAATCTGAAAATCATCATTGGGAAGATTTAAAATTAAATATTTTTTGTTTTATAGCATAATCTGTATACAGTACCCATCAACGTAGGTGGGATTCAGGGGGGAAAAGGGGACAACTCCCCCCCCCCAATATTCGTGCAAATAAAAAATTAAAAACTTGAACAAGCTTTATTACAATGATATGGCAAAAGAAAAGGGGTGAGGATGCAGAAATTAAGTCAAGCATTTGACGACCTGAACTGGTTTGCTATTCTAAGAATCTCCCGAGGTGGTTTTTATATTAAACATATTCCCTGCCTCCCCCCCCCCCCAAATATTTTTCTTGAAATCTCGCCTATGCCCATCAATAAGTTTTGCAACATATGGAACATATTAAATTTTTCCGAAAATGTTACTCTTGTTAAATGACAATCTGCAATCCATAATAATGCAATATAGTTTACTCCATTTTTCTCTTCCTTATATGTGGGTTTGAATGCTACACATATTTCGGAAAAACGCAAAAACCCGTATCCCCTAGTTTCTGGTGCTTTTATTTATGATGATAAAAATTTGATACATCGAATCACTCAGGCGGTAAAAGAAAATTTACCCTTATTTTCAGCCCTCCAGCCCCTTTAATGAGCCTGACCCTAGTTTAACTTATACCGGTGAATAGGTCTTTTAAAGGGCAACATTTTGTTAATTGAAAGCTTTCCACTATCTCTTATAGTTTTCGAGATATCGGGTTTCTTATTTTTGCCTATTCTACACATCAGAGAAGTTTCATCAAAATTGCGAATTTCACTCTGGGTGCATTTGTTTGTAAAAGTTGGGAGTACCTAATTTAGGTATTTATATACATATATATCCTACTCCAATCTTCTAAATTTTTAATCAACGTCTACATGAACAGCAAGTATATCAATCTTCAACCCTTCTAGTAATTAAACCAAATATTATTTTGTTTCAGTTGCAACTTGAAATTTGTATGTTTTTTTTACTCTTTTTTTTTTTTTTACTTTAGGTGGGTATTTGCATGTAAGTAGAAATAAAATTTTTTTCGTTATTCTAAACGTCGCGTCGTATTTTTCAATATGTAATTAAATCGATTTCATATGTTACAAAGAAAATAAAAATTTTTCCTTACATTTGTACAAAACGAAATTCCAAACTATAGATTGAGTTAATAAAAATTGTATTTCAATTTCAATATTGCCAATGTGTTTGTGAATATTAACAAGTGTGGCGAACTATTGTCCGTATTTAAACTTATTTCATATGCTAACGTTTCATGTTCAGCTAACCTGGACCCAAACACACGATTCATTTTGGTATTTATAATCAAAATACCTTGAGATTGAAAAATTATCAAATTGGATCGGCAGGGGCACGAATCCAGGATTCTTGATAATCAGTCAAGCGCTTTATCACTTTGCAACCGATCTTCGTGAAACATTCCATTCTGATACACAATCAATAATATATATTACTCTCTTGGTTGAGAGAAAAAGTTATTTTAACTTCAGTATTGTCGGTGTGCTTGTAAAGATTGTCAAATATGGCTAATTTTTGTTCGTGTTTCAACATATGGTTAATATCTGTGTAATTCTCTTACATATAATTTGTGTAACAGAAGTGGCTATAAAATCTCCAATATCTGAATTTTACTCTGAATTTTGTACCTAACATTTTTACAAAAATGTTAATTCTCATAATCTTTAAGCCAAATGGTATATCCTTACACCAATACCTCAATTTGCGTCGTGGTTACGTTCCAAAAAAACACGACGCGAATTGAAACGACGCAAAATGAATTATGATAGCAAAAATTAAAGACTCGAACCCAAAACAACGCAACTTCGAAAATCTAACGACGCACAGGGAAAATTAGTACTAATTCAGCAGCGACGCAACTTCGAAAAAACGCAAAACGAAACGACGCAAAGCGAGATATTGGTGTATTTAATATTGTCTAAAGAAAAGCGTATGTTTATGGACATTCAATATACTATAATAAAACAAAATGTAAAATAAAGCTATTAATAATTACAGGTAAATTGTGTGCAATAATTAAACCAATTTTCAAATCAATAAAAAATGAAAGCAAATTTTTAAATTGTTCCTATATTTAATTTCATATGTCTACATGCAGGCAATATATAATTATGTGGCTCTATATGTATGGAGACATATTGAATATATGAAACTTTTAATTTACCAAACATGAATTTTAATAATAATTATAGATATAGTAAGTTCTATTCGATAGAATAATTATAAACTCTTTCCGTTATATATTTACATTATTTACCAAATTATGCATAAAAAATTAAAGAAGTATTGGATGCAATATGAATGATTATAATATTGAGAGAGAAACTGTGGGTTATTTTGTACAATAAAAATAATAATATATTTGTACACTTCTCTCACTAAAATTGTTTTTATTTTTCTTTTTCGTTTCTCTTACTAGATTGGTTAATGGTTTCGATCACTTTTGTGATCTCTCCGGTTGGATTTTCGCTGAAATAAAAAATTATTGATTATTAACCTAAAATAGAAAGGAAAATTTTGTATTTATAAACAAAAAATGAATTAAGTACCGTAAGTAGGGGCGACTTTGCTCCTAGGGAGGTAACTATGCTCCATAAATGAAGAAAGATTCAATTCT
The DNA here is from genome assembly GCA_035578155.1 of Brachynemurus nebulosus. Lineage (NCBI taxonomy): Eukaryota > Metazoa > Arthropoda > Insecta > Neuroptera > Myrmeleontidae > Brachynemurus > Brachynemurus nebulosus. The sequence continues at coordinate 5,651,233 of JAPWDM010000018.1, read as the reverse complement.
ATCTAGGAGACAAACTAATTATTATTTCCGAATGGTTTTTGTATTTTTGGCTACGTAGTACTACTTATTATAACTCTTATGAGAATGGATATTCTAGTTGCTATTTTTGATTGGGTTTGCAAAGCTTAAAGTTCAAAATTTGTATATCTTTATTTTTTCTAAAATTATTATTCAGAAAAAGTATTATTTTGTTCTTAGAAGAAGAGATTATATGAAGGTATATGTGGTCTCTTTCTGTAGAGAAATTAGTTGTCTTTTGAATGATAACATCTAAATAGTAATTATCTCGACATTTATCAGTTTATCATCCATTATGATTTTAAGGTTATTTTTAAAGAAAAAACGGGGTTACCTTGCGCCAGCTCAAAAATTGGTTACACTAGCTCAGAAAGTTTTTTTGAGGCATAGAGTAACTAATTTTTTGTAACAAACATTATTACATTCTTATTATATGTTTGTAATCCTAGATTTTTCTTAAATATTTTAGCATAAGTTTCTTCAGTTTTTCATCATTGATGTTACTTGCAAATTTACCATGTTAAATACTATTTATTGAACTCTATAAGTTTCAATTATTTTCTCTGGTTCAGAAAAAGAGAAATGAAGTCCTGTCAGTTTCCACTGGTCCTAAGAGGTGTTATGATGTTTCTGAATGAATTTTCTTTTGCAACAAATAATTTGTTAATTAAAAATAAATTAATATATCAAGTGGCGCAAAGTATCCTGCTCCTATGGTAGACATTACACCACTTTTTAAAAATTAATAAAAAAATACTTAACGGTATAAAAGGGATACGTATAAGGTTGGAACAGTTTCTTGACTGTATAAGAATGTATCAAAGCCGGTTTAATCAGTTGTTTTTCAAAAATTATATTTTTTACAAGAATATTTTGAAAAAAACTTCTGAAAGTGGAGCAGTCACCTCGTCTTACGGTACCTGAAAGGAAAATGAAAATTTTGTTCCAAAAACAAAAAGATATAATTAAAGGGCGATTCGCTAAGAAAAAACAAATCGATTTTTTTTCTCATAATTATTTTCTTTAAGGTATTAGAAATATTCTCCTAAAATTTTATTTTTAAAAAATGAAAAATTAAGAACTTATGGGAATTTTAGTGCACGCAGTTTACCATAATTCAATTTAAAATTTAAAAACTTTGAATGCTATTTTCTCGAAAGTACGTTTTTCGAATCCTCATGTATCTCAGAAAGTATTTGAGATATCGACATAAATCAAAGGGCATATTATTCCTCGATACCGTCATTTTGGCAGGAAGTAGAATCTTTTGATTCTGTAATATATTTTTAAAATGGCGGCTGTTTATAGTCAAGAAAAGCGGTGGTTTTTGAAAATTTATTTTCAAAATGCGATTTTTCGCTGGTTTTTCATTTATTTTTTTAGATTCTAGTTAGTGTCATAACTGTATATATATATATATATATATATATATATATATATATATATATATATATATATATATATATATATATATATATATTCATATATTCATCAAGGTGGAAAAATCTCTCAGTGTCAACTTCAAAGCCATTTATATCAAATTTATTTTTGAATATTTTTTAAATTTCTTTTTGTAATCTCAAGACATGTAGAAACAATGTTGTAAATTTAGTTTTTTAATAAAAAATTTGTTTGTGTAAGAAAAAACAATAAAAATTGTCGATTTTTGGTTTTATTTTGCCGAATCTTCCCTTAAGTACCTAAAAGAGAAAAGAGAATTAGATCATGTATAGTTTTTCAATATTTAAATGAGATGACTTTTCAAGTACGGCAATAATCAGCAGTATTGTTCGCAGCATGTTACCTACTTATCTATATGAATGCAAAAAGAAACCGTCGCTTGTAAAACAGGTAACAAATTTAAATACAATTGGAGTGAACAATGGGTGATATTTGTTGTAAGCAATAACATAATTTGACATCTTGAAAGTTTATGGTCACTAATAACACCTTCTCGAAAAGTCATCCCAGAAATTGTTGGAAAAGGTATACCTGAAAGAGAAATAAACGTCAGAAATCTTAAAATTTAGTCGCGTAAATCGTGATAGATAATTAATCGATTTTTTGTTGAGTATTGTGACAAAAAAACGTGTCAACTAACTTTTGGTTGAATGTATTTATTGCCAATGAAATTTGCAATGTATTTATTGCCTTATTAAAGTTGTATTTAAAATGGCAAAAAAGTTAAAGTGCCTCAACAATAAAACGCCAGCCTCGGCAGTAAAACTGTTTTTTTTATTTTTTGCCTTATTCAATAAAATAGACCTGTAGGGGAGAGGTGTGTCAGTAGTAACAGAGGGTCAATTGTAACTTCAAAATTTGCGAGATATCTATCAATCCTATTGAAGAGTATTACATATCATAAAGGAACTTCTAAAGTTGTGCTTTACTGACAAAACTTTTAGTTAATATCATCCGGCGGTTTTCTCTCAGCAATATCAAATGTGTTTATATAAGCTAATCGTAAATTTTGAGCGAGTTAACAATTTTTTTTAATTTTTGAAGTAAATACCCCATCAATTGGAAGAAAAGTGATTTTATTGGAAACACAACCAATCAAATAATATTATCAGATAGGTAGCTTAGCTTTTTTAATCCTAATTAATATTTTATGAATTTTTTTATAAAATGAAACAGCGGTGGAACAATTGTAACAAATTCAGTAGTGTCGATTGTAACATGTACAACTGACAAAAAATTAGTTGAACAAAATTAAACTTTATATTTTAGGTACGAATCGGAATAATAAAGGAGAAACAAAAATTGTCCATTAATGGGATTAAAAAAAATGCTTTTAATATGCAAAACGAAAAATTAGGATAGAAACTATATTCAGTGATGTATATATGAATTCCGTAAAAGAGTAATAGAAAGAGAAAAAATTCAGAACTGTTGCCTGATACTATGCTATTTGTCACCTTTCTTACTCAATATGTAAGGAAGAATTTTTAAAACAGGGTTAATTATAATAACTAACGTGTAAATTCAATTAAATAATGAGTGTTACAATTTAACCTAAGCCCTGTAACAATTGATCCTCTGTTGGTGACGATTGTAACATTACACTTTGGTCCACATAAATGCAGTTATTTTAATTATTAGTCAACATAGAGTATTTTTGTGAAGCTCTTTCAAAACCTGAAAAATGCGCGTATCTTGTACCAAAAATTTAATTCTCTGTGACTAATAAGTACAAAGTTACTAGCCTGTATATTTTTTTTTGTTACTATTGACACACCTCTCCCTTACTGTATATAGACAGGTATTTAAAAAAGAATATTAATTTCAGATTCACTATAATCTTATAGTCTAATAACAAACTAATTGTACAGACTCTTGTAAATTTGTCCTTTTGTTGCATACGTATATCAATTCATAATTTAAATAAATAAAATATATGAAGGTATATTATATGGATGTAACCTCTTTATTATATATTCATTATTGTGGTTAAAATATAAAATATAAGCTGTAACCAAAAAACTCTTTTCTACAATTGTAACTTTTTTCCCGAAAAAGGAAGTTTTAAATTTAATGACCGGAATGTATGGAAAACAATACCCTTTCCTAGATCTATTTATAAAGCTTGAAAGAAGTTCACTTATATGGACAATGGACAATGTTTAAGGATTATATTGTTGGACAATGCGTTTCAAAAATCCTGAAACTTATTAGAGTAAAAATATAGTTAAGACAAAATTATTAAGTAATTCACTGTTGACAGATTTACTTTGTGAAATTTCATCTTAAATATAAACCCTAGAATCATACGTTGGTCTACGGAAAACTTTAATCATCGTCGTCAATTTGACGAATGGACATTTTACGGAGAAATTTAGAGTTTATTTGCAAAAAACATTTTTTTTAAATAACAATACTACAAAAGCAAACAAAATACATAAAAAATTGCATTTGGAAAAATTTTTTAATATAAATATTTATTAATTTTTTTAACCTTCTTATCAAAGCATATTTTTATTATAAAAATTAAAAAATAGATAAATGGGTAACTCTACTTTGTAGATCTCAACCATAAAAAAAATAGAGAAAGCCATTTGGTAGATTTCATGCGACTAGAATGTAGGAAAATTATCATAGATTCGGTATCTGCAGACCAGCAGCGCGGTTTCATATTAAAATATGAATGTAAAAATTTTACGGATTACTGAATCCAGACAGAAAAAAATATTTAAATTAAATTTAAAAAATAAAATTAAAATTATTATTTAAATAATATTTATATTATGTTCTCCTAATATCAATTAAAAAAAATAAAAAAAAGTTGGTTTTTTTGTCTGATTTGCGAAAAATTGGTTAGGAAAGAAAAAGTTGACCAAATTAATCAACTTTTTAATTAACTAAAAAATTTAGTTGGTATACAAACAAACACTGATATTAAATACATACTATTTTATTATCGTATCCTTCGCCACTTTCATGTCTCCCAACGTCACATTCTACCGTGACGAAGGATACATCCGTGACGAAGAGACCTTCCTTATTGTGGAGACAACTTTAATTTTTTGAAGGACCTAAAAAGTAGAATTACCCAAATATATCAATTGTATCATAAGACATGATTGTCTTTTAAATAATTAATTTCTGAATATGAGTCGGTGGATATGTGTGAGCTTACAGAATGTGAAATTTCTCGGTTACAAATATTCCCGTAGATTACCTATGTAGTTATTTCATAATTGGGCACATTTGTAAATTTTCTAAAATTTGTTAGTAATCTTTCGACTAAGATCTGAAAAAATAATAAAAATTAAAATATTTTCCATAAAATAAATTGTTAATCTTTTATTAAGTCTTGAAACGCATTCTTTGGTTTTCGATTCAATATATTAAAACTTCAGTATTATGTCGTCTCTTTAATTCAAACAGCTGTAATCATCTTTCACATTATCATTATCATTGAATAAATTAATTATAACATCCATATCTTTAATAAATTTTAGAAAAATTAGGGAAACTTTTATATGTAAAGTACAAAATCTTTAAAAAAAAACATACGTTAATTGTACATCGTCGTCAAATTGACGCACACTATTTTAATATAAACAAAACGACAGCAACTATAAACAAAATTGATACGTCTTTTGTATTATCATAACAAACAAGCAACGACAAGTTGTAGTACTGGAGCAGGTAGAGAAGTTTGGTCGTCAACTGGACGAGTACGTATGGTTCTAGGGTTAAAAATATTTAAAGTTATAATTACTTTGGCAAATTCACTATACGAATAATAATTTACTTAACGCGTTTTCAATCGTACGGTCATCTTCAGAGTATATGTTGAGAAATGAATAAAGTATGTTATGAATAAAGAGTGTTTTCATTGTAACGCTAAATATGTGGGACAGACGGGACGAAGTTTCGACACGAGGTTTAAACAACACATTGGTCCGCAAATGTATTTGGTCTACATATTTTAGAAACAGGTCATTTTCCCAAAACAGGTCAAGAACCAAAAATTCTGCACGTTTGTCAAAAAGGCACAAAAATGAATCTCTTAGAGGCTTTGGAAATCAATAGATTGAACAGTGACCCACAAGTGAAACTTCTAAACGATCAAATTGACATAAATAACTCCCCGTTATTAAAACGAAATTTTGAACAAACATAATTTCATCAACTCTTCAATAATAATTTTGGACACCCCTCTTTTCTTCATAAGCAGGCCATTTTCCATCAACTACACTCTACCCTTCTGTACATAAAACTGGTTTTTTCAATATCATCCAAATTTATTCATCTACATACTTTACAGTTGTATCTAAATAAAATTTACGGGTTTCCTGGTGTACTTTCAACAATATTACACCCCTCCTACATATTTCGTTAACTATAAATTTCATACTTTATTCATTTCTCAACATACTTTGAAGATGATTGTAAGATTGAAAACGCGTTAAGTAAATTATTATTTGTATAGTGAATTTGACAAAGTCATTGTAACTAAATATTTTTAATATTTAAAAAATTATTACATTAACACATAAGATGTTTTAATTTATAATCACTATTTTGTGAAGATTTTCTGCAACTTCCGTTCACAAGTCCAGATAAAAGTTGGTTGCAGATGCATCCCTGTCAAATCCTAGCCCCCACCACACTTTCCTTCTCCTCCACTCAGTTCATGATAAAACTCTAACATATTAAAGTATAAATAATGTTAGAAAAATAATGATGTGGGAGGTGTCTGTTAGATTGTTTGTTTGGAAATTATTATTTCAATTTTATTTCTTTTTAGTTTTTGGTATATTTTACCATTCAATTTTGAAAGATTGGGTAGTTGGTCGCAGGTTTATGTTTTCGAGGTGAACAATTTGATATCTACATTTCCTCGAAAAGTTTCTAACATACATATTATATATGTATACACATGTATTGTGTATCCATATACAAGATATTTTAATTGTTTTCTACTTCATTTGAATATTATTTTTATGTTTAAAGGTTGGCAATTAAATAATAATTTTGTTATTTCTTCTAGAATAATAATAATAAATTTGAGTGTTATATAGAAAAAGAAAATTGGAACTAACAGGATAATACTATACATTTCATATAAATGAGAAGGATTTTATGTTTCCTTTTAAGGATATGTCCAACTATGCGCAGGGATTTTAACATGCTATTAGTTTTATTTAAACACAGTAGTGTTTAAATAAAACATTAGATTTTGAAACCTTGAGTACGTTTATAACAAGGGCGTCGCCAACCAATGGGCCGGAGAAGGGCAAGGTGAAAGCAAGATGGTAGAAATATAACAAATTATTTAAAATATACAGTAAACTCTCGTTAATTCAAACCTGCGATAATTCGAAACTCTCCAGGATTCAAAGGTATCGCGAGTTCCCTACAAAATCTCTTTATATTTCGAATTAAAACAATACATTCTTATACACTTGGTAATGCGAACGAAAAAATCATTGCTGTGTAACAAAACGATGCGTTAATTCGAACTCATCGACGTCAAACACTCGACAATTCAAAGTTGCAGAGAGAAAGAGACAGAATGATTGTAAGTACATTTTGAGATAAGTTCAAGTTCATTCATCGCAAATGCTTAAAAAATTAAAATTGTTACCTGCGATAATTCGAACCTCTCTATAATTCGTAATATTTTAAGAGTCCTTCGAGTTTCGAATTAACAAGAGTCGACTATATTTGTACATACGAGTATTTATTTCGAATAGGTAGGTACATGATAGATGATTTTTTCAGTCACGTGTCGCCTGAACTCAAAAATAATTGTAAAAATTAAACAGTTTTGCCCTTTTTAATTCATGACATTATTTAGAAGGGTTGCAACGTAGTGTGACGGTGATTAAAATTTACGCAATTCCATTCCGAATGAGATCTTGTATCGCTTAATTGGAATAATGCTATGAGATAAACTGTTGTTGGAGCCAAGTTAAAAGATAAATAAAACTTTTTTCTTCATAATCGCTGGAATTACTCAGAAAGAATAAAATGAAATGTGATCGTAACTAATACGGAGCTAGGGCAGGGGTGTACCGGCACAAGATTGCCGTGAAATTGTATAATACATTTTATTATTTTGGAAATTTTAATACTGGCATTTAGTTTTTATTATTGATTGTTTTCCTGGCAACTAAAATAATAAAATAAAGGGATTCATAAGACAATTGAAAAGATATAAACGTGTTTTATTTTACTGCTATTAAACTGGAGTTTTCATTAGTGATTAAGCCGGAACGAAACTTTACTTCCGTAGTGAAAATATTTGGCATTTTTGGGAGCTTTACTCTAAGTACAATATTCTTTTTAAGTTTTTTGATTTAAAAAAAAATATAAAATTTTATTTTAGAAAATCATAGTCAGAAATCTTAGTTTTTGTACAACTTTTTTAGAATCTATGTAGAGGGGCAGCTGTTCTTCCCTACCTCGCTTCCCGCTCTCCTCTCCGTTGGTAACGCTATTGCTTTTGATTTTAAAGTCATGTCATGTCAAAGAACTATACTTGAAAATAAAAGGAAACATCTTTATAATGTTTATTTGGTAATTACAATAATTTAATAATAACGTTAGTAATTAAAAAACAAAAGATTAAGAAATACAAAATTATTAATTATGAATTATGACACAATTAACATTGCAATAATTAAAAAATCAAAACCACAATAAAATTATTTAATAATGTTTGTTTAATAAGAGCTATTGTGACTATATAAACTAACAACAATTTAATAAAGAAGAATAATGAAATGGTTGAATATTTTATTGATTTTCTTTATTCTTATTAGGACTAAATGATTTGGAAGAATATAATTAGAGAAGCCAATAAAATTTTGCAATAAATAAAGCCATAAAATTCCTTTTATTATTTTTGGGAATTCGTGAAGTTAAAAGAGAAATAAATTGATATTTTTGTAAGAAGTAGGTAGAGCAAAAAACTGTTTATGATTTCCACAATATCAATTTTAAGTACGGAAATAGAGTCATCGCCAGATATAATCCAAAAGCTTATGATATTTTTCTTGTAAAGTATAAATGAGGTACAGTAATTGCATTTCGCCGTGTATGAAACACCCTTGCTGGAAATTAAATATACTTAATAATATAGTTATATGCTAAGCGAATAGAACCACGGGGCACATGTTTAAAAAATACGGCTTTTTAAAACTTCTTGAAAATTGGGAAAATCTTAATAACATATTAAAGGGGAGTTTTTACTTTTTTATTTTGGAAGAATCGATTTTTTTTTATATTTTTATAATAAAAATGATATGAGGGAAAAGAAACGAAAATTGTTTTGTAATTTTGAATGTTTGTGTAATACAAGGGAAGAAAAATTATGTCCCTAATTAATAAAAATGCTGAGAAAAAAATTATTGAAAATTGCCGTTTTTTCGGTCTGAAGATAAGAACTTTCCCTTAAGATAAAAAAGTACAGCAATCAAGCTGGAATCGAACAAAAGTTTCATACTCTTTCTAAAAACAAACGAAAATAATTAAACGTAGATACATGAAGAAATTCGTTAAGGGGAAAATTAAATATTCGACTATAGTATGCCTATGATACAGGTGATCATCAGAAGGCTGCAAATAACATATCGATTGGTGGTGGTTTACAAAATGATCGTTCCAATCTACCTTAGAAAAAAGAAAGAATGTAATCTTTTATTGTGTGGTACTCGGTTCATTGTTCAAATTTATTTATAACTAAAATAAGGTGATTTTATTTTTGACTATTGAAGACTAAGTACGTAAGTATTAGTGAAATGTAAATGAATAGGTACATTTTTGTTTTATTTTGATTAGTTACCTGTTACGTTCGCATACAGGCTTCTTTATTGTTTAAATATTTCATTAATTATGTGTTAATCAGTAAGTGGTGCGATATGGATTCTATTATTGGAAAAATGCTTTTGTTTTCTTTTGTAAATGTTGATCAATTTATAATGAGTGTATTTGATGATCTAGATCAGGGCTTCTTAAACTTTTTTCATTCGCCACCCCAAATAGAGATATATAAGTATTTTGTAACGATTTATTGATTAGGTAACAATATATATACATATAAATAAATTTTCGCTATGACCCCACGATTTCGCTAAGCGACCCCAAATGGGGTCGCGACCCATAGTTTAAGAAGCCCTGATCTAGATTTAAAAAAAAAACAGATATTAAATATTAATAGTAAAAATACAAAAATGTGATAATAAAAACATCTTCCACTAACGTTTCCAACATAGTAAATTGTGTAAAAGTTAAGAAATAATTTTTCAATATAATTCGTAAAGAAATCTGCGAAAAACGGAGGGATATAAGCCCCCATTGGAAGCCCATTATACTTTTTATAAATTTTATTATTAAATGAAAAATAGTTGTAAATAAGTGACATCTTGAGAAGCAACATCAACAATTTATCTCCCGATCGTGGCCATTCAATTGACAGAAATATGTTATACATAATAACAGTTTTTCCACAAAATAGTATATTGTGCAATAAGTGCGGGAAATTGTCGATTGCCCACGAAAGCGACGTTGAGCGCACGAACGTAGTGAGTGCGCTCATTCGCTTGAGTGGGGCAGTCGATAATCCCGCACGAGTTGCACATACTATTTTTTATTACGAATTTCACATACTTTTTTCTATTATTATCACTATTTTTGACATTTTTATTACTTTTTAAAATAATATTTTTAAGTGTTCGTCTTTTTATTCTGAATTAATTATCGTTTAAATTACTTTGCTGGTGGTTTTCATAGAAATAATTATGAAATATTTATTAAATGAAAAACTAAGAGGCGGCTTTGCGTGTTTTGATTAAATTTTGCGTGTTTTATTGTCAATTGGCGTGTGGAAAGTTACTTTCCACACGCAAAAAAGTATGCTGGAAGAGTACAGTGGGCAAACAGCTATTTTGCGTACAGAAATGTGTGCGGCAAGTTAGTACTTCTCCCGCATGAGTAATAAAAAATATAAAATAGTATTACTACTATTACTATTTTATATTTTTTGTGGGTCCTTAAGGGGGAAAACTTTATTATTATGTATCACCCAGCCCTTAGTACAGCTCAATATAGTGATTTAAGAATTATGTTAAGGAATTTGAAAAAAAAATTTCTATTGATTTTAGTATTTTACTTTGTAGACTGTTGTTTTTGAAAATATTTTATAAATAATTTCTACCCTTAGTTGGCATTCTTTCTCTGTCTCTTAATAAGTATTGAAGTATGACACCAAAACGGATAGTCACGTTTAAAATTAGTTTTTTAAAAAAAAATTTCGAAGTGGTTGGTATATATTTAGCTTTACAATGACATCAATATGTAACAATGAAATACAACTATTTTTTTTTTAAATAGTTAACTAAACAACACGTCATATAGTACGTGTTATATATGTAGCGATTAATCTGTTGAGATATGAAACAGTTTTGAAAAGGAATTTAAGTACCTATAACGAATAATCAAATGTGAACTTTCCAAACGAAATAAAAAAGTTTAAATTTGTTTTACCGAATCAGTTATGTAACATCAGATACGATATAACATGTGTGTAATATGTTTTTTAATGTACGACATATTATTAAAATATGTAGTTATAATAAATTCGTGCATATCGGCCCGAAAGCATTTGCCTTGAATAAATAGAAAAGTTATTGACCGATTTTGATAAAAATTGGTACGGTGATGGTTTTCAATTTGAAGGGTACAGGGGAAAAACGATTAGAGTCACAAAAAGTAAAAAAATGCCAAAATCCATGCAGTTATGTTGGCAGTATTCAGAATATTAACCCCGTGCTAACATTAAACGTGAAAATCAAACATAGTTCGTGATATGCAGGGGAAGAACCAGTTTTTTTTGCTGAAAAATGCGCATATAATACATAATTCGATGTCAAATTTCGCGAAAGCGGCTAGCCGTCTATTTTCTTCTGGCATGGCGTTTTCTAGCTTATTATATTAGTAATAACCACCGAAAGTTTGAACCAGATCCTATGCGTGGTTTTTAGGTAAAAAATTTTTATGTTGAAAATGCGCCTATAATATATGATTCACATTTTAAAGTTTAAAAACGCTCCCCTGAAAAATTTACTTTTTGTGACTCCAATCGTTTTCCCCCCTGTACCCTTCATTTCTCAAAAATGTAACAAGTATCTGGCATTTGAAATCCATTCCAACAGAGGAAAAATTAAGGTTGAAACGGTCTCCACCAATTCGTGCGGTTTGCAGTGTCACAAAATAGAATTGAATCCGTTCTGCTTGCTTTGGTTAAGTACACTGGTAAATATTATATCGAGGAAAAGATCTTTCGTACTTAAAGAAATTATTTTTCGAAGAGAGTCGATAGTTTTTGACAAGAAAATTGAATATAAGTTATATTTACATATAATTATGATAAAACTAGAAGCCTTGAAAAAAATTGATTCTTGTAATGCTTACAAAAATTTTTGAAACAAAAGGACAAAGGTTCCTTGAAGTTAAGAAATATTTCTGATATTGGTGAAAGAATATATATAACATCTAAAAGATGTATTTTGTGAAAATCCATACTGGCAAATATAAGAACATTTACTTTGGTCACTTTTGATCTAAGCAAAACTAATTAGGCGCTAATCATCTAATCTTTAGAAAGAGTGCCACTGAATAATTTTGTTCTAGAAGTCTTGATAAAGTGTGTACAAAGTAAAAATTCAAATTTTTGAGAAATCAAAAACGTATAAACTCAACGTGAAAACGTAAAACCAAATATTCATTTGTATTCCAGCAGAAAGTGGGGTAATATATTCGAAAGAAATCTCGTAATCTACTATTGAAAGAAATCGTTCCTCTGAGTTTTTTCTTAGTGTATTACAACAGTTTTTGGGGATTCTGTATGGTATAGCTTATTCTGAGAGCAGACCAAGAATCAATTTTTCAGCGCTGCCACCATAAGTTAATACGAACGATATATAATTTTGTATTAAAAAATCTAGTGATAGGTATAATATTTATAACTCATAATAGTATTTTACAATATAAGTTCGGTAAGTTGCTTTTACTGATCGAGAAAATGTTGCGAAAACGAGACCCGCAGGGTCGGGTTTTTGCAATTTTCGAGATCAGTAAATGCACTTAACGCATCGTGTATTGTATAATATTTTTTGCACGATCGATTTAAAATAATTAAAGATTAAAAATGTGTTAAATAAAAAATAAAATTCAGATAATATAGATGAAATTTATATTTCTATGTTATGACATAGAATGCCATGAATAAATATTATAAATATTCATAACAACTAATATGAATCTTTGTAGTGACAATTGACAACTATATTTGTAAATAAAAAATTAAGTGTCAATATTTCACTGGCGTGAATATTTTTTTTGAATTTTCTATTAAAAAAAATTGAGGAAAATAGTTTGTTAAACTATATTATTAGTGAGAATAATGAAATTGATGAAGCATTTTATTTGTGACTGCAAATTTATTCTCGTAAAACGAAAGGAAGATTATGAAAGCCACAGAAAATCTTAATGATTGAACGACCTTTTGAAATGTCAATAAAATAAGAAGACTGATGCCAACAATAATAATAATAATGTGCAAACTAGTGAAAATTTTCATATTATTAATGGATTTATTTTCCTAATTGTTCAAATTGTACTTTTAATTTCAATATAAATAAACAAATACAATCATTTTTGAGCTAATTTAACTTACCACACTCCTATTTACTTACCACGCATCTATTTCACTTACCGCACTGTTATTTTTTGGTTTCCATGGATATAAACAAACGTTCGGGAAATGTAACTTACCAGCATTGTCAACAGCATCGGTAAATGCTGCTAAGTTACATTTCCCGAACGTTTGTTTATATCCATGGAAACCAAAAAATAACAGTGCGGTAAGTGAAATAGATGCGTGGTAAGTGAATAGGAGTGTGGAAATTAGCTCAAAAATGATTGTATTTATTTATTTATACTGAAATTAAAAGTACAATTTGAACAATTAGGACAATAAATCGATTAATATGAACATTTTCACTAGTTTGCACATTATTATTATTATTGTTGGCATTAATCTTCTTATTTTATTGAAATTTCAAAAGGTCGTTCAATCATTAAAATTTTCGGTGGTTTTCATAATCTTCCTTTCATTTTACGAGAATAAATTTGCAGCCAAAAATAAAATGCTTCATCAATTTCATTATTCTCACTAATATTATAGTTTAATAAACTATTTTCCTCGATTTTTTTAATAGAAAATTCAAAAAAAAAATATTCCCGCCAGTGAAATATTGACACTTAATTTTTTATTTACAAATGGAGTTGTCAATTGTCACTACAAAGATTCGTATTAGTTGTTATGAATATTTATAATATTTATTCATGGCATTCTATGTCATAACATATAAATATAAATTACACCTATATTATCCGAATTTAATTTTTTTTAAACATATTTTTATTCTTTAATTATTTTAAATCGATCGTGCAAATATATTATACAATACACGATGCGCTGAGTGCATTTACTGATCTCGAAAATTGCAAAAACTCGACTCTGCGGGTATCGTTTTCGCAACATTTTCTCGGTCAGTAAAAGCAACTTACCGAACTTATATTGTAAAATACTATTTTTAAACAAGTATATAATATAACTTGAACACAGTTTTTGACGCCTATTGTAATGGTAGATGAATATGTATTTTTAATTCTTTTCTTTAACACCTGTCAATTTCAACTGGTTCAGTGCATTAGTAACAATAATGGTAATAATCGTGTGTATTTATTTAAAACAGAGGACCCGTGTGTTCGAGTGTAGTCAGTAAATCTCTAAGCAGCGGGTACTCACTGCACGTTAAATTTAAATAAGCTACAGATATGAAACGGTGCATCTATGTACGTACTTACTAGGAATGTCATAAGTAATCGGACATATTGCTTTTTTTCTTCTTTTTCTTTTAATTAAATCATATACATATATCAGGTGCTTGAAGAAAATGTCAAAGCTAAATAATGGTTGATTAGATTACCAACTGGCTAAATTGTTAAATATTCCCAGATCACGTTAGACTTAGTGTGTGGTAAAGCTTCCTAAAATATAGTCAAAAGTTAATTAATAATTCTTGTAACATACTATTTGAGTTTTATTAAACTTTGAATTCTGTTAGCTACCTTTGCCTAAAAATGAGATTCTAATGGTGGCGTTCTGTATATTTTTCAGTTATTTGTATCAATAAAAATCATAATATGATAAATATTAGATTCAATGATAAGAGTATATACACATTAAAATTTATACTATGTGTATAATCAATCTGTTTCTTGTAGTAGTGTTTCTTTTAAGTTCTAAATTTTTTAAGGAATATTCGAGCAAATTTGGATTCTTATAGTGTTTACTAATTTTATTATACTTTGTTTTGTATTTTTTATGTAATTTTCCTTTAAATATGTTAAACATATAAGAGAGGTAATGCTTCTTTAACCTCAGTTTTACATTTTTTTCGCAAAACGCTTAGTAACTATTTACGAAACGGTAATGTTACTCGGAGCGTAATTTGGGAAACGTTGCTCTACATATATAGTAAATTTTAAAATTTGGCAAGTCATATCTTGAAAAGTAAGCAAAATATCGAAAAAATTTATTCTTCCTATTTTCATTCTACTTATCAAGTTCTATAAGAGTTTGTGTTTAGTTTTTGCCTCTATGGTAACGGAAACCGTCTTTTAGTAACTTAAAAATTTAGATATTCAACGGGTTAAAAAATACGTTTCTGGTCTAAATCTTTAGAAAATTTAGAAAAGATTTTAGCCGATTTTGGAGTAGGTAGTTTTCAGAAATTTAATCAAGAAAGAAATACAGATGTTCCACAGTCCTGGTTGACAGGGCTGGGGACTATTTAAAATGATTTCATTTTAAAAAGTTTTAGTCGTAGCGTAGTCAAGGTTTGAATACGTCAAAGCCGAATAAAATTTTACAATATTTTTAAAATTATTAGTAGCTGTTGGTGATTTTTCTCCAAAACCTTAACCTTCAAGTATCTAACCAAATCACCTAATCCCCCTTTTGACAATATTTTTAAGTAACAATATTTGAAGAGTTAAGTTTCGTTTTCATATCATGCAAACTTTACAAAATTTTCTCAAAAGACTGCTTTCAGTACTTTTGAACTTTTTTTTTTAAATTAATATAAATAATGATAAAAAATTTATAGAATATTTTTTATAAAGTATATAAAAAAAGTAAAAAAGCATTTTGCATTTTATAATCCATTTTAAATAACTATTTTCCATTTTCAATTTTAAATATGTCCAGCAAAACCATTTTCCATTTTCTATTTTAAATGGTTTCTGTGAACCATTTTTCCCAGCCCTGCTGGTTGATGTCTATCGGAGGTAGGTACATAGGTATCTAGAAGTGGAATTATTTTTTACGTTTCTTTGCAACTGCAAATTATCTGATTTTCCAAAAGATGAAATTACTCCTTTACTTTTAAAACGATTTTGCCGTATGGTTTCCATTATTGGCATTATGGCTGTTTTATTAGTGGTACAGTTGGAGTGATTGACATGACTCCACTTTCATTTAATGCGCTTAATTTTTGTTGACGAACTGTAGTAATTTTTCTACAGACAGACACGTACATGAATGGGATAATTGGTAAGTATTTAGAAGATAATAAAATAAATGTATTTAAAAGTTGAATAGGTCATTTACATATATTTTAATCAATTTTAAATTAGTAAATGTGTACAAACATACATATTATTATATTATATTGTATAAAAAAAGTGACCACTGGGCGCGATCACCGTCGCTCACACTACAAACATACAAAAAAAAAACACAAACATTTAATTAATATGTGGGCAGATGAAAAGGCTAGTTATGGTAATCATTTATTTATTTGGGTGTTTGATTTGAAAAATTATATTTCCAATATATTTATGTAATTCAAATAGACATTTCCAGCTGATCGTATGGATCAACTCTAAAGGGTTAATATTAAATTTAATCTATCAGCAGGTGTATAAAGTAAAATTTGTTGTATGAAAACGAATATAGCTCGTTTTATATATTTATGCTTTTAATAATTTTAGTCTGTAAGCTAGTACTCTATTAGAGGCCTTTAATTGAAAACTTAATTTGAATTTTTTGAATATTTCTTAGAATCTAATATTATATGAAATCAGAATATGAACTTATTTTCTTTCATAAATAATTCCTAACTTTTAAAAGTATTATGGCGGAAATGCTGGTGAATACACGAGAATATGTAAGAATCTTCTTTTTTGATATCACATCATTCTATTTAAAACAATTCGGTGCTTGTAACAAAATAATTTCAACGATGTCAAAGTAACAACTAAATTAAATTTTTTATTTTAATTAATAATCACTAATTATTTAGCTAAGTTTGCCTATTCTTTGTTATGATTATCAGAATTGTGATAACAAATGAACATTGAAATCTATAACTATGTTTCACAAAATGGTGGATTTCGGGAAATGACAACCTAGTTGGTTTTCATCTGAAAAAGACTGAATGTAAGGGTTTTTTGCAAAGATAGTTATGGTATCGTTGCAGAAGCGGTGGAAACTGGACACACGCAGAATATTTTGACTCCGATAGCATAGCTAATTATATTTGTGTTCTTTGTTCTGTTCTTTAGAATCGAAATCGTTAGAATTCTTAGAAAAACTCTATTTTGATTATAAAGTTGAATTTCATTCTTAAAATTAATTGCTGTATTTTTGTATTTATTTTGTGTTTGAAGACTGATTTTGTTTTTACAATTTTTATCGAATTTAAAGTAAATTTTAAGCTCCCATTTCCCGACCAGTCGGGTAATGGCAGCGGACGGTAGTCTTTAGAAAAAAAAATTTTTCGAGCAGAAAAATATTGTTTAGCTAACTAAAATTCAGCTTATTTGTTAGTCAAATAGGCAAGCTATGTGTTTCAATTTAAAAAATAAATAAATTGTTAAAACGATTCCATATATTTTTGTTTTTTCTTATTAACTTCCAGTTACCCTCTGCTCCCCTATCGTCGTTAAAATGGGTAGATAGCTTTTCATTAACTTTCTTGTTTAAGGCGTTACACCACTTTGAAATGTTAGGAAAGAAGGTTTTATTCGAAAATTTTTTCTCTGTAGCGAATAACACAATCAATATAAAACATTTTTAAGTGTACTATACGTAATCTGGGGTACATAAAAAATTTTTTCCCCAATTTACAACACAAAATAGCGGCATGGGTGCAGCAACCAGGAAATAAAATTTGTTTTTCATCATTTAGACTAGTTTTAATAAAGCGAAACACAATATTATTAAAAAATATTGCTAGCCTTAGGTCTTGCAGTACGCTAATCATCTTATATAGATATTCTTTCAATATGTACTTTTAAGCCCCTTTCGAAGTATGCCTGTTTTAATTTCCTAGTTGTATATATTTTAGGTCGTCTTTATCCTGTGCAATTACCACCTGATCATCTGAAAAATTGAATGCATATTATATTAAGTGAAAGTTCTTCTATATATAGCTAAAAATGTTTTGTCAAAGTATCTTCGAAATTTTATAAAAATCAAACTTGGAGTTTGCTCTTTACAAAGATTCTGAAAAATGACCTCCTTTTTGACATTATAAAATTTCACCTTTAAAGCAAATGGTCACACATCGAGACAGACTTTTTGATTATTGCAAAAAGTGGCGTTACATAAAACGAAAGATGATCTTGTCCATACCTATACCGCCACTGACCATAACAGAACCAATAAAATAAATAAAATATTGAGTTTTTGATCGTATAGCAAATTGGCATTGATAAATGATATATCTTATTAACTATTTTATTTATATGAGTTTTAATTTGTTATCGAATACTTAAATCGATTAATAGGTATACACCAAGCTATCGAGGTACTCCTCTATATACCTATAAAATTCATAATATTTTCATTTACTTAACGTTAAGTATGTATGGGCTGTGCAGTAACAAGATTGCACATCGTTTGTTCATGAATTAAAATATACAGACTTAAGATAAGTAAGTTAAGTACTTTACTAAATATTACTATACCTATGCGGCGATTATGTTATGTATTGTTTACTAACGTTTTGTCTGATCGTGTAGTTGAAAGACAGAGATGGCGATAAATAAAATTTTATGAAATATTGTATGTTATTTGTTATGTTTATATATATTTAATATATCATTAACACGTTTTAAAAGTATTTGGGCGGTCCAGAGAAAACATTTATAGTCAAATAATCTTATTAGGAATATCTAAACATAGTAATTATACTCTGTGTCATTGGAAATTTGAGGTATAATACAGCAGTGAGGTTAGTCATCCCCAAAACAAAAATTTTAAAAATGCAAAAAAACTACTACATAAAAGAAAGGTGTATTTTAGGTACTGTTTAGCTGTACTAGAAAACATGAAAAACAAAAGCGACAGATTGCTTCGCCTAAATTTAGCTGCCATTTATGTCACAAAAAAGTGTATTTTCATGTAATTACAGATGCTGTTGACAACACTAGTAAATTACGTTCCCTGAACATTTGTTTATATCCATGGTAACCAAGTGTGGTAAGTAATAAAGCGTGTGAGAAGTAAAATTATCTTGGACATGATTATAATTATTTATTTATACTGAAGTTGGAAGTAGAGTTTTAATAATTATAAAAATCAATTAATTAATATTACAATTTTCATTAGTTTGGAGAACATTGTTAGTAGTATTATTGCTACTAAATTGGTCTTCATTATTTATTTACATTTCAAACCCCTGTTAAATCATTTATTAAAAATTTACAGTCAATCTTAAATCATTTATCAATTTCAGATTTGACTTTTTCAGATAATTTCCGGCTTTCAGGTTTGACAATCTATTTTTCCCAATTTTTAAGTCGAATTTTTCCTTGAAAAAATTAGACTTATACAGCCTATACGATAAGAACGGCGATAGTAGGGGCGCTATCCGTTTTCGGACCCGTAGAACACGATTCTGTAGAAAAAAATGTCTGATATATATATATATATATATATATATATATATATATATATATATATATATATATATATATATATATATATATATATTCCCGCTACATTTTAATATGTGTACGGCCCACCTATGGAAGTTTAGAGCTGAAATTTGGTAAGTGGGGCTCATTCCGATGCACAACAATACTATCAAAGTGGGGTCAAATTTTGGCCAAATTTTGGATCCGACCCAACTTTTAAGGAGAAGGTGGGGGGCGGTAAAACAATGAAACCGTTCGGTTTATATAATAATGTTTCGGTCAATTATCTACAACACATCCAAAATTCAGCTTCCTAAGATGATTTGGAGGGAGTAGAGGGGGAAAAAGTATTTTGGCAGGATCTAACACGCCCACAGCCCCCCAGAATTAACGCAGATGGCTGAAATTTGGTGTGTTGATATAGTTCGTACCTAGGTTGAGCTTTCTGGAAGTTTTAATATTTTACCAACACCCCCCTCATTTTTAAGCTACAATTTCTTGCTTTTTTGAGGTTTTCGAAGTTTGTACCACTCGCACAGGCCATTCAAATAAACCTAGAGGCCTGAAATTTTGCATTCGGATTGAATTAGTTTCAAGGGGGTACCTTTTGGGGGTCTCAGCTTTTAACCCTTACCCCCACCATTTTATACTAAAAAGAACATGATTTTTCTTGTTTTTTAACAGTTTCGTTCTGGTCTAAATCTCCCCAAATAAACCTAGAGGGCTGAAATTTTGTGTACAAGTTAAGCTAATAGCCAGCCACCGGTTTTTGTAGGTTTCAACTTTTAACCTTTACCCCCACGATTTTTACGTCAATATTTCCTTGATTTTTTTCCTTTTTTTCTAACACGTCTCTCTAAGGAACTCTAGACTCTCTAAGGAAACCTAGAGGGCTGAAATTTTGTACGTGTATTGAATTAGTATCCAGCTAGTGGCTTTTAGGTATTCCACATTACTTCCCCCCCGCCCGACCTATCCAATTTTTACATCGGAATTGAATGCTATTATTAAATGTGTTTTAAATGCATTATTTTTGTTCTAATTCAAAGTAGGCGAATAGTAATTTTAAAAAATTTAAAAAAAAAAAGAACTTACTTTTATAACAAATGCAATACACAAATATTAAGTAATTTAAAAATGTTATTAAAGTCACGGTTTATTTATCAAGTAGGAATTTTGGATTTTTATTATTTATAAAATAGAAATTTTGAATTTTTTTGGAAAGAAAAAATATCTCCATAAAGGCCTTCCAGTTTACTATTTAAGCTCTTTTTTAGTATTTAAAAATAAAATACAAAGGAAATTGGCGGATAAGCATGGGTAGGAATGCCCTCGTACGAATTGTGTTGGCTTTCCTCCTGCTAACTGCTATCGGCACAAAATTGAAATTTACTGAGATTTAGCCCTTAAAAACTTAAAACCTTTTTTTAAATCCCCGATTAACCGGACACTCATCATCAGTTTTGAAACCACCAAAATGACAAATCGCTTGCAGACTTTCAATTACATTTCGCTTGTAGACATTCAATACCGAAGATGAAAGGAAAAATTCGACTTCCATGACGGGGCCCCGCTGCTCACGGCGTTTTTTTTAATATAATAGTCAAAAGAATAAAATATTCATACGATTTATTGACATTTAATTATGATATTTATTTGTAAACCCAGTTGTCAGTTGTCGTTACACAGATTTGTAGTTAGTTGCTATAAAAATTTAAAATATTTGTTTATGGCATTCTATATGATAGTACGTAAATTTCAAGTAAATTTTGCAATAGTTTTTCCATTAGTGGCGGCAATTTACTGACTGAATTTTTATCGTAATATATTATTTTGGTAATTTAAAATAGAACTTTAGGCGTAGATTTTTGATTATGCTGAGAAAAATCTTATATAGGATTCATAAAATTTTAAGAAAAATTTGGCAAAATTTTTTTGAATCAGAATCGTAACGTTGAAACATTATTGTAAGCGATTTCACTTTTTGATTTTCCATATAGTAAGTTTCCTGAATGTAAAAAGATTATGGAATATTTACAATTAGATGTCATTATTATACGGAAGTGTGAAGTTATTTACTTTTTTTATAAAAATCTCCATTTTCACAAGCTAAAATTTGATTTATCCCGTCACAATTCTACATTAATTTAATGTTTAACAATTTAATTTATAAACATATTATAATATTAAAGACAATTTTTTTGTGGCATAGTGTATAATTATTATGATATTTAAAACTGATATGAAGTGATGTTTAAATATTGAGAATAACGAATATACTTTTAAGTATTTGTAAAATGCATACTTATTTGTAGATCAAAGAAGGATATGAACATATTATTATTATTACTTAAACACCAACGAGTCTGAGATATGTGACTAGAGAGTCATTACCGTTTTGCTGTTAATGACTTCGTTATTTTAACCGAAGACATGGAGAAATTTTTATGAAACGATTTGTTCAAGTCAAGATATTTCGCGCTTTAGAACACAAGTGTCGAATATACGGAATATCTTATCTTTATACGTATATGTATTATATATGTTATAAGTATATTCGCAAATATTCCCATATAGGTTGCATTATGTATTTTAAGCAAGTTTAAGAATCTAAGAACGATTAGTCAAGTTGCGAATTGTGTTGTTTCACTCTTCTCGAACTTAATGTTCCCACAGATCCGCGATCAGTTTTCGACATCTTATGACGTCTTCGATTCCGTCACTCCATATTTTTCACTTTTTCGGTGTCAGTCAATGTCCATTTAGATAGTCCATACCAAATCAATTGTTTTAAATAAAGTGTAAGAAAATAATAATGTGAATAATCTCCGTAAAGAAATATGTAGTCTAGCTTCTGGTAGATAGCCTCCGTAGAGAGTTAGGGCAGTGAGTGCCCCTTGAAGTTTGTAAAATTTTACTTTGATCAATTTATAGTCAAGTAAACAAAGTAAACAAATATTTATTTATATTGGAATCACCGTTCTATTTTTCATACTTTTAGATATTATATAGAATGAACGTAATTATGTTGACAATGAACTGGTTTTATATTTTGATTTTTAGTTTCAAAATTGACACGTATTTGGGTCTCGCGCTATAAAGTATTTAAATTGTGGATCGTAACCAGCGGAGTGGCTGAGCGTTAGACACTAGCACTTGCCGACTGGAAGTTCGAGGGTTCAAATCTCTCAGTCGGTTATGTTCGTGAATAGTGATGAGCAATTGGCAGTCTTGATCTTGGTCTTGTTCTTGCATTAAGAATCTTGGTCTTGGTCTTGCTAGAGCAGTTTGAGTCTTGGTCTTGCTAGAGCAGTTTGAGTCTTGGTCTTGCTAGAGCAGTTTGAGTCTTGGTCTTGGTCTTGGTCTTGGAAAATGCAGTCTTGGTATTGGTATTGGTCTTGGTCTTGGTATTGCTAAAGAATCTTGTACTTTCTTGCATTTTTTTATTTGCGAATTTTTTCCTTCTAAAATCAGAATTTTCTCTCTTTACGGTATTAATTATACTTTTAAACTATTTAAATAATTTAGCAAGAGTTTTGCTTTTTTCTTGCTATTGTCTTGGTCTTGCTCACTTGAGTCTTGGTATTGGTCTTGCAGCCATACTTATAGTCTTGGTCTTGGTCTTGCTCTTGATATACATAGTCTTGGTGTTGGGTTTGGTCTTGCAAAAAATGCAAGACCAAGACAAGACTGCAAGACCAAGACTAATTTTGCTTATCACTATTCGTGAAGGTTTTCTGGAGTTTCCCTTCATAATTTCAGATGAATATCGGCATAGTTCCTTTAAAAATACGGCTACAGATGCAGACCTTCCAAATTCCTAATCCCCAACTCTTTCCTTGTCCTTCACTTATATCATAAAAACGTAAATTTAAAAAGTATATATTCTAAACAGTATAAATAAATAAAGTATGCAAAATGATATGGGTGACGTCTGTTATAGACAGAAAGTCACAAGAACAGACGTAAAACGATATTATTAAATTGTGGATCGTAGAAAGTTCTTCTAAAATGTGAAGTACATCATACATGGCAAGTAACTTAACGCGTATGCAACATTTACCATTCTATTTTTTGATTACTATTGTTATAAAAAGTAACTGCTCAAAAAGTTTATTTACCTTTCTAGGTACGCAGGTAATAAAAAATAGATTTTTTAATGAAAATTATTAGTTTTTTTATAGATGTCTCCTATTCATTTTTATTAAAATTGGATTTTCCATGAATTTTATTATTTTTTATTCATTTTATTCAATTTAGTCATATTTTTTTGGTCTGAAAAAGTAACTTACTCATACCCGATCGATAAGTTTCTTTTCGTGGTCATGAATGTTTAAGAATTTGAGGCTTAAAGTTAGGCTGAAGGTTAAAGTTATTTTCGAGACAAAAATTTAGATATCTCACTTAACATTATTTAGTATCACATATTTTCATTAAAAATCGTTTAAAAATCGGTGTTGCAAAAAGAGCAGATTTTATAAATTTTAGGAGACCATTCAGATAAAAAGTTTAAGACATAGACAAAATAATTTATAAATAATTAGTTCAGCAATTTTTATACTTTTTATTTTTCCCAAAGGGACTTGTAATAACTTGTTTTGATACATTTAGAAATTTTGTATGAAATTAGAACAATCACAACAAAAAGCTTGGGAAAAATGCTTAAATCCCACTTTCCTCGTAACCTGTGTAATTCCTAACGTTACAATTGTACGTCACGCTTCAATTTGACGGTTTCTTTTAAATGACTTATTTGAATACAAATTTTTTCTCAGGAATTCCTCTAATATGTATTTATTTGTATTTGTGTGTATGGTAACATTACAATGCACTTTTTACACATGTACATAAATATGCATGTATTTATTTATATACATATATAGGTAACAACAATATTGAACTTACGAGAGGAGTCTTCAAATACAAATTGTTAAGTTAAATAGGTACATTACATATATATACGTTCGCTGGCTATACATTGTAACTGGCTGGCAATACAGGCAATAGTCACATATAACGTTTATGTTTTATGCAGCCAACACGGACATATTACTTATTATAATAATCTATCTGTGTAAGGAGTACTGACTGAGCAGTGATTGGTGACCCGTGACGTTCATTGTATTTACAATAAAGTAACTACTAAACTATAACTGTCTCACTCGCATGTCCAATATACCGTGAGTTTATTATATTTTCAATTAAAAATGAGCACTATTGAGAATAAGGACATTTAAAGTACTAGATCCAGCACATTTCCAAAAGGAATTTGTAAAATAACGGTGAAATCGGTCATATTATATGGACGTGGGGTCCGGACACTTAAACAAGAAACATAATCGGAAGCTGGAAGCCACCGAAATGGATGGACTACTTGGGACGGAGTGCAAGTGTCCAGACTAGATTGTGTGAGAAATGACCGAATCAGGATCATTATGAAGGGAGAAGAGAGTGTGTTGGAAAGAATTGAAAAAAGAAGCCTGAAATAGTTCGAACGCATGTTGGGGATGGATGAAAAACGGTGGCCAAAACGTCTGTAGACCTATATCGTGTGAGTTTTTCGAGAGTTGCCATTTTTATTACAGCAAAACCGTTGATTTAATCTAAAAATTGTTCAAATAAGAGTTGTAAATATCGATGGGAGCAACCGATTGCTATAGTCAGGAGCTTTATAGCTCTTATGGTTTTCGAGCTATCATACAAACTTATAGATTTTTAAATGAGACTACGGTAAAAGCCTCTATACCCGAACAGTTTTGATATTTTATATATTAATGAAATTATTTCTAAAATAAACCTATAAATATTAAAACTGATCGAGTATTGAATGGGTTCCGTTATTGGGGCTTTTACGTTATATACATATTAATTTTTCGATAAAACTGTTCTAATGCATCAATTAAAAACATAAATGAGGGAAAAAAATTTTTTACCCAATTTTTTACCGATAGTATTCTGGTTGGTTACATTTCTATTACATCCAAGAAAAGAACCAATTCCAGTACCATTTCTATCATACAAATTTGGCTGTAATAAAAATGCCAACTCTCAAAAAACTCCCACGGTACCTGGGTCCAGCCAGGAACTAAAAGGTAAAGGCATCATAGAAAATCCTGGAACGAGGCGATGGTTTTTGCAACAGCTAAGCGATATCTAACTATCGACAACGCCCAGGATCGTCAGCTTTGGTGTTTGGGAGTTGCGACGCGGGTCTCAACCGCCTAAGTCCATAATAGTATATGTTGTCCGTAATAGTGTACGGTTGTTAGCCGTATAAGTCCATTATAGTATCCAAAATATTATGTTGTTTGCCCGAGGACTATAAGTGTTATTTTTAAGATCTCGGATGCAGTTTGGGAATCCGGGCCAAGCATCCCATGGTCACAAAAAGAACATCTACGGGTCGAGTACGTGTAAGTAATTTTTTCAAGCAAACTTTTTTCGTAAATTTTTTTGTAATTATATCTAATAGTAATCAGAAAAAGGAATGGTATATGTTACTTACGTCTCAAGGTACCTACTATGTAAATGACAACTAATAGTGGTTAATAAAAATTATTTTGCAACAAACAATCTCTACTTATAACATGTAATTTTAGCCGGCGCTTCCGCCGTCTACAAAAGGTATACGAAAAAATTTAACATGCACGAACACACTCATTTGTAATAAAATGTTATCCGTCTATAGAGTTTAGAAAAATCATCACACAGAGAGTGTTTTAGTGAACAATACCCATTCGCGGTGGCATCATACACATGTGTGATCCGACAATAAAGTGTCAAAAAAGGAGGGAAATAGTTAGATGAAACAGTAATAATAATAGTTTATAAATATGAAAATAAAAGTAACTACAGGTTTTTCTCAACTCATTTTTATTTAAAAATCACATAGTGATTGAAAAATTATCTAACGAGATCGGCTGAGACTCGAACCTAAGGTCTCTTGGTAATTAGCCAAGTGCCTTGTCCCCTGGACCACACGATCCCTGTTCGAGAGCCATTCCAGTACGATAACCATTCAATCACACATATATTACTCTTTTTGATGCGAGAAACAGTTATTTTGATTTCATATATTATCGAGTACTTGTGAAATAATATTAGTAAGTATGGCGAACTTTTGTTCGTATTTAAACATACGTTAGTATCCATATGCTCACTTAACGTTTAGCTTAACAAATATAAATTAAAAATTATATAGTGATTGAAAAATTATCGAACTGGATCGGCTGGGACCCAGGATTTCTTAGTAACTAGTCAAGTATCTTGCACCCTAGGCCTCATTTAGTGACTTTCTATAATGGCTTATAGATAGAACAGAAGACCTACACCTACAGGGCAAAATAAAACCAACGGTGGATGGAGCGCTGGAAAAACTTTTAATTTTAAGTTTTTTTTAAATTTTCGCTGGGTACTTCTCAATAAACACAATGTACAAAATTAAATGCTATCCTTTACTAGTAATATCCTTTCGTATTTGTACATACATATACATATGTAACAATAATAATAGTAATAACTGCACTTAAAGCTTAATCATTGAACCGTGACTTTTAAGTCTATATACCGTGGCGTGGATAGATGTACATACTTAATACGTATCTACATAAACAAGACAAAGATAGTAAATAATAGCCCTTCCTAACACAATACATACTTAGGTATTTATAAAGATACAGTTGCAGATTTTGATTGGTTTTTAACTAATTAACTTAATATTTAATTAATTATAAGTAGATAGCTGATAGGTAAATAATAACTAAGGACATTTAATAAAAATATTAGAGAATTATTTATTCACTTACGCTAATTAATATAATTTTTCTTTCTGTTTAAGTGACCATTGAATGTAATGAATGACTGTTAATAATTTAAGAGACAATCGACCAAATCACTTTTTTTAATTGTTCTGAGCTTTGTGGATATTTTCTTTTTACAGCTGCATATAGGACTCCATGGATTTTAATATTTTATTTGGTAATAAAGTAAATCTTAACACATTTTTTGATAACTTTCTACATTTTTTGTCACTTTATATACAGGTAACCTCCGGAGAACACGGGTACCCTTCCCCGAATTACACGGTTTAAAGTTACACGACTTTTAAGTAATTCTTCTGAAAAAGAATAAAATACATATTATTTTTGATATAAAGTTGCATCGGTCCTCAATGTACGCGAATATATCAATTCGATGTGGATAAAAAAGGCTGACGGGATGAAAATCGGAGAAATTTTTTTTGTACAGCCTCAGTGGTACAATGTATTAAATTTTTACCACCATAAATAGAAAGAGCACCAAAAAAATAGGGAATACATGTTTTTGTGTTTTTCCGAAATATGTGTGGTATTCAAGACATATACGGAAGAAAATTAGGATAAATTATATTGCATCATTATTGACTGCAAATAACTGTAAATAATATTTTTTTTTAATTTTATGTTTATTTCATTATGAAAATATAAATTTTTACTTTCCGATAATGATTCGTGTATTGTTCAGTACTTACTGAATTGGTAATTTAATCATACGTGCATATTTGGTTACTCCTATTCTATATTTTTACACCTCTTTCTTTTTAATAAATTTTGTGATTTGAGAAATCGGGTTTATACATACAAAGCATACAAAAAAAAAATAAGAAACCCAGTTTGAATGTTAAGAAAGAAATAAACGGCGTTTATTTAGTTAAAAAAGAATTTGTAAGATGAAGGTAGTTGATTTGTTGAACGGAAGAGATTACTGCTTCTTGTCCAACATTCATTAACACTTGCAGACCAGTAAAATTTGGCAGAAATAGGTGTAAAACATATAGAATAGGAGTAACAAAATATAAACATGACTATATATTACCAGTACTGAAAAATACATGGATCATTATTGGAAAGTAAAAATTTACATTTTCGTGATGAAATAAACATAAAAATGAAAACATATAGAAGGAATTTTCATCAATAATAAACTAACATAATCAATCCTATTTTTTTCTTCCTTATATGTTTTGAATACCACACAGATTTCGAAAAAACGCAAAAATACGCATTCTATAATCTCTGGTGCTCGCTCATTCCATTTATAATGGTAAAAATTTAATACATTGAACCACTTAGGCTGTACAAGAAAATTTACCCCCATTTTTATCCCTCCAGCTCTTCTTATAAACCCGATCCTGGTTTAACCTATACAGGTGAATAGGCCTATTAAAAAGAAACATTTCGTCAATTTAAAGTTTTCCTCTATCTATTGTAGTTTTCGAGAAATCTTAATAAATACAATTTGAACCCCAAATTTAAGGGCTGGTTTCATCCGGTGAACGTGGGCCTTGGCCGATAAAAAAAATACGTGTCCCTCATTTTTGGCTATTCTACACACCAACAAAGTTTCAAGAAGATTGGCGATTGGCACTTGGGTAGTGTTACTTGTGAGAGTGACAAGTTTTTTTTTTAGTTTAAATTTAAATAAAACCTTGCTTACGTATAATAATAAGGAACAGTAAGACACAGTTCTTGCAGAATTTTTGGTCGTAATTCAATAGGAACACAAATTTTATCATTATTGTCATTGTTATTAATTACAACGATTGGTACGGCAATAAAATTTTAAGAGTCTCAAGTATCTTTGCGTTCATGTAGTTTTGGAATCATTTCTCTAAGAAGTCCCTAGGATTAAAATGATCAAAAACAGTTGAAACCAACAAAATCGGGTAGATTTTAAAATTCCCTTAAATTTTCATGTCCATTAAAAAAACCAAGCATGGAGAAAAATTATCTTTAGCAATACATAGCAAAATACATGTACCCTTGCTACAATATTTTGAAAATTTTGATGAATGTTAATTTAGTGTACTTACTGAGAACACTTTTGGTAGGTTTCACTATTCTTTGCAAGCAATTTCAAAAAAATTATATAGGTACCTATATGAAGATATCATGGTGGTATATACGAAAAACATCAATTATTTTCAAAATGAATGTACGTCAAAGCTTTTTCAGATGTTTATCTCAAACAAAAAATGCTGCTTTTTTCTTTTTTATTCTTTCACTTGTTTCACATTCACGTTGGAGTGTAGGTATGTGGAAGAACGTCACGTCTTTATTTAAATATTTATGACAAGTCAGTGATTTTTTGATGTCACTAATATGTCATATCTTGTCAAATATTATTACAGGTATTTAGGTACTGAATATATTTATATTTTGATTTATGTATGTATTAAAAAATACACATATGAGATTGATGATATATATTTTTTAGAAGCTAATGAGCATTGATTTTAAGAATAATATTAGAAAATGAAAAAAGATATATTTTTTATTTGTCCCTCGTTGCTCCTTAACAGGGCCTAATTAACTGACTTAAATTTGATTAAAAATTTCATGAATGTTTGCTAGAAAAATCGAAAAGGTAAAAATTAACAAAATTCAAAATATTTAAAGTAAGTAGGGATAAGAACTTTCTCCTTTTGTTTATCATTTTATGGAGTTTCAAGTTCTGATTTGGGACAACCATTTTACAGGACAACAAAATGAGCTTCTTTTAAGACTGGAATCCACTTGTAACCACTAGGGTCTTATAAACAAGGGATAGAGTCGATTACATGGGGAAAAGATTTCTTTCCTTTTGAGTTCATTTTGATGCTGCTGTAGCTTTTTATAACTTATTAGATATCTTGGGGAAAAAATTAAATTTATGTAACTTAATTATTTTTGTAAAAGTATAAAGACAAAAGGTGTAGATAAATTGATTCTTTACGAGAAAAGTCCGACCAATTTTCTAAGTGGTTTATTGTTTTCGAATTATCTTAAACAAAATCCATATTATTTTATAATGTTACCACAAACTTGGCATTCAGAGCTTTCCAATAATATTGTATTGATAAGGACGAAATTGGTGGAGAAATTAACACTTACCTATCTTAATTTTTCACAACTCGTTATCTGATTTTACGAAATCTATCTAGTTTGTGTCGAAGAAATTAGTTTAGCTAGATTTTTAAATGCAAATTTTTTTTATATCAGTCGTATGCAAAGGAAATTGGATTTATTCAAATAGATGAAAGAAACTATAATACAGAAATTTTTAATAATAAGAGTATAATATAATATAGCATCTGCATAACATAGCGAATTTCCAAATAGTGGGCACTGGCGGATCTCATCTAAGACCTGTATCCATTTAAAATAGTTTTAAAGGACCCTAGCGAATCTCATATAGTGTAGCATATATCCATTTAACAACATAATATTACATTACATAACTATAGTTTTCGAATTTTTATTTCTAGGTATGCAAATATATATAAATTATATTTTCTCTCTAAAGGAGAACATCATACAAAAATTTCCTTTCCATAACGTACTCTTAAAAAATCTGACTAATTTTAATTTAAAAAGATGAGAAAGAGCTATTGTTATTATAACACATAATTACATTAAACACTGACTGACTGACTGACTGACAGACAACGCACAGCCTAAACCGTTGGGTTTAGAAGAATGAAATTTTGCATAGAAGTTCCCTATGTAACGTAGGTGAGCGCACTAAGAAAGGATTTTTGAAAATTCGTCCCCTAAATGGGTTTAATAAGGAATGAAAATTTGTATTTAAATTCGTTATTTTTGAAGTTAGTGGTATATGTATAAAAATATGTTACTATGGCTATTAAAATAAATAATATTTAATGAATCTTTGACTGATAGACAACACAAAACCTAAACTGTTGGGTTTAGAAGGACAAAATTAAGCACAGGAATTATGAAAATTGGCGTTTAGGCTTCTATTTACAAATAAAAGTCAGTTATTTCTGGAAATATATTCCCTAAGGGGTTAAAACAGAAAATGAAAGTTCATCAATTATGAAGTTAGAAACGTGGATATTGATTTAGGCTTTTAAAAAACATTAAACCTTAGCAGAAGTGAGTACCTTATAAAAAGATGTTGCCGATGGAAAATTCCATCGGGCATATGACTAGTATTGAATAACTAACTAGCACTTGTTTTATTTAGAAAAGAATTGCTAAAACGATGAAATATTTATTAAAAAAAAATTCCGCAAATTTCTTAATTTTTCTTAAAAGCTAGTTCACTTAATACAATGTTTTAAAAGCTTATCTAATGCAATTTTTTACGCCCTTTTCGATGGTGTCAAAAAAAATTAAAAAAATTTTTGAATTCTAACCAAATTTTGCAAAAAAACCACTAAAAATGGCGAAAAATGACCAAAAGACCTACTTCTGGGCATCATCCGACGTGTTTAGCTAACGAACTTAGCCGAGCCAGTCCGGATTCCAGCACGGTTACCAAATTTCATAAGCATTAAACGTTTCGTTCAAGTCCCGGACTTAGGTCTTACCATAAGAGCTGTTGTAATAGCTGAATTTCCAGAATGGAAATTCACTAAAAAGAAAATAAAAGAATAAAAGAAAGAATAGAAAATAAAAGGATATGTTAATTAAATTTTTTTCTAGTCGTGGACTGACGATATATGTACACGTCATCAAGATCTAATATTATGCCGAATTTCGAATTCTTACGTTTCATAGTTTAGGTATGAAACTCTAAAAATAACTATACTAAACAAATTTGCATGAGAAGAACGTGCTTCTGATATCGTAACATCATTTAAGATTTGCATACCTTAAAACAATTAAGTTCCCAAAATGACGCTTTTTTACTGATGGTTTTTACTGATTTTATAAACTTATTTAAACTAACAGTGTATTATGTAACAAGCATGAATTAAAGGGGACCACTAGTGTGACGTTTTTTAAAATTTTGAAATTTTTTTTAGATGTTTTGATAGTCTATACCCTTAAAAATAACATACTAAAATTTCAAGTGCATATCTCAAATAGTTTTTGAGTTACAGCCATCCGAAGAGTGGATTCTGATTTTCATTGTTAACTTTGAGGTATTGAGAAATGTATGAAGGTTGATAGTTCGGGATTTTTTGGACGTGGCTGTCAGTCACATGTTGTGGAGAAGCTAGACCCTGGCACATTTAGACGATTCATCTAGTTTCACTATGACCGTTATAGTCCGTAAATCTTAAATAATTTTAGTAAAAATTCTCAGTGATTAAAACTACAAGGTAAAATTACGAAAAACTACATTTTTCAAATTTGCTGCAGTTATAACTCGAAGACAAATCATTCGATCGATTTGATTCTTATTGCAGCTTCTTTTATATATATTTCTTCATACCATGAACCTCCAGTTTTCCGATCGAATAAAAAATGTAATTTTCGCAAGCCAAAACCATCAAATTTTCCCGCAAAATTTGAAACTTTCTTTTAAAAACTCCGCCATTTTGTTAAATTTCAACTTTTTTTTTTTCGATTGAGGTTCATGGGGCGGACCATACCTTATAGTTTAATACGCTTCTTGGTTTTTGGATTTCAGCCAGTGTGAAGGCCGTTATCACTGCAGCAGTAGGGGAACTTTTTTTTTGGAGTCTTGGGAGATTTCGAATAACTCACTGACTTTTCAGTATTTTGGTCCAAAAATTTTATCATAAATTTTTTATATATCAAAGAATATATACTTAAAATAATAAAACATTCCATACAGTAGTTTTCTTTAAAAGAATTCCCAAAAATCACCTTTTTTTCAGGCGGTTACACTAGTGGTCCCCCTTAAAATACATAATTATGTGGAAAAAATAAAATCATCTTTAAGAAAAATATCATTTTCTCTTTTGAATTGCTATAATTTCAATTTACAAACTTAATTGAAATTACTTATTAGAATTATTTCAACTATTTATGTATAACAAGTTACAACGTATAGCTCCTAAATAGCTTCTAAAAAGAATATTGTGATTACAAAATAAATTATGCTTGTATGAATAATATCCCACTGTTACACTGTTGGTGGCTGAATAAAATCAAAATTATTGCAGCCCATTTATTATAAAATTGAAATATTTTATAATATATAAATAGATATACTTACTCGTATGAGAAACGACCGTTGAACTAAATAATAATAACGATCATTGATCATTGATCATTGATTACTGATCGTCGTTTGACAGTTTGTCGCATATTCAAGATTTCTGGAATGGTAATACAAATCTTCTTTAACTACAGGCATTTATGAGGAGGTCTATTATATATACGCTTCAAAATTATTGTTAGATACAAGAATGTACTTTATTACAGGTTTGCTTGTTGCTAAAAGAGTGAAACTTAGACTATAAGTACAAATTTCAGTCTCCTCATGTGGAGCTCTTCTAATATATGTGTCTAAAAAATGTGAGAGAACAGCAGAGTTGGGGGAAAAATCTATATTGAAGTGGTATTTCTAAGGACAAGGATATTATGTCGCGACTATAGTTAGGATACGCGGGATCATCTAGAATTTTTTACATGTCTTGTAGTAAATGTTTTAAATTTTTTTCAATGTGTGTCCTTTTTTTCCATTATCTCTAGGTCGCAATCAGAAATTTCTGAGTTACCAAATACATATGTCGTATATTCTGTTTCTATTTTGTTTCCGCTATAGAGGGTTAAGTATATCTACCTATTGTTTACTAAATATGAGAATTTAGTTTGAATTCTAGATGCATTTTAAATATTAGAGATGAAATCTTGTAACTTTATTAATGAATAATGGTGCACGATTGGGTTATAAATGTTTTTTTTTTTTGAATCAGTCTTCAAAATAAAGTTAATTGTGTACCTGTCAATATGACCGAAAGTTGAAAAATATCTAGGTATTTAGTCTTACTGAATTTAAAAAAAAAAAAGTTCTAGAAGCTCGCCAGTCTATTTACAGCTAATTTTACTTACATAGAAGTTTCTAACTTTAAGGTAGATACAATTTTGTTAAATATTGATATTTAGAAAAGTAACATGTTCAGATGAACAGGTTATGTTTACACTAGCATAGATGGAGAAGGAAAAAGCTAAAAATACAGAAGGTTGATTTAATAGATGCTTATATTTACTCTTATGATATACTCGATAAATTAGCCTGATTCTGTAGCTACTCTACTGGTTTAAGTTTATGTCTTCTGTGGCGTAAAATTTAAATATTAAAAAATTTTCGAAGATATGTCAATAATTTTCAACTCAGGGCTATAATTTCTATTACATAGGATTTCTCATTTTTTAATATCTTGACGGTCATTGACGTCATAAAGCGTCACGTCAAACCTGACTAGCTCACACACTACGTTGTATGGCGTCAACAATCCCGTAGAAAGTGTAAGAATTGTCAAAAAGATGCACCAATACCTCCATAAAGCTAGCCGTCCCAAAAAAATTAATTTGCAAAATCCCCAAAAACTACTTGATAAAAAATAGATGTATTTTAGGCGTAATTCAGGTGTGCTAATAAAAAATTAGGCGCACTTACCGTTTTCGAGAAAACATGAGAAACAAAAGGAACGGCTAGGTTTACGTAAACCTAGCTGTCCCATAGGTAAAAAAGTGTTTTCGATAATTTAATGTATGGAGAGTTAGGTGTAAATTATAGGTGTTTTACGATCATGCTAACAAAAATTTTGTAAAATGAAAATTTTAAGAAAAATCTTAAAAAATATTTTAAACAATGGAAGCGCGGTGTATAACGTTAATAACGTTATACACCGCGTTTCTACTGTTTGTTAAATATTATATATTTTGTTATGTAACTGAACAGAAAGATGCCAACAATTTTTTTAACGTTCCCGGCGCCCCACTTGCACTAATAATAATGATGTTATGAAGGTGATAACTTTTTATTTTAAATTACCATGTAAATATAAATCGTAAATGTTCAACTGAAGCTTTAACTATTTTTTAAACCAATAAGTCTTCCTAAGGGTCCATAAAGTTGAAAGTGATAGGTCAACGCAAACAATAAGGTGATGGTCAACGCTCGTAGGGACCTAAGCA
The DNA here is from genome assembly GCA_035578155.1 of Brachynemurus nebulosus. NCBI lineage: Eukaryota > Metazoa > Arthropoda > Insecta > Neuroptera > Myrmeleontidae > Brachynemurus > Brachynemurus nebulosus. Next base: position 5,615,828 of record JAPWDM010000018.1, on the reverse strand, counting down.
TTGAGCAGAGGGGGGAGTGTAGGAGTGTAGTATCCAATTAATTATAAAGAGTGCAATTAATAGGACAGCAACAAATTTTGTACCTGAAAAAGGGAGGAAGGAAATCGAACGATTTCAAGGTATCACCACAGATGATTATGTACTCAACATAGTAAAAAAAAAAAATTATCACTTTCTATAAGTAAATAAATATGTAAAAAGAAATGCTTGGCTTACTCAGTTTTGACAAATTAAATTTTCTGTCAGTTTTTTGTTATTAGATCTTTAATATCTCCACCATTTCTGCAATCACGTATCCAATGGCTAGCTTTGACGGCTAGCTTTATGGAGGTTGCACCAATTGGGCGTTTTGTCATTACGGATTATGACCCTCAGCATGTTAAAATATTACACTACAGTTTCTTTTTCATCTCTGACTTTTCCCCAAAACCGTAATCGTTACTTTTAGACGTAAATGTCTTTCGGAAATTTGAAACAGTTTACTTCATTTTGAGTTTGGCTCGAAAATATTTGGAAATTTTTATATGACAGTTATTTTCCATTTTCTGCACATTTATTTTCAGTTAACTGTAGCCTAATGATATAATTTATGAAATTTCAGAAATATTTTTATGTATTTACTATCGTAACCATGAAACAAAGGCTAGAGCAATAATATGTGTATCTAATCCATCTTACTAGAAAAAAGTCTGAAATTGATATGTTTTGGGTTAGATCTGTTTTTTATAAACGACGCGATGATCATACCGGTCCAAGTGAGGATGAACGAAACACTCTCAAACTGAACCAGATTTAGCGTATAAGGTTGCAATAAGTAATGCTGAATAATTTTTGGATTGCAATTAAATTTATTTAACAGATAAAATATAATATGTAATACCACTGTCGTAGCATCCGCATAACATAGCGAATTTCACAATATTGGGCACTGGCGGATCTCATCTAAGACCTGTACTCATTTAAAATAGTTTACCTTTCTAAGAGTAAAAGAATTTTTAAAATCAGCTGGGTAATTAGTTTTGGTATTTCTGGGGCTTAAGAACCCGAATGGACTTTCTGCAGCATAGTTGTATCCATATAAAATAATTTAGTTCTCTAGCAGCGAGAAAATTTTGATAGCTTAATTCTGGCGTTTTCGGATCTGCAAGATCCCGGCGGATCTCATTAAAAAATCAGCTCCACCGTATATTCTAGGCGTATATTCTAAGTATTTGAATTAATTAAGTAATTAAAAAAATACGGAATATATATATATATTAGAGATGTGCCAAAATTGTGAATTCACGCGTGACCCGGCGGGTCACGCGTGACCCATCGTGATCGTGAATAATTTTCTACGATCGTGCGTGAGTGGGCGTGATCGTGACATTTAATTTCTTGTCGTGAATAATTCGTGAGTCACGAAAAGTTAAAGACCATGAATAAAAAATTTTTAAATAATTTATTATTTTTAATTTTAGGGAACATTAACTAAACCAATTTGATATTTTAACTACAAAAAAATCTTTTTTTTATATATTGGTTTTTACAAGCACAAGTAGGTAGAAATCCAATAACCCTTACTAACAAATTCCAGTTCTTTACTGAGATACTTGGAGTGTATTACAAAATCATTTACAAATTAGAAATATCCAACAGTGTTTATGATGTTGTTCTGATTCTTCCGTTTTTAAATAATTTCTTAAATTTTTAAGAAATTCTTAAAATTAGCCTGCATCTCTCACGATGTGTGGATATACGGTCTCAGTCAATGAGTATAATTGTAAATAACAAGGTCAGTTTTTATGGTCATGAAGACATAATATAAAGAGGGGTACTTAAAGGAATATTATCTTTTTCAATATTTTAAGTTGTTTTATTATTATCATTATTTTAAAAAAAAATTTATTTCCTATGTATTTATAGGTACTAAAAAATATTTTGTCACAATTTTGTTAAAAAACTAGATATTTGGTTTGGTTGTGCGAAATGTCATGTTTATACAAGGTGGTCCAGAATTATGTACCGTAATTGCTAGAGCTGATAGTACGTTCAAACATAATGGTACCTGTTCATGTACACTTTTTTTCAAAACTCAATAATAAGGGAGATACAACTCTGTAAAAGGGTGAAACGAAAACCATTATTTCTTAAATATTTTCCAAGCGCTTTTGAATAATGGGTTGATATTTTAGGGGTACTTATTTTGCGTTAGAAGGATTAAATTTATGTCAATACTTATTCCACCACTCATGACTAAGGGGTAGTTTTGGGTGGTAGGTGTGAGTTATTACGTCTTTTCTTTTTTAACTTGCAATTATTTAAACAAAATCCTTGACAATATGATTCCTCAGACAATTTCACGCAAAAAAGGTATACTTGTTACATTTCGATAAATATTACCGTTTTCGAGTAATTTAAAGTAGAAGTATCTATTTCCAAATTATCCCCTAATCATAAGTGATGCAATAATTGATACCATAAATTTAATTATCTTAATGTTCATACGCACCCCTAGATTATGAATCGAGTTATCAAAAGCGCCCAAAATTGTTTTTAAAAGAAGAAGTTAGTTTCGTTCCACTCTACATTTTACCCCTCTGCTTTATCACCCTTATTATTGAGTTTTGGAAAAAAGTGTAGATGAAAAGGTACCATTATTTTTGAACATATTATCAGCTCCAGCAATTACGGTACATAATTCTGGACCACCCTGTATATACAAATACAATAAGAACAAAAATTAAAAAATAAATCATTAGATGAAAAATTTTGAAAATTTTCTCACTTTCCAGTAAAAATTTAATAGTATATAATTTGCATCAGTATTAATCTCAGTAATAATGTTAGCCCTATTAACCGTATTCTGATTTGAGGACATAATTTTAACTGATTGTTAAAGCGATAGTGATTTTTATTTAAAAGTCCAACGATTAGTTTCAAAGATTTTTATGTTTAATTCGTAAGTGTGCGTGAGTGTGAAAGCATAAAATTTTTTTGTTCGTGATCGTGCGTGAGTGTGAAAGCATAAAATTTTTTTGTTCGTGATCGTGCGTGAGTGTGAAAAGAAATAAATTTTCTCGTTCGTGATCGGGCGTGAGTACAAAAGCTAATTCGTGACTGTGCGTGATCGTGAGTAAAAATGTACTCACGAGCACATCTCTAATATATATATATATATATATATATATATATATATATATATATATATATATATATATATATATATATATATATTCCGTATTTTTTTAATTACTTAATTAATTCAAATACTTTAACTTACACGGAGAGAAAATTCCTATAAAAATTACTGTGCCCATCCTACAATCGACGTGTAACAGGCGAAATATCCAATTTTTGTACGGTAAAATTATAAAAATTATAGTTATATTATTGTAATTTTTATCATTTTACCGTACAAAAATTGGATATGTTCGCCTGTTACACGTCAATGGTAGTATGAGCACAGTAATTTTTATAGGATTTTTCTCTTGGTGTACTAACGGTGAAAAAATTTTCAAAATCGATTGGGTAATTAATTTTTAACGTTTTTAGGTCCCCAACACCTTGACGGATCTCGCATAAGACACCTTAAATCCATTCAGAATTGTTTAACTTTCTAACATTAATGATTATTAGTGAGAAAATTTTCAAAATTGATCCATTTAAAATTTTTTTCCTTGCGTACAAACATACATATTATGTTATTTTTTTTATATTTAATAATATTATATGATGACATAAATTTCAATTTCGTGTTCATTTAAAATTCAATAAAAAAAATATCTATGTCTTCATTACATAAGCTTAAAAAATCTGCTTAATTTTAATTTTTCAACTTGAGACAAAGCTATGTTAATTATAATGCAATTAACATGAGACAGAACTTTGTTTATTATAATACAATTAATACATATATATGTGAATGGATATCACTTGTTTTCGTAAATAATCGTAAAAAAGGCGAGTTTTCTAATTTTATAATGAAATGAGACAGAAATGTAAATTACTTATTACACTGACAAAGAGAGCAAAGTTGGCCAAAAGTAAAAAATTATAATTTTCTCGAAAATTACTTAACATAGGAAGAAAATTATAAGAACATTTTCTTCAAAATTTTTTTTTCCTTTTCAACGATGTAAAAATCGAACTATCTAATGATAAAAAATGGCCACAGAACCTACTTCTGGGCATCGGACGCGTCTGGCTGACGAACTTCCGAGCCAATCTGGATTTTAATTCGCACACAAAATTTCATAAGCATTAAACGTTTCGTTCGAAACTTATCGTGGCGACACACACACACACACACACACATATATATATATATATATATATATATATATATATATATATATATATATATATATACATACATATATATATGTATATATATATATATATATATATATATATATATATATATATATATATATATATATATATATATATATATGGATAGATAGATAGATATAAATTTTAGTGAATATCATTTTCGTTTTCTAGGGACCTCAAAACATATTTCTGTTATAGTCTCGGCCTCAGGTTCCACCGTGAGACGGGGCGTAATAGCTGAATTTCGAGTTTTCGAAATTCGCTAATAAAGGTATAGAAGATATATTGGAACAACCATTAGTAACAAATATACTCACAGTAATGGCCAGTTACAAATGATATATGCTCGTTTGATTACAATCAACAAACTTATGATATTTTAAACAGGAATAAAATAAAAAATAATGAAATGCTTAAGTTAGTTAGTGCAGAAGGTTACATTTATTTTATTTTACTTACATGTACAATACATATGTTGGTATATGTGCAGATATATATATATATGTCCCTACATATGCCGAACACACGTAAAACAAATGTATAAATATTTTAAAACATCATATAGGCTTGAAAATGTTATACTTTAAGTGTGGAATTAAATAAAGTACCTAAGCAGAAAAGGTAGAAAATGAAGGAAAACTCACATTAGTTGACCACCATCTTGAATATTACGTTGGGTTGTCAGGTTTTCTATGTTTATCAAGACAGTTCAGTTTTCCAGTATTTTGATGAAGAAATTCCAATGTTCGGTTTTTCAAATTCGTAAAAAAATTAAAATTCGAGGCTGGCAGTTCCTATTGGTTAATTATTTTTGACGTAATTTTGGATGAGTCGATGACATGAAATGTGCCGTACTAACGTCATACGTATTTAAAAAAAACGTGTAAAAATGGATTATTAAAGTGAGAGTGTTGATAACGTAATTGTTGTTGCTGAGTTAATTACTGTTAAAATTGTTAATATTTTGAAATTGAAAATAGAAAAAAATTTTGTTTGACAGATCTTTTGTGCCGGAAGTATATATTTCATACCTTTTGGAGGTCTCACTTCTTGCTGAATGTATGACAAACCAAATTTTCCTAAGGCAGAGTATGATGTTTTATACATGTTATGAACTTCATCAATTTCCGTAATAACGGTAAAAACTTTTAATTTTAATGATAATACTTTTAGACAAGTTTTGTTCCGTCAAACCGCATTCAGTTTGTTTGTATCCTGTTTAACCATCAATTCTAATACAACTATTTTAAATCCCGATGACGATACAATTTTTTTTAATAACTGGATGAATTTTTAATAATAATCATTATTTCAAATCGGTTGACATTGACTAGAAAGGATCTAAACTTTTTCCCTTATTAACACCTTGGTCCTAAAATTACATTTTAACGAACCGTTAATGTCGTTAATACTGTCGTACAGTTTATTTTTCCAATTTTTCTGGAATTCTTATACCTTACAAAAAGAATTGAAAAAAAAAATGTTGATTCTGTAATCGATTTTTGTTATAATTTTAACCATTAAAATAATTTTTTTAATTGAACAATTTTTCTAAATGTATAACTCACATAACCAATACAGGCGACTAATGTCATACTGCGCATATTAAATCCATTGATAGCTTGAGGGGTGACTTAAGTTGACACATACATATTTGTGTAATGTATCTTTATGATAGACAAGAAATGGAATATAATTTATGTGTGCACAATAATTTTTCTTTTAATTATCTGTACTGATTGTGTGAGTTGTATCTAAATAAGTAGATAGGTAACTATATTGAATCTGACTTCCGTCTACGCTTTGAAGATTAGTTAATTTAGCTAAAAATAAACTGTAGCAGCAGCTAACTACAAATTACAAAAATAAAATTAGAAAATCATACGTGATCGAGGAAGAAAAATAAATGTATAAAATCGTACAGTAGAACTGGTTTAAAAATTATTAGAAGGAGATTATACTTTGCTAAGTAATTTATTAATACTTAGCATTTTAACGTTACAATTTTTAAATTCATATTCGTTTATCATATGAATTACCATAGAGCACTAGAGATAACATACCTATCTGAATACTACTGGAACCAGTGTAACCAGTAAGAGATAGAAAATATGTTGTATACGTGCACGGTGTTTACTTTGTATTTGTGCTGTAAATTGTGTTAGTGTGAGTAATCGAAGATGGTGGTAGCCGTCACGTGAGCCTGCTTCGCATACATATGTGTGATACCACAACGCTACGTGTGGGGGTTCTGCTACTGAGACAGTAACTATTCAGTAGCCTAATGTGCACAGAAATGCTCACTGCAGATTACACGATAGAGATAGTTGCTGTACCTCTGTACTCTGGGTGAATTACCAATTATTTATTATTTTACTTAAGTAGTTATATTTTTCTGAAAATTAAAAAAAAAGGTACCTAAGTAAATTTGGGGAAAGATTACGACTCTGTTGGAAAGGAAAGCCTCAGATAATTTTTTTCATTTGATTATACTTAAAATAAATAAAATAGACAACATAACACAAAAATAGTGCGTTAACAGTCTATTGCAAGTAATAAATGTTTTTTCAGACGGCTTATCACTTTACTCCGTACCTCAATTTTAGAGGTGGTGTGAAAAAGCAGCTAAGTTCAAAACAACAGTTTCACAGGAGAGGTAAAAGCGAATATTATTTACATTTAATCTTTGCTCATTTTAAATATTCTTTGGCTGAAATGGAACTGTTACCTTTGAGCTATGCAAAGCCTAGCTTGACTTCTATTTTAACATTTTTGACATTAAAAAACCCAAATTTTGGATTTAACTGCTTCATTTCACTGGCTTCAGAATTTATTATCTGTATTAAAATAACCAGAATATAAAAATGAATCTATATCTGGTTTCACTGTAGTAATCCAATACGTATATCTTATATTAGTTATATATTAAATATCATTTCTTTTTTTTATCGTAACATATTTTAAATTCAATGAAAAACGTTTATGTAATATTAGAAAAAAGTTACACCTGATTTTGTAAATATAATAAGACCTATTACACACAAATATAAAATATCGAAACCCGAACTTGGTTCATACACGTTATATTAATTTTAGATGTAGCAAAGATGTTCATCTGTGGCTATGCTAATATTATAAATGAAGAAAGAGTGGTTTGTATGTTTGTTTGTATATAAAAGATAGACTCAGAAAGAAAGTTTTCAAAATCGATTATGAAAATTATTTCACTGTTACATAAGATAAACTAAGTAAATTGAAAGGACCAAAGAACCCGACTGCGTAAAAAGCGAAATAAAAAGACGAAAACAAGATGAAATAAATAAAGGAAAATGAATAAAAAGTAAAGCAGTCGAAGACATAAGATATTTTTATTCAACTTTTCTGTTGCAACATGTAAGTTTCCGATCTTTTTTCTTTTTATTTATTTTTCTGTTTTCCTACTGTACTTATATATTCTGAAAGTATTAAAAGGAAATTATTTTGTATTGGTGATGCAAACATTTTCACTTGCACCTCTGGTGGTAACATTAGAAGCTATATCAAGTAGAAATATACGTTTAATTGGCGATACGTTTAACACGCACATAATTCTTTAATTTGTATAATACATATTTCTGTGCCAATTAAAAGTCACAATACAAAGTACATCTTTTACTTGATACAGTTTCTAATTTTGTCATCAGAAGAGCATGCATAATCTCTGTGTCGTCTATAGAATTCCTATCATCATTGTAATACAATTAGTGTGTTAATTTACAGTGTTTTAACATTTATATAGACTGTGAACTATTTTTTTCTAATTTTTCGTGAATATCATATTTACTGAAATTTAACTAATTTCGGATTTCGAGGTAACATACATAACATGTCATCATCATTGCCTACACATATAAAACATCAAAAATAAAAATAATAAAAATAAAATAATTTATTGAAGGATGGATCATTTGGATGTTTCCCGTTCAGCGGCAATTCAATCATTCAAATAGGTACATCAACATATTATAACGAACGTATAAAGCTGATAAAGTATACAGGTAACCCCCGAAGAACACGGGGCTCGAAGAACTCGGATACCTTCCCCCGAATTACATGGCTTCAAACAACACGATTTTTAAGTAATTCTTTTGAAATATATATATATATATATATATATATATATATATATATATATATATAATATATATATATATATATATATATATATATATTTGATATAAAGTTACATCGGTCCTCAATGTACGCGAATACATCCGTTCCATGTGGATTTCATTTACATGAATAAAATCGTGTAAATTGAATCTGTCATTATAAAAAAAAAATTACTGAAAATAAAAGCTACTAATTTTAGAGAATTATATAATAAAAATGACAACGAATATGTAGACATTTACATATTTAAATGTTGAAAATATCGTTATTTTCGACATCGAAAATTTTTGATATAAGTATGTATTACGACTGTCAAAAGCAGGCTTTGATAGTCGAAATACTCTTGGAATATCCACAATTTGCTTCGCTTAAGCATTCATGCACCGAGCTACGATGCATCGTTTACGAGATATTTACGATCAAAGTTTTCGGTAGCGTAAAGTATCATTTATAAACAAACATAATAAAAACAGAGCTTACTTCAGAGCTTACGAATGCTTAATTCAATTTCATTTTAATTGCAATAAATACACGTTATTACATACACATTCCGTCTTTTGTAGTCTCAAACAACACGGTTTCAAAGAGCACGAAACCAATTAATCGTGTTCTTCGGGAGAATGCTGTATATGAAATGGACGGTCGGTTATGATCAGGATGACGACGTCGAAGAAGAAGCGATGATACCTAGTGTGGTTGTTATTTGATTGTTTGCGGTCGAACAAATGTGATTAATAGGCGTGGTATATTATTGCTTTCAATAAAATTATTATTTTTTTCTTTTCTTTATAAGTGCCCATTGCGCATAATTCAATTATACTTCATATAGTTTCATATATCCATTGATAGGTATTAACACAAAAAAGACCATGCGGCGCAAATAAAAGATTTGTTGTTGGATAACATATTTTGTAAATCATATTCATATAATATACATAGGTACTGGACGAGTTAAGTTAGTGTTGTTTAATGTGTGAAAGTTACTTTTAAAATTTAATTAACATTAAATGACGTAGCATTCTTATTATTTTAAATGAATATTATTTTGATAATGAATTATTATTATGAACATTTTTGAGTGTGTGTGATATATGGAATTATTGTTTTAACCTTTTCAAATCCTCTGAGAAATTGGGCTTCGTAAAAATAATTAAAATTTAAAAATCTATTTGTTTATTATATAATTTATTAAATATTAAATTTCAATTTCAATGATGAAATTGCAGAAATATCTTACAAATATTTCATATTTGTTCTGAATTATACGTTATCGCAATGGCTAACTTCAAAAATGCATCACAGCTTGCATGAGGCAGAGTCAAAAGTTCAAAAATGCATCAGACGCATCACAACGAAAAATCAAAAGATCATTTTTGCATTTGATGCTTCAAAACAATGCATCAAGAAATTTTGTGATGCGTGTCCAAGATGCATGTCATGTGTATAATGTAGAATTATAATTACTTGCCATATGTTTTTGTATAATGTAGAATTATAACTACTTCCCATATTATGTAGGTATTAACACCAACAGGATTAATTCCGAAAAACAAATTGTTGAAAAAGATGAATGTATTTACCTTTGATTAAAATTGCTTAAACTATTTGAATACATCTTGCACTCAAAATAGGTATGTAATATTTTTTATTCAAATAATTTCAATATTTTCAATTTCAAGTAAATTCAAGTTGAAATTCAAAGATAATATACCTATACAAGGACTGTATTGCTATATTATCTGTAGACTATCATGCTACATTATATGTTTTATCTATAGCTAAATCAGAGGCTAAATGATGCCAATATCCCGTTCAAAAACATCTAATGTGCATCAAATTTCAAGAGAGCATCAGCAGCGCATCATGTAGTAATAGATCCATCAGAAAAGTCATGATGCTGCATCGATGCTGTAAAGTTTACATTTTTGAAGTTACTCAAATTTTCGTGTCATGCGATAGGAACAGACGGCAATCTTCAGGAAAAACATTTTTTCGATCAGAAAAATATTGTTGAGCTGTCTACCAATTCAGCTTATTTGCTGGTCAAATAGGATAAGCCATGTGTTTCAACTAAAAAAAAAAATAATATAAATAAATTGTTAGAACGATTCGAGATATTTTTGTTTCTCCTTATTAGGCTTCAATTGCCCCCGGCTCTCCTGCATTCAGTCCAGTATACAACCAATTTATAAGTGTTTTTGGCAATTTCTTATTCAGATTTCAGTATATCAATAAATTTTCAGGAAAAAAGTAAAAAATCTCGTTGTGACATATTCGTGCGTATCTTAACTCGAAGGTGTCATGCTCTTTTTCCTATCATATTCCTTTTTCCATCCACGTATCCTAAATGTGACTTGTTTTAACCGTGTTGTTTTAACAAAGCCGGCTCTATGGTCAAATTCTTTTTTAAAATGAAAATTCTTTGAGAATTTACTTAAAAATATTTAAGAATTTGATTGAGATGAAAAATGTCTTCTCATCTTTCGTAATTTATCTCTTTCTTATTACTATCTATCCCTATATTAGTTTGATTTTTACCTCATTTGACGTAAAAGAATTTCATCGTGGGATAATATATATTTAAAAAAAATATTGGTAATGCCGAACAAAAATAATAAAACCCAATTGGTTTAATTTATATAAATATTATGTCACGTCGTTGAATAGATAAAATTTTGTAATAATCTGTGACAATCCAAAATGTATTTTTTATAACAAATAATGATTAATAAATAAAAATATGATTTTGTAAGACACATATTTTTATTCTGACAAATTTTTATATTAGTTAATCGTCATAATCGTTAATACACTCAATTTATTTGTTCTAAAATGAATTTTTTTTTTAAAATCATAATTAAAAAATTATTTCATTATATTCAGATGCAATTTTGATCGAAATATATTTTCGTAAAATTTTCATAATCGCAAACACGATTTATTTATAAAATATATCTCAATTAAAGGATTTCGTTTGTGTTGAAGACATACCTACCTACCTGCTTTGTTCATCTTCATCCATTTCCATACCTTCTTGATTTTGTTGTTCGTGATGTGATGGTCAGATCATGAGGATGCGATTTTTTAAAAATCTTATTTTGTGTAATATAATTATTAGTATTATTTTATTTATAAGAAGTAAATTTTAATTGGCCGTTATAAATTATTAACTACCTCTTTTATTTTTATAAATATATATTTTTTGTTGCTGTTGGTTTAGAATCATAAGTCATCAATTTGTGCAAGGTAAAATTGATTGCGTAATAATTGTTTTTGTAGGTACCTACACAATTAAGTTTAGATGTTTTATATTTGATGAAACTGTTTGAAATAAAATGGATTATTTTACAATTTTTTTTTTGAACATCTGAGTCTCTGTGCGCTTTAAGCTTTCTAGACGTAGTGTTCAGGGCAATGGTCACTTATTAAAAAAATACAGTCCTTAAAGCCGTCCTCCTTTAATAAGAGCAATCTTTCATCAGAAATAAGAGTAATATTAGTGTATGAATACTCCAAAAAGTGCAATTATAGAAATATATGTTCCAAATTAGGAGACAGAATTCCTATATAGGGGAGACCGGGGCATGTTGATACAGTTTTTAGTTTTCGATTTTTCTAATTTTTTGTATTACACCTATTTACATGCTTTTTATACTCAAATATAACTTGATTATTAAGCTTCATCTTGACACCTATAAAAAGCTTCCTACTATCATACCTTTTTAGATACTTAACTTTTTCTTGAATGATGTCGCCTGTATAAACATGCCCCCTTTACGGGGCATATTTATACAGTACCTAGGGTAAGTTTACACACTTTCTAAAATGGGAAAAAATAGGGCTAACAACTGTAAAAAAAAAAAACAAAAAAACAAATAAATATGCGAATTAGTTTTATTAGCAAAAAAATAACACAATACTTCCAATTCAAATACCAAAAAGTATAAAATAACGAAAAATTCATAGGATCTACAAATCAATTAGGATGAGTCACAGTCAAAATCACTGTTACTGTTCATGTACACAAAAAAACTTGAATCAGTTTCAATAAACCTACAGTTATCATATGTGTAAACATACCCCATGTGCCTTGTGTAAATTTGCCCCTTCGGCATATTTTCAACAAAATATAATCTATAATTTTTTTTAATGAGATTATCATTTAACAAACTATCTTAAAATAGCCGTCAAAGAACGGCCTAACAAGATAATCCATTATGAATTGTAAAGATCTGATAGTATAATTACTATTCACATCAACATAGTAGTGTAAAAATTTACTCATTTAAAAAAAAAAATCACAAATTCTGCTCTACGTTGTTTGTTACTAATAGTACTGATTGAAAACTGATGTACTTGCAAATGGCAATCTCAGTAACTTGTTTGGCCTGACAAGTGCTGCGCTCCGATCAACGGTTTGTGAGTTATAAGGATTGTGTAAACTTACCCCTGTACCAAACTTGCCCCGGTCTCCCCTACCCAATAATGAACTGACGTCATAGGAATTGATGTCTAGCATACAAATCGAAATTTGAAGAAGTTCTCTGCGAAAGAAATATGAGGAAATAAATATATGTAGAATTTAATACTATGCTTGAATTTAATACTATGCTAGAATGACGAATTTTTAGAGTTCTGGTTGTAATATAAAACTCCCGGATTATCCTCCCCAAAACATCCCAGGTGAAAAAAAATCTACGATTAATAACATGTTGAGCAAAAATATACCCCGATCAGTAGTAGTCATAAATAAACAAAATTGTGGTCCATTTGAATGCCCGAAAAATACCTTAGATTCGCCGAAATCGAATATATTTAATATATATTACGAATATACGAGTCTGTAGTCCATACATATTTAATATGTCATGCACTCGGGTTTAAATACGATGACCTTTTTTGCACGTACAAAAATTTATGCATTGATTGAAGAAAATCAACCTTATCAAGTCATTATGAACCGTTTAAAAAATTGGTAGTCCAAAGCGGGGAAATCTGGTCTACTATACTACCTCAAAAATTTAACGCTTAATTTTTTCGACAGTACAATATTTTTTCCAACAATATTTCCTTGACATGAGTGACTGCTTTTCGAATTTTGGTTACCAAATTAACGTAGCAGGGGCGGGTGTGTCATACCTCTACCAATCAAAGAATTCCTTTAATAGGATCGGATACACAAATGTATGGATTACAGGAACTAATGTGATTGTTTAACCCTGCGGTTCGAAACGGGGGGTTGTTTTGACAAAATCATGGTTTTAAAAATAAGGGCTCAAACATAATTACCAAATAATGGATATTTTATATTAAGGAGTTACATGGGTCTTTTTTTCAGCAAAAAAACACTATTTTTTCGATTTTTTTTTTTACAATACATAAAAGAAAATATAATTTATTTCAACTTTTGGCATATTATTATATATTATTTTGAGACACTGTAACAAAATTTTTATGAAAAAAAAAAAATAATTTGGCCATTGGCAGCTAGTATTCGAAAATAGCTGATTTTTCGCAGTAGGCAGAGTAACTCTGTCCTAAAATTAAAAAAAAAAAAAAAACAACAATTTTTTCTATAAGTAGATGCTTATAGCTTGTACTTGAACGAAAAATTACTGTTTCCGTTCATTACATCTCATTTTACAAGTAGAAAATCAACGAAAAACACGAAAATTTTTACCAAAAATCAAAATTATTTGTTTACAACACTGTCAAAAGTTGAAATTTTATTTTTTTTTTAAATCCCTTTGTTCAAGGACAGCCCATAAGCATTTACTAATAGAAAAAAATTGAGAAAAAATGGGATAAATTAGGTTTTTTGCTAAGAAAAAGCCATGTAACCCCTTAACACTGATTTTTCTGTTCGCTACTGTATGCAATATTTTAATAATAACAATCTCAAGCGGTCAGAGTCATGTTAGCGCGTAAGTATCGAATACTTGTCTGATCAACGTTTTCCTCTCAAGTGTCGTATAGACCTGTCGTTCGCCAAATTTTTTCAGTAAAAAAGTGATTTACGAATTGTTTATAAATTTTTTCAAGAGGGCGCCGGCAGAGGTAAAATTTTCTATAGGAAGGCGTTAGTGCAAAAAGTTTGGAAACCGCTGGTTCAACCCATTAAAAAATCAAAACTCAGTATATTCAGTGTACAAAATGAAGTACATTAAAGTTTTTAAATGAAAATTTTTTACTTTCCTATGAAACTAATGGTCCAAAGTTCGTATTAGTTAAAAAAGTATTTTTAAATTTGCTTGTTGGCATCGACCTTCCACTAAATTCTACAGATTCTTTTTTCAAAAGTAAAATATATGATTATTTCACATTAACAAAATAATAACAGCAACTAAAAAGAATTTTTTTTTATAGTACATAATTGCACTTTGAAATTAAGGAATAAATATATGATTTTAATGTGTAATTTGTATTTCATATACATATACAATCATTAATAACAAATTATAATATTTATGTATGTACCATATCTCTGATCATATATACCTATATTTATTTATAATCACATATAGGTATGTATACGGGTGTCCCAATTATAAGTATACCTATGTATATATTCGCTTTACAGGTTAATATAGAGGGTGTCCCAATTATAAGTATACCTATGTATATAGGTATTCGCTTTACAAGTTAATATAGATAACGCTGAATTCCGATAAGGAAAAAGTTATGTCACTTTGAATAATAGTATATTTCACAATAAGTGACGAAATTGCCTTATTTCTAACAAATATGAGTTTGTTAATGTAAATACGGGTTCGCACGGCGAGATTAACACTCCACATGTGCTCAAAATTATTTATTATTTACAATTTATGGCTACTTTTGCAAATTTTACAAAAAGATTGTTTTGGATAATAGTATTGCGTCTCTAAATGGATCTATCCTTTTGGAAAATTAAAGGGAGGCATAAAAATGTATACTTATTTATTAAATAATCATTTCATTAAATAAATAAATATGAATAAAGTACACAATTGCTGAAATTATAGTTTTATATCATCATTAAGCTGAACGGCCACTATACTATATTCACCGAAATAATTCCTAACTTGTTCAAACTTCCGTGCTTTGTTCAAACTGAAGCGATATATTCAAATATTTTAAAAGTAGATAATTACCAGTAAATATAAATAAAACAACTTTATTAAACTGGATAAGTATTTAAATTTTTACTAAAATTTAGGTTTATTTACTAATCTTGTTTATACTTAAGTTATATGTAGGTATTTTAATATTTTGTGAAATATTATAAAAATGAAATTGTATGCAACTAATCAAAATAAATAATAGGTATATTTTTTTATTTAAATTTCTTTTTTTAAGAGAATACTGAAATGTTAAAGTAATCTAAAAAAAAATCATACTAAAATCTTTAAAAAAAAATATTTTTTATTATCCTCCCAATTAACATATTACCGTTTCTGCGTAACCGCTTGTACCAACTTCATGAAACATAGTCTGGGCGTCAACTAAATTGTACTTTAAGTGTCAATTTTAGAAATTTCAACCAATAAATATTTATTTAGTCACGTGGTTTTGTTTTGTAACTAGGAATTCTTTGGGTAAATATAGTATAGGTCGGAAACGCGGCGCGGCGCGGTTCTTACATCAATAAGATCTCCGAGACGGTACCGCCCCGCTCTGTCGACCTAGTGGACGAACCTGCATCTATTCAGATGTATTTATCTCCGAGAGCGGAATTGCGCCGCGCCTCGTTTCCGACCTAGTGGACTCTTAGCTTGAATCTCACATAACTGACGCCACTGAAATTATCTGTAAGATTAATCTACATGTTAATTAAATTTTCTTTACCTATTTTTATAATTTTGTCATTGTCTTCTTTCCTTACTTATGCAAAGTAATTCTCTTTTCAATATTTCCTTTACTTTGTGTGAGGCCAAAATTAGTACAGTTTGGTATTTTCCTGCTTATTATAAGTCTACATTTTAAATAAAATATTTAAAAATAAATTTTCAGTAAAAGTAGTTGTATTTATGATAAAT
Source organism: Brachynemurus nebulosus (assembly GCA_035578155.1). Classification (NCBI taxonomy): domain Eukaryota; kingdom Metazoa; phylum Arthropoda; class Insecta; order Neuroptera; family Myrmeleontidae; genus Brachynemurus; species Brachynemurus nebulosus. The sequence goes on along the minus strand of JAPWDM010000018.1, from coordinate 5,599,344 downwards.
ACAATATTTGCTTACTCAAATATCATATTTTTTATGGAAGTACGAAATATGCACGTCCAAAAATTTAACTCACATGTTTATGTGTACATTATCTCATTTGTTTGGGTGACATAACATTTTTCTTACGGCAATTCAATATTATCAATTAATTATTAATAAATTGTATGGTTACATCAAAACTGGACAACCTGTATACATATATATGTATGTGTGTATGCAATAAACTCTACGTGAACATATTGGTATGTAGTTAATTGCACGTGATATGTGATTTGATGTGAGCACTAAGGTGAGTTTTACACAGGTGATATAAAACAGTATCTACGTGACAACACGTGTATAAAGCGGCACGGCAGGGAGCCCCTTCAGAAGGCTTCTAATAACTAATTACAAAGTAACTTGCCGATGTACAAGTATCATTGTGAGCCAGTAAAATATATGTGAGTATGTGTATATACGTAAGTATGTACGTATTTCTATTATACGTATTCTTATATACGTAAGTATAAAAATGTAAGAATAAAATTATTAATATAGGTTATTATTAACAGAGGAGTATTGAAATTCATTTATTTTTAGGACTCCGAAGAAACACATTCTTCGGAGCCTTATGATTTCGTGCCTACTCGTAGTTTTGGTCCAATAGGATAATTCTATACACAGTGAAAAAATTTGTGTTCTATCGAAAAAAAACTAGTGGTTAAAATTTTTGTGTTAAATAAGTAACCTAACCCTGTGTTAATGTAATAATTAGTGTTTGTGTTAAATGAAAATATTAACAAAAATTTTGTTTTAACAGAATTAAAAATTAATCTGTTTTGAACAACAAACAAATAACACAATGTTTGTGTAAAAGGGAAAGAATGTCATAAATACACTCATTTGTGTTATAAGAGCGGGGGTAGTGGTAACTGGTACCATCGGTAGCATCATTGCCAATCATTGGACAGTGTGCGACGTGCGTTCAACAGGAACACATGTATGTATAGAAGCAGCCGGAATATTTCAAAATCAACAGCGTATTTCTAAAGTTAAATTGGTTTTAATTATTTAAATATTAAATATTGATTAGGTAAGTTAATTAAAAATATTATAGATTGAATTTTTTTCTTTGTTTGCAGAACTTACTTCAACTAATTAAAAGATTATCGAGTATTCGGCGTTCCAGAACACATTCAAAAGGCAAAGAAGATCAGGTAAAGAAGGAAGAGTAGTCGTTCCATTTTGTCTTCCACGCTCAGTTCGACCACCATCTTCACAATTTTTGGGTATTGCTGCAACATTATTTTTATCAGAGCACAACTTTGTAGAAATATTAAATAAAATAGTTTAAAGTACTGAAAAATTATTTTTTACTATTCCCTTTCATTTGCACAATAAATAAATAAAAAACGCCGTGAGCAGCGGGTCCCCATCAATGAAGTCGAATTTTTCCCTTCATCTTCGGTATTGAATGTTTACAAACGAAATGTAATTGAAAGTCTACAAGCGATTTGTCATTTTGGTGGTTTCAAAACTAATGATGAGTGTCCGGTTGATCGGGGCTTTAAAAAAGGTTTTAAGTTTTTAAGGGCTGAATCTCAGTAAATCTCAATTTTGTGCTGATAGCAGTTAGCAGGAAAAAAGCCAACACAATTCGTACAAGGGCTGTCCTACCCATGCTTATCCGTCAATTGCCTTTGTGTTTTATTTTTAAATAGGTATTAAAAAAGGAACTTAAATAGTAAACTGGAAGGTCTTTATGAATATATTTTTTCTTTTCATCGTACATCGAATACAAAGATGTCACGTTCACCGCTTTTCTTTGATGACTAACTCATAACTGACACAATTCAGTAGCATAAATTGATCTATGACCTTGTACGGTCATAACACTGACGAAGAAATATCGAGAGTCTGTCCAAATTCGCCCCAACTGATGGTATATTAAAGATGCTTAGATTAATGTAGTCCGGTGACAAATTATTATAGTCTGGTACTGTAATATTATTTGTTACTTTTTTTATCATTTCAACTTTATATCTTCCTAATAATACTTAATTGAATTATTATGATTTAAAACTCATTTGTAAATTCATTAGTGTTGCCCATACGTCTCCAGTATAAAAACAAGTCGTCGGAACTATGTTGTACTTGCGTAAATTGCGTGTTCCTTATTATTAGTTGTTATTACGGATTTGAGGTAGGTAATAGAATATGAAAGTAGACAAAATATTTTTATTGAAAAATAACTTTTATTTTTAAAATAATAGACTATAATTCTCAATTTCAAAACAATTAGGTATATCTCTATCTTGGCCTGTTTATGCTTACCAGGAGCAGAAATTTTTATTGACAAATATATGTACTGCTTTTCTTGCAATAGTTTTTAGAGACACTGTTTACTGCAAAACATCTATTAGTAGACAGAAAATTCGGTGTTTAAACATTTTTGTCAATTTCTTTCGGTCTCTTGGATTTATTACTTCTATGGATTCGCAACTAAATAAAAAAGATAGATATAAAAGTAACTTATATGCTTATCAGTGTGTGTCTTTGTCATAATTTTGCGTGTATATTTGTCAGTTTGTACCTTCTCTTTAATTACTATATATCTTGATCTAAGTACAGGAAAAATTCTTTTTATAATACACGTGTAAGAAAGATGGAAACATATTTCGTGATCTTTTTAAAAAAGAAAGAAATATATTTTTTAGTTCTTTTAAGTAGGTATATACTAAACGAATATATAATTTGTATATAGGATGTTTCATGTATTAAATATGAAATACATTTTTAATACAAAATACATTTATTTTTTATAAAAGTATAAGTTTTTAACTGATTATTAAATATTTTGCACTAAAATGTATTGCAAACAGTTAACATATATATTTGTATTCTATTCAACCTATATATTTTGAATTTGTATTTAAAAAAAGATAGAAATATAATTGCATTTCTGTCTGATCAGGGTGTATTATAAAAAGAATCTGTGCTGTAAAATGTGTTATTATTATACTTTTTTTTATGTGTCAAAGAAATTACGTAAGAAAATTCTGTCCTGACAATTTTAATTCAAGCTACACCTCGCCACCTACTGACTCCCTCCAAAAAAAAGAAAATTACGTGGACCCCTCATAATTTTCTTACAATTTATTTTATTTAAGTATATTAAAAAGTTAAATTTTTATATAGTTGTCTATTATTGATGTTTTTTATTTGAAAATCGAATTTTCGGCGACAACATTTTCGATAACATTTTGCAGTGTCATCGGAGAATTGTGTTATCAAAAAATTGGGTTATTTAAATTTTTCTTCGACCTCTCCCGCTCCTCTCTGCAAATCTATAGTTGTCGCTATGGGCGCCCATACCTATGGTCAGGGAGGCGCCATGGCCCCCCTAGCTAGGCAGGATTGGAAGAAAATTAGAAAATAGGAGTTCGAAGAGAGCAAAACGACGTTGTTAATGGTGTTTTTTGTGGATTATATATACTATTTCAGAATCGTGGCCGCCCCTAATTGACAGCCTTGCTTTATACGAAGCAAGGGAAAAAACAAGCAAAAAAAGGTCGCCAGGCTAATATTATGGGGGGAAAAATTTACGAAGAAAAATATAAAAAAAAGATAAAAAAAAATCCGAAATTTTTTCCGAAAGTTCACTTTTCACCCTTCGGGCCTCTTCCTGGAATCCATCATATGGGCGTCCATGGTTGTTGCACCCCTGCAAATGGAAGAGTGAAATAACAGCCATCTAATCTATAATAAAAAAACCAAAACGTACAATAAAATAATATCATAACCTCGAAATATTTAAAAACATTAAATTGTTTCGATAACACTTCTTTGATGGCACAGAGTATAACTTTTGAATTAGTTATAATAACAGTAGAGTGAGTTTAGTGAAACATTATTATTATTAGACCGAAAATAGGTAGATTGTTGTATTATACTATACACTGGAATAATAGGTACCCATACACAGCAGATATACATCAGTACCGTACATTTTACGTGGATCATATTATACGTATGTATGTGTAATATATACGCGCAATACTAACGGACGGTTTAGTTGCAAGGGGAGAGAGGGGGGAATCACATTTTACTCATTTCTCATTTACGAAAAACGTGCTAATATAATTTGTTGGGGATTTGTTGTTACTTACTGTAGATCTTGTGGTTTCACTATACAAAAAACAATATATTAACATAGGCGTAACTATAATTTATTTCTGGAGGGGGCCTGGCTCACGAACTGTATGTATTGGATGTTATTTGAATTTGAACCTGTATTGCTAGTTAACGGCAAACAAAAGTCTATGAGTGAAAGAATGAATGGTGGATGTGAGCCCCGTAGAGGTTTCTTTACTAGATCTCTTGTGCCCCCCAGACCAAGAAGGAAGCTCAGTTACAGTCAAGTTATAGGTTTCTCTAAGAGAGTCGTATCAATCTTGTTTTCTGGGTAGAGACGCCTGGCACAAGTTTAACCTCCACAAGCGGAGCGTTGTAGTGTAATCTGGCCAGCTTATTTGTTATTTTTCGCGGTACACTGGTGTCCTGAGATCCAAAAAAAAGAGTCTGGGCACTGAGATTCGAGAGTATGCAACATCTTCTGACATGTCCACATTTAATGCGGTCATCCGAATGCTTATCCGAACAAGTATTAACGTGCCCAACAGAAGTCACCTTCCATTGAAATTACCTGAGACGGTTGCTTAACTGCTTCTAAAATTTAAAAAACAAAAATTGATTAGTTAAGTCAGTCGGGCTCAATTACTCTAGATCAAGACTCGTTGTACCCCCGACTCTATTGATGACAGTCTATAAAAATCAAAAAGGTCAAAATATTATAATTTTTTGCGTATAATAGTAAGTTTTTTTTTTCTGCTAAAAAATTGTATTTTGGTACATGCTAGTTTTTGCAAATATAATGACGATCAATAGTTACAGTTACAGACGACACAGTTAGATCAATATTCTTATTTTTATAATATGCTAATTAAATCAATTATTTATCAAGTAGGAGCGGACAGTAAGCAAGGCCGTGGAGAAAAATGGCGAACTTCGGAAATATACTGCATTTTTAAAAATTTCCTTCAAAAAAATAAATGACGAGCAAAATACATATACTCTTAACTTTTTTTCCGGGCCCTCTATCGACAGTTACGGCTCCCATCCTCAAGGCGAGGCCCCGGGGCTACAACTTCGGCTACCCAATCCTCTCGTCGGACTTGAGAGTAAGGTATAAAATTCTGCCAACAAGTTTTACACTGGAACAAAATATTAAGCGATTAGTCAAATATCGTTCTTAAAATTCTTATACAATCGTGTAGGATAAAAGCCCCTATATCAGAACGCGATCCAATACTGGAACAGTTTTGACATTTATATATTAATGAAGTGATTTCTGAAAGAAACGTCTAATAACAAAAATTATTATTAATAGAATGATTATTTTTCAATTTAAATTCACCTCGCATTTAATGTTTCCTTACTTAATTAAAGAAATACCTATATATATATATTAAACAATTTTTGTTGAATATATTATTTTGATCCTTTATTTACGTCTGATACTTAAACCATTCTATGTTTCCTACATTGACGTCTAGATGTCACTCTATGTGTCATATTTCTCATATTACACGTCTGTTTGTATATCGGTTCCCAACTCCTAGTGTCATTAATATTTCTTTGTTTGGATATAGATGTCGACATTTTGTAAAAGAAAAACATTAATAAATAAAAACTTTTGGGTTGTATTTTTTAAAAGCTTTTATTTAACTTGATATGTTAGTATGTTGGTTAAATCAAATCTTGGAATCAAAATTTAGACAGGGTCTAATTGAGCTAGAGGTTTCAAATTTTACATACGTGTCTAACCTTGATGACAATGCAATATTGTATAATTAGTTTTGTCCAACATTGCCCCCCAAAAAAATTGTTAATTTTTAGTCCTGTGCAACTTTTTGACACTTAGAATTGTCAAATATTGCCCATTGATTTTACATTGCAATTTTTTGTTTCCATAGTTATGCTTTTGGTTTGGTTATGCATAGTTATGCAAATTAATTGTAATCAGACTAAAAAGTAGAAAATAAATTAAAGTAAAAAAAATGTTTTTTAAGAAAAAACTTTTATTTAAAAATGGGCTAAAAAGAATAAAATAACTTTTGAGTGAAGTTTGAAGCAATATGCAACATAATTTATAAAAGCTTAAGGCGTTTAATTAAGTTTGGTAACTACTGAAATGTAAAATAGCTCTTATATCCAAAACAGAAATAATTAATGATAACGCCTCAAGCTTTTATAAATTATGTTGCATATTGCTTCAAACTTCACTCAAAAGTTATTTTATTTTTTTTAGCCCATTTTTAAATAAAAGCTATTTCTTAAAAAACATTTTTTTACTTTAATTTTTTATAAACATATTCATTGGATTAAAAAAACTTTGTTTCATGCTTATTAAGAACAAAAAATGGGTGTTTATTTTTTGTCAATTTTTATAAACCAGTTTAATTACACACCTAAAAATGGTGCCCCGGTATAGGGGCTTTTACGTTATATGTATATAAAAGTAATAAGAACTTATGTCAAAAATCATGTTTTCGGATTAATTTTTGATTAGTTATTTGTTATTTCATAAATTTGTTCTTCACAATTTAAACACCATTTTTACTTTATTACTTGTAGGTCTCCTCCGGTTCGTTGAATAGTACGTAATATATGTTTAAAATCCGTGATGTCGTAGCAGACATTTTATATTCAACAAAGTATTTAATTATAATTTTTGTATATATGATTATTGGTTATCGGGAAACTGTAATACGTATTTATAACATGATGAATAATATTAAATTGATTGTTACATGTGGTTGGTGGAACATATAAAAATTTATATTCCCATGAACGGGACATATATAATATACATCGTAGTACAAATTGATCATCACATCAATCTCAGAACTATACATAGGTAATATGATAAATAAGTTGATTTCTATTAATCAAAACCAGTAACTAACATAATATAGAACTTTGATAATTTCGCTAAAATACTTAATAAAAAATTGGTTTACAGAGCAAACCATTATATGATAATAGTAGAACTTCTGTTTACGGACACCTTTCTTAACCGGACCCTTCCTATTACAGCCGAACAAATTTTTTATGACGGTGCACAGTGGTTCCAAATTCCAAAAAGCTGGCAATAAGTCGAAAAAAAAAGTTACTACATTGGGACTTTTAACTATCGGAATAGTTGTACTAGTATATCTAGTATGTGTTACTAGAATTTGAGCAGGTTACGCTTTCATACGTATCTGTAGGATCAATTCTTTTGTAACAATCGGGAGCGTCATAATTTATCTCGTGAAGTACGTGTAAAATAACTTTTTTCAAACAGGCATAAAAATCGTATAGGTTAACATTTTTCAATTCTGTAAAATGGATTGTTCTTCTGAAGGTCAGTACAATAGTAATCTGTTAATCAAAAATAATATTCGCAACATGCCAATGAGAAAATTGTTGATTTTATTAGCCTAATTTTGGCGACTGATTTTAAAAAACTTATTAGTAAAAAAGCAAATAGTAAAAAATCTCGCTACATCCTGCCCTGAAATCAACTTTAGGCTGTTAATTGTATATTTTTTTAAAAGATATTAAAAAATTGGCTGCCACTAGCTGCCTCAACGGTTTTTAGGTTAAGTTAGGTGAGATGATACGATATTATGTTAAATAATGCATTACATAACATATGATAAAATAAACAATATGAATATGATATTAATAGATTTGAGCGTTACATTATGGTATTCCATATTTGTAAATAATTAACAAATACTTTACTTTGAAAAATACCACTTTTATTTTTGAGACTGTGAAAATAAAAGTGGTATTTTTCAAAGTAAAGTATTTGTTTATTATTTACAAATATGAATATGTGTAATAACATTTAAACTTAAAACAAATAGCTTATCGGCCATAGACCGGATAGGGAACATTCAGCCAAGGTGACCGAAGAGCCGAATATTCGGCGCATACTATTCCGAATTTTGTATTTTTATTTTATTTTATTTTATTTTTTTTTGTGTCTTTCATATTTCTTATAACAAGATTTTAAAAATTTTCCCACACGACATATGAAACTAAAAAATTGGAATATTTAATCTTCGTCAAAATTGAGAGTGCGGACATTGGTCCGCACAAACGTGTATATATATACTTGCATTTACTCGAAGTTTCGTCTTCCTCATAAATCTCTATATACCAACTTTTATGGAAATGGATGCTGTTTTGCACTAAGTGGTTCGCCATTTTGTTTTCCCAAAAATGTAAATGGAATTCATATTCGTAGTCAGCGACCTAAAAAACCCCCATATACTGAATTTTGTGAGAATAGATGCAATTTCGGACTTAGTGATCTGCCATTTTGTGTCCGCCATTTTGTTTTTCCCGAAAAAGAAATTTTTATTCATAACCAGCAACCTCACAAACCCTCATATACCGACTCTCGTGGAAATAGATACAATTTTGCATTAAAGAATCTGCTATTGTGTATCCGCCATTTTGTTTTTCCAAAAATTAAATTCATATTTGTAATCAGCAACTTCAAAAACCCCCATATACCGACTTTCGTGGGAATAGATGTAGTTTTATACTAAGTGACCCGCCATTTTGGGTCCGCCATTTTGTTTTTCCAAAAATGGAGTTTATATTCGTTATCAGCGACCCCAAAAACTCCCATATACCGAATTTTGCTACAATCAAACAATGTCTTCATATTTTTGCCAGCTTTTTGGGATTTGGAACCACTGTGCGGTGGTATGCTACACTGAATCTTGTTAAACGGACGCGAACACAATATTTTTTGGCGAAGATACATTATTACCTCCATTGACCGGATGCCAGTACGTTTAGTGTGTATGTATACGTATGTTGATTAGGTATATTTGTTCATGTTTTACCTTGTAAGCATTGTCTCTGATGTGACGATGCATTTGTAAACGCAATGTTTCTATATAGGAATCTAAATTCGTTCGTGAAATTGATTGGAGTGTTAACATATTTAAATGAAATGACGATGCAGAAAATATAGACGAAACTGATTGAACGAATTCAGAGACATATGTGATGAAAGAAAAAAAATATAAAATCTTGTCTTAATATGTATCGTAATTTTCAAGACTTACAAATACTCGTATGGAAATTAAAATTATAATATCGGTCTAGAATTAACTAATAGAACCTTTCTTCTCAAGATAGAATCGTATTTTTGGAAAAAAAATCAAATCGAAGACTTCCAAAAATTAATTAAATTTTTCACCTACTATTACACGAGAGGTTTGTATATTTTCGAATAAATTTGGATTTGTCTAGAGAAAATGTGTTGCCTAGCAATTTAACGAGAAAAACTGTCAACTAACAAAAACGCGACAGCGAAGCTGAAGCGTTTTGCGGTTGGCAGTTCTTCGAGTTAAATTGCTTTTAGGCAAGAAATTTGAGTTGTATAAAACAGCAGTTTATACAGAAAAAATATAAAACTCAAGTGTAATACGGTAAGACAATTTAAGGAATAAAATAAATTAGTATAATTCATATTATATACTTAATAATACATGGTTCTGAAAGCAGTTAAATTTACCAATACGAATTTTTGTTTTCATGGTAAAAGTGGAAAAACTACAATATTCTTATGAGACTTGATACACATGAGTTAAATCGTCAAAATAATTTCTGAACGAAAATTTTTTCGTTTCAACATAGTACCACTCTGGCCTTATAATAGTACTACCCCGTGTTATTTATCACTTATTATTACAAAAAAAGTTGGTATTTTTTTCGAATAAATTCGTGTATATCTAACAAAATTTGTGGCCTACCAATTTAATTCAAAGAACTGCTTTTAGACAACTTTGAGTTGCAGAAAACAAAAATTCATTTAGAAAAAATATAAAACTTGCGAGTAATACAGTAAGACAATTTGCCAAATAAAACATGTTAGTGCGCTATTTATATTATAAAATAATTAGATTTAATTTACCAACATCAGTTTTTGTGCTCTGCATTCAGTAAATAGAACTTCATTCTGTGAATAAATTCATAATAAAATACTTTAGTAATTTAGCGCAAAAATATCGAAAAACTCCACGCATTTGAGAATAATTTCTTTTCTATTCAATATCTCAATATTTTTAAATTCTTAGAATTTTGATTTTATATTCAAATCATAGAATTCAGCTCTTTCTTTTTAAATATAATTTGGTCACCCTTTAAGATATGATAAAACTATGTATATGTAGTGTACATATACATATGCACATATACATACCTATATGAAATTTACATCAGACGATGTATGAATTATAAGTTGTAAAAGCTGTTAAAATCAGTGGAAAACTATAGGAAGAAATGCAAAAGCTTCATGCAGATAATGAAAAAGATATTGCAATTTCAATTATTATAAAACGGTAGGGGAATACGGGATTTAGAATAATATTTTTCACTAATCCAGAAATAGTTGTGTATTAACGTTGAAGACGTTTATGGGAATTTATTTCAAAATTCAGATCTGATCGTATTGTTAGAGTGTAGGTATTTTTACTAGTGCTAGAAATTTAAAATTTGATATGAGTGTAGATTTCAACCTAAAAATTTTTTTTAAAATCTTTGACTACACGGAGAGAAAAATCCTATAATTTTTGTAGAGAAAATTTCAGAAAAATTACTATGCTCCCCTATAATCCGTGTGCGATCGACGACCAAAATAAAAAATATGTGCTAGCATGGTAAAATTTAATGTGGTGCTAACACAACTTTTATCACACTCTTATGCATGTATATTATAGTTTAATTCTTGTTGTCGTACTCTTTCATTTGCGCATCTGACTCGCGACCTTATATTGGTTGCACTGTACCTGTAAAAACATGTATAGAAAAATGATTGCCAACAATATATTGTACTAATACATATACTAAAGAAAGGTAAATAACAAAAAGATGAATTAAACGATGACATAATCCTAAGAGAGTGTAAAAGCAACTGACTACTAAGGTGCATCAAGGTGCCTGGTGCGAGCTGTCTGACAAAGTTTCTTCCACAGTCCACACCTATATGGTTCGCATGTAACCCATGTAACTCGCTGATTGAGGTACATTTCAATACAGCGATCCCAACAAAACCAACCTTCTTTCTGTTTTTTTTCTTTCTATTATTAGCATGTTAGCATGGAAATTTTTTTAATAAACACAATTAAAAATTATTTTTTTGTCGGTAATGAAACTTTTTACTGTGCTGTTTTACAAATTTTACGGAGATAATATTACGAAAAGAACATTCCATCCTTTAAATTTTTTATGATTAATTATAATCTTTATATTTTTACCTTACAGAATTTAATATGTTCGTCTTTTACACGTCGATTGTAGTGCTGAGCACAGTAATTTTTATAGGAATTTTCTCTCCGTGTAGGATATTCTTATTGTTATTTTCATATGAGGTGTTACATATAATGATTAATTTTTTAGCCGAATTTTTCATCTGAAAAAATTTGACTTATACAGCCTGTACGATAAGAACGGGACGAGGAGAGAGCAACGGCGCTATCCGTTTTCGGACCCGTAGAACACGATTCTGAAGAAAAAAATTTCTGAAATATATATGGCTGAAATTTGGTAAGGGCTCATTCCGATGCACAACATTACTATCAAAGTGGCGTCAAATTTTCAGCAGATTTTGAATCCGACCCAATCTTTAAGGGGGTGGTGAGAGGCAACAAAACAATAAAACTTTTCCAAACCGGTCGCAAATAATATTTCGGTTAATTATCTACAACATATCCAAATTTCAGTTTCCTAGGGTGATTTGGATGGAGCAGAGGGGAAAAAAGTATTTTGGCTGGATCTAAAACGCCCACAGCCCCCCCAGAAATAACGTAGAGGGTCGACATTTGGTGTGTTGATAGAGTTCGTACCTAGGTTGTGCTTTTGGAGGTTTTAATATTTTACCCCCACTCCCACCATTTTTAAGCTACAATTTCTTGCTTTTTCGACGTTTTCGAAGTTTGTACCACTCGCACAGGTCACCCAAATAAACCTAGAGGGCTGAAATTTTGTATTCGAATTTAGTTAGTATCAAGGGTCTCAACTTTTAATCCTTACTCCCACCAATTTTATACCAAAAAGAATATGATTTTTCTTGTTTTTTAGCAGTTTTGTTCGGGTCAAAATCTCCCCAAATAAACCTAGAGGGCTGAAATTTTGTGTATAGGTTAAGTTAATAGTCAGCCACTGCTTTTTGGAGATTTCAACTTTTAACCCCTACCCCCACGATTTTTACGCCAATATTTCCATGATTTTTTCTTTTTTTTTCTAACACGCCGAGAGACTCTCTGAGTGAAACTAGAGAGGACTGGAATTTTGTACATATGTATTGAGTTAGTATCCAGTTAGTGCGTTTTAAGGATTCCACATTACTATTCTCTCCACTTTTCCCATTTTTACATCGGAATTCAATGGTATTGTTATACGTGGTTAAATGTGATTTATTTTCGTACAAATACAGTAGGCATAATAAATTTAAAGAAACAAATGAATTAAATACTATCATTTATCACAAATGCAATACATATGTAAGTAATCTAAAATATGTTATTGATGTTGTATCTTATTTTACTTATAAAATAGAAATTTTGGTTTTTTTGGAAAGAAAAAATATCTTCATAAAGGCCTTCCAGTTCACTATTTAAGGTCCTTTTTTAATATTTAAAAATAAAACACAAAGGCAATTGGCGGATAAGCATGGATGAACACCCTCATACGAAGTGTGTTTACTTTCTTCCTGTTAACTGCTTTCGACATAAAATTGAAATTTACTGAGATTCTTGAAAACTTAAAAACTTTCTTTAAAGTCCCGATCAACCGGACACATCATGAGTTTTGTAAACATCAAAATGACAATCCGCCTGTACCGTTTCAACCACATTTAGATATCTTGAAAATATCGAAGATGTAGCGAAAAATGGGTGATGGGGCCCCGCTGCTCACGGCATTTTATTTTTGAAGGTTAACACAAAGTTTTTTTGTTGTTTATATACCTAGCATACTTTTAAATTTGTATTTACTTAGACACTATTTCATTCATTTCAACACAGTACTCCGATATAGAACGCCGAAATTTACAGAACCTTTTAATTTAACATTTCACTTATTGTTAATCTCCATTCATTTTAATACTTGTACAAAAACTGTTATAGACTCAGTATATTTCACTGAGTCTATATTAAAATTTCTAATGCTTTATTTTAAAGATAATTTATTATTGTTAGAAGTTGGATATATAAATGAGGGTGAAGCATAGACACACCGGTCTTTTATAGGTTCACAAGGGGAAGCCAAAAGAGTATTTTTTTTAGACTTCTTTGTCGGAACGTTGCTTTTAACAATCAAGATAAACTTTTCAAAATTTGAAACATCCAACCATAGAATGATTTTTTAAAATTATTAAAATTATTCAGAATTCATTAAATATTCAACCTTTTGCTGAATTGTTAACCGATTGTATATTCAGGGAAGCATAATAAAGAAAACACGTGTTAATCATATTGAAATATTGTGAAGTACAATTAATTTAATAGATTTTAGATAAAAGATTTTCTAAGTGATATATAATTAAACTGTGATGTATACTTTCAATAAATTTTACCATATATAACATTCAATATAATTAATTGATGCCGAATTGTAGAAATAAATTTGTAATTAGTATATACGGATGTTACAGTGATCGTTACAGTATTTTGATTTTATTGGCTATAATCTATGTATTATTACATATTAAGATTCTAACATGTTTCTGTTCCATATTTTTTTGGACGGAGGGGGGGTGGATAACAACTAAACGTTACATTTTTTAAGTATTGCGAACTATAATCAATCTGGGCGTAAATAAGACTACATGACTAAATAGTGTTCAAAAATGCTTTCAACGCCAAATATCCGATCCAGGGAACTGATATGAAAATTGCAGTCAGTTTTACCCGAAAAATTTGAATATGAAGAAATACAATTAAATTGAATGCAATTCTATATATATAAATACATATAGTAGAACGCGCAGAATAGTTGTTAGTATATACATAGTTAGAATACATCATACATTTTATATACATATGTATATCATCCTCTTCAAGGGTTCTTCATCTTTGGTTCTTCTTTTTCCATATCTTTATAAGAGAGCTAAGAATTAAACTAATTAATCCCTCTGCTATATACATATACAAATACATACACACATATGCATGTCTATGTACGTATAAGAGGTATGTATATATATATTTCGTATATAACAAGATGCATCTGTATAGTAACTCGGAGGACTCATACTCCTAAATTGTTACCTTCTTCGCTTCCATCCGTCATTTTCATATCAACCGACTCTGACTTACTATAACCGTACGTACGAATATATACGTGCATATAAATGTGTTTATATCTATGTTGTGTATAGTTGTAAATCATATAGATTGGCGTGAAAATTTCGGCTATGAAATAAGAATGAAATAATTTTGAAATATTAGGTAATATCTTGTGTTGTCACTTGTATTGTAATCATATATTTAAGATAAGGCGAATTCTGATGTACATGCGCGAAGGCACTGTTGAAGGCAAAAAATGTTATTTCAATAATTTCTAAATTTTATTGATTTTGATGAAGAATTATCCTCACAGGATTTTCGTAAACTGGCTGAAAATACTCGACAAAGTTACAACTTGGGCAATTCGTTTATTCATAACCTCCGATGTAAAATTTTAGGAATTAACCCTTAAGTAACGATACATATTTTATTTTGAACTACTAAGAGCATCTACCAGGGTATCAAAGAAAGCTTATTAAAGCACAAATTCAGTATACTATATAACAGTATCTTTTTGTTCATTTATTTTATTTATTTATTTATTTATTTATTTTTTTATTCTTTTTTGGGTAACCTCTTAAAAATTGCTGTCGCCGACGCTTAGCGTCAATCAGAAGGATTGCTTGGAAATCTAAAAAAAATTAACAAACATTGAGAGTGAGTTATAGATAGAACAAAAATTATCAGTATACACTGAGAAAAAATTACAGTAAAAATTACGGAGCTGCCTCCGGTAAACCAGGCTCAAGTGACCAGTCGGTAGGAAATTATCAAGCAAAAATATAAAAAAATGCCTTTCAAATATTATTTTTTACGATTAAATCAAAGAGTTGTTATTTGTGTTTCATGAATTGTTGTTTATTTTTTATTTTAATTGTTGTGTGTTTTTTATATGTATTGATGTTTATTGAAACATGTTTTTCCACAAATAATAAAAAACCACAGAACATTTTTTCAATATTAATAATTTGATTTTAATCCTTACCCTTCTATCAATATCTTTTTAAACTATTTTTTAAATTATTTATTAATAAATAAAAAAAAACCTTATAAATAATACGGTAAGACTAAAAAAAAACCTTATAAATAATACGGTAAAATTTTTCCTGTACAGCGCCGAGATTTTTACGGAGGCATAGGGTAATTTTTACTATACTCATCGTACTTTTTCCTTTGCCTGTCACTTATGCCCGCATTACCAGAGAGCTCCGTAATTTTTTACTAGATATTTCCGTAAAAATACCGTATTTTTTTCTCAGTGTACCTACTGAATTTTGTTACGTAATTTGTTCTCTAAAAATAAAACTTGATGACATGTTTCGGAGTAGTCAAGATGTTGTTAGTCAATAATTATGTTAATGTTATGTTAAACGAGTATATCTGTAAATTTTTTAGAAAATGAGTTCTAGTAATTAAAGAAGTAGGAAGGAACAATTGATAAGTTTGCATTCGAAAAATACAAATTCTGCACATTAACAAGCATCATTTACTTATACCTATTTAATTTCACTTTTGTTAGCACATCCATAGAAATAATAGATAAAAAAAATACTTTGTGTAATTCTAGATTTCTGATAGTTTTGTGTTTTTGGTAACGTCCATAATACATATAACGTTATAGCTGTCTTCTTTTCATTAAGGAAATGACTCCCAAGAAATTGAGTGTTTATCTAGCCTTTTTATAGTAAAAAAAGTCTCGTTTAATAGAAGCTATGCTTACAGATATCACTAACAAAGCTAAGAGAATATAGAGTTTCAGAATTCAGAAAAATCTTGACTTAAGATTTTTCTTTAAATCCTTTCATTTCTTTTATATTTTCTTCATTTTTTTATTAACACACTTATTGTTCCTTGTTTAAAAATATTTCATCGAATTGAGGCCGTAACGATACAGTATCAGGAGCGATAAGATAGTGTGAATTAAAATAGGCTAAACGTTTATAAATTAATTACCTACAACTACAAAATTGTCTATGATTAGATGGTACATTTAACTCTTTAAATGATTAAGTCGAGTTAACTCGTCCTGCAATATGGCGACTCAAAATGCTATGATATGTATACATTCACTGGTACAGGTGCCAACATCTGTGACAGATTTTTCGAAATACGATATAATTCTAAGTATTGTTCAATCTTATCAACATAGTTTAGTATAATTTATATTTTTCAAATTCCTACGGTTCACTTTTTTGGTGTTGGGATCTTTGTTTTTTTTCTATTTCTTTACTTGTAACCTTGCCGATCGTACTTATCACTGGCAGTAAAAGGTGCGGCATGAAAGGGTTAAAGTTAATATTAATCTTTCTCCCAGAGAATATTGTAATTTTCACTCGTACTTAATTTATATCTTAATTATTACTTTGCTCTGTAAATATTAATCCACTCTGTATTATGTACAGACGTAATAGAACAGACAAGCATTTAACAGTTAGAGTTATTAGTAAGGAAAACTTATATTTTCTATTTTTACTAGATTCGATATGATATACCTACCTCAGTATACCAAGGTAGGTAAAGGTACATATCTACCTCCAGCTACTTTGGCGAGCTGTTTGTAGCTTTCTATTGCATTGTGAAATAAAGATGTTGCTACACACACACACACACACACACACACACACACACACAGATATATGGGAAGATAAAATTTACCTGGAATTCTCTATCTAGATAATTCTTTTTCATATTTCTACGTTCGTCAAAATTAGTTTTTCTATTTTTTTTAAATAACTAATATAGCTCGGAAATACGTGAATATACATAATACACTACTTATGTGTACCTAGGTACCCGTGCACTTCGCTATGAACCATCTTTGTGCACTTACGTATACAAATGAAGTGTACAAATGAATGAAAGTTTATTTTTTTTCTAGTATATTAATTAAGAAAAGCATATAAAAGTTAATGAGCAATCATACAATTCTTAAGTACACTTATGTATCTTATGGGCTGATATGAAGTTTTATGGAAATTTCAAAGTTATCATTTTTTTTATTTGCATATAAGTATTTGGAATTTAATTATGTGTTTATCATAGCGCATTGAATTACATCTTTTTACGATTCGATAAAAAATAGGTATTAGCTTAATTCCAAAGCAAAAATCTATGCCACTTTTTCTATGAAGAATTGCTTTTAACGAATTTTCGTATGGAAAGTTAGGTATTACTGCAGGTGTCATGGTGAGACTTAAACCTTTGGATCCTTAGAATCCGAAAGTAATATTTACTAAAATTTTATTCGAAAGTTATCCCATCCGTACAACAGCTCTCGAACGAAACATCCTATTTTTACGAAATTTGATGAAAATATTTGAAATCCTAACTCTTGAATGAGTTCTTCAGCACGACGCGTCCGGTGCCCAGAGCCTCAAAAAATAAATTTTGTGTAGAAATAACAAAGTTTGTAAGTTTTTCGGTTTTTTTACACCGTTGCAAAGAGTAAAAAAAATTACATAAGAAACGTTTTGGAACGATTATCCAATATAAGCCAATTTTCGCGAAAAGTAGTTAATTTTTATAATCAGAAATTAACTATGTTTAGTGTACGTGCATACAAAAAGCGAGTAAAAGCAGAGCGATGTCGAGCGAGTACATGCTATTTTGTTAAACACGTACATTTTAATGCACATATTCAAACCGTTGCCGAGCAATGCGACGCGAGTCCGGATCGGGCCGATTTGCTAATGTCAAACAAGTTTGATATTTTCAAGCGTTTTCAACCTAATTGCGTTTGTTGTGCTCTCTGTTGTGTGTTTTATCGTTCTTATCGTTTTGTCCATTGTTGCTGCGTCGTAATATATATATATATATATATATATATATATATATATATATATATATATATATATATATATATATATATATATATATATACGTAGGATGTGCCATAAGTTCTCGGCCTGAGTATTAAAAAATACAGAGAGAACAGTGAAAAGAATTTATTTTTCTATATAATCTTCCTCTATTTCAATACACTTATTATAAGGTGGGATAAGCATCTCTATACCTTTATAATCATAAGCAAATTCTTTGTAGCGATTCTACAAGAGCGATGTTTTCGGAAGTGATCGAATCTGCTGGACGTCCAGAACGATCATCGTCGTTGAGGGATTCGTACCGCAAACGAAACCTTTGACTCGGCTTTACCGTATACACCATCCAATCTGTCCTTAATTTCTTCTGGAGTTTGTCTTTCTTTTGTCAGAAATTTTATTACTACACGATAGTCAATTTTTGAAACGGTCGACATATTGAGTTTACACTTTTACAACAGAATCAATAAAACACATGTAAACTCGTCCACTACGATTATGATTACTAGAGACTTAATACTTTCTGTAAGTATAAATTACGTCACCTTTAAATAAGTTTAATCATGTTAGGTCGAGAACTTACGGCGCACCCCACGTATATATATATATATATATATATATATATATATATATATATATATATATATATATATATATATATATATATATATATATATTTCTTTTGTATTATTTAAAACATAATATATTAATAAGATAAAAAATGGAAATCGAATCGAATTATTAATAAATGAAATTTATTTACGCCAAACATTGTAATGTCCAAAACATAGGAATTATACCACAACCGAGATTATGTTACCAGATTATGGCAGGATATTTCAAAAAAATTAAATTTAGATGGTTTAATAATTAAATTAAAATATAAATGAAGGTACTAGAAGTCATTCTAAAGTAGATATCCTCAAAAATTTTTATGGATCTTGTCGTTGCTGAGGTATAAAAAGATAATATTCACCATGTTCGTACCTATTTTTATTTATTTCATGGACCCAGTGCGAACAAATTCTAAAGAGCCTTTTTAATCCTAAACGTAACTTTATATTACTTTCCAAAAAATAAGTACATAAAATAAAATTATTCAATTTAAATAGTTTGCCCTATTACAGAAACGTTTGTATACAAAAAATTATTCAATATAATAAAATTCCAATGTGTATAATAGTGTAGGTATAAATAATAATTATGGAAAATAAACTGAAATAAACTGAAAAAAAGAAATTAAATTCAGTTCAGTTTCTTTTTGTTATAGCTAGACCGCTTTCGATTTCCTATTCCATCGATTGTGGAGTAACAAATTTTCAACTTTTTTAAAGCTTTTTTATGGCACCCTTTTTCATTAAAACTTTGAGAGTCTACCGGTACCAGGTGTCTATACTTTTTTTTTGCTCGTCGCTTAATATTTAAGACAGAAATTTTTAAAAGAAAATTAAAGGGGGCCTCGTAAAAATTATCTTCTCCACGCCCCATTTTCGTCTTGCGACCCCACTGTTGGTACTGACCGTAATATAGTTGTAAACAATGTGAGCACAAACAAAGATGTCAAATTTTTTGAAATATTTGACTCCGGGTATCATCAGCTTTCCGACAATTGTCTATAATGTCTCACATTAACTTAAATGATAATTTGCGCAAATGATTATTTACAGCGTAAATTGTACGTATACTTACACAAAAAAATAAACAATAATTTTAAATCAATTCGAGTTTTCTATATTATTGTACACGTAACAATATTTGAATAAATATATTATATCTCCTAATTTTTAAATGGTAGTAATTTAATATGTAAATTAAAACGACAAAACTACTAATAATAATTCATACTGTCAATAAATATTTAAGACAATTATATTATTTAGAATCGATAATTTTTTTTTTCATTCAGTCAACCATTTTATACGTTCATATATCAAAAACCCTTTCAGTTCTAAATTATTTATTTATCAATAACATAAATACATCCCTTACGGAGGGAGTTTGCCCGTTCCATTAAGCTCATTCCACCACCGCATCGGTTGGTTAATCGTATCACATATAAATAAAGTATTATATATTGGAAAGTTGTTATAAATTACATATTATTGCAGTGGAGTTCTGTCTGAGTAAGGATTTCAACGTACGCTTCAAGTGGGTATATTATAATGTTTTAAATGGAAATTATTTTATTCAAGCTAGAATCATATATCAATATTGTTAAATGGTATACATTCTGGTTCAAAAAACCGTAGGAACTTTAGTGGTTTTTAGGAATAGTACTTATATAATTCGATCAAAACAGTATACATCAAAACATTTACATTTTTTATGGAAGATATATACATTAATTTACTTATTATGATAAATTTTAGAATCTTAGAGTCAACAATGTTATTATTATCTGTTCAAGGGGGAGGGGTAAGGTTTTTAAACTTTTTTTTTGCATTTTTTTTAAATTTTTTTTTCTGAATGTACAACATGTCGAGCGTGTTGTGTCAAAATTTCAAGTAAATCCGAGCAAAACTAATGAAGATACAGCGTTTCAAGCGACCGGCCCTCATGCTCGATTTTTATACCTGCCTGGTAGCTGCGCGACGCGCCTACCTGGTAAGTATAAAATTTACTTTAATTTTATACTTACAAATCTTATACAAAACAAATACTTACTATAATTACCCGCGTAAGTATAAAAAATTATATCATTTTATTGATGCTTAGTTTTGGATTTTTGAGTATAAAGAAAGAACTTTAAATCCATTTTCTCGCAAACAACATTTTTGAAGTTCGTGAACATCATAACTCAAAATCTACTTCACCAATTTTGTTGAAATTTTGTACACTGTTTCTACACATAAATCAACAGGTAATCAGGTCGAGTTTTTTTTTTGCTATTTTTTTCCAGTTTATAATAAAAAATTAACCGAAATTTTTAGCAAAAATTACGTTTTTTACTTCAAAATGCTGCCAAAAATAAAAAATTCGAAAAAATACAAAAAACTCTTCCTGACTCCCTAGGGAAACATATCGCCTTTTAAACGCATTTCGATTTTTTTGTCTCGGATGATCCGGTACCGAGTTATGATGTTCACCGCAAAACAACTTTTTTTCGAGGCGCCTCCGGAAATTCGCTGTCACAGACTTATTTATCGATATTTGTAATTGAAAAATTTTTTCAAAGATACTTCAGATGTTATACTATAACGTGTATATGAAATAAATAGACCAACATTATTCATATCTCCAAAAAAAAAAAATCATTAAAATATGCCTTTTTTCGCGTTTAAAACCTTACCCCCCCCCCCCTTAAGCTTGATCAAAAGTCAATTTTTTACGTGCAAGTCTTTCTATTAGTTTTCTACGATTTTCGTTCTTTCGAAGTTATATTAGAACAAAAAAAAGAAACAAAGTGATTCCCGTGCTTCCAAAATTCTTCCTCTTTTTCATATTAGAGGCCAATTTTGTCCTGTTGATAACCAAAAATTATAATGAATCTCTCCATCGATCGTTTCTTTGGTCTTTCGACAACTCCTCTTCCGTATAGAGACTAGTTATTAGCTATTCTTACAGTCCTATCCATCCTGCTTATATGATCGCCCCATTGCCTTTGCCTCTGAAGAACCTAATCAGTTGTAGACCGATTGAATATCTAGAGCCTTTCGTATCTCATTCTTATCAATATTCTCATTTTGATAGTCTAAAAAATTTGATTAGTATTTGAGGTACCACAGAACGCTTCACAGCTACACGTGAGAATTGGTCTGATCATCGACATTCAGTATTTGATTTTTATGTTAAAATATTAATTGTGGTATATCACACTTTTGTGTACGGTTCCAGGAAAGTTTACCGACAATAATTCACCGTCTCGCTATTCGCGGAAAGGAAAATTTCTCGACTCTACTATTATGATTTCTGTTTACACCCACACAGAGAAAAAATTCCAGTAAAAATTACTGAGCTGTCTCCGGTAAACGAGTCTTAAGTGACCAGTCCGTAGGATATTATTAAGCAAAAATATAAAAAATGCGTTTCAAACGTTATTTTTTACGATTCATTTGAAAATTTTTCCTGTACACCTTAAGAATTTTTCCTATACAGCTGCGTAATTTTTCCTATACAGCTGCGTAAAATTCGATGGGGTAGTAAAATTTCAAGTGGACACCGGGAAAATTTACTTAATTTTTTGTAAAATTATACTGGACATAGAATAATTTTTACTGAGTCGGTGTGTATTTCAGTACCACTGCATACCAAATATTACATAGAACAGAATAAACAAAAGAAGCACGCAACCACCACGCAACCTTGAGGCCCAGAGAGCATGCGTGTTAGACAATACACGACTTACAGACGCAGCAACCGTGGCAACCGTTGGTTCGTCAGTTGGCCAATAGCAATGATAGTGATTGGATGTTTATAAAGTGTTTTTTTTTTTCTATAATAAATTATTATTTAAGTATTGGACTTTCCATTTAAAACAAAAAATTGTTGTGTTTCATGAATTTTTGGTTAGTTTTTATTTTAATTCTTGTATGTTTTTTTTATATGTATTGATATGTTAATTGAAATATGTTTTTATACAAATTATTATAATGTGCTTATTGTTAAAAATTTTTATCATGTAATATTTCAAATATAGAATTTATATATTTTTTCCCACAAATAATAAAAAACCACAAAAATTTTTTTCTATATTAATAATTTGATTTTAATGCTTACCCTTCTATCAATATCCTTTTAAACTAATTTAATTCAATTATTTATTAATAAATAAAAAAAAACCTTATTTATAAATAATACGGTAATTTTTACTGAGCTGTAGCGTAATTTAAAATTTTACTATAAATTATCGTAGTTTTTACTTAGCCTGTCACTTATGTCCGCATTACCAGAGAGCTCAGTAATTTTTTACCAGAAATTTCAGTAAAAATTACTGTATTTTTTTCTCAGTGCATATAGACTCCTCAATTGATTCGATAAACTTTTGGGTTATTGATGGATTTTGGTACAAAACTGATGGTCCGATTTGAATGATTTTTTTAAAATGTTCAGCATTGCGGAAGATGACCTAAAAATATACTGGAACCGAATACAAATATTGGAAAGGCTGAGCAACTTTTGATAAATCTGAAAAATTCATACCTATATTAATAGAAATAAGGCAAAGGGTAATTATTTACAATTAGATTTCATTAATTTAACTTTTGCTCGAAAATGACTTTCTCTTGTATTTCTCTGTTCACTTATTTCTTTCAGTATATGAATTTTTTCAGATTTAACAAGTTTTCCCAATTTTTTCAATATTGGTGTTGAGTTCTAGTATTTTTTTTAACTCATCCCTCACAATACCAAACATTTCGAAAAAATCATTAAAATCGGACTTTTAATTTCATTCTTATAACCAAAAATAGGTGGTTCCAGTTCTAAATATTTACCTAATAGTTTATCGAAGCAAGTGAGTGATATACGGGTAAATATGATTCGTGATTTTATGAACGCTATATAATGTTTTCTATTGTAATCAGAAATCATAATTGTAGAATCGGTGAATTTTCCTTTTGACAAATTGCGAGCTGGTGAATCGTCTAGTCGATGAATTGCTGTCGGTGAACTTTCCGGACACGATAGTGTGTGTACCATAATATTTTTCAGCTAAGATTTAAATGAACTTAACTGCAAGGAGAATAATATATAAATGTATATCTACATTTCTTACATACATATTTATATACTTTACATATATGAAATATAAAATTTTATAATAAGTAGTTATTTTATCTGTTCAAGATATAAAATCTAAATAAACATTAATATGTAAGTTAGGTTGGTACCCACTGATGATATCACGGATACCAACCGAACATTTTACATACATTTCATATTAAGTATAATAATAATCAATTGAATAGTTGTTGGTTCATACTACTATTATTATATAATATGTTAGTTAGTTGGTAGGTAGTGTAGTGTAGGGGAGAGTGGGGGAATTCCGCGCGCTTAAGACACTTTTGACTAAATATAGGCCATTTGCATATTTGTGACAGCTAAAATATTATCAATAATAACTAAAAGACTTGTTTAATTTAATGTACTAATTAGGAATCCATAGTATATCTAGAAGGTTTATAAAAAAATAATTTGCAAAACATTGCACTTGCGCGGAATTCCCCACCCATTGGGGTAATTCCGCGCAACATGTGGGGTAATTTCGCGCGTTTATTGTTTTAATTGTATAAAAGGATTTATTAAACAAATTTTACATTTTAAATAAATTTATTGAAATACAAAATGGTTATTAATAATATTATAAGGTATATTTCTAAAACTACATATGCAAATATTGAGAAATTACTTTTGAAATCATTTACGAAAAATTTGATTGTTCATTTTAGTTATTTTCAGGCTTTATGTTTTCTTTTTCTTTTCCTTTTTTCCTTTCCTACTCACACATATATCACATTCATAGTCCTCTGCACTGTCCCACCCACTACAATCGGCATGTGCCCAAAAACCACAGAGTACACATCTATACCAAAGTTCATTGTCCCTTCCCCCCTCTTCACAGTAAAAACAAACCTCATTATTTTGATCTTTAGGATTTAAATCGTCATTAAATTCATCATCGTCGCAGATATCCTGCAGGGATACGTCTGACTCATCAGATGAATCATCTGCTTTACGTTTTTTAGTCAACTTTCTTTTTTTGTAGCTTTCAAAGTCCAGTTTTCTTTTCAAAGAGCGTTTCTTGCTATTCTTTTCGTTTCTCTTTCTCTGACGTTCAAGTTTACTTCTCTCCTTACTTTCCTTGTCTTTTTTCTTTTTCTCAAGATAGAGTTTGACAGGGCTGCTGGTGAGAATCTCTGAATGTAGCTTTTTGTTTGAGGCTGTAACTTTGTTGGTAACATTATGTTTAGGGATTGGTGCTACATCTGCAACTGATATATATGAAGGTCCAGGCTTGTTAACAAGTTCATCCTGAAGACCTGAAGACCCTGGAACAATGCTCAGATCAGTTACGGACTGCTCCTTCCTGGATGGTGTTTCTGGATCATCTTCTACGACTAGTTCCCGGAATTCGTTTGCAGGGGCGAAATCCTCCGATGTAAATTTGTCCGGGTTCAGCGGGTAGATTCCAGCGGCAGAAAATCCCTTGATTCCCTTTTCCATAGTGGCCACTTTTACATATGCATTATTTAGCAATGAAGGTATATCAGACGTCAAGATTTTGGTATGAGCATGCTGTCTCATAAACAAACCAAACTCTCTTGAGAGTGCACTTTTGAGTGGTCCGAAAAACGTCAGGTCCAAAGGCTGGAGGCGATGGCTAGTATGTGGTGGGATAGAAACCAACGTTATGTGGTTTTTCTTGCACACTTCATATGCTTCAAAAGTTATGTGACTTCCATGGTTGTCACAAATCAAAAGCACGGGGTCATCCTTAGAAGGCTTTGTATGAGCACAAAAATGTTCAAGCCATTTGACAAACAGCTGTTCGTTGCTCCAGCCATTCTTTGAACACTCATAAACGGTACCAGCTGGGCCTCCCCTCTTTAGGTGAGCGGCAATTCTCATCCTCGGATAAATAATCATTGGAGGCACATATGAACCCGATGCGCTGACACAACAAACAACAGTGATGGTCCGTCCTCGTTCAGCAGATGTGGCCGTACCAACTCTCTTTTGTCCTTTTTTAGCGTACACTTTTGCTGATTTCTTTTGGACGTTAGATATCCCAGTTTCATCCTGGTTGAAAATTCTACTTGGAGGATAAGCATGCTTCTCAAAAACCTTCTGAAGGTTTGTATAAAAGCGGCTAACTTCTTCCTCATTAAATGAAGATATTCTGTTGATGCTTGTGTTGTCTGGTTCCCTTAAGCGTATTTCAGGATTTCTTCGTAGAAAACCATAGAGCCAGTCTTTACCAGCAAGTTTTTTCTCAGTGTCAAAATTATGTTTCAAATTTAATTTTGTTGCAAAATCATAAGCGAGTCTTCGCAGCTCTATAGGAGTAAGGCCATAGAATAAATTGGCAAGTTTTACTACGTGATTGGCGATCTCTGTTTCTTGCGTTTTATCAAAAACAGGCTTACGACCCAAAGTCGGCATTAAACTATCTTTGGCTTTCAATTTATCCCTTAAAGTCGATTCAGGAATACCGAACTTTTTTCCGGCTCCTCTTATTGAAGAGCCGTCCTTGATTGAATCCATAGCTTCATTAAGCTGATCTTCAGTCCAAGACTGCTTGTTTGTTTTTCTTGTGTACGTCCGTGGCATCTATAGAGAATTAAAAATAATGTAAACAACCATAAAAACAGTTGAGGGGGAAATCCGCGCACTATGGCGGAGCACGCGCGAAATTACCCCACAGGGACGCGAGTGGTTTTCTAACCTACTGTACATTCTCAGATTAAACAAATAAACAAACCAAATATACTAAAATGATGGGGGAGAAAAGAGCTACTCACCGCTAAAAGAAGCGTGTTAATTGATGGTAGGATCAAATCACAGTCACTGAATAAATAACTTTCAAAAATAACAAGAAACAACGTCGAAACAAAAGTTTACCAGTAACAAAACTCGTGTCAATGTCAAGCACGCTGAGCAGAAGTAGGAGTAGTTACCGATGTCACCGCTTGGGGGCAGCACCAACCGGGACATCAAATTTAGCTTCAGTCCACGAGAAATTATGTGCGCGAAATTACCCCACTGCGCGAAATTCCCCCACTCTCCCCTACGTCTAACGGTGGTTAGAGTGGTTGGAACTTAATGTTATATATGGGTGACAATAAACATACGTACATATTATTATTAATTTAATTTATGTTTCCAAATAAAATTATTCGTCTTCTTATTCTAGTTTCCTCTTGGAAGACAGTAAGACAAAAATAAATAACATACATTACGAAAAATATTTCTCATTAGTGAAATTTATTTATATTTGTGATTTTATTTATTTTATTTTATTAGTTATTTTAATGAATATTTTTCAGGTTATATTGTTATATATATGGAGGGCTCAGTGTAAAAGTGAACCAAGTCCATAATTGTAAATTTTGAGAAAAATGCCTTTAAAGTTTAAGAGCTGTAATTAATTACACATTATGTTTTTACATATTTTTACATTAAAGTCTGATTAGTCCATCTTTAACTTAGACTCTGTATGGTAATTTACTTCTTAATATTTAATATACAACAAGTTACATAACAAACTTATCAGGCATGCTGGACTTGGTTCACTTTACCTCTGAAGATTTGTAGAAGGAGAGAGAAATAAAGAATATCGTCTTATAACATAATCAGTATGATATATTGGTATCAAATAAATGCTAAAATAGGATTACAAATACTTATGTAAATTTTAAAAATATCGTTATTTTCGATATCGATAATTTTTGATAGCGAAAACTACATTTTAATATCCTTAATATGTTTGGAATACTTGCAGCTTGTTTCGCTTAAGCCTTCAAAAATTTGTTATTTTTTCGTTACGACACACCGTTTATTCACGAATAAAGTTTTCGATAACGAAAGTTAACGAAAAATAATTTTAGAAAAATGTTCTATTGCTGATCAAAGGGAACTAACAGAGCCTAAATTAACAAGTCATAACCAATGTATGATAAATAACTTGGTATCAATAATTTTCGATAACGAAAAGTAGGTTTTAACATTCACAAAACATTTGGAATACCTATAACTTGCTTCGCTTAAGCCTTCAAAAATTTCGTTATTTTTTCGCTACGATACACGGTTTAGGAGATATCTACAATTAAAGTTTTTGATAACGAAAAGTGTTATTTATAAATCAGCATACAAGCATAATAAAAATCAGGCACATTTTATGATAGACCAACTTCAGGAGCACTTTGAAAATTTGACACATCGTTAAAGTCATTTGAGTTGTTAAAATACTTGTTCGAAAACTTGCCTTGTTATATGGAATTCGTGTTATAAGCATACCGTGTTATAGGAAACTTGACTGTAACAAGTATTGTATTTCAAATAGATTTTTAGACAAATATTATAGTACTTGTAGTAGGCTTAACGAAAAGTTAAATCTTGCTTAAAAAATTGAAACGGTTTTTAATTTAGCATCATCTGAAAATTCTTCAACATCTGATAACCAGTCTTCATAAATTGTCATTATTTAAGTATTTTAAGCTGGTATTAAATATAAAATTTTGATATAAATTACATGAAAAATAATGATATTAGTTTATGTAAACTATAAACAACGTTAATGAACATTAAACAATAGCACACGAGCAATAAGAATGGACTTGGTTCACGTGTGCACTGAAAGAAATACATGTTTTGTCAGTGCAAAAGTGAACTATTACTATTGATGGTTTTAGCCATCAAATTCCACTATCAGCTCAAAATTGAAAAAAATGGACTTGGCCCACTATTGCACTGAGCCCTCCATATGTAAGTATTTAACTTATTAGTATCTTTGAAGACGATCGTACATTGCATTAAAAACGAATGACACTATTAAAACTTTTTCATATTCCACATCTTTTTCGAATTTCGATTCTGGTTTATGAAATTCAAAAAATTAAACAAAAATCGTTGTTACGTACTTGGTTAGATTCTTCAGACGGCAGAGTCTTCAATCACTGCGACTGTCTACTTCTGTATTTTCTCTGTCGATTAATAGATTCTCGATTATAATATATGGTATATATCGAAACCGACGAAACCGGTTGATATAATTAAAAAATTTAATTTTTTATTTGTTATTAAATTTGTGCTATAATTTCTTTTTTACATACATTCTGTTTTCGGAAATAAAATAAAATTGTAATGGTGTTGGAAGCGCTGTGAACTTTAAATTTAAAGGACATCTACATATTTTTAAAGACGTTGAGTTCATACGGTCTGATTTTTGTGTACAGTCAATAAAAAATCATTTAGAAACTTAAGTGTGACGATGTTAGATATTGCCAGATTTTAGGTTAATAAATAATTTATTTATTCCAAGAATTCATTTCTTTTTCAATAACACTTCTCGTAATCCCTCGTAATCCTTCTGAAATTTCGTAAGTGTTTATACAGATTTATCAAAACAGAATAAGAATTTACTTGCTGTTAAAAAAAATTATTCACAAAAAATTAAAAAGCAATTTTTTCAAACAGACAGAGTGATTAACAAATTTTCTAACTTTTTCCTATAAAAAATAAAGTACGAGCAAAAAAAAAAGAAAAAGTCAAATTCTAAATTTTGCCGCCCTTTTAAAAATTTGCCGCCCGGGATCGGTACCTCGCGTGCCCCTAGTGTAAAGCCAGCACTGGTATATAAAAAATTAGTGCAATACTAACCCCTTTGTGTAACTGTTAGTCAGTGGCGTAGCGTGCTTTGGAGGGGCCCTGTATCGAAGTTAGTTGGGGGCCCAAATGAAGGGTAAAGATTTCTCACAAAAGAAACAAAAATGCTTGCATTAAATTAAAATAAATATTTATTGATTATAAGTTATCGCTTTCTCCTAGAAATTGAGCTAGCCAAACAATTTAAATAAAATATACACTTTTCTTGCTTTTTTTCGGCAAATTGATTTATTAAATCATCTATAGCTGAAGACGGTTTCAGTTTTTTTAAAATTTATGCCTCTATAGACAATAATGACAAGTCTGATAGCCGTTCCCGCCCCCATCGAAGTCCTTAAGTAATTTTTTATCAGTTTTAAGTTTGAAAACTCCTTTCAGATCTTGCGGTTGTAAATGGAAGGGTCAAGAATAGAAATGGAATTGAATGAATTTTTTGAATTTCAGATTTTAAGCATGTTTTCAGAGCAATTAATTGTTCGTAAAGATTAACTGAGATGTCTTTACTGTATTTTTAGCCGACAGTTTTCCGGAAGCGTTTTTTATCACTTCGTTTGAAGAAGATAGGAGTTTCTCCGGTTGTAATACTTCGAACGTATTACTCAGGTCACAAAGGCTCTGTTTAGTTTGAGAAATTAATATATCTAAACAGCAATAGTATACATTGACTTTGAAATATGATTTCGGATCTGAAATTCTCTCGTATAACAGTTTTTTGTATGCTTTTTCCCCGGGAAGCACGAGATTTAGGGACATTGTAGATAATATTTTACTAATTTTTGTTTATACACGTTAGGGACCTCTGTAGCCGGGGGGCCCCATATCATTGATACGGCTGATACGGCGGTAGCTACGCCCCTGCTGTTAGTGCAAGTGGCGCATCGCTTTCGAAATTCCCTTACATAATATTTCGATGTAAGTGAAAAATATAGGTGGCAAAATCACCTGATATAAAAAGTGTTTGATAAAAAATATCAATATTCCCATTTCAGTAAATTTTTTTCATACATGTAGTTCATTTGCAAAAAAAATTATTGCAATTAACATGAAATGTTGAATTCCTCTATACTCGTATAAGTATATGGATCTTTTGATGTTTGTAAGTCTACAATACCTGTGCTTGTGTTTGGTAACAACATAATATGGTAAGTCACGATATTAAAATCACAGTGGGTGGTACTATGTAGAAATTTACAGCCAATAAAATATAATTAATTTCAGTTTATATTCATATTAATTTTTTTATTATGATTATTAGTATACATATCTCTACATAGGAGAGTACATAATTATATTGTTAATACGGCAATAACATAAATTTACTTAATATTTGGTCTATTTTTAAATAATACCTAAAATAATTATCTACACACAAATGAAGAAAATAGCTGTTTACACAGAAAGTTGCAAAATGAAGTGTTGAATGCGTTTTTTCCACGAGTCGTACAGTTGTTCAGCGAGGCTTGCCGAGTTGAACAACTGCACGACAAGTGAGGACAAAACACCTACTTTGCAAGTGTTACATACAATATTTTTTGCAATTCCAATTTAAAATGAAAGTACCTCTTTCACAGCATCCTGCACAACACAGCGAATTTTCGGTTATAATACTTAATATGGAATTTTGGCACTTCTAACTTTTTAAAAATTTTATTGATTCAGTTTGACTGAATCTCTCTGAGTTTGAAAATAACACTAGGTCGTGTAATATGAAATGTCGTTTTTCGACCATTTGGTCGATCATGTAAATCAAATAAATATCGACACTTTCTTAAGAATTAGAAAAAATGTTTAAAAGCAGTTCTTTTAATTTAAATACAATTCTTGAAGCTTGGAATCATTTCCACCGTTATTTGAAACAACAATAGATTGTATAATATGAAATGTCGTTTTTTGACCATTTGTCTATAAAATTAATTCTGCCGTTTTCTTTCCTTTGAGACAAAAAAGGTTGTAGGTACCTATTGTATTGTGCTAGACGTGTAGCATTATGTGCTATAAATAAAAATAATAATTCCGTTAAAACATAAAAGTAAAAAACAAAAACTACAAATCATTGGTATTAATTTTTGTAATTACTTTTAATTCATACGTCTTTTTGCGCACCGATTAGATACTTTCGCAGCGCAGTATCGGTCGGTGGCCGGCGTTTAGAAAACATTCTGCTAGCGTACTATTCATTCAAATATAATCTGGAAACTAGATGGGAATACTTAAAAATCGCTGTCTAAAAGTCAAAATCAAATTATAACAGAATATTTGTCAAATGCATGCTTAACACGCATTAAATGAGGATTCCTTTGTCACTGGAGTTTTTTACAGCCTTTGGAATAAAATAGAGGACATTTTAGCTAAACTTTTTACTGTTTATCTAAAAATAGATAAACAATGTATTCGATAAAAACTTCAGTTTAATTCCTCCATAACTGTTGTTAGGACACATATAAATTTTGACGAATGAACAGACGGATAAAGAGATGGATCTGATAAAAATACAAGATTCCAATATGCATTTTCAGAACTTTAAAAAAGCACACATTTAGAAAGAAGTTAATAGTTTATAGCCAGTTTATTCGATTCACATACGTGTATAAATATCCACCTGTTTATTTTTATCATACTATATTAATATTAAAATAAAATAAGAATGAGCACAAATATATAGACTATGAATTCTTTAAAATTTACTCTTTATTCTTTTCTAATAGTTGATTTGATTTTTAAATAATGGTTTGTTAGTAGCTACTCTCCTGTGAAATTTCCATAATGTATATTTGAATGACAAGTGGTATAGTAAACTTTCAATACAGTGCTCATATTATCCTTAATTTCGCATTTTGGTTGAATTAGTGAGTACATACAGATCCTTCTAAACGATAACTACATTTATTACTACTTTTAACCTCATCCCATTTCAAGTTATCAACTTATTACAAACGAGAAGAATGAGAAAATAACTGAAGTTATTTTCGTGTATTTAGGTAGGTATATGTGTATAGATTTTAAGTTTCTCTAATTTTTATTAAAAAATATACAGTGTTGTTCTCAAAATTTCAACTAGAGAATATAACAATCCCGAATTCAATTTTCGGTTGAACTGAACAACTGAATTGTAGTCAAAGAGTTAAGGCGGAATTTTAATTTATAAAAATTTGAAAATATCAGTTCCGCTTATTTTGTATATTATTGAGGTTTGGACTCTAAGAATATGCCCTCAAAAGAAAACTTTTAAAACGTTAAAACTTTATAAATATTAAAACTATAATATTTATAAAGTTAATATTTATAAAATAATATATATTTTACTTAGCAAAAAATATGGCGTTTATTAGCGAATTTCCAGAATGGAATTCAGCTATTACAACCACTCTTCTGACACGACTTGAGCCCGGGACTATGGCAGAAATTTGTATTGAAGTCCCTAGAAACCGAAAATAATATTCACTAAAATTTATATATATATATATATATATATATATATATATATATATATATATATATATATATATATATATATATATATATATATATATATGTTTCTGCACATTAATTCTCGAACAAAATGTCCTAGGTTTACGAAATTTGGTGAAAATGTTGGAAGTCCCAAACCGTTGGACAAGTTCGTTAGCCAGAGACGTCCGATGCCCGGAACATGGCTTTTGTTCGTAAAAAAGATTATTTTTTTGCCAAAATTTCCACTTACTGAAAAGTTTTTCCGATATTTTTTACACCATTAGAAAGAGGAAGAAAAATTACATAAAAAAGGTTTTTAAACAGTCATTCTATGTAAACTGGTTTCCGAGAAAAACGATTTTTTATAAACGGAAATTCGCTATGCTATGCAGGATGCTGCGACAGGGATGTTTTAAATTGTGACAGTTGTTTCAAATTTAGTAGGCTATTTTCAAGAAAAACTCTTTTTGTTACTGTGGACGATGATTGTCTGGTAACACATTCTTGGTGATTTCTCTAAAGTCTAAACGTTATAAAGGGATAACCTAATATACCTATAATTTTTTATATTTATTATTTAAATTATAATATTATATAATTTTTGAGGCACCAATTTAGTTTTTAATTGTTTATGTTTTTACATTATATTTTCTTTTACTACTTTATTGTTATTGTGTTTATATTTATTTTTTTTTTATTTTACTTATTAAAAATGTTTTTGTTCGTACATGTTGAATCTTTTCCTGAACTTCTTTATGTAAGGTTTTTTTTCATTTATTTAATTTGTCAAAAATATTATCGGCCCCTGGCAAAGTTTAACTGTCTAGGACGTGCTCTCATTAAAACGTTAATTTAAAATTTGCAATTCTAGTATTCATTTTAGAAATCGCAAGTAAACATACTATAACCAGAAGGCCATAAAGAGTAGGATTGGTAAGTATACAATTATCTACATAATTTGTTACAATTTAGTAATTGTTATTACATTTGGTAATGGTTTATTGATATATTTAAGAGTCGGGTATAATATGTAGTACTCATAAGTAAGTAAGTACTTGCTAATACGAACAATATGTTAAAAGATAAAGAAAGAGAACATTGCCAAATATATGTACGAATGAAATAGATATACCGTGTTTAAGAGTATAAAATGGGACGATGGGGTTAGTTAAATGTTGAAATGGTAACGTATAAATTACAGTGGAATAATAACCACATAACATTTCATACATATTTTGTTCTATATATTACCTATTGTTTTCCCATATACGTATACAAATATGTATACCCTGTGGCCCATCAAAACATTTCGTATCCGAAACTTATGGGAATGTAGTGCGTTAAATAACGTTAGGTAGATACCATAGAGTAATAGAGACAACATATCTATGCCTACACTACTGGAACCAGTGTAACATGTAAGAGATAGACAATATGTTGTATACACACACTGGGCTTAAATTGTATTAGTGCGATTTTGTGTATTTGTGTAACGCAAATAGTAGGGGCGGTCACGTGGTTTAGACACCACACGCATGTACTAGGGGATGTAACCGATGTAACAATACCAACAACAATCAAGTCCATTATCGTGTGGTTGATCTTCAATCATCGACTGCTACTGACAAACTGACAACTAAGAAGCCTAATGAGCACAGAAGTACACACTCGTGATTTCAGAAAAGAGATAGTTGCGGCGTCTCTGTCCTCTGTGGTAGATACTTTATTACGCCACTGGAGTAGCAATATATATATGCACCCAAGCCCTAAGCGTATATGTAAAAAATTGTGGATAACAGTGTGCCTGAGTGTGCTTGATACTGGTTAAGGCATTTAGTTAGTCGATGTCCGTCACCGAATACACAACGCATTGTAATGTATTGTTAGACCATTGTTAGCTTGGACCCCACCTTGCTCTGTCCGACAATACGTGTTTTTTAATTGTGTGTGTGACAACTGACACAGTTGCAAATATCAAACCAACACCACTATAAACAGTGTATACCTAGACAACATAGTGGTGGGAACTGGAGGGGATTTTTTGTCTACACTGGTATCACTAGTGCAGAGATAGCAACTTGGCTTCTGATTATTCTGTGTATGCACCAGTTTAATTGTTTGTTATTATTGATAGGCTATAGTTGTTCTCTGTTGCATTAAACTGAATCCGAAATACTTTGCTGAGCCACAGTGAATATGTTTACGTACATTTACCTACCTGACTACGTACCAGTGATTACTTTTTATTGGACACAACTGTAATTACTATAGGAGAATGGCCAAAAACTTTGATTTAGGAACAAGTTAATTTGGTTTTTAGGCTTCTGTACCTTAAAAAGAAAAGTGGAACCGTTATTAGATTACTCTCGTGTCCGTTTGTTCGTCGGTCACAGAGATTTTTCTCGGAAACTTTGTAACGTAGGATTAGGAAGGGTTAGATCTTGATGACGTGTACATATATCGCTCATTGAATGATAAGAAGAAAAAATTATCTTGGATTAAAATGCGAGGTCAAGTTGGTCCAAAAAAGAAAAGAAAAAAATAGTTTTAATAAATATGTAAGTAGTGTAAGGTAGCATTTGTAAGGGTTATCCCTCAACACTTGTTCGGTAAGGGTCGTAATGCTTGAAAACCCATTCGTTTATACAGTTACAGTAAATCTAGTGAAATTTTTTTTCTATTGGTTTGGTGCGCGACAACTAAGGTCACATGCATCATCGTAATGTACTACTGAATTTTAATATAGGTATGGCGGTATGGTAATGAAAATAACATATCTCCCCCGGTTGATTTCGAACTTACGATCTACCAGACAAGAAGCTGAGATAGTGGAATTCAAGCAAAGTAATTTGCTTTCATTTATTTAAAATGGATTTTCACAAAGTAAAGCTCGCAACATTTAACAATTTGACAAACGATAGAAAAAAGTAGACATTTCTAACTTTATATTATATATATACACTCTAAGAAAAAAGGGTCAAAAACGTGTAAAATAACTTAAATTTAGAGCAAAATTACTCTTCGCTCTGAAAATATGCACCATTATTTGTGTAATATGAAAAAATGGGTGTATTTTTATATAATTTGTGTACAATTACTGTTTTTTTTTTTAACATTACACAAATAAAGGTGTAACTTTGGATTTTTACAACGTTTTTGGTTTATTTTTACACCACTAAATAGCAAAACCCATGCGCGCGCATATGATTTTATGTATTTTAAAATTATCTGTTATTGGATTGCTGTAATATTTATACGTACATGTAATATATATATATATATAAAATACGTACAGTAATGTTCTTAAAGGTTAAAAATTATGTGTTCAAATTAGCTGAATTAAACTTAAGTATTTTTTGATAGAATATATAGTTAATATAATAAATTATAACGTGTATGATAAATTAATCTTTAAATATGTTACAAAAACAGTGTTATTTTTATATGCATTGTGTAAAGTGGCTTCTGGAATAATGTGCAAAGAATACTGTAATATAAATTTGTTTGTTTCCAAAATGCTGTCCTGATGATACATTTAAAATATTTCAGGTAAGTTAATTTTTTTAATTTTGCTTCATACAAATAGTTATGTAATTGGATGAAAGTTTATTTTACAATTTGACTAATAATTTATTTTGTGGGGCTCTCAATTTCTGTGAAAATTAAAACATTATCTACAATTCAGATATCTTTTATTCAGATATGTCTAAAAAATTATATAATGCTTGTAAATTGGTAAAATCTGCAGTGATAAAGGACTAACTATAGAGTTAACAAACAACTATAGAGTTAACAAAAAATCATAAATTAACACTTTCACTGATATGGCATTACTTAGTACGTGTCAAAAACACGCACTTAACGAATTTTTTTTTTTTTTTTTTTTGCTTTACAGTAATATAAATTCATAACAGGTTTAAATTGAAACGACGTATGGAAATCGAGTTTTTTAAGTAATAATAACAATGGTAATAATAATAATAGAATTTAACATTTGTTTTTTAGACAATGGTATGTAACGGACATCACTCACATCATTATTTCTCAACTTTTTCATCTTGATATGGGCGGAGAACAAGAAAAGCGGTATAAAGATTTGGCAGGTGTCCGTCTGCAACCGTCTTCTTAAGGACGATGTCGATATTCATCTGGAATTGCGATGGGAAATAGCAGAAAACTTTCACCAGCATATAACCGGTTGCGGAATTCAAACCCTCAGTCTACCAGTTCGGAAGTGCCAGTGCCCAAGCATGCCAGGTCACTTTGCTGGTGAGTTTTTTAATCAAAAATTTAATATCTGTACATTCATTAAAGTAACCTAAAATTAACTGTATAGCAAAAACGAAATTTTCTTAATTTTAAATTGCTGTGAAATAGTTATTGAAAAAAGAAAAAATAAATAAGCAAAAATGGTTATATAATTAAGTAACTGATTTGTTTAGAAACCGGAATTGGTGAAGACATCTGTGAAACCGCAGCATACATTTTCCCTGAAGTTCTAGTAATTGCAAGAGTCAGCAGAATATTGGGCGGAGGACAAGAAAACCGGTATAAGGATTTGGTAGGTGTCTGTTTGCAACCATCTTCTTAAGGATAATCTCGATATTCATCTGGAATTATGATGGGAAATAGCAGAAAACTTTCGCCAGCATATAACCGGCTACGGAATTCAAACCCTCCGTCTACCAGTTCGGAAGTGCCAGTGCCATAAGCACGCCGGGTCACTTTGCTGGTGAGTTTTTCAATCAAAAATCTAATATCTGTACATTCATTCAAATAGCCTAGAAGTAATTTTGTAGCGAAAGCGAAATTTTCTTAATTTTAAATTGCTGTGAAATAGTTATTAAAAAAATAAAAAAAAATAATCAAAAATGGTTATAAAATTAAGTAACCTTTATTTTCTGATTTGTTTAAAAACTGGAATTGGCGAAGACATCTATGAAACCACAGCATAAATTTTCTGCGAAGTTCTAAGAATGTCATGTTTTTCTTATATTTAAGTATTGTTTAGTTAATTTTCTTAAACTATATTTTTGATATGATGTAACTTCAATTTTAATCCATAAGTTTTTAATATTATCATTGTAATCTAATTACAATTAAATTTTTTATAAGATATTGCTTAAATAATTGTGTCTGCAAAACGTAAGCATTGTAAAAGAAGTCATATCTCAAAATTTTGACCAGTTTAATTGGCAGTTACCTGCAAAATAAAGATTACCTATGTTCATGAAAGCAAGTAAACGTTCATAATAAAACTTTTATAATCTTACTTTTTTGGAGTGTTTATTTTAAAATTTACCAAAAAAATTATTATTTTATCATACGACACACTTATATAGAAATTTAGACATACTAAGCAAAATATTTAACATCTCGAATCTTTTTGTATATAATTCCAAATTATTCTATACTTCAGATTATTATAAATATTTATGTAAAAAAACCATCAATAATCTTTTTTGATTCTTTATTTTCAATTAAGTTGAATCAGTTTATTTTTTTCAGCACAATTGGATCACTCATACTGGAATCACTCATTCTGATTCAGTTGAACTGAATCAGAATGAGCTATATAAGTGTGTAAAATTACATTTTCAGGTGTACAGGCGTGGTTTAAAAATACATTAATATGTTGTAATTTTACGTTTAACTGCGCACTATTGCGAACTGAATGTGTAAAATTACATCTTGTTGTGTAGTTAATACACAAATAAAACGTAATCTATTACACACCTGGACCGTAATTTTACGTACGACATGTGTAAAACTACACATATGAGTGAGTAATAGTTACGCCTTGATGGTATAATTTTCACCTTCGTACATTACGGTTTGTAATGTTACTGTCATTATAGAAGGCAGTTAATTGCCTCCTATAATAGTAGTAAAACGGTACATTTTTTTCTTAGAGTGTATATATATATATATATATATATATATATATATATATATATATATGTATAAAGTTAATTACTACTCCCATTAATTCCCTTATACTTTGGTTCACAAACCATGCCACGTCTGGATACTTTTGGCGCTCGTCTCAGAAAATCCATTTCGGTCACCATAAGTTTGGTACTTTTTGTAATAGACATGTATATTTGCAGTTTTCGATTTCTGGTGATAATATTACTCCACAGAATGGAATTTAAGGTATTTATCGCTTTTCTTGTTTGAGTAATTCGGGATTGTAGTTCCAGATTTTGTGTGCCATTCTGGTCTATATATACCCCAAGATATTTGACACTCGAAGTTCCCCAGGTGACATCACTGTTATCTAGCGCTAAAACCTTGTAACTCATTATTTATACATAGATAAGATGTCTTTTCAATTTACTTCTAACCCCTCTTCGAAGTATGCCTGTTTTAATTTTCTAGTCATATATTCTAGGTCGTCTTTATCCTGTGCAATTACTACCTGGTCACCTGCAAAATGGAGTGGAGATGTTGGCTTCCTACTGGTATCTCCATTCCTACACATTTCCTTCTCCACTCGCGTAATATTTTTTCAACATAAATATTGAAAAGCAATGATGAGAGGACATAACCCTGTCTTAATCCTTTACTTACAATAAATCCTTTGGTTAGCCTTTTGCCTATTTTTACTTTTGATATACAATTATTGTATAAATGTGTTATTGCTTGAATCAAGGTTACATTTATATTTGACTCTTCTAATACCTCAAAAAGTCTTTTAATCAATATGCTTGTCATAGGCTTTAGTAAGATCAACAAAGAGCAGATGCAACTCTCGATTTGTAGCTTTTTTTTTTTATTTTCTGTATTAGGCAAAAGATGTTATCTATGCAGGATTTTCCAGTGGTAAAGTCAGATTGTTCT
Organism: Brachynemurus nebulosus; assembly: GCA_035578155.1. NCBI lineage: Eukaryota > Metazoa > Arthropoda > Insecta > Neuroptera > Myrmeleontidae > Brachynemurus > Brachynemurus nebulosus. Next base: position 5,559,512 of record JAPWDM010000018.1, on the reverse strand, counting down.
TCCATTATTTGAATCTGACTTTTTGGAACAAAAGGTCAGAACTGGAATTTCTAACTTTTTGGAACAAAAAAAAAAAAAAATATAACCAATGGATAAAAAACTGAAGGGACGGATCTGATCATATTTATAATTTATTTTTATGTCCTATATTTGTAGAAATCAAGTGGATCAGTTCAACTTGTTAAATGGGTCACTTATAGTGGCCCACGAGTCATCGGTTGTCGAGGCCCAACCTATATGCATTATTTTAAAAATATGTAGTATGAAACGATTTGGAATTATTTGAAATTTTATACAAAATATACATGACTAATAGTGATGTTGAGCCGAGGAGCAGTTAACCAATTAGTCGACTAAAATTGTTATTCAGACAAAATTAGTCATTAGTCGAAAATATCGAGCATAGAGTAGTGGACTAATCGACTAAAAATTTAGTCGAACTCATAGGTAGAGAAACCTGTGTAAATCTTTCAAAAATGAAATTTTTTTTTGAATTTAAATATTTATTGGCTTTTAATATCTATTTTTTTAGGAAAAGAAAAATGACATGTCACAATATGCTAATCACATAAAAGTGAAAAATAAAATCATACAAATAGATAATTTTTTAGTTTCAATTTTTGAAATTCAATAAATACTTAATACATTTAAAATTACTAAATTAGTCGTTTTGAGTCATTTAAAAAAAATCAAACATTTTAGTCATTTAGTCGCGGGTAAAATTGTCGACTAAAAATGACTAATTGTAAGCAAAATTAGTCGACTAGGTCGAAAAACAAAAAACCCATAAGCATACTAAACTAATTAGATCCAGATTTTATAATAATAAAATGATTTATTGTACTGCAACTTTTCCTTTGTTACGTCTTAAAATCAACACTGTGCTTTCCATTTAAATATATACCTACATGCATATGTATATGTATAGCCAAGCAAATACCTCATATATATACAAGTAAGCGCATACATGAATGTATATCTAATGTAATTTTATTTGGTAATGTGGAAGAAATTTTCAAGTATTTCGTTTTTGAAATTGATTTAAAATTGTTTACATAAAGTTTGTAAGTTTATTTCAACAACAAAACACACACACATACAGACATTTATGCAAAATTTTAATTGTCAAATTTACATTTCAGTTTAACAATATAATATATAATATGTGAACTCGTTTAAAAATAAATTTTCAGATTAACTATATTTGTGATTTTATTCTAAAAAGTGTATAATTTTAGTAGCAAAATTTCTGAAGTCAGGACCGAATTTACCTCTGTGGAAGTCCCAGGACACTTCTCATGTGGTGGCCCTTGAGTACTTCACATGTAGGGCCCCCTGAGTATAATTTTTGTGGAGGCAGCTCTAAAGAATTTCCGAAATTTTTAAAATTTTCCCGAAAAATAACACTGATGAGAAAAAAAAAAAACAAAAACGCTTTTATGTTTTCTATTTTATTCCGCTATTTTGATATTTTGTGAAGGTCTTTATTGTGTGGAGGCTCTCAAGCACGTGTCTTTATGTAAATCCGGCTCTGCACGAAGTTATATTTAAATGGCTCAAATACTAGCAAGACGGATAACTAGTCAAAATTAAAAGTTTCAGGTTCGGTAAAAGGTTAAAAAAAATTAGTATGGTCAGTAAAATTATTTTGACACTTGTAATATCTTCATTGGATGGTTACACTACTGCAAAAGGTTCAGAAATCTAGAAAATTTAAACTTAACTCGTTTTTGTCAAAAATTTGTTTTTAAAACGGTGAACACAATATCTCTAAATAAAATTTATGAATTAACTTGAAAGAAATACACATTTCGGAAAATCAGTGGTTTTAATTTTACCAGCAATTTCAAACAATATTGTAGAATTAAAAAAATTCTATAACTAGGTAAAAAATAGACTTGAGGTACATCATAAACATAATCCATCAAAACGCAAAGAGCAACTTTGTATTTTTTAAAAAAATTTTTTTAACATCAAATGTTTGTACTAGATGATGTAATCTCAGTTATTTTGTTACCTTATCGGAATTAGTTCAGAAATTTATACAGTTTTACCCCCTACTACAGTTTTACATACTACCCCCTTAAACACATTAACAGCAACTAATGTACTTAGCTACTCGGCTACTAAAATTACATTGGCTTTAATGATAAAAAAGTGGAATGAAAAAAATAAATAAATGAAGACAATAATAATAATTGTCGCTAATTTTTTTTCCTAGATTTTTCTTCATTCTCAACATTTACAGTACTTATCGGACTGAGAGCGAGTGCACTAACGGTATTTTACCATTTCTGCTTACTCTCTTTTCTCACAAGTAAGAAAACTATACAATAATGGTTTAGAAAAAAGTTAATCTCAACTTACTTAAAATAATTAATAATAGCTTTTCAAAAGCATTATTATAATTTTTTATCCGTTATAAGTTTTTAAAATGTTTCTTGAAGCTTTTCAGTAGAAAAAATAAAATTATATAAACGTTTAAAAGAATATGAAGTCTACCTATTTCTATGTACCTTTAATGTCTGTCTAGTCTTCCTAAGGTTTGTTTTGTTTAATAGAATCGTCTTAATTTTATTTTTTTGCAACATAATGAAAAATATTTTATTATTCATTTGGTTCCCTACTTCTCTGTTTTATCTTTTGTTATTTCTGTTTTTTTTACTATTTGCAGATACTGAGTATCACAAAAGTGAAAAATTATTATATGAAATGTTTTTCGTAGCCTGAGTAACTAGAGCAGCTTGAGAAGATAAAGAAGTATACACATTATCGACTTATAGATAACCTGGTGGGTAAATATAAAAGTACAATTCTTAGGGTACCAAAACAAATTTGTTTTTATATCTTTTAAAAACAAATGGCCAGAGAGCGGCTTTCAGAAAAACATATTTCCCCTCTTTGAAGGATCTCTGACTCCAACAATATTTTTTCCGGATAACTTGAAATTTTAAATATTGCCTAATAATGAGTTTTTTTAGTGTTGTTAAAATTTTAATTCAATCGGATAAAAATTGATGAAGTTAGAGCGCCAGCAAGGGAGAAAAATGAGTTTTTTTGTGAAAGCAGCTGTGTTACAATTTTGTTTTTAAACTATATATAAAAAATAGTATATTATACACCAAGGGATGAAAGTATGACTTTTAATTCGCAGTATGAAGTTTAATTGAGTGTGAGGTTGAGTAAAGACCCGAGGGCAATAATTCATACGAGGAATCAAGAAAACACTTTAGTCCAGTGGCGTACATATTATTTTTTGGAATTCCGGATAATTTAAAATTATAAAAATTAAGAAAAATTTTTTTAAATTAACGTCAATCAAATTGAACGAAATAATATTACCTATTACATCAAGTGCACTTTAAATAAATGAATCAAATTAGACAATACAATATTACAACTGTTTGTCTTTCATCTACAATTTTGAATTTGTTTAATATTTCAAATAATATAGCAATGCTATTTAATAAGTTAAATTTCGATTTTCAACCTCTTGAATCGTAAGTTGGACTTAAATCGTATCTACATAGGAGGTAACTTGTAGCGTAAGCAACACTTACTTTTCTAGGAACGTAACTAATCGCTTATTGTCAAATTTTTCTATGGAAATATTATTTTTTTATATTAAAATTTATTGATAATTATTAAAATTGCACTTATTTTATTATTTTTATTAATTTTTTTCAATTTATTGTTCATATCTTTTTTCGGTTGAGAAAATAACTCATACCCGGCCCGACACATAACTTTATTTTTATGGCCTTGGATGCTCAATATTCCTCGGTTTTCGGCCTCGGATTCTCAAACTGCCACAAAAATAACACTTACGGTCCTTGCTAAGTAATATACAATTTTATACTTCCAGACTTGTACTCAAAAATTGATATTAGTCCCTTAATTCAGGGGTTCCCAATTTCCGTGCGGTAACTACCTCGCTAAAAAAGTGAAAATAATGTCAACAGTTTCAGGTTTGGTGAAAACAAAAGAAAAAATGGTTGTGAAACTTTTTTTTCTTGGCTTGTCACTTATATTTTGGGGAAAAGTGAATAAAACCGGTTTTGGGGGCAAAAGGGTGCCATCGAAAATGATCTGTACCTTAAGAACGCCGCAGGTCTAAAACGTTAGAGAACCTTTGCCTTATTTTAATAAAATTTTTCAAAATTTTTGTACAGTTAAGAAATTAGAAGCTTAAAAAAATATGTCAATGAACTTTAAAATAAATGGACAGTAACATAATAGTCGAAGGAAATGAGAGCAAAAATGGTATTCTAATTATAAAAAAAAAGTAATTTAACGTTTTCTTTCTTTTTTTCACGTCTAAATTGGTACAAAATAATTATAACGCTTATTATCGCATTTGTTCACAATATAATTTACATTTACACACTCTTGCATATGTTCGTACGTATGGTTTTGTCTTCGTTACACACACATGTGTATTAGGTTGTCGAAGTATGCAAATGGCAATTACTTGCCAGAAAAAAATGTTAAATGATGTGTGTACGAAACGAACTGATGAAGCATTAACTGAAAATTATAATACATACATACGATCCATGTAAAGTGCATTATATGTACGTACGAGAACATAATAATTATTAAGTGTAACATTAAATACAGTAGAAGCTCCCTAAATTTGCGCTCCATAAACTTGCTGTCTCTCTAATCTTGACTGGATAGTTTCTCTTCTCTTGATAATACTTTCTCCCACCATTATTTTTCTGCGTATTTTAAATTTTTATAAAGGGCCTACATATTATGTACACTAGCATATTACGATAATATATAACTAACCTTACAATGTACAGCTGAACTCTTTTTTATGCGGTCCTTTTTTGTGCGATTTTTTTTTGTGCAATTTTTTTATGCGGTTTGTAAAAAATGGCCCTTAAAATGCATAATGTGAATCAAAATCACGAGACAGTAAGAAACTTAAACAATTACTATAATAACTTTCTTTGATAAAAATTCTTTTTAACGGCTTTTAAGCATTTAATCAATATATTGCATAAGAACATAAGTTATTGCATCATTTAATTTTGTTAAAGATGTATTTTTCAAAATTTTCATAATATTATAAAATTGAAATAAAAAATGTTTCTACGTGTAAATTAATGCTTTATCTTGTTTGTAGAAGTAACTTCTAAGGAAATTTCTAAGTTTTGAGCGTTTTGAGTGGTTTTTTCGATGAAACTTTTTTTATGCAGTCCCGACCAACCGCAAAAAAAGTTTTTTGTACAATCTGGATCGAACTATACTTTTTATAGCTATTTATGATATTTTTGAATATATTTCTTTTTGTGCGATTTTTTTTATGCGGTCTCTATCCACCGCATAAAAAGAGTTCAGCTGTATATGATGTGATTACATAAACATGTTATTATCTGTTTATTTTATTTTTTGTTTTACATACCTATATAGTTATACATTTTTTAAAGGAGTCTCCACATTCTCGCCGAGGTTGGACGAGGTTCCTCGCCGAGTTCCTCGCTCAGGTTGGCTCAGCCATATGAATAGCATTAAAACACCAACCACGAGACACAACGAAATGACCCTCTACATTCTCGTTTCGTCCAACCTCGACGAGAATGTGGAGACTCCTTAACATAATAGAAAATTATTTTGTTTGTATAATTACTTCTAGCACGTGTTGCAAATACGTACATACTTCTTATATGAAAAGCACAATTTACAGCATAGTTACTTAAATTTAATGTTATCTAAACAAAAATAATTTTACATTTTAGATAAATTAATTCTTATGATTTATCTTTAAATTATTTAAAGAATTCGACATTATGAAATAGTTTTTCTATGATATTAAATAATTTTTAGTTTTAGTATATGAACAGGTTATATTACATTAGTACATACACGTATATTTGGTATCCTTTTCTACCTGTTTCTTTTTTTAGACTTACACTGCGGATATTGCGCATTCAGTGCGCATAGGAGTAATTTAATGGTGGGAGTGTCAAGATTAGAGAATGGTCCTGGGCAGGCTTGTCAAGATTAGGGGGCTTTTACTGGACTTACATGTTACACTGTATCAAACGCATATAAAATAATGTAACAATATATTTTATAGAACATTTCAAATCTGACTTATTTGATCAAATTATTTACTGATATGAATTATGTTATTTTGATATTATAAAATGATTTGATCTTTAACGAAGAGTAGAAGAAACTGGAAATCGATCAAATTGGACGCCGGAGTTCGGGTCATAGTACAGTAGAACTTCGATTGACTGCCACCGTCGAGACTGGGGCTGTGACGGTTAATCGAGTTAGACAGGTAATAGAAAATTTTTGATGAATTAATTTTATTACTAGCCTTGGGACGAAACAATAAGAAAAGGTTTTAGGTTGTAAAATAGTAAAACCCCCACATACCATTACAAATAATATATAATAATTTCGGATTTTTCACAATTATTTATTTTAACAAAATATTTATTTTCTGCGGGATTATGTATTCGTATCCAAAAAATAGGTTTGTCTATTTAATGCCAAAAATTGCATTTTTTTGATGAGGCAAAGGCGAATACCAGAGACTGGATGGATAATCGAGTGAAGTACTATTGTAATTATATTAAAACAGTATTGTAAATTGTAGAATGTTATTTAGGAGGACCATTTTTATTTTTAAGTGTAATTTATATAATTTAGTGCCTTCATTTCAAGACTGCACATAGGGAAAATTTGAATGGTAATTTATACCGTTCCTACGCTAACAAAAACTGATAATTGCTGTTACAAAAAAATTCTAGTTATCTTGAAATAGTTACTCTAAAAATATTTGATAGTTAACCATACTATAAACAAAGTTATTCAAGGCAAAAAAAATTAGTTATAACTAAAAGGTTTAACTACAGAACTCAATAACTGACTAAGGATATAAGTATTTGAACTTCAAATTTCTCTACTTCAAATTTCTTTTTCAATTTTTGAAAATTCAGTTGCCCATATTTCGACACAATATATAATCGAAATAATTTTAATTGGGTATTCTTAGCAGGGCCGGCGAGAGAAATCCCAGGCCCAAAGACAAAGCATCAGAAAAACTAAAAAAAATCTGTCTCTAAGCAGAATATGTTTGTCGGGGATCTCGTCGGGTTTGACTCTTAGCAAATGCTAGTATCTGTTTTAAATTTGTCGAATCGACGATTGAAAAGTTATAGAGGGTGGGAGGAGTGTGGTGATAGAACCTCACTTTGTACTTAATGTTATCAATATTATCAGTATTAAAAAGACGAGGAAGAAGAGTAGCTATAATTTTGGACAGTTCTAGGTCCACCACTTCGTGGACAAGAATCATTGTTTTACCACATGGCCCACTTGAGCTGATCTGTTAAACAGAATTTAAGTTCTACTTAGTTGAGGAGTAGACTGGTTAAATAGTCGTGTTCAGTTAAACAATCCTGTTAAGTAAAACAGACCAGTTCAGTTGAGTTAGTTGATGAGACAATACTTTCTGTTTAAATAAGGTGGTGAATCCAGAACTATCCAAAACTATTTACTAAGAATTGGGAAAATTTACATGCAAAGTTCTAGATTAAAATATAGAACAATCTATAGTATTATCAGACGTAAAGACAACCACGACTCAAACATTTTCAAGACTAAAAGTATTAAGTGTCTAATAACTGTCAGGATACTGATTTGTAGACAACCTATATTTAAATATTTAATTCTGAAATACTACAGTAAATTTTAAAGTATGCAGATGTACATAATAGGGATGACACTATTGAAAAAGATGATCGAAAGATTTGAAAAACGGATATATCGAACGTGATATGGAGAACCGTTCTCTTTCTTGACAACCAGAGTAGTCATATACATATTATTATACACATATACAATATCTCTGTATTCTTTGTCAAATCAGAGATGAGACAAAGTAATCATCATATAAAACATATAACAACGTAACACAAGAAGAGAAATAACTACATATATATGGAGGAGGATGATGATGATATTGATGAGAATATTGGAACTGAAAGGATGAACAGGACGAAGGAAACAGTACGAACTCAGAGAAATAGGCAAGAAGTATGAGAAATAATATTATTATTGAAACAATCGAAGGACATTCTATCTTTCTTATAAATACATACACAATACATGTACAGAAGAATTCCATTAATAAATATTCTGTTATGGTATAAGTCAAATAAATGGCTAATTTGACTGAACATTCAAATCTGAGTTGGGAATTCGTTATTATTTGTATTTCTGCGTTTTAGATACTGTTATTTAAATACTTTTTTCAATGATAGCATTTTTTGAGGATTTTAGTTAAATTTTCTCTGATTGACATGCTTTAAGTCAGGTCGTTATGTCATTATTTGTCTGGTACACTGGTATGATTTTTCGATGAAAGCATTTTTTAAGGATTTTAGTTAAATTTTGCATGCTCGTTGCATGCGTTAAGTTAGGCTTGAATGAATGAATGCTTTATAAGTGGGTCGGGATTCAAAGCTGCCGTTGCACGTAGGCAACTGAATACGGGCCGATTGTACCCCACTGCATCCAAGAGGGACTAGCTAAAGCCCAATCCCTCATAGAAACTTAGGATTACACTGAAGTATGCAATCCTGATGTCCTCGGAACTCAGTATTGGAGATCCCAGATACTTGCATCTCAAGGATTAAAATCCTTCACAAGAGCATTAAACATGGAATAAAGATTCGTTCCCCAGGCCGTACCTTCGGCAGAGAGGATTTTCCACTAATCCCACGATATGTAGGTGCTTTCTCAGGACGTTATGCCCCGTGAGTATACCTGTTAACTGGCTCAGATGTACCGTGCTTAGAGATAGGCCAGTACTATAAGTTCTAGGGCCTGTCTGGCCGTTGTACACACTTTCCAGTGATTGGAGTGTTAACTGGTAGCTGAGTCATCCACAGCCAACTCAATAGCTAGAGTTTTTCACAGCTATTTTGTTAATTTCCACTGCGTTCTATATTTACTGAAAAATATTAAAAGCTTTTAGAGGAATACTTCCTTTAAGAGTATTGGAAACACATTTATGTTGGTGCATGGTAGTTTCCAGATACTAACATATATATTATCTCCACTCAAACTTTTAACAATCACTTTTCCTTACTTATTTTTCTTTACTTTATTGGCAAAAATTTAGTTTGTAAGTTACCGATACAAAATAGTCAAAATAATTTCAATTGAGTTTTCTTATTTAATGTTAACAATTACACCTTTTCCAAATCCAGGAAAAAATTGAGAAAAATAAAAGAAAATTTTTCTCAAAAAATTATATTTAATAATCATTCTTGTATATCGTTATCGATTTATTGACTATAAATTAATAGTTGTAAAATTTTGTTAATTTTAATATCATTGACACGAAAACTAATAGTCGAGTTTTTCCAATTTCACAACTACTTCTTCCCTTGTGTAATTTATAAAATAATAGTGAAAATCTAAAAAATATTATGGTGGCAGCATCGGGTAAAATAACACTGATCATAGTTACAACGACGCAGGTTTATATTTGAAGCTATACGAGTATTTATTATAATTAAATAAGATAGCCAGAGAACTTACGACATCTGGGGTCAAACAGTTTTATAAAAATTGGAATATACGTATTTGTTTGTCCACAGTATATACGTAACTATATTACAGTCAGTATTTCTAATTAGGAGTCATCTGGCACCGGTGGGCCCTTAAAATTATAGTAAAAATTGCTATAATTAAAGGTTGAAAATTTATCAAGGTATAGTGAATACAATAAGTAAGTGAAAATCACCCATTAGACCGCTAGCTGGTGGAACACTTTCAGTCAGCCTCTTTTAGAAGTTACTTAGAGAAAATTTAACCTGCGTAATTATCGCGAAAGTCGATCTAAGAACTTTATAAAACTTTTCAGGATTATTATTTACTTAATATAATTTATGAAATTTACAGTCAAATCGTTGGCTGATGGGACACCTCTATTTAGCACCTCTGAAACTTCTATGAGATTCGACTGTGATTTTCATAAATTCTGTCAAGTAAATAATCTTTGTAAATTCTAGCTTAAGACTTCGACCGGTCTAGTTTTCGCGGCAAAAATGTAGATCAAATTTTTGTCGATGTAATTTCTGACACCAGACAGTGGTCTGACTGATGATTTTTACTTTGCCGCTTTATAGATTATACCCTGAGAAATTTAAATCTTTATAAAACTTTTTCATGGCCTCAGTTTTGAGATTCTGATTGTAATATAACTGAGGACAAGTAAATCTGAAAATTCAGACTTTTATAGCACTGCTTGACTCCAGGTGTCGCCAGTTCTTCGGCTAAAATACTTGTCTGTGCCGTAGAAAACTCTTCCTGTGCAAGTATTTAAAATAGGAAATTCTGGAATAAAAATTCTAGTTGGAATAGTTTTAAATGACAGTTTTCATCAACGAGTTTCTGATGTATTATCGATATGCTCGATATAATATGACCCGTCTCTTTACATCACATACATAATAATGTTATGTATTTGGTATTATTTAAGTAGTAGACACAAAATGGAAAAGGAAAGCATAGAACAAAGCAAGACGACAACTAAATCATCTAACTATATAATAATCATTGTATAGATGAATGTGTATTATTGGCCTCTATATGTATGTGTTATATCTCTAGACATCTATCTATGTGTGTGTGTGTGTGTGTTCTAATTCCAAATAATCTATCGACATCAACGAAATGGCACGTAGAAATTGAATCCAATGTTTTAAATAAATCTATATGAATATGTTTGTATGAAAGATATAATATGATTGTGTCTAACTGCAACATGTGTATGTCCAACGTCTGGTCCATTTCTAAGTTGCTATATTCTTTTCTAAAATACGTATCTATGGTTGGTAATAATAATGTGATGTAGAATGAAAAATGGGATAGTAGAGTATCTTCTCCATGATGAAGTTCTATGAAAACGACATGTGGTTATTGGGACTGATTGAGAGTAATTTAAGGTAGTTCAATTAGGATATGTAAATATAAGTATACAAAGTTGTGAGCTAATATTACTAACATCAGTATACATTAGAGTACCTAATGATGTTCTGATAATATTTTAATATTTTAAATCTAATACTGATTGCACTGGACAATAGAAAATAACTATTTTTTGTCCCAATCACTTAAGGCACCATCACAGTGTGATTGGCCGAAAAATAATCAATTTTCACAATTTTTGTTCGGATGGATAGAATGGGGGAATGGGAATAAATTTTTTTACGATTAATATCACTATTTAACAATACAAAAATTTATTTTTATTTATTTTTTATAATTATTATAATTTTCTAAAAAAAGTGTCTTTAAAAAAGGTTGAAATTCGGTGCCCACGATTGCGGCCGCAGTTTTTATCTGAAAAAAAAAAATTAAATGGATTATCAATCTGTAGGTAAACCGCTATGTTCCTATGAGAGTTTTTATTTTTCATTTTTTGAAATTTGAAAAAGTGGCGGCCGTTTTAATGAAAAATACAAAGATTTTTACAGTTTCCCGTGTGAAAAAATAGGAAGATTTTTAGAAAAAGCTCCCATAGGAACATAGCGGTTTACTTACAGATTGATAATCCATTTGATTTTTTCTTTTCAGATAAAAACTGCGGCTGCAATCGTGTCACCGAATTTCGACCTTTTTTAAAGCCACTTTTTTCAAAAAGTTATCATAATTAAAAAAATAAATAAAAATAAATTTTTGTATTGTTAAATAGTGGTATTAATCGTAAAAAAAAAAGATTCATTCCCATTCCCCCATCCTATCCATCCGAAAAAAATCGCGAAAGTTGACTATTTTTCGGGCAATCACACTGTGATGGTTTTCCTGTTACAATCAAGGTTTTCTTGTTACAATCAAATAAATATATTAGGCACAATTAATACAAATTTACTACAATATGGATCCAGGCTTGGTACATTAAAATGTAGCTGTAGAAGATATTCTTGAATATTTTGCTTCTGGCATATCTTTTTTAATGGTCCAGCAGTAGTTTTGTACTCGCACTTCATTTTCCCTATTCGTAATATCTTGATGGAATCGTTCTCCGTGTTCGTCATTTACATCCCTTAGATTTTGTGGGAAAAAGTCCAATTGGGAACGAAGGAAATGGATTTTGGGTGACACGTTGCAGCCTAAATTACTGTAGATTTTATGTTTTCCTAAGAATTATATAACCGCAGTTTTTAAATAGATCCAGGCTCTCTTTTCTAAGTCATTAAGTCCATTCTCGAAATTGTTATCCTTTATCAATTCTTTTATCTGTGAGTCTAGAAAGATTCTCTCTTTGATTTTAATATCACTCACAATCAGTTTGCATGTCATAACCTGTGTGTAGCCTAATACATGTGCTAACAGTTAGGGATCTCCACCTTACCCAAACTCACAATATTCATCAACCAGCTACATACCTTTCAGAAGTCATTTTACTTAAATGTAATCTTTTCATTGAATATTTAAACAAAAATAAATAAAAATTCATAGGAATATGTAGAGCCGAACTTACATAAGGTTATTTGGGACACGTGCCCCGGAAACTCCACAAAATCTCTTAAAAGAGGAGTAGAATAGAAAGAATAAGCGCTTTTCCATTTCTTTTTCTTACTCGCCAATCGTAATTTTGGGGAAAATTTTGAACATTTCGGAAATTCCTTATTACTTTAGCAGGGGCCTCCACAAAAGTACTATACATGTGAAGTACACAGAGGTCACCACATGAGAAGTGACCTGCGGCCTCCTCGGGGATAAATCGCACCTTGGGAATATGTGTAAGTAATAGGAGAGAGACTTAATGAATGGGACATTTTTTTTAAAAATCGTCTTTACTTCAAACCAAGTAATCGAATATTTTAATTCTTGCGGCATAAGATACTTCAAATATTACTTTATGTTTTAAACTAAGAAAAAATTTTTATTCTTTTTAAATAACAGTAAATTTTTTTGTTTGAAAAAATTTTGTTTTTGTCCCATTCAGTAATTCCATTCTCATTGAATGGGACAAGAAGAATATGGAATGGGACATATCGCGCGTACTCTTTCTCAACCTCGTATCTGAAAAGTCCCAATTTTTGGAGACACATATAAAACGTATTTAAATTTGTGTTTTCATCATTATGAACTTAATATCTATGCTAATTATACCCTTTGATGTTGGCTACCTACATATATAAATAAATATAGATAAGTATATATATAAATACAATATTTAATGTTTTTTGTGTGTCCTAAAACATGCAGTTTTTGATATACGAGGTTGAGAAAGAGTATGCGCGATATGTAATACAATGTAAAATTCATGCGGTTTATACAGGTTAGTAAAAATATGGAAATGGTCAAAAATCTCAGCGGGAAAGCATTTTTGGGATAAATGATGAGGACAAAAGTCTCAGCATTTTTCACGGCGCATCCGATGGTGACCTTGACTTTGAGGTGAAGATCAAAATTCAAGGTTATGTTCATAATGCCCCATTCAATATCCCTTGTTAAGTGATAAGATAAAGGCAAGAAATAAAAAGTACATAACCTCAATGTGCAAACAATACTTGTATAATTATAGTCTATACTAAGCGGTTTAATAATCAACTAATACAGTTAATTTAAGCACAATGGTTATTATAGAATATTTAGTAATTTGTAAAAATATATAAAAGTTATTTTTTCTGTTTAAAATCGTATTTCTTAATTTTTGTTGAAACAAACGGAAATTCGTTAACACATATATCGCACATAAAAAGAGTTATACAAAAGACACCTAGTGACTGTAAAATAAATTCCCACTAACAGTTCCTTGTTAGCTAAAACTCATTTGTCCCATTCAATAATCGTCCCATTCATTAAGTCTCTCCCCTATACTTGGGACAAATATGTGTTGTCCAATGATTGTTTTAATTTAAAGATGTTCTCCGATTTTGAAAATTTTTTTCTAGATATTTGCTTCTGACAAAATTAAACACTAGTAATGTTGAGGTTTAAAAATACAAATAGATTATTTTCGGGCTTTCGGTATTTTCGTTAATAATTTTGATTTAAATTAAGTATATTTCCACTTGATTTAAAATGTCAAAATTAATTTGCATGTTTCGTGATTATAAAAAGAGAAAGAGGGAAAAAAATTTACTATTATATGATTATGTGGACAAATTTTTACAATTATCATTCTCCCATAATAAGAGAAACATATTTCAAAGTTTATTTACTTGGGTGTAAAATCAATTAATTAACAAAATTTTAAATAATATTTCTTAATTATCACCAGTTTTTTTTTGTCGTTATGTGAGGATAAAATAAGTTATACAATTAACAAATAAATAAATAAATAATTACTTATAATATCAAAAGAAACGCTTGAACAAAAAATTGAAAAGAAAGTTGGTTTTGTTTATTCAGATGTAATATTTTATAAATATTTGAAAAAAAAAATTGCTAATTAAAATGCAAGAAGATTTCTACAATCTTTCATCAGTTTTTATTAGGTATAATAAAACAATTGACTGATTTTTATTTCAGTGGACAAATTTAATTGTGATTTTTAGAATGGTATACATACATAAAATATATTTTATATGCATACGTATATATACAGTTGAAGGAAAAAATATTATAAAGTATATTTAAATTTTTAACATTTTTAAATTGTTAATGTTTTTGAAATATATTTCTTACTAAATTTGATTTCCTAATAATAAGATTAAGGGGGTCTTCTAGTCTAGAGGGCAACAACTTTTTTAGAAATTAGTAAAACTATGCATAAAAATAAAAATAAGAACTAGCATGTCGATTCACATCAAAAAAATCAAATTTTAAGGTCACTAAATGGTCGGTTAAAACAATTATATAAATATAAGGTAGACTTCATTAAGCCAGGGGTTCCTAGGAGTTTTTCATCGGTGGGCCAAATTCTAAACAGTACCTACCAAAACATTTAATGGCACAAAAAATAAAAAACTAAAAAATAATAATTAATAAAAGAAAATAGAAAATTCGCCAAGTGCGTGTTAGATAAGTATTAACAGTTACGATTTCGTAGTCAGTAGCTAGAGTTTTCACATAATTCTCGGAATAAAATATATCTTGCTTTTAGTTAATATTAAAAATAGCCTTTAGTTTGTTAGTAATATAATTTTAATTTATTATAATATTAATGGTATAATACCATACTTTTATTTACTATGTGAGTTAAAAAAGTTCAACAAAATTGTTTTTAAATAACGACACCATCTGTTAAATTGTGTAAAATCCAACACTGACGACTGAAAATTCCTTAAGAGTGAATTGAGTGAATAGACCATCTAATTCGAATCTAGAAGGATTTCATGGTTATACCTATAAATTCCAAAAAAGAACGCAGGAAAAAATTGATATTAATCCTATGATATAATTATTTTTGACTGACAATAATTGCAATTTATTACAAACTATTTATTTACATGTCTTCAAAATACATATTGAATCAAAGCTAATTAAAAATTATAGATTTAAGTATTTTCGACATCGTTCGTAAATGTTGATCGATTTATTTTGATCATCACTTGAACTTACTAATACTTACATGCTAAAGTCATTTTTCACTTTTATTAACTTTCCCCCGTTTTTGGACCCGGACCACGGAGCTACAGCCCCAGGTGCCTCCCCTTTCGTCGGATTGGAACATGTGTATCATAAGAAAATGGATCAGAAAATAAAGTCTTTAAGTTCAATTATTCGATTCTTAATTCTTTGATGAAAAAATGTAAATTACTTCTATGAGTGTGAGATAGCAGACAACTGACAAGTATGACAATGCGGGCTTCGTTTTTGGTGTTCGTAGCACTACAAAGACTAAGGTAGTTTTCCATCACATTAAGTAAGTTTTACGTGTATTGGTCTAAATATAACATCTTATAATTAATTAAAAAATTAGAATAATTACTATTTACCATATGTTTATTTGTTTATATACTTTACTGTACTATCATTTTGTGAATGTTTAAAAATAGTGCATATTAAAACAGCAAAATTTAATTTAGTGTGTAAATTTATGCTCTAAATCGCAGTCAGTTTGACTATTGACTATAACTAACAATAAGACTATAATAGACAAATAAAATAAAATAAAGAACGAATTAAGTCAAAAAACAATTTTATTAATGTGAGGAAATCGTTTAAAAAATTATTTCACATAACCAATACAAACAAAAATATATTTTAGTGGTGACAGAAATTAACTATTAGTGAATGACAAGACAGACGAACAAATCGTTTTATTGACAAGATTTGTATCATGGTGAAAAACTTTAGATATATATATAAGCAAATAGGGTAAAGATACAAAGTAATGGATAGTATTCTGGAAAATTTAGTTTTTAAAACAAGGCTTAAGAAAATAATATTTCCGATAACACTTTTTGTTTAAATTCTTTGTGTGTAAAATTGTAGTGGTAAAAGCGCTGGGTAGTTCTTCAAAATATGTATGTTTGAGTACAATTAGTTAAATGTTAATAAAATATCGTATCTGAAATTGTTTATTATTGAGCTAAATCATGCATTTAAAACAATTCATAGTTACGACAGTATTTCTGTTGGACGCCCAAAATTTTAAACTTATTTCAGGATTTTTTCATCACAAAAACAGGTACTTAGGTGGTAATTCACGGTTTGGATGAAACTTGGTATGCCTATGTCTGGTAGGTACAAAGACAATTAGTTGAACCTTTCTTGTTTTGTTGGCAAAGCCATTTAAGAGGTGATATCGTTCCTCAAAATTAGGATAATACATACAATAAATAGAGAATTTTTTTAAATTGACAAAAACGATTTTATTTTCAAAAAGCTTTTTATTCTCTTTCTATCTATGTAAATCCAGGATTATTGGAGGGACTTTTCTGGTAAAATTGGCGTCGGGGGGGCGGGGGGGGGTAACACTTTAAATTGGTTTAAGTAATATTACTCAGTACCTAATTTTTAAATTTTTAGGTATACTTCTTTGCTACCCCGTGTCTGGTGTGTTCTCCCTACATCTATCATGAAACAAATGGATTGTACCTCTCTGTTGCTCGGCATTTGTTTAGAAAGTGCATTATTATAAGTAAATAATATGTGTTATGCATAATGTTGGAATATTGGCTAGAGACAATTGTAATGTTTGATGATGCGATACAGAAATTAAATTATTTGAATCAATATCCGAGATCTTTTTTGTGAAGTAGTAAATTCAAAGAAAAGAAAAACATATAAATGAATTAATGATAATAGCATTTGGATAGTCAAATAATCTTTCTTTCCATTACATCAGTATATATAAAAGATTGCAAAGTATTCTACAAAAATATTCAAATTTAACTACAGTAAAACTTATTCTAACTTATCAAACTTTAAAGTTGTCAATGACTTTATTAGTTATCAGTGACATTATTTTTATATAATATAGTAATCAGTGAGATGTTGAGAAAATTGGACAAATGCGTGCTAAGATTTCGTAGATCAGTAGTCAGTTGGGCAAGGCTTCAAAAAGGTTAATGAAAAAGTGCATTGACATAATTTTTACATATAATCAGTAACATATTAATAAAACGCCGTGAGCAGCAGGGCCCATCATGGAGGTCGAACTTTTCCTTTCATCTTCGATATTGAATGTCTACAAGCGAAATGTAATTGAAGGTCTACAAGCGATTTGTTATTTTGGTGGTTTCAGAACTGATGATGAGTGTTCGCTTTAAAAAAGATTTTAAGTTTTTAAGGGCTGAATCTCAGTAAATTTCAATTTTGTGCCGATAGCAGTTAGCAGGAAAAAAACCAACACAATTCGTACCACCCAGTGCGATGACAGACTACGATCACAGTGCGATGTTAGAATTGCGATATCCTAAAAAATGATAAATATTAAAATTTGCAGTTGGGTTAACACAAATCCGAAGCAAAGAAACTTTTGTTGACGGAGAATTTTGTGTTTGTAAAACACCTAAAATGCGGTAAAAATGCGAGTTAGTGAGTATTACAATCTACTGTATGCAAGCGTTAAAATGTACTTTAAGAATAGTCTAATTATTCAACACCATTTTTGTCCTACCTTTATCCGACAGATTCAAATCATCCTCTTATATTTAAGATAGGTACTATATTATGCCTACATACTCGTATATAGCTAATAGTCCTGTATTGTTCACAACATTTCTAAGTCACCGAGGAATCAATGTGCACAAAGCCATTATCTCTTGTGTATTTTTCCTTAATGAAACAATCCTACAAAGTGTATTTAGTCAGATTTCACTAGAATTTATTTTTAAACACAAAAAATTATTAATAGCATTTATTGTTTTTACTTAAAGTTAGTAAAATAAAAACCGTTAAACTGGTACTTACAAATGAAGTTGTAATCAATTGTTAATTTCTACATTTATTTAATTTAAAAAAATTGTACATATTTTAGAAAACAACACATGTATGTTTGTATACAATATACCTACATGATAATATTAAAATTTAATTCTTTACTAATTTTTATAAATCCATACTTATAACATACAACTTCAGATAAACATATCGTATAAGAGCTATGTTATTATTACTGAATTAATTTATAAAACTTTCAAATGATATGTATTGTGGTTATAATAACATTTATTATTGCTGTTATTTGTGGTTTTCAATATTGTAATGAATTTTAAAATTTTACCTACATATATATTTTATTTACTTATGGCTTACACACTTTTCAAAATATTTCTAATATACCGTAAACCGTCTAGACCCGGACACTTTTTTACACTTTTTGGTATAATTTTATGTTTATACATGTTTCCTTCATAGATATCACCAATAAAAGTATTACCATTAGAAAGAGCGTATATTATTTGTTATATCCCTGACCCATTTGTTTCATTATAAGTAAAAATAAAAAAAATAAAAAATAATTAGTAAGTGTCCGGGTCTACACCCCAAATCCGTCTTGACCCGGACACTTACTTAAATAATGTGATAACATGCAAACTAACCTCTCCCGTCGGGGTTAGAACAGTGTTTTATATCGTCTGATGTCTTTAAACCTGTCAAAGGCTTCAAAACATTTTGTGGGAAGGGAGAGGGGTCAATACATAGTATGCCTCTCTATAAACATACGATATGACACCAGAAGGAGGCATAAACCGCGTAATTCTGGCGGGAATATAATGTATGGATAGTGGAAGTTACAGCCAGTGCGAATTGCGGCCATAGTGTAATAAACTGATGTGTCCGGGTCTAAACGGATATATGTATATAGCATGTATTTTTTTATATATACATCGAATATAACTTCAAACATCATTAAATGATGCGCGATAAAATTCTGAACACATACATATCAAAATTAAAACAATATGACAATTATGACGAAAATTAAATGTCTAAGTTAGACACACATTTTATTTCTTTCAAAAACTGGAGAATAGTAATCA
Source organism: Brachynemurus nebulosus (assembly GCA_035578155.1). Lineage (NCBI taxonomy): Eukaryota > Metazoa > Arthropoda > Insecta > Neuroptera > Myrmeleontidae > Brachynemurus > Brachynemurus nebulosus. The sequence goes on along the minus strand of JAPWDM010000018.1, from coordinate 5,540,088 downwards.
TGTAAAATGAGATAGTAAAAGTTGAAATTCGTAGTTTTTATTGGTACAGCTGTTTCGAGGATGTTTTTCTCTCTCTAATGACGTCAAGAACAAATGTTTATTGTAGCAGGTTAATGTATAATATACTATTAAATTTCGTTGAATAATATACTATTAAATTTTAAATTTTCTTTCTCATTTTAAATTCGTATTTTTATGTTCCGAACTAACTTCGTGTAAGTTCGGAACATTATAAGATTGATGAGTGACCGAAAATTTGAGAGAAGTGGTAAATCAGAGAACAAATGGTAAATAATTATAGAGTTTTACATTCATATATTGAATATACGCAAGAGGACTATGTATTGTATGTATTTCATGTACCTGTGAACTCTATGGTTTGGTGGCCAATGCACAATCAAGTTTACTTGATTGTACACAAAATTGCAATAAAAAAAAAATTCTCTTTCTATTTCTATTTTATAGAAACGTGTATATATTTATCTCTTTCTTTCGCTGTTTTTTCTTAAAATTATTAATAATGGGACAGATTCTAAAAATTGTTATCTTTGTCTAATAACTTATTTTAATACACAGAGAGCCATCTTTACGTATTTGTGATAATTACATACTTGCCGACCAGTCCACATAATTCATAGAAAAAATTATATACATATAGAATCCTATCAAAAATAGGGCCATATTGCTCATCATTGTATTTCTCCCCAACTGTAAGATGGCTCTCAGTGTCCGTTTTTTCGCTTATTTTATACCTGTTCGTTTCGTCATAGTTCGTCCGTTTCCGTTCGTTCGTCCGTAAAGATTTGATATGATGAAAAAAAATGTGCACGTAGGTGGACAAAATAACGTGTCAGGACTTTATTCTCTATTTATTCGTACATCTACCTCAAGAAAATCTTCCAATTACGATACACTCATTAGAAATAACTTTTGTGATATAATAAATACGTTGTCTTTGTAATTTTGTGTTTCTAATAAAAAAATCGTAGTTAACATTTTTTAAACCTTTATTTATTTCTAATTTTTATTATATACATAATTAGCTTTAATAAAAACAAGTCGTCAAGTGCAAGTTGTACTTGCGCTAACAGTGTTCCGTACAATCAGTTGTTTCATCAGTGTTCCGTACAATCAGGAATTTTTTATAACGGGATATGAAGGTGGATAAAATATTTTTCCTAATAAATAAATCTTATTCCTAAAGTACAACCTATTTTTTTATTTCAGAACGATCGTGTTCGTATGTGTCACATCGTGAACGTATGTGTCCGGACTGTTATATTTTAACCGTAGAATCATACGTTGGTCTACGAGAAACGTTAATCATACATCGACATCGTTTTGACGGATGGACTTTTTACGGAGAGTTTTAGAGTTTATTTGCAAAAAACATTTTTTTGACATAACAATACTACAAAAGGGAACAAAATATTTAAAAAAATTGGATTTGGAAAAATTTCTTAATGTAAATATTTATTAATTTTTTTAATCTTTTTATCAAAGCATATTTTCATTATAAAAATTAAAAAATAGATAAATACATCAATTGTAATAATTAATTTATGAACTATTATGAGTCAGTGGACATGTGTGACTTTACAGAATGTGAAATTTCTCAGTCATAAATATTCCTATAGATATGTAGTTATTTCCCCATTAGGCACATTTGTAAATTTTCTAAAATTTGTTAGTAATTTTTCGAATAAGATCTCAAAAAATAATAAAAATTAAAATATTTTCCACAAAATAAATTGTTAATCTTTTATTAAGTCATTCGAAATACATTCTTTAGTTTTCGATTCAATATATTAAAACTTCAGTATTATGTCGTCTCTATAAGTCAAACAGCTGTAATCATCTTTCACATTATCATAATCATTGAATAAATTAATTATAACATCCATATCTTTAATAAATTTAAAAAAAAAATTAGGAAAACTTTTATACGTAGTGTACAAAATCTTCAAAAAAAGCATACGTTAATCATACATGGACGTCCTTTTGACGGACACTATTTCAATACAAACAGAACGACAATGACTATAAACAAAATAAATATATGTGGTGTGTTATAATAACAAATAAGTTAGATAACAGAAATCTCACAGCAAACAAGTAACAACAAGTCGTAGTATTGGAGCAGGTAGAGAAGTTCGTACGTCGTTTTGACGTGTACGTATGATTCTAGGGTTAAGAAGTTTTAGTTATGACCACTGATTGTGAGGAACATTACTTAGTGCGTGTCAAACACGCACTTGACGAATTTTTTTCTACTATTACTAGTTTGAAACACACTGTGTGTAAATACATATTATTTATTTTTTAAATGACATTACTTCAACCTTTACCCATTTCATTGGCAAATATAGATCATTAATATTAAATTTTTGACTATATTAAAAATACAAATATCATTTTTCCATTATCACACCCGCACCCATCCCACTATTAATTATTACATATTTTTAACTTTACAAATGTGTTTCATGTTTGTGTGTGTACAAATAAATGTGTGTCATCATCAATATATTATTAACTTTTCGCGACAACAACACCGAAACAGCGAGCGTTTGGCGTAACATAACGACAGCGTGACAAGAACTCGGGTGTTGAAAAAGTTAATAAAACTTTTCTGTTTGGCCGGGTTAATGCATATTTTAACGAGTTGTTCATCTTTTGTATACCGCACATTCATACATAGTATAAGTGCGGTGCGGCGCGGTTGTAAACATACCTACTTGTAATTTTACTACTTACAAAATTAAGTGATGTGTCTTACAGTAGCGTAAAATAAAATTTGAGTTTTATTGAAAATTGCCACTCTTTGAAAATTTTCGTGAATTTATATGTCTAACTTATAAATCCTTCCACGTCCAATTGCTTATTTAATGATTAGTTTATATTTTCATATTTTGTCATTTATAGAGTCACGTGGTGTAACTATGCTATTCTTCTAAAATGATATAGTTTAGTTTTATGTGAATAAATTGCCGTTATTTTCGTTTATTAAACTTTAATAACACAGGCCTGCAAAATTAAGGTCATAAAAAACTTTTTTAACGTTAATAGGTGATTTTTATATTTTTTTGGGTGCTAAATCCAAATTTGGATTTCATTATTTTGTATCACCCACAGTTTTGTCACATTTTGGCTATGTCAGATTTAATGAAATATGCTAATATTTTATAGGAGTGGAAAAAAATAACTTGTACAAGACAAACAGAACTTTATTTTAACACATAAAATATATTTATGTGTTAAAATACTAAGTTTTATGAAGGTTTTAAGAGTCCATGGGCTTATATGTTCTTTCTCTCTTTTCTTTGAAGCTTCGGATGTGGTTTTTTTTTCTGTGTGCCGCTTGCTGAATTTCTCGGTGAAAGGACCAACAGTAATCACCCATCATCCTGGTGTTCCAACGTCCCTGATAGCGTTTTTCCATTATCTTGATATCCTGGTGTAAACGTTCTCCTTGTTCCTCACTGACAGCTCCTAAATTGTCCAGAAAGTAGTCTAGCTGGCTGTTTAAAAATGAACCTTTAAGCTTAAACATCCCAAATTCTTGAAGCGATTAAGCATATTAGATACAATGGTTATATTATAGTCTGGGTCTTTTTTGTTACCCAAAAACTTGTTAACAACTTCCTTGAAAGCAATCCAAGCGTCTTTTTCTTTCACTGTTATATGTAATTGAAACTTAGTGTCAAACATCATTTTTCTTATATCAGGGCCAATGAAGACACCCTCTTGTAACTTTGCTTCTGATAAATGCGGGAACTTTGAGCTAAGATATTGGAATTATAAGATATTATATTCATTATACGATATTGGATCGCTGGCTTTCGCATATTTGATATTATATTGATTGCATTAATTTTCTGAACTATTTTTTGAATATAAAGGTTTATGATGTAAAATGTAGGGAATTGGTGGGTGATACAGCAATTTTATTGTTATTTTCAAATTTAGCACACTAAAATCCATAAAATTATGGTTAAAGTATTAAAAAAGTTTTTTAGTCGTTGGCCTGTGAATTGATAACAAATCATAAAATAGCATTTTTGCTAATAATTTGTATATATAGGGTCAATCCATATCAAGTGATCCAAAGAAAATTACCTTACTATTTTATATTAACCTAAGATTTTGTCCTCCGGTTATACTAGGTGAAAGAAGAAAGAAACCAAAATATTTTGTTTTTATCTCATGTACTTTTTTATTAAACAATTTTTTAAATTGTGAAAAATGTGAAATTTAGACACACATTGTTTTACGTTTCTAGCTATATCTCGGCTTAGGATAAAGATATATTTTGGAGCAAAATACCATTTTTTTCAGAAATTTACAAGCTTTAAAATGATATGCAACAAATTAATTTCAAAAAAACTACAACTCTTCATTTTTTAACTTAAATTTTGAAAAGGTTATTCCAGAAAAATAATATCCCAAATCGTTTTGAAAAATTTTTAGGTAATTACTTAAGTATTTGTCTACAAGCAAACAAAATTTTAAGTTGGGATCTTATTGGGATCATATTTAAAAAAAAAATGTTTCTCCCAAAAACACTCCCAAAAGTTATTATAATTTCTACTATCCTTTTTCAATACATTAGATAGTAGATTTCGTGAGAGATAGCTATATTACGAGTTTGTTTAAAACATAAATTTATGTGGATGAATCATTTCCAGTTGTCGTCCTTTTCACTATAACTATGGTTCTTTTTTTGAAGCAAGTATTTACGTTGTATACCACTGAAAATTATGACGATCATGACAACAATCCAATATCAGCAATTTAAAAGACTAGTGTGATAACAACGCTTTAATGTAGTGGTATCTTTTTATACCACTCAAAGTTAGTATTCCTTTAAGAAATATGTCTTGTCATTTATTAGATAAAGCAAAATATATTATAGAAATTCAAATAACTGCTGCTATTTTTTTCTGTAATGAAAATCTAATTTTTTAAACGACTTTTTGAGTTGTCTTTCTATACATTTCTATGGTTGAACACCGAATTGCTGGATCAGATTGAGTATAAAGACTGGAGTTACACAACCCACTTTTACAAACTAGCAACACTTTCAATAACATACTGGGGTTACACAACCCGCTTTTAGAAACACTGAAGAATTAACTGAACTGCACTGCTTAAGGACTGGCATGAGATCGATTCATATTTAAAGTTCTCCTTGCAAGATCCTACTTGTCTGTTTCTTGCCATAGCCTGACTGTCTCAGGGCAAATAAAATAACTGGATCTTATTGAAACTCACAGAGTTTCTTCAGTGGCGTAGCTAGGCGTGGGCGATGTGGGCCCACGCCCACGGCCTCGCACTTAAAGGGACCTCGCGAGTGACTGTTTTTCTTTTTTTTTCCTTTGATTGTCCCCTAATTTTTAAGACAGAAATTTTAAAAACAAAATTAAAGGGGGCCTCGCAAAAATTATCTTGCCCACTCTCCATTTTCGTCTTGCGACGCCACTGAGTATCTCCCATAACATACATAAAATTCCCATTTACACATATAAACCCTATATCTCTTAATAAACTGAGTTATAATCCATCAAAAACTAACTTCAAGATCCTTTAAATACGTTTTTTAACGTCTCTTCATAGATATATTTAAAAATATATATGATCCCATGAAGGTCCCAACTTGATTTTTTTAAATTTTGTTTATAAAAGTTAAAAGAATAACCAGGATTTTTTTCGAAACTTTTGAGAATATTATTTCTTTGGAATCTTCTTTGAAATTTTGAGTTTTTATATAAAAAAATTTAGTTGCTTTAAACACACACTTGTAATATATCAAATTAAAGCTTAAGCAATTCTGAAGAGAATGGTGTTATTTTTATATTTCTATCACAACCCTAAACGGAGTTACAGTAAAAAACGTATTATGTTACATTGCAAAATTAGCGAATTTTCCAAATTTCAAAATTATTTAAAAAGGCAACCATAAGTGATAAAAATCTGAAATTTGAAATTTGTACTAAGTTAAAGTAGCTCTTCAAGAAAATCAAAAGAAAAAAAATATTGAGTGAGGTCAGGTAAAAAATTTATTCAAATTTGGATCACTTGATATGAATTGACTCTGTAGTGTTAATAAATAAATTTTTAGAACTATAATAATGTGGTTGCAGCTAAAAGCTGATAATGATGGCCGTACAAAGCTCACTGCGTACACTTACACTCTGCATGCAGTTACCCTACATAAATCTAATGTTATTATTTCTCAAATGCAGTCTTTTATTTTGAACAGTTTGACCCATTTTTCTTAAAAAAATATGCCTACAGGTCATTACGATACATTTGGGAAAATATTTTGGAACACTTTTTTTTTAAACAACTCAAGGATCTTGCATATTCACAAAAATTTTTTTTTCTCGCTTATTTTATTTAATAGCTTATTACAATTTTAATTTTATTATGATGTGGGTGAGGGACAAAAAAAGTAGTGTGGGGGTTAGTTTTAGCGAATTTCCAGAATGGAATTCAGCTATTACAGCCACTGTCATGACGCGACTTGAACCCGGGACGATGGCAGAAATTTGTTTTGAGGTCCCTAGAAACCGAAAATAATATTCACTAAAATTTATATATATATATATATATATATATATATATATATATATATATATATATATATATATATATATGTATATATATATATATAATATATATATAAATGTCCGTGCGATAACTCTCGAAAGAAGTACCCAATTTTTACGAAATTTGATGAAAACATTGGAAGTCCCAATCCCTTGGATGAGTTCGCCAGCCAGACACGTCGGATGTCAGGAACATGGTTTTTGTTCTTGCAAAAAAATTAGTTTATTTATTTTATTTGCCAAAATTTCCACTTATTCAAAAATTTTTGCGAACTTTTTTTACACCATTTAAAAGAAGAGGAAAAATTACATAAAAAAGGTCCTTAAACTTTTTTTCTATGTCAACTAGTTTCCGACAAAAATTAATTTTTATAAATGGACATTCGCTATGTTATGCAGGATGCTACGACAGGGGTATTTAGTAGATGTGTCTTTTTAAGGAATTATGCCGATACTCACATGCAATTGTAAAGGGAAACTCCAGAAAACCTTCAGAAGCATAGTCGGCCGGGGTTTTCGAACCCTCAACTTACGAGTCGGCGGTCAGCAAGCACGCTCGGTTACTCCGCTGGTAATTAAATTGCTATGGAGCCATAGAACTAACAATTAATTTTTTTGAAGCTATTTTTATTCAACTTAAAATTTTTGGTAGTTGACATTATTTTCTTCTCTTTAAATTGCTCAGTAATAGATTTCCGTTAGATAAACATAAATTTGTTCGAAACCTCTTGTATGATATGTAAATAAGTAATAAATAAGAACCCAATTAGCTAATTTTGATTTTGCTGTTTATTTCTGAAATAACAAAAACGCTTCAGTTCTATTGAAATGTCTAATAAACTTAATTTAGAAAAGAATTATAATTATTAACATTATTATCGTACATTAAATGAGAAATTGAACTATTGCTAATCTTGATTAAAATATTACCTTCATTTTTTTATTAAAATATTTTATGATTACTTACAATCCGTAATATTACTTACAATCATTTAATTGTACTTGTATTTTGTGACATTACTGTACGTATACATTATATTTTACAGTAGACATTCAAGTATCAAGTATTTATAATTGTAATAAAAATAGTCTCATTAAAATATGATGAAGATGACGAATACGGTGACCAACTAGTGATGTTGTAAACCACGATTTTGGAATTATGGAAATTTAGCTATTACAAACGGATCTTATGATGAGAGTTAAGCTGTAAAAATGACAGAAAGGACAATGCGTAAAACTGCCCCCCCCCGACGCCCACTGTGAGATATGTATTTTCTGAAAGCCCCTTCTTAGTAGGTCACAAATATACCCATCTTAGGTATGAAGAACCTGGCCTTCAAAAGTTCTGACGAGAGGTAGGTTTTGCATACTCAACGTGGCCATTTCTTAAGGAAACGATGTATGTTGACCTGTAGCGGACATTAGAATCCCCGTCGGGAGGGTGCACTTCGGACTACCTTATTTCGGCAATCTACCAAGGGGTCTGCCAGAAATCGCCATCGGTAGGGCTCCGAAACTTCCCTTTGGATACTCCCAATGTACAGGCTTGAAGCCGCTCGGTACGTCTTCTGTCATAGACCACGTGAAAAAACGAGGTTAGGCCACTTGTCAGGAAAGTGGTTTTACACAGTGATAGGCCGGCCCACCACATGTCTCATAACCCATTTGTACCTATACAGAGTATCCCGTTTGGCTATGGCCACGTGCAGACTTGTTGTACATTTGACGCCCTATAACTTTTGAAGGCCAGGTTCTCTATGAAAGTGCCCATTGACAAAGTTGGACTACTTGACCAGGGCTATCGATCGGTACCGGTGTCAACCTTGGGCGCTAGGGGGCAGCTCTCCATAGAGTTTTGTCCATTGTCCTTTGTTTTAAGGCTTCCAGAAACCAACAACAAACCTTCACTGAAAATGAGTTTATCAGTCAAGCAGGCCAGCTTTTTAAAAGACAAAGCTTTGATTATTTTTTCGCAATTTTTGATGCGTTCTTGCAAAAATTGGACTAAATTCAAAAACACCATCGCAAAGAACGTAAAAAATCGTATAAAATAAGTTTCTGAATCATTTTTCTATATAAGAGAACTAGTTTTTGAGAACCTGATATTTATGTTAAGGGCCAAATTGAAACTAAAGGTACAAAACACACTTAGAAACTGCCGGTGAAGAAAGAAGTTCAGTGATATCAAAGGATAAAAATAGAGTGCATGGTTAGAGCAGTTTACCCAAGAACTCTAGCGACTAATTATTGTTTGTCTTTATTTACAAGTTTCAACAAGTTTCGTGGTTCGAGAGTTATCTGAGAGGGTAGTTCATATCTGTACCATTTTTCCCACTATTTTCATTTTAATTCTTTTTCGACATTTTTTTTCCCGTCAAGATTGACCAAAGGTTAATCCAATTTTGCAATCTGTATCCACCTCATAACCATATACGTAAATAACACACATGGTCAATAAAAACCGTTTAAATCCAAAACGTTCACATAACATTATATCTAAATCATTTTGATTTAGCCACATACATACAGACAAGCTAATACTTTAGCTTACCCGTATATGTTTATTAACTCAAACTCGTGCCTTAAAATGTTACATACATAATGAAGCAAATCAAATCAAAGCATAGATATAGCTGCGGATAAATATATCTGTTTGTTAGTACTTACTTGGATGGATGTAAATATATTAGCATGTGATCGTATAGTTTTCGTACTCACATGATTTGTTCGCGATATTAGATAATCCATACCTCAATCGATTATCAATCTAGATAATATTATGAAGTTGTTTAATCTGGATATTTAATCGTGACCTCACTTCAGTTTTATATTACAATCATATTATGCTTATGTATGGTTGAATGTATGTATGTAATAGCTAATAACTAATAAGTATGTAATGTAATACCATTGTGTTTGATACGCTGCTACGAGTATACCAGGTGTCTGGACAAAATTTGTATATACTGTGTGAGTTTTTCGAGAGTTGCCATTTTTATTACAGCCAAACCGTTGATTTAATCGAAAAATTGTTCAAATAAGAGTTGTAGATACCGACGGGGGCAACCGATTGCTATAGTCAGGAGCTTTATAGCTCTTATGATTTTCGAGCTATGATACAAAATTATAGATTTTTAAATGGGACTATATATTAATTTTTCCATAAAAGTGATCTAATGCATTAATCAACAACATAAATGAGCGAAAAAAATTTTTTTACCCAAGTTTAATTTTTTAATTTGTCTTTAATTTATCAGTTAGGCGGTAAAGATATACGTATGTACTTGAGCTACTCCAACCGATAGTGTTTTTCTTGGTTACATTTCCGTTACATCCAATAAAAGAACCTTTTCCAGTACCATTTCTCTCATAAAAACTTGGTTGTAATAGAAATGGCAACTCTCAAAAAACTCACATGGTATATTTTTTTCTTTAAACAGTCCTGTCAAATTACGGCATTTTATTTTTTTGAAAAGTCAGAAAAGAAGGTTTTATTTGATAATTTTTTTCTTCATAGCTTGCGGGTACAGGTCGCTTCTTTTCAAAACAGGTTCATGGGGGCGAGTATAAAAATTTTCAAACAGAAACCATATTCATACTTCATATCCCAAAGTCCTGCGAAGGTCATAAAAACGAAAAAAATATGATACTGGTTGGTCAACGTCAAATTCGAGGTCATTTTCTAGTTCCTCATTTCTTCCCATGAAACTTTTATCCGGGCTATTTTTCGATAAAGTCAATATTAACTGAGATTTTGCGGAACTTTTGCGGAGCCGTTCCGGAACTTTATGAACGCTCTGTAGGTATTTTTGAATAACTAACAACGTGTTTGCCATTTTTATCATGTTTTACTTTAGGACCGAATGGATATAAAAGCAATAAAATATGATTGCTTTTTACACGACTGCATCAGAAGGAGGGTAAGTATGTATCCTCTGGTTATGTCTGTTTCTGTAGCGCAGCCTACAGCCTAAACGGCTTGACAGATTTTGGTAAAGAAGATGTTGCTGGATTCGTCTTAATCTGGGGAGTGCTATATGCTACATGAAATTTCAGAATTCATCCCCTAAGTAGGCGATGTAAAATTTATATAGTAAACCATTGGGTCTAGAAACGTGAAATTTTGCAGACGAATTCTTTACGTAACGTAGGGGAGCACTAAGAAAAAATTTTTTGAAATTCAACTCCTAAAGGTATAAAGTTGGGGTGAAATTTTATGAAAGGTAAAATTTTGCATAGGGCCATCGGGGTCCTTTAGTAATGTAGATGAGTATTAAGAGGGAGAATTTTTGTAAAAATTTATCCATTAAGTGTGTAAATTAGGGGATTAAAATTTATATAGGAAACCACTGGGTTTAGAAACGTAAAATTTTGTATAAAGGTTCCTTTAGTAACGCAAGAAAGCACCAAGAGTGGATTTCTAGGATTTTCCTTCTTAAGGGGTTAAAATAGGGGATGAAAATTTATATAGAAAACCGCTAGATTTATTAATCAGAAATTTTACACAAAGGTTTTTTTAGTAACTTAGCAAGCACCAATAGTGAATTTTTGGAAATTTGTCCCCTAATAGGTTAAAACAGGGGATGAAAATTTACATAGAAAACTGTTGAGCGTAGAAATGTGAAATTTTACACAGGGGTTTCTTATATAATGTAGGTGAACACTAAGAAGGGACTTTTGAAAATCTGTCCAACAGGGGAGAAAAATAGGGGATGAAAAATTATATAAAAAATCGTTGGATTTTAGAGCGTGACATTTTGCACAGAGATTTCTTTAGTAACGTAAGTGAGCACGAAGAGTAGCTTTCTCAAAATTCATCCCTTAAGGCGGTAAAATAAGGGATGAAAATTTATATAAAAGCTAACTTTTCTCTACGAATACGTCTGGGTAGGTGGAGTTGGTAACGATATAGTGTGTACAACTAGTCAATCTACAACGAGTTGACGGGGAGGAAATCGTGGTATTGTCAAATTCGTGGTAATTTTGGCTACCAGCCGCTGTAATCTCGTATGCGCACCTATATATTTTTTTTTCTAAATAATTAAACAACACTAAAAAGACCTAAATAAAATAGTTAATTAAAAAAAATCAAAAAACCCGACTGCGTAAAAAGCAAACTAAAACGGTAAAAACAAGATGAAATTGAGAAAAATAAAAGTTAATAAAAAAGTAAAACAGTCGGAGGCATACATATTGTACTAAATAAAACAGAAATGTATGATGCCTCCGACTGCTTTACTTTTTTATTCATTTTTCTTTTTCTCAATTTCATCTTGTTTTTACCGTTTTAGTTTACTTTTTACGCAGTCGGGTTTTTTAATTTTTTTTAATTTACTATTTTATTGCACGGAAAAAAGTAAATTTCTAATTTAAAAAATATTTGCATTAAAAGAAATACAAATTTTGAAATTGTTGAATTTGTACTATCTGATTTTTTTGTAAAGTTGAAAATGTTTTCGCGATTATGGGAAATTCTGTTTTTCTGAACTGCGATTTTGTAAAAAATTAGTACATAATATTTTTTTTCACATGCATTAAGTACCTATATGATTTTAGAAACTTGCTAGTTATAGAAAAATGTATTGTGATCACTATATACTAACATCAATGCTCGAAATTAAATACGTTTATAAATTATATACTTATTCGTTTTCAATTTAAAAAAAAATAGAAAATAATAAATTTATCATATGTACCCACATACATACATACCTACATACATATAGACCATACGTATTATAAGAGAATTATTACATTTTATACTTGTAATGAAAATTTTAATCTATTATTTTTGAATAAATTGATTTTCAATATTTTTAATAAAAGAAAGAAAAAAATTAAATTTCCATATTACCTACGTTTTTGATCAATGCCTACCAGATAGGGGAAAGTGGAGTAATATGTGTTACTCCTATAACCACACCACCTGAATACATCAATCGCAAGTAAGTATCCATGTTCGGTCTGTCGTCTCAATTATAGTTAGTCATAGGCAATCGTTGGAATTGCATCTGAATGTACGTAGGTATTATTTTCATACACTTTCTACATTTAAAAGAGGTAATAAAATAATGAAAATTGGACATGGAGGTTGCGTTTTATAGAAAATAAAGTGAATTGTTAGACGATATTTTATTCATTTATCTATGATGGAGTATACGTTTTAGTAACCCCGTGTTCCTCCTCATCTCTCAACATAACTGAGTTTCAGTTGATTGATTTTTATAATTTATTTATTTATTTTGCTATTAAAGAGATGTGTTTTTATGCAGAATGGTTAGAAATTATATACGTGAAGTTTTGTCGTGTTATCTTAACTTGCCTCACTTTCCCCTATATTTAAATAATACTACCAAAAGAATATGTGTATATGTGAATCTGACCGTATGTATGTATGAACGTAGTAAAGAAGCGGCTTTTACTTTCTGTAATTTGTTGTTATTTAGAATATTATTACCAGTAGACCACGTTATAAATGAAATGGATTGAATATATTTCGGTATCTACTAGTTTTTTTTAGTGGTAAAGCAAATTAAATTACAAATTACTGATAAACCTTCTAGTATTACAGCTATATATCTACGTATTTATTGTATAGATAACTTTTATTATATTTATTGTAGCTATTTTTCATATGTGAATCTATGTGATGAATGTTCGAACTATATATCTAATAACTACAGTGCGAAATAAAAGTAAGTATACTAGTATCTACATTAAATTTTTTATCTAAATAATTCTCTAAAATATATAAGTCCTAGGGTTGACCGGGATAACTGTGAATGGATTTTCATGGGTTGAGATAAAAGCGTTGTTTTAAGTATTTTTTATTTTATATATCACATTATGGTTGATTTTTTTTTTAATTCTACAATATTCAGGATACACCACTCAAATTTTGAGCAAATTCGTATGAAAAACAAACATTTTATAAGCCATTCACATTTCCCCGGTGCGGTTTTGCAAATCTTATGAATTTCGGGATAAAAGTGAATGCCATCAGAAAAATTATTTAGAATGGATTACAAGAGAAGTGTGGTACGTCAGAGTAAAGCCCAGCTTAAATTCTTCACATTTACTCCACTTTCAAATTTTTCATCATACTTTAGCGGTCACAATTTCTCTTTGTTTAATGCAAGTTACGCATACCTCAAATTTCTACAAAAAATCAAGGTTAAAGAAAAATAACAAAAATTGTAGGAACAAATTTATTACAAGCTAAAAATGATATTTTGATGATATTTTGTCATTTTATCAAATAAAAAATCAAAAAATTACATGTATTCACACAAAAACAAGGAAAATAAGACTTTTTCAAGCAAAATACATTTAGTTTACATGAATAAAAAACAATTTTTTTTTTTTTGTGTTGTTTGTACAACGGAAACTTGTACAATAAGGTCACCAGCATGTTCATCAACATTTTCAACTCTGAAAAGGACACTACTGAAATTTTTGACCTAATGGGGGCATTTGTGAATGACGTTCACAATTACCCCACAATTTTAAAATCATGGGGTAATTGTGAATTGATGATAAATTGTCCAATTTCTTTAGCAGTGAATAAGGAATCCTCTCAGTGTTTAGACCACTTCTTTAGAAGTACTTTTAACCATTTCATATCTTTTAAAAAGGAAAATGTATTTAAAAAAAATTTTTTTTGAGGATTAATCGAAGTAAGATACATAAAATTTTGCAAGGGTTTTTTCAAAATAAAAAAAATGATGCTAATACTTGGAGAATTGTTATAAAATTTTAATAGCATATATTGAAAGGACAGAAAAACATATTAAGAGTTGATTTTTAACAATATTAATGTTAATTTAGAAATTATAGGCGCCGTTCACAATTGCCCCAATTCACAATTACCCCGGTCAACCCTATATGGTTTTTCTGTGTATACTAAAAGTGTTGAGCGTTACAAACTTAATCAGATCCTAGAAAACGTATATTATTTTTTGCAACAAATTTAAAAATTAACAAAAATCATCATTTATTTATAAAGTCATTGTTATTATTGTTGTATTAAAGTAATAAGATTATTATTTTATAGAATGAATATTATCTGTTATTATCCTACTAACACTAAAAGTATACGTAACAATATAAATATAATTGAAGATAAAATAAGATTGTTCTCTAACATTTTATAAACTAACTAGAACAAATTGTGTTGGGAATTATTTAAAAATTTCTTCAATCTGTAGTAAAGAGTGGAAAAAAGACAACAAAATTTACATCAATTAAAACTGAACCTGTAATGAACCATAAATATTTGTAATTAATTATGGTATAATTTGATATGAGGTGATTGTAAAGTAATTTGACAAGAAAAATTTGAAACATATTATTTGATATGAGGTGATTGTAAAATAATTTGACAAGAAAAATTATAATTCAGTGGCGCAACTACAATGTAGCAAAGTGGAGTAGCCGCTCCAAGACGCATGATAAAAAGGAGCGCAATAGAGAAAGGAAATAGGGAGCAACAGAAGAAGAAACACAACTATAGAAACTGGTGAAAAGTTGTGAAAAACTAGTAAAAAAGTGCTTTTTCGTATGTTTTTGTTCGTCAGATCTCGTCAAGTTGATAACATTTGATCGCCACTTTCATTTTTCGGAGAAAAACAGACCTTCTGTGGAAGGGCGCTTAACTGAAGTCGCTCCAGGGAGCGAAATTGGTAGTTACGCCTCTGTTACCATTCGTATGAAATATTCGTAGAAGAAGTAGATGTAATGTTTGGCAAAAGTAAATCTTGTCTATTACTAGGTAGGATGTTTCTATTCACTTTAACAATTATATTAACTTTAAAATTAAAATTTACTAAATATTGTCGGCAGTCGTTCTTAAAAACATAATTATATATCGTCGCCAAAACGTCGTATGTCAAAAAAGGCATTTGTCAGAAATTAAAAAAAACTGTTTTATTCTTTACGCTGCAATTCTTTTTGGTTGCTTTGTTTATTGAATTACCGTCAAACGAAGCTATTTGAAAATGGTGGGGCTATTTGGAACAAAAAAATGATTTAAACACTTACCTAAAGAAGAGTTTTAAAAAAGATTTAAACTCCTAAAGAACATCCCCTATTAAAGACGCATTAACGTTATGAATACGTTCAGAAATCAAACAGATATAAGAGCTTAAATCTTTGTTTTTTTTTTCTTTGTTGCAAATAGCCCCACCGTTTTCAAATAGTCTCGTTTGACGGTATCAAAGATTTTTGATGATGTGTTATTAGTGTTATTTATTGTTTATTAAAGTAGCTGTATTTTTAAAACACCGTACGACATAATATGACGCATTGCCAAATAAAAATGGCGATATACGAAATATTTTCAAGTGTGCATTCTCTGTTTCACTGTAGTCCTAGACATTGGATATTTGGCTATTATATGGACAAGATGATTTTGGTTACTATAGCATTGTTAACAGAAAATGACATATTTTTGACGTACAACATATTGAAGTAACGGCGACGATATTCTACTTAAAGCAAAACAAAAATACTTCTATGTTTGCCAGCTTTACTTTGTGGAAATTTATAGATTTTTCTACAAAGTAAAATCGTTTTAATTTTTTTCAAAAATATTTGATTATGCGACTTTGATAGTGCAATTAAACTTAAGGACGATAGCCCAGGAAATAGTGATATGTAGTCGCTGAAACTGCTTACCAAAAATTTTAATATATTGTTTTCATAAGTAAAATATGTACTGTGACTTTTGAATCACTTCTTTATGATATAATATAAAAATGATTCATTCATATTATAAATCACCGTTACATATTATTTACTAGATTAAAAATAGTAACAACAACAAAATGTTATAGCATAGGTATTAAAAAAAAACCGCTTTGCCGTTGACTGGCTTTGTAAATCAATACAAATTTGTGTGCGGCACTTTCTTCTGTCGACCAACCATGACAGTTCATTCAAATACCATCAAAGACGTATTTATCTAGATACTGTTGATACAAAAAAGATAGGAAATAAGTAAGATGTGCGTTTACGTAAGTATGTATAATTTTTAGGTTTTGTTCAAAAGAAAATCGAAAATCAGTCCCAGAAATAATTAGATTCTACATATTAAGAGAGTTTATATTTTTCAACTCCTTTAAGGAATGGTTACTGTTCGGACGAATATCTGATAATTAAGTGTGTAACTGTGTGGTGACATACCGAAAATTTAAATAAGTTTTCCTTGAAATTATATTTTTACAATTGACGGGAAATCTTACTCAAAAACTACTCGATTGATTTTTTGGAAATTTATAGATACAAAATATATGTTATAATATCCGTACAGAAATATTTTTTTATTACTCATGCGGGAGAAGTACTAACTTGGCGCACACATTTCTGTACGTAAAATAGCTGTTTGCCCACTGTACTCTTCTCGCATACTTTTTTGCGTGTGGAAAGTAACTTTCCACACGCAAATTGACAATAAAACAAGCAAAATTTAATCAAAACAGGCAAAGCCGCCTATTGATTTTTCATTTAATAAATATTTCATAATTATTTCTATAGAAACCACCAAAAAGTAATTTAAACAGTATTTAGTTAATTCAGAAAAATAAAAACGAATAACACTCAAGAATATTATTTTAAAAAGTAATAAAAATGTCAAAAATAGTAATAATAATGGAAAAAAGTATGTGAAATTCGTAATAAAAAATAGTATGTGCAACTCGTGCGGGATTGTCGATTGCCCACTCAAGCGAATGAGCGCACGAACGCAGTGAGTGCGCTCAATTTCGCTTTCGTGAGCAATCGACAATTTCCGCATTTATTGCACAATATACTATTTTGTTACTCATGCGGAAGAAGTACTAACTTAGCGCACACATTTTTGTACGCAAAATAGCTCTTTACCCACTGTGCTCTTCCCACATACTTTTTTGCGTGCGGAAAGTAAACTTTCCCCACGAAAAATTCAATCAAAACACACAAAGCCGCCTCTTGAATTTTCATTTAATAAATATTTCATAGTTATTTCTATAGAAATCACCAACAAAGTAATTTAAACAATATTTAATTTAGGAAAAAAAGACGAATGCTCGAAAATACTATTTTAAAAAGTAATCAAAAATAGTAATAATAACAGAAAAAAGTATGTGAAATTCGTAATAAAAAATAGTATGTGCAACTCGTGCGGGACTGTCGATTGTCCGCTCGAGCGAATTTCCCGCCCTTATTGCACAATATACTATTTTCTACTCCTACTATTAAAAGTAACATTTTGGGCACGGGTAATTACATGTAAAAATTAATAATTGCCCGCAGCGTGCGGGAATAGCTTGCGAAATAATATACCATGGCTTAATATAATAAAAAAGTAGGCTATTTCATTGATTTAATATATAGTCTATATAAATAATTTTAACAATAACTCTACATAATAATTATGTATGTTGATTATTTATTATTGTTTTCATAGTTTCAAAGTACGCTTTGGCAAAAATTTGAACATCTTACAACTGACATCATAAATTAAAAAATTTTTTACTACTTATTTAAATAAATATTAATGTAAATTTTACGAAAAAAATGTGCTCGTACAAAAAGTATAGTGTAAAATACTTGAGAAAAGCTCATTTCTCACTAATACGAATTGCAAAAGCTTAAAAGCACAGGAAAAGCTGATTTCAAACTCGCATTCATGAGAAATAAGTCATTTTCCCACCTATTGCACAATATACTATTTCTAATGCAAAAATAAACGATTGGCCATAAAGTTCAAATTAAAACAATAAAATTTTTAATCTATCTCTAATTTCATTAAATGTTCGTATATGTATCTATGGAAACGATCAAGTTAAAATATAAATTGCTTTGTTTACTTACACGTTACAAAACAAAACAATCGAAAGCCCATTGAATAATGGTTAGTACGGTGATTTCATTGGTCGAAAGGTATAGAATAATAATCATTCTTCCACCTTTTAAATAATGCCTAACTTTCTCAACAATTAACGGATATGTAATGAGTGTGTTCTTCAACAGGAGTAGAAAAACATTTTTTAAAAATTTTTTTGCTTTTTGAAATATTTTTGGTTTACTGTAATCTACATATATATTTTAACAACATGGAAGCAACAAATTTTTCAGAGGACTCATTATTGTGGCTAGAGTGGTTACTATTTGGGAACTTATGGATTGACACGCTCCAATAAAAGACTTCTGCAGCCGCCATTTTTATAAATATTAAAAAAAAATGTATATATATATAAATTGCAACACCTCATCAAAGTCATAGTGAATAAAATTAATGTCAAAATTTAAAAATGTAGATTTTTTTCCTTATTAAAAAATTCCCGAAATTGGCTTTATTTTTGCCTGTCTAAAGGTATTTCTCCCGTTAAGACAATCAAATAATATTATTCTAGCGCACTTAAATTTGTAAAAATTTTAAAAAATTTGAGTTTCTGACCATCTTAATTTACTATTTCATTGAACAAAACAAATTAACATATATATATATTGGATATTCACATAATGAATGTCACTCTTTGTTGAACTTAGGAAAACTAGATTAAAATTCCAATTGGTTGACTCTTATACCAGACTTGGGAAAACAGTGGCCCCTAACAGAATCGCCATATAAAATATTTTGGATTGGGGGGCTATAAATTTTATTATAAGACAGAGGATTTTCCTCTGGATTTGAGGACTAGCCTAAGGGAACTTTTGAGAACAAATCAGTAAAAATTAAAAATTACCTATTTTGAATAATTTCATATAGATTTCTAACTTTAAAAATAATTTTAAACAATGAATGTTGAATAAATAAGTGGTCAACTGTAATAGAAATTAATTAAGTCGAATTTAAAATATTTATAATGTAAACATATCTCTATAAATAAATATGCTAGTAGGTCGCTGGCATGTATGAACATGGTTTATATTTTGCATTAGAAAAGTATAGATACGAATGCGTATAGATAACAGACCAAATGGTTCATAAAATTGGGAATTAAATAGAAGATGTAGTATTATTAAAACGTCGTAAAACTGATTTTTGAAAAGATTGATAATATTTTTACGTTTTATGACAGCCCTCCAGCTTCATTCGTAGCCCCCCCCCCCCCAGTACAAAATATTTTATATAACGATTCTGTTAGGGACCATTTTTTCCCATGTCTGCTTATACCTAGCATTTTGATATAAAAATTCTGTTGTATACTTATTAACGTTTGTTTGTGTGTGTGGTATATATTTTTTTGCCGCACAACATTTATTTTGCTTAGATGAAACGGTACTACGTAATGGATGATTGCACCGTATTGTGTATATATACTGGATATACATATAAGTAAGTGTAATAAAAATTATCTTGTACTATTAGAGTCTTAATTTAGAGATCGATAAGTATAGCTATGCCGCGTATTTTGTCTTTACATACCTTAAAAATTTGATCATTTGAAACAAAGTTTTAAAATATTTTTGGTTTACCGTTCTATGTTTGAATGGTAATTGTCTGTTGTCTTTTTTTTTTCAGAAAAAAGACAAATTAGCTCCTGTTCTTAAAATCATCGTTTTCCAATTTTGTTGATTATAGCAATTTTTCAGACAGGAACTGTTCTGTTGTGCTTTATGCGATGTATGCTGCGGTTTGTTCATATATTAGTCAAAGGTATTAAGGAGAGGTTTACTTGAGAGTCCTTGAAAATTATGTATTTTTCTGGAATTTTTTTCTCAAGAACGGAAGTAAATATCAATTTCAAATTTTGTACACATATATATTTACTATTAAACAATATAAAAAAATATTCAAAGGAAAATATAACAAATTGTTCATTTTATAGATAGTGCAGTGTGACGATCCGAAAATCCGATGCCTTGTTGGTTGACATAATCATAGCCCCGGTAATAAACCACTGAAATCCAAAAAAAAACAAAAAAAAACAGATTTATAAAATATATGAAGAGTACCGACACCTATATCTATAATATCAATAAATTGCTGAAAGAAAAAAAATGACGGATGTGTGAACTTTTGATTACGATTTTTGTCTTATTTTTCGCTCTTTAAAGTAAAAAAATAAAAAATATTGAAAGTGTATCGGACTTAGGTAGAGATGCCGGAGAATTGAATTTTCTTTAAAATAAAAAATTTAAAGAAAGGATCTATCGAATAGTTTTTGAGTTATCGCGTCAACCAGTTCCAAAAATGTGGTTCCGAGATATTATAAAATATATGTAACGGAACGTATTTTCAAAATTTTATATTTAATACTCATTATTGCGTAAACTACGTTTTGTGAGTTATTTTTTTTTTTTTTTTTTTTTTTTTTTTTTTTTTATAGAAAGCTGGATTCGGTTAATGTGCAAAAAAAAATTTGTTTTTAAATTATTTTCAGCAAAATTACTTTGGGAACATATTCGACACATAATTTGCTATCAATTTCCACAAAAAAATCGATTTTTTGATCAAATCTTAAGTAAACCTTCCCTTAAATTACTTTCAGCAAAATCACTTTGGGTACATATTTTACACATAATTAGCTACAAATTTCTGCAAAAAAATCGATTTTTTTTAACGACGCTCAAGTAAATCTCCCCTTAAGTACAATGCTGTAGTTATTGTTAAGTAATGTAAAAATACTTACTTTTAATACAGATTAATCATGCTTAAAAAGGAATTTTGGAACAATTTTTAAAATACTGAGCTGGAATATTTTTAGCATTTATAAAATTTTCAGTGCATTCTGGCGAGTATTGCCGACGACGTGACGAAGCGGTTGGTCCTCAATATGCATAAATTTATCTGAAATCAAAAAATTCTCTTTAGATTTTATTAATGGTCAGTGGTGGGTCTCATTGGGAAATTCTGGTTGAAAAAAATGGTTTACCCTAGTATTTAAGATGCTTTTAAATTTACAATAGTACAGCTAAACCTTCGGTACGGTGGATAGAGATCGCATAAAGAAATCACTAATAAAAAAATTCAAAAACTTCATAAATAATAGTTATAAAACATTTTATTTCATTTTTATAATATTATGAAAATTGTGATAATTATATCGGTAAAAAAACTTAATGATGTAATAACATATTCTTATGCAAAGTACTAATTAAATTCTTAAAAGCTATCAAGAAGTAATTTTATCAAAATAAAATATTATAATTTCACTTACCATTCTTTCCAGTTTAAACAAAATTTAGGATTGTTCCAGAATGTACATTAGTACATCATAGGTATTCCTAAATGGAAGTTCTATGTTTTGGTAAAGAAAAATGGAAAATTTACTCGGTTAATATTCAAAACTCAACAGCAAATTAAAGTGCAGTCGTTTGGGCAATGTTTTTTTTTTCGAAAACTTGTTTAAATACGACACTTTTCTTTTTTAACAAAAACAAGTTCAGATGAGAGAAAAATTGAAAATTTTTCATCCACGCTGCAAGTTGCATTTTGTGTTTTTTTACAATTTTTATTTACTGTATTATAATTAAAGAATTAAACATGCATTGTTATGTATCTTTACTAGCACGGATCTATGAACAAATATGGAAATGTTAACTCAAATAATACGCCTTAAAACTATCTTTGACTCCCAACTCCCATCCACAACATTCATTCATAGCATATTTAGACATTAATATACATTTCAATCAAAATACCACTCCTCCGATTACATATAATTGTTACTTTATCTCGCAATCCTCTTCTAACATTGGCGACTGCAATGATTACCAAAATAATAATACCGATACAATAAACGTACTATGTGCCAATTTGAGTTGATTTTGTGGAAAAATATATTTACAATTGTAAAATGGTTGCAGTCAGGATTCGTATGAAAGGATGTGAAAGTACTATTTGATATTATGATAACAGTCTGTTGGGAGAACTTATATTTTTAACATTTGAAAATCTTTAAATGGATTGAAACACTAATTGAGTTCAAAATATATTAGTAGGTTTTCAGATTTATCCGATAGTATTATAAACAATTTTAGAAAATTATAAGTCGAAATCTGCAAGTAATGAAATTCGCAATATACTCGAATTTCTCGTTTTGTAAACACTTAATAGCAGTGTTTTTCAA
The DNA here is from genome assembly GCA_035578155.1 of Brachynemurus nebulosus. Taxonomy (NCBI): domain Eukaryota; kingdom Metazoa; phylum Arthropoda; class Insecta; order Neuroptera; family Myrmeleontidae; genus Brachynemurus; species Brachynemurus nebulosus. The sequence continues at coordinate 5,517,419 of JAPWDM010000018.1, read as the reverse complement.
CCTTTTCCATGGCACGACCCCCTTAGAATGGAAAAATATTTCGCGACTCCCTACCCTCCGCTATTACCAACTTTTAATTTTTTATGTTATAAATATCGAATCCGTTCGTCATTATTAATTATCTTCATAGTAAGGTATCGATTAAATACGTAATTAAGGACTTGAAACAGGCGTATTTTTATATCAACATCAAAATTGACGACTTACAGTAGCTTCTGAAGGCGCACGTGGCGTAAAAAGTGACATGCGCACGCACGACGGTCGTCACCGTCTAACACTTCCGAGAGTAATCCATTTGAATTCTTTGAATTGTGAACTCGCGTTAGTGTTTAAATTTATTGAATTGCCTTGTTTAGTAGTTGCTCACTTATTATTGTCTAATATTCAAAATTCTATACTCATTGTAATTATTGAAAATGGATAAGTTTTTGAAACATATGCACAACCGTCAACTTCAAGTTCCAATGAGAGTAATAAAACAAAACCAAAGAAAAAGTGTCTATATGACCACAATTATTTAAAATTCGGATTTACTGTTATTGAAAATAAGTCCCAATTTTGAAACTTTATCGCGCAAAAGTATGAAACTCTCATATTAGTGTAACCATTAATTAACTTCTCTTTATTAAATATCATATATTGAACTAGAGTGGTTTTATTTTTAAAGTACTGCGACCCTCTTAGAAAGGCTTCGCGACCCCCCAGGGGGTCGCGACCCACAGGTTGAAAAACACTGCTTTATAGAATAGATGCTTTCTCTCGAGATTTTTTGTTTCCTTTAAGGCAATTCTATTAGTGAAAGAGTTTCCTTAGAAAGAAATTTTCAAATTTTGTGTACTTAAATATGCTAATTTCAACTTGTTCTGTATAGGAACAGAAAAATCGATATAAAAATGAGCGTCAGAATTCGCTACTACAGTTGAATTTCATTACAGGTGAATTCACTTATATTTTATTTTATGTCTACAAAACTAAGTACTTTTACAACGTTTATAAAAATATTTTGTGAAATAACTAGATATGTAAAAAAAAAACTACGCGCTACTTGAAGACGATTTACTCTTCAGTTTCTGAGATAATGTAAAAAAATTATACAAAAATATTATTTTATTGTTATTTTGCTTACTACTTACCAATATATGTATACTATGTGTGTGTACGTATTAACTCTTTTGTTGGTAGCATATACCAACAATAACACAATAGCATCACTCTAATACTGATGTTGGTAATATTAATTCGCAATTTTCTTTACTTACATATATCCTAATAGAACTACTAATAAGAATTAAAATATTTCTGTACAACTTCTGATGTACTGTAGTTACGTACTGGTGCTGTGAATTTTGACAATTTAACTTTGTTTGAACTCACATCAGTTGTAATGTAATATACAAGAAGTCTTCAGCAGTTAAAAGATAAGCATTTCAGAATTTACACTAATAAAAAATTTTTCCCTGCTATAAATGGGTGGCGGTGCTGGGAAGCGGTAAATTGAATGCAGAAATATTTAAGTAGAGAACATTTCTTTTTACATGCTTAAAATTTTATTAATAGATATTATAGATATTTATTAGCTTCATTGATACGTTTTTGGTACAAGCCTTTGATGATCCTCCCAGAACTGGAAGCTTTAATAGAATATTTGCAAAGTTGCACAAAAGATAATTTTTATGTGCAGTTTATAATCCTCTACTATTTATTTGGCTCCGTGATGTTAGCACCCCAAATGTGAAATTTCGATTGACCAATTACATGATTTAAAAGGTCAGAAAATGGTCATAAAAGGTCAGTTGGTTTCATTAATTGGTGAGCAATAGAAAAGCTTTTATTAGGGGTTAAAATTTCTAAAATTTCACATTTGGGGTGCTAAAGTTTTTTGAATGACCTTGAAAAAACTTCAAACCTTAGTAAAAGATTTTCTATTGCTGACCAATTAATCAAACCAGTTGACCTTTTATGACCGTTTTCTGACCTTTTGAATGATGTAATTGGTTTTTCGAAAATTCACAATTGGGGTGCTAAAATTTCTGAATGACCTTGAAATATTTTAACCCTTAATAAAAAATTTTCCATTGCTGACCAATTAATGAAATCAACTGACCTTTTATGACCATTTTCTGACCTTTTAAATCATGTAATTGGTCAATCGAAATTTCATATTTGGGGTGTTAGCATCGCGGAGCTTATTTATTTTACTGTACTGCTATACTTACAACTTGTTTCGAAGGCCAAAATTCTTGAAAACTGTTGCCTTGATAAATAACATTTTTCCAAGGGCCAATTAAAACTGCCAATATTATAAATATACTGCTGCAGGTACGTACCTGTATACATTGTCTATCATAGAGATAATATACTTACGTACTTATATGCATATACTTCATAGATATTTATTAAATGTCAGAATGAGATGGAAACATAAATAAGTTTAATTGTATTGTATTTGTCAGATGGATAACAAGAAAATCGGACTATCTCCAGGAATATACGTGTATTATATATTTCAATGCATATATTATCTACCCATACATATTACCTACGTACGTGTATTATTTTGAATGTTCTATCAATATGCCAGTGATTTCAGACATTTTCCTAATCAAGTATCTAAAAGATTCGCGATAAATACACATATAAACATTTATCTATCAATATATCTACTAATATAATAAAGAAGTCAAATTTGTGACTTTGTTAGTGAGTTAGATTGACCAATCGATTTCAAGAATTCTTTACCGGTGGATAGGTGATACCTTATATTCTAATAGAGGCTATACTACAAAAGTTGAAATTATCCCGTGGGACTCTAGAGCTCCGAAAAAAGTCCATAATTAGCAGCTGAATGGATCATGACCAAATTTTGCTCAAATAGCATTGAAATACTGAAAAAAATTCCTCCTAGGGATGTGGGGACCCAAAAATGTCCAAATTGTGTATTAAGACTCTGAAATAAATAAACGTGAGATTAATGGAATCTCGGAACCTCAGGGATTCGAAATAGAAGTGCTCCTAAAACTATCATAGGTATTTACAGAAAAGATTAAATGTACGAAAGTTAGATACGCTATTGAAATATGAATATGATGACTACAGTAGCGTCGTTGGGTGAGTGGAGCAAAGCAGTGTAATATTTAATTTAAAAGTTAAGTGAAATCAAAATTGTCCGTCAGTGCCATCAAATAGGACGAAAATTAAAAAAGCTATAAGTATCTGGACAAAATTTCGCTCAATTTTTCACTTTCAGAATGTTTACCGGTACTTGCCATTTTAAGGGGTAAGGTATTAAAATAATTTTTTTTTCTTTTTTTTATTTTTTAGCTGAATGCATAATATCTCAAGAATATTGTCTCAAAATTTCAGGCTGATTGGAGCAAAATTGACGAAGTTATAGCATTTTTGTTGTTACCTGGCAGATGTTTCGCTCTCTCTCTCTCTCTCTCTCTCTATAAATAATATATATATATATATATATATATATATATATATATATATATATATATATATATATATATATATCTCAGTTATATTATAGAAATTTCAATGCAAGTACAAACGTGTTTATATTTGTACTGTATATTTTTTCAGTGTAGGGTACAAAATTCAAAATTTAGTTTAGCAGTAAGTATTCTATATCAGTAAGTTTTATACAAGAATTTTTAAGTGTTCAAAACCTTAAAGCGTTTTCCTTACAGCTCACGTTTTCAAAGTCGGTGCCCCTCATAACTTCAAAACTACAGCACCGATCCTTTTGAAATTTTGAACACTATTTCTGTAAATAATTTACGAGGTAATGCTAGAGAGTTCTTTTCAAATTTGTTAATAATTTTTATTTTGCAATAACAAATTAGCCGATTTTTTTCGCAAAAATCGTGTTTTTCCTTTCTAAATGTTCCAAAAAAATGAAAAATTGAAATTTCGAAAAACCCTCCCAGCGTTACTTGGGGAAAACTATTATCTAACGAATAAACTTTAATTTTTTTATTTCGGATGATCCATCACCAAGTTATCAGGGGCATCGCAATTCTACTTTTTTCCGAGACACGTCCGAATAATTGCTGTCATTACTATATTTTTTTATATTTCTTCGTGAAAATTTTATACAATATTCTTCGAATGTCATACTTTAATGTACCACTGTACTGAAAGTTCCTAGAATTACTGTATTGCAAATAACTTTCTATTATACTTATTATATTACTAAATTAAACATGCGTGGAATAAGCAACTTTAAAAAGTTTTGGGACTGTTTATATTCCCATATATGTATAAGTAAAATCATAAAATACTTGGTACTGTTATTGGCGGCGAAAACGGTTGGGGTGGTTATATGACGTCATGATTTATATAAGGTATTAAAATAACTATTACTAATACACTGTACTATAAATTAATATACAAATATTACATAGTGTTCCATGGAAAATTACATATCATAGATGTTGCTTTAAACTGAAAGCATTTCTTAAGCAAGCAACATACTCTTCTGAATCCTCTTAAAACTATTGTAAGTTGACGTACCGTCAAGTTTAAATCATTCAAATTTCCAAATAAATTATCGGTATATAGTTCTTTAAGAAAACGGCTACAGCGACACATATCAAGTAAATCTTAGCCTTCCAAGGCAAAGCTTTTTTTGGCTTTCACTTGTAATGTAAGATGAAAGTGTAAAAAAGCGGTGAGGTGAGTGGCGCTTATTACAGGAAGAAATTTTTGAAAGCGAATATTATTTTAAATAAAAAAAAATTATTCAAATAGATCAACTTAAGAAAATTACAATTATATCATTGAAGCCATTAGTACGAATTGATACTTTTTAACTATCATAGAATTAGAAAATTGAAAAAAAAGAATCGTATAATGTTATACATACGCGGTATTTAAGGTGGAGGGGGCAAGGGAGGCAACTTCCCTACCAAAATTTGTGCTAATAAAAAATTAAAAACTTGAAAGAGATTTATCAATATGATATGGAAGAAGAAAAGCGGTGAGGATCCAAAAATTAAGTTAAGCGTTTGTTGATTTGAACTGGTTTGCTATTCTATTTTTATATTAAATATATTCCTTGAACCCTCCTCCCCTCACTGACTCTTCAATATTTTTTTAGTTATAGAAGACTAACTGTGCCCAAGATAAAAGTATCTTTGGAATCCTCTAAATTTCATTCGTATTTCGATTTATTCAAAGAATAAAATCGGTTTTATTCAGTGCTTCCATCGTTTCATTTTATAGTGTTCTGGTGTTCCGACAATTTTTTTTGGAATAGTTATTTGTCCCGGTTTTTTAAACTATAGGTATTTTCAACACCCAAAAAATACACAATTTTTTATTTCAATGCGAATGCCCGATGTAGTTTAGTAAGTGTTATCCTCAATTGCATTCTATTCCGGGAATTTTTAGTAGTTGGGTTTTGTTCTATGATTCACTAGGAACATTCCTAAATGTGCAAAACTTAGTTTCCAGAAACTTTGCAACAAATTTTTTGTAATTGTTTACTTGCATTATTTTGATTAGTAATTTTCTGACGAAAAACCAACATTATGTAAGTTGTGTGAGCTCGTAGTCATGCCAATAATTCACTTTTGAAAATTTTATATCAAGCGTAAAAGCCTTTTTTTGAGCCTTGTGTCTCCAGGTTTGACTTTGTTAATATGCGGACACTCTACATTGTATATACAGCATACGGTATATTGTCGAAACAAGTCAGATTCGATATCGAAAACTATGTTGAGAATTATCGGTAGCTCGCTCGTCTACGAATATAAAACGACACAAGATATTTCTGTCCATCGAATAGTTAACCAAACGACGAATGACGACTAACACTGCTACACTCACTACGGTGAATATGTATAAATTCTTCATGCCATCTCACTTATTCTATTTATCTGGTCGTCTTTCTCTATCTTATCATGTGCTATTTGCAGAGGTTAATTTCAAAATTAGTTTTCTTCAATTTTCCATATTAGGTATAGTTTAATTTTAAGAAATATGCATAACACAAATGAAAGCTATGAATCCGCTGTTCAATGAGATTAATGGGCACGTTTTTGTAGAGCACCAGTGAAAGGCTGAACAGAAGCTTTTTCTCGCTACTTTTAATGAACAAATAGATCACGTTATCATTTCCAAGACCATTCTTGGACCCAGTTACAACTTTTTACAACTTTTTCGGCTAGGGCTTCTGAATATTTTAATACTACTGTGATTCTAACAGTAATCAAGACACCTTCACCCGATGACGGTGGTAATAAGGAAATATATTTTATTTAGCTATGACTGTCCAGACGGTACTTCTAAAATCCCGACATTTAGGAAATAAAAAGCACTTCGCTTATATAGTTACAGTAAGGAACCGGCAGTGCAAAAATGGTCTACCGATAGTAGCTTGTTGCGGTCACGTTGTACTGCTTTAATGGTACCCAGATTAAGCAGAGTATTTAATGACTTTTGCCAGCCTGTTAGGATAATGTCTTGCTTTTAGCCGCAATTGAAGCATGAGGTGCCCAGTTTTTTATTCTAGAATTTAAATATTACTTTTCCTGCAAGATAATTTCTTGTCTAAAGAATAATAATAATTGTCAACAAAAATTTCTTTTGTTCATTTCAAATTTGCACAAATAGTGTACAAATTTATACATTTTTATTTAAAAGAATTCTTATTGTCAATATTGTGGTATTATTTGTGGTTAAGCGTAAATTATTTTATGTTCTAACTAAACACGGAAAATGTCACAAATTATACATATACCTACCTACATATGTAGAATAGTGTCGTAAATAGAATGGAGTAGGCAGAGCCATCGCTCCAGGATGCAAGATAAAAAGGGCACAGTAAGAAAAAATCAGCGCAATGATGTAATTTTATGGTAGTTGGGTCATTACACGCCACTTCATCCAGGTCGTGTCACTCATGACCTTAGATTTAGCTGAAAATTTTTTTATTTGTTTATTTAACCATCCTAATCATCTGTACAAAATTTAAAAAAATTTTCTCTAACAGTTTTCAAGTTATGAATTTTTGAAATTCAGCAAAATAGGGTTAAAATGGTGTTTCCGTGGCTATCACTTTCGGTGACGTTATTATATTAAAGAATCCATAACTTCTGTAATATTTAACATAAAGCAATAATTTTTTCATCAAAATGTTCGCAAAAGTCAGGAGATTACAGGGAAAATAAATTTGGTTAATTATCGCTTCATGTTTCTATGTAATGCTTTGGTAGACTTAAATTTTGAGACATTTTTTAATCGATAAACAAAAAATCTTTAAAAGTGATCATTGAACACAAGCATAGCAGTAACCGTAGTAATTTTTTTTTTAAATTTAGCCTAAAGATGTAAACTAAAATAATCTGGAAAAAAATTAATGGTTTTTTACCCGCTAATATTTCGCAGACACGTCCGACATCTGGAAGCTCAAAGAACGAGCTTTTAGGAATAATTTCTCAAAATTGAAAATTTTTGTTTACACCATGACAAAGAGCGGAAAAAATCATACAAAATCCGTTTTTGAACGATTATTTTATGTAAACTGGTTTCCGAGAAAAACTAAATTTTATAAATGGAAATTCGCTATGTTATGCAGGATGCTGCGACAGTGGTATATACGGCGACCGTTTATAAAAGTTAGTTTTTCTCGGAAACTAGTTTACCTAAATCTGAGCTCATGGGTGACATTTTATTTTTTTATTGGATGATTTGAAATGAAATGACCCAGTTGTTAGTTTTTAGGGTGCAAAATTTGTAGTTACGTCTTTGATGTAGAAGACGACGGAATGAAGTTCTTCCAGTCTAGTTTTTTGAAATTAACCTCCAGATTTTTCTGTCTCATTTCATTCATATTACCTACCTATGTTTATGTATATAAATTATGTATGAATGTTATGTTAAACTTAACCTCAAATTTATTATATTTCCAAATATGACATATTTTATACTTGAAATGTCTATTATTTTATCAGTAAGAAAAGAGAAGTAAAAAAAATTGTTTTCTAATAATATAAATACATGTAGCGTCTATGGCATCATACTTGATATGTATATATTTTAATTTGTGTCTTAAAATCGTCTTTGTCACATTTCACAAAAGAGAATAAAATTTTTTAAATGTCTATTTATTGAATTATTCAAATATTAACGGAACAGACAAGACTTAATTGGTAAATATTTTGTATTGGATTAAAATAAGTAGCAATTTTTTTATACTATAACGTAAAAGCCCCCATTATGGAACGGTATCTAATACTGGAACAGTTATGACATTTACATATTTAATTATTTAATTAAGTAAGGAAACATTACATGCGAGGTGAATTTAAATTGAAAAACAATCATTCTATTAATAATAATTTTTGTTATCAGACGTTTCTATCAGAAATAACTTCATTAATATGTAAATATCAAAACTGTTCCAGTATTAGATACCGTTCCATAATGGGGGTTTTTACGTTACAAGCATTAAAATTTTCGTATTGATTCTTTTCCCAATTACGTAATGTAGAAAAATTACTCGTTCTTATCGCGACCAGCTTATTAACTACGTATTTTTTCCAAGAGATAAATTTAAAAAATGTATAAAATTTTTATATTTTATTGTTTGTTTTTGTCAAGATCCTCCAGTGGTAAACAAATATACCTCTTTTCAGATACAACTGATCATGGGTTTTCGTTAAAAAATTAAATAATTCTTATATTCGAAACAAATCAATCTTCTATTCTTTTCTAAAAATAAACTGCAAATTTAAAATTTATATAAATGCAATAATAAAAGAGATAAAGCCAAGAAAACGGAAATTATTTAAATTCAAAGTGACGAAGCATGGTTAAATTCAACTGAAATGAAACATAGATAATAATAAAAATTATTAATTTGATCCATTTGATCCTGAAGTGTTCAAATTATTAATAACTGTGTTTCATAAACTAATTCCGTCAATATGTAAATCTTATGTATGTATAACTTTATTACCACTTAAAAAGAAAATTGTCAGTAAGGACATGTTACTTGTTCTGATAAGAATATTCCTAAGTAATAAGAAACATTGCAAGAAGGTGCATGCACTGAGAAAAAATTGCAGTAAAAATTACGGAGCTACTTCCGGTAAACCAGGCTCAAGTGACCAGTCGGTAGGAAATTATCAAGCAAAAATATAAAAAATGCCTTTCAAACATTATTTTTTACGATTCATTTGAAAATTCTTTCCTGTACAGCTAAAGAATTTTTCCTATACAGCTCCGTAAAATTCGATGGGCTAGTAAAATTTCAAGTCGATACCAGGAAAATTTACTTAATTCTTGTAAAATTATACTAGACATAGAAGAATTTTTACGGAGCTACAGTGTAATCTTTACTAAGCTGAAAGGTAGACGCTATTTGTTATTTCCATATTCTCCTTGAAACCTGTCTTTTAGCATCTCTCTCACACAAGCATCACACACAACTGACGCTAAACAGTTGTGTGTAACATCGACATAAGGTCAAGTTTGGTGTATTGCAAAACAATAATTAGAAGTATTTTTAGATGATCACACGGAATATTATTTAGTTTGTAGTAAAAAATATTCATTGTGTGACCGTTACCAATTCAGTAGCAGCGAGCTATGGTAGTGAGTGGATGTACACTGAGTGGAGTGTTATCCTTTTTTTTTTTTTTTTTTTTTTTTTTTTTTTTTTTTTATAATAAGCTATTTAATGGACTTTACATTTAAAACAAAGATTTGTTATTTGTGTTTCATGAATTGTTGTTTATTTTTTATTTTAATTGTTGTATGTTTTTTATATGTATTGATGTTTGTTGAAGCATGTTTTTCTACAAATAATAAAAAATCACAGAACATTTTTTCAATATTAATAATTTGATTTTGATCCTTACCCTTCTATCAATATCTTTTTAAACTATTTTAATTCAATTATTTATTAATAAATAAAAAAAAAAAAACTTATAAATAATACGGTAAGAGAGTAGAATTTTTCCTGTACAGCGCCAAAATTTTTACGGAGTCAGAGTGTAATTTTTACTGTGCAGTCAAATTTTACGGTCTCAGTGTGGTTATTAATTTAGCTTGATGTCATAATTTCAAATATCTACTACGTGGACGAAATAACGAGTTACCATGGGCGAAAGAAAAGCTACCAAATATACGGGCACAGCATAAACTTTTTTTATGTGGTTGATAAGGGCCGTATAAAGAATCATAGAATAAAACATATCCAAAAACTTATTTTAGATAAACTTAAATAAATAGATATAAAAAGTAAAGTTCGCTCCAGATTTAAATTTAAAAAAAAAGTTAATGGGATGGATCGGGACTGCATGAAAAGTTTCAAAAAATACATACTTAAGTCAGAAACTCACGATTCCCTTAGAAGTTGGTTTTATAAACAGGAAAAGAAATTTGTTTACACATTTTTAAATATTTAATTTTATTTTTATAACACTGCAAAAATTGCAATTTATATTTATACCTACATATTGTGTAAAGAAACTGAATGGTACAATAATTTTTATAATTATGAAATGCTTAGAAATAGTCAATAGTTAACCTTATCCTAAATAAATGTTAAAATTTCTTATTTTTTCTTACTTTTCATACCCATTATGCACTTTGATAGGCATTTTGTTTTTGAGAATTGCATAAAAGTCCACTGCAAAACAAGACCACATAAAATAAGTTATACTATAAGTCAAAATTGTCGTTTACCAGTGCTTCTACCACAGTAAATTCCCCATATACTTTACAATATTTGGGTACTTATTATAATATGTATTATTTATTTCAAAAAAAAAAAAAAAAATATTTTAAATAAATTTTTCCGAATGAATTATTTAGTTATCTACATTACATTTTAAGAAGATACAGTTTAATACGACTATTTTTAAAGCAAAGATTTAAAATTTAAAAAATCGCCAAGTGCAGGTTGAGTCCGGTAGTCAGGAATTTGTGGTCAGTAGGTAAAGTTTTTCGCAATTTCGGCTTTTATACTGGAAAAAATATCCTCTCAGAATAGTAAAAAATATGCTTCTCTGTAAAAATAGTCTAACGGTAGTTCATACCAAAGTAGTTAGTTATTATTAAGTAGTAAGTAGGACGTATAAGTAGAACAGCAAAATACAGTAGCATATAGTAGGTAGGTGAAGTAATTTAGTATCAAATATGTATGTGTTATACTTATTACTTACTACATACCGTTTCGGAGTGAACGAGTGATAAGGCGAAATTAGCCTTTTCTTCTATAACCAATTAATTAAATTGATTACTATTTACGATTTCCTGCAATTAGTCGAATTTTTCCTTGAAAAAATTAGACTTATATAGCCTATACGACAAGAACGGCGAGAGGCGAGAGTAGGGGCGCTATCCGTTTTCGGTCCCGTAGAACACGATTCTGTAGAAAAAAATGTCTGATATATATATATATATATATATATATATATATATATATATATATATATATATATATATATATATATATATATATATATATATATATTCCCACAACAATACTATCAAAGTGGGGTCAAATTCTGGGCGAATTTTAGATCTGACCCCACCTTTAAGGGGGTGGTGGGGGCGGTAAAACAATAAAGCTTTTCCAAACCGGTTGGAAATAATGTTTCGGTCAATTACCTACAACATATCCAAAATTTAGCTTCCTAGGATGACTTGGAGGGGACAAAATGATTTTGGCTGGATCTAAAGCGGCCCCTACACGCTCAATAATATTGTGCAATCAACTTGTGCAATTTATTGAACGCTTCTCCAGACAGTTCAATATTTTTTTTAAAGAAATTTGCGCAATAAACTAAATGCAGGAATTGTACTTAATTAAACTGTTGTTTAATTTTAAATATTAAGTGATAAAGATGTTGCATAGCAATAAATAATTATTCTTGCAAATTAATAATTCATACTGGTTCAAATAATAGCCATCAAATATGACTACAGAATAACAAACAAATCACAACAAATAAAGTAGTATTGCGCAATAATATCTACAAAGCCTACAGACGTTACAATATTCATTCATTGCACAATATATTTCAAACTATTTTTGATCAGCACAATATATTGTACAACCCTTCAATATAACCTACAGACGATCCATAATATTGTACAACCTCGGATTTTGTGCAATATTATTGAGCGTGTAGGGGCCGCTTAACACGCCCACAGCCCCCCAGAATCAACGTAGAGTGTTGAAATTTAGTGTGTTGAAAAATAAACGGAATACATGAAGTCTACACACAATGAACATTGCATTGTACAAATTTACAATTTCATAACGATAAAATATAAAAACATATACTTACCAGTGTAAATACTGCAACTACTGGCACAGACACATTTTGCGAGAGCTCCCTGACCACTGACGCAATATTATTTAAATTATGTTCAATGCAGTTAGGTTGTTGCTAAGTGCAATATATTCAACGCGTGTTGCTCAAATTCAAAGACACAGGTTTCCAATTTCTATGTCAAATTTTATTATTTTATTTTCGTCAGGTTAAAAGTGACACTTTTGTTGGATGGTATGAAAATGAGTAATTTTTTTTTACGTTAATAAATATTTTTAAGTGTATTTTGATAAAATATGTTTTAATGCTTATTTAGTTATATGATTACATTTGAAAAAATATTATACCAGTTAAATAAAAAAAATGTGTGTTGAAAATTGTAGCACAAAATGGTAATGGGCAAGCCAGAGGAGTATACATTTAGCACTATTTTAATTTATTAATGCCTCAAATGAAACAGTTGTCATGAATTGACCAAGTGGGCCAAATGAAAGACGATATTCTTAATTACTTAAGTGTAAAATAATAATAATAAAATTAGCTTTTTATAAAATTTATCTATGGACCATTAGAATTTAAATAGCATATATTCACCCATATACAGATAGATGTATTTCCCGTAATATTTAATCTCGACCTTAACATTTTGCAATTCAAATGACTGTAGCTAGATAATTGATATTATTCAATTATTTTAAGCCATGTCAACCCTTGCGTCAATCATAATTTCGATAGAAACTAATTTATTTAAGACATATACATTGAACATACGTATATACTTATGTAATTATGTATGTCTAAATTGTACAAATGTATTTATATGTACCTACATATATGTATACCTATGGCCACATAACATATTTTATTTGTTTTAAAACTTACAATTTAAAATTTAAATTATTTATCAAAATTCAATTGTTAGTCACGCAGACCGGCCGGCTACTGTACTGTAGTTAGATACGTTTGTCTAACATACATAAATGTTTTGTATTATTTTTGTTGCATTATAAAGAAATTTCATTTAAAATATACATACAGTGTGTCTGAGGTTACTAAGTAGGTATATATATTTTAACATAATTTACTCTCCAAACAAATTCTTATAGAATAAAGTGAGAAATAAAACCAATAGTTTTTGAAATTAGGACATGTTATTAATATTATTAATAAAAATAAAAAGGAGAATATATAGTAAGAGGTGGAGGTATGATAATAGGGGTATTCTATCTTCCTGCTTCCCCGTCTTTCAACATAGTTAATTATGTAAATTTATATATGTAGTTATACAACTCTAATTAAAATTTATATTACTTACACAAATATGGAATACCATCAAGTAACGCTCAAATCTATTAGTATTTTTTTCATCCCCTCATCTGTAATTTTTAAATTGTTAATTGGAAAATCTAAAAAAATTGCAGATACAACGAGCTAAAAACATTAAATTTACTCTCCGAAAATTAATGGCAACCAAAGTTTCTCAAAATTAAAAAAAAACGAATCAAAATAGCGAAAATGGTCCCTAGTAAATGAAATTTTGCATTGAAATATGTTTGGATATTAGAAGACACCTTTCAAAAATTTCAAAAATTTAGATCTATAAACCATTACTTAAGGGAAATGGTGAAAAATGAACAAAATTTTTGTGTTTCGTAAATACCTCAGAGATACTTTCATGGACCATATCGTGCGAGATATCGTTTGAAAGATAATTTAAATGGTCATTACCAATGGACAATTGGACCATTATCTTACGTAAGCGGGTTCTCAAGAAAAAGTAATTTTTGTAACTGAAAATCTCATGGAGGATACTGCGACGAGGGGTATTAAAAACAGTATGCTGTAAGTAACCATAGACACATTATCAGAAACATATTAAACATTACAATATAAACATGCTATGTATGCTTAAACTAGACGATATTGTAAAGTATCTACCTTTGATAAAATATTTATTTATGTAATTATATATGACAAAGACAAAATTCAATGCATTTTTTCAAAAAAAAAAAAAAAGAAAATTAAATTATTGATGGGAAAAGTTTAAATTTTATTATTGCATTAGTTGCTTTATTATTTATTTCGTCTTTTTTATTTTGTGAGAATCAATTTTATAATTAGGGGTAATTTTATTAAAATATATTTATTTATTTGTTAGGTAATAACATCCCTTTCTGGAATAACCCTTTCGTTTGTAATTTAACCCTTTTCGTATTATTTGATGGTCACGATACCATAGTATGTTAGATTTTTTGGAGTTTACATGACTGTTATTTTATGATGGTTGTGCTTGTTGGTGATGATTAAGCTGAATTTATGTGCACGGTTCAGGGGTGATGATTTACATAATATTAGTTTACAAAATATAACGGATTCAGAGTTTGCTTTATAACTCAAATTTTATCCAGTTAACGTTTTCGTTATCTAAATCAATCTAAAACAGTCTTTTATCTAAGTATTTTTGAAGAAAATTATTTCTTATCTTACACTTTTACTAAGAGAAGAAAAATAATAAGATAACAAAAATATATTTTTATATTTTTCTGGACACTGTGAAAGTCTAGTCAACAAATGCCATTTCATCAAAAACCTGTTACCGAGGTCCAAAATTATGATTGTGGGCTCACTTAATTCGCAATATCATCTATAATAATAGTTCAGCTGGAAAATTGGCGGAGACAACATTTATGAACAGTTAACTTAGTAAACAATAATCGATTTTAACAAAAATTATTTGAGATATCCGAAATCTGAAAAACGATTCTTAAAGAGGAGAAAACTGCCTAAAAAAAGTCCCATCTCATGAAGCTGTACCGTCAATATTTATAATTTTAATTTAACGGCGAAAATAAGGTAAAAAAGGCTCGGCACGCGTAACTATTATCTTATCCGTTATGTAAAATTTTATTTCTCCCAACACTGTTGACAATATATATATAGGTACATATCGATGTTTAAGTTATGATAGCACGTAAGTGACGAACATGAAATTGAGACATCACGTATGTTAAGATGCGCGGAGTCAACCTTACAAAATTGAGCTTCCGCATAATACGTGGTGTCAAAAACATTGTTCTTCCTCATTAGTTTTTATAAAAGTACCATTTTTTCTGGATCGATAGATGCGTATTTTTAATATCTATCCATCTGCATAAAAAAAAAATTTCCAAAAAATGTCACTTACGTGCTATCACCACTTAAACATCGATATATAGTAATTGAGATTTTGTATTGAATACAATAATTTAGATATTTCTAAAGAATCGATGGTGGAAGTGTCGGGAAGCATAAGTTTTCGTTTTCGTCTTTCTTGTTTTTTTCTTGTTGCATTTTTTTTTTTGAAGTGAAAACTTCTTTAGCGGCGTTGTACACTTTTTTTGTAATGGGTAAAAAATGTTAAACTCGCGTCAGGTCACGTGACCTGATCGAAAATTCGTAAGATCTGATCAAAAATTCGTAAGACGGATGGAAAGTAGACAGTCAGTAGAGCAGACAATAAACTGCGTTGTACACTTTTTTTGTAATGGGTAAAAAATGTTAAACTGGCGTCAGGACACGTGACCTGATCGAAAATTCGTAAGACGACAGTACATAACAGTAGACAGTAGTACAGAATACAGAACGAACGACAGTATCTCTATACTACTGAAACCAGTGTAACCCGAAAGGACAGATAGATATATTATACGGGTTTACTCCAATAGCACTAATTTTAAGCCCTATCTCATTAAACATTAATTTTAGAATAGAGATTAAAATTTTTTATAAAGAGATTCTTGTAGGGATTACCGAAGCGAACATTTGTGCAAAATGTGAACTCCCGGAAATGTTTTTTTTATATTGTTTAAACAATATTGAAAATTCATAAATAGCGTTTTTTGAGCTTTTACCGCTTACGTAGCGAAAACGGTGATAGATACATTAAAAAGTGTTAAGACCTTTTTTGTAGAGAATCGAATTCTCTACAGAAAAGTCAGCGAGAGCACCTGTCTGTCTTGTACAGGTGAAAAGATACAGCGCTCCAAACGCGCACTCAAAAGTCCACTTTTTCTAGCGTTCCGGCAGGGTGTGCCGTGTACGATAGCGCAATAAATAAATATTGTATTCTACCACATAAATGATAGTACTTTTATACTGATAATTAATTAAAGCAATTCGTGCAAAATTATTCCCTAACCATTCCAAAATATCAAAAATGCACAACGTTAATATTCAAGTTTTCATTTCTGCCGACACTCCCGGAGTGCAATCAGTCGTTTTTTTTTTTTGATTTCCCTAATATAATTTTAAATTTAATAATTCAGAAAATCTTGTCTGGTCTTCTTATTTCAGACTACTCACTGAAACTCTGTGCTGTATCCCGTAGAAGATATCAAGACATTAATGCCATGTATAAAACAAAACACATCAATACTGGACAGGAAATTTGCTTTTATATTTCAAGGAATACCTGATAGGCTGAATGACCGATGTAGGTTTCTTTAAGGACCTCTAATGTTAACAATGTATTTTTTCTATAATATTCCTCTAATTTTCTTCAGTTTCTAATATTGAATAACTGTAAAAAATTTTATTTGCTTATAACCTTGTAATGTAATAAAACATAAAATACAACTTACATACATATATTTAAAACTTTACTTACACAATTTGTTTTCTCTTTTAATGTATTGAAATATTTTTGTAAATAGTTAATAATATCTAATAAAATATACTTAGAAATATTGACTAGGTACTCTTGAAGAAAAAAGCTTAAAATGTTTAAAAATACATATAAAGGTAGCTATTTTATAATTTTTAAAAGATATATTTTTACCGCGGAAATTAGAAGGGAAAGTGAAATTAATTCCAATTATTTATACATTGTGTCTACTGTGCGAATTTGTGAATGTCATAGAAAAATTTAATACCAATATTATATATTAATAATGTGGCTTCACAAAGCCACAAAAAGTAATTTACCACATTAAATTGTTAGCATTTTTTGCTATAATGTGAACTGATATGTTTAATTTGATATAATTTTGCATAAATATTTGCATTAGATATAAGACCACAATATACAAATACAAATTTTTTCATCGATAGTCAGTTATTGACGTATGGTGTTTGCATACAGCATAAAAATGAAATGATAATTTATTGGTAATGTGGAAAATTTCGCATTTTCCTTTCTGGGAAACTTATACAGTTGCATTCCGCCCGTTAAGATCTGTATATCAATTTTGGTGTTTCGTAATTTTCACTACGAAATCTTTATAAATATTTTCGCACAATGTACCCCATGATGTATTCATAAATGCTGGGGTTACTTATGGTAGAAAAAACAGTCCAACTAGTATTTGTTTACCATACTACAGAACTGAGGTGAAATTTATTCGGTGTGACTTTGTTCAATAAAATCATTTGGGGATTAAGTCTTCGCTGTCCTTGCTCGCTAAAGATAATAATTTGCCGCACCTTTTCAGTGTGTCTAAAAATTAGTACAGGAGAAGACTGATACATTTTGATATACAACTGATATACAAATAAGACAGATTCAATAGAACTTACTCTATTTATAGGTTTGCAAATGACGCTAAAATAATTTCATAGAATTGCTTTGTTGAAACGATATTTCTAACAATTAAAATAAACTTTTTAAATCTGGCGCCCCTAATCAAAATGAACTATTAAAACGAGTAAAGTTTTTCAAAAACGCGAATACTTTAGTAATTTGTCAAAACAGGAAATGACCAACTTTTCATAGAAATATAACAAAAATATAACACATGCGAAAATAATGAAACCTTCAAAGTCAATTTAAAAATGATTTCTTTCCTAAATGATTTGCAATTAAATTACGATATATACGTTCAATAAATTTCCCAAATAACATTCAGTATCAATCGATTAATAAGTATAGTCGTTATAGATGACATATTAATATCGTTTTGTGACTGAATAATTATTGAGTTGTACATCCATATTGAATAAACGCCAGAGGGCTGTAGACCTCTGAACAACTATAGAATTAACAAAAAATCATAAATTAACGTTTCACTGAGATGACATTACTTAGTGCGTGTCAAAACCACGCATTGGATGATTTTTTTTTATTATTATTGACAGTTAAATGCGAAGTATAACATTGAGGATGACATATGCTGATGTTAAACTCAATATCAACTAAAGTGAGAAATGCTGACTCCTTAGCCAGTTCGGGGTCTGAATATGCCTTTCTCTGATTTATTTATTGTAGCGAATTAAATCTAGAAAAATATTCGGCAGAGAAAGCAAATGTAAAAATTGTAACTATAAATCTTCCAAAAATTTAATATTGAATATAGTTTTCAATAAATTGTTTTTTTACACAAAAATAACGCTTTTTTCAGATAACTTTCATATAGTACAGCAATCACAATTTGTAGTGATTAATATCGAAAATCAATTAGTGATTTATATCGATTGAACAACCGTAAACATATTAATTTGTACAATTGATCATGTAATGAAATAAAAAATTCTTTATAAAACAGAAAACTTATTTCATCATAATTACAGTATTTAATGATTCAACACTTATCGTATATCGAATGTCTATTAAATATTTTATTTTCAGTTTTAATTTTTTACAAAAATACAGTTTATTACAAAAATATCCAATAAAATCTCGATCTCGTTGATTTTGTTCGGAAGTTACTATCCTTGCGTTTTAATGTTTTTTTCTTTTCTTTTTTGTCAAATATTGTGGTGTAAAGACAATTTTTATCTGATCATGATAATGGATAAAGTGAAAAAAGAATTTTTTAAATTTAATTATTTTTGTTACCTGAAAGACTCTCTTTAGTTGAAACATTTAAACACTTCACATGTTATTATTATTAAAAACATTGTCTTTTGTTAACCCTTTTAGGACTAATGACGATCTCAGCTCTTCATAATAATTTTTAGAAAAAATTTAATTGAAGAGTGTCCATTGTCTTATATCGGTAACTGGAGGCTGTATAGTAAAGAGCGGTCATATTGTAAATAAATTAAGCAAAACCTACCAAACTTGCAATTATACTTATAGAGATATTAAATTTTTTATCTAAAATATTGGAATATACGGCGGTACTAAAAGAGTTAAATTTGGAGACGACTCGATGTTAGAAACTCCATTTTTAACCAATTACTAAAATGACAATTCGCTATGTTGTTGTCTTAAGTGACTGTTGTAAAATTAATAATTTTTTATTACTCATGCGGGAGAAGTACTAACTTGGCGCACACATTTCTGTACACAAAATAGCTGTTTGCCCACTGTACTCTTCCCGCATACCTTTTTGCGTGTGGAAAGTAACTTTCCACACGCAAATTGACAATAAAACACGAAAAATTTAATCAAAACACGCAAAGCCGCCTCTTAATTTTTCATTTAATAAATATTTCATAATTATTTCTATAGAAACCACCAGCAAAATAATTTAAACGATAATTAATTCAGAAAAAAAGACAAACACTTAAAAATATTATTTTAAAAAGTAATAAAAATGTCAAAAATAGTGATAATAATAAAGAAAAAAGTATATGAAATTCGTAGTAAAAAATAGTATGTGCAACTCGTGCGGGATTGTCGATTGCCCCACTCAAGCGAATGAGCGCACTCACTACGTTCGTGCGCTCAACTTCGCTTTCGTGGGCAATCGACAATTTCCCGCACTTATTGCACAATATACTATTACTGCTGATAATTAATTCTTGTTGAATAGTGTAGTCTGTGTAGTAATTGGAAATTGATATAAATCACTTTCTGTATACGCTTTGCTTGAATAGTTCCATTCATAGTCTAATTATATATATAATTGTTTTAGAAAAAAGTTCGAAAATATTAATTTTATAACACGTACATCAAGATCCATTTTATCATACATTTTCTTTTTTATCATAAGATGAGAAATTATCTATATCAAAGTTATAAGTGAGTATATAAATGAGCGGTGATTTTAATAATACTATACATTAATAAATTAACACTTATACTCGTATTTAATATATCGGTGCCTTTTTCACTATCTGCTTTGAAACAATTAAGTAACGGGATTTAATAACAATATGTAAAGCTAATCAATATTGAATCAGTAACTTTTTTGTTCAGTTTTTTGTTATATGAAAAGTAATTATGATTGTTTTGACGTAATTTATTGTTTCCAAAGTATATCGGTGGATATACGGAAATTAATAAAATCGTAAAATTAATTACGAAAATCATATATTATGTGTTAAGACGGTATTATGTAACTCAGAGCCTCAATTATTATTAATATTTGTATCAGTTTTTAAAGAAAAATTGTTTCCATAGTCGTCGCTGTTTTATTAAACTGCTAAGTTAACGCTAACGGTTGCCATATTTCACCGTATACGAAAATTGTTGGAAATTATATAATGATGCAGGTTTTGAAAATATAATTGTAATAATATAAATAGATTTGGGCGTTACTTTATGGTATTCCATATTTGTAAATAATAAACAAATATTTACTTCGCAAAATACCACTTTTATTTTTTGAAACTGTGATAATATTGTTTTGAACCGTCAGTTCATTTTCAAGCTGTTTGAAAATGAACTGACGGTTCGAAACAATATTGTCACTGTTTCTAAAAATAAAAGTGGTATTTTGCGAAGTAAAATATTTGTTTATTATTTATAATTGTAATGCTCAATTTAGGGAAAGAGTTAACAAAATAATTAACTTCAAAATTCCAATTGTAAATAATTAGTTTTTGCTCGAAATTGAGATTTCAATGATGCTTCTCCGTCTAGTTATTTCTATCAATAGATCTATTTTTGAATTTTTTCAGTATTATCAAAAGTTTTTCAACATTTCCAGTATTGGTATCGAGTTCTAGTATTTTTGCTAACTTATTTTTATGGCATGATTTCTGTTATAGTCCTGGATTGAAGTCGCGTCATGACAGTGGTTGTAACAGCTAAATTTTCAATCCGAAAATCGCTAAGAAAAATAAACTAGTTAGTCTTACCTCAGAAAATGTGTTAAAGTATGCTTGTAATGAATTGTACTCATTGTTAATAACATATTGGGTCTATTGAATAAAAAGAAGTATTTACTTTTACTTCGTGTTTTTTAAATTTTACTTAAATAAAATATATTAGTGATTACTTAAAAAAAGAATTTACTCTAAAAAAGGGTAAACTCTTTTTTTAAGCAATTATTTATGTATTTATTTAAGTAAAAACTTAAAAAATAGAAAGTAAAAGTAAATAATTTTTTTTTATTTATTAGACCCAATATCTAACAGCTTACAGAAGGAAGAACTCTGTTCTATTTAAGATAATTCATCATTATATGTTGCCAGAAAAATCACGAAAATCATGTAAATGTTTAGTCACAAAAATAGAACCATTATTGTAATTTAAATTATACTATCAGTACAAAAGTATACCAGTGCATATGATAATAACAGAAAAATTATTGTTCACAAAACGTAATGTTTCTACAACACTGACAATACCCATATTTGTATAACATAATATACAAACACACAGAAATTTGCATAAATTTACCTATACTTTTTTATAATTGTGATTATAATATTGTTTTATAAATATTAACTAAAGTATAGACAATTACTGTACGTTTTTTTGTAAAAACTGTTCGACAATTTTCTTGATAAAATTTTATAAATTTTATAATATGTGAGTAAGTATATAGCAATATTTTATTTATAAGAAAATTTATAGAACTAATCATAGTTTGTCTGAATACAATAATTTAAAAATTAAAAATTATTTTAGATAGATATACACTTACAAAGAAATTTTGACGTTGCACAATGACGTTCCAAATAAATTTTGTTTTGAACGTCTGAAAATCTTATTAATTATAGGAAAAATTATCTATTTTTATTACTTCCCAAAATTGTAAAATTCGTTTAAAAAATATGACCAGAAAATTCGTAGCAAAAATTTATTATTTACAGTAAACATAAAGAAAAGCTTGGTAACTCTCAGGAAACATAGTTTAACAAAAAAGTAACGTACGTACTCGATAATGTCATAGTTAAGTGAATTTTCATATATTTTGAACAAAATATAGTTTTGTGTGAATTTTCTGGTAAAAATACTAGAAGTAATATAAAAAGACACCTTTGACTAAAAAAAGAAAAATTTATTTCAGCACGTACCTATATATAATTAAAAAAACATTTCTTTACTTACTAAATTTATTCTCTTAAAGACAAGGTAAATTTTTTTTATTTTTTTAAAATTTGTTTTATAGCAAAAGTAATTTACATTTTAAATTTCATTTCGATTAATTTTTACAATTTTTTTAACGTTATTATTAAAGAAATGGAAACATTCTTGCTAGTAAAATTCCAAAGCTTGCAGTAAATATCAAACTTTTTCATTTATTTTATAAAAATTACCTATATATATTTTATTATTCTATTATTACCTTTTCTGTCAGTTATAAGATATTTTAAATATGAAAATTACTGAAGCTACTTAGGTTCATTGTCATTATTGAATGAATAAAAAATTACTAATTGAAATAATAAAATGCAAACAAATAATTATTCTCCTTCAATATTTTTTAATACCTTCATGTAACTGTAATTAAGTCAAAGATAAAAAATTCTAAAACATTGTTTCGTTAACAACATTAGCTAAGTCATGCCTAATTATTTATATGCGATTAATGAACGAATGTAATTTTTATTTTCATAATATATTTATTTATATTATTGATTTTTTTGTTTTAAATTGTTTCAAATAAACGAACCACGTTCTTCTTTAGTTTTAACCATGGCCTGTTTTATAATACAACAATAATATTTTTCAATAAACAATAAAATTTATTGAAATAAAAATTTGTTGTTAAATCGAATGAATCAAGGTAATTAATTAGTACAAAAGATTTATTGAATATAATAATCATATAATTTTATAGTTATTCAAGATATTAAATCATATATTAGTATATATTTATTTTTTTCATTTTTGTTATTTGTCACTATTAATATAATATTATTTTAATATAAAAGTATTTAAAAACTTATTAGTTTAACTTTGTGATGTAATTGTTCAATAATTAGGATGAGAATTTAATAATTTTTTTTTGAATCATGCCAAAAAACTGTTTTGAAATAGGGTCAAATATTAGATATTTAATAATTTTGATGAAAATAATTTTGTCGCTGAATTAGGTGGCAAAATAGAAATAGAAATTGATAGAAGCAAGTAGAAGGATCATTCTTATTAGGTTTTAAATAAACTGTCTCTATGTGGGTGAGGTGGGGTGTAAAAGAAAGGAAAAACAGATTTTAGTAAAGACTACTGCGTATATATTAACAATTAAAAAATTCAAAAATATAAGATAGTTGTCTACACCCATATTGGCTATTAAATATTACTACAATCTAGGTCAA
This sequence comes from Brachynemurus nebulosus, assembly GCA_035578155.1. Classification (NCBI taxonomy): domain Eukaryota; kingdom Metazoa; phylum Arthropoda; class Insecta; order Neuroptera; family Myrmeleontidae; genus Brachynemurus; species Brachynemurus nebulosus. Next base: position 5,493,708 of record JAPWDM010000018.1, on the reverse strand, counting down.
CCAGTGGTAGGACCGTGGGGAGAAATGACGCGTCCCAGAATAAAGCATATTTCTAAAAAATTTTAACCCGAAAATATAAGTGACAAGTAAAAACAAAAGTTAGCCTTAGTTTTTTCCGGGCTTCTACTCACTTCTTCTCCTTAAGTGAAACGAAAGTGTTCAAAATAGGTGGTAAAATTTATTACTTTAACGTAGTTGCTCCGAGATAGACAGGTAAAAAAGTATATCTCAGCAAAAAATGTCCTTTTTTCAAAAATTAAATAATTTATTAATATTCTTCAGTTATTATATTTGTATACCACTTGCTTTTTGTGAATTTTCCCGCGCGCTTATGTTGTAGCAACATCAAAGCGTTGTTGAAAAAGTGTTATTAAAACGTTGTAAAATGATGTTTTTAAATCATATTTCAAAAACGGCGTAGTGAATAACTTTTATTTCTTATTAAATATGGTTTGTAACTGTGTATTTTATAACATACCAAATTTTTATCAAATTCCTTTGATACGTTTTCATTTTAATCAAAAAAATCGTGTGAATATGTCTACTTCACATAAGAGCCCGTGTTAAAATTACTAAACTTTGAAATCGTTTTTCTTAAAATTGGGGTAGTCAGTTTTTGTTTTCGGTAAGGGCTTATATTATTGGTATTGAATTAAATATCTGGAGAAGTCCCGTTAAAATTCTTTGAAAAATCGTTTTCCGTAGCCACTACCTTAAATAAACGTGTTGAATGTTTTATACTTAATGTGTTAATACTACATATATAACACACAACTTGAAATATTCATATTCGCTGCTAATGTTACATTTGCCAATTTTTGAGAGCTTGGTTTTCATTTACCTCAGTATCTGAAGTTAAATAAAAAATAATACTTTTTTTTTTTTAATTATAGTGAGCTTTACTTTGTGGAAATTCATTTTAAATAAAAAAAACAAAATTACTTTGCTAAAATCCACTATATTTGTATAGTGAGTTTAGTAGAATATATAGTGGAGTTTAACAAAGTAATTTTGTTTCATTTAGGGTAAAAGCCCCCTTTGTGGAACGGTATCTAATATACTGGATTTTAACAAAATAATTTTGTTTCATTTAGGGTAAAAGCCCCCTTTGTGGAACGGTATCTAATACTGGAACAGTTTTGACATTACATATTTATTTCTTTAATTAAGTAAGGAAACTTTAAATGCGAGGTGAATTTAAATTGAAAAACAATCATTCTATTAATAATAATTTTTGTTATCAGACGTTTCTTTCAGAAATAACTTCATTAATATGTAAATGTTCATAATTAGATACCGCTCCACAAAGGGGGCTTTTACCCTAATTACTTTTTATTTGAGTATTTTATTTTCACATTTAGCAATAATGAAAAGAAAATAACATTTTGTTTTTGATCACCTCTTAATAAATAAACCTATCTATGAAAATTTATTATAAATTGTAATAATTTGCTAGTTAATTTATTGCTATAGTTGATAATTTCTTCAGTTATAAAACTGAAATATTACACTTTCACAATATCTTAAAATACAATTTGAGTAGTACTTACTTACATCAAACTTCGTCGAAATTATTAAGCTAAAATCAATTTGTATCGATAGTAATTAGTTGTCATCATTATTAAAGATGCAAATAGTAAACTAGTAAGTAATATAAGCAGTGTTTCCTCTAAGACAGCTTTTGTTAAACTCCTTTCAGCCATGGTCTAGTAAAATCTCGTTTTGTTTGGACGATAATTTTGTTCCGACCGGTTACATATTTGGATTATATATGCTCATTATCAGTTTTCTAAATTACATTTATATTTAATATGAAATGTGGTTTTCTAACTAATTGTTCGATCATATAATTCAAATAGATATCGACACTTTCTTAAGAATTACAGAAATATGTTTGAAAACAGTTCATTAATTTTAAACAGAATTATTGTATCTTTGAAATCATTTCCGTCATCAGTTGAAATAGCATTAGCACCTCCAGTAAGAAATGTCATTTTTCTGCTATCTGCTCAACATCAACTATAATTATATGTAATTCAAATAAATATTGACACTATCCGTAGCCTGGAATCATTTTTGTCATTAGCTGAAATAACATTTGGTCGTGTAATATGAAATGTCGTTTTCCGACAACTTCGTCAACCATATAATTCAGATAGATATTGGCACTTTTTTCTATGAATAAAATGTTTAAAAGCAATTCTTTAATTTTAAAAAAATTCTTGTAGTTTGGAAACATTGTTATCGTTAGTTTAAATAACATTAGATTATGTAATATGAACTGCCGCTTTCTGATCATTTGGTCGGCCATGTAATTCAGGCAAATATCGACATTTTTTTAAGATACGATCACAGTGTACACAGAGAAAAAATTCCAGTAGAAATTACTGAGTTGCCTCCGGTAAACGAGTCTTAAGTGACCAGTCCGTAGGAAATTATTATGCAAAAATATAAAAAATGCGTTTCAAACATTATTTTTTATGATTCATTTGAAAATTTTTCCTGTACACCTTAAGAATTTTTCCTATACAGCTGCGTAAAATTCGATGGGCTAGTAAAATTTCAAGTGGACACCGGGAAAATTTACTTAATTTTTTGTAAAATTATACTGGACATAGAATAATTTTTACTGAGTCGTTGTGTATTTCACTTGTGCTGTCTATTTCACATGTCTCACACATCACTGCATACCAAGCACGCAACCACCCAGAGCACCCGTGTTAAACCAAAACACAACTTACAGACGCAGCAACCGTTGGTTCGATCAGTTGCTCAATAGCCAACATAGTGACTGGATGTTTATAAAGTGTTTTTTTTTTTTTTTTTTTTTTTTTTTTTATAATAAATTATTATTTATTGGACTTTCCATTTAAAACAAAAAATTGTTGTGTTTCATGAATTTTTGTTTAGTTTTTATTTTAATTCTTGAATGTTTTTTATATGTATTGATATGTTAATTGAAACATGTTTTTATACAAATTATTGTAATGTGCTTATTGTTAAGAATTTATATATTTTTTTCCACAAATAATAAAAAACCACAAAAAATTTTTTCTATATTAATAATTTAATTTTAATGCTTACCCTTCTATCAATATCCTTTTAAACTATTTTAATTCAATTATTTATTAATAAATAAAAAAAAAAACCTTATTTATAAATAATACGGTAATTTTTACTGAGCTATAGGGTAATTTAAAATTTTTGCTATAAATTATCGTACTTTTTGCTTAGCCTGTCACTTATGTCCGCATTACCAGAGAGCTCAGTAATTTTTTACCAGAAATTTCAGTAAAAATTACTGTATTTTTTTCTCAGTGTAGAATTGTGAAAAAATTAATTTTTTTTATCTTATCTTAAAGTAGGTACATACAGTTATGCATGTTCTCTCAAAATTTCAGAGGGAAAGTTTCCAAGCTATAAGTTTGAAATTTTGACAGAATATCCTTTGTGTCATCCTCCATGTACCTATGGAAGGTTTTTTTTTTTTGAAATCTTCCTACTTTTCACACGGAAAACTTTTAAAACGGCCTAAATTTTGTACTTTTTATTCAAACCGCCCCCATTTTTTAAATTTCAAAAAAAAAAACCACTATAGGAATATAGCGGCTTACCTACAGATTGATAATCTGTTTTCGGATGAAAACTGTGGCCGCAATCGTGGGCACCAATAGCCGCCTTTTTTAGAGACACTTTTTTCAAAAAATTATAATAATTATCAAAAATATATAAAAATGAATAAAAAAAATATTTTTGTATTGTTAAATGGTGGTATTAATCATAAAAAAAATTCAACCCCATTCTCTCATCCTATCCGTCCAAAAGAAATTGCAAAAATTTATTACTTTTTGGCCGGTCACACAGTGATAGTACTTTAAGCAGCACAGAAATGTTACTGTTAAATACAACCATTTTCAAACAATATACCTATTATTACTTACAATGATTACAATAAATGGTTGTGTTTTTACTATTTATATCAGGTGTTCTTAAGATTCTATAACATAAAATTATTATTTAATATTGTTTCCTTAACAATTTAGTTGAGACATACTGTATATAAGAGAATATCAACTTTATCCAAGAAGTATAAATTAATATTAATTTATCCAACAAAAAGTCAAATAAATTAAAAGTTGTTCCAAGGTATTGATTGATATTCAAGCATTTGATTTGATCAAAATGTAAACAAATCATGCGAATATTAGTTATTTAATAAATCATATTTAAATATGTAACTAATATTCAACTCGCGAACTTAGAGAGGTATGTGGATGGAGTTATATACCGGGGGTTTTCGTAGGTATATTATATGTTGTAGTTTAATTTAATATTTGTTCAGTTATTTACCAACCCATACGTCATTGGTGATGATATACAATTTTAAAATTTTTGACATATTAATTGTAATAACTATAACTGAAATATGATTTAATATTATTATAGTAACTATCGTTTGTTATATTATACGTATATAGTAAACCACGTTATAAACATATTGGTATGTATTACATATTTACACTACTGTTCAAAACAAATCAAACAAAACAATAATATTCAAAGTACCATTTAACAAAGCAAGTATTGTGCGAATAAAATTTTATACAAAGATATCAGTTTTCAAACCAAATTGTTCACAAGTTATCGTGCTTTTTTGCAAATTCGTCAGGAGTGCTACCTATATCTTATCTTGAAATAACAATACGAAATTTTCCTTCCCAAAATTTAAAGTTCTCCTAAATTCTACACGTGACCTATGAAAAAAGTTTTACCTTTAAATAACGGAAACCCTTTGTAACATCTATCGCACAAGTTTCATCTCTTTTTATCGGTAAGGTCCAGAAAAAAGTTATTTGATTCTTTAAAAAAGTTAAGAGTTACTATAATCTATCTGCATTTTATGCCTCAGTAGCTAAACTAAAATCGACTTAAACTTCGCAAGAATGTAGTCGGATTTCGAAAAGACTATTACAGAAAAAAATTTTTTTTGAGAGAAACTGTATTTATAAGGGAACGAATGAAATATAATAAAATTGACTGTTTAAAAAATTACTAATTTCAGTTTTTCGTAATGTTGAAAGGGAGTACGAAAAATGACAGTATACTATTTGTCACAAGAAATTTTCTGACGGTCACGGGTAAATATATTTAAAACGAAATCATAATTGTTTATACATTAAGGAAAAAAAAAACCTTCTGTAGTGTTTGATCAATACTGACAAGTAAACTTAAAATTACTGTAGGTATTCGAATTGTTTTGCTTAGAGCTGTATGTTATAGATAGGATAGCTAAAATCATATCGATAAAATTACCGCTGTCATATTTATGTACAAATATTGATATCTGCATGATATGCTATTTAGAATAAATAATAACTTATACTATTAAATTATTTCGAAAATGATTGGATAATATTTGTGTACTTTTCAATTGTGAACAACCACCACAAACGGAATAAACCAAATGTGAGGGTTAAATATATATTAATTTTTTCTATTTTCATAATAATTTTTGAAAAGTTTATTTAAATAAATTATTATAAAAGAAATTATGTTTTAAAAAATGTAAAAAATATTCATATGTACCTATAGGAACGAACACTTAACAAATTGTAAATGTTTTTTCGTATAGATATATTGAGGTGGTTTCTCTAGTTTGTTAAACTATTCAGAAAATTTTAGAAACATTGAAAGGAATGAATGCGAGAAAATAATTAAGAACTCTTTGATATGTAAATTTAAAACAAAACAATATTTCAGAAAGTTAACAAAATTTAAAAATTGTAGAATGTATATGAATTTGCTGTAAAATATTCAGTTTTTGTTTTATTTCTGAATTAATTTCATTCGCCTACAATAATTAGTTAGTTGGCAGGGGGACATCCATAAAACGCCTCACGAAAAATCCACACAGTTGTAACCCCTCTTTTTGTCACACTGCGTCAGATTTCTTTCAACCTCCTACCTAGTAATACGTCAGAAAACCTAGACCCTTCCACAATTTTACTTATTCATAGAATTTTCGTATATCCAACTAAGGCAAAATTAATGAAATTCATGTAGATGAGCAAACGTTACGTCACGTTTGCTCGAACCCCCTCCTATTCATCGTTGTCTAGGCAGATGGCTCCTAAGTTTCTTCGTGACAGGGAGGGGAAGAGGAACTTCAAAGGTGTGACCTAACGAAACGTCTAAGGTAGCGGTTACACTGGATACGAATTCATCCGAAAATTTATTCGTACAAATTCGTACGAGTTTATCCGAGTTAATACGAATTAAACAAACGCATACATTTAGACATGCGTGGTTACATTGCTTACGACTCTTTCGTACGAGCTTGTACGACTTTTTGATACGGCCAAAATATTTTGTTTTTTGATGCGAATTCGTACGAAAAAATTGACAGAGTTAGAAAAAATAATCATTTTTGCTGAACAAAGGTGGTTTTTAAGGGATAAAAAACATAAATACTGTCATAATAGAAAGTTAAATAAAAAATTGTGGAATGAGGTGGCAGAGGAAATGTTCAGATAATTTTTTAATTAAATATATTACCATATAACAAAACTAACCTAACCTAACAAAAGCATTTTAAGTATGTGTAATGAAAAATAATTAACTAACTATTGAAGCTGAAATTCAGTAGATTTTAAAATATACACAGTAAAAAACATTTGTGTTTGCGTACAAAAAAACCAGTGGTTAAAATCTTTGTGTCAAATAAGTAACAAAACCCTGTGTTAATGTAACATTTCGTGTTTGTGTTAAATTAAAATATTAACACAAACTTCGATTTAACAGAATAAAAATGTTAACCTGTTTTTAACAACACAGAACTGGCACAAGATTTGTGTAGAGAAAAAAAATGTTATAAGTGTCAATCGAAATATACGAAATACGAAATATATTTTTTCTAAAAACGGTACAATATTTTACAAAATTTTAATGTAATTACAATACTTCACTTAAATCTAGGTACCTACAACTAGTGCTTAACCCTGACCTAACATGTACAATCTAAGTAATACAATACATGAAAATACTTAATTATTAATGACTCTATACAAAGGAAAATTTTCAAAAAACCTTCAAACATGAATAATTATAAAAACTTAACCTAAACACACTTACGCGCACACTTTCTCTTCACTTACTTCGTCCGCACGTACACATTTGACCACCCCCCGGGGCCGAGGGCAGTCACGGTGGGGAGATATCCTTCGGCAGGATGAACTTCTTGCTCCGCTTGGACAGCGTCTTCGAAGGCAGGAACATGTCAGCAATTCGGTCGTTGTGGTGAAGACGGCATCTGGCCAGGTGACGTTAATGATGTTCAAAGCGCTCTATTAGTTGCGATGTTAAATCTCAACCATAAAGGCGAGAAAAGTGTTGTTGGCCCCCGACAATGACAAAGTCAGAATTTGCTCGGTTGTTTGACTCGATCCAGCTTTGGAATTACATATTTAATTTCCGTTTGATCTTGTCGCCTAACCATCAGTGTTGCCAATTTAGTGGTTTTACCACTGAAACTAGTGGTTTTGAACGTACCACAGTGGGGAAAATTTTTTTCTAGTGGATTGTGGTTTTCAGCGTTACCATCTTAGTGATTTTAGCACTAAAACTGCTGGTTATTTCATTATTAATTTATATAATATTGTTCTATTTTTCTATTTTGTTATAATTAAATTATAAAAATTTTTATTTAAAAAAAGTTTTTTTTTTGCTTGTCGATGAAGAGCTAGTGGTTTTTAGTGGTTTTTTAACGGTTTCATAGTCGAATCTAGTGGTCTCTGGGAAAAAAAGTTGGCAACACTGCTAACCATGCGTTCTCCGACTCTCCCCTTGTCCGATGCAACTAATTTTATTTTGTTTTTGTCTTTGTAGTGTCAATCTCTTTTAGAATATATATGTACCCAAATGTATATAATAAAAAACATGAGAGTAGTTCTTATTATTAAACAAAACCGAAACATTATAAGTTTTTTCAGTTATTGACGAATATAGTTTTATTAAACGTTTAAAAATGAAACAATTTCCTTACATTTTGAGGTTATATTGTTACAGATTCAGTTAAAAAAATCATGTAACCTTACGGGATTGTATCATGTAATATACATTTTCGTAAGCTTACATGATTTTTTCTAACTGAACCTGTAACAAAATAACCTTAAAATGTAAAAAAATTGTTTCATTTTTAAACGTTTAATAAAACTGTATTCGTTAATAACTGAAAAAAATTACAATTTTTCGGTTTTGTTTAATAATAAAAACTAGTCTCATCTTTTTTATTATATATATGTTGGTATATATACATGGAAACAAATAAGAATTTTTTCAAAGTACTGACTTACTTCGAGTTCTTTCAATCTCATTTATAATAAATGATAATAATATTTGAACAAAATCGTCATAATTTTTGACGATTTTCAAATATCTTAAGCGGAACAGCGGGTGAATATAAAAGTTTAACAACTCTAACTCTGAGAAATCTAAAAAATTAACACAAAATGTATGTCTTTCTTGCTCCTCTTCTGTGTTAAATTATTGACACAAATCTTGTGTATGGATTTGACACATATGCTTTGTGTTAAAATAACACAAAAAATTGAGTGGACCGTTCTCTGGACATGTGAAATGTGTTAATTTTAACACAAATTTTTTCACAGTGTAATTGAATGCGACTTGTGACATGTTCAAGTACTCTAAAAATTTCTGTTCGTCTTGAAAAATTTCTTCGAAGCAATTCCAGAACTCAGCTTTTTTTGCTCTACATGAATAACGAATAATCGTTTATCCAGAATTGTTTGTTTTCTATAGTTAGAAATTTTGAAAACGACGATTCTAATAAATAAGATTCGGTAGCTGGATCCATTGTCTAATATCATGCAATATGTATTAACATTTTCAGTTTAAATTTAAATACGAATTCGTATTACGATTCCGTTTCCAATGTAACCACACAGTCGTACGAATGAATTTCGTACGAGCTCGTACGAATCAATTTTCGTACGAATTCGGATCCAATTTAATCGGAGCCTAAAACAACTACATACATACATCAATTTTATTACTTCTACATCAATTCTCATTTTATTAACTTAGTGAAAATAAACCGCCCAAGAATAATAACAATTTAATATTACATAAGAGTGGAAAATTAATTAGGGAAAGGGATCGGTTTTGTGGTGTAGCTATTATTGGGTTAGTGTGTTAAGCAAAATGTGTTGAAACGTAACGAAGGGGCAGGAAGGATCAAAAAGAAATAGACGTATTTTACGAATGGTCCGCAAGAAATTTTCTTTGATCCAAATCATATCAAACAACTTTCTTAACTTAAAATTTTGAGAAACCAAGCCGCGAATAATTTTTAATTGTAGGAATAATATACGAATAAATTTTTGAGCGACTCTTGGAATAAATATTTTCATACTATTCAGATTATGTAAAAAATAAAAAATAGAAGAGATTCTTTTTCTCTAATGACTAGCTCATTTCTTTTAATAGTCAACTTTTCTTAACCACTATAAAAAAAAATATAATTAACATACGATCAAAAAAAAATCTAACGGTAAATTTTCATCGTTTGAATCAATGTTTGCAATAAGACTGTTTTGTTTGATGTTTATGTTAGTGAAGAAAAATAAGTAAAATTAAACATTACTATGAGTTTATGAAGCATTTAATAATAAAATGTGGAAGAAAGGTATGGTTGGGGGCGGCATACCTAACTCTAAATAATACGAGACCACCCCATACACGTCCACGTCGTGATATAATATTGGGGGAAAGAATATACATGGATAAATATGATGGACAGACAGTCAGACAGTGAGAAGAAGAAAATAGCCTCATTCATTCATTTATTTAGTCAGTAGGGGGGTGCGGGTAAGGGTAGGTGAGTGGCGGGTTCGGTATAGCTTCTAGCTCTTCTAGTAAGTAAGCTACTTGCTCATCATTAGCGCAAGTAAAGTGTGGAGAGAATGAAATGAAAACCTCTTGATAATTGGCCAAGCGTTTCTTTTTTTTATTCATTATACAATTCTGATTAGGTCAGTAAAATCAATTCAAGCATTTCAAATGTAGGTATCTATCGGCAGACGAGATATACGTAGGTAGGTACATATCTTTACCGGGATAATTTTCTATTACACAGTGAATATATAGGATGAGTCAAGAATTATATATTTGAATATAAAATGTGTATAATTTCAAATTAATAGAAAAAAATTGGATTCGTTTAAATCGTTGTCAAATGAGCAATTGTATTATAAGAATTCCTCAAATTTTGATGTTCTCCGGAAATTTAAAAACCGGCAATTATAAATATGTCTGTTCCTGTGGAATTTGTTACACGGGTCAGACTGGGAGAAAATTTATTACCAGGTTCAATGAACATTTGTCAGCCATAAGATCAGCAAACACAAGAAATCATTCCGCCATAGCTCAGCACATTATTGATACTGATCACTTATAGTGAAACCTTATGAATCATTTGGAAACTCTTAGAATGGCACAAGATGTAATTCTGGACATCCCTATTCTGAGCGAAACTTCTTAACTGTACGATTTCAGTACGTCACTGCATATTGTTCAGCTCATGCGCGATCTGTTTTGAGCTTCATCATCTGTTTCAGTCTAAGTACATGTTTGTCGGCGGTCATTTGCTTATTGATCGTTTTGCTTTGTGTAATTTCATCCGTTGTTAACAATTTCCATAATGTTGATTTTTACTACAATTTTGTTATTCTGTGATATTTGATTTCAAATTGTGATTTTGTCAGGGTTTTCTTCTAATTTTTAAAATTTTTTCTTTTATTTTTTATTGTTCAACGTTTTTTCGCATTTTATTTAAAATGTATTCTATAAATTTATCAATTCATTGTGTTTCAGATAATTTCTTTGTCTGATGTTTGGGCGTGGTATTTTCGTATTTTCTTTGTGTTTAAACCTCTATAAAGCTATTGGCGGATAAGCATGGGTAGAAGTGCCCCCGCACGAATTGTGTTGGTTTTTTTTTCTGCTAACTGCTTTCGATATAAGATTAAAATTATTTTTTGAAAATCAAAAAAAATTTATAACTTTTAGTGGCTTGACGGATCTGGCTGGAATTTTTTATGTTTTAGATACCTCTATCGTGTATCTCAGAAAAAGTTATTAGCTTCAAAAAAAAATTATAACCCCCCCCCCCCCCCCAAAAAAAAAAATTGTTTAACTTTTCAATATTTTTTTTCATCAACTTGTAGCTATGGTACAATTACTAAAATTTTTTTGCAGGCTTCCTACTATGATCAATATAACATAATTTTTTCAGATTTTTTCTCCGGGTGCGCCAGAGTTAAAAAAAATAAAATGTCCAAAAAGATTTTTTTTCAGGTTATGTTCGTTGTACAATCACCAAAATATTTCTACAGGCTTCTCACTATGATTGATAGAACATATAATTTTTCCAGAATTTTTTTCCGGGTGCATCATAGTTAAAAAAAAATTTGTCCGAGAATATTTTTTTAGAGATAGGTATAGGCTTCCGGGTACTCAATCAATTGGAAATCGTTTGCAAATTTTGAATATGTTCATAAAAACATTTTCGATTGCTTAGTTTTCGAAAAAAATAAAATGGTCGACTAATTCGACTAATGGTCGACGAAATCTACATTTATTCCACATCAAAATTTATTTGACCTGTTTTTGCTCAATGTCCTAATATTAAGTCTAGTGGTAGTTAACTAGGGCGTCGAATAGTCGTACTACATAGTTTAAGACAATTAGAATAACGTAGAAATGAAATTCTCGAATTCAAAATAAAGTTTGAGCAACATTGGAGAGGGGGTGAGTCACCCTCTTAAATTACATACTAGTTTACATACATTAATTTTTGCTATTAACAACTGACAGTGTGTAATGATGTCACAATAAGTACTTCTGAAATTGGACTATCGTTATAAGGTTTTTATTAGGTTTCCATTCACTTTGAAAATATCGTTATTTTCGGTATCAATAATTTTCGATAACGAAAACTATTATAATATCCATTAGATTAAAAAGCAAACTTAATGAAAACCTTGTACATGCAATAGTCCAACTTTAGAACCACTTATTGTGACATTATTACCCACCTTCAGTGTGTTAATAGTAAAAATTAGTGTATATAAACTAGTAAAGTGGAGCTTCATTAAAGTTAAGAAAAATTTGGTAAACTTTAGTGAAACTAAACTTTAGTGAAGCAGATTGAGATCAGTGGCGGTCATTTAATACATGATCGGGACTAAATAATAATGTAAGTCATAGGTGACGTACAAGAGCAAAATAATTTAGATTCCAGTGGATTAATTGGATTTTATACTAATGTATAAATTTCATTGAAAATATTGCTGTTATAGAAAGTTTTTCGTTATTAGATATGTCTGCTGCAGAAATTTTTTTTTCTTGATCGGGCAATTGACAAGCGCCGTATCTATTTTTCAATCTATATAAGCAACTACGATTTGCTTTGGATTACCCAAATTCTCCGAATTGGTTATTAAGTATCTGGTATTCAAGTATTCTGGTATTTATTATTTAAATTTATTTATTATGTTAAGTGAAGAACTGAATTGAATAAGTAGCCTTCAATCAAATCACTCACTTTGTATATATCTGAACAAAATTTTCAAAATTCTAGAATTCAACATTATAAAATTCTTTTTGGATAGAGAAATATTTTGATTAAAAAACACCACTGATTTGTTTACGTTTTATGTTTTTATGTTTTACGAATTTATAATTTATGACATTATAGTTCAGCTCATAACTAATCTTAGTTGTGTCATGAAAAATATGTAACTAATATCATTTTGCTTTGTTTTTGTTATATCTATATTGTTCGATTTTTCACATTGAATAAACATACTTAGTAACATTTATGAACTTTAAGTTACAAACGAAGTTTTGAAAATCAGCAGAGAAAAGTTTAAATTTGAATACTCTTATGACATCCAAACCAATTTCTTTAAATAAAATGTAATTATTTTTTTACTAAGCATATAGTTTTTGTAGAATTTATAATATCTTTATCTTAAAAATGTATAATGTAATAATATTGTTTCTTTCTATTTCTATAAAATCCTCTTAACTTTAGTGAGAAAAAAGTGACGTCACTTAACAAAACTGATGTTAACCTAACTGAAGCTCTACTGTATGTAATTTAAGAGGGTGACTCACCCCCTCTCCAGTGTTGCTTAAACTGAATTTAGAATTCGAGAATTTCATTTCTACGTTATTCTAATTGTCTTAAACTATTTTCCATGAAGAAGAACTTCTTGAACTACCCAAATAGTACGACTATTCGATACAGTCACGCCCTAGTTAACTAGCCCAAAACTTAATATTAGGACATTGAGCAAAATCAGGTCAAATAAATTCTTTGATGTAGATTTCAAATCTGTACAAAAAATTTTTATATTGTTTATATTTCACCGCCTTTTTGCAAAATTAACCCCCAAATTTTAACCCCGAACCACCCCTGTTAATGTAATTTGAACAAATTGCATATAAAAAAGAGCAATATTGCCAATTTAAACTTTTGCTCTATCTCTTACTGTTTTTGAGATATTTGAAAAATTAAATTTTTAGCCTAATTTTTGAAGGACAATTTCACCCCTTCAAACCGTTTTTCCACAGATAAAAAAATACGTGTCGCTTAGTTTTTCGTGTTCTGAAACATATTTAAGTTTCATCAAAATCGATAGGTCCGGTCTCAGGTCCTTTGCTTGTTAGTATAAGCGCTTCAGTGGGTAATGTGCTTCACCTAGGTAATTTCAAAACGTGTTTTAAATTTGGCGCCAGTGTGCACTTCAACAAACCGTCGTACTGTTATAGTTGCTGTTTAAACAAATGTGTGCAAATTTTTATTTGTTTTACCACAGAACAAGGAAAGGTATATAATATAGTGAAGGAAGGGGCATTTTCTAAAATACTGTGCAACATTTATGTGCATATTATAAATGATGTCATTTGTAGTTAATTAAGGGTAGCGCTGATGATAAAAGTCGTCATTCAAGTTACTGATGTTTTTTACTTATTAACAATGCTCACAGTTTCCCTCGTATTATAGAAAAACCATACTGATTGTACCCAAAGTCATACCTGCTGTGTGGTCTATCTATAACGCGAGAGAAACTGTAAGCATTGTCAATAAGTTAAAACGTCAATAACTCCAGTAACAACTGTACAATTCAAACATTGCCATTGATCTTAAAACAGTATATACGCTTTTTATTATGATTAATGCAGAGAAACCATAAGCGATCAGTTGATTATTTTGAATATTTGTTTTATTTGATTCAATGGTCAATTTCTTAAAAATACTGTTTGACTCTTTTATCAGTTAATTTTCTTTAATTAGTTTGGATCCATGAAAACGTTCAACTTTAATTTTTATTCTAATTTGCATTTCAAATCGAATTAATCAAATTGTAATTAAAAAATAAGTTAAGTACTAAACTCATACAATGTGATAATTTAGAAGTGTAATAGCTATGTTATGTACGTAGGATTTTTTTAACCCTTTCGAACCTGAGTCATATGATCGTGAGTTCGAAATTTAAAAAATTAAAAATCCGCGCGTAATCAGTTTCTACGCACCAAACCGAAATCGCATGATCGTGAGTTCGTCAAGCAACCAATGAGAAATCGGTCTCGCGGCAAACGCTAGTAGTTGTCACGTGCGGGCCTTGCAATTATATTACACCAAAAATCTTAAAAATTACGTTTATGTAAGAAAAAAAAATCTCAGGTCTGAAAGGGTTAAAGGGGATACGTTTCATTGAAGATATGTAAAAGCGTCTCGGAATGCTTTAGTAAAGTGTGTCTGGGCATTAAAATCACTTTTATAGAGTTTTTAATATAATTTGTTTGTATTTTTCCTAGAAAATGAGCAAAAATAAGAAGCTTTTGCTATAAAAATCACGAAATTTTTATTGAAAAAATGATTGATTTGACAGAATATGTATTTATTTTGCAGGTAGGTGATTATTTTTAAGAACACTCTGTAGATACTTAAAATATATTATTAGTATAACGTAAACAAATCATTGATTAAAAAAAATATTCAATTTTGCAATTTTTTTATGTTGGATTTTTTCATTGAATTTATTTATGTTAATAAGCGTTTTCGTTTTATACAGGTTCTAATTTTTATTATTAAAAATCATACATAATATATTGGATATAAATTTTCTTATAAGTACTTATAAAAAATATTTATGGATTGAAAAAATTAAATATACTTAACCATATAGATTATCTAAAGGTAATTAATTTTAATATTGAAATTTTTTAGTAATTTATTCTTAACAAATCAAATTATTTTCAAAATGAAAGAATTTCGAATTATTTTGAGCTTCGAAATATTTAATAAATTTCAGGAACTTTGAATAATCATCGATTTTTGGATACATTTACTATAGGTCATTTTTCAATTCGTTAAATTTATTCAATTATTATTATTTTTTTTTATTAGTCGAATTTTCCAACTAAACTTTTTAAAAATTTTAAAAAAAAAATTAAACCTTATAATTACTTAATAAAATAAAATTTCTTTCAGTATATATCAAATTGAACAATGTGCCTTGGGTGACGCACATTGGTATAAAAACTATAATTTATGGTATTTTACTTGTATAATTTTAAGAATAATTTTAAATAGTAAAATGTACAAAAATTTTATATATAGACTAACACATTCAAAAATGTAGATAATTTTTAAGGTAAACAGATATTAATTTAATTGTATTATATATTAACTAAACCTTGTCAAATATATATTGAAAAATACTCCTAATATCATCATTGTAAAATATCACCAATTCCACCGAACTCTAACATAATTTAATATTTAATTAATGTATAACTTCTTGAAAAACAAACAAAATACATAATTTAAGTAAATTTTACGCCTTTCTGTAATCATATGTGAAGAAAAGGATACAAATGTTGATAAATTAATAGGCTGTGACGCTGTAGGCGCTGACGGTGAAGAAAATTACATCCACATATTATATATGTATATATGTATATAATGCTTAACATGTGTGTACGTTGTTTGTAAAATGTTTTCGAAGCCACAACAGTTAAACGGGTAAAGCCTTTAAATTATCGGAATTTCCTCCCACGATGTAGACATATGAACACGTTAACTTGTTATATACCTATATGTATGTACTCATAGGTAGTTTGTATATTTACGTAAACTTGTGTAAGTGTGTAAGGCGATAGTGAATTGGTTGTTGGAGTAAGAAGAAAGTTAGAAACAAAAGATGGATAGAAAACAGGAAGATAAAATTAACGTACTATTAAATTTGCATTAATAAATTAAAATAATCAATTTGCCCAGATTATTTTGACAATTATTAAATTAAAAACACCACTTCTTTTTTTTAACCTATAAACCTACAGTAGCCGTCCAAGTTAGTCACTTCCGAGATAGTCACACTTCGAGTGAAATAGACATACACATACGTCATCCACATACTATGTTTGCTCTTGTCTATACGCACATCACAGTCACATGTAATAGGTAATACTCACTACATACATCACATACATACTCTGTGTACCTCCGTGTGTTATCTTGTGAGGTAGGTACTACCGTGTAATGTGTGTCGTGTGTGATACGTATTGTACATAATTTATTATATTAGTCTAGAACAGTGTTGGTCAGATGTTAGTTATATAACTAATAATTATAAACTAATAACTAAATTATTCTTTTGTAGCTAATAACTAATAAGCAATAACTGAAAAAATTTAGTTATTAGTTATAACGAATAACTAATTTAGTTTTTAGTTTCAGTTATTAGTTATAACTAATAACTAATATTATTGGAACGTTAGTAGTTTACTGAAATTATCGTAGGAGATAAAAAAAGTCAGGATTTTGATAATGAAAAGTATAATTTAGCAGGTGTGATATATTTCGAAGAATACTTTCTTACCTTATTTGTCCATTTTGAAAATATCGTTATTTTCGATATCGATAATTTTCGATAACGAAAACTATATTTTTAATATGTTTGGAATACCTATAACTTGCTTCACTTAAGGCTTCAAAACTTTCGTTATTTTTTTTTGTTACGAATACATTTTATGAGATTTAGAGTATTTACAACAAAAGACAATTACGAAAAGTAACGAAAAGTATTTTTTTTAAAATAGTCTTGCTTACCAGATAAGTGGAAATAGGTAATGGAGCCTAAATTAGTAATCAATTTATGGATAAGTGTTTATAATTTATTTACTCAATTTGTGGTATGATTCATTGTCGATAATTTTCGTTTGATAACGACAAAAAGGTTTTAAGGTATGTCTACAAATAATGATATCGCCGCAGTAATTTTGGAATAATAGAGAAAGACAGTCCCTTCAAGTAAATTACTGTTTTAAAATTTAAACAATATATTATGTTCTCCTAATACCAATTAAAAAATTTTACAAAAAGGGAAAGGGTTTGGATGTCCTGGATTTTATTGTGTATTGGGACTCCTTTTTTTTAATATTCAAGTAACAAAAAAACACTCTACTCGACCAGGCCTTTCAGTTTGGTTCATATTGCTGTTGCTGTAAAATTTAGTTGATTGATGCCAACATTGGTCTAGAGGAGGACACTGGTCAGAGGTGGACACAGGGACATATAACTAAACATTTACCCCACCTGATAGACTCCTATGACTTCCAAGATAGTCACTAGAGGAACATTTGTGTGACTATCTTGAACGGCTACTGTAGATAAATCATAACATTAAAATGCTTTATTAACTTTAGTAGGATAAAATAATTTGAATATTATAAATTTTAACCTTCCGTTTAAAGCTTCAAACGCATTGAAAAGCATTGAAAAAGAGTGTGTGCAATTCTACTTTA
This sequence comes from Brachynemurus nebulosus, assembly GCA_035578155.1. NCBI lineage: Eukaryota > Metazoa > Arthropoda > Insecta > Neuroptera > Myrmeleontidae > Brachynemurus > Brachynemurus nebulosus. The sequence continues at coordinate 5,475,813 of JAPWDM010000018.1, read as the reverse complement.
ATATTCGCTTAAACTGCACTCACTAGAGGAAAGGAAGGGCTTACATAAGGATGTGGAAAGGACGTAGTAAAGTTTCGCTTATACAAGTTAAAGCCAATAAAATGTTAACACAGTGGTGTTTTAGATATACAAACACTAGACTAGATAATTAATTGGAACACACCGGGAAAAATATATGGGTCTAAATATAGAAAACTCTTCCGCAAGGACGAACAACACCCCCCCCCCCTCAAGAAAAACCTTTTGTCATATATAAATATGCATAAATTTTTGTAAAAATACATTGATTTTATCATGCTACACTACACTCAAAATAAGGCCAGGGTAACGTTTGAGAGTAAGTACTAGTGTTGAGCAAATTTAGTCTTGATCTTGCAGTCAAAAAATGTAAGACCAAGACCAAGACTATGTATACCAAGAGCAAGGCCAAGACCAAGACTATAAGTATGGCTGCAAGACCAATACCAAGACTCAAGTGAGCAAGACCAAGACAAAAGCAAGAAATAAGCAGGACTTTTGCTAAACTATTTAAATAGTTTGAAAGTATAATTAATACCGTAAAGAGAGAATTCTGATTTTAGAAGGAAAAAATTCGCTAATAAAAAAAATGCAAGATAGTGCAAGATTTTTTAGCAACACCACGACCAAGACCAAGACCCAGACTGCATTTTGCAAGACCAAGACCAAGGCCAAGACTCAGACTGCTCTAGCAAGACCAAGACCAAGATTCTTAATACAAGAACAAGACCAAGACCAAGACTTGGCAGTCTTGGTCTGGGTCTTGCATTTGCTCATCACTAGCAAGTACTACACTAAATTTTTTTATTTTCTGCATATTTTAGGAGTTATTATTTGTAATGTACTTACTTATATTACAAATTAGTGTGGTGTGAACAAGTTATCAAGACATTTCAAGTTACAAGACTTACAAGTAAACGTCCCGAGGCCGGACCTATCGATTTTGATGAAACTTAGATATGTTGTAAAACACTAAAAAATAAGCGACACGTATTTTTCTTTATCGGCGGAAAAACGGTTTGAAGGGGTGAAATCGCCCTCCAAAAATTGGGGTAAAAATTTAATTTTTTAAATATCTCGAAAACGGTAAGAGATAGAGCAAAAGTCTAAATTGGCGATATTGCTCTTTTTTAAAGAGCTATCTATTGGTATACAATTTGTTCAAATTGTGTCAACAGGGGTGGCTAGGGGTTAAAATTTAGGGGTTAATTTTGCAAAAAGGGGGTGAAAATTAAACAATATAAAAATTTTGTTTACAGATTTGAAATCTACGTCAAAAAATCTAATTCACCTGTTTTTGCTCAATGTCCTAATATTAAGTCTAGGGGTAGTTAACTAGGGGGTGACTGTGTCGAATAGTCGTACTACTTGGGTAGTTTAACAAGTTTTTCTTCATGGAAAATAGTTTAAGACATTTAGAATAACGTAGAAATGAAATTTTCGATTTCAAAATTCAGTTTGAGCAACATTCGAGAGGGGGTGAGTCACCCTCTTAAATTACATATTAGTTAACATACACTCATTTTTAATATTAACACACTGACAGTGGGTAATAATGTCACAATATGTGGTTCTGAAGTTGGACTGTCGTATGTAAGGTTTTCATAAGGTTTGTTTTTTAATGGATGTTATAGTTTTCGTTATCGAAAGTTATCGATACCGAAAATAACGATATTTTGAAAATGAATGGAAACCTAATAAAAACCTTACATGCGATAGTCCAACTTCAGAACCACTTATTGTGACATTATTACCCACTGTCAGTGTGTTAATATTAAAAATGAGTGTATGTGTGTTAACTAATATGTAATTTAAGAGGGTGACTCACCCCCTCTCCAATGTTGATCAAACTGAATTTTGAAATCGAAAATTTCATTTCTACGTTATTCTAAATGTCTTAAACTATTTTCCATGAAGAAAAACTTCTTAAACTACCCAAGTAGTACGACTATTCGATACAGTCACCCCCTAGTTAACTACCCCTAGACTTAATATTAATTAGGACATTGAGCAAAAACAGGTCAATTAGATTTTTTGACGTAGATTTCAAATCTGTAAACAAAATTTTTATATTGTTTAATTTTCACCCCCTTTTCGTAAAGTTAACCCCTAAATTTAAAAAAGAGCAATATCGCCAATTTAAACTTTTGCTCTATCTCTTACCGTTTTCGAGATATTTAAAAAATTAAATTTTTAGCCCCAATTTTTGGAGGGCGATTTCACCCCTTTAAACCGTTTTTTCCGCCGATAAAGAAAAATACGTGTCGCTTATTCTTTAGTGTTCTACAACATATCTAAGTTTCATCAAAATCGATAGGTCCGGCCTCGGGACGTTTACTTGTTAATGATATCCCAATTAATGAGGGAAATGATTTCAAACTCAAAGAACAAGAATTTCAAAACAACAAGAACTCTATTTAAAAATTTTTTTTTAATACTTAAGATGAAGATTCATCATGTAAATCTCGTAACAGTGAATTATTTAACTTTACTTAAAATTAAATAATTCCTTTTAAACCGTTCTGTCATGCTTACGAAAGTGTGGATATGTAACTAAATTACATTATCGGTCGGACAACGACATTTCATATTACAAACACTAATTGTATTACAATTAATTGCGGAAATGGTTCCGGCTACAGAAATCAAATTTAAAATTAAAAAATTACTTTTAAGAAGTTCTCTAATGATTAGGAAAATTTTAATATTCAATTGAATTTTAACGTAGAGCAAATGGTCGGAAAACGACATTTTATATTACAAGGCCTAATGATATTACAGTTGGAATGGAAATGATTGCAGGCTACCAAAACTATATTTAAAATTAAAGAATTGCATTTAAACATTTCTGTAATGCTGAAAAAATTATCGATAAGTATTTATCTGAACTACGTGGTAGACTAAACGATCGCAAAACGACATTTTATATCACACGACTAAATGTCATTCCATTTAATGGCGAAGTGATTCCAGGCAGCAAGAATTCTGTTTAAAATACAAAAATTACTTTTATACATTTCTCCGATGCTTAAAAAAATGTCGATATTTATCTGAATTATACGGTCGATAAAATGGTCGGAAAACGACATTTTATATTACACGTAATGTTATTCTAATTAATGGCGGGAATGATTCCAGGCTACAATAATTCTATTTAAATTTAAAGAATTCCATTTAAACTTTCCTCTAATGTTTAAGAAGGTGTCAGAAGCATTTTTCTAAATTATACGGTAGACCAATTTATCGGAGAACGACATTTCATATTACACCAACTAATTTAAAAAAAAAGTGAACTATGAAATGACAATTTTCTACCTCTGTTGTAAAAAGCATTTGATTATTTATTACTTATATTCCGAATTAACTCTAGTAAGAATAAAATATAACAAGTAAGGAGTGAAATTGTAAACGATAAGAAACGAATAACAAATCTGAATATGTGAAATACATTTATGCATGTATATTAATATTTTGAAGGACCTGAATAAGTTGAACTTATAATACACCAGATAGGATAAAGAGACAACCGACCGAATGGTCATATAGAATCACCCATCCACCCGTTAGTCACTCAGTCAGTCTATACGTATCCATCCTTTGTGACTCCTTAAGTTCCCACCCTTCCTCCTTTGTGTTTGTGTTAAGACAGAATACAGGGTGAATTAATTAGATTAAAAAAATTATTATTGAAGTTATGGTCCATTTCAGTTAAATTTAACCATGCTTCATCACTTATTAATTTAAATAATTTCCATTTTCTTGGCTTTATTTCTTTCATTATTGCACTTACGTAAATTTTAAAATTGCAGCTTGTTACAAGAATTATTTAATTTTTTAACTTTGACTCATGATCAATTGTATTTGAAATAGGGTATATTTATTTATAAAATTATTCAAGATTTTTTTTTATATTATTCACTCTCAAAACAATTTCTTTGTCCAAAGATTAAAAATTTTTTGTGTTTTTTTTCTTTGAAAAAAAATATTTCTTTGGATCAAAGAAAACATTTTTTTGATTTGAAGAAATATTTTTTGGAATTTTTTTTAGTAGTCAAAAATATTTCTTTGAATCATATAAATAAATAAATAAATAAATAAATAAATATGTAAATATTTTTTTGATTCAAAGAAAAAAAATTTTAAAGAAATTTTTAATCTTTGAACAAACAAATTGTTTTGAGAGTGTTGTTATACTTACATAGGTATAATAGAATTTGGGTAAATCGTTGATAAACCGAAAGTGTACACCCTCCAATCTGTAAATAAACGACAACAACCGGTGAAAAGTTTCTATTACTATTTATTCATAATTTAGTCAGTTTTTTATACGGAATGTACTTTTAATAATTTAACTAATTTTTGGTAAGGAATGTGTCTTAGGTAAATTATATACCTAGTTACTGTAATTTAAGTAAAGATAAGTTACATTCCTGAAACCATTTTTTTGATTGTTTACCTTTGAACCAAAAAGTTATTTTAATATTTTAAAAACAATATTTTTCTGAAATAAAGAAATATCTGCTTAATTTTTTTTAGTAGCCAAAGAAATGCTTTTGAATCAAATAAAATATTCTTTGTTTTGAAACAATAAAATACTTTTTTGATTTGAATAAAAACAATCAAAAAAATTTTTAATTTTTGAACAATCAAATCGTTTTAAGAGTATAAAAATAACTAAATAAGTATATATAATAAATAAAAATTGAAAATTCGGTCGAATATGGATACTTGTTTACATTTAGTGCATTGAGGCGCACTAATAACATAGGCGCTGTCCCCCTCATGCTCCACCTCCCCCTATTAATTTATAAATTAATAAATAGTAAAAGATATTTCATAATCACTTGTATTTATCACATACCTATACAAACGATTGTCTACTGTCCTCACAGATACCCCAATGGACAGATAGACAGGCAAACAGACAGAGATGTATATGAAGGTCCTATATGTTGTGAACATTGTCCTGTCGTTCTTATTGAAATTGTTATAGCCCTTGTCCTGATTCTATGTTGCGCCTTGCTGACACTAAAGTTAAGACAAGAAGACAACAAAGCAACACAACATACAGTACAAGCAAGGAATAGCCAGCCAAGAATTGAAGGATAATTTCTATACATGTATAGTTATGTGTCCATACATATAAATATCTATATTGTAAAGTACATAATATTTAGTAAAGTACATACTTAAACATCGTATTGGGTCAGTGTTTTTCGGCGGTACTGTTGTGTACAATTAAACAGGGGCCCACGTCATCTTAATTTTATCGGTCAAGTCTATATCTATCCATTAGTAAAGATGTTTAGTGTAAAGTTGTGAACAATGTTTGCAAATGTGTAAGAGGCTAGTGCGGTAGGGAAGTTCAAAATATAAATGTTCGAATTAATTTTTATGTTAGAAATTCATTTAACCCTTTCATGTGTCAGTAACAATGTTCCTTTATTTTTGAGTGTTTTCGAAATTAGCAAAATATAGCAAAATACTGCTCTTTTGTGCTTAAATTTTCTTTTACTTTGCTCACTATTGTAAGCTGCGTCATTTTATTTAGATACTGAAAATTAGATAAGTTTACCTTATTCGTGAACTACACTAAATATTTTTTAATGTTCTCGACTACTGTATATTCGATATTTTAGATTAATGAGTTTGTCTTAGAAACAATGTAATATTATTCAAAGGGCTTAGCAAAAATTAGCTACGAATTGATTTAAGCAAAAGTATTGTTATCAAAACCTAAGCTAATTGTTTTCAATTACTTTACCAAAAGAAGGAGAGAGGCAAAATAAATGCCTTTCGTTCAGTAATTTGCAATTGGTACTTAAAAACGAAAAATGGTAATTCCACCAAATTCATTTTAAGACTTCTTAAAGAGATAGGATAGGTGAAAAAAATTTTCATCCCATCTCCATCTCCACAACAAATTTTTATGCCCGGTCGTCAAAACTTGATAAATTGGCAAGCCTGCTTCTCATATTATTCACAGCTCTCCAGTTTATTATACCAAAACCCAAGAAATTTTTATCCTAAAAACATCAAGTTTGTTTGAACTATAAATTTGAGTTTTGAAACCGTAGGTATAAGTACCTACCTACTCGATGGCGAACTCGAAAATGAGCAGTGAAATGGAAATGGCAAAAGAAGGGTTTTGTTAGGCATTTCTGTTTGTTTCATTCATATACATACATCTAAATTCAACATACATGTACCTAAAATTATATAATATGTACATATATATTATTATATATAGTATTTTAGAAATTGGAAATGTATTGGGGAATGGAATTGGGGGGGGGGGGTCAAAAGGTGGTGGGTCCATTAATCTTAACCTCATCTCCAAAACTCTAACATTGCATATTCACGTCCACACATTCTACTTAATATTTCCTGTATATTATACAGTGAAACTTGTTCAAAAATTTACAAATTATAAAGTGATTTTTATGTTTAAAATGGTAAAAATGGTAAAAATCTAATACTTAATTCAAATTTTATTCAGTAGTCTTAGGCTTTGTAATTTATAATTTTATTAGGTCAGTAATAAATTATGAAGGTTAAATAATAAATTTAAATCTTTAACATTCTTTTGAAATAAGTTCAATAAATATTTAGATTTTTAAAAATCCAAAGTGAAATTAATAAATGGTTAGTAACATGTGGACAGTTATTAAATCAGTCATTTGTATTTTTAACTCAATAATTTATTTTTAAAGGGATTTCGATTACCATATCTAACTCCAGGGTCGGACCTATTTGAGGGGCTGTTCAGCAACGCTAGGAGTGGCAAATATATTTATTATTATTATGTTGCACCCCTTGGAATTAGATGAAACTTTGTATGGCAATAGAGTACATTAGAACAAAGTTACTTTACCACTCTCGGTAACTCAACGGGAAACGGGAATCCTTAAAAATAACATTGGACCGGTTTTATCCATGTTATTATCCTTAATAGCGAAGACTGGGACGTTAATAAAATGTCTAATATTGTCGAGAGTATCTGCCTTTATCTTGGTTTAGAATTACTTTCCTACATTGAGTAGTTACCAAGAGAAAAATTTTTGAAGAGAGAGTAATTTTTAGATATTTTTTTTCATTATCTTCGTAACTACTCGGTTTTGGCCGATGAAGGGTGTATAGATATAAAATACTTATAATCTCACTATACCATTCGTACACTTATTAATACAAGTTGCTCTTGGAGGCACATTGCCTATGCAAACTCGGCTATACCCTTTGACTTGTCAGTTAAAATTTTCAAAAATATAAGTGTAGTTTATGTAATTCAACCGACTTGCAGCTTTGTATGTATTATAATTTGATAAATTGAAGCCTAAAATGGCTTTTAACAAAAAGAGAATGCCGACTTCTGATTAGTGAGAAACATGTGAAGAACAGGATTATCGAATAACTGAGTATACTGAGTCAAAGTTTTAGTAAACAAAGATTATTACAAATTACTCAAGCATTTTTATATTCTCAACACCTATGAACAATGAGTGTTTGTTATAATTTTATTGAGTAATTTGCCTGTAATAGTTTTGTATGACCGAATGACTGGTCGCTACTGTTTTGTGTATAATATTATAAGAAGACGTTAGTGTTGTTCATCAGAGAAAGGTGGAGTACGGCACAGAACAGAACGGAATGGTTGGGCGTATTGAGGCGGTTGTCGGTTGTCGGTTAGAGTTTTGGAGATGACGTTTACGTAACAGGAACGAGGGACACCATGCAGGAGGTAAGTAAAATTTTCGGATGGACACGATCGTCGTTGAATTACGAAGTAGTACTCTTGGCTCGTAAGTAGAACATTGTGTGGACTTCCTTCTTCAAAACCCTTGTCTTCTTGTACACGAAATACAACAAGGGTTAGCAAGCAGCAGTAACATATACATAAGTTCTAACAACTAACAAGTGAAAATTGATGGTGTGGGTTTGGGGCGGGATGTAAGGAAATAGTGGTTATCCTTCCATGCCTTCTTTAAATATAAGGAATATATGTATATTTTAATATTTAGCCTTTATTACGTCATACCGGTTATATTACGGATTCAGGCGCATAATTTTTTCTTGATATAGTAACGGGAACACTCTGGTGTTTGTACAATTTTGACGTAAAAATAAAACAATATAGATGTAGACAATATAGAATAAAACCATTTTTGTTTTCGTCACTTAGGTTGATCTAATATAAGCATGTATTTCGGCGCTAAGCTTGATTAATTAGGCTCCTGTATAGCCATTTCTAAATTTTATTAGACCTGGCCCTTATTGTTAGAAACATTGAAAGATATTTTATTTTGGATTGAATATTATATTTTTTATATCTATTTTATACTTATATATCTTTTATATTATATACGACAGTCAGAGTATATTGTACTATGTTTAAGGGTACCTATTTAAGTTACTTTTTTTGTAAACTTAGTCCTAAGCCACCGAGAAAATTTCACAGGAAAGAAGAATTATCAATATAACTTTATAGAAATTATAATACGGTATTTTCAAGTAAGGGCAGTAAGTGTTAACCGAAACAGTCTTTATGTATGTAAAATATTATTTGTATTCCAGTGTTAGACAGATGATCAGTCGAAAATGCAAAAATTGAATTAGAGACCCTCTTGGACTTCTAATACTGTTAAACATTAATATACGATCATTTCCTTTGAAGTAATAAAAATCTACAAAGGCGCATAAACTTTTGATTATATGTATATTGTTTTGACATAAATCTTCCTTTAAAAAGTTTGCATCAAAATTTTAACTAAGGGTTAGATTTCCTGTCTTCGAACTCCAATTTCGGTAATGTATTTTGTACACTAGCCTTATCCTTAACAAATCTAATTAGAGTTATATATTCCTAGAGACAGCTTTTAATGTCATTAATCATTTTTGGTAAAAACTCAATTTATAACTGCTATTCAACTGACAATGGTTTTTCTTTATAAATAACAGTAATGTCGGGTTTCTAAATAGGTATAAGGTTTTCCCGGTAAATTATTATTTTTTATTTTTTTGATAATACTTGGTAATACAGATTTGCTTCGTTTGCTTTTAGGCCGAAAGATGTGAAAATTATGGAGGATGAGATGGATGGATAAATTTGACGGAATTATTCTGGGATTTTAGGGTTTCGAGATTCTTTCTTCGGGACCTTAAAAATGAACAACTTTATAATAGTAGCTTTTAAATCAATATTGTGTTACTTAACTTTAAATAACAAAATTCACTTGCAGGGGATATGGCATCGAGTTTCCTCGTACCTATAATACGCTTGTATAAATCTGTGAAATGTTGAATAACATTCTGTTGGTCCTGGTAATCTAAATATGGTCTAGTCCCTCAACTATCCACAAAAATTGTCTCAACGCTTTGATCATTTAGGGACCAACTCACAGAACACCTGAAAATTTCATCAAAATGGATGGAATATTTCTTGGGTTATGTGTATTTGAAGATTTTATGAATACACAGATAGACAGACTGACAGGAACATGATCAAAGATTTTCAGGCATCTTAGAAAATAACTTTTTCAAGAAGGTCTCAAGAATTTCCTGCCTAAGAGCGTCTACGTGTATAAATCGGAACCTGAACAACAGTAGGTGGTATATCATATTTCGAAAATAATACAAGAAAGACTTACTTTGACAGAATATCAGACCTAATTGATGTTTTTAAATTTTTTTAGGACATCCTGCAATTACCATTGCGTACAGTCAACGATGTCCTCCTACATATATGACGGAGTAATACTAGTCATTATAAATATCTTATAAACTATTTTACCGACCCTAAAATTAATGGCCACATACATATACCCAACCCTGACCGTATATCCCAACATATCCATATGTATGTCCACCCCCGAAAATATTTACATCATATTCCTTTAAGTGACTGAAACATTTAAAGGATATTATATAATATATGTGTATTGTACATGTATGTGAAATAAGTAGTTGGGTGGGCCAGGCACCCGCAGTCAGGATGATAGATTGAGGCATTGAGACCGAGGCATGCCCGACGAGCGCGGGGTGGTAGTGGTGTTGTTTAAAATGGTGGGTGAACACAAGGATATCATCAAATGGACGATAGGATCTTAGGAGCGAGCGGACGGCGATGTATGTTCGTAAAAGTCACCACACGGACGTCGTCCATCTAACCCTATACCACACCACCATTGTAAGGAACGTATAAGGATGATGTGATATGTGTTTGATATACAAAAGGAATGTTGCTTAATGATGAAACACACAACCATATATGTCAAATACAGGATAACAGTAAGGAAAGTCACAATATATATGTATAATATAAATGTATGTACATATATGACGTATTTTAAATTTCTTATTTACAATGTGTTTCAAAAACATTTCATACTGAATTTGTTTTAGTTACCTTTGGTTCCCATACTTCAAAAGAAAAAAACGGAATGTTCGTCTCTCCGTCGGTCACAGAGGTTTTTCTCGAAAAATATGTAGTGTACGAATTTGAATTTGACATAACGTAAGGTCTTGATAATATGCGCACATATACCGTTTGTCAACGGGTTAGGAAATAAATTATTTTGAATTAAAATGGGAGGGAGGCAGTTTGGCCTTCAAAAAGAGTTTATTAATATATCGTGTGAGATATCATTTGAAAGAGCTACATCTACGTATTCTAAACATTTTTTTTAAAATAATTTTTAGCTGAGTGATCTTAATGATACAATTCAAATTTTGGTCCAAATAACTATTCCCCCTAAGTTTCTAATTGTGCGAGCCTCACTCGTTCATGGTCTATTATTACTTTAACAAAAAAAAAAAAAAAAAAACATTAATAATAAAAAATAATAAGAGTTTTGAGGTTTATAATTAGGATCTCAAGTTTCTGCTAAACATACTTAATTCCAAATAAGGATTTCAAAGCCACTTTTGTGGTCTCCAAAGCTCCTAGTAAGATTTACCCTATGATTTAGACGGAAGTAAAAATTATTTTACCATGTCGCAGAAGAATTTGCTTATTGTAATAACCTTAGAAATATTGGAATTGTACAGGTGAGTACAAGTAAATGAATGGAATACCAATCTCGTTCTTGGGGCTTGGGCCAGAAGAGGGGATCTGTAGCCATTGGTAAGGGGTCTGGGCACAATTACTCAAAGTCGAAAAAGTTACAAAGAATAAATTTTTATTTTGATTCCTTGTCAACTATTATTTTTGAAGAAAAATTTCGTCTGTCCTTGGGCCCATGGTTTTTTTCCACGGTCATGCTCATTCTCAAGCAGTTTCATATCGCAATATTTTTAATTTGTTTTGTAGGAACTGTAGATCACTTATATAAGTATTTTGAGTATTTTAACACTGGAGTATTTTAATACTAGACTTCTAGATATAAAAGGAAGACACAAAAATTTAAAGTAAAGGGTATAGCCGGGTAAGATAGGCAACACGTCCCTTGACGCAAAATTGATTGTTTTTATAGAAAATAATACTTCTTAGTCCCAGATACTGCCAAATTCGCTATCTTGACGCGGTAATGTACCAGTACACTACCGCGTCAAAAATATGGACACACCTTGACTCAAGGTGTACCCATACTTTTGACGACGTAGTGCGTGCTGGAACCCGCTAAGCCTTTCCATTCGTAGCTTTTGAATTTATGACATCTAGTTCAAACGTACAAAATGTACTTTCATTTCCCCACAGGAATTTTCCCACAGAAATAAAGTGTTTTCGCCGGGTAAAAAGTAGACTACAACATTGTTTTAACAAAATGCAAAGTTCGAATGAAGTCAGTGATCCTTTTTTTATGGTTTTAAATATTTTTTTTCACGGTAATAAGACTTTTCAAAAGATTCAGGTATTTTCTCGGGGTAGAGAGTAGTCTGTGTGCCTTTCTATCCCCGCTGTAAACAATATATGCAATGTTTAAAATCAATCTTCTATTTTTTTAACTGTCAGTTACCATTATTTAATTATTTAACTTTAAATACATTTTCCCTCGGGAATCAGATACTTTCTCGGTGAAAAAACCTATGTTTATCGCTGTAAGAAACAGAGTTCGAACAAACTCTAAGAATCTATTTTTGATTCATTTAAAATATATTTTTCCACAGAAATGAGATTTCTCACAAGAATGAGATGTTTTCCTAGAGTAAAAAGTCGTCTATGTTCTTTTCCAACCCCTCCGTTAACAATTCAAAGCTTGAAACCAATAATCCACTTTATAATAGTCAACTGTCATAATTTTCATAGATTTTCCCTCGGGAATGAAATATTTTCCCTGGTTAAAAGATGGTCTATCAACGTCTCCGTCTCCCAAGCTATGTCTGTGCAAAGTTTCAAGTTGACTGGTTAACAAACAAACACTCAATTTCGCATTTATAAGTTAGGATAAGGATTAGGATTTACAGGTTAAACAATGATTTTTTAACAATTTTAAAGTCACCAGCATTCTGTACCATATCAGTTCCCACATTTCTAATTGTAAATGCGACAGACTTCCATTTAAAATTTCTTTCCCTGTTTCGATCCCCTAAGGGATGAATTTGTAAAAGCACTAAAACTTGTGTTCAAACCAGTAACCTAACACCAATTTCCATATTTCTAACTCAAAAAATTACAGATTTTTATGAAAATTTTCATCCAATAATTTATTCCCTTAGGGGGTGAATTTTTAAAAATTCCTTCTTAGTGCTCATCTACGTTATATAAGAAATCTCTATTCAAAAGTTCACATTTCTAAGCCCTAAGCCCAGCAGTTTGAGCTGTGCGTTGATCGATCAGTCAGTCAGTTTTGATTTATATATATATATATATATATATATATATATATATATATATATATATATATATATATATATATATATAATATATATATAGATTACTTTGCCTAAGGTGGGTTCACAATATATTATAATAAACTAAAGTAAATCCGCTCAGTAATTCCGTCAAAAACACCTTTTTTTTGAAAATTTTTGTCTATTTGTATATTCAAATATTATTAGCCTTGGCAGGATTAAATTTGGCAGGAATGGCAGGAAAAGCAATCAATTTTGTACCATGGGCCGTTTTCCCTATCTTACCCGGCTATGCCCTTTATAAAAATATTCTTGAATTGTATTGTTCTTGTTGTACTAAAAAATGGTTTAAGAATATTATTTTACTCATACAAAAAGTCACTTATTAACAATATTTAAAGAACATTATTTAATCTGTAGTAAATAATAAATTTGTGTTTGAAAATTTTGTAAAAACTCATTTACATAAAACGATGAATTTTTTTTCCATATACATGATTTTGTAGAATTGCTATAGTGATCCTTCTCAATAGTTCCGCAAAATGAAACGTGGAGAATAGCTTTTCCAGGAATTGTTGTTCCCCCACCGAAATCCAATTGCTCGCTAAGAAGGTACATAAATTTCTTTACGTCTAGATTCAGAATTTGTAGTTCAATAATTAATAATTCTGTCAAAATTCAAAACTTTTCCAGGAGTGTAAAAAGAAGTACGGGGGTCTAAAAATTATAACGTAACTTAAAAATTTATATTTACCTAACCATGTAACGAAACTCTAGTGATTTACGTTTAACATATGTATATACAAACATAGATATGCTGATATGCATAATTATACTATGTGAGTATAATGTACTTATGTACGGTATTGGACTCACAGTTAGGTATAATTTTTAAAGGTTCGAAAAATCTCAAATTTAGGTACTTTCAACCCATGAAAAATATATTAAAAAAATATATATAAATAATATTTTTTTTTAATTCTTTATACAATATCCTTAATAGAGATTTAAAAAAATTTCATTGTTTATACCTGTTTTTTAATGGTTAATTTCGCGCGCTCACAAGTATGCGTCGCTTAACTTTAAGTATATTTTCAACTGGACAATTTTTTTTTTTTATATTCCTTATTGAAATACAAATAAAAAAGGTTCTATGACTTTTTACAATAATGTTAATATTTTTAGAGATATGAATTAAAGGTTCAAGATTTTTCGAACTTTTAAAAATTCATATCTCTAAAAATATTAACTATATCGTGAAAAGCCATAGGACCTTTTTTATTTGCATTTCAATAAAGAATAGGAAAAAAAATTGTCCGGTTGAAAAATAACAATTTTTTGAAATTTCTGGCAATATGCATTTATATCATCAATAGGGCAATTTGAACAGGATAGCATAAAAAAATTGAGGTGGAATAGTTTTCGGTACTCATGCTCATTTTTCTTTTACTGATAAAATATGTATCTCCTCATAAAATTTTGCAAGACTACGGTCGCATCTCTAAATGTCTTTTTATAATTTAATTTTTATACCTGCATGCATAACATCGATTTATGTCTATCTGTTTACATAATTGATACATATCAGTGAAGCAGAGGAACAATATAAACAATGCTGATTAGTTAGTCGAGTAATGATGTTACAAACTGAAGTTGTTTTACTATGTTTATTCAATTTAGGTAATTTTTCTTTCACTTAATATAAACAAAACATTTTTAGCCCTTATGAAATAAATATTATAATAGGTGGTAAAGTGGGGGTAACGCTCGAGTCTCAATCTGGGGAAATGGAACTATTGAGAGCGGAAATATTCAGAGTAATTTTTTGGTTGTGGTAGTATCGTAACTGTAAATGAAATGTGAAATATTGTGACTGATGTAGGTTGATAGATCCCCCCGGTTGGTTGCGAACTCATGACCTACTAGACAAGAAGCTGAGTTGCTATCCACTAGACTAACTGGGGGTCTGATAAAAATTATTTTTAAAACGTTTCTTTTATCTCAAATTCTGAGGCGAATATATTTACTACTGAGGCGATGTTATTAATATCTACTTCATCTGGTGCCCAGTAGTATCGTTAGTAAACATCCACCCTGAATACCTGAATACCTAAATACCTGGTACTCTTACTCAGCACAACCCTATCTACAATACAGTACTTACTGTTCAACGATATTTGAAATTTGAGAAATCGTTAAAACAAATTACTTTGTACTGGTGAACACCGTTAGTTAGAGTTTCCCTTTGGCCGTAAAACTTCAAACTGACCGTAACTTTTGAGTCACCTCTACTTCCCCCACACATAAATACATATATCCCATACGTATATGATATATAATGATATATTGTTGTGTATGTATATGTAAATTGTCTATCCTCTTGTTTTAACAACAACACAACAATAAGAAAATGACAATACCATTCATTCTGCAAGAAGACGACTGGCTATACATACTCCTAAAATTCAACTCCTGACTAGTCTTGACGATGATGATGATGAAGTTATGCGGTGGTTTTTCAGATAGATATATGTATGCGGCGTCTCTCATTAGTCACGTGACTTAAGATGGTGGTTGTTTGATATTGTCCAGTAACAATAATTACATGCATACTAATATGTATGGACACAAGTTTATGTATGATAAGTAGATATATGAAGAATGTAACTTGCATCATCCAAATAAGTAAGCTCTTGTATAGCTCCGATGTAGGTATGTGTGTATGTATATGTACCTACATATTTTCTATTGTACAAGTCCATAAATACAAGTAAGTTTAATGAAAGAGCTTTTGTACTTGTTAGTTGAAAATAAGAATATTGTCGAAATGGGTAAATGTAACATACCTATCAAGATATTAATAATTATTTCAATTCGTATAGCTTCGTTAACTGCCCAACATTGGAACGTTATTGTAATTCGAAATTTTAGAATTATTAGATCAAAAAATTGAAGCCAAAATTTTTATGATATTTATGATTCGTGGTCACTACAGTGGTTTCATATTATATTGTCTATACATATAATAAAGCTGTAACGGGACCATTTCTGTACATGGAATATTTTTTGAAAATTGTGCTGGTACTATAAATAGTTACCGATGTAAATATCAAAAGAGCGGTTTTTAAAATTTTTGTCTACCTGTCTGTCTGTTCACGCATTACGTAAAAAATACTAGACGGATTTTAATGAAATTTGGTGTGATGATAACTTATTACCTGAGTCAACATCTAAGATACTTTCTACTCCGCGAAAATGTCTCATTCCCACGGGAAAATAGAAAGACCATTTTGAGCATGTGCACATATTGCGCAAAGATAATTGTACGGATTTTTATGAAAGGAGGGGTATCGATAAGGCCTTACTTCCGCCCCAAAATGACGAAAAAAAAATGTCTACGATTTAATGTTTTCTTTATATATCTTGAAAGTAGACTATATGCCTGACAAGAAAATATGTACATATATAAGAGAAAAAAAACTACAATTGGTATTACTTGTGGGACGTCAAACTTTGGTCTAACCGTGGTTTTCGTTCAAAATAGCATATTTTCAATAACATTTCAATTTTTTTTTTATATAGAGCGCATGTGAGAAGCAGTTTCTTTTTTATGTTATTATAATGTTCTCATGTTACTGTACAATTTATTTAAAAATTACGTTGCTTCCACTTTGCGCTCATAGGTAAACACAAATAAAATGATTTTAGAATTAAAAAATTGGTCGTTATATAAATGCATAAAATAAATTTATTGAAGTGCAACGACGGCACAAACTTGTTGGAACATATCACTTCGTCGTTTTGACAGCGTAAAGGAGTGATAAAAATGGAAATTTTCCACTTTTACATAGATGACCAAGGTCTTGATAAAATAATTTTACACAAAAAAACGATTGATATTTTAAGAATAAAAATTCAGTCTAAGCACACAGCTTCCAAAATATACTCCCTTTGGATAGAGTACAATCCCACCACTGTATTAACGTGGTACTGTTAGTGCAAAGTAGGGGCAAGGCTTGTTGGTTGTTGTGCTCATATTGCCTCCGTAATCTGGTACTTAAGTTACAACAGATATCAGGATCATATTATTCGAAGAGTTGCGTGCGACTTCAAAAAATTCTTAATGGATGCAAATGTTAAAGGATATTAGAATGACGAGAATTTAGACTAGATTAG
The DNA here is from genome assembly GCA_035578155.1 of Brachynemurus nebulosus. Classification (NCBI taxonomy): domain Eukaryota; kingdom Metazoa; phylum Arthropoda; class Insecta; order Neuroptera; family Myrmeleontidae; genus Brachynemurus; species Brachynemurus nebulosus. Next base: position 5,458,833 of record JAPWDM010000018.1, on the reverse strand, counting down.
GAGTGTAAAGTTTAAAAATGTTGAAACTCAAATCCAAATAAAGCTGATTAATTTCATAATTTTGTCTTTTCATAAAACCTTCCTATAACAATGAGATCAACTGAAAAATAAATGATAAATGAGAATATTCTGGCACAATATTTATTCCATCTTATTATTTGCCTTTATGTAAACCAAATGCACATATAAGAATTCATGGAGGAGATGGGGCGAGAATAAGGCTTTATCGATACCCCTCCTTTGGTGTGGTAATAACTTATTACCTGCGTCAACATTTAGGTTACTTTTTATTACGGGAAAATGTTTTCTTCCCTCAGGAAAATACAAAAACCATCTTGAGCATGTGTATGCATTACGCACAACTATTGTTCTATACAAATGCTTTATAATTATTATACTTGTATACTTTTCACTGATTTTATGCGCGAACGACGTCGCGAGTACTGCTAGTTTTCAAATAAATGCGCTTATGTGTGTGTATTTATGTGTATATATGTATCCGTAAATGATGTTGGGGTAAGACGAGGTAGTTAACGAAGTAGTAAAAATTTTAAATAATAAGGAAGAACATAGTAACAGGCAACTTATTTAGGTACTAATGGTTCAGTTGATGAATTTTTCAGTCATTACAAGTAAACTTGGATAATATCTAAATATAGGTATTTATGTACCTAAATAACAAGAAGTTTAATTTGATCTACTTATTTCTCATTATACGGAACCTTAATTACAATAATTTCTTACAGGGAAGTTAAAAATTGTTGAAGAAGACAAATTAAGACATTATAAAATTTTATTATAAAGTATTCGACAGAATATTTGTACAACAGCTAGACAGGCTCGAGAGTTTATAGTCCTGCTCAGTTTGAAATAGAAAAAATAATTGCTATCTTTAAAGTAGGGTACATCTGAGTCGGTTAACAAGTATACTCACGGAGGATAACGTCTTGAGGATGCACTTGTACATCATGGGATTAGGAGAGAGTCCTCTCTGCCAAAGGTGCGGCCTGGAGAACAAATTTTCGTCCCATATTGTATGCTCCTGTGAAGCACTGTCATCTTTGAGATGTAAGTATCTGGGATCTTCAATACTGAGTTCTGAAGACATCTGTGCAGACTTTAGTGCAATTCTGAGTTTCTATGGATGTTGTGGGGCACAATAGGTCCGTATTTGGTAACCTACGAGCAACGGGAGCTTTGAATAGACCGACCCATTTACAGCATTCATTTATTCATTCATTTCGATAGAATAGGTATTTATTATTATTAATTATGAATTATTTTAAAATCTAACTATTTATCGTAAGTAATCATTTATTGGTTTACGATAATAAAAATAAATGAGTACGTTCTTTTCTGGAACTTGTGCGTGAGTTAAATAAGCCAAATTTTGCAAGCAAATTAACATCTTAACCATTACAGACTACCACCATCTTTTGTTTCATTTCCCCTATATACATCTTTCTTTACGTTCTTGATTACCACACTTTTCTTGACCACCTTCGATTTGCAAATCGAACATATAAATATGTATTAGTTTACACACACACACGCATACACATACATATACATATAATATGTGTTACACAAACCAATCCTTAAAACCGGTACATGGAAATAGAAAGATGTGAACGAAGGAGCCGGAATATATTCGCTCGCTGATGGTGTTAAGGTCGAACGGTCGAATGGTCGGACACGGTTCGTGTTTCTTCTTGTTCTAATCAATACACATACTACATGGAAGAAATATCTCATATACATATTAGTTTATATATATATATGTATATTATTATTATATGAAGATGGCCTTCTAAGTCAGTCGGCATTATTCTATACCTAAACACCCATACCAGCGTGTAACAAACAAATATCATGGGCTCGTTGTATTTTAGAAACAAGTTTTCATTAAGTGTGCACGGTTCGTTCACATGGATTGAAAAGGGATGGCACATACTGTGGTGGAAAATTGATATGAGTGAATGGAGGAGTGATGGTGGTTTTTAGGAACAGGCGAGGCGGTATTTGTTCGCCTGTGGTGGTGGGGGGTGTCTTATATGGATGTGTGGGTGGGTGCGGGGACGGTGGAGGATATGTTTTGTAATATGACGATAGTGAATCGTGGTTATTTGCCAGTGGTAGATATGTATAAGAAAATGGTACAACTACTATATTATGTGTACATATGACAGTTATACCTTGTACATAAATACGGACAGTATAATTGTAAGGTGATAATTATAGTTAAACATTAGTATGAAGTCGGAATTAATCATGCCATTTACATTCTTATGATTTATTTTCTGTATGTGGATTAATATAATTTTGCAGTGATATAAGTAGATTCGTTACGTCTTGCGAACGATTTTGATCTAAGCGCACCGTTCTACAAACCTCTGGACGTTTTATTACCGGTATTCATACGGAAAAACTGTACAGTAATCTTTTTGTAACTGGTCAAATGCAATGGTTTCAATGGCAAAAAAATACCGTCTACATAAAAAAGCAGATCTGAACTCCAGTAAAAATTCTAGGAAATCCATAACTAGGGTTAGAACATACTTATTGTTAGTTTCACAATCTGAAAAAAAAATCTAAAATTTTATTTGGAAATGTGAAATTTCTTCATAATTTACTATTCACTACTACAAAAAAAAATTATGAGTGCGCTTGTAACCGATTCTAAGTAACATGAATACAAGTTGTGTTCAAAAAGTAAGGTGACATTTCAAATGTCTCGGGCTACGTCCATTCGCTTGTCGATTTTTTTATTTTGTTGCGTTAGTACACTCGTCCCAAACATATGTTCACAGTTTCCACTATATAACATTCTTTGTTTGTTTGTGAAAGGCATAAAGGTTAGATGTGTTTGATGTGTTCGGCGATTTTCTGCTGTCGAAAAAAATGGATCAAATGATTTGCATCAAATTTTGTACAAAAAATGGAACTAACTGGTCCAAAATACTCGAAATGTTAACAGTGGGATACGGTGAGTCTACTCTAAGTAAAAAAAAAATGTTTATAATTATTACAAGCTCTTCCAAGAAGACCGAGAAGATGTCAATGACGAATCTCGCTCTGGACGTCCCAGCACGTCAAGAACTGAAGAAAATGTTGAAAAAGTGAAGAAAATGGTATTGGGAAATCATCGAATCACCATTAGAGAAGTTGCTGAATAGCTGAGTCATGCACCGTTTGCGAGCACGATACGAACAAAAAAGGTCGGGAATTGTGGGAAAACAATTCATGGCTTTTGCATCACGAGAATACACTTGCTCAGTCATAGTTGTTTGTGCATGATTTTTTGCCCAAAAACAACACCACAATCATGCCTCAGCCACCATATTCACTGGATTTAACCCCTTGCGACTTTTTTCTGTTCCAAAAACTGAAGAAACCCATGAAAGGACGAAGATTTGCAACGATTAAGGGAATAAAAACTGCATCGCCGGAAGAGCTCAAGGCTATACCAAAAAATGCATATCAGAAGTGCTTCAAGGATTAGAAAATGCATTGGCACATGTGTATTATATCTGAGGGGGATTACTTTAAAGGGAACAACATGAATATTGATGAATAAATAAAAGGTTTTTGATAAAAATATAAAGTCACCCTACTGTTTGAACACACCTCGTATATCCTATAGATAGAACTTTATTGAATGAGTTACAAGGTTATAAATGAACTTGTGAAGCCAATAGAGAGTTTTTGCAAAATACCGTAAGTTATACGGTAACGCTATTTGTCACGTGACCATTACCGTATTCATATTTACTGTAAAATATAGTATTAGAGTGTTTGCAACATTACCGTAAATTATTGTACGTTATTATGACAGTTCAGCATAATAGCCTTACTTTCTTTGATTTTTAAGTAAATTGTATGAATTTTTTCAAGGTAATACACTTGAATTTTTGAAAAATATTGCTTTTAAAAACATCGAAGAGTTACTAAAATTAGGAGAATTGAGCTTATTAAACAATAGTGACATGGAAGATGCTATTTTATTTCATTACATGTTAGAATTCACACGTGGTTACTTACGGTATTTGGAAGGAAATAGCGTAAAGAAGCTAGATTACCGTATTTATGTTAACATTGACGTTATTGTGGAGCATGCGCAATTACTCAAACTGTCAAAATAGCGTTACCGTACAACTTACGGTATTTTACAAAAACTCTCTAATAACAAGAGATGGCACATACTTGGACAAACGGCACATACACGGAAAACAATCAGAATTGTCTATTTGTTTATTTGAATATAAATAGTTCATATCACTTCAATGTATTTTCAACTATTTTAATTTAAAAATTTATTTTGATTTATTTTAATTTCTATAGATTTGTTATATTTTGAGAATGTGTAAAGGATAATAGTTAATTAACTTATTTAACTAATGAGTTATTTTTATTTAATTTTTAGTGAATATAAATAATAACTGAATCATAAGAATACTTATTATGTAAAATGGATATTAATTTTTATTATTATTAAAGAAACAAATTTTTAAAAATGAGATTTCTCTATAGTGACATGCTGCTGCACACTTTATATACATGACACAAAATATGACATCAAGAGTGTTGTAGATAAATTAAATAATTTTAATTATATAAAATATTAACCAGTTATTGTTAGTAATTATTAACTAACCACTATAGCGTTTGTTTCACCTTATAGTAGGGGAGCCCATGATGCTAAATGCGGACATTCTCGAGCGTCGTTGAGACCTATTGATTTTGAAGATTAGATGATATGAAGAAAAAAAAGTTATATGATGTATATCCTTTCAGTGGTGGGGGGGGGCGGCTATAGATGTTCAAAAAGGTAAAAAAAACTCTGACACTGAAATATTCGAGCGCGTCAGATATTGATAGTGCATATATCCCACGTATCTCTGATAACGGAAGTATGTTAATCTGCCGGTTTGCATGGCGGGGGTGGCCGTATGGAAGGGTAGAAAATAGAAAAAAAATAAATTTATTCGAGCTCGTCAGACATTTATAGGGAATGCTAAATGACCCCAAAAGAAACTCCGATTGAAAATTCTGACGATTCGGACGTAACGTAAGCTCGCGACGGCTCGCAAATGCAAAAAAAAATTAGTCATTTTGAAATACTCGACCGTGTCAGATTTTCATATAGACGATTCAGCTTTATGCCCGAGACGTGCTGACACATAATCTGACGACAAACAGAAGGAATTTTCTAAACCTGACAATTTGAAAAAAAAAATTTTTCATTTTACGTGAATTTCCTTTTTGGAAATAGACTCATTACAGCGGCTGCCATGAAAAGAGTTTAGCTCGGGACCATGGCAAAAATTTCATCAATATTGCGAATTGACAGTTCAAATCCTTTCCTTGTAAGTGAACTAGCTTTTGAGAAAAATTAAGAAATTTGCTGAATTTCTTTACAATAAATGCTTTGCGCCGTTATTATCGTTACAATAACAATACTTATATCTGTTTCACTTTTCAAAATAAAAATGCAAGAACCCGTCATCACCGATTTTGAAAATTTGTTCACTGTTAGAGAGCTAAACTATTTCAGATGGATATAAGTTATGTTATATGAGATCTGTCAGTGTCCGGGGGTCCCAAAAACGCTAAAAGTAAAACTACCCAACCGCTTTGAAAATTTTTTCACTTTTTAAAAGTTAAATTAATTAAATGCATATATGCTATAGGTACTATATGAGATCCGTCAGGGTCCTGGGGGTCAAAAAGCGCTAAAAATTAACTATTTAACCGATTTAGTTGCACAGCGTTTTGTCTAATACAAGCTAGCTAGACAAAATTATTTTTTAGTAGATATAAGTTTCAAAGCCTCCTGTATTTTTGGCTGCAAACATTGCTTCGCTCAAACTGCACGTACTAAACCTTATTTACGATTTTTGTTACTTCAGCTTGTGGAAGTCGTCAGATTATATTTTTCCCATGATCCTTAAATGATTTCCTTCGAGTAACCCTCTTCAAGTTAGTAACCCTCCCACTCTCTTACGTCAAGCTAAAATCGTCAGGTTATCTAAATGCACACTTTTAAGCATGTGATTAACTCACCTTACCTTAATCTGACGCGCTCAATTATTTCTAACGATCAACTCTTTTTTACTATTCTGATCCGCTATCCTAGGCCGTCGGCCATATATATAGGTTTTATATATGGTGGAGGTACTCATCCCCCTTATATTAATCTGCCGAGCTTCATCAATTCCCAAAATCCCCGCTTGGGCTCCCCTACTGCCATGCTATTACAGCCATTGCAAATTTCAGTACAGTCAAAGCATTACCGTTTTGACTTTCGCTCATTATACATTTCATTACATTGTCACAATACAGATTTCATTACAGTCTCACGCAGAATTCCCTATAGAAGTTTATACCTCAAAGAATATTTCTGTTGGTGGGATGCGGTATAAGCAACGGTTAACATTAGGCTTTTACTAGAGTCATAACAATATAGGGAAATACGATTAAAAGAAATTGAAAATATAATGGTTTTTAAATTATCGCTTATTAACTGAAATTTCAAACTTACTGATTAGTTAAATAATTTATATAAATAATGATCAGTTAAATAACTTATTAGGATATTTCCAATCACCGATGATGTCAAAATTGAAAATTGCATTAGATAATTAATTCTTGTAAAAATAATGTAAAAATTTATTACAGAAAGTTATACTTAAACTAAAAGTTAATGTAGAACATGTTTCACTGTAAGTAAATATGAATAGATAAATTATCAAACTATAGATGTGCGAATAGACTTAAGAACCAACTAAGTTTTCCGGCGAATCATATAGCACTATGACACATACATACCTATATATACTATAGTACCTTATTCTCCAATAGTAATAGTAGTTCAATCGTTATTGTATTGGTGTATAATAGGTATTCTATAATATCTATATAGCACATATAAGTTGAATACGGAAAATATTTGCAGATTCAAGATACCTTCTTACTTCATAGTAAAACAAAATGTCAGATTTGTAGTACTATGTGCTACTAAGTCATATCATTCCTTCGTCCCACTCCCCTTCCTGACATAATAGGTTCGAACTAAATAAATATTTATCGGTAAAACATGAAATTGGAATTATCACAGAGATAGAAGAGTTGGAATTTCTAGGTCCGATTAATGTTATACAAAAAGGTATTTTTTGATTTAGATGCAAATAGTTTAAAAAAACATCTTTCAGCTAAATTATTTTAAAAAACCGTTGATCTAGGTCAGTGTTCGAAACATGAATAATGGAAATTCGCCGATCGAAAAATCGAAGTAGGGGGGAAGAACTGGAAAGAACTATATTGAATTGTGTCGAAATATTGAATAATTTTTCAAATGTTATTTTATATTATTAGTATAGAGTACAGACCGATTAGTTCGATCGATATTTCCTGAACGAATTTGGTCATTTTGATAGCAATTTACCTAGTATTAAAGTATTCTTTATCATTACTTCTAGTATAAAATTGATGTTTCTGCAAAGTAAAATGTTTTGTTAATTATGTTAGCAGGTAAGTACCAAATACCATAAAATAACGCTGAAATCGATTAAATTTATGCAAAATTCAAGTTACTCAGATGTCATCAAAAGAATTCTATTATTTCATTTTTGTAACCATTAGTTTTAAAGAAAATTATACTCGATGACGTCATCACGTACTTTAAATTATTTTAAAACTCTAAAAACGTAAGTTTTCTCTAAAACTATGTAACGTAGAAATTTTAAAATTTGGCTCTGTATGTTGATAACGCACAAATATATCGGCAGTCGCAACAATTAGAAAAAAAAAAGTTATTTTGGATTACGAATGGAGATAAATTTGGTCTAAAAAATTTTAATTAACTTCTTAACTGTTTGGCTTAATCTGGAATTAATTCATTCGAGCAATTCCTTCGTTTTATTCAATTCGTTTTACAATAGTACAATAGAGGAGAATTTTTTGCAACTTAAAGGATATCAAATTTTTTTAGTAGAGACGACAAAAGTCACCATAATTTTTTTTGACATGACGAAATATTTCATCATATCCAGCTACTAGGTTAATATATCGTCGTCCAATAGTCTTAATGATATATGTAGCTCAAAATTTGCTGAAAGTAACCGTTTCCATTAAGTAGGTATCCTTGGTTTTTGAAGTTAAAATTTTGATTCCAATTAGCTTAGTAGATATTAAGTCACAAATTACAGGAATAATACAGTTTATTACGACAATGTTGTAAATGTACATGAAAATATACGATTGTGCAAAAAAAGACATTATCCAACAAAGAATTCAGTTAAATATTCAAGATTGCTTTTTCAACATCTTAGCTGTTATAAAACATAATATTAAATAAGTCTATACCTACAGTTAATTCGATGAAAAACAGATGTGAAAGAGCTGTGTGTGAGGGAGAATATTTTGAAAGATTTTATTATTTATTCCATAATATTGTTAAGATATTATTTATCTTTGTTTTATCATTTTCGTATCAAATATACGAGTAATATATTCACGTATTGATACTACACATGTACAATATGCCATAACAAATATGTGTACTGTGTATAGTAATAATTTCTCTCCCCTGTGACCACGTTGATTACGTGAGATATAGCAATGGTAGGGATAAGAGTGGGGGGAAACGGATGAAATGAATTCATATTGATATTGGACTAGTAGTGTATGTGTACCTATGTTTTGTTGTTAGAAGGTGAATATTGATATGAGAAATCTACGAAACTAAGGAATAAAGATACCTTTTCTTTGAGCGAACAAAAGGGTTTGGAGAGAAATATTTAAGAATTGGTCGTCTTGTATTAAATAATAGGTATGAGTGGAACTACCATATGAGTGAATTTGTGTTCAAATAATGTTATATCAGGTGTCCACTATTGCAAGATTGCAAAAAGATTGCAAAATAAGATTCAAACAAAGAAAATGCTATTTTCATTTGTCTGAAGGGGAGTTTATGCTTCGAAAAGTTTAAGACAGTATTTGTGATTATTTTATTTTATCTAAAAGCCCGCTCTGCTACGAGTAACATTTTGAAATCTCTTAGCTTAATCAACAACTTTTTTTTAATGGCATTATTCTATTATTTTATTTCGTTACTTTTGCTATATGTTTTCATAAATAACTCAAAAATGATAGGTATAAAAACGATAAATACGTTTTGAAACTTTACATTTTGAAACTTTAGAGAGGAACTTGTCCCTACATATTTTTAAACAAGAGGATATTAAAAGTAATAAAATTTTACAAGTTAGTTTTATCAGGCCCGGATCTAAGGGGGGGGGGGGGGGGGGCAAACCGGGGCCCCTGCCCCGGGCGTCAGTTTCAGAGAGCACCAAAATCATACTAGGTCGGTCTATAACTCTATATCAAATGAGCTAAATAAAAGTTGGTTGCTCAACCATTTTAGAAAAAATTAATATTATTCCAGTTGTTTCTATTATATTTGAAGTATTGAGAACAATTCTTAAAAAAAATTATCTTCAACGGTTTAAGCGTGGTAGCCATTTTTGTTTTCCAATTTGTGCTGGTTTTTGTGTTTGCAGCCATTTATGCCAATGCACATAAGGTACCTAAGGCAATTAAGGCCCACCTAAGCAAAATATGCTTATTATTTATATATCTTATAAAATATCAAAAATATAGTCTTTAATTATAAAAATTTACTTATTTTTTGATAAAAATTCCTAAAAAAATTAATGAATTTGTAATTATACAAGTCAAAAATTTGATTCTAAAAAGTGTCTGCAATTGGGCCTTATTTCCGACTGGTGTAGAAAATAAGGCCCACCTATTACAACTGCCTGAAATAGTACATTTATTATTTTTTTTTTAAATTAATTTTGGGATTTTAATTACTTTAAGAATAACTTGAACTTGAAAATACTATAAGAATAACTTGAACTTATATATCAAAATATTTTGTTATTTTTACACATTCAAAAAAGTTTCGAAAATCCTTGAATCCCGCTTGACTGCGTGACTGTTATTGAAAACAACAATAAAAAAAATTACCTAAGTCATTATTTTTAATTTTTAATTTTTTTATCATATTTTTCGAATAAGTCAAGTACTAGGTGTTTGAATATATTAAGTCGAAATAAATAAATATTAAATCTAAGAGTTCTTCTTAGAATTCCGAATCTCCTTGCAACCTCTCTTTGATTGCCATGTCGAGTGACATAGCTTAAGGCTGATGCCAGTGCTTCCTCAGACCACAACGCTCTCTTCTTTTTATCAGCCATACTTCCAAACACTAAGGAATAAAAATAAAAATTCGACCAAACCAACTAAAACTGATCTGGCATCATTAAACAAATGCAACAAATAAATCAAAATTAAATGTACTTAGTTTTTTGTCCTTTTTCCTTTTTGTTATTTTTATATTAGAGTAACTATAGTAATTTAAGGTTGTGCGTCTAATTTTGCTTCATTTGTTAATGACTTCAGACCTGTTTTAATTGATTTGACTTTGTAGTGTTTGATTTTAATTGTGTTGGTAATAAAGCCCAAACAAAATTTGCATGGGCCTTATTATCAACATGTCAATATTTATGCTTATATACATTTTATATAAATACTTTAGAAATAAACTAAATTAATTGATGTAAAACTTAAAGAATATTAATTTTTTTCAATTTTGATAACAATTTGAAAGAAACATACCTTTAAAAAATCATTAATATAACACTCACAATGTGCAAAATTTTTATATCAACGAACGAAAATGTAACCTCTAAATTTGTTTGTTAGAATATGACATGAGTTTGTTACTCTGAGTAGCTCAGCTTTTGTATCTGGTTTTGAAATGATTGAAAGTTCATTTTAAACTTGTTGATAAGTTAGAGAACTTTTCTTGGTAAGAAATATAGCTAATGGGCCTTATTACCCGCTGGGCCTTAAATGCCTTAGGTACCTTATTTCATAAACTGTTCATCCTAAAAGATTGAAATAAAACCATTTTAATAATATAACTGTCTCTTTATTTTAAGTGATGCCCATATTTAACCTATTTTCGATAAAAATTTAGCAAAATTCCCTTTTTGAACATTTTTTTCTTATAGAAGGAATTATGTTTTAAACCTCGCTTAGTATTTTTTATGAGAATAGCTATACGAGTACAACTACCCATGTTATGAAACAAATATAACTATTTCAATTGTGAAACTTGTATCCTTTAATTTTTACAAACTTCCGAAAACTGACTTTTTACCAAATTTTGGAATTTTTCGCCCCTGTATCTCTGATAGGGCTGGTGATAAAAGTTCGAAATTGGCACAACTTGTAGTGCTTTCAGAATAGATTTAATAAAATAAAAAATCAACTTGTACCTATATTGATCTTTTTTATTACTCATGCGGGAGAAGTACTAACTTGGCGCACACATTTCTGTACGCAAAATAGCTATTTGCCCACTGTACTCTTCCCGCATACTTTTTTGCGTGTGGAAAGTAACTTTCCACACGCAAATTGACAATAAAACACGCAAAATTTAATCAAAACACGCAAAGCCTCCTCTTAATTTTTCATTTAATAAATATTTTATAATTATTTCTATAGAAACCATCAATAAAGTACCTAATTTAAACGATAATCAATTCAGAAAAAAAAGACGAACACTTAAAAATATTATTTTAAAAAGAAATAAAAATGTCAAAATAGTGATAATAATAGAAAAAAGTATGTGAAATTCGTAATAAAAAATAGTATGTGCAACTCGTGCGGGATTGTCGATTGCCCCACTCAAGCGAATGAGCGCACTCACTACGTTCGTGCGCTTAACTTCGCTTTCGTGGGCAATCGACAATTTCCCGCACTTATTGCACAATATATATTACAAAACCCTCAATTTTTATCATTGCCGCAACGAAAAAAATTGGAGTTTTATAAAGGAACTTACGAGTTTTTTTGACAATTTATATTAAACGTTGGAAGGGGGGCGCCATTTTCAAGTTTCTGCCCCGGTTCTAAAAAATCGTAGATCTGGGACTGAGTTTTACACTGAAACAAAATATTATATTAAGTAAAATTAAAATACCTATATCAAACATTTTAAAACAGAAATTTCGTGATATTTTTATTTGAATTCTAATATAATTCATAGCTAATTCATACAAGAAACAAAATGTGGAGTTACTTACATATGTTATAAGTTAGAAAATGGTACAGCTTTAACCATCGGGTCCAGGAAGCCGCATTCCTTTTTACATATGTCTGTACAACTGTTCAAGTGACGTCAGTTAGACGTCTTGAATCTTTATATTTGCTTTTCTTACATACCGTACATACAGTATTATCATCTAGGCCAACTATACGTTGGCGTCGCGCTTTCAACTTTTAAATAATTGTGTAGACAATAACTGATTCCTACCACACTTTACGCAGGGTTTGGGCTGGCTACGTGTAAAAACAATTACATGTAGATGTGTTTAAAATCAGCCGTTGCCTTATTCGTCAATTACATTAAGCTCAAATAAAGCTTCGTTATTTTTAAGCATTAATATTTACATTATTTACATTATCAATTGGTAATATTTACGCTATGTACACTATTTTCACTATTTACCTTTTTATTCTTGAATTTAATTGAGCTAATTAAGGGTCATGTACTTACATTCATAATGGTGATGATGATGATGTACATTGTCACTCTTTACAATTTTTGCAAATATGAGACTTTCTTTAAACAAGTGACAATATCACCACTTTCTTCATATCTTTTTATGGTTTTTATAAAGCTTGTTTATAGCTGGCCGTAAAGGAAACTTACCTACTTATATCCATGGGCCAGCTGTAAACAAGCTAATATACTGGTGGCGATTGTCACTGGTGGTGATAAACATAATATAGTTAAATATAATGAGTCATACAGCCAGGTATAAACAAATTAAAGCGCTGGTGACGATTGTCGCACACTTTCAGTTGCTGGCGATTATCAGTGGTGGCGATTGTCATATATTCAGATATATTTGACTAGGGCTGTTATTTTTCAAATTGATCCACAAATATTTTTTTAAACAAATTAAGGTTAATCTTTTCGTCAATTTTCGAGTTTTTTTTTTCTTTTTTTTTTTAACTGGTGGTATTTAATTTAACGATAAATCAATATTTTTTAATAATCTTGTGTAACGCTTTAGTAAAACTAGAAAAAAGCCAAAATTATAAAGGTGTCCACCATGAGCTTCGCCTCGTCTGTGTTCGATTTGCGTCCGAGTCGCCATTTTGTTTTGTAAATAGTGGGGAGAATTTTTTTTGTGTACCCTAGATCGCGTGAAATTCACTCTAAAAAATTTTATATATCGATTGCGGTATTTGTTACGAAGAAAAACGTCTCGAATAAAACCATCTATTCTGACATTTCAAAGTGATGTAAGGAATTAACTTGAAACTTAATTTTACATAGGACTTATTTTTATTGACGTACGATCATTTTGTACGTCATATTCAATTAAAAATTAAAATCATCTTCAGTTACTCAAGATTTAAATTGCTCAAGTTAAAATACACCAGATTTCATAATGCACTTTTTTATTTAACTGTACCACGAATTTATTATTGCATTTAAACTTTTGCAACTTAAATATATATATAATTTATGGTTTTTTAATTAATAATTACTATAGTCATATTTTAATATGACATAATAAGAAATATTGATTGAATTTAAAAATTTTAATTGGATAATTGTGCTTGAATGATTTATTTTTACCTAAAAAGATGAATTTATGTAAACGTGGACAAAATACAAAAAATTCAAATAGAAGATTACTGTGATGATACTAAATTACTATATGGGTAATTTCGAATTTCTAGAAATATTTGAAACTGTTATGAAAAACAAATTGCAACATCTATAAAAATTTAGCACAAAATATTAATTAAAAGTTATGTTTATTTTTTTCAAAATTGCTGTAAAATTAGTTTTTTTTCTTTTTATAAAAAAAGGAAAATACGATAATTATCAAGAATTTGTTAGCTTGTTTAAAGTAGTTATAGTGATGAACCACGAACATTATTGATCGTTGACATGGATCATTTCATTTATGAAGGTATACAATCATATGATCGTCACGAGTAAGTATTACATCTTATGACGTCATCTTGACGATCATCGTTACAAAAATTTTAATACACAGCTATAATTAAGATAGGGTAAACATGGAGCATTAGCGTTTAAAGATGAGGAATCGGATTTGTATTGAAACATTTGAAAAAGGAGTGCCACATTATTAGAAAGAAACTTTTGTTACGAAAATATTCTAATAGGCCTTCTATGTATTATTCTATATAATATTTTTCAAAATGTAATAATTTTTAATAAGGGAAGTTCACCTCGGAGTAAGACACCTAAGATCCCATTAAATAAAAAGACTCAATAATAGAGAATATTAGGTCGTTGAAAATGAAGTGCCAGATAGCAGAAACATGTTTTGAGGTCCTCCTTAGAATACGAAAACGATATTCACTAAAATTTATACATACATACATCACACATATATACCATGTGAGTTTTTTGAGAGTTGCCATATCTATTACAACCAAATTTTTATGATAGAAATGGTACTAGAAAAGGTTCTTTTCTTGGATGTAATGGAAATGTAACCAAGAAAAACACTATCGGTTGAAGTAGCCTCAAGTACATATGCATATTTTTACCGCCTAACTGATAAATTTGTGAAAAATTAAAATATTAAACTTGAGTAAAAAAATTTTTTTTGCACATTTATGTTGTTAATTAATGCATTAGATTAGTTTTATCGAAAAATTAATATATAGTCCCATTTAAAAATCTACAAGTTTGTATCATAGCTTGAAAACCATAAGAGTCCAGTCGGTTTCTTGGGTCCCAAAAATACACAAAGTCCAGTCGGTTTCTTGGGTCCCAAAAATACGAAAACTAATTACCCAGCCGATTTTAAAAATTCTTTTACTTTTAGAAAGATAAACTATTTTAAATGGGTATAGGTCTTGGATAAGATCCGCCAGTGCCTGATATTTGGAAATTCGCCATGTTATGCAGATGCTGCGACAAGGGTATTATCAAATATTTGGTCAGTTGGTACTCATGCTTATAACTACAATTTTTATTTTAATTAGTATTATGCTGAACTGGTTTTTAGAGAATGAAAATATTCTCGAAACATCGCTCTGTTGTTTTTTCACTAGACAAAAAAAAACTGCAGCGGCAAAAGTCCTAGAAAATAACTTATATTTTTTTGTCTGCAGCCCTGGTCCAACAGGTCGTATTTGTGAAATATATCAAAATTTAAGCATTATTAACATTAGGGTATAAATTCGGTACCTAATACTTTGCTCATCGATTGAATCACAATAAGACTTGGTTGCTTTTCTTACACAGACTTTTTTCCTGCTGGTTGATAGTGTCATTTTCGGGAAATTTTTTATTTCATTTTTCGTAGTTATCTCTGGGATTCTTAATTTTGCTTTACGGACCTGAATTTGAAAATGATAAGTGCTTTAGAAAATTAGGTGTATCGACCTCTGTTAAGGATCAAGTAATTTGTAAGTCTGGCCTTTCCATTTTTCTGTTGAAATACCTAATTAGAAAAATTTCGTTTCTTCAAGAATATCTCGTAAGTATTTTGCGTTTTTTTATAAAACAAAAAAGGCCTTAGTTCTATATCTTTTATCATTTAAGCAATTTTTTATCTCTTCTGGTTTACAAGATCACAATTATAAATAATGTCACTATAACACTTTCATTATTTAATACGTTGTGCCAAACTTCACCCAACGTCACCCTACTGAATCAAAATCCATATTGTATTATACCTTATGTGAATTATTATTTTTTCCTATAAATATTATTTCTACCATCATCTTACTCTGGGACTATTATTGTTGATAATTCGTAATTGTTTGATAATTGTTAATGATTGAATAAATAGGAGGTCTTCTCGACTGAACCAACTTGCGGACTCTCGGAGTCGAATGAAATAAAACAAACTATAAAACTATTATATAGCCATCGTACATAATACATAAACTGTGGATATGAACAATACGATGTTAAACTATAACACTATATCGTGGTTATTCTGTACTGTTAGTCGTTGAAGATGATGACGAACTAACTTGCAAATTATATGTTATCTACGAAAATTCTTTATAACCATACAACAGTGCGACCAGAGAGAGAGTTATAAATATGTGAAACAATATAAGTACATATGCGTATGGAGGCAAGTATTTTAACATAAGAAGGAATTTTTACAAAAATGTTTCATTTCAACACCATTAAAATAATCCAAGAATTAAAACAACATTAAGTAAGTGTCTGTAGGCTAAATTAATTGACTAAATTAAGGAAGTTTAGTGGATTTCCTCTCTCTCGCTAAGTTCTAGAGTTATTTGGGATGATAAAATTATTCCAAACTATTAATAAAAATTTGGGGGACAGGTTTACCCACACTGTCAACTTCCCACTAGGTATCCTTAAAGACCACACGGAGAGAAAAATCATATAATTTTTGTTGATAAAATTTCAGAAAAATTACCATGCTCTCTTATAAAGCGTGCGCAATCGACGACCAAAATAAAAAATATGTGCTAACATGGTAAAATTTAATGTGCTAACACAACTTTTATCACACTCTTATGCATATATGTTATAGTTTAATTCTTGTTTTCGTACTCTTTCATTTGGGCATCTGACCCGCAACCTTATGTTGCTTGGGCTGTACCTGTAAAGATGCGCGATATTTTCCGACTTTCGATTCTTTATGATGCATGCAAAAATGATTGCCAACAATATATTCTAATACTAAAGATAGTGAAGTAACTAAATAATGAATTAAACGGTGACATCCCCGTCCTCTAAGACAGTGTAATGAATACTGCTTGCTGCTTGCAAGACAGTCTAATGAATCAAGGTGCTTGGTCCGACCCGTCCGACCAAGTTGGTCGTCCACACCTATGGTTGGCTATGTGACTTGCTATGAGTGAGGTACATTTCAACAGCGTTCACAACACACACAACCTTCTTTTTCTTTTTTTCCTTCTACTATTAGCAGATAGCATTTCAAATATTATAATACCTACAGCATGGTAATTTTTGTAAGAAAAATAATTAAAAAATATTTTTTTGTCGGCAATGGAATTTTTTACTGTGCTGTTTTATAAATTTTACGGAGCTAATATTACGAAAACAATATTCTATCCTTTAAATTTTCTATGATTAATTATAATTTTTATATTTTTACCGTACAAAATTGAATATGTTCGCCTTTTACACGTCGATTGTAGTGCTGAGCACAGTAATTTTTATATGAATTTTCTCTCCGTGTAGAGACTACTGTACATAAATAATTCTTTTTTCATTTCAGGCGACTCCTCCCCTGAGCCCTTATAACATCATTTGTTCTCAAGATATGCGATACAAAATATATTTCAGAAAAAGTTTTTTTTTTTTTTATAATAAAATACTGGCGTTTTTAACATCAAGGAAGATTCTTAGGCCATTATATAATAAGATTATGGTAAAAAATCCATATAATCTATGTTATCTTAATAAGGTTAATCCGTTTTTTTATCACGAAAAAAAACCGCTAATCCGAATTTGCTGAAAACTTTATCCGGTCTTCATTTTTTGATTACGCATCCAATGAAATTAGTCCGGAGTTGGCATCACCATTTGTTCTCGAGATATGCGAGACGAAAAAAAATTCACGAACGAACGAACGAACTAACAAACGCACACACATAGACATCACTCTAAAAACAATGGATTCGGATTCTAGTAACCTTGAAACGTGGAGATATGTCAAAATTAGCGATTCGTAAAATCGGACCCATTACAATAACTTCCTATGGGAAATAAAATTACTGAAGACGTAAATTGAACTTGAGTAATGCTATAGATTCCAAGTAAAACCTTATTATGTTCAGTCTTAAAAAGACCTTTCTGTAGATACAATGGTAATAGTATAAATGGTTATAATAGTATCAATTCAAATAAATATATATTTTTTAAATCAATCTTGTGTCAATTAGTGGTAAAATTGCGATTCTCGCAAAATTTCACGAAAAATTTGGATTTCATTAAATAAATCAATATCGTCTTCAAAGGGTTACATTAAAGGCTTTGATTTTGCAAATTCAGTCAGTGGCGCGGGTTCTTCAGAAATTCCGGGCTTAGTATGTGGAATTGTTTACACTGCCTTTGAGCCAACTCTGTCCCTATTCTACGATTATCTTTAAATATTCTTCTGGTTTATTAGTAGTATAGCTACATATACACGTCTACTAATCTACATATCATTTACAAAATTTTTCTATTCAGAACTGTATATTGTTCAAATGGCAAATAAAGGTTAAAATTAGCAATTCTTTTCAAATAATTATTTATTAAAGGAAAAGTTTTTCCAACAACTATTAGTAATTTACACATTCAACTTTAATACATTCATTATACATTAAATGCCAACAGATGGAGATCTTATTTGAATAATTTTAACTTTATATGCGTATATATGTGTGTATGTGTACGTGAGTTAATTCATACACAAAATATAATCTACAAATACGAATAACGGCCTCACATATCGTAATCGTTATAATACATATATGACAAAGATAATCGTATCGAAACAAACGGAGACAACAAATCCGATAGAGTCAGTGTAAGGAGTTATTTTCCGAAATAGTTTCAGTTTGCCGTACACAATCTACCTCTTGACCTCACGATTTCAACCCTTCAAGTCATAGCCGGTGCTAGCTACCAATAATATGTACATACATAGATACAGGGTGTACAAGATTCATTGTTCAAATGATTGTCAACAAACAAGCTGACAAAGCAGTCAACTAACAAAAAATGTAGTGAAAGCATTGTAAACACTTTTGAAATATGACAATTTTTTTCTTCCAAAATAAAAATTTCCCCACGCATTTTACGTTTTAGAGCTTCCTGGACAATTTTCTTTTCGTGTCTGTCTATCGGCTTTTTTGTCTGTCCGTTCGTGTCTTTAGACTTCACTAAGTGGGGTCTGTCCATACCAAAAGGTCCATAACATAAAAAAATAAAAAATATGATAAAATTATAATATTACTGGTATTGTATTGTGTATTAGATGTAGGAAGTGGGCACCACTGTGTTTTTGCAGGGAACTTGTGTTTTGTTTGTTTTTTTGCCAGTTGTTTGGAGGCAATGTTGATTGTTAATGGTGTGTTGATATTTTTGTATCCTTTTTAAGAATAATGTTACAGTTATAGTTGAAAGTTGAGATGTTTTGATACAAGAACAACAATCTAAAGGATCTAAGGTAACTATAACCCTAAAGCTTTTACTTCAAACTAATTTCATATAATTATGAAATGGATGAAAGATTAGCAACCCAGTAACTGTAACGTGAGTTACCAAAACATTAATTTGTTTCTGTAACTTTTAGAAAATTGAACTCAGACATATGATTTTTTGTATTCTCTTCACAAATAAATCATTGATTGCAGAACTAATTTTTTTATATTTTTACAAAAAACAAAAATGTAAATTTAACGTACCTAAAAAATGTAACGTGAGTTACCAGAATTTTCCAATGAAGACAAAATGTAACGTGAGTTACCGTAACGTGAGTTACCGACATTGATATGGGATTTTAATAATAAAGTCTTCTACAGGCATAGGAAAATTTTGACAAACTTATCATCTTCTATATAACACACACAGGTTGAATATAAAAAAAAATTATTCTTGTAACTTTGAATCGGGAGCAGAAAAAAGCAATTGACTCCAAAGTAAATTTTGTACTGTCCCTTTTTTGTAACGTGAGTTACCAAAATGTTTAAATTATTATTTCAGTTGTGGACAATTCAAAAGCTTTAAAAAAAAATGATGGTAAAAGCAGATCATCATGTTAATACTAGGAAAAATTCCGATTAAAAAATGTTTTAACTTAGTGTTGTTATAATACAAAAACTCTTAAATTTTGATTCACTTGGTAACGTGAGTTACCGTGGACATACCCAGTGGTATTTTACTTATTTCTGGTCGAATTCAGCTTAACTTTTAAAATTAATTTGGGGTTAGGCCATATATGATCTCCTATAGTTTCAGAATAATATAATAATAGTTACAATTACAGTGTGAATTGATTCTTTGTATTTCCTGTTACTATGAAAATTAAAAAAAAAAATTAACCTTACCGTTCGAAGCGTAATAATAATGTTTGTTGGTTTCTTTAATTTTTTCCATAGATTAATTTGACATTAAAGAAAATAGCTGAATTTCTATATAGTTATATAGGTAGCCAATCAAAAAAGCAGTTCATTCTGTTCTAGTCTTTATTATTTTCTTGTTTCAAACGGTTCACAGTTAT
This sequence comes from Brachynemurus nebulosus, assembly GCA_035578155.1. Lineage (NCBI taxonomy): Eukaryota > Metazoa > Arthropoda > Insecta > Neuroptera > Myrmeleontidae > Brachynemurus > Brachynemurus nebulosus. The sequence continues at coordinate 5,438,482 of JAPWDM010000018.1, read as the reverse complement.
CTCCACACCAGAAATGGTGCCACACTCTTTATTAGTTGAGGTGCTCAGAACTATAGTGGTGTAAGTCAAAACATGTTGTTTTAAGTTATTTAACGTTAAAGTATGAGTGACGCATAGTAAGTATATGGAGCTAAAGTAATCGTCTCTACCGGCTTTATTGTATAAGTAATGACACTGTCGTTTTGGCACTGAATAAAGATCGGGTTAAATACCAATAATTTCACAACATCTCCAATCCCCAAAAAATTGAATTACATCACTATAGTTCTGAGCCCCTCAGTTATGTTAGTTAGTTATATACATATTTGTTTGGGAAAAATAGAGAAATTAGGTTACTATTACTGTGACGAAGTGTTTTTTTCTTGGTTCGTCATTTATATTTTGGGGAAAAATTTCTGAAGAATTTTCAAATATTATTATAATTCAATTTTAATTTTGTAAATTGTTGTAAACTGTATTAAAATGAAAATCTTTACATATCTTTTATGAATAATATGGGTTTAAGAAGCATTTATCCATAAAATTGAAAATAAAATGGAAAACATTCGATAATTAATGTTTTCCTGGCTTTGGGATCCTCCTCTTTTGTATTATGTGGACAGTCAAGGAAGAAGAAGTTTTCCTATCGAAGACGTCAAGAAAATTAGTAAGAAAATTTCCGGAAAATTAAACTTAAATTATATGGTTGTTTATTGACAATTTCTAATACTATTATTTTAAAACATCCTGTACCTAATATATTGTATCTTAACTATTGTATAGACTGAGCAACGAACACCACTGTACCCACACACTATCCAGAAATCCCTTTTACCATTTTACTATCAATACCAATGCATTCATCCATATCTTAAACTTACAAACCTCACCAACTCATTCCAATTCTCGCTGCTGGCTCCTACGTATGTACCACTGTCATTTAACACGTATGTGTATATGTGGTGTATACAACACATAACCTAACAAATATCTAAATTCTAAAATCATCATTTTGTTGTACGGGGGTACGGCGCACTGATGTTGTGAAGAACTTTATCCTTTAACCGTACTACCAATTCACTATTAGGACGTATTTATAACCGTAAACAAATGCCATTATATATAAGTATATTCATATACACACGTCATGTATTGAGCCCCTTTTGGTGGTTAATTTTACCCGTAACTCGTCCCTCGTTTGATTCCTCATATACATATGTTGAATATACACACACGTGTTACTATGGAACACCCGAATACGGTGAGTATGTGTTCGAATGTTCGACTTTGTCTCGAAAGGACCAAGCATATAGGTAGATGATATTTTACTAACGACAAATTCGACGTATACATATATTAATAAAATACGCAACCAGAATTATTAATAATATATTATATTATGGATAATATTTAAATTAGTAGCAAATGGGTAAGTTTTATTTTAAAAGTGTGATCATTTTAAATAGGTATTTAAAAATTACTGAAATAACAAACGTGGTATATAGGTCAGATCAACCAAAAATGGTCTAACGTCATCAAATAAATGCAAAAAATTAAGTCAAATCAGAACTACCTAGTTTTCTGTCTCTTTTCGTTTTTTGCTATTCCAAGACTACACTGTCAAAACGATATTTCTGTTCAAAGAATAAAATTTCCTTTGATTTTTTTTATTTGAATCACAAAAATAATATTTTGGGTTTAGAGAAATATTTTTTTGGCTACTGAAAAAAAAATTTTAGAAAATATTTTTTGGTATCAAAAAGATATAGGTACCTTCTTTGGTTCAAAGAAATGTTATTTTAATTCAAAGAAAAAAATACAAAGAAATTATTAAAAAATTTTATCTTTAAATAAAGAAATCGTTTTAAGAATCTAAAATACATATTTAATTCTTCATAATAGCCATAACAGGGAATGAAATGTCACTTTTAGTCGCTCTTTTAGATCAGTAAGTGGAGTTTATAGAAGACAAATCAGTAAGCAAAATTTCAGTTGAATAACGTTGTTAGGTAATAAACGGTAGAACACTTATTAAACTTTTAGGTAATTCAAAATCGTGTTGAATTCCCGCTCGTTCAAACTATTGAATGAGCGAGTAATGATGGCTATTACTCACGAATTGAGACACGAGCCGTGTTTAGGAGGCGAGCGTCGTAGTTCATCCGAGTGAGTAATAGCCATTGCACACGAGTATAGAATACTACAGTTTATCTACGACTTTTTCCCTGTTTGATTTAAATTTTATAATTTTTTAATTAAATTGCATACGAAATTTAAATTAAAAAAATATAATAATTTTTAATCTAATTGCACTAAATGTCCGTATACTGTAATGATCAAAATAAAATATAAACAACTTTGTTTACTTACACTTTACTACTAAGCTAGTGAATTAATAAATAATAAAACAAATATTTTACTTACAATTAGCAAAAAATACCACATTTATTTTTTAATTGTGATAATTCTTTCAAGCTTAAAAGTCCATTTTCAAACAAAGTTTTAAAAAATTGGTTTTAACTGATTTTCTTCATTATTTTGGTAACAACCCAACCTCCATAAAACGCTAGCATTTGGTGTTCCATTGAACTTACACTGAATTGCTTAACATAATACACAATATACTTCTCAAATAACTATTATATTTATTGGTATTTTTACTTCATGTGTAATTTTTTGTAAGATTAATCTTAATTTCACAACTTTTATAATATTATGTGTTTGTTATAGGTACCTAAGTATGGATGGGTATCTATCTATGTACATAATAAAACTCAAAAGGTCGTATTGAAAAGTCAATGTCTACAAACTAAGTATTTTCTAAATGTTTGATTTAGTAAAATTGATATTTTTAATCAGCACCATAAAAACAACAAGAATATTATTTTATTAAATAAATATGTATTTTACAAAACGAACTTATTATCGGATATAATCGGGTTATAATGTTATAGCAGCTACACGTATTAAGTCTCTGTTATGTGGTTTTTTCTTGTAAAAAATACCTTACTTATACATATTAACAATAAACCAATATCTCACCCATTATTTTTGAAATAATATAAAATTCTACTTTGTTGTACTACTACTCTCTTCTATTTTACACACTTACAGTGGCGTAGAGAACAAGGAGAAAATAAAGAAAAGAAAACAGTTTGTTCACAATCTTAAAATTTCATACTGAATTCTACTATTATTTTGGTGTGATAGTTGTTATATTATCTGAACTTGTTTTAATTATTTTACAATATTAGTTTCGTGATGACAGAATTAACCGAGAATTTACAGCAAATGGATGATAAAGAAGGAAAGTGTTTTAGGAAACATATTACTTGTAAAACAACTATGAAGTTTGTTGCCTAAAAACCAACAATGTGCTGGCATAGTGAAATAGTAGAAAGTAAAAAAAAATGTAATTTACTCAAAAATCCCAACTGCTTAAAAAGCAAAATAAAAAGATGGAAACACGATGAAATAGAAAAATGAGAAACGAATAAAAATGTAAAGCAGCCGGAGGCATCAGACATTTCTGTTCAGATTGATACAGCATGTATGCTTTCGACTACTTTATATTTTTTTTTCCATTTTTCTATTTTTTTGTTTTATCTTGCTTGCATCTTTTTATTTTGCTTTCTTGGAAGTCGAGTTTCTAGATTTTTTAATTTACTTTTCTATTTAGATTTTTTTAATATTATTTAATTATTTAGAAGAAAACAAAATATATATTTTTATTACTCATTTGGAAGAAGTACTAATTTGTGGCGCACACATTTCTGTACGCAAAATAGCTGTTTGCCCACTGTACTCTTCCCACATACTTTTTTGCGTGCGGAAAGTAAGTTTCCACACGCAAATTGACAATAAAACACGCAAAATTTAATCAATAATTATTTCTATAGAATTTCATAATTATTTCTATAGAAACCACCAACAAAGTAATTTAAACAATAGTTAATTCAGAAAAAAAAGACGAACACTTAAAAATATTATTTTAAAAAGTAATAAAAATGTCAAAAATAGTAATAATAATAGAAAAAAGTATGTGAAATTCGTAATAAAAAATAGTATGTGCAACTCGTGCGGGATTGTCGATTGCCCACTCAAGCGAATGAGCGCACTCACTACGTTCGTGCGCTCAACTTCGCTTGAGTGGGCAATCGACAATTTCCCGCACTTATTGCACAATATACTGTTATGACATTACGACGATTCACGACCTAAATTACAATGAACTTGTATCTTAAAAAAAAATTATTATATACTAGTTTTTGTCCGCGACTTCGTCCGCGTGGAGTCGTTGATTATATCGTCATCGACACCACACGGAAGAAGTCGCAAACAAAAACTAGTATCTATTTAAATTATCGTGCGCTGTATCCTACCTTCTTAGGGAATTGATTTCTAAAAATCTTTTCTTAGTGTTCACCTAGGTCACATAACGAATCTTCTATATAAAATATTACGTTTCTAGATCCTCTTAATCCTCTTAAGGGGATGAATTTTTCGTGTTTCGTGTATCGTATAGTACGTTCGATACAATTCAAAACATAACCCTCCTGAGGTAGTAGGCTAAAAACTATATTTTGCAAAATTTTGACGATTGAAATATTGGAAAAAAAAATTTTCTTCATAAATAACTAACTATATTAAGTTATTAAGTTTTGGGTGGATCTCAATAGAGCAATTTGGAATAAAAAACAAAAAGACATTTCAACTTCCGACATCAACTTCTTTCCGCCAAAAACAAAACCATTTAATATGTCAAACAAAGGAATACTATTACAGGAACGGACACCACTGATATCGAGATTCAATGGTCACGCGTTTGATTGATTTATTTATTTTAACGTTTAAAAACTGACTGACTGACTTAAGTCACTGATTGAGCGAATAAGTGTGTGTACTATTATGACTGACATGAGAAAATAGCAAATGGATAGTGTGCGGATAGCGAATATAGCGAATATCTACCTAGCGCGAATAGCTAGCCAGCCAGAGAGACGGGCAAAATAAAACGAGCAAACTGTTTGTTGTGATTCAATATCTCTATTGCTATTATTATTATTATTTTTTTTACAAACAAATTTACTTTATGGTGCATAAGTATTACATTGGGTACAACATACTTATATGGCGTATGTATTATATCTTTATAGTACCCTTCTATAATTATTATTATTATTATAACAAATATGGTGTAATTTACAATATTTTAAAATTAATTTTAATAAGAATATAAACTAATAATATTTTGAGCGTGATTTGATTTATTTTTTGTTTTTTTGGGGCGGAGTAAAATTTAATAATGATATTCACATTTATCATACGAGATGTTTGTACAATTTCTGTTTCGTTGCAATTTAACTAGACGAACTGAAAGTATTTCAGGCTGACCGTTCTTCTCGTTAAATTTTTTTTAGGCAAATTTTTGTAAAATTATAGGAAATACGAATTTATTAAAAAAAAAAATATAAAATTCGAGTGTAATACGTTAAAATAATAAATTGATGAATAAAATAAGTTTGTATCAACAAGTTATGTTACAACTTATGAATTTTTGAAATTGGTTAAATTTACTAATAAAGACGTTTGTATTATTTTTTGTCGTGCTTATTTGTAGTGAAATGAGCAACAAAAAGTTTCCGACAATTTCTTTCCCTAAAAGAATTCGGTTTTAACTTCTCGTCACGGCAAAAGTGATAAAAATACAATATTCTTATAGGACTAAACCTACATATATGAGATCGTTGCTTTGTTACTTTTCACAGCAAAATCAAAGAAAAACACGAGTCGACTTTCGGCTTTTACACCATCTTCAGGTGAAAAACAAAACTAAAAATTGTTCTTTTAGGCGAAAACTATTTATAATATAAATTGGAGTAAATAATATAAATTTGGAGTAAACATTATTTACTACATATATGAGTTAAACTGCCAACATTAAAAGAATAAACGCTGAGAATACTTTTTATTTTGTAATTTTAGCATAATTTATAGTGCTATTACTACTCAGGATGTAACAAAGGTATAAAAATTTTATTCGAAACCCTAGAAAATGTGTGTTAACCTCCATAAATGATTAATAAGGTAGTCTCTGGCAATAGCAGTCTCAGATGTAGATTCCAGTTGAGTAAAGATGATTTGTAGTTAATTATTGATATTTGACCTCCATAAATTTAGTTGTCTCCAAAATAAAAATTTTAAAAATTACAAAAAACTACAAAAAATAAAAAATTTGTATATTTTAGGTTTTATTTAGGTATACACATGAAAAGTTAAATGTTCTAGCGGTTTTGCAAAAGACATGAAGAACAGAAGGGACGGCTAGATTTACGTGAGCCTAGCCGTTCCATGAATAACAAGTAGTGTTTTAGCTAATTAAAATACGAGTAGGTAGTAGGTGAAAATTTTAAGGAAAACTTCGTAAAATATTTTAGTTCATGGAAGCGCTGTAAATCACGTTAAAATACGCAGCGCTTCCACTGTTTGTTGAATTTTACATATATTTTGTTATGTTACTGAATAGAAATTACCAGTGTTCCCATCGCTCCCGCCAGTACTGTAATAATTTTGTTATAAATATAATTTACCATGTAAATATGAACGTCATGAACCGTAAAATTTTAACTGAAGTCTTCAAGTAATTATTTTATTAAATGAATGGTTGTAAAAAGATTCTAGAAAAGTAGGGGAGACTGAGGTAAAGTGGCCACTGTAAGAGTAAATGTTTAGTTTATTTATTTGAAAAGAAATACAGACTAATAAGTATTTAGCATATAGTTGCTTTAGTGCAGAATCAATAACGATCAATATATCAATAATATCTTGAAAGGTATTTTTGAAATTTTTGTTTTTCGCAACATGTGCAAAGTGACCACTTTACCCCACTATGTTGGGTAAAGTGGCTAGGGGTACCCTTTTTAACCCAAAAAGAAATCTTGAAGTAATAAACATATTTATATACAAAATCAAACTATGTTTGCATCATTAATTATTTAATATCAACGAACGGACAGACAGGCGGATATTGAAGTCTCATCATAAGGGTTCCTTTTTGACATTTTTTCTCGAACCCTAAAAACTAATTTCAGGTATTTTTTTTTTTTATAAAATATAAAGAACTAAATAAAAGTTCTGAATTTAATATAATATGTTAAAATATTCTAAGAATTCAACTTGAGCAGCAATAGGAGACACTATAAGCCTGGTCCCATTATAAGCCTGGTCACTTTACCCCGTTAGACGCCATTTCGGCAAACCACAACTAATTTCAAGAAAGAATTTTCTGATTCATCGATAACTATTTTATTTTAAAGGTAATTAGGCAGAGTTTTTAGCTACCCCAATTAAAAAATTGTATTCGTAATTGATAAAAAAATTTTGAGAATACAATTTAAATCTTACCTTACATCAACACTCGAAAATTAAGAAAATCCGTTATAATTCATACAATCTAGTGAACTGATCATTGACGTTTTAATAGAATACTGATGGTTTCTCTACAAGCTAGTATTCAACTTCGCCACAAGATTGGAATAGTTTCCAGTGAGTAAATGCCAATAGCCAATTTACCTCCACTGGCCACTTTACCCCAGTCTCCCCTAATTAGTTTTTCTTCACCGCGCTCCCATTGTTTGTTAGACTTTATACTTTTACCATGTAGATGAGATGAAGAATGTCTAAAGTTTTGGAACATTTCCAAAACTTTCAAAAAAGGTGAAGTTTATGTATTAATGCTTTGCTAAACTTACGTTTACAATGAATCAAAATTTGTAAAATTTTCAAACGGAATATTACTTCTGTTTCTAATACAGGTAGTATGTAAGCGTAACTGTGGTGACTTATTTGAAATCGGTAAGTTTAGTTAACCTAATGAACTAAATTATTTATAGGTACATATATTGATTTTTACTCTTGCATACTGGGAATGGGAATAAGCTGTGAATATGGATTTTGATAATTACTTTTATTCATGAAAGAACGGAAGGTATATGCGTTTGGCCTAAGAGGTGTTGGTGTGTTTGTTATCAGTTACCTCCAAAACAGCTTAACCAATTTTAATGCCGTTATTTTTATTTGAAAATTGATAATTCTGAGATGATTCCTTGCTATACTTGATGAAAATTAATTCAGCCATTTTTAGAATAAAAATAAAATTAAAAGTTTCGAAAATCCACTTTAAAAGCTCGTAAATGCGGGGTTTTTCGTAATTAAGTTTAATAAACATTTATCCTAGTAACTGTGGGATGAAGATTGAAAGCTAGTAACTGCGGGATGGTTTTCAACCAGGTTTGTAAAGTGCAAAGAAAGGAAGACTGAAATATTTCAAAACACAAATTTTAAATGAGACAATTTTAAGAACCCACGACGAAAAAACTCAAAAATTTCAAATAAAATTCCTGGAATTCCATATTCCATATTCCATTATAACGTGCTGCCGTGTGTGACATTAAACAAGCCATAACATGTGACATGTCTGGCCTTATGACATAAAATACAGAGCCAGACCTGTCACACTCGACGGATGAAAATTAGCTTATTTAATTCTAGAAACTGTTTTTCGTCGTGGGTTTTTTAAACCAATTTTTTTTTTAAATTATTCTCAATCAATCTCTCCTTCTATAAAAACTTTATGTTTTTATTAATTTCTAGAACAATTTTAACATTATATACGCATTCGAAGTTCATTTAATTAGTACCAAATTCTACTTTCTCCATCAAAAATTATATTTCGGTATTCAGTTAGCTTTACCTGCATACAAATACAAATAGGTATGGAAAGATAAACCAATTCCAACCAACAACAGTTATAGCAACAACTATTTTACTATATTTTGCCAGATAGATATGTAACAAAAGATTTTGACAAGTGATCTTCAATATTCATATTCACTGTTGTTTGAATTGTTTTCGGTTTGTACGGTACGAACCGTGGGTACCTACGGACCGACCGGTTACCAATCAAAATTTTGTTATATCAAATACACAATAGTTTAATATTAAAACAAAATATCTTGTCTAATATGTATGTATGTATGAAATGGTTGTGCTAGTATTATTTTGTACATGTTACACTACTACGGATATCTATCTATTATAGCCCGCTATGCCATCAATGTTAGTCGGTGGCCGGCCATAGCAGAGAGTAGGTAAGGCAAAGGCAAGGCAGCAAGCAATGATGATGGGTTTTGTGTTTCTTCAATAAGTACAAATGAAGTTTTAAGTCCGAATAATAGTCAGGAGCCAGTAGTGGTTTCTATTATTGATTTTCATATCTTATATTAGCCATTCGTCTAACCCCCCACAGCCCCCCTCATACGACCATGTTTTGTATATATGTGTGCTACGTGTGTATGTATGTGTGTGCCTATCTTACCCAAAACTAAAACTAAAACCCGTCAATGACTCATACTATTAAATGTGTACGTTTATATAATACATATTTTGCCCATATAACCCGATAATATACAATATCTTAGACTAAATAATCAACTTTCGAATTCGGATACCTGAAGAGTTTAAATCGATCATTGATTAAAATCTGAAGCACTTGTATAATTTGTTAGAAGTAAGCTTGTAATTTCATTATTGACTTTATTTGGCGATAAAAAACTCAATATTAACACCAGCAAAAAAAAAAAGAGAATTTTAAGCAATCTTAAACATGTCGACTTGTTTCGGTGTCTCAAAACACCATTCTCAAGACAAGAAAAAATACAATAAATAAAATGAAAAAAATTTTTTTTCATTTTTTCATTTTTTCAAATTTTTTCAAATTTTTCCATTTTAAATATTTTCATTTTATTTATCGTATTTTTTCTTGTCTTGAGAATGATGTTTTTAGACACCGAAACCGGTCGACATGTTTAAGATTGCTTAAACTTCTGTTTTCTTTTTGCTGGCCTTAATATTGAGTTTTTTTATCCCCAAATAAAGTCAATAATGAAATTACAAGCTTAAAATTTTTTGGCGAAAATAGAGGTAACAATTTACTTATTTGTTAGAAGTAAATAATTGTATAATTATACAATTATTTAGTTTGTTCTAATTCGTTCATTTTGTGGTGTAGGTACATTCGAATATAATACTTTCTGATATCATATGAATTAGTCTCTTTTCGAATATCGTCAATAATTTTCACTCAATATCTTTAGTATTTAAAATGATTCAAAATTTTTCTAGCAATTAACTCCAGAGTGGTAAAAGATACACGTTGAAATTGCTAAGGTGTTCAACATCTATTGGGAAGCTGATAAGGAAAAAATTAATAATATAAATGATAAAATCGTTGATAACTTTATTCCAGATAATATTACCTATGATTAAGGCGTCACGTCACTTTGAAATGCCAGAAAAGAAGGTTTTATTGGAGAATCATTTTTCCGTAACGAATAGTACAATCAATATAAAACTATCTAAGTACATAGTTAGTGATCCGAGGTACTTAATAAAAAAAAAAATTTTTCCACTTAAAAAACAAAATGGCGACGTCGGCGCAGGTCTAACGCAGATGTTTTCTGCGAAGAGGTTTATGCTGGGTAGCATAACTATTTTCAAACAGCAGCCAGAACACATTTTTTTTCATTTACATTTATTTTACTAACATAAGAGGGTACACAAGATTTTTAAAAAATATTGACTTATCGATAAATAGCACCAGTTTGGAAAAAAGACTCTGAAAATCGATGAAAAAATCTATCTTAATTTGTTTATAAAAAACTGATTTGTTAACCGATTTGGAAAGGAGAAATTAGGGGTAAAATCGGATGAAGATTACTGGAGTTGTATTGCCCATCATTTTAGAAAACTTAATTGCGAGAAAAATGGATATAAAGATTCGAAACGCGTTTATCGTTTTATGCACTTATACCGATCGTTGAGGCTATCTGAAAGTTTTCTATGGGAATATAACTAACCTAAAATGAAGGAAAATTATCGACCAAGTTGAGAGACTGCAAAAGGCCAGCGAGGCAGCATTTTCGAACTTTTCAACCGCTCAAAGTTGTTTCAGAAATTCGGTTCAAAATAATTCTTATAATATTTCCATAGTTATAACTCGCCTTTTGAATATCATTTTAGAGATACTGGTACATTATTTAAGCCAATAAAAAAGGGAAAAATTTTTTTTCAAAGTGATGTAACTCTTTGGTATAAATCTAACAAAATTTCTAAGTCTAAGGTTTAAAATGGTCACATCTATAATATGTATAACAACAACATATATAGTTAAAATTATATATGTATGTATATTATATCTATTGACTGTATGTATATATGTGTGTAGTATTTTACTCTTACTAACCGTGTTCAGTGACTACCCGATGAGGGGGGTCCCATCCCATCGATGCATATTCATTTTCGCCTCTTAATTCAGTCGTATTATTTGAACAATTCCTTCAAGTCCTTCTAATATCAGCAACTATACACAACTATCCTTTCACCTACTCGCACAAAATCATCTTAGAGGGTAAGCAGAAACTAAGGCTAACAAATACGATATACATATGAACATAACACATATACATATACAAATTATTAAATATTATTTATAGGTTGATCATAATAGGTGTTTGATTAATAACTTTCGAAATAGTTACGTGGTTGGGTATTGTAAGCGTGGTTGTGACTTGAACTCGGTATAGGTTCGATCTCAATTTCTGCGGTATGGTATGGGCACGCAGATTTTTTTGTAGTTTTCCTTTACAATTCTGGGTAATTATCGATATAATTCTTCAGAGAAAATTGCCACAGATGCACATACACCTACAAAATTCCATATTTGTTTATTATTTCCAGTACTTTCCTTAATCTTCATTTGTATTGTCTGCAATAATGGTACTGTGACTGATAAGTTAAACGTTACAGACAACTAATCGATAGGTTAAGGGAATACTGACTCAGAAATGGCTATTGTTAGTATGATAACATACTAGAGCAGGGGTTGCTTGAGTTTCGAATCAGCGATCCAAATTCTAAATACCAAAACATTTAGCCAGATAAATTTTTTTTAGTCAAATTTTCTCCGAAAAATTAGATTATATATAGCCTATACGATAAGAACGGGTCGAGCTATGAGTAGGGGCGCTATCCGTTTTCGGACCCGTAGATATATATATATATATATATATATATATATATATATATATATAATTTTCGGCTCCTTTTCCCATGTGCAGGGCCCCCTTATGAACGGAATGATCTGAAATTGGGTAAGCGGCGCTGAAAAAATGGGGGGAACAATGCTGTAAAAGTAGGGTCAAATTTTGGGCAAATTTTGGATCCGACCCAACTTTTAGGGGGGTGGTGAGGGGCGGTAAAACAGTAAAACTTTTCCAAACCAAATAATGTTTCGGTCAATTATCCACAACATATCTAAAATTCAGCTTACTAGGATGATTCGGAGGGAGTAAAGAAGGAAAAAACGATTTTGGCTGGATCTAATACGCCCCAAGAATTAATGTAGAGGGTTGAAATTTGTTATGTTGATAGAGTTCGTACCTAGGTTGTGCTTTTTGGAGGTTTTAATATTTTACGATTCTGAAGAAAAAAATGTCTGACATATATGAATCGGTGAGTGCAGAAACCACATAAGTCAATAAAATTTGAAAATTCACTTTTTACACTCAATGAGTTTATCTAAGGTAAACTGACATTGTGTAAATAAACCACATCAGTCAGGTTTTTATTTTTGAAAATATAAGGACTTGGTAAATAGTATTAAGTGCAGAAAACACACAAGGCTGTGTCTTATGTGCTTTCTGCACTCAACGCTGATAAAATCGTCACTTTCTTCACGAGATGGTTTTCTATTATTTCGCTGTTATTTTTAACATTAAATTTAGTCTGTACGCATTGCCTTTTCTTGTTGTCTTATTTGTTATTAAAAAAGTATATTAATTTGTCGTTAAAAAAGTATATTCAGTAAAAGTTGCGGTGTATAATATTTGTTGAGTGCAGAAACAACATAAGTCAAATTTATTTTTGTTATTTTATAAAGAAAACTTTATTTGAAAATGAGAAAATAATATTTTGATAATATTTCCGTAATATGAATGTACAGTTTGAGTTGAAAAATTTTTCCCAAATTCATATTTTGGGAACAGTATTACTGTAAAGTAAGAAAATTAGAGTTCCAGAACACAAGATTTTGTAGATAGCCATTTATTTGTTGCTGCTGTCGATATATTCTATACACAGATACGTGTAATATACATATGTAAGTTAATGCTGGGTGTTAATGGTTCAAAATTCACTAGAAAATTTAAAACTTCAATATGTTTAATAACTGAAATCATTTTTGATAGATTATAATATTTAGAATTTTAAATGATACCTATATTCGTATAACTTTTAATGATATTATAATCGTAAGTAATTATAATCGAACCCTATATTAAATATGTATTGAAACCGTAAGGGTAATAGTTAGCTATTAAAGGTGGTATAAGTTGTTCTTGTAAATGTAGAAATTGTGCGAACCAATATGGTGGTCGCTGCCACCCGCGCCCATATGGATATCCTCAGATAGCTGCTCACCTAACCCATCCGCTATTAGGATGGATGGGTTGGTTGTTGTTGTCTTACAACATTTTACCAATACGTCTGTGCTTAGCAGCGTTCCAATCACATTACTACATACGTACCACATAGTACACATCCTTGGAAATCTTTTGCCCTATCTATATATCGACCGTAGCGCTTGTGCTACCTACAAACTATTTCTTATCCTATATCCCCACATAACCCATGGACGGACTAAAGGATATGTTATGTGTACATGCAAAATATGTGTGTTTCTACCGTTGGTGTCGATTTTATAGAATGGGTGGGAAAACGTGGGATGAGTAGGACTGGTGCGGCAATTGCGAGGGGAATATTTTGCGAGAAACGTGTTATAATAATAAATATATGTGCTTAGAGCACAACAGCTTCTCTCCTCTCTTGAACTTACGGACGAGCTTACTATATTATGTTTACATGAGTATTAATAAATATCGGTAATAATTTTACAATATGTGTCTACTATAAGCTTTCGTACACTTATAATCTAGAAACGGTTTTTTTTGCACTTTGAATAAATAATAATGGTTACAAGCGTAACAAATAAGAGATTTGAAAATGATAACATTTACGTGTTTTTATTACATGTTTTCGAAAGTATGTAAGATTCGAACAAACAAACCTTTTTTTAATCTAATGGGCATTATGCGCTAATACAGGAGTTCCCAAAATGTGGTTCGCAGGCCAAATGCTTTCCACGATTGACCTGATTATATAGTTAAATATTTTTCTGTTGGAAAATCTCAGATTTTATATTATAGAATATATCATATACAAATTTTATAAATCAATGGTGTTTAACCTTTTCTACTATGCGAATTACTTTTTGAACAGCTAAATACGTTAAATAATGATGTAATTTTGTATTTATAAAAAAAATATTAGTTAAAAATAATTTTTTATTGATGCAAATACATACGAAAAGTATACACAAGAATGATAAAGATATACATGATTCTATAATAAAACGGAAACTAGATAATGCGATCTTTCTCTTTCATCGCAGAAAGTGTTAATATTGTTAGTAAGTGTTAATTTCATTGCTGTTTATATGGTGCGGTTTAATTCTTTTCTAGTTATAAAGAAAAGAAATAAAAAGGTAAAAAGTTAAGTTTACCTTGACCAATTGTAAGGTTACACAATGAAAACAAAAAGTACACTTGTTAGGAGCCTTTTCGTCTTGAACTTCCATTATACTGAAGATTTCATATTAACAGTTTTTATTTGCAAGAGTTTTTCGTAAAACCCCGGTTTTGTTAAAGTACAAACGAATTTTTGAAACAACATTTATGATAACGTCACAGGAATAAACACGCCGTCAAAGTCGTTCCGTATTATCAGTTATTATTATGAATTTCAGATAATAGCATACAGGTATATAATTGAATAGTATAGTAGACAAAATATTTTTTCCGACGAATAAATTTTATTCCTGAAATAAACTTTTCGATTTCAAGATGATCGAATATTTATCTTGGCCTAATTACGCCTATCAGAAAGAATTAAAAGGATACTGAATATATTGTACACTGTTTATAAATAAAAACGACGTAAGCAGCGGGGCCCCATCACGGTAAGTTGAATTTTTTCTTTCATCTTCGGTATTGCACGTCTACAAGCGAAATGTAATTGAAAGTCTACAAACGATTCGTCATTTTGGTGGTTTCAAAGCTAATGATGAGTGTTCGGTTAGTCGGGGCTTTAAAAAAAGGCTTTAAATTTTTAAGGTCTGAAACTCGGTAAATTTCAATTTTGTGTCGATAGCAGTTAGAAGGCAAAAGCCAACACAATTCGTACGAGGGCATTCTTACCCATGCTTATTCGTCAATTGCCTTTGTGTTTTATTTTTAAATATTAAAAAAGAAACTTAAATAGTAAACTGGAAGGCCTTTATGTAGATAAATTTTCTTTCCAAAAAAATCCAAAATTTCTATTTTATAAATAATAAAAATCCAAAATTTCTACTTTATAAATAAACAGTGATTTTAACAACATTTTTAAATTACTCAATATTTGTGTATTGCATTTGTTACAAAAGTAAGTTCATTTTTTTTAAAAAAATTTTTAAATTACTATGCGCCGACTTGTATTAGAAGAGAAAAAACGCCGTGAGCAGCGGAGCCCCATCACGGAAGTCGAATTTTTCCTTTCATCTTCGGTATTGAGTGTCTACAAGCGAAATATAATTGAAAGCCCACAAGCGATTTGTAATTTTGGTGGTTTCAAAACTGATGATGAGTGTCCGGTTGATCGGGGCTTTAAAAAAAGGTTTTAAGTTTTTAAGGGCTGAATCTCAGTAAATTTCAATTTTGTGCCGATAGCAGTTAACAGGGAAAAAGCCAACACAATTCGTACGAGGGCGTTTCTATCCATGCTTATCCGCCAATTGCCTTTGTGTTTTATTTTTAAATATTAAAAAAGGAACTTAAATAGCAAACTGGAAGGCTTTTATGAAGATATTTTTTCTTTCCAAAAAAATCCAAAATTTCTATTTTATAAGTAATAAAAATCCAAAATTCCTAATTTATAAATAAACAGTGACTATAATAACATTTTCAAATTACTTAATATGTATGTATTTCATTTGTTAAAAAATTGTATTCACTTTTTTTTTAATTTTTTAAAATTACTATTCGCCTACTTGTATTTAGAATAAAAGTAAAGCATTTAAAACACATTTAACAAAAGCATTCAATTCCGATGTAAAAATGGAAGAAGTGGCGGGAAAAGTAATGTGGTCTCCCTAAAAGGTACTAGCTGGATACTAACTGAATACACGTACAAAATTTCAGCCCTCTAGGTTTCCTTAGAGAGTCTCTAGACGTGTTAGAAAACAACCAAAAAATTAAGGAAATATTGGCGTAAAAATCGTGGGGGTAAGGGTTAAAAGTTGAAACCCCCAAAAAACAGTGTCTGGCTATTAGCTTAACGTGTACACAAAATTTCAGCCCTCTAGGTTTATTTTGGGAAATTTTTACCCGAACGAAACTGTTAAAAAAAAAGAAAAATCATGTTCTTTTGGGTATAAAAATGGTGGCGGTAGGGTTTGAAAGTCGAGACTCCCAAAAGGCACCCCCTTGATACTAACTCAATCCGAATACAAAATTTCAGCCCTCTAGGTTTATTTGGGTGACCTGTGCGAGTGATAAAAACTTCGAAAACGTCGAAAATGTATGAAATTGTAGCTTAAAAATGAGGGGGGTGGGGGTAAAATATTAAAACCTCCAAAAAGCACAACCTAGGTACGAACTTTATCAACACACCAAATTTCAACCCTCTACGTTAATTCTGGGGGGCTGGGGGCCTGTTAGATCCAGCGAAAATCGTTTTTCCCCCCTCTACTCCCACCAAATCATCCTAGGAAGCTGAATTTTGGATATGTTGTAGATAATTGACTGAAACATTATTTAAAATCGGTTTGGAAAAGTTTTATTGCTTTTCCGCCCCCCACCACCCCCTTACAGGTCGGGTCAGAAAAAAAATTTGCCCAAAATTTGACCCCACTTTGACAGTATGAGGTGCTTCGAAAATGAGCCCCATTTACCAAATTTCATCTCTTAACTTCCATAGGGGGGCCCTACACAAATTAAAAGGTGGCGGGAATATATATATATATATATATATATATATATATATATATATATATATATATATATATATATATATATATATATATATATATATATATATCAGACATTTTTTTTCTACATATTCGTGTTCTACGGGTCCGAAAACGGATAGCGCCCCTACTCTCGCCTCTCGCAGCTCTTATCGTATAGACTGTGTAAGTCTAATTTTTCGGAGAAAATTCGACTAATAATACATTTAAAACACACTTAACAATACCATTGAATCCCGATGTAAAAATGAGACAATTGGGTAGAAGTAATCTGGAATTCCTAAAAGGCACTAGCTGGATACTAACTCAATACACGTATAAAATTTTAGCCCTCTAGGTTTCCTTAGAGAGTCTCTAGACGTGTTAGAAAAAAAGCAAAAGAATCAAGGAAATATTCGCGTAAAAATCCTGGGGGTAAGGGTTAAAAGTTGAAACCTCCAAAAAGCAGTGGCTATTAGCTTAACTTGTACACAAAATTTCAGACCTCTAGGTTTATCTGGGGAGATTTTGACCCGAAAGAGACTATTTAAAACAAAAAAAATCATGTTCTTTTTGGTATAAGAATGGTGGGGGTAAGGGTAAAAAGCTGAGACTCCCAAAAGGCACCCCCTTGATACTAACTCAATCCGAATACAAAATTTCAGGCCTCTAGGTTTATTTGGGTGACCTGTGCGAATGGTACAAACTTCGAAAACGTCAAAAAAGCATGAAATTGTAGCTTAAAAATGAGGGGGTGGGGGTAAGATATTAAAACCTCCAAAAAGCACAAACTAGTTACGAACTCTATCAACACACCAAATTTCAACCCTCTGCGTTAATTCTGGGGGACTGTGGGCGTATTAGATCCAGCCAAAATACTTTTTCCCCCCTCTGCTCCCTCCAAATCATTCTAGGAAACTGAATTTTGGATGTTGTAGTTAATTAACAGAAACATTATTTCGAACCGGTTTGGAAAAGTTTTATTGTTTTACCGCCTCCACCACCCCCTTAAAGGTTGGGTCGGTTCCAAAATTTGCCCAAAAGTTGACCCCACGTTGTCAAGGAAAAATTCAATTAAAAACAATATGTAGAATGTAGGGGAGAGACTTAATCAATGGGAAGGATTATTGAATGGGACAGATGAGTTTTAGCTAACAAAGAACCGTTAGTGGAAATTTGTTTGGGATCTGTCGAATGACGGTATGACATTTGGTGTTGAAAAATCAGACTATTCTTAAAGTGCATTTGTTCGAGTGTCATTTATGAGCTTTTGTAGATCTGCAAATACATACAATTGATTTAATTTTTCCATTCATTTACAGTTCTCCAGTTATTTTGTGAAGTTTGCTAATTAAATTTGACATTTGTATACTCTAAATTGTAATATTCACTAACTCAATCACGCATTTTTTCATATTCTAACGACTTTTAACTGTTTTACAATGTAAAATTTTCTCTGCTTCAACAAAATTCCTTTGCCTCGGACTTGTGTTAACCCAAATAAAAACAGTTCCAATATTTATCATTTTTTTTAATATAGCACCGATTAGTGATTACTAGATCCGAGTATATATATAAAACTAATGTTAATGCACTTTTTCGTCAACCATTTTTCTGAAGCTCCACCTATTTGACAGATCCCATATTGTTTCAACAAAAACTATAAGAAATATATGATTTTAAACAGAAAAGGTAACTTTTATTTTTTAGCGAATTTCCAAAACTGGAAATTCAGCTTTTACGCCAGGTGTCATGGTGCGACCTAAGCCCGGGACCATATCAGAAATATGTTTTGAGGTCCCTAGAATACGAAAATGATATTCACTAAAATTTATATATATATATATATATATATATATATATATATATATATATATATATATATATATATATATATATATATATATATATATGTATCCGCGCGATAACTCTCGAATGAAACGTCTAACGCTTATGAAATTTTGTGTGCGGACTGGATTCTGAATTGGCTTGGCTAAGTTCGTTAGCCAGACATGTCGGATGCCCAGAAGTAGGTTTTCTGGCCATTTTTTATCATTCGATCCTATCATAAGGCAGTTCGATTTTTACATCGTTGAAAAGGAAAAAAAAAATTATGAAGAAAATATTCTTATAATTTTCTTTCTATTTTAAGTATTTTTCGAGAAAATGTAAATTTTCACTTTTATTCTTTCTTTGTTAGTCTAATAAGTAATTTATATTTATATCTCAGTTCTTTATAAAGTATAAAAATATTTCACTTTTTTATTAAAGAATTTTGTGAGAACAAGTGAAAACTATTCACATATATGTGTAATAACACACATACATGTATAGAGTTTTGTTTCTCATTTATTGCATTATAATTAGCATGGTTCTATCCCATGTTAAAAAATGTAAATTAAACAGATTTTCTAAGCTAATGTAATGAAGAATTTTTTTTTTTTTTTATTGAATTTTTAAGTAAACAAGAAATTGAAGATTATGTTAGGATATAAATATTAAATATAAAACAAAACAAAATATGTACAATGTACTATGTATGTACGGAAAAATATTTTGAATCGATTTTGAAAATTTTTCCACTAATAATTAATAATGTTAAAAAATTAAACCATTTCAAATGGATTTAAGGTATTTTATGTGAGGTCAAGGTTTTCGGGACCTAAAAAGGCCAGAAATTAATTAACCAATCGATTTTAAAAATTTTTTCACAGTTAGTAAGTTAAAGTATTTGAATTAATTAATTAAATGATGTCCGCAAGAAGCTTACGGACTGCCATAAGTTATATGAGATCCTTAGAACCCTTTTCTTACTGTTAGAGTACTAGATTTGTATGAGTTTCGCCAGGATTTACTGATCCCATAATTGTAAAAAATAAACTAAACGACCAATTTTAAAAATTTCTTCACTGTTACAGAGCTAAACTATTTTAGATAGATTTAGAATACATTATGTAAGGTCCGTCAGGGTCCACAGGACCCAAAAGTGTCAAAAATAAACTAACTGACCGATTTTGAAAATTTTTTCACTGTTACAGAGCTAAACTATTTTAGATAAATATCGATTACGTTATGTACGGTCCGCCTGGGTCCATAGGACCCAAAAGTGTCAAAAATAAACTGCCTGATCGATTTTGAAAATTTTTTCACTGTTACAGAGCTAAACTGTTTTAGATAAATATAGATTCCGTTATGTAAGGTCTGCCAGGGTCCATAGGATCCAGAAGTGTCAAAAATAAACTAACTGACCGATTTTGAAAATTTTTTCACTGTTACAGAGCTAAACTATTTTAGATAAATATAAATTACGTTATGTAAGGTCCACCAAGGTCCATAGAACCCAAAAGTGTCAAAAATAAACTAACTGACCGATTTTGAAAATTTTTTCACTGTTACAGAGCTAAACTATTTTAGATAAGTATAGATTACGTTATGTAAGGTCTGCCAGGGTCCATAGGATCCAGAAGTGTCAAAAATAAACTAACTGACCGATTTTGAAAATTTTTTCACTGTTACAGAGCTAAACTATTTTAGATAAATATAGATTACGTTATGTAAGGTCTGCCAGGGTCCATGGGATCCAAAAGTGTCAAAAATAAACTAACCGACCGATTTTGAAAATTTTTTCACTGTTGAGGAACTAACTATTTTAGATAGACATACATTACGTTATTTAGGGTCCGCCAGGGTCCATGGGACCCAAAAGTGGTAAAAATAAACTAACCGACCGATTTTGAAAATTTTTTCACTGTTACAGAGCTAAACTATTTTAGATAAATATAGATTACGTTATGTAAAGTCTGCCAGGGTCCATCGGATCCAAAAGCGTCAAAAATAAACTAGCCGACCGATTTTGAAAATTTTTTCACTGTTGGGGAGCTAAGCTATTTTAGATACATATAGATTACGTTATGTAAGGTCTGAAGTGTCAGTAGGACCTAAAAGTGTCAAAAATAAAATAACTGACCGATTTTGAAACCTTTTTACTATTACCGAGGTAAACTATTTTAGATAGGTACAGGTTGTGTTATCTGAGATCCACAACTGTCCTGCGGATGCAAATGCGGCGTAGAATGCTACACAACGGGTTTTGAATATATATATATATATATATATATATATATATATATATATATATATATATATATATATATATATATATATATATGTATATATATATATATACATATATATATATATACATATATATATATATATATATATATATATATATATATATATATATATATATATATATATATTACATAAAGTCCGCCTAGAATATACGGTCGAGCTGATTTTTTAATGAGGTCCACCGGGATCTTGCAGATCCGAAAACGCCAGTAATAAGCTATCGAAAAGATGCTAAAAAATTTCTCACTGCTAGAGAACTAAATTATTTTAGATGGATACAACTATGCTGCACAAAATTCGTTCGGGTTCTTGGGTCCCCAAAAATACCAAAACTAATTACCCAGCCGATTTTAAAAATTCTTTTACTCTTAGAAAGCTAAACTATTTTAAATAGGTACAGGTCTTAGATGAGATCCGCCAGTGCCCAAGATTTGGAAATTCGCTATGTTATGCAGATGCTGCGACAGGGGTATTTTATAAATTACTAAATATTCTATAATAACTACACACACCGGCAAAATTAGCGGAACATATAAAATATCTGCAAAAATCAAACAAACCATTTAATTTTAAGGCAATATTAGTCTTATTTAATTATTCACTTAAAAATACATGTTCACAAGTCGATATACCTTTATTTTTGGTAGCAAAAACAAGTAACAAGTAAAATGGCAAGTTTTTGGAATTTTATGTCGTCTAGGAATAATTTAAGTTAAAGATTATGTAACTAATAGTAAATGAAGAACAGCGTTTTAATACTCTCTGGTTCCTCCCATCGTCTTGCTATACTCAGAATGATGTTATCTATAGTCTCCTGGGACAGTCTTTGCCATTCTTCAATTACGGCAGATTGAAGCTAGACCACCTTGAGAAGAGGCGGCATTTGAATTCGAAAGTGACAGACCTTTTAAAAAGATTTGCATCAATAATAAATAAAAACAATTCTATGGAAAGCCAATTGATTCATTACTTCAATATTATTTTAAGTAAAAATGAAAAAAAACAGCCAACTTTGTTTAATAAATAGGTTTTTATATTTTTTTTTTGATCCGCTAATTATGCCAGCGTGTGTATTATGTTTAGATTAATTGTATTAGTTATTTATTAAACCGCTTAGTATCGACTATAACACAGACCTACAAATTTAAAATTATTTTTTCCTTTTTTGACTTCCAGTGCTGTTTTATTATGTTTTGGGACCTCCTGATGACGAATCTGAAATCAGTTTGTTTCTATCACATCAAAGTTTTTCACAATACGTACTAATAATCATGTAAAATAATCATGTAAATATTATGTAAATATTAATCATGTAAATATTATAATCATGTAAATAATCATGCAAAAATCGGGGTATTAAAAAAAAAATAGAAGTAAAAAGGTAATTGAGTAACTAGTGTTATTTTTATTTATCGAATAGTTTATGTCAAGGTGAACGTTTTAAAATACTACAGAGCTTGTGGAATTTTTTCTTTTTTTCTACAAAGATTCTGTTAAGCGACTTTCTTTTGTGGGCCCAGTTTGAATCATCACGTTTCATCATCCAGGAATAATTGCCCATCATGTTAATATTCTACTTTCCTTGGCGCCTTCGCTCCAATTCTCTTATTCCCTGCATAAATCTTTATTCTTGTTCTTTACTAAATGCTTCTAGATCTTCCGGAAAGTAGCTTAAATGCGAATGAAGGAAATGAACTAAGAGACTCATGAGGCAGTCTAATCTTTGAAAATTTTGGAGCATGATATTTATAATATTTTCTTAATTGGAACTTTTATGATTTTCTAAGAAGTTTTTAATAACTTTTTTCCATACCCATACCCATGCTGCCAATTCTGCAGGAGTCCGTTTTCCATCGAAGTTTTCACTTTTCATTAATTTTCGTATCTCGGGTCCAACAAAAATACCTTCAGTTTAGTTTCAGATAAAGATGAATTCTGTTTGTAATTACTTGAATCCATCGCTTTAATTCGTCCATCGCCATACTTGAATCTAAATTTTCGTAAATTTTTTCATAGGACTAAGCTTTATGTGTAAATTGGGACTAAATTTTGTCGAACTATATTTTTACTTCCTAACTCCAAACTAATCCTTGCTGGCTATTCTTTCCTTCTATAATGTTTTGCTTTGTCTTGCTATCCCATTCACACAAAAAACATGGATATTTTGTATTACTATTTTGCTGTCCTATAATAACACTGAGGGTATTTTAAGTTTTCACTTCTGTCGGCAGACCGCATGACTGCTTGTGTTGTTTTTTAGTCAATTCATAGGATAATGGCCGTGATAATGGCCAATTACAATTAGACAAATATAATTTTATATCGTAATTATAAGTCTGACTAAACGTACATCGCCTTCAAACTATTCCTATCGAAAAAATAATGAAAAAATAGAAATTTTATTTACTCAAAATTCTGACGTGATGGAATTTTTTGACTATTTTTTCCGTAACTAGCACACAAAAATCTAGCAGAAACACTACTTGAATTTCAAAAAGGAAATTCGCTGATGGACTGTGTAATTATACAAGCATTGTTTGGACATTGAAGTTATGTACTTTTTATTTCTTGACTTTAACTTAATATTTGACAAGGGATATTGAATGGGACAAGATGAGTGGGACCTTTATATGACCTTGAATTTTGATCTTAATCTCAAAGTGAAGGTCACCAGCGGATCAGTGCCGGAGCTTGATCAGGGCTGGAGCAGGCTTCTTATCAGGATCGGAATTAAAAAAAGCGTTATATTTTTCGTCCGTCCCTTATATGGTTTGCCTGATCTCTACCCTACCTTAAGTTCGGTAAACCGGTTTGTAGCCTGATCAGGGCCGGAACAGGCAGCCTGATCAAGGAAATTTTGGTCAGACCCTCATATAGTTTTCTTGGTGAGGGCCCTACCTTAAGCCCGGCAAACCAGATCCGGGCCCTATTCCACCTCTAAAAAATTTCTACTCGGGTACATGATGATAGGTGCATGGTTTTGATAGGTACATGTTTTTTACACTTCCCACAAGGTCGACTCTCTGTTAAATATATAGGTAAGTTTTATGCCTATAAGCGTCCGAACTACATATAATTTGATTTATTACCACTGAGACATCAATATCGGTATCGGTATCGGTATCGCAGACTATTTACTGCAATAATCGGTATCGATATCGTATCGGCAAAATTAAGTACCGTTACATCCCTATTTTCAATCTACACCTCCCTCATTCATAATACTGAAAAGGAGAGGTTCCGGCCTGGGAAATTCAGTTTTGAATGAAACTTGGAATATTAATAGTATACCTTTAGGGTGTAAACATAGTAAAATAGTAAAATGCACTAGCCAGCCGTTTTCAAAAAAAATGCCCTTAAAATTTTAAATTTTTTTTTAATGTCTTTTATACCAATTTAATACGATCTACAGAAAGAGCCCAAGTAGCTTGGTGGATATGACAATTGCTTCGTGTCCTGAGGTTACGGGTTCAAGGCCGGCTCCATCTAGTAATTTTTTTTATTTTTATTTTTTTAATTTTACTTACATAATTATAGAAATTAATTATATAATATATAAATGCTAATTGTCACAAAGTAAATAATTTATATTCGAAAATTAATGTTTAATGTTGCAATATATGCATTACATCGAATATTTTATTTGTAACGATATAAAACTATGAGATTACATTGTTATTGTTGGCATCAAAAAATCATTATCATTAATTTTTATAGCTGTTAAATACTCCAAGTAGGTTAATTCCAGGTATATGGTCAAAGATTTTAATTTCTGCATCTTTAAAGTTAAAAGATTCACATTGGAATCTATCTGGAATTTACCAGAATTAACCTACCTACTTGGAGTATTTAACAGCTATAAAAAAATGATAATGATTTTTTGATGCCAACAATAACAATGTAATCTCATAGTTTTATATCGTTACAAATAAAATATTCGGTGTAATGCATATATAGCAACATTAAACATTAATTTTCGAATATAAATTATTTACTTTGTGGTAATTAGCATTTATATATTATATAATTAATTTTTATAATTATGTAAGTAAAATTAAAGAAAAAATATATAAAAAAATACTGGATGGAGCCGGCCTCGAACCCGTAACCTCAGGACACGGAGCAATTGTCATATTCACCAAGCCACTTGGGCCCTTTCTGAAAATCGTATTAAATTGGTATAAAAGACATTAAAAAAAGTTTTAAAACTTTAAGGGCATTTTTTTCGAAAATGGTTGGCTAGTGCATTTTACTATTTTACTATGTTTACACCCTAAAGGTATACTATTAATATTCCAAGTTTCATTCGAAACTGAATTTCCCAGGCCGGAACCTCTCCTTGTGAGCGAATCTTCTGGTGAAAGTGATCAGGGACAGCTATTTTTAAGAGCTGTTAAAAAAATAAACAAAGAAATACAATTATATATAGTGAAAAGAACGACAACTGGAAATGACTCATTCACATAAATTTATGTTTTAGACAAACTTGTAATATAGCTATCTCACAAGATCTACTATTTAATATATTGAAAAAGGATAATAGAAATTATTATAACTTTTACTTATATGTGATCAAATTTTATTTTTGAAATGAGTCATTTTCAGTTCTTAAATATATGATTATATAACTGAATTCGTGCTTTATAATAAGCCCTTTGATACTTTTCTCGATGTTCCTAAAGATATTTTTTTTGACTTTCTGGGTCATTCTCTAAAATTAATTTTCAGAATGGAAACTTAACTTCAAATCTATACCTAATTAGATTTCACGTCGAATGATTTTTCAATCAATCATTTCGTCTTGCCAGTTTTGGTACAGAACACTAAAAAGGTGTGAATGTGTAAATTGATTATACTTATAATTGTTTTGCTAGGAAGAAGTCAATTTTTTTTCTCAAATAAAATAAGAAAATTCCTATTCAGAGGATATTCTTGACCAAACTGTATTTTGCTGAAATTCATTTTATATCTACTAGGTATAAGATAACCCAAATAATAATATTGTATATACTATCTTGACCAATATTTAGAATAGATCTTCTATAATATATTAATATAAATTAAAAGTCTTCGAAAATTGTGTGTAGTGATGTTGCTAATGGTCAAATTTTCAAACGGTGGAGGCGGAGATGGGGGCGAGGGGAAAGTAGGGAACTTAAAATATACACAGAAAATGAATATGTTTATGTAAGAGACGGTTCAGTTAAGATATACAGAACATAGAAGGTATCTTCGTATGACCAAGAAGATTTTGCTATCCAAAAGTGAACTTAGAGATTGAATTGGGTTGAGTTTAATCTTTTAACTACATACCTTTTCCGTTCCATTTCGTTTTATATTCGAATTCGAACGCATAGGGTGTTCCACAACACAGATTGATAACGTAATGTTAGCAAAAAAACGAACTATTTTGTCTGACGTATTTAAGAGAAGGATTTAAACCTTTTTTGTAGTTAAATTCAAGTTTCCATCAGTGTCTTTAATTCTAAAATAATCATACAAATTCATTTTTCAAAAATTACCTTACAAAACCTAAATAAATACTCTAATGCCGGCGGTAACTGCTAGCTGCCTAGCAGGCTAACGGGGCTCTGGTTAGTTAATAAATTAAGACAACACAGAATCGTTTTAAGCACGTTTTCGATTGTTATTGTTTTTTCGTCCCCTTTGTGTTTTTTTTTCTGCCACTGGAGGCCCATGGGGCCACCAACGGTGTTGTTGTAATTCCCACTGTACCACTGGGCGGTTCTAGGCCCCCGGGAATACAGTGGGTACGCTGTGATATATTTACTGTGATTTTTCAGCCTGTGATATTTTGTTGTTATTTTATTGTTATTTTTCGATTTTGTTGAATTTTTGTTTAGTTTCCTTCTAATGGAGATTCTTGGAATCTCCATTAGCGTTGTTATAATCCCCATCGCACTACTGGGTGGCTCCAGGCCCCCCACTAGTGCGATGGGTTACTGTGCTAATTCTTGTTTCGCTTGTTTTTTGATATTCCTTATCTGTGATATTTTGTTATGCCGCTGTAGGCCTATTGTTATGACTCTACAGCGGTATTGTTTTAACTCCTTATTGCGTCACTGGTCGGCCAGTGGCTACCCAGTGACGAAATAAGTTCTTCTGTGATACCTTTTTGTGATACTGCTCTGTGATATTTATTTCCTTTTTTTGCGTTTGTCTAGTCAGGTTCCCCCACCCCGAGGCCCTTTACACCTAGGGGGGAGTTTCATCGTTGGTTTTCAGTCCTTGGTGCCCGGACGTTCTGGCTAGTACTTAGCGTACTGCCACCAAGGACTGTCCTCTCTTTGTGAAACCCTGGGATGGCAGGGCTCATCGGTGAATTTTATTATGTGTATGTTTGTCCATTGTGTAGTGCATTTATGTATCGCTATCTTTACGTGTTGTTTTTATTTATATCGTGTTTGGCGGCGCATGCCCTCAGTTGGCGATGCTGCCGGGTGCTGCTGACCGCGCCATCCACTGGCAGCAGTATCCCAATCTTAATAAAAAAAATACTCTAGTAATACCTATTAGTATTTCGTAGTGGATTATTAAGCCTAATGTAGTCCTAGCCATTTCAATAAAAATTTTAAATAACAATTAAAATTTTTGAAAGTGAACTTTTTCCAAGTGTCGTGATTGTAACTAAGTTCCAGTTGAGTAAAGCAGCATTTTAAAGGTTATTATTGAAGCGCCACTTAAGGATCGTTCGGATTCGTACGAGTACCCGGCCTGTTATCCGAAATGGTAGTAAAATTTAATTATACTTAGTTTTATAACCATTGCAGGCAATGATCGACGAATGGTACTAGCAGGACTTATATGTTCTTACTGCGGTCAATGTTATCAAAGAACAGTCTATACAAAAGGTGCTATATTGACTCATCATGTGGTAGACTTTTTGAAATTACTATAAATTTCCAAGATTCAACGGTACAGTCTTATATTACGATCAATAGCTCTAGCTCGGGACAATTGGCTACAGTGGCACCTTGAAGTGAAAAATAGTACTGTTTTAGAGTTTTGTTAAGCTTGAAAAGTTGTTAGGTTATAATATCAAATAAAATTTCAGGCAACCTGCACAAAATCGAACATCAAAAATAAAATCAATATTAAAAACGCCGTGAGCAGCGGGGCCCCATCACGGTAGTCGAATTTTCCCCTTTATCTTCGGTATTGAATGTCTACAAGCGAAATGTGATTGAAAGTCTACAACCGAATTGTCATTTTGTTGGTTTCAAAACTGGTGATGAGTGTTCGGCTGATCGAGGCTTTAAAAAAAGGTTTTAAGTATTTAAGGGCTGTATTTCAGTAAATTTCAATTTTGTGCCGAAAACAAGTAGCAGAAAAAAAGCCAACACAATTCGTACGAGGACATTCCTGCCCATGTTTATCCGCTAATTGCCTTTATGTTTTAGTTTTAAATATTAAAAAAGGACCTTCAATAGTAAACTGGAAGGCCTTTATAAAGATATTTTTTCTTTCCAAAAAAATCCAAAATTTCTATTTTATAAATACTAAAAATCCACAATTCCTAATTTATAAATAAACAGTGACTTTAATAACATTTTTAAATTACTTAATATGTATGTATTTCATTTGTCATAAAAGTAAGTTCACTTTTTTTTAAATTTTTTAAAATTACTATTCGCCTACTTGTATTTAGAATAAACATAATGCTTTTAAAACACATTTAAAAATAGCATTCAATTCCGATGTAAAAATGGGAGAAGTGGGGGGAAAAGTGATGCGGCCTCCCTGCAAGGTACTAGCTGGATACTAATTGAATACACGTACAAAATTTCAGCCCTCTAGGTTTCCTTATGGAGTCTCTAGACGTGTTAGAAAACAAGCAAAAAAATTAAGGAAATATTGGCGTCAAAATCGTGGGGGTAAGGGTTAAAAGTTGAAACCTCCAAAAAACAGTGTCTGGCTATTAGCTTAACCTGTACACCAAATTTCAGCCCTCTAGGTTTATTTGGGGAGATTTTGACCCGAACGAAACTGTTAAAAAACAAGCAAAATCATGTTCTTTTAAGTATAAAAATGGTGGGGGTAGGGGTTAAAAGTCGAGACCCCCAAAAGGCACCCCCTTGATACTAACTCAATCCGAATACAAAATTTCAGCCCTCTAGGTTTATTCGGGTGACCTGTGCGAGTGGTACAAACTTCGAAAACGTCGAAAATGCATGAAATTGTAGCTTAAAAATGAGGTGGGTGGAGGTAAGATATTAAAACCTCCAAAAAGCACAACCTAGGTACGAACTTTATCAACACACCAAATTTCAACCCTCTACGTTAATTCTGGGGGGCTGGGGGCCTGTTAGATCCAGCGAAAATCGTTTTTCCCCCCTCTACTCCCACCATATCATCCTAGGAAGCTGAATTTTGGATATGTTGTAGATAATTGACCGAAACATTATTTAAAACCGGTTTGGAAAAGTTTTATTTCTTTTCCGCCCCCCACCACCCCCTTAAAGGTCGGGTCAGAAAAAAAATTTGCCCAAAATTTGACCCCACTTTGATAGTATGAGGTGCCTCAAAAATGAGCCCCATTTACCAAATTTTATCTCTTAATTTCCATAGGGGGGCCCTACACAAATTAAAAGGTGGCGGCAAAATCTATATATATATATATATATATATATATATATATATATATATATATATATATATATATATATATATATCAGACATTTTTTTTTCTACATATTCGTGTTCTACGGGTCCGTAAACGGATAGCGCCCCTACTCTCGCCTCTCGCAGCTCTTATCGTATAGACTGTATAAGTCTAATTTTTCGGAGAAAATTCGACTAATGAGGCGGGTGGGGGTAAAATATTAAAACCTCCAAAAAGCACAACCTAGGTACGAGCTTTATCAACACATCAAATTTCAACCCTCTACGTTAATTCTGGGGGGCTGGGGGCCTGTTAGATCCAGCGAAAATCGTTATTCCCCCCTCTACTCCCACCATATCATCCTAGGAAGCTGAATTTTGGATATGTTGTAGATAATTGACCGAAACATTATTTAAAACCGGTTTGAAAAAGTTTTATTGCTTTTCCGCCCCCCACCACCCCCTTAAAGGTCGGGTCAGAAAAAAAATTTGCCCAAAATTTGACCCCACTTTGATAGTATGAGGTGCCTCGAAAATGAGCCCCATTTACCAAATTTCATCTCTTAACTTCCATAGGGGGGCCCTACACAAATTAAAAGGTGGCGGGAAAATATATATATATATATATATATATATATATATATATATATATATATATATATATATATATATATATATATATCAGACATTTTTTTTCTACATATTCGTGTTCTACGGGTCCGAAAACGGATAGCGCCCCTACTCTCGCCTCTCGCAGCTCTTATCGTATAGACTGTATAAGTCTAATTTTTTGGAGAAAATTCGACTAAAAAAAAACATTAAAATCACTTCCATCGGAATATGTCCATTGATTTTATTTTCGATGTTCGAGTTAATTTTATTTGATATTGTAACCTAACAACTTTTCAAGCTTAATAAAACTCTATGACAGTACCATTTTTCACTTCAAAGTGCCACTGTAGCCAAATATCTGAGCTAGAGCCATTGATCGTAATATAAGACTATACCGTTTCAAATTGAATCTTGCAAATCTATAGTAATTTCAAAAAGTCTACCACATATTGAGTCGAAATAGCACCTTGGGCATATTCCGATGAAAGTAATTTTTTTATATTTATTTTATTTTTGATGTTCGATTTTGTGCACTTTGCCTGAAATTTTATTTGATATTATTATTTGCCTGCAGTTACTACCTGCAGATTTTATAGTATATTAATTATTTTCACGTTATAGTCTATTTAAGAGGAAAGCAAAAAATATCAATCAGATCGCTGGCTGGATGGGTATCGTCAGTTAGCATCTTCTAAAATTTGACTAAACAAAGCTCGATCTATATTATTATCGCCAAAATTAAGTGGGTCAAGTATTTTATAGATGCTAAGGTTTTAAAGGATGATTGTTTAACATTTACAGTTATTCCTCAGTTAGTATTCATTCTAATGAGTCAACCAGCACTTTTAGGTAGTGGTTGTGAAAATCGGGGAAATCAACGAGTTTTGTAAAAGCTGGAATTTTGCAGGTGGTTATATACTTAATATACTCTATGAAAATTATAGTCCGTACACATTCTCAGAGGACCGAGCCAATCAGTACCTCCTAGAATTTATACCTTCTGAAAACTTTCTTTAACTATTTCTAGAGAGTGCTGACTGAAGATGTTCAACCAACCAGCGGTCTGAATGATGGCTATCGCTTTGCTACTCTATAGACTATAACCTGACAAATTTTCAAACATTTGACTCTTTGATGGTCCCACATTTCATTATAACTATGAAGGTCTCCTGGATGTCTCGTAATTCTAACTGAAGGTACTGATCGTAATAAGTATTACGTTAAGAGCAAACAAATATATTTTCAACTTTTATAAAACTGTTTGATCCCGGATGACGTCAGTTCCCCGGCTATAACTCTTTTCATTTCGAGTTGCAGAAAATATTTTGTTTAAATATTGGCCGCAAAATGTAATTTCACAAATATGAGAACACATTTCCAGAATTTTCTCAAGAATCTTAATTCTTCAAGTTGCAGGTCGTTATTCAAAATCACTACTTTTTACGGACTCTTAAGAAATGCACTCGTTTTTCTCGAAACTTCTCAATATACTTTTAAAACTTCCTGTATATATGTATTCCATATTACCATAATATGGTTATAATATGGACATATATACATACACTGGTGAAGACGCGCGAAGACGTCAGCTGTGATTGTTGGTCGAACATAGCAGCAGTGCACAAGTAGGTAAGATTGCCTGCCGCTCGACCGGACCTAGATCCGTTCGTCCGCCGAATATCATCGGATCGCCGATGGCCATACATGAATGTATAATATATTAACAGGAGTATCACGCAGGGATGAGGTACCGGAGTTCGATGGCGATGGTGAAAGCGTGGGATGATGGCGAGGTGCTGACGATGGTCGTGTATTTATTACTGCCCATTGGTCAACGACTTACTTATTCTCTCTAACTTGTTCTTACCCGAACTAGTTCTCTCCAACTATAGTTTTCTTTAATCCTTGTCTTCGTCTGTCATTATCTTACAAATTAAATTTTCATATTGGATTGTCTTTGTTTAATAGTGTTTGTTTGGTAAAAGGATTGTTGATGTTTGCTTTGCTTGCATGTTTCGCTTGTTTAATTCCTTACTTGTTTCACTGATTTTATTATATAGGTGATTTAAATCTATTTGAAGATTTTTTTATTTTTATTTTTACTTATCTTTTTAATTGAATTAACAAGGCTGGCTGAAAATTAAAATTTAAGTGTAAATTTGGTAAGAAAATGCATAAAAGAAAAACCATTAAAATTTTTTACAGAATTTAAATCTATACTCTCCAAACGATTTCTTTGTTAAAAGATTAAAAATTTCTTTGAATTTTTCTTCTTTGAATCAAAAAAATATTTCCTTGAATCAAGAAATATTTTTTTTCTTTTTTGATACAAAAAAAAATTTCTAAAATTTTTTGTCAGTAAGTAGTCAAAGAAATATTTTTTTAAACCAAAAAAAAAAAAAAATTGATTCAAAAAAAAAAAAAAAATCAAAAATAAATATCAAAGAAATTCAAAGAAAAAAAAACTTTTTTTTTACTTTTTTCCAAGTTCTCATCGACCGCTACGAGGCCCCTTTTTCAACCCGCGCGCCGGGACTGCAACCCCAGCTACCCCACCGTCTCGTTGGGCTTGATATTTTGTAATCGTGAACTTTTGTTCTTAATTATCTCGTAGATGGTAACTCACGTTGTAACGAAAAAATAATGGAAATTTTAAAAGGTTTAGGAGATTAAGGTGCAAGTAGTTCAAACATATTATCAAAACACATATCGAAGAATAAACAAAATTAGCGAGGTATACCTTTGTGACATTCCTTGTTAGATTTTTTAGTTATTATACTTTTTGTAACTAGTTATAAGCAGTAAGTGTTAGTGACCTAAAATACTCGTATGCTAAAAAATTTTAAAGCGACTTATTATGAACGCAAACTAGAGCTTCCTCAAATTGCAAAACTTCTCTCCATTACAATTTATGTTCTGTAACTACTTTCATAACAGTCTGACTTCCCGTAAGTACAAAAAAAATTTATAAAAGTATAGAATGTCTCAAAAAAACAAATATTTTCTTACTATAACCCTAGCATATTATATAGGAACATTTTAGATTATGTTTTCATTTGGTGGATATCAACTTTGTGGATGCTACGTTTATACTTCTGATTTTTAAACAGTACTACGAGTATTTAAATTTAATTTAATTTTCAATGATTCTATTACTTTGATCGAATGTTTAGGAAAATATGAAACACTCAAAATATAAATTTATCCATTTCCATCCTGGCTGTATATGTTGTTATTATTATATGTATATATACTATCTGGTCGGTACTGTGTAGTATGTTTATAATAGTGTTTAGTGAACCTAAAAGAGGGCCACCGCATCGCCATCACTGCCATACTGTATTTGACTTATGTATGATTTATGTTATTTGAAAGTATTTTACAATTCAATTAAAGATTTTCTAAAATATATTATATTGGAACGGATATGTGTACCTACAGGGTATAACCGACAGCCGATAGTCAATAGGATAAACATAGGAAAATATTAAATGGAACTAAATTTTCCATCTTCCTATATACGTCAAGTGATATTAAATTTCGATAAATGATTAAAAACGAAAGACAGTTGATATTATTTAAAATAATAGATTCTTGCCTATATTCATGCAGAAGGTTTAGGTAATATATTATACCGAATTCTAGAAATTTTACATCATAACTGCCCCAAAACCAAAATCAAAATATTTTAGGGAGAGGTACCAATAAAAAGTTAAGTACTAGAAATATTTCATACAAGAGATGAAGAAACTATAAAAATAAGTTGGCTGTCGCCGTGGAAGTCGCACACTGATATTCACGCATTAATGAATGAAAACTGTTAACAGCATAACTGTTACACCTCAAATAGTTACCCTAACTGTAGAAGTTTTCACGTCAATGTTAATGATTTTAAATAATTGGGATCCATCAAATGGACGTAATTATGCTATCTATAGTGGTAAAACTGTGCACTCAAATGAGGGAATAACATGTGGCCAGTGTCAATGAATCGTGAAGTTGTTTATTACCAGAATAAAATGAATTAATTTAATAAAAAATTTATCAATTTTAAAATCTGTGACGTCTTGTGTGAAATTGCAAAAAAATGTTAATTTACTATTAGAGATTTTATTACACTCTCGCTTTAAGAAGTTTCTGGTAATATGAAGTTTGTCAAAGTGCAATTTAGATTTTTTCCGACCATACTGACGAAAATCGTATATAACAAAACATTTAAATAAAATATTTATATACTAAAAATGTTATACACAGCGCTTCCACACTTTGATTTAATATATTTTATTGTGAACATTATTTTATATGTCGATATGAATTTCTTGACAGTTTAAAGAAATTATAAAAATTTAAATTAATTATCGATGAGTAATTATCTTTGCCATCTTTCCGCTGTTTATTGTAATTTTTTCTTGGGCTGATAGTACTTTCAAAAATAATGGTACCTTTTCATCTACACTTTTTTCCAAAACTCAATAATAAGGGTAATATATCGTTGTAAAGGGGTGAAACGAAAACCATCTTTTCTTAAATATTTTCCAAACACTTTTGAATAACGGATTGATATTTTAGGGGTACGTAATTTTCATTAGGAGGATTAAATTTATAATAACACTTATTCCACCACTTATGATCAAACGGTGGTTTTGGAAGGTAGGTGTGAGTTATAATGTCTTTTCTTTTTTAATTTGCAGTTATTTAAACAAATTTCTTAACAGTATGATTTCTTAGACAATTTCACGCAAAAAAGGTATGCTAGGTACATTTCGATAAATAATATCGTTTTTGAGTAATTTAAAGTAGAAATATCTATTTCCAAATTATCCCTTAATCATAAGTGATGGAATAATTGGTACCATACATTTAGTTATCCTGATGTTCATACCCACCCCTAAAATATGAATTCATTATTCAAAAGCGCCTAAAAATTTTAAAAGAAGAAGTCAATTTCGTTCCACTCCTCCATATTTCACCCCTCTTCTTATCTCCCTGATTATTGAGTTTTGGAAAAAAGTGTAGATGAAAAGGTACCATTATTTTTGAACGTACAATCAGCTCTAGTAGTTGCGGTACATAATTCTGGACCACCTTGTAATAAATGCTCGTGTTAATTCGTACTTACAAAAATTATGTTAATGGTTCGCAAAATTTTAAATTATGCATTAGTGGTCCATAATCTCCAAAAAAGAAAGAAAAAAAAATGCAACAAAAAATAAAAATACATCTTTTACAACACAGAACTCAGCTTCAGGGGGTGATCAGAAATTAGAAAGTCAAACAATATTGT
Organism: Brachynemurus nebulosus; assembly: GCA_035578155.1. NCBI lineage: Eukaryota > Metazoa > Arthropoda > Insecta > Neuroptera > Myrmeleontidae > Brachynemurus > Brachynemurus nebulosus. The sequence continues at coordinate 5,402,693 of JAPWDM010000018.1, read as the reverse complement.
GAAAAAAGCAAATTTTCTGGGCCATTAAACCAAAATGTCACCACTTTAGAAAAAAAAACAAAGAGTAAGCTTTCGAAAAAAAAATCGAAAAATTGCCGTCTTTTTCACCTTTTTTTTGTAAAAAGGGGTTAAATTTTAAAAGTTGTGAATTTTTTAGGCTTAGTGTGGCCCAGGCTGCCGGTTGTCATATTTTATGTACCTTTGTAAATATAATTTCAGAGCTATTCCAATATTCCGTCTTCAAATTTTAACCAACGGAACTTGAAATATTATGGAATAAAAATATTGGAAGAAAAAACCCGATTTCTTTTCTTGTAAAGAAAAATAAAATATCCAGAAAAGAAGTAAATTGTGGAAAAAAATACATTATAATATATTGCAAAATACATGCAATTTTATGTGAAATAGAAATAGGTACTTTTGTTCTATTCCAGTCAAAAAAGGTTGTTGAAAATCTAAAATAGTACATTTGTTTAAACACATAAGTATACAAAATTTCATGATTTCGAGAAGCGTCATTGGAAATTAATTCTTGAAACAAAATAAATATCAGCCTGAAAGGGTACAGCCGGATAAGTATAGGTGAATCGGCCCCGGAAGCGAATTATTTTAATAACTATATTAGCGGTATGGTAAGGCTGTAAGTAATTGATATCTATAATTTTGGAGGCCAAAACTGAGTACTTATGGAATTAACTAAAAAAATTAAAAAAATTACAACAGCTTTTTTCTTGCGAACTATTCAACATAGGAAAATAATTCCAAATCCACATAAAGGCAAACACTCTCAAGAATATTAGACATATTCATTATCGTGTCACTCCTCGTTATTAAGGATAATAACAAGGATAATATATTGTAGGCTTTGTTAACATGCAGAATATAATGCTCATTGGACTCTAATATTCTGCAATCTACATGTTAAAAGATCCTATTACACCACATTTTTTGACAAATTTCTATTGTACACAAGAGTTTTGTTTTGATGTAGGAAAGTTACACATAAGAAGTACCTGAGGTGTCACATAAACGACAATACAGTTACTATATTGGAACTTTCTATCAAGGGCAGATAGCCTATCTTTTAATATACCTCTTTCGATTATTCTCGATTATCTCGAAAACTATAGGAGATAGGAAAAAACACTTTATTAGACACAACACTTTATTTTTTATGTACTTTCGATTGATGTATATAATTCCAGGAGGGGCGGTCCAGCAGATTGGAAATGAAAAATATTTTTTTTTTTACCATGTTGTACCCCTTGACGTTTGATGAGACTTGGTGCAGTAATTAACTCCATTGAGTCACAGTTACTGAATTTTTTTTGAAGTGGTCGCTCAATTGGAACCCTATAAAAATAACATTGGATCGGATACTATCCTTGTTATTATCCTTAATAACGAGGACTGATACGATAATAAATAATCTAATATTCTTGAGAGTGTTTGCCTTCATGTGAATTTGGAATTATTTTCCAATGTTGAGAAGTTACCAAGAAAAAAATTTTTATAATTTTTTACATTTTTTTAGTTATCTCCATAACTACTTAATTTTGGCCGTCAAAATTGTAGATATCAATTACTTACAGCCTCACCATACCACTAATATAGTTATTAAAATAATTCTCTTCCGGGGCCGATTCACTTATACTTATCCGGCTATACCCTTTGGCAATATCCGACACGGTCGTATTAAATGAAGCACGATCGGAAATTCAAAAATAAAATAGAACCGTATATTAGTTACAAAATCGCAGTTTAGTACAAAAAAATTCATAGAAATCGTAAATATTTTTTTTTCAGTGTACACAAAAGGTAGATTGTACAAACTCAACGTCATTAATAAAAATAATAAAAAAAGAAAAATTCGATAGTCTTAGTCCATACCAAATTGTCACTGCAATCCAGTGAAAACGAAACGAAACGAAAATTAAATTAATAAAAATCACATAGCTATGTTTTGAAGATTTTATACATAATTAAATATCACAAATTCATATAAATCTATTATAACAAAGTAACGTGTTTTAACAATAATACGAAAATGTAAATAAAATGTCAAAATCTTACAAAGTTTAAATAAAATTTTACCACGAGAATGACGAGACAATTTTATTTGTTATACATATATTCTATTAGGTAGGTAGGTACTACACACATTTTGTTTGGTTAGGTTAAGTTTAGGAAATTGTATGTACCTATACTATATACGACTTACATACAAAATACAGATATACAGGCAGACATACGCGATATAATATATAACATTGTCGATGGAAATACGAAAATTGAAAATGATGTATGTACAAACAGGATTGGGAAAAATTCTATTTAGAAACACCAAGTAACATTGTTGAGATTCTCTTTATTAAGCACTATTATGATTAAAATAAATAATATGATTGAAAAATAAAGACAAAAATTATTTATTTAATATTACAATAAAAATATATAAATTAAAATATTATTTTTCATATAAGAATTATATGAAAAATAATAAGTAAGGGGCGTCTGGTGGTGCCGCATATATATGTATTGAAATTTATGCAAGTGTATTTGTAAGGGACTTTTTCTGTTACGCAACCGTCATAAAACTGACCCTCCCAGTAGGGAATTTTTTTTAAGATTTTTCATATAAGAATTCATGGGTAAGGGACGTCTGGTGGTACCGTATATATATATGTATTAAAATTTATGCAAGTGTATTTGTAGGGGAGTTTTTCTGTTACGCAACCGTCATAAAACTGACCCTCCCAGTAGGGAATTTTTTTAAGATATAAAAATTTTTAAAATTTGTATTTACAGGCATGGGTTCAATAGAGCTTCAACCGATGAAATTTAACTAAATAAATGCTGCTACAAATATGATATGTAAATTACTACCATATTAATTTTACATATTACTACCATATACTCGTAATGAACATATTTTGTCAGATATTAGAAGAAGGATGGTTTATGGTTTTACTTTCGCAAAATGTTTTGTTTTGTATTGCTTGTATTGTAAAATAATCTTTATATTTTCCATCTAACTTAACAAATAAATTTTTAGGGTTCCGAAGTAAAAATCTAAGAAATCTAATTATAATAATACGATAAAGCTCAGAAATCTATTTATTTACAATATTATTTATTAATTAGTACGGGAGGGAGCACATTTGAACGTTTTTTAAATTTTAGGCTACATCTAAATAGTTTACTTATCTTTATTATTTTTTTTGCGGGTTGACGGACGGACACGAGAGTGTTCTCTTTTCCCTATTAAGTTACGGAAACCTAAAATGTACCTAAAATGGCCCTTACCCTTAATGGAATAATTGAAATAAATAATTTAAACTTGAAGAAAAAAATTTATTGAATTCAGTATATTGCTTATATATGTATATGTCTACGTAAACCAAGCCTAAACTGTAACTCGCACAAGCGCGTAATATTCCATTTTCGAAATATTTGGTAAAGCTTAGCAAAAAAGACTTAAAGACTGTCCCGAAAAGTTTTGCACAGTTTTGTCTCCTGTCCGAAATAATATCAATGTAATCATTTTTTTTTAAAATTTTTTTTTTATTTAAACGTTATACCTTAAACTTACAAATTTTGTACTTAGTCAGCTGTTTTAATTAATTTTTTTCTACTGAATAATCGTACTTTACTTTTCACGGGTCCCATTAAATTTTGCACTGTTTCATTCGTAAATTTATTACTTGCTACAGTCCATAATTTTTTTGAATTCTTCTAATGTATTTGCTTTGAAATGCATATTACGACAAGGTGGACATGTCGTAATATGCATTTCACTATAGCCTGGTCAGTATCTTTCTATAGGTTGCAGTTCTTGGACATTTGATCGGCTCATGTCTTTTTGCACGAACAGTACATTATTGGCTTTATACCACTCCAAAGTCGCTTTTCCGTATAAAGAAGTGATTAAGTATATCAAAGAATGTTTGAAAAACCGTTTATTGCCTTTTATACGATCGCATGTATAGGAGAAACATTGTTTTGACTAGATTTAGCCACTTTTCATTACACACTAGCGACTTTATAAAGCCCAATAATGTACAATTCCTGCAAAAAAACATGAGCCGACAAAACGTTACAGAACTGCGCCTTATAGAAAAATACTGGGCTATTGTGAGACGCATATTACGGCAAGGTGGACAAACAGCAGAAACATTAAAATAATTCAGAAAATTATGGACTGCAGTGAAATAGTGCAAAATTTAATGAGACCCGTGAAAAGTAAAGTACGGTTATTCAGTAGAAAAAAGTTAATTAAAATAGATTAAGTACAAAATTTGTAAGTATAACAACAGGAAACAAAACTGTGCAAAACTTTTCGGGACAGTCCTTAGTTGTAATTATCGACTGAAGGTCAGTTTTGTAGTCGAAGCCATACGTGTGATAAAATTTAGAATACTTGTGGAATGATTCGTATTAAAATAAGCAAAACAAACACTTGAAATCCAAAAGCTTTTATAAAACTGTAATTATGTCGAAAAGATATTTTGAATTGCAATATATGTAGTTGCTAATTATAATAATAAAACGTATAAACTGTAAAAATATAACATTAAATTTGTAAATTAAAACGCCATTGGGAAATTAAAAGAGACTTACTGCACGGTCTCAAAAACTTTTAGAAACTATGAAGAAACCATAAATAAATCCAAGAAACAAAAATATCAAAAATAATAAATAAATTTGGTAAATAAAATTATTATTTTTTTTTTTGCGACCAAAATTAGCTGAAGTTTTGATCGAATACTACTTACCTACCCTATTTTGGAACAGATAAGTGTTTTGAAGTTAAAATATATGGCAATAATAATTATAATTATTAGCTAGCTGTCTTTTCTTGTATATTACCCGACACTGCCACCACAATACTTTTTTTTGTCTTATCTTTAAGTATATACAGTTATGTTCTCTCAAAATTTCAAATTGAACTTCGACTTATTAGGATCGTTACGATCACGGATCAATGGATTCAGTCTAAATACAAAATTCTCTAAAACCAGTGAACGTATAAGATCAATTCTTATCACCACGATATCGCATTGTTGTTGAAACACTGATTTGATATACAATTTCGAAACAAACTTTAAACGCGTACCCATTCCCAGAGGGAAAGTTTTCAAGCTATAAGTTTGAAATTTTGACAGAATATTCTTTATTCTATTCTCCATGTACCTATGGGAGCTTTTTTTGAAATTTCCCTATTTTTTTAACGGAAAACTGTTGAAAAAAAGGTCTAAATTTTGTACCTTTTATTAAAACCGCCACCATTTTTAAAATTTCAAAAAAACAACCTCCATAGGTACATAACGGCTTACCTACAGATTGGTAATCTATTTGATTTTTTTTTCAGATGAAAATTGCGGCCGCAATCGTGGACACCAACAGCCGCCCTTTTTTAAAGATACTTTTCTCAAAAATTTATAATAATAAAAATGATTACTAAAAAAAAAAATATTTTTGTATTGTTAAATAGTGGTATTAGTTGTAAAGAAAAATTTCATCCCCATTCGCCCATCCTATCCATCCGAAAAAAATTGCGAAAATTGACTATTTTTCGGCCGGTCACATTATGATGTTACCTGAAGAGTGTTTCTAAATATTATTTACAAAGAAATGAAAATTCAAAAATTTCTATATGTAATATTTAACAATTTAAATAATTGTAAGATAAATGTGAAGCCCACCTTATCTTCCGCTTCAATACCTATTTGACGAAATCCGTTGTATTGTTTCATTAGACGACTTCTTACTAAATTCATCACGTGGATCAAACACTGGAATCACAATTAGAACTTCTAAAGTGTAAGCGAAAATTTTTATAATAAACTAAACTAAATGAGTCGATGAGTTTCAAAACCATCTAATTAACACAACTAAAAATGTTCAGGAAACACAAAAAACTGTTTTCTCACTTATAATAACAATTTTGATGTGGTTTTTACCATTAAATTTTTAGGAAAAATCATACAGTTCTTATAAGGAAATAATAACAACGATACCACTCATCAATAATTAGTAAATAACGATTAAAAATTATAATTAACTACCTTTGCAGCAGTTTGCTTTAATTAGATGGTTTTGAAACGGTTGATTTTGTAATTAGCCACTTTTGCAGCAGTAACACTAACAATTAGACACTTTTGCAGCAGTTACACTAACAATTAGACACTTTTGCAGCAGTAACACTAACAATTAGGCACTTTTGCAACAGTTTATTATTCTTTCAATAAGTTTTAAATAAAACAACATTCATACAAATCTATCTATTTACATCGTACAACGTTGTTTTTATTATAACTTATGGAAACTAAGATATTTTCTTATAATTTAGTAGAATATTCTCCCATAGAACAAGGTTCTTTACTTAATTTAACAGTAAAACTCAAATTAGAACCACGATGTTTCACACAATTTTATTCTGCACTCATTTGCAGCCTGTTATATTTGGCAATTCCACAAGTTTCTTTGTATTTTTTTCTAGTTATTCCAATAGTAAATATTTTCTTAGAGAGAGTAATAAAATTATCACATACAATTATTTGATCTTCTGCAGGCCCTACAGTGCTACATATTGACTACCTAACTACATATTTTTGTTCCAGGTTTTTCTAATGACTCCATTTATATATAAGTAATTAGATAGTTTTGCAACTAGTCTGTGTTGCTTGCAACGCCATGTTTTTTCAGTTGGAAAATATTGCAATTAGTTACTTTTGAAACAGCTAGTTTCGTATTTTTGTCATTAAAATTAAAGGGGAAAAAGCTGACTTTGCACCGTCTAGTTGGTATTTTTTGGTACAGTTTATCGTCCTGAATAATAAACCGTATCTAACTCAATTTTGAAAAAATCGTCAATTAGATAGTTTTGAAACTCAGCGACTCAAATATAGTTACATAGGTATGGCTGGTGTGTCATAACAGTTCTATTTGTTGTCTTGTTTATTAAAACCAACTGAATTATTTGCGTGATATTTAATAGCTATCAAGGTCGATGTTCAAGATAAACCTTCGTAACTCTAAAATTCAAATTCTCAACTAATAATTTTTTTTTTTAGAGAACAATCTCTGAAATATTTTGTTCAACCCTTGTGGTTCTATACAGGAATGCCGAGAGAAGCACATATGATGCGGATATAGATGTATTCTTTATAAGTTTTATATACATGTGTGACGGTGATATGAGGATGTGTGTGTGTGTGTGTGTCTGTGAAAATACGTTATCGCTTTTCCACTACACAGATAGAATGGCTTGGCGGGATTGATACGATTTAGAGGTACAAATATATTCGGGACCGAGTTTGTTGAATGGGTAAATATATAGGGTAAACATTACTACCATATGTAAATAATATAACATATACATACATATATATTATTATATACGTACGTACATATGTATAAAGAATTCATTCAATTGTTACAGACGAAAAGTTGCACGGGATAAGAACAGAATGTTTCAGAATAAATGAACCATCAAATGATTAGAAAAGGAAATTCAATATTTCTGTATTTTTAAACATGAGAGATTGTAGTCTCATTGGAAATTTAAATGCATTAAAATATCACAGGCTTAAAATAGTATATTGTACAATGCGTGAGAAAAAAGGCTTCACGAATATGAGTTTGTTGCGCGAGTGCAACAATTCATATGAGTGGAAAATAAGCTTTGTCACGTGTTTTACACTATATTTTTTCTACAAGCACATTTTTTGTCGTAAAATTTACATTAATACTTGTTTAAATAAGTACCTAGTCAAAATTTTTAAATTTATATTGTCATAAGCATGTAGATGTTCCTAAGCATACTTTGAAACTATAGAAACAATAATAAATAATCAACTTACGTATATATATTTTACACATCCTACTTTTTCATTATATTAAGCCGTGCGAAATAATTTCGCACGCTATTTCCGCATGGTGTGTACAATTGTTAATTTTTACACACAGTTAGCCTTGCGCAAAATGTTACTTTTAATAGTAGAAGTAGAAAAAAATGTTTGTGTATATTTAACATCTAAAATATCAGAAAATTATGTGTTTAAAAAATTGTAATATATTTTTTTCGTATTCTGATAACTGCAATTAGACGTACCTATTTTTTTTAAAATTATCATTTTTATATTAGAATAACTATAGTCAGTTAAGTTTGCACGTCTAATTTTAAGGTACACATGAGGCCTTCCAAATATGAAAATAGGATATTTGAGAATTTTATGATTTTATAATGGGTCTAATGTAGATATTCCTAATGAGACTAATCTATTATCAAGATTTAATCTGCAATTGTTTCGAAAGTAAGATTTTCAAGATGTTCTTATAATTGAAAGTCGATACTGTATTCAAGAGTAAGTGGAAAAATGGATACTCAGTTAACAAGGATACATACAAGTAAAGGTCCCGAGGCCGAAGCTATCGATTTTCATAAAATTTAGATATGTTATAGAACACTAAAAAATAAGCGAAATGTTTTTTTGTTTATCGGCGCAAAAACGGTTTGAGGGAATGGTCGTCGTTCAAAAATTGGAATCAAAATTTAATTTTTCAAATATCTTTTTTAAAGAGCTGTCTACTGATATGAAATTTGTTAAAATTATATTAACAATGATAATTGTATAATATTAAAATTTGGTTTGCAAATTTCAAATCTACGTAGAAAAATCTATTTGATCTGTTTTTGCTCAACTTCCTAATATTAAGTCTAGTGGTAGTTAACTAGGGGGTGACTGTGTCGAAATAGTCGTGCTATTTGGATTGTTCAAGAAGTTCTTTTTTATAGAAAATAGTTTACAACAATTAGAGTAACGTAGAAATGGAATTCTTGAATTTAAAATTCAGTTTGAGCAACATTGGAGAGGTGGGTGAATCACCCTTTTAAGTCACATATTAGTTTCTATAGTTATAGTACCTACCTATAGGTACTTAGTTCACATTTCTTCGTTTTCTGAAAATTTTTAAAAACTAGCCCATATCTTTCCAATAAAAGCTGATGTTATAAAATTATTTCAAATAGTTCTTTTCTTACAAATTATTATCACAGATAATAATTTGTAACCGTGTACCCGATGGGATTTCACATCGACACCATCTTTTAACTTCCCATAGGAAGTTATTGTAATGGGTCCGATTTTACGAATCGCTAATTTTGACATATCTCCACGTTTCAAGGTCACTAGAATCCGAATCCATCGTTTTTAGCGTGATGTCTTAGCGTACGTTCGTTAGTTCGTGGATTTTTTTCGTCTCGCATATCTCGAGAACAAATGATGATATCAACTCCGGACTAATTTCATTAGATGCGTAATCAAAAAATAAAGACCGAATAAAGTTTTCAGCAAATTCGGATTAGCGGTTTGTTTTTTGTGGTAAAAAACAGAATTAACTTTATTAAGGTAACATAGATTATATGGATTTTTTACCATAACATTATTATATAATGGCCTAGGAACCTTCCTTGATGTTAAAAACGCCAGTATATTATTATAAAATTTAAAAAAAAAAAGAAAAAAAAAACGACATAAGAAACTGTTTTTGAAATATATTTTGTCTCGCATATCTTGAGAACAAATGATGTTATCATTTGTTTGATAAGGGTGGAGCCGCCACCCTTAGGTACAGAAGGCGAAGCCCCCGGTATGGTGCAAGGGGCAAAGCCCCTATCGGTGGCCCAGTTATTTATGTACAGTAGTCTCTAGTCTTTAAGGACACCCAATGGGAAGTTGACAGTGTGGGTAGACCTGTCTCCCAATACTCACTTTCTGCTCCCTTTCAATGTTTTTCAAAAGCCTAAATCAATATCCACGCTTCTAACTTCAAAAATGACGAACTTCCCCTACGAACTTTCATTTCATGTTTTAACCCCGTAGGGAGTGAATTTCCGGAAACGTTTAGACAACTGACTTTTATTTATAATTAGAAGCCTAAACGTCAATTTTCATATCTCTTGTACTAAATTTCATCCTTCTAAACCCAACAGTTTAAGCTGTGCGTTGTCTGTCAGTCAGTGTTAAAGATTTATTCAATAATATATTATTTTTAATAGCCATAATAACATATTTTTATACACCACTAACATCAAAAATAACGAATTTACATACAAATTTTCATCATCTATTAAACCCACTTAGGGGATGAATTTTCAAAAATCCTTTCTTAGTGCTCGTCTACGTTACATAGGGAACTCCTGTGCAAAATTTCATTCTTCTAAACCCAACGGTTTAGGCAGCGCGTTGTCTGTCAGTCAGTCAATCAGTCAGTGTTAGAAATTTATTAAGTAGATATCAATATATAGGTCATACTCTGAAACACCCTATCCTACCAACACAATGGCGCAAAAACGAAAACTGAAACAGCCAGCACACACATGTATGTAAAAGAGATGGAAAGAATTTTATCCACACACACAATCGGGCCAACATATGAATGGGGAAAATACGACGAAAAACATTCAACAGGTGTGCCGTTGTCGGTTGAATCGGTCTCGGAAGCCGTCCGTGATGCTCCTCGTTCGTAATGATGATGATATGCGATCATGTGGATGCTGCTGCTGAAGAAACGAAGAAATGGGAACCTATATAGAGCAGATAGAGTTACATACGAATATATACGTTCATATGTTCCCTATATGCTTGAAAAGGCACACAGTGGGAACATACGAGTGTGTATAGGAAATGAAGTGCCAGCATACGAAACGGGATAATGATACTAGGAATATTTTCACATTCTCTCAGCCACGGCGCGGCGTATAATATCCATGTAGAGATAGATAGTAAGCACATACGTAGGTATAATATATGCTTTTAGATACGTGTTGCAATATATTTTATCACGGCACGGCATGCATAGTTCGTATTGGTGGCACATATACTGAAACGGGATACGGAAATGATCACTTAGTTACTTACACAGTATACCACACAGTGTCAGACACTACTTACTGGCTGGCACTCGTGTGGCACGGCGGCACACATATGTATGTGTATGTTAAACGTGTGTGTAAATTGTTTAAATGTGTTGTTTGTTATACGTACATATATAGGTACTTACTTTTACTTTTTCATTTTCAACTTTAGCTTTAGTAGTGAGAGAAAATGTTTTTGACTAAAAGTTTCATGTGTATATTTGTATGTTTAAGTTGCAATATAATTTTAGCGAATTTGTCTATTTAGAATTAAGTTCTTGTTTGATTGCAAAAAAACAAAATAATATTCTACAATTTTCAACTTGATTTTCTCGTTTTTAGAAATTTTATGAAATTAATATTTTAAATTATAGGCATGTCAAACACGCGACCCGCCAAGACATTAATTGTTGACGAAATTTGTGGAAATTGTACACTGAAACTTGTCTACCAAATTGAATTTCACGGAATTAAATGGAATACGATCGTAAATTTTCTGATTTTAAGAGCCCTAAATTACAATTTCGTCTTTTTACTTTACCTCTATCTATCGATATTGAAATTTTTGATCAAAACTTATAAATGGAATTAGGCAACTGAAATCCATTGTGATTCGTTGCTGAAGAAAAAAATTATGGAAACTAGAATCCTAGATTTTTATACGTATTTACCGTAAAACAGTCTAAACCCAGACAGGGGGTCTAGACTCGGACACTATGTACCAATCTTCAAAGTAAATAATTTCTACATTAACCTGCAACAATAAACATTTGTTCTTGACGTCATTAGAGAAAGAAAAACATCCTCTAAACAGCTGTAGCAATAAAAACTACGCATTTCAACATTTACTATCTCATTTTACAGGATAACTATCCTTCAGTTTTTCAAAGAAATAAAATGTGTGTCTAACTTAGATGTGTAATTTCTGTCATAATTATCATATTGTTTTAGTTTTCATATGTTATGTTCAGAATTTTATCGCGCATCATTTAATGATGTTTGAAGTTATATTCGATGTATATATAAAAAAACACATACTATATACATATGTCCGTTTAGACCCGGACACATCAGTTTATTACACTATGGCCGCGGTTCGCACCAGTTGTAACTCCCACTGTCCATACGTTAATATTCCCCCCAGAATTACGCGGTTTATGCCTCCTTCTGGTGTCATATCGTGTGTTTACTACATAAAGAGGCGTACTATGCATTACCCCCTTTCCCTTCCCACGAAATATTTTGAAGTCTTTGACAGGTTTAAAGACATCAGACAATATAAAATACTCTCCTAACCCCGACGGGAGAGGTTAGTTTGCATATTATTACATTATTTAAGTAAGTGTCCGGGTCAAGACCGATTTAGGGTGTAGACCCGGACACGTACTAACTGTTACTAATACTTGTTAATGGGTTATATCCTCGAAGAGACTTAAATACTTACTATATAAGAAATTTGACTAAACTAAATTGAACGCCACTATATTTTATCTGAGAAAAATATGGAAAAGACGCGAGTTGTTATCTTCTATAATTACCACAAAAATTTTCATTTAGCTGAAAAAACAAGTGTGAGACAGGAACAACAAGTAGTGCAAAACAAATGAATTATTATTGATGATAGGTTTGTTTCATACAATCATTGAGCGATATTATTGGAATATGCGTACAGTTACTGATTATAGAAAATCTGTATAATACAAGGTGAGTAAATTTATTATATTTCAGTCAGAATAAAAACCTAATTGACATAACTCAACATTCAGTTAAGTGAAACGTCCTTAAAGACGGTTACTAAATTCAATGAATGGTCATTGACAACGGGCCTGAACGCCCAATCTGCAAGTATCAAAGTAATTTTTGTCCAGTTAATAGAATGTGTGATACTCAACGAAATTTATTAATTTGTAATTTTTTTTTAAATTTTTAATTAACGTATTTCTTTCTTTTTTTAGGTAATTATAGGCCGGCTATTAAAATATTCCTAAACTACTAAAATTGAAATAATCGAATTTAACCTAATTAAGAAAAGAACTGGTAACGGAGGTCGGCGCGGTACACGTAAATATTCACGTGAATAGTCTGACGTTTATACTTGGAAAACTTACTATTGCACGGACGTTCGTTACGTTCCCGTACTTAAAATTTACAAATATCAACAACAAAAAAATAACTATAATCAACAACAAGAATTTAACTATGAAAATAACGACACAACGTTTAAGAAGTTTTTAGTATGTATTTTTTTTTTTTTAGGTAAATGTACTCACTCAATGTTCACTATGAAAGTGATACAAGTTGTCTCTTTGCGTATACCACATTTTGTTATAATTCCAGAAGAACACATGGAGCGGAAGTTATACGGTCACCAGACATTCGGCAGCTTCGGCACTTCTTTAACTAGAATCGGACCACGTCCACACCATAAGCGGCACCAGCCAAAATTTAGTTTTACCACGTGGGCACCAATTCCAAAAATGTTTGGCGATTCAATTTCCGGCGAAAATATTGTGATGGTTTCCGAAGAATAAATCCAAAAAATTTGGAGCAGTAATTTTGAGATAAGTGCTTTTAATACTTTTTCACTTAAATAGCTTGTTACATACAATAACTTCAGCACAAATTTAATTAGTAGCTCCCAAATCCCATTACGGTTAACAAAACGACTCGCCACATGGCGTACCCTTCACGATTGTTGGAGGTATAACACCTCTTGTCACATCTTCCTCTCCTGGGCTCCAAAATATGAAAAAGAGTTTTCAAGAGCGTGAACCCACGAGGGGCCACGTCTTGCTCGCTCGAGCTCCAACCGACGAAAGAGCTGATCCTTCCAGTTTCATACCCATTTCACTTCGGCGATTTCTTTCTAGACCGTTCGATGTTTCCGCGCATGCGTAGTTTTTAAGTGACCGATTTTCCGTTAATACTGGCAACCTTTACTTAAATGCCACTTGGTTTGTTTACATATAAACGTCAAATTTGTAACCTAATTTATAGTTGTCACTTTTTTTTACTGTTTGTGTAATTTTAACTACACTAGTATTTGTATTGAAATTTTCTCATTTTAGTTTAATTCAAATTTACAATAAATTAATAAAATTTCTTTTTTCATGTTTTTAGGTTCAAAAGGTGCATGAAACAATTTTTTATGTAAACCGTAGAAGTACACAGTATTTTATACAAAGTGAAATTGTAATACTGGAATTAAATAAATTATTTTACAAAAACTGTTGTTCCGTCAGTCAACCTGTATCCATTAGACGATTGGGGGGGGGGTAAAGTATTTGCAAAAAATCGTAACAAAATGTAATGTGTCTATTCTTAAAAATGATTTAAGGTAAAAACTAAGCAATTTGTTAGAAAGTATATGGAAAGAAGTGATCCAAAAAACCCAATTTTTCACCCCTTTTGGAAACCTCATGAATTTTATTTAAAAATGTTCTGTATAATAATTTATGGTGATATTTGAATTTGGTTTTAATGATATAGCGTAAAATTTGTTACAAATGATAATTCCCCCTGATTTCTTAGGTTTTATAAGCTAAAATTTTTATTTTGTTTGAGTTATGAGTCGTATATTACAGAAAAACTACAGCTTTTCTCGAAAGTTGTTGACAAATAAATATTTTAAGTATTTTGGAAATTTGGAAACTGTATTTTTTTTGCTCGTAAGTAGCATTTCTTGCTTCTTCAAAGAAAAATGTTTTGTTTTTATTTCTTTTTGTCTGTCAGAGTAATTTTTGCAGAAAAAAGAGAATTTTTGAGACAAGGGTACAAAATTTATAGTTACGCCTCTGACATTAAATATACTGTGGACGAAATAAACAAATTGGACAGTATGATATATTTTTTTGCCTTTAAACTTAAGTTGTTTAATGTTTACTATTTTAAATACCTAAATATTATTTCTAGGTAAATTTCGCTTGCCGATTGGTGTTGTTCTATAAATTTAATCAGCTAGGTAATTGGCATAAAAGCGGGAGCAAAAGTATTTTTGCTCCATATAGGGACCCAAAAGTGACACTCGAGTGTCTATTTTAAGATACCTACTAAAGTATATGTATTTTAGTCACACAATTGCAAAAAAATTAGTTTTATTTTTAAAAGACAAAATAACTCTTATGTGGCTTTTTTATTTTGAAATAAGATCCTAATGGTTGGTTTTGGTTATGGTTAATTATAAAATCATTCACGTGACAGAATGTGGTGTTCAGGTGTAAATGTTTGACTTTATTTTGCAAAATTGTAGTTATAGTAATTAAAGTTGGTGTATGTTTTTATTTTAGTGCAAACGCGTAGATACCTCTTTCTATATGGGTTTATATGGGGTATATTGCCTTTCTTAAATTAATAGCGAAAATCATTAAATTGATTAATGAAACTTGTAATTTGTATCTACTGTAAGTTTAAAGTAAAATGTTCCGCTGCATCATCAGTAATGAATATCGAAATTTTAAATACGAGTGTTGAAGCAAAAACAAATTAATTGAAAATGCTTTGTGGTAAATTTATAGAAATTTTAGGAATTTAGAAAAAATTAAAAAGTATATTGCCAACTTTTTGAAAATATTTTATATTTAATTCTAATTTTAAATTTGGTAATTTAATTAAAATATAATATGTGAATTTAACTGCTTGGGGAGATCATTTTTCTAATTTTATATTAATTGTAATTTCGACCCATTTAACTGCGGCAGGTTAACTCTTTGGAGTGATTCATTTTCTTTTTTTTTTTAATAAAAATATAGTTTAAAGTGTCCTTAAGTAAATCCGGCTCCGTCATCAACATTATTATTAGAGGCTGTTTTATCGATTTTTTCATTTAGGGGAGACAGGGGCTAGTATATTAACGGGGGTAAGTATTAACAGGCCATTTTCCGCCAAACTACGGACGAAAAAATTAAGTACGTCCGGTTGCTGTCATCAGTAGATGACCACGGACACGTTGTGACCAATCAGTCTTCGACCGGTTACCGCAAAACAAAGTTGTGAGTAAGGCGTAGATTTTATTAGGTAAAAGAACATTTTTAAGTCGACGGTTTTTTTATTTGAAGCATGATTATATACCTAAAAGAGACTAAATTTATTTTAAACGGTAGCATATTCCATCTGGTATTGTATTTTGTTTAAATTTTACCGCATTATCAACGCATTCTTTTTAAAAATTTAAATTTGTAAAAAATTTACGTTCGGGGCAAGTATTAACAAAATGCATGGGGTAAGTATCAACATGTTAACATTTACCTCGTTTAAATTTTATGCAACAAAGGCTATGTTTGTAATTTCCGTATAAGGAGGTTATTGTATTCATCCCGATTTCAAAATCCAAAATCGTCATTTTCATGCTTCGAGGTTACCAAAATTTTTTTCGCGACATTGCCAAATATGTTTGTATGTATGTATGTGTACATACATGGGTATTAAATTTAAATGGTTTTTTAATTTTTATATCTTTTCTGCAGTGAAGCAGAGGAAAAGTTTTGCTTGATCTGATTTATCATATATTTCAAGAATTATAGGTAATAATGTTAAATAAGACGAAGACTAATTTTTTAATAAGTAAATATTTTTAGTCGAATTTTCTCCGAAAAATTAGACTTATACAGTCTATACGATAAGAGCTGCGAGAGGCGAGAGTAGGGGCGCTATCTGTTTTCGGACCCGTAGAACACGAATATGTAGAAAAAAAGAATGTCTGATATATATATATATATATATATATATATATATATATATATATATATATATATATATATATATATATATATATATATTTTCCCGCCACCTTTTAATTTGTGTAGGGCCCCCCTATGGAAGTTAAGAGATGAAATTTGGTAAATGGGGCTCATTTTCGAGGCACCTCATACTATCAAAGTGGGGTCAAATTTTGGGCAAATTTTTTTTCTGACCCGACCTTTAAGGGGGTGGTGGGGGGTGGAAAAGCAATAAAACTTTTCCAAACCGGTTTTAAATAATGTTTCGGTCAATTATCTACAACATATCCAAAATTCAGCTTCCTAGGATGATATGGTGGGAGTAGAGGGGGGAAAAACGATTTTCGCTGGATCTAACAGGCCCCCAGCCCCCCAGAATTAACGTAGAGGGTTGAAATTTGGTGTGTTGATAAAGTTCGTACCTAGGTTGTGCTTTTTGGAGGTTTTAATATTTTATCTCCACCCACCTCATTTTTAAGCTACAATTTCATGCATTTTCGACGTTTTCGAAGTTTGTACCACTCGCACAGGTCACCCGAATAAACCTAGAGGGCTGAAATTTTGTATTCGGATTGAGTTAGTATCAAGGGGGTGCCTTTTGGGGGTCTCGACTTTTAACCCCTACCCCCACCATTTTTATACCCAAAAGAACATGATTTTTCTTGTTTTTTAACAGTTTCGTTCGGGTCAAAATCTCCCCAAATAAACCTAGAGGGCTGAAATTTGGTGTACAGGTTAAGCTAATAGCCAGACACTGTTTTTTGGATGTTTCAACTTTTAACCCTTACCCCCACGATTTTTACGCCAATATTTCCTTAATTTTTTTGCTTGTTTTCTAACACGTCTAGAGACTCCATAAGGAAACCTAGAGGGCTGAAATTTTGTACGTGTATTCAGTTAGTATCCAGCTAGTACCTTGTAGGGAGTCCGCATCACTTTTCCCCCCACTTCTCCCATTTTTACATCGGAATTGAATGCTATTGTTAAATGTGTTTTAAAAGCATTATGTTTATTCTAAATACAAGTAGGCGAATAGTAATTTTAAAAAATTTAAAAAAAAGTGAACTTACTTTTATGACAAATGAAATACATACATATTAAGTAATTTAAAAATGTTATTAAAGTCACTGTTTATTTATAAATTAGGAATTTTGGATTTTTAGTATTTATAAAATAGAAATTTTGGATTTTTTTGGAAAGAAAAAATATCTTTATAAAGGCCTTCCAGTTTACTATTTAAGGTCCTTTTTTAATTTTTAAAACTAAAACATAAAGGCAATTAGCGGATAAACATGGGCAGGAATGTCCTCGTACGAATTGTGTTGGCTTTTTTTCTGCTACCTGTTTTCGGCACAAAATTGAAATTTACTGAGATACAGCCCTTAAATACTTAAAACCTTTTTTTAAAGCCTCGATCAGCCGAACACTCATCACCAGTTTTGAAACGAACAAAATGACAATTCGGTTGTAGACTTTCAATCACATTTCGCTTGTAGACATTCAATACCGAAGATGAAGGGGAAAATTCGACTACCGTGATGGGGCCCCCGCTGCTCACGGCGTTTTTTTTTAATATAGAAGAAATTAAACGATTGTGGTTATCCTACGAAGATTGAAAATTTTACAATTTTTGTTTCGTTATCAAGGTAAAAGTGACGTTATTTGCTACTTAATAAGGACTGAGTAACTATTGCCTCAGAAAAAAATTAAAATAATGATTAACTTTAACTAATTAAGTAAAGATAAATCTAAAATAAGAATTTTCTATGTCAAATTAATTCCTTTCTAATAATAACCACGTTAAATATGATACTTTGTTTTATTTCCTATAAGTACACATCTACAAAATATCATTATCATATTAAAACTCTAATGTTAATACTTACCCCAACGTTGTTAAAACTTGCCCCAAAAGTGGGGTAAGTATTAACAAACACATTTTTTAAGAAATTGGGTTTTTCCATAGAAAATACAAGGGATATGTAAGTTTTTTTTATCAAAAATTATAGACAGATAGTTGATGCTTCATAAGGTTTACAAAAAAAAATCGCTTACTAGTTTCATTTCCGTTTACATGTAGAAAAGTAAAATCTGTTAGTACATGCCCCTATCTCCTCTACTGGTAATTCGGTATATTTTTTTTAGCAAAACCAGCTTACAAATATTTTACAGGCATTTTTTGTATTGTTAAAAATATAATAGTAGGTAACTATTAGAAAAAAAACGCCGTGAGCAGCGGGGCCCCATCACGGTAGTCGAATTTTCCCCTTCATCTTCGGTATTGAATGTCTACAAGCGAAATGTGATTGAAAGTCTACAACCGAATTGTCATTTTGTTGGTTTCAAAACTGGTGATGAGTGTTCGGCTGATCGAGGCTTTAAAAAAAGGTTTTAAGTATCTAAGGGCTGTATCTCAGTAAATTTCAATTTTGTGCCGAAAACAGGTAGCAGAAAAAAAGCCAACACAATTCGTACGAGGACATTCCTGCCCATGTTTATCCGCTAATTGCCTTTATGTTTTAGTCTTAAATATTAAAAAAGGACCTTAAATAGTAAACTGGAAGGCCTTTATAAAGATATTTTTTCTTTCCAAAAAAATCCAAAATTTCTATTTTATAAATACTAAAAATTCAAAATTCCTAATTTATAAATAAACAGTGACTTTAATAACATTTTTAAATTACTTAATATGTATGTATTTCATTTGTCATAAAAGTAAGTTCACTTTTTTTTAAATTTTTTGAAATTACTATTCGCCTACTTGTATTTAGAATAAACATAATGCTTTTAAAACACATTTAACAATAGCATTCAATTCCGATGTAAAAATGGGAGAAGTGGGGGGAAAAGTGATGTGGACTCCCTACAAGGTACTAGCTGGATACTAACTGAATACACGTACAAAATTTCAGCCCTCTAGGTTTCCTTATGGAGTCTCTAGACGTGTTAGAAAACAAGCAAAAAAATTAAGGAAATATTGGCGTAAAAATCGTGGGGGTAAGGGTTAAAAGTTGAAACCTCCAAAAAACAGTGTCTGGCTATTAGCTTAACCTGTACACCAAATTTCAGCCCTCTAGGTTTATTTGGGGAGATTTTGACCCGGACGAAACTGTTAAAAAACAAGAAAAATCATGTTCTTTTGGGTATAAAAATGGTGGGGGTAGGGGTTAAAAGTCGAGACCCCCAAAAGGCACCCCCTTGATACTAACTCAATCCGAATACAAAATTTCAGCCCTCTAGGTTTATTCGGGTGACCTGTGCGAGTGGTACAAACTTCGAAAACGTCGAAAGTGCATGAAATTGTAGCTTAAAAATGAGGGGGGTGGGGGTAAAATATTAAAACCTCCAAAAAGCACAACCTAGGTACGAACTTTATCAACACACCAAATTTCAACCCTCTACGTTAATTCTGGGGGGCTGGGGGCCTGTTAGATCCAGCGAAAATCGTTTTTCCCCCCTCTACTCCCACCATATCATCCTAGGAAGCTGAATTTTGGATATGTTGTAGATAATTGACCGAAACATTATTTAAAACCGGTTTGGAAAAGTTTTATTACTTTTCCGCCCCCCACCACCCCCTTAAAGGTCGGGTCAGAAAAAAAATTTGCCCAAAATTTGACCCCACTTTGATAGTATGAGGTGCCTCGAAAATGAGCCCCATTTACCAAATTTCATCTCTTAACTTCCATAGGGGGGCCCTACACAAATTAAAAGGTGGCGGGAAAATATATATATATATATATATATATATATATATATATATATATATATATATATATATATATATATATCAGACATTTTTTTTTTCTACATATTCGTGTTCTACCCCGAGTCAAGATTTTAACACTGCATTGACCCTTCTAACATCTAAATGAGCCTACATTCACCCTAAGTGAACCTATATCGACTCTTAATGAACCTACAAACACAATGTTTACAAATAATAACCCTACATTGAAGCTACTTAACCGTCCATAAACCTATCTTAATGCTATTTAACACTTTATAAACAATTAAATAGTAGGTCTGAGCAGGTTCGATGTAGTCTCAAAACATTTTATTAGTTTAAAAAAATATATGGGAAAAATAATATACATATATACAGTGTCTCTCATAAAGTACGCATGATATGGGAAACAATTTTATTATTGATTCCTTGAAAAATATCCTAGTGGGCTTAGTTGGTGCATCAGTTTAAATGAGATACTAGCTAAACACATCTTACCGCCCGCTTAATATTTGACAGGAAACCGGAAATTTCAAATTTGTGAATTATGAAAAATGATAATCCTTTGAAAGTTATTGATTACCTCCTGATGAAATTTTGGCATCGTATCAAAATTAGGCATAGTAAATATATTCCGAAAGCTAAACATCACAGTTTGCAAAAATAAAGCCCAAAAATCTGCTTTTCCAAAATACGAATTTAACTGACCCTAAATTCAAAATAATTGTACGAATTCTAGCAAAATAAAACTTACACCATTCGTTGAGATCTGTGTATTCATAAAATCACAATTATCATCAAAATATTGCTACAGACATCGGTCTTTCAATAGAAAAATTTAACTTGGTCACAAAAAGACGCGCTCTGTAATATTGGAATTTAAACAAGCATGAATAATTGTTATTTCTTTATTTTCTTTGCAGTTAGTAGTCAAAATACTCGTTACGCAAATCTCATTTCATTGATGACAATTGTGATTTTATGAATAAACAGATCTCAAAGAACGGTATGATTTGTATTTTGCTAGAATTCATAAAATTTTTTGAATCTAGGGGTACTTAAAGCCGTATTTTCAAAAAACAGATTTTTGAGCTTTATGCTTGCAGACTATAATATTTAGCTATCAGAATATGTTTACTACACTTAAATTGCCTAGTCTGCATATTCATAAAATCACAATTATCATCAAAATATTGCCGTAGACATTGGTCTTTCAATAGAAAAATTTAACTTGGTCACAAAAAGACGTGCTTTGTAACATTTTTAGTTTTAACAAGCATGAGCAATTGTTATTGCTTTATTTTCTTTGCAGTAAGTAGTCAAGATACCTCCTCGTTACGAAAATTTCATTTCATTGATGACAGTTGTGACTTTATGATAAACAGATCTCAAAGAACGGCATAATTTTTATTTTGCTAGAATTCATGAACTTTTTTGTATTTAGGGCCACTTAAAGTCGTATTTTGGAAAAGCAGATTTTTGACCTTTATTTTTGCAGACTGTAATACGTTTATCATACCAAATTTTGATACGATGTCAAAATTTCCTTAATATTTCAAAGGACACAATGTTATTGTTTATATATCACAGATTTGAAATTTCCGATTTCCTGTCAAATTGCAAACTGGGATAAGATAAGTTTAGCTATTTTTTCATTTTAATTGATGCAATAACTAACCCTGCTAGAATATTTTTCAAAAAATTTTATTAGTAAAAAAGTTTCCCATACTGTGCGAACTTTATAAAAGACACTGTATATATGTATGCATATACATTATATACCGGAACGATAGACAAAGATGAACAATAGACATAAACGAAATTTTACGACACAGACGACGAAAATGGCCGATAAGGCATGTGAATATGTTTCAGCTATTTGAAGAAATGCCGAACTAGTTTTCTTTAAAACGACTTTAATAAAGTGTATCAAATTTATTGTTAAATATGTGTAGTAATTATTTCTTTATTTTGTATCAATTTAAATGTAAACAACCTCACAAAGTATTACATAAATCATTTGATAATTAAAATTGAATCAATGGTAAGTGTAAATTTTAATTTGAACCGGGTAAATGAACTCTACAATTCATAAGGTGAAAAATTAAAATTTTGTGTTTATATGAAGAAACTGAGATGAACTAGAAGTGAAAACTGTGAAAAAATTAAAAAAAACGTTACATTTTAATTGTTAAAAATTGAGGTGCATTTAAAATAATTGTTAGCTTGTTGTGGTGATACTCCAAACAGAAGTGGCAGAAGCGGTAAACAAGCCCTGGGGTGAGATGAAAAATTAAAATTTTGTGTTTATATGAAAAAACTGAGATGAACTAAAAATGATAATTGTGAAAGAACTGAAAAACCATTACATTTTAATTGTTTATATTTGAATAACAAGAATCAAATAGTTAAATTAATTGTCAAATATACATAGAATTATTATTATTAAAAAATAATATTAAAAAGAAATTATTACCATTTAAATGGTGTTTAAAATATGTAAAACATGGGTTAAATGATCTTAATTTGAATTGTACTTAATGTATATACTTAAAATTAATAAACGTAAAATAATAAAATACTTTTGTATTCATTTTAAAACCATATCTATACGCATGCGTGCATGCATACATCCATACGCGTACGAATGTACACATATATGTATGTATGGATGTATGTATGTACGTATGCGTATATATTAGTGTATTGTATGTATACGATTAAGAACCTCTTTTCAGCCTCATAACATCTGATTTTAAGGGTCAAGGAGCAGTATTGTAGGGTCAGTAGAGATACTACTTTGACACTATAAGTGGAGAATCTGTCATTTTGCGACAACATGTAAGCTTAATGTAGGCTTTTTTACATGTAATTCTGAAACTACTTTAACCCTATTTAATTCAATTAAAAGCAGTAATGTAGGTTTAATGCAGGTTTAATATTTCGACGCGGGACGGGTCCGAAAACGGATAGCGCCCCTACTCTCGCCTCTCGCAGCTCTTATCGTATAGACTGTATAAGTCTAATTTTTCGGAGAAAATTCGACTAACAGGACCGTAGTAAAAAATGGCGGGCCCGAGGAATAAACCAAATTTTTAAAAATTTTTCCCCCAAAATTGGCGATGATAAAATTTCCCTGGTGAGCGTTTGTGGAACTAGTATATGACATATGATTAATATCATTAATATTATTTCATTGCTATAAAAATTTTGTGATGATTTCTTTGTTGGACATTTACGAAAGAATAAAAAATACTACGAGACCTCTTCGCGAGTCTTAACAACATTTTAAAAGTGGAATGTTAATGTGTGTTGGTGTTAAAGAACGAAATTTCAGTAACATAAAATATCTGGATTTAACTGCACAAACTTCTGGAGTATTAAGTTATCCACATGAAGTGGAA
Organism: Brachynemurus nebulosus; assembly: GCA_035578155.1. NCBI lineage: Eukaryota > Metazoa > Arthropoda > Insecta > Neuroptera > Myrmeleontidae > Brachynemurus > Brachynemurus nebulosus. The sequence goes on along the minus strand of JAPWDM010000018.1, from coordinate 5,378,927 downwards.
TGTAATGTTGACACCTCAAAATGTTTTGAGCAAACACGCATAAACAATGATGGAGTTTTCATTTTAAGAATAGTTTCCCAATGTTTTTTAAGTTTGGTACTGGTAGGAAAAGGATGAAAACTCAGTCCTTCCCTTTTGTAGTTCCTGCACTGTGGAACACAGCAGTAAGTACTCCCTTTTCTTTTGTGTTCACTAGTGTTCATCTCAACACTTTAAATCCCGTAATTATACGCACAATTTACGTGAAAGCTTTATTAAATTCCTATAAGAAAATTCAACTGTATGAAAATTATCTATCATATGTTAGTTCCGCGACTTGTCGCTAGGGTATCTTATCATCGCCAATAGCAGTTCCAGTATTTTCACACAGTTATTTTTACGCCCCCCCCCCCCCAGCACGAACGGGCCTTTTTTAAGCCCGAATTTCGGAGCTAGAACTCCGGTTGCGCGTCCTCTCGACGGACCTGCAAGAATTAATAACCTTGACGAATTAATTATTGGATTAAATCATCAAAGACAATTTATTTAATACATTTTCGAGTATGTTCTGCCTTACCGTTAAAATAAGTTAAAATATTTTGGAAAATCTAACAATTAGTTTTCCGTTATTGTTATCTGCTTGATTTCCAGCAACTTCGTAAGTATTCTACAGCTTTTCCATAAAAATATAACGCCCATTATTATTGTTTTATTTAGTAAACAATAATTTAGAATTTTGTTCAAGTGCCATAAAATCTTAAAATTTAGTCATTTAACATATTGTGTAATTATTTTGCATTTAGATATGAAAGAAACGTTTTCTTTTATTTGCATGCATTTTAAAGTTAACCATAGTATTGTGTAATTTTACTTTATCATAGAATAATTGTTTATTATGGGTACAAACTAAGAAGTAATCTGCCTTTGTTCATTTATCTTCAATATCTTAACCATTCTTCTATAAAATGAGGTAAACTTACAAAAATCCTCAAATACATTGATCGCTATTACCTGTCACAAATTAATGAATTAGGTTGAAATAAAGATATGCCCCTGTTTCTTCCGTAAGCTTGAAAATATATCATACTTTTAATTTCGTTTGATGTCAGATCAGGTATATGTTCTACATTTAAACCATCTTAATCCATTCAAACTATTCGTATACGCAACAAATGCATGTATATATGCAATAAGATGCAATTTAATGGCATATACATACGCAAATGTACATACCTATGTACCCATCATATGGGCATTCATGTATGTATCTGAGGTAAGAACAATACACTTTTCTACATACATATTTAATATTTATCATACTAGTATTAGGGTTGACCGGGGTAATTGTGAATGGATTTTCATGAGTTGAGAATAAAACGTTATTTTATGTATTTTTTATTTTATATATCACATTATGATTGATTTATTTTTTCTTCTACATTATTCAGGATTCATCACACAAATTTTGAGCCAATTCGTATTAAAAACAAAAATTTTATAAGCCATTCACATTTCCCCGGTGCGGTTTTGTAAATCTTATGAATTTCGCGGTAAAAGTGAATGCCATTAGAAAAATTATTTAGAATGGTTTACAAGAGAAGTGTGGTACGTCAGAGTAAAGCCCAACTCAAATTTTTCACATTTACTCCACTTTCAAATTTTTCATCATACTTTAGCGGTCACAATTTCTCTTTGTTTAATGCAAGTTATGCATACCTCAAATTACTACAAAAAGTCCAGGTTAAAGAAAAATAACAAAAATTGTAGGAACAAATTTATTACAAGCTAAAAATGATATTTTGATGATATTTTGTCATTTTATCATATAAAAAATCAAAAAAATACATGTATTCACACAAAAACAAGGAAAATAAGACTCTTTCAAGGAAATACATTTAGTTTACATGAATAAAAAACAACAATTTTTTTTATTTTTTGTATTGTTTGTACCACGGAAACTTGTACAATAAGGTCACCAGCACCTTCAACAACATTTTCAACTCTAAAAAGAACACTACTGAAATTTTTGACCAAATGGGGGCATTTGTGAATGACGTTTACAATTGCCCCACAATTTTAAAATCATGAGGTAATTGTGAATTGGCGATAAATTGTCCAATTTCTTTAGCAGTTAATAAGGAACCCTCTCAGGGTTTAGACCACTTCTTTAAAAGTACTTTTAACCATTTCTTACCTTCTAAAAAAAGAAAATGTATTTAAAAAAAAAAGAAAGTTTTTTTGAGGATTGGTCGAAGTTAGATACATATAATTTTGCAAGGGTTTTTTCAAAATAAAAAAAAGATACTAATACTTGGAGAATTGTTATGAAATTTTAATACCATATTAAGAAAGGATAAAAAAACATATTAAGGGTTGATTTTTGACAATATTAATGTTATTTTAGAAATTATAGGCGGCGTTCACAATTGCCCCAATTCACAATACCCCGGTCAACCCTATAATGTAACGCTAATGCTCAAATTTAACGCTGCCCGTCCGTACACATATACATATATTTATATTTTGTGTTTTGTATATGTGGAAATATGCAATTTTATAATTTCGTTCCAGATTGTCTCAGACGTGTGTGGGGAAGAATGACGCGGACACAACATAACAAATTACAATTTTACCTCTTTTGTTTTTTTTTATAATAAACAAAAAAATAGAAAAGCTAAAGTAAAAAACACTAGAAATAAATGAATCAGAACATTTATTGTGCAGAAAATGATATAAAATGTATCTTTGCATACGTGTATTACAATTCTATATGTTATATCTAGGTGTTTATAAAGTTTATTAATATAATATATATATTCTTCATTTCAATAATGTGTTTTCTAATCTGCACGTAGGTTAATAAACACAAGAGCTTGACCGAATATTTTTTTAAATCAATCAAAATGTGCAAAATTAAATTTTAGGCTTACAAACCGGTTTTCAGGGTTACATACCCTAAAACGAAAAACCGTGCCTCTATACGTCTACCACAATGGTTCCCATTGAAATCTATGCAACGTAGGAATTTGATATTTGGCAACTATAACAAAAATACAAAATTAATCCTTAAAATAAGTTTATGAATATAATCAGTCACTTGTCAAAACACTTAGTTTTTATTTCTTTATCAAATTGATGATCTTAGCAATATTTCAACTTATCTATTTTAATTTTTATTTAGTAAAAACTACAAAAAATTATTCTGCCTATTTTTGAACAAAAGAGAAACATAAAAATTTTATTATTCATAACACAAGTGTAATTATAATGTAGTATATAGTAGGGATGATCGATATAATACAAGTACAAAATTTCAGCTCTCTACGTTTACTCAAAGAGTCTCTAGACGTGTTAGAAAAAAGGCAAAAAAATCAAGGAAATATTGGCATAAAAATCGTGAGGCTAAGGGTTAAAAGTTGAAACCTCCAAACAGCAGTGGCTGGCTATTAACTTAACCTGTACACAAAATATCAGCCCTCTAGGTTTATTTGGGGAGATTTTGACCCGAACGAAACTGTCAAAAAACAAGAAAAATCATGTTCTTTTTGGTATAAAAATGGTAGGGGTAAGGGTTAGAAGTTGACACCCCCAAAGGCACCCCCTTGCGCCCTCTAGGTTTATTTGGGTGAGCTGTGTGAGTGGTACAAACTTCGAAAACGTCGAAAAATCATGAAATTGTAGCTCAACACACCAAATTTCAACCCTCTAGGTTAATTCTGGTGGACTGGGAGCGTGTTAGATCCAGCCAAAATCGTTTTTTCCCCTCTACTCCCTCCAAATCATCCTAGGAAACTGAATTTTGGATATGTTGTAGATAATTTACCGAAACATTAGCTCCAACCGGTTTGGTAAAGTTTTATTGCTTTGTTTCCCCCTCCCCCCTTAAACTTTGTTTTGTACTTGTATTGAGTTAGTACCCACCACCCCTTTAAAGGTTGGATCGTATCCAAAATTTGCCCAAAATTTGACTCCACTTTGATAGTATTGTTGTGCATCGGAATGAGCCTTCTATGGGTCCGAAATGGCCCCTACTCTCGTCTGTCGCCGTTCTTATCGTATAGGCTGTATAAGTCTAATTTTTTCAAGGAAAAATTCGACTAAAAAAGAACAGAAAAGTAAAACGGCACATAATAACGATGACTGAATATGTTTAAAATTGCAAAAAGATCGTCTTGTGAGAATTCAGTTTAGTTCATCCATACATGAGAAGATAATTTCTTCTGCATGAAACGTCATCAGAAGCAAATAATATAAACATTATAATGATTTGGAACATGATGGTGCAACAATAAAATATATTACACAGTTCTATCAAATTATAATTTGTTTGATATTAATAGTTTCATACGAAACTATAAGATAGCGAATATTTTTGACACTTCTGTACGTAGATACAGCCGACTCTCGTTAATTCGAAACTCGAGGGACTTTTAAAATATTACGAATTATAAAGAGGTTCGAATTATCACAGGTACCAATTTTAATTTTTAAGCATTTGTGATAAATGAACTTGAACTTGTCTCAAAATGTACTTACAATCTTTTTGTCCCTTTCTCTCTGCAACTTTGAGTTGTCGAGTGTTTGACGCCGATGAGTTTGAATTAGCGCGTCGTTTTGTTACGTAGCAAAGACTTTTTCGTGCGAATCACCAAATGCATAAAAATGTATTGATTTAGTTCGAAATATAAAGAGATTTTGTAGGGAACATGTGGTAACTTTGAATTATTGAGAGGTTCGAACTATTGCAAGTTTGAATTAACGCGAGCCGAAAAATATGAATCTTATATACACGGAGAGAAAAAATATCGAATATTTAGTGTGTAGCATATTAAAGTGGCCACGGATCAAATGTTCTAAGATTATTGTTAGCTTACACAGTAAAATTAGAGTACCAGCTTTAATCTTTACTGTGTAATAAGTCAACAATAATTTTAAAAAATATTTGGTCGGTGACCACTTTATATGCTACACACTAAATATTCGATATTTTTTTTCTCCGTGTATACTCATTTTACACCTGCACGTGATTTGTTCGATGTAGAAATTTTAAATCTATCTTGCAAAAATACAGAACAGACTGGATAGATCTATGCAATGCATACCTAATTCTAATGTAAAAATAAAATAGGGATCGCATAAAAAAATCATCTAACAAAAATATGTAGTATATTCAAAAACTTCATAAATAGCTATAAAAAGTTCCTTTCACATTTTGATCTATCATGGGCTTTAAAAAAAAATTAAAATATATAAAATATGGAAAAGGCACAAAACAAATCACAAAAAACGACCTTATATAAATAGTTTTTGCTCTTTTACAACATAAAGTCATACTATCTATTTAAAATAAACAATATGGGTGACGGATAAGCGACTATGCACTTTTAAGACTAGTGGATCCAAGCAGTAGGTAATTTATTATACATTATCTATGACTTGGCTTTGCATATCATTACTAAATAGTAAATCAATATACCGACACAAAACACGGACTCGAACATAGGTCCTCTAAATGAATCTGAAATATCTTAAAAATTTCGAAAATGGGGGAAAATTCGACTTTAGTAACGGAACTCTGCTGCTCACGGCTCTTTTATTATTTTTCACGCCTATATATACCCAGTGGAGGACAAAAGGGGCAGTAGAAGTGGCACTTCCTGGGCCTACTTGATGGTTGATAGGGTTCAAAGTAATTTAGGTATTTTGGAAGTTTTTTTTTGTTCGTCAGTGGTAATTTTGCATAAAAAATAATAGGTTTTTAGCAGCGGTTTTTGTTTGGGTTATCAGTTTTTCCCACCCCGAACTTTCGAAGGTGTTAGTTTGCCACTATATATACCTCCTATAGTTATATAGGTATATTTCAATTCTACTCAATCATTTTGCTTATTATACTCCGTTTCAAATACAATTGCGCATGAGTCATCGTTAAAAAATTAAATAATTCTTATATTCGAAACAAATCAATCTTCTATTCTTTTCTAAAAAACAAACCGCAAATTTAAAATTTACGCATTTGCAACAATGAGATAAAGCTAAGAAAACGGGAATTCCTTAAATTCGTAAGTGATGAATCATGCTTAAATTTAAGTGAAATAGATCATAGAATGCGTTCTATTTGTTACTTGTTACAAATCCTTAATCATTAACTACCAAATGGATCGACGTGAACTAGGTATAAAGTGTTAATAGAGTAGGTATGCACATTAAAAATTTCTGGCGTAAGATCTTTTAGAAATTTGTTAAATTATAAATGCAAAATTTTTTCCCAATAATCATCATTTCAAAGTGTTTCTACTACTACATATAAAACACAACACATATGTGTCTATATGCAAGTAGGTATATTATTTATTATTATAAGAAATGTGATGCATTTAAACTGACTGATTCAGTGTTAAATTTTTGTTATTATGTGAATTTAATTGGAAAATTACTTTCAAAACAAAAATTGCATTCTCATCCAATAATATATTATTTTATAAATTAGTTCAGCTATTCAGTGTGTAATATTATTTACATTTTAAAAAAATACATATTTCAGGCGACGGTCAACGTTCAACATCTACATATGTTCAATCAATTTATAAAATTACATATCCATAGGCATGCGTAAATAAATTCTGTAAAAAAATTTCAAATAAAGCTTTAAAAAGATCAATTTTTTTTAGGTTGTCTTATTTGGTATTAAATCAATTTTAGTTTTCAGGATATAGACGAAAATATCAGTTTTATTGTGGTTTTCAACTTTTTACTCGAAGCTTCGCTATTTGCGAAAATCAGTAACAAAAAGTAATAACAGCGATCGACACAATAAATTTTGAATTTGTGTTCTCTTCTGACCATTATTTTTTCCTTCCTTATAAATTATTGTGTAGAAAAAATATAGTCTTATTACATCATACTACGATTTTTACTTGGTCCTATACGTTACATGTCTACACAGTGAAAAAATTTGTGTTCTGCGTAAAAAATGTAGCGGTTGAAATTTTTGTGTTAAATAAGTAATCCAACCCTGTGTTAACGTAACATTTAGTGTTTGCGCTAAATGAAAATATCAATAAAAATTTTGATTTAACAGAATAAAAATGTTAATCTGTTTTGAACAACAAAAAATAACACAATCTTTGTGTAAAAGGGAAAGAATGTCTATAAGTACACTTATTTGTGTACTTACAACATCAAAAAACTGGTGCATTGCACCAAATCATTGCCAATCATTGGACACTGTGCGCGTTCGTTTTAATGATATAGGTATTAAATATTGATTAAGTAAATTAAAAATAATATCGATTGAACTTTTTTCTTTGTTTGCAGAATTTACTTCAATTAATTAAAAAATTATCGAATATTCGGCGTTCGAGAACACATTTAAAGGGCAAAGAAGATCAGGTAAAGAAGGAAGAGTAGTCGTTCCATTTTGTCTTCCACGTTCAGTTTGACAACGATCTTCACAATTTTTGGGTATTACTTCAACACTATTTTCATCAGAGCACAACTTTGTAGAAATATTAAAAAAAAAGTTTAAGTACTGAAAAATTATTTTTTACTACCTACATATTTCCTTTCATTTACATAATAAATAAATAAAAAAAAATACTAACTTAAAAAAGTGTAAAAATACCCAACACCTTTATTGAGTAAACTTCCACATTCTAAATAAGTTATTGTTCAACAAATCTGACATTGCCGCATCAAGGTCCTTAAAAGTGAGATAGTGATATAGTGAAATAGTACTTACAATAAAGAAAAAATTTCCTTGATAGCGGCAAAGTCAGATTTGTTAAACTTCCTCTTTTCAGATACAATTGATCATGAGTTTTCGTTAAAAAATTAAATAATTCTTATATTCGAAACAAATCAATCTTCTACTCTTTTTTAAAAATAAACTGCAAATTTAAAATTTACATAAATGCAATAATAAAAGAGATAAAGCCAAGAAAACGGAAATTATTTAAATTCAAAGCGACGAAGCGTGGTTAAATTTAACTGAAATGAACTTACACACCATTCGGTAAAATAGCCTTGACGTATAGCTGTTGGATGGAATTTAAATTCGGTTTCAGTGGGTAAAAATATAAAGGATTACCGTTGCATGTTACTAAACGTAAGTAATTGTACGCATTTTGTAATCTATCATTGTCGGAAAATTGGTTTACAAAATAATAACCCGACCAGAAATTTTAATAAGGTCCAGACAAGGACCTTATCAGGCGTACCTTACATTCTGATGAGGTCCAGATCAGGATTACCGTATGAGGTCCTTATCAGGTTTGTCACGAAAAACAGTCATCGGGTCCTTACCATGACTACCTTATCAGGTTCTCATCAGGACTACCATATCAGATCCTAATTAGGAAAACCTTATTGAATCCTAATCAGGCTGTCCTCATCGGGTTAGCTTAATGTTAAATTATACATACAGTATTAATACTTCAATGTAAAATGAGTTCAATGTTAAATGTAACATTTCGTGTTTGTGTTAAATGAAAATATTAACACAAACTTCGATTTAACAAAAACAAAATGTTAACCTGTTTTGAACAGCAAGGAACTAACACAAGATTTGTGTACAGCAAAAGAATGCTATAGCTACAAGTATTTTACTTACGTTGGTATATATATGTATCCAAATGTATATAATAAAAAAGATGAGAGTAGTTCTTATTACTAAACAAAACCGAAAAATTATAAGTCTTTTTAGTTATTGACGAATATAGTTTTATTAAACGTTTAAAAATGAAACAATTTTCTTACATTTTAAGGTTATTTTGTTACAGATTCAGTTACAAAAGAATCGTGTAAGCTTAAATGAGATTGTATTATATAATATAGTAACTACAAGTAAGGTTATCCTGACATGGACCTGATAATGTTCTGAGTATGATAACCCGATAGGAAATTTATGTTTTTTACGTAAGGTTATCCTGATATGATCCTCATAAGGTTCTGATCATGATAACCTGTTAAAAAATATTTTTCTTATAAGTAAGTTTATCCTAACATGGGCCTGATAATGTTCTGAGTAGGATAACCCGATCGGAAATTTATGTTTTTTACATAAGGTTATCCTGATATGATCCTGATAAGATGCTGATCATGATAACCTGTTAAAAATATTTTTCTTACAAGTAAGGTTATCCTGACATGGACCTGATAATGTTCTGATTAGAACACGATAGGAAATTTATGTTTTTACGTAAGGTTATCCTTATATAATCCTGATGAGGTTCTGATCAGGATAACCTGTTGAAAAATATTTTTCTTACAAGTGAGGTTATCCTGACATGAACCTGATAATTTCCTCATCAGGTTAACCCGATGAAAAATATTTTTTTTTTCAAAGAAGGTTATCCTGACCTCATCCCCATGAGGACCTTATCAGGTTTTCCCTATTAGGGATTACCTTATCTAAACCTGATAAGGACCCGATGATACTTTCTGCAAATAAGGAAAAATTTCTAGTCGGGAAGCTCGGTTTGCGTGAAAATTGAATACTTGAAAACTTTGACTGTATCATTAAAAAAAAAAAAAAAAAACTACTAGAATCATCTTCAACTGCGTAATTTTACATATTTCAAGTACCTAGCGTTGTTTAATTTGAAAAATTTGAAAGTAATTAACATTGACCTAAAAAAACTATTCGGGATGCTTCAAATAAAATTACGAACGTTGTTCTTTTTTTTAACAAGATGTTCGACTTTTTGTAATTATAGATTTGCACGCCCGAAGAAGTGCGTACCAAAATTATACGTCTAAATTATTTTAATTGAAAATGGCAAACACATTTTTTTTTGTACATAGATAAATAAGTATGTTTCTAATAAATTAATAACCTTCAACATAAACAAGAGAGTGGAAATGATGAATCCAATTTTGAATACAAACAAAACTCGTATAGTAGGTACACCGACCGTCCTTCAATTTAAAAAGCGCTAATTTGTTTTAAAATGTATTATGCAATCAAATTTGCATTTTGAATATCATAACTGTTATCTGTGGTTGATATACGATGTTTAGAGAAAATTGATCTGTTAGATTTTATAAATGAAAGCTCAGTGTATATTTTAATTATAATTGGGTATATTTTTTTAACAAAACCGGATTGTTGATATTTTGTGGGAATTTTTTTCAAGTACTGAAAATATAAGAGTAAATATTACAAACATATAATCAGTGTTGGGCAAGATATCGAATTTTATTATCTAGATAACAGATAATAGATAACATAATTTAAAACATCTGGATAAAGATAACAGATAATTGAACCGTTATCTAGATAAAATTTTAAATAACAGATAAGATAATATTCACAGAAATAATGCACTAGGTCAGTGTTTCTCAACCGCCCATCCGTGGACCGGTGCCAGGCTACGAAAGTAGCTCACCGATCCCCAGAAAGATGTCTTTATAATTATAAATTACAAAAATGTTCAAGAAAGGTTTTTGGCGACAAAATTACATGTTTTGGAATTTAGTTTCTTTATTTACGGCTCATGATAGCACACATAGAGTACAACAATTTTTTGTTTCAAAAAAAGTGGTTAAAAAGTGTCGGTACACGGAGAGAAAAATCCTATAATTTTTGTAGAGAAAATTTCAGAAAAATTACTATGCTCCCCTATAATCCGTGCGCGATCGACGACCAAAATAAAAAATATGTGCTAGCATGGTAAAATTTAATGTGGTGCTAACACAACTTTTATCACACTCTTATGCATGTATATTATAGTTTAATTCTTGTTGTCGTACTCTTTCATTTGCGCATCTGACTCGCGACCTTATATTGGTTGCACTGTACCTGTAAAAACATGTATACAAAAATGATTCCCAACAATATAATTCTAATACATATACTAAAGATAGGTAAATAACAAAAAGATGAATTAAAAGATGACATCATCCTAAGAGAGTGTAAAAGCAACTGACTACTAGCTACTTCAAGGTGCTTGGTGGGAGCTGTCTGACAAAGTTTCTTCCACAGTCCACACCCATATGGTTCACATGTAACCCATGTAACTCGCTGATTGAGGTACATTTCATTACAGCGATCCCAACAAAACTTACCTTGTTTCTGTTTTTTTTCTTTCTATTATTAGCATGTTAGCATGGAAATTTTTTTAATAAACACAATTAAAAATTATTTTTTGTCGGTAATGGAACTTTTTACTGTGCTGTTTTACAAATTTTACGGAGATAATATTACGAAAAGAACATTCCATTCTTTAAATTTTTTATGATTAATTATAATCTTTATATTTTTACCTTACAGAATTTAATATGTTCGTCTTTTACACGTCGATTGTAGTGCTGAGCACAGTAATTTTTATAGGAATTTTCTCTCCGTGTATTTATCTATATTACATGATCGACGAAGTGGTCGGAAAACGACATTTCATATTACACGACTAAATGTTATTCCAACTAATGGCGGAAATGATTCCAGACAACAAGAATTCTGTTTAAAATTAAATAATTACTTTTAAAAATTTTTGAATTTCTTAAGAGTGTCAAAATTTATCTGAATTATATGATCGGCCAAGTGAATAATAGGTAAATGGTGAATTTAGCTTCAATTTTCCTTTTTTTAGGAAAAATAAAGATGTATTCTTATTATCTTACCTTTTTCCTTCGCTTAATAAAAAGATAAGATAAAAGATAACTTCTTTTAAAAATATCTAGATAAAAGATAATAGATAACGAAAACGTTATCTAGATAAAATTTCAGATAACGTTATCTAGATAAGCACAACACTGCATATAATGCATTAATCATCTGGCGGATTATTTCTCGGATCGGATTGTTAAAAACAATTTCTCTGATACATTGTCGTGTACGTGTTGCCGTGTCGTTACAAAATATTTTGGAAAACCCAACAATTAGTTTTCGATTATTTTATCGGTTTGATTTTCAACAACGTTGTAAGTATCTACAACTTTCTTCATAAAAGTATGCCGCCTATTATTATTGTAACTTGACATTTTATTAAAGACCCATAAAATATGGATATATACCTATAATAAAGATGTACTTATTCTTAAAATTTAATCAATTAACATATTGTCTAATTGCTTTGTAAAATGTACAGTTTAAAAATACTGTAGAACTTCAGTTTACCGCACAGTAGTGTCACGCAAAAATTTGTCCGGATAACAGAGGTGTCCGCTTAACACAGGCAGAGTAGCATTAAATATAATGTAGTATTCATAACTAATTTTTTAATTCAAATTAATTTCATGAACGAATTTAGGTACTTATACCAAAATATAGATTAACTTCAAAAATGCATCATTGCTTGCATGAAGCAGGGTCAAAAGTTCAAAAACGCATCATATGCATTACAACGAAAAATCAAAAGTTCATTTTTCCATTTGATGCGTCAAAACAATGCATCAAGAAATTTGGTGATGCGTGTCATGCGTATAATGTAACATCACAGCTACTTACATTTAAAATATACATAGGTGGCTGCCGTAGCTATGGTAATGTGAATAACGAATTATAGACAATAATAAGAATTATAAATGAATTATAACTACTTGCCATATTATTATATATTAACATCATGACGGTTATAGGAATAATTCCGAAAAACTAATTGTTGAAAAAGATGATTATATTTTCCTCTCATTAAAATTCTTTAAACTATTTGAATACGTCTTGCACTCAAAATATGCAGTATTTCTTATTCAAATAATTTCAATATTTTCAGTTTCAAGTAGGTAAGTTCAAGCTGACATTCAAAGATAATATATACAAGAACTGTATTGCTATATTATCTATAGTCTAATTATGCTATATTATCTATAGCCAAATTAGAGGCTAAATGATGCCAATATCCCATTCAAAAACATTTAATGTGCATCAAATTTCAAGAGAGCATCAGCATCGCATCATGTAATATTGGTCGCATCAGAAAAGTCATGATGCTACAATGCTGCATCGATGCGGTAAAGTTTACATTTTTGAAGTTACCCATAAGGTTTACAAATGCATCGTTGCATTAGAATCATTGTTAACAAGTTAAAACATGAACAATTATACCTAAACCATATAGACGCACTAGACGTACTCTCGTCCAGTTAATGGAGGTAATAATGTACTAAATAATATGTCTTCGTAAAAAATATTGCGTCCGCGACTGGTTAACAGAGAGAGGGTGCGCTTAGCAGAGTGCTGAATGCATTTGTTTTAGTATAGCATGTCACTGTCATAAAATAATTGTCCGGCTATAAGAGAGGTCCGGTTAAGTTAGGTGTCCGTAATCAGAGGTTCTACTGTATATAGCTATAATAAGAATGTACTTATTCTTAAAATTTAATTATTAAACATAATGTCTAATTGTTTTGCAAAATGTACAGCTGACTTAAATATAGTGTAAATAAATATGAAAAGGACGTGTTGTTATATTTGTATGCATTTTAAAACTAATAGAGTTATTCATTAATTTTCACAGATAAAGTTATCATTTACGTAGATGATATACTACGAAAGTATTTTGCTTTATTGATTTACATTTTTTATAAAACAACGTGTATATTTTACCAAGTATAAATAAATTCATATTAAAACAAAAAAAATTTTTGTAAATAAAACAAAATTAATATTTAGCAAATATAGATAAAATAATCAGTATAGATATAAATACAAATAATTATATGATCAAATCGAAGAAACAGAAAAAAAGCATATAAATTTCCTGAAGGTGTCTCACGAAATGGCCTCGCCCGTTTATCAGAACGGATACCATATTGTTATACATACATCTAACATTTTTTATTTATTTTCTAAAAATAAAAACCCACACATATTTGTGGAATATAATTAGAATTAGTTTGACTGACAAATTATTACATAGTGCTTAGTTTCTTACAATAATTAAATATGATGAAAATTTACACGTCAAAAAAGTGTAAAAATTGTAGATAGGTACAGATGACCTAAATTTGTAGCATATTGTTAATCAGAATTTAGCCAAGAGTCGTTACGAAATTCATTCATTATAATTTTTGCGGTATGAATGAAAAGTGTCGGTATTCACAAAATTCCTAGTTAACTGCAAAAATAATCTTTATCTACGACTACCATGAAATTGCTTGCTTATTGTACAAAATACTATCAAAGTAAGCTACGTTTTACATACAGCCATATATCCCGCTGTACAAAAAGTGGCTCTTTACATGCATGTATACGTAAAATACCAAAGCTTACTACACTTTTATTAATTCTTATATTATATATTATACAGTGATATACATATATCATATTAGAATCTGTACAAAAGTTTTACTTAGCAACTGAAGGTTTACATTTGTTTTTAATAAATTTCATATACTTACTATATAATTTTAATGTATTGTATTTGTAGATTTATACGAAATTTTTATCGTTTATTATGAATTTCAGGTTAGTCGTAGATAAAGTACAGTACGCAACTTGGTTGTAAGACATATTACACACGCGTGCAATTACGCACTGGCCGCTGCGCGGCTCTTGCGTAACTTTTCGCTCGTGTGTAATATGCAACTTGCAATCTCAATCACGGAATATACTATTATGTAATCCATATTTGATTAGTAAGTTTATGTTAAAACAATTTTTCAAAAATGATTCCTTTGGGTCACTACTTTTCACTTTAAAGAATTGAGATATCTAAATATTTGTCAAATAAACGCTTAATATCCCGTTTTGTTTCCGCGAAGTCAGTTAGATGTAACGACTTAAGTAATTTTTGATAATTTTCGGTTAAAGAAAGAATTTTTTTACTCCTACTATTAAAAGTAACATTTTGCGCACGGCTAACTATATGTAAAAATTAACAATTACCCACACAATTCGGAAATAGCCGTGGGAAATTATTTCCCACGGCTTAATATAATAAAAAAGTAGGCTCTGTCTTTGATTTAACATATAATCTACATAATTAATACTAAAAATATACATATGTAAGTTGATTATTTATTATTGTTCCCATAGTTTTAAAGTATGCTTTTGCAAAAATTTGAACATCTTATCATTGACATTATAAATTTTATCTAAATTTTATTTTAATTATTTATGTTAAATTTTACGAGAAAAAATGTGCTCGTAGAAAAAGTATAGTGTAAAATACGTGGGAAAAGCTTATTGTACAATATACTATTTCTATACAGTTGTTGTGGAGACACGTAAAGTCGTCCATAGTTCTTATCGCCCCCCACAAATGCTCGGTTTGCCCGTGTGGTAGCGCCGGCCCTGCTTATTGATGACATTTTGTATAAATGAACACTTTCATAGACGTTGGACACACAAGTTGATTGATTGATTGAAGAAACCATTGACAATTTTTGCAGCGTTGAAAAACAAAAAGATGATTAAATTTATAGAAAAAGTGGCACAATAAAATAAACACAGTTCAGTGGTTTTAGTGAAAGTAATTCTCATGTTACTTATAGGTATTTCTGTGAATTAAATAAAACAGATAACCAAAACCCATTTTTTTTTCATAATAGAGAAAAAATCTAGGAAAAAAGAAAATAAAACAGCTATGTTAAGATACTTTTTTGTAGATATGTAAATATATATCGACAGATAGATAGATATTGATAATAATCATCGATAATTAATCTATTGTGTTATATTTTTTTAGTACAGTTGTGTCTTGAATGTTTGGAACTTGGTAGAAAATTTGTACGAAACTGTATTTTCTTGAGTTTAATTGTACAAAAAGCATATGTAAAGATGATCTTGATGACACGGAATCTCGGAATTATACTGTACGAAAATATTCAATACGTGTGTTACAATATGTGAATGTGAAACTAATTTATTTTAATGCGTAAATCCTTGTTTAGTGTTTTTGTGTTATTGTTATTGAATAGAATGAAGATTTGATTGCTTCTTTTCATTTTACTTAATACGGTCAAGAGACTCTATATTTATACTGCACTTCTACGATTAAAACTGAATTAAGTGCAAATTGAAAGACATCAGTTAATAACAATATAATTTTCAATATAAATTAGTTCATCTTAAGGGGTAGTACTAACCGAGTGGTCGAAAAAAATACCTAATTTTGGCAATTTATTTTAGACGTATGGAAAAAGCAATGTGATTTCGTTTAAAAGAGCCTATTAAGTACCTCTTAAAATATGAAAATTTTTTTCTTATATTATTTTGGTACAAAATGGCGGCGACACAGCTTTTTTGTTTGAAATTGCCTTTTTTAAAACTCCTTTACGGGAGAACGGATTTCTCGTAACCTGGAACAAAAAGCCAAAAAATTTCCTAATTTACATAGATACTATTGGACATAAAAGTACGTTAGGCTTATATTTAACTCGATTTTTGTTTTTAGAAATAATATAGGTACTTATGAAAAAAAAACCAACTTTTGCCCAAAAAAAAAAAAAAAAATATAGCAGTAAATTTTTGATAAAAAAAAAAATTTATATAGAATCAAAAGTATATTTCGATAGAGAATTTAATTGAGAAGTTACTGTTAAAATTTCAAATCGATCCATGCAATGGTCTTCGAGTAATCTGAGCTACTGGACGAAAAACATAGTTCCGCTTGAAAGATAATCGCCTTCAAAGCAAATTCGCACGAGTAGTCCGATTCGCTGCGCGATAAAATCAAGAGTTAAAAACCTTTTAAAAATTTTTCCACTACAGGATCAATTGTATAAAATATTTGTGATCCTAGAGTATAGGTTGAGACTGAATAAGCTAAAAAAAAAAATATTAACCCTTTGCACTCGATAGGCGCCGCCACGGCGACACAATAAATACCCTTTGCACTCGAAAGGCGCCTCTCAGGCGCCATCCTATTCTTTACTTCAAATATCACACTAAGGCAAATTATAAAATTTAATATTAAAATATAATGTTTGTAATATGCAAATAAAAATAAAATATGTAACTAAATTACTTTTGTTTAAAATACTTATCTTTGATGTATTAGAATTTTTTATTAAAACTACTGTCGAGTAGCTGAGTACCCATACTAAAAAATAGTTCAAGTGTAAAGGGTTAAAATTTATTTCGTAATTTCTAACTTCGTCAATATCGAAAAAAAGCTCCGTTAGCAACAAATTGTAAAATTTGTTATGAAAAGGGTACATTATTTCAACTATATTAACCCTAGAATCATACGTTGGTCTACGAGTCAAGTTAATCATACATCGGCGTCGTTTCGACGAATGGACTTTTTACGGGGAGTTTTAGAGTTTATTTGCAAAAAACATTTTTTTTACATAATAATACTACAAAAGCGAACAAAATATTTAAAAAAATTGGATTTGGAAAAATTTCTTAATGTAAATATTTATTAATTTTTTTTAATCTTTTTATCAAAGCATATTTTCATTATAAAAATTAAAAAATATATAAATACATCAATTGTAATAATTAATTTATGAACTGTTATGAATCAGTGGACATGTGTGACTTTACAGAATGTGAAATTTCTCAGTCATAAATATTCCTATAGATATGTTGTTATTTCCCCATTAGGCACATTTGTAAATTTTCTAAAATTTGTTAGTAATTTTTCGAATAAGATCTCAAAAAATAATAAAAATTAAAATATTTTCCACAAAATAAATTGTTAATCTTTTATTAAGTCATTCGAAACGCATTCTTTAGTTTTCGATTCAATATATTCAAACCTCAGTATTATGTCGTCTCTATAAGTCAAACAGCTGTAATCATCTTTCACATTATCATAATCATTGAATAAATTAATTATAACATCCATATCTTTAATAAATTTTAGAAAAATTAGGAAAACTTTTATATGTGGAGTACAAAATCTTTAAAAAAAAATATAGGTTAATCATACATCGTCGTCCTTTTGACGCACACTATTTCAGTATAAGAAAAACGACAATAGCTATAAATAAAATTTATATGTCTTATGTGTTATAATAACAAGTAAATTAGATAACAGAAGTTTCACAGCGAGCAGGTACCGACAAGTCACATTATTGGAGCAGGTAGAGAAGTTCGTTCGTCGTTTTGACGAGTACGTATGATTCTAGGGCTAAAATGAGAATATGAATACTCCGATTAATATTGCTACAATTACAATATATGTCATTTAACGAATGGTTAGCAAAAAATAGTTCAAATCGACCTTGTTCTCAATAAACAATAGTAACAACAAAAATCGTGTCATTATGAAATTTAAGAAGAGCAATATTAGAAAAAAAAATGGATCCTTTTCAAAGAAGAAAAAAAAAACATAACAATTAAACACGATATTTTTTAACACCTGTAACCGAGAATCACAGTAGGAATATGTGCCTCATACAAAAATAAAAAAAATAATAATAATAAATATATCAAGAAATTAAACTTCACGCATTTAATAATTCACGATAATTATGTATTTACTTGTTATCGAATTTGTATTAATTTTTTTCATGTCTAAAATTTTGTTCATCATTTTTACAAGTACCGACATACGATTCCATTTTTTTATGGTTGTACAATTTTTTTTGGTCAATGAATCTATTTCTAACTGGCAGCTTATTTTTAATTATTATTTTATACTTTTTTTATCAGTTACGAAAAAAAAGAGAGCTTCCAGTATTAGGGTTGTTGCAAATATTTGTATTCGCATCTACAAATGCGGAATGTCTGTATCTGTATCCGAACTATTTTAGCTCGGATGTAATGCGCTTCAGGGCCGGATTTACCTCTGTGGAGGATTCAGGGTACTTCTAATGTAGTGGCCTCTGAATACTTCACATGTGGAGGCTCCTGAGTACTTTAGTGGAGGACTCCTTGGAGAATTTCCGAAATTTTTCAAATTTTCTCGAGAAATATCGTTGGTGAGTAAAAACTGAAAATCACAAGGCAACAACACCGATATGAGATCGCTTCAATGGACACTCGAAGGCTCTTGTCATCTCCAGCTGTTAAGAATCTTAAGAATTTGTATAACAGTTGTATGTATATAGGGTGTGCCAAAAAAACATTTATATTTTTTTTCTCGCTGTCCGCTCAAAATATCCTAGGATATGTTCTAGGAAGCCTAACAAATATCCTCAACAAAGCAGAACTCACTATTCCAATTTTTAGAGGTGCTTCATCGAATCTAAAGTTTTCCCATTTAAATAACACATGAAAGACGATTTTTTTATATTATTTACTCCTGCAAACTATGAAGAAATTTTTTTACATAAAATGAATCAAAGTACCTTATTAAGCATTAAATTTTGGACAAAAAAGGTCTTTTCATGACACCCGCTTGAAAAGGTAAATTTCCATTCTGGAAACTTGCTAAAAAATAAGTTAAATAAACTTTGAGGGTCTGTAACTTTGTAACTATTTATAATACGAAAAATTTGTAAGGAACTTTTTTGTAAAGCGTCAGTTGGACTACAAAATTGTCATTTAACTTTTTGTCCTATCTTTAATAGTTTAGCTTAAAAATGTAAAAAAAGAAAAGTTTCAAAAAATTTAAATTTTAGGGCTTTGTAGAAAGTGAAACATTGGTGATAGAAACTTTACTCAACGGAATTTTTTAGCCAAAGTTTAATGCTTAATAAGGTACTTTGATTCATTTTATGGAAAAAAGCTTCTTCCTAGTTTGCAGGAGTAATTAATATAAAAAATCGTCTTTCGTGTGCTATTTAAATGGGAAAACTTAAAGCCGGATCAACATATAACGAGCGAACGCGAACGAATCGAACAAACGCGAACAAACGTGAACGAACGTGAACGAACATGAACAAACAAAAACAAACACAAACGAATGCGAATGAACAATTAACGTCAATTCGTTGATATTCGTTTATGTAATTTCGGCTTCACAATAATTTTTTAAATAAGTTTAATAAATTTTAAACTGGAAAGTTATCGCAGTGAGAGATTTTATGGTCTATTAATATTGCCCACATTATGACGCCAATTTTATCATGCGGTCTTTAAAAAGCAACAAATCAAAAAGATGTGGTAGATTGTTTTGTTTCATAAAAGCAAAACTCATTATAATGCCTCTAATTTACTAACTGATTTAATTTGTGAAAATTCCTAATATTTTGAAAATTTTACAAGATCGTCACTATCAGATTCCGAAAAGTTAATTGAAATAGTTAAACCAAAAATATCTAAACAAAATATATACTTATTAAGTTATTATTGGAAAGCAATTCAATTCTTAAAGAAAGACTTCAGTGTTATTACGCATTGCGACTTCTGTTAATCAGATTCTCTCTCCAAAGTTTCCCACACCTCATTTCTTTTTCTGATAATTTTGTAAAAATTATCTAAAATATTCTAAAACATCGAAATAAAATTTCAAATCTTATCAATTTTAATTGTTAACTGAATTTATTTTTAACTGTCTATCTTAATTTATTGTTAGAATAATTTTTAATCGTCCACATCTGACAGACACAAACAAACACGAACAAATCTTTTTCTTTGATGTACCGATAACAAATGGAAAACATTCGTGAGTGTTCGAAACTGTTCGTTCGTGTTTGTTCGCTTTCGTGACTACGTCTACATTTGTTCGTTTATGTTTGTTCGCATTTGTTCGCGTTCGTTCGTTATATGTAGACCCGGCTTTAGGTTTGATAATGCACCTCTAAAAATTGGAATTATGAGCTCCGCTTTGGTGAGGATGTTTGTTTAGGCCGCTCGTCCTTTGGATGCGGAAAGGTGCGATATTTAATTCGGACGAATACGCATGAAAACGGACGAACGATCCAAACAGCTGTGAAGCTATACATCCTCGTCCATTGAAAGCGTCTCGTTCGTCCGTTTCCGTGCGTATAATTGGGACGTGCGAACAGATCCAATTTTGTTTGGATTTTGTCGCGCGAAGAAGTCCGTTCCATGAGATTTTTATTTTTATTGAAATGAAACTGAAGGTAAATTACAATTATAACTGTGCACCTTAGCATATTACGTGCCATAAATTGTTTTTTACGTATTTTTATAGCATTTATAGCTTCAGAAAAAAAAATTAAAAAGGAAAATACTGACGAATATTGAGCTAGTGGACGGATAGTAGACATATCATTTCGGACGAACGACAAACGTGCGTAATCGTCTGAATTAAATATCGCACGTTTCCGCATCCAAAGGACGACCGGCCTTAGCCATATCCTACGATATTTTGAGCGGAGAGCGAGAAAAAAGTATTAATGTTTTTTGGCACATTCTAATGTATATACAGGCCTTAACCAGATTTAATTGAATTTTCAAGAAGCTGTAACTGATTTTTTCGTATATCAACAAACATTTCAATGTTTTTGATAATCAATAATTAAACGTAGATAAAATATCAAAATTATATAATTATAGCTACCACCCATAAATATACAAATATTATAACAGCATAACGCTCGCCACATAGTCACATGCCTACATTCATGTTTAGATGAAAAATTTCCTATACAATTCATGTTATGATAGACCTACTAATAGTTTTACAGGTGTTTCTTCTCTGCGATACAAGCAAAAAAGGATAAAAGATAGCAGCGCGATATTTGTATGTGGGGGCGTCTTATAAAAAAGTACACTATTGTAAATAGAGAAACACGATTTTTAGCACACACACACAGTTCTGTACATATTACTATATGCACTAGAACGTTACTGTAAACTTATATCTATCTATTTCAGTAAATTTAATATAATGGTAGTTACATACCAATATGGCAGACTATAGGTACTCGTAGGTAAACTAAAATTGTAGTATGCGTCCTTCAGTTAAAGCGGGTTCTACACGATGCTACGAACGTTCCTTCCAACGTTCGATCGAACGTTTGAGGCAATTAAGTTCGATAGTTGATGCGACGAATGTATCTGCTACACGGTGAATCGAATGTTTGATCCAATACGAATGATGATGTGTTGGTACTCAGTCGACAACGCTGTCATCTGTCTGATGTTATCTCTAATGTTATACACTGATGTTGTCTCTCTTCACATGAACGAGTCGTGCGCAACCAATGAACGCAACCAACACTGACCTTCAAACGTTCGAAGCATCCCTTTGACTCGGTGCAAGAATACCGACATCGAACGGGACACGACCAAATGCGAATGTTTGACGCTCGACATTGGACACTCGTAGGTTCGAACAACGGCTACACGATGCTATGAACCATCCAACGTCGAATGTTGGAAGGTGTTCGTAGCATCGTGTAGCAGCGGCATAAGAAATAAGTTTGGGTGTTTCAAATAACAAGCATGTTAAATGTAAAACCGAGTCTACATTGGTATTGGCTACGTTCGAGCAGATAAAATTCTTTAAAGCGCTTTAAAGCAAAATGGCGATTTACTAAGAATAACAAAGCATCAAAAAGCAAAATGTCGTCGTAGATATTTAAACAAAATAACCTCAATAGGAGATATTCATACGAAAATTTGCTATTTCTTTTATATTTTACACAGTATGGATAACATTATAGGTCATATTATTGAAGAATCATCAGAGTAAACAACAATATGACAGAATTTTCTAATTTTTCGCAGTAAAATGTAATTTTGATGTAAGACAGAACTACATGTCATTTGGTTTCTGTCCAATCAGAAAATTGGTCAGCAATATGAAGCGGCTTGAAGCGCTTAAAGAATTTTTTTCTGCTCGAACACAGCCATTGATGGTTACCTATAAAGGCAAAGATTTGTGAATTACTGTTATTATAGTTAATAAATTATTGAAATGAACTTATTGAATTAACTAAATCTTTTCCGATTTCGATTAAATTTAAATATATTAGCCGGAAATGTGTCGACAACACCCGGGATCAAACACTTAACCCTAGAATCATACGTACTCGTCAAAATGACAAACAAATTTCTCTACCTGTTCCAGTACTACAACTTGTCGTTGCTTGTTTGTTCTAAAACTTCTGGTATATAATTTATTTGTTATGATAACACAAAAGACGTATAAATTTTGTTTATAGTTGCTGTCGTTTTGTTTATATTAAAGTAGTGTGCGTCAATTTGACGACGATGTATGATTAACGTTTGTTGTTTTTTTTTTTTAAATTTGTACTTTACATATGAAAGTTTTCCTAATTTTTCTAAAATTTATTAAAGGTATGGATGTTATAATTCATTTATTCAATGATAATTATAATGTGAAAGGTGATTACAGCTGTTTGACTTATAGTGACGACATAATACTGAAGTTTTAAAATATTGAATCAAAAACCAAAGAATGCGTTTCAAGTGACTTAATAAATGATTAACAATTTATTTTGTGGGAAATATTTTAATTTTTATTATCTTTTGAGATCTTATTCGAAAAATTACTAACAAATTTTAGAAAATTTACAAATGTGCCTAATGAGGAAATATCTACGTGTCTACAGAAATATTTGTGACTGAGAAATTTCACATTCTGTAAGGTCACACATGTCCACCGACTCATAATAGTTCATAAATTATTAATTATTTGAAAGACATGTCTTATGATACAGTTGATGTATTTATCTATTTTTTAATTTTTATAATGAAAATATGCCTTGATAAAAAGATTAAAAAATTTCATAAATATTTATATTAAAAAAATTTTTCTAAATGCAATTTTTTTAAATATTTTGTTCGCTTTTGTAGTATTGTTATGTAAAAAAAATGTTTTTTGCAAATAAACTGTAAAATTCTCCGTAAAAAGTCCATTCGTCAAATTGACGACGAAGTAGGATTAACATTTCTCGTAGACCAACGTATGATTCAAGGGTTAAGAGAAGAGATGTGGTGAAACAGGAAGGAGAAGGCATGAAAAAGTCATCTTTTTATTTCTGATATTTACTTTTTCAGTGCATTATAATAAAAACTTACTTAAGTATTACTTTCTGTTCTTTGTTATTTCCGACGATTCGCAGGTAGAGGAACTTGACCCATAAATGAACAATTCAGCTGGCAATTATGTAAACTGTAGGTATTGTAAATGACGTTGGTATTATGAAACAAAAAGTTTCCTAATTTTATCCTAATCTAACATAACATAGCTCGCGTAATGGCGTTAGGGGTGAAGGGGCGAGATCTATTGACGATCTAAGATACCGAAACGAATATATGCGATCTGTTAGGCTTCTTAATTTATTCTACTTACAAACAAGATCAAATATTAGTCAGCTTCCAAGCAGCTTACTATACAGTTACAAATTCGTTGGTTGTATCGTTATAATTAGAGACATAATAAGTCAGTGGCGTATGCTTTGCATCTACCTAGAGCCGGTCCTGCCAGTAGGCATTGAGTAAATATCGTTACCATTTTAGATTTACCGAAAATATGATTATATTTTTAAATTTAAATTATTATTTGAGTTTTTCATCTGTTTTCATAAATATTAGTATACTTATATATTATCTCCACCAGAATTTTCACTCTTATATAGATTTTGGTGCCCCTTGTACCAATGAAAACATAATACGCTTTTCAGGACCTGTTATACGATCGTGTGTGCAATTACCTTTGTTAATGAAACCAACCATATAATATTATATAAAACGTATAACAATAAAAACATTTATACATTTTAAATTATTATATTTAATAATAACTATTTTATTTATGTTAGGAAATTTTTTTTTATTAAAAAAATTCATATGAAAATGTTTTTTGTATCCGCCTTGAATATTTAAATTCAATAGTTTTATATATAAATATACAATAAAATCTGTTATTATTAAAATATATTTTACTACTGACAATACATAAAAACGCTCGCGGCACACACTGTGAATTCCTTCTCCTCTTCTCCTCATTCGCCGTGTGTACACAAAAGGTATCTTCCTTATACCTACACATATACCACATATAAGTTAGAATCCAATATTCTTCAGAGTTCGCTCGTCATCACTATGTAAGTGAATATGCAATTGAAATCATATAACTGTTCCATATTTGTAGATAAGAGATATACATGTATCTGTAAACGCCTGTAAACAATAACAAAGTTAAAAGGCGCGAATTGATTGTTTTAAAATATGATTATGCATGTGTGTTTATGGATATATAGGTATGTTTCTTCTACAAATGTGTATTGTTTAAAACCATACAACTGATGGGTGCGAGATTGAAGTTTTTTCAGCTTAATTAATAGTTAATAATAGACTTATAATGTTAAATGGAGTTCCGTTTTAGAATGTGTTATTTAAGAGTAGGTAATGAAATAAGCAAAAACAATTTAACAATAGGTATAGTTGCAGGACTTTTTCGTCACGTTTATATTTGAAACCCGCTGAAGAGTGGCGATTGAGATCAGTTACTGATAAGGGTACCAAAAAATGAAAATTTCATTTGTATTGAATACTAATATGTCAACTGATGAGAATTTGTCAGTAGTTTTTGATTGTTTATTTCTGTTGTTTATATTACTTATAAATTCTTATATAAAATTTTGGCGAAACTTTGTCCAATTCACACTTGTTGACTTTTTTCTTGATTGTGAAGGGGATTCCTTTGATTTAACGGAGTTCAGGGCTGCAGTTCATAAAGTTTATGAGTAAATTGTCCTCTCTTGTATCCGATTTAGATAGTATTTGTATGTTAAATAATTTCGTAATAATCTCAGATAAAAAAGAATAACAACACCGATTAATAAAAAAGTTTAAAAAACAGTTGAAAGCAACATTTTAAATTCAAAATGATTAAAAATATGAGGAAAATTATTTCAAAATTTAGATAATTTAAAGAAATATATAATCAAACTGTGCATCACGAAAAAACAAATAAGGATAGTTATGAAATTATTTGTGAATTAATGTTAAAATATTTAAAATGAAAAGTAAGTATTGTTACGATGAATTCCGAAAACAAAGTGCCTTCTAGTAAAAATAAGGTGAATGATCATAATTACTTAATTCTAAGTGAGCGTGCGCAACTGTGGTGCTCTTGACAGCGGCAGTTATAATCTTGTCAATGTTAAGGGTATATGTATTGTTTACGGAGATGGCATCCTGGTAGAGATTGCAATTTGTCTGTACGGTACTGACCCAGCAGCTTTCGATGAAAAATCTCTTCTTATAATTGGATTCACGTTGGAGCACCATGGGGTTGTCGAAGTTGAAGTTGTGCCTATTTTCTCAAGAATGCCGTACCAGTCCTGACACCGTGTTGGCTTGTCTAACGTTGTTCTTGTGTTGCTTCATCCGCTCACTATAAGATGTTGTTTCGTGTTTCCAATGAAAACATAATCACACCCGGTGCAAGAAACCATATATACCACATTTTGTTAGTTGGAGATGGTAGTCTGTGGTTTCATATTGGTATAAAGCTTACTAAGTGCATGAGAGTAACTGTAAACAGGATTCAGTTTGTATTTTTGAAGGGACTTGGAGATGGATGTGGAGGGGGTGCTCAGAATAGAGAAATAATAAGATGGGTGGTTGGAGACATCCGGAGCTATGGAGGGTTGAGAGTTGTATAATCTATGGGTAAGGTTTTTGATAATTTGGTTGATGAGAGACAGTGGATAAGTATTGTAAAGAAGGATTTTGTTGGATTTTTTAGAGCCAGTGATCGATGTACAGGATGTGAAAATTTAAGAGACCTACGGATGAGGTTTGTTGCAATATTTTTCTTTATGCTAAGGAGGTGACGTATAAGTCTTTCTATACCACATGGCGGTGAGTACGCTATCTTTCTTTAATATGACAAGTGTATCCAAAAAGGCTAAGGTGTTATTGTTTTCAGTTTCGATCGTAAATTGTAATTTCGGGTAAAAACTGTTGAAGACGTCAAGAACATGGTCAATCCTGTCCAAGGGGACGGCCGTAAAAGTATATCATCCACATACTTGTAGAAAAAGGGGACTGTGCAATCAAGGGAGTCCACGGCTGTGTCAACCACCAAGTCCATAATGATATTGGAGGCAATAACTAATATGGAAGCACCCATAGGGAACCCAGAAACCTGGTGTAAAAAAGTATTTGGGTGAAATTTTGTGGTGAAGAAGCTGTTGGAAAGGATGAGATGTAAACCCTCCATGAAGGCGTTGTAGTCCAGAGTAGTGTTTGGCTGGATGCTGGACCACTCATCAGCAATATACTGTGGAAAAAGATCCACGGGGCAGCTGGTGAATAGCGATTTTAGATCCAGACTGGCCAGTATGTACCCCTTTGGAAGCTTCATGTTGTTGATTTTGCTGGTGAAAAGAAAGGAGTTGGAGATATGATATTTGCTATGGAAACTTTTGCTAAGGATCGAACTGAAAAATTTGTCTAGGTTGCTGAGGATAGCGTTTTTGGTGAAACAGATTGAGCGGAAAAGAACATTATCAGATGTGAAAGGTTTCTGGAATTTTGGAAGGAAATACATGTAAGGAATTTTTATTTCTCCAGGTTTAAGTAATCTGCCAATGTTGGCTGTTATGAAATTATTTTTTATAAGAGAATTTATATAATTTGTGGTTTTTCTATGTCAGATGTTGGTAGGGTCTCTTTGTATAGTTTTGTAAATGTCATTATTAAGCAACAAATCTGTATTTTGAATATAAGTTTGTATGTTTATTACAACCGTTTTGTTTCCTTTGTCAAAAAGTAAAATACAAATGTCATTATTGTTACGTAGAAAAGTTTTGGAGTCAGAAATGATTTTTTCCAAAAGATGTCAATTAGTGAATTTTTGGAGATTTTAAGAAGTTGCTCAGAAATTTTTTGTCGAATAGAGAACTTGTCACTGTCATTAAGGTTATGTTTGGCGGCTTCGACATCTGCCAGAGATTTATATATTTATATAAAAATTTTTTAATTTCAAACTGGCTATTTGAGAAATATTTATTAATTTTTTAAAATACGTTTTATTGCAATGCATAAAAGCAACAAATGAAAAATTGACATTTTCTTGGTAAAAAAAAAACTCAAGCTGATCTTCTGAATGAATGCCTAGTGAGTTGGGATCTATCTAAGTCAATATTTTTACTGCCAAAAAACTCCTCCATAGCAAATTCCAAAAAAGTCATTGAAGCCGTTTCGAGGTTATACATATATTACATGTATACAAAGATAACTCGCTTAATATTATAAGATACGACATCTAGGCCTATTCTTACAGACACTGTATCTTCTCACCTCACATTTTCCGTCACTTATACTCAGTGTTCTTAATACACAAACCTAATAAGAAATGGAGTTAAAAATTTTAACAGGAGTGTTAACCACACGTGTGTATGTTACCATATTTTGATTATTTGAACCATATTTCATTCTCAACCACTTCTGTTTTAATGTTTTTAACAAAAAGAAAGATCTATTGTTCAGATAATTCAGTTGTAGTAAATAAAAAGCAAACATTCACACATATCAAACGGCCTTTACTGTCCTTATGTTCGTATATGTATATTTGAACAAACCCAAAAAACCAAAGAAACAAAAAACAAATTGAATTTTAAAAATTCACAATGACACAACATCAACATAGTACCTAAGCATAAACATTAATGTAGTAAAATACAGTATCAGTCAAAAAAATCTCATTTTTACTCAAAACTTAATTCTCAACTTGATTTCAATCAAGTTTTCCTGCTAACTTAATAACTACTTCTTTACCGTGCCGAATTCTTCTAGGGCTAGGGTTATTTGAGGTGATGAAATAGCGATAATTTAGCGTAATTACTTACAGTACCTACTACGGAATCTAGATGAAGTTTATTCCGTGTAACTCTGAAATATTATATAGTCACCAGGTGATGTAGTCATCGTCGTTGTTGCTCGCCAAATATGCTAATTTGTCACGCTTTTTTAGTGTATCCAAAAATTAGTATAGGAGTGGAACAGTTACGTTGGTATAATACAAATATAATTAAACAAAATGTTACAATTTTTTTTAGTTTTGGAGACTTAGCCATAATATAACTAACAAATCTTAAATATTTCTAAATAAATGAAACAAAATTATTTTGCTATATCCATTGTACAGCAAAGTACACAGTCAAAAAATTTGTGTTAAAATTAACACATTTCACATGTCCAGAACGGTCCACTCAATTTTTTGTGTTATTTTAACGCAAAGCATATGTGTCAAATCTTTATGTCGATGGTTTACCACACAAGATTTTCTGTTAATTTTTCAGATTTATCAGAGTTAGTTGTTAAACTTTTTTTATTCAATATTTTACTTCCACTGCAGCTTAAGATATTTGGAAATCGTCAAAAATTATAACGATTTTGTTCATATATTATTATAAATGAGACTCAAAGAACGCAAAGTAAGTCAGTCCTTTGTAAAAATTTATATATATATATATATATATATATATATATATATATATATATATATATATATATATATATATATATGTATGTACCAAAATATATATAATAAAAAAGATGAGAGTAGTTCTTATTATTAAACAAATCCGAAAAATTATAAGTTTTTTCAGGTATTGGCGAATATAGCTTTTATAAACGTTTAAAAATGAAACAATTTTCTTGCATTTTAAGGTTATTTTGTAACAGATTCACTTAAAAAAAATCATGTAAGCTTACCTGAGATTGTAAATTATAATATACAATCTCGTAAGCTTACATGATTTCTTGATAAATGATATATTTTGTTAGATACATATTCTAATGTAACTTACGTACTTATAACATTCTTTTCTTTTACACAGATATTGTGTTACTTCTTTGTTGTTCAAAACAGGTTAACATTTTTATTCTGTTAAATCGAAATTTGTGTTAATATTTTCATTTAACACAAATACTAAATGTTACATCAACGCAGGGTTGTGTTACTTATTTAACACAGAAATTTTAACCACTAGTTTTTTTTTACGGAGAATACAAATTTTTTTACTGTGTAATTTTGTTTCATTTATTTAAAATAAATTTCCACAAAGCAAAGCTCACAACAATTAATTTGTTAAATATTTCTATTCATATATTAGCTGGCATCTACATAACTTATTATAAAGCTCTTTAATTTAACATTACCTTTCACTTATCCCGATTCATTTTAGTACTTCTATACAGGCAGCTATTAAAGGCTTCACTTTGGAGCTCTATGTCATAGACCGAATTTTATTTTGTCATGACTGATATTGAAATAAAACCAATTCAAAGGCAGTTATTTGATTTTTTGGATTACCAACGATGCTAAAATAGTATTTTTACATGGAATTACATTGTCGAGACGTTACTCTTAGCAGTAAAAAGAATCAAATTACATCCGGCGCTAGAAATATAATACTTACGCTCAGGGCCAGCTTAGCCAATAGGCCACCCTAGGCCATGGCCTATGGGCGGGAGATTTTTAGGGGCGGTAAATTTTTAAAATAGGGCGGAAAAATGAGTAATTAATGGTTTTTTTTTTGCTCGTCACTTATTTTTTTTAAGAGAAAGTTTGTAAAAAGGGTAGGAAAAGGGGCGGCAAATTTTTAAAACAGGGCAGAAAAATTTGTGATTGACGTTTTTTTTTAAGATTTCCTTTTTTTCAAATAAAAGGTAGGGGCGGCATTTTTCAAGATGCCTAGGGGCGGACTCAGGGTTAATCCGGCCCTGCTTACGCTCCTCAGTAAATAATATACTGTCTCTGATGTGGGGTTCAGTCTATTACAACCTATAGTATTTCGACTCGCCGCATCCAAGTCTTCTACCAGATTTACAACGTTTCAGTTTTGCAGAAAATGCAAAAAATCGTTCAAATAAATGCTATCAGTCCAATGTTTGGTTGATTTTTTTTATTTTCTTCAAGATTAACACGTCCCAGCTCGTGCCAATGGTTGTACATTTTTGATGCAGTACTATACTAGTTCATATACTGCATATCTGTATAAAGAAAAGTTAATTGTAATTTATCATAGTATTATTCAAATACATTCTCGTATATAACAGTCCATCATTTGGTACCAATTTTAACCAAGAAGAAAAAGAAGAATGGTTTCAACTTGGTAAACATTATTAGTTGTGTGGTATTACCTACTATTATATTAACTTCACTGTTCTGTCTGTAGTCATGTGTGGGATCTGTGTTGCCTTTTTTTTAATTTGATTTCATGTTAACAAGTTTTTTAAATAAAAATTATACGGTAGCAAGTCATAAAGAAACCAACAACATCTTTTGTCAAAATGGGAAATGAAACAAAATGACTCACACCTTGAAAATTATAGAACCATTAACGAAAATAAATTATATCTTAAATGATTTCTTTCTAACAAAAGATCATATTTTTTTGTCTTTTTTTGGAATGAATATAAAAGAACAAAAAAGGGTTAGGTTAATAAAAAATAAAAATAAAATTGATTACACTTATTTAATAGTATATTACTTAGCGAGAACCCGTAAGTATTATTGTTATGGCCTCGGTTGTGGTTCGGGAATGTAAGGCTGGAAGCTGCGAATTCCTAAGCATCCATTGCTAGTAAAATACTACAAATTATGGGTCTAGTAGGTAAGAGTAAGTGATTTTCGAACCCCCAAAAATTAATACCTAAATTTAAGAAAAAACAATAAAATGATCAGATGGTCGGAAAACGACATTTCATATTATACCTACACGGAGAGAAAATTCCTATAAAAATTGCTGTGCTCATACTACAATCGACGTGTAACAGGCGAACATATCCAATTTTTGTACGGTAAGATTGGATATGTTCGTCTGTTACACGTCGATTGTAGTATGAGCACAGTAATTTTTATAGGAATTTTCTCTCCGTGTACGATCTAATGTTATTCCAATAAACGGTAGAAATGATTTCAGGCTATAAGAATTACTTTTGTAAATTTCCATAATGTTTGAGAAAGTGTCGATATTTATCTGAATTACATAGTAGACAAAGTGGTCACGAAACGACATTTCATATTACACGACATATTGTTATTCCAGTTAACAGTGGAAATGATTCCAGGCTGCAAAAATTCTATTAAAGACTAAAGAACTGCTTATAAATATTTCTATGCCTTTTAAGAAATTGTCGATAATTATCTGGATTACATGGTAAACCAATTGGTCGGAAAACGACATTTAATATTACACGACCCCATGTTATTCCAAGTAACGATAGAAATGATTTCAGGCTGCAAGATAAAGTTTAAAAAACTGATTTTAAACATTTTTCTAAAGCTAGGAAAGTGCTAGTACACCTGTGTTTCAATTGAGAGAACGACATGATTGACACGGTGACATTGAAATTGACACGGTGGAATTCTAAAAGCTCTTATAACTTTTAGTGACCTTCGATAAAATTTTACTATGATTTAAAACGAAGTTTGTTGGAAACAACATATACCTAGCTTAAAACATAGCTACACGGAGAGAAAATTCATATAAAAATTACTGTGCTCAGCACTACAATCGACGTGTAAAAGGCGAACATATTCAATTTTGTACGGTAAAAATATAAAAATTATAATTAATGATAGAAAACTTAAGTAATAGAATATTGTTTCCGCAATATTAGCTCCGTAAAATTTGTAAAACAGCACAGTAAAAAGTTCCATTGCCGACAAAAAAATATTTTTTAATTGTTTTTCTTACAAAAACTACCATGCTGTATTATAATATTTGAAATGCTATTTGCTAATAGTAGAAAGAAAAAAAGAGAAAGAAGGTTGTGTGTGTTGTGAACGCTGTTGAAATGTACTTCACTCATAGCAAGTCACATAGCCAACCATAGGTTTAGACGACCAACTTGGTCGGACGGGTCGGACCAAGCACCTTGATCCATTAGACTATATTACAAGCAGCAAGCAGTATTCATTACACTGTGTTAGAGGACGGGGATGTCACCGTTTAATTCATCATTTTGTTACTTCACTATCTTTAGTATTAGAATATATTGTTGGCAATCATTGTTGTATGCATCATAAAGTTCTTACAGGTTCGAAGTTTTTACAGGTACCGCCCAAGCAACATAAGGTTGCGGGTCAGATGCGCAAATGAAAGAGTACGACAACAAAAATTAAACTATAACATATATGCATAAGAGTGTGATAAAAGTTGTGTTAGCACATTAAATTTTACCATGCTAGCACATATTTTTTTATTTTGGTCGTCGGTCGCGTACGAATTATAAGAGAGCATGGTAATTTTTCTGAAATTTTATCTATAAAAATTATATGATTTTTCTCTCCGTGTGTTATTTCCAACAAATTCCGTTCTAAATCATCGTAAAAGTTTTATCGAAATTCACCAAAAGATATAAGAGCTATTAAAATTCCACCCCGTGTACCTACATATATAATGATTTGCTTACATAAAAATTTATTTATGTTATACCCGTGTGACCAATACGTATCGCATTTTTCTTTCTCTCAATCGAAGGACAAGTGTACATGGTCGGTCAAGTAGTCGGAAAACCACATTTCATATTATATAAATGTAATTTCTAAAACTGACAATCGTTATATTTGATCCTATATATGATCGGTCCGTACAAAATTATCCGAGATTTTAGCGGACCGTGAGTAAAAAAAGGTTGAGAAACGCTACAGTTTAATATACTTACTTATACAATATACACATTTTTTTTTTTCATTCTTAAACCTAAACTATTACATCAAATATAATATCGTAGCTAATAAATCTTAACAATGGAACAATCACCAAAAATTTTTGTTCTGTTACTCTTTAAAATGTAATAATTGACTTATGTTTAACGTTTTAACGTTATCAACATTTTTAAATCTGTTATATTTTTCTTAACTGGAAAGACAATATGATCATTTTTTCTGATGGGTACATTCAAACTCCAAAAAGTTGTTATTTTTTTCTGTTAGTATTTTTAATGTTTCGCAGAAAATTTTCTTAACAACAATTTTAAAGTTCACATTCCATGCTATTCTTGAATACTAAATAATTGAAGCGACAAGTCGATGAAGATGTTATGTGATATTTTTAAAGATCATTACCTCCAACACTCTTGAAAATATTCATTAAAAGTAAATGTTTTTGAATAGGAAGTACATGTGAATAAAAACTTTTAAAAACTTATAGGTACTTTAAATACTTGCACCTTCAATTGTCAGTAAAGTTCATTTCAAAAAAATTGTCTACCTTTACTACTGAATACACATGAGAAAATATGTAAAAAACTTACATATATGGAATGAACTCTACTTCGCATAAATTAAGAAACTACCGCAAATCTTATGACATGATGATATTCAATCCAAGTCAGAAATAATGAACATAGATCAAATTTAATACCAGCTATAAAAATTATTTATTTTCTTAACTTACAACTTCTATTTACTTTAATAAATTTAAAATTAAATAAATTATTATAACTTGTTTAAGATCTGGAACTGTAGTTTTATGATATACTTAATAAACTTAAAAATACACACATGATATTTGAAAAAATTTGGGGGCAGGTCTACCCACACTGTCAACTTCCCATTGGGTGTCCTTAAAGACTAGAGACTACTGTACATAAATAATTCTTTTTTCATTTCGGGCAACTTCTCCCCTGGGCCCCCGATAGAGGCTTTGCATCTTGCACCATACCGGGGGCTTCGCCTTCTGTACCTAAGGGTGCGAGCTCCACCCTTATCAAGCAAATGATAACATCATTTGTTCTCAAGATATGCGAGACAAAATATATTTCACAAACAGTTTCTTATTTCGTTTTTTTTTTTTTAATTTTATAATAATATACTGGCGTTTTTAACATCAAGGAAGGTTCTTAGGCCATTATATAATAATGTTAGGTAAAAAATCCATATAATCTATGTTATCTTAATAAAGTTAATTCTGTTTTTTTACCACAAAAAACAAACCGCTGATCCGAATTTACTGAAAACTTTATCCGGTCTTCATTTTTTGTTTACGCATCTAATGAAGTCCGGAGTTGATATCATCATTTGTTCTCGAGATATGCGAGACGAAAAAAAATTCACGAACTAACGAACGAACGAACGAATGAACGAACTAGCGAACGCACGCACAGACATCACGCTAAAAACGATGGATTCGGATTCTAGTGACCTTGAAACGTGGAGATATGTCAAAATTAGCGATTCGTAAAATCGGACCCATTACAATTACTTCCTATGGGAAGTTAATAAATAATATAAGATAGGTGTTAAAATTATCTTAAGCTAGTAAGTAATAATCTGAAAATGTATTTTTATGCTTTATTGTGCCTAAAATATATTCAGGCACAAATCGATGTAATGTCAACTTCCACCAAATTGAGTTCAGTATGGATATTGGAAAGTTACACACAGGGCCGAATTTACCACTGTGGAAACCCCTTAAATGTAGTGGCTCCTGAATATTTCACATGCGCCCTTAAAAAATTTCCGAAATTTTTCAAATTTTCTCCCAAAGTAGGGTTGGCGAGTAATGAAAAGCGTAAAACGGCTTATTCTTTATGTTCTATTCCGTAATTTTGAGGGATTTTATTCGATTTTGTGTAGGCCCCTATTGTGTTGCGACCCCAAAGCACGTTCCCCAACTGCCATTATGTAAATCCGACACTGATTACACAGACATAAAAGAAGACAATTTTTGACATAAAAATTGGATAAATATTTATATGGATTTGTCATGTCCTCCTTTTCGCACTAACTGTTCTAGATTTTTTGCAGCGCTTCTTATACCTAAACCAAGATCCTGATATTACAAATAACCGTTGTGTATGAAAAAACTACAATTTTCAATTTTGGTTTAGTAATTTGTGGCGTTATAATGTATTGATACCTACTTATATACTTTAATATATCACATACCAAATAATATTGTACGTATACGAATTGAAATAAATGATATACGATTTAAAATGATATAAAAAAAATTCGCCAAGTGCGTGTTTGACACGCTTTAGGTCAGAGTTCCTCAGTAGTTAGTTTTCGCAATTTTTTAAATAAAGTGGTATTTTGGCATATACATTACAATCTCATTAATATATCATATCAAGAAGAGTTTTTTACATGAGAAAGGATTAATCATTTTTATTAGCGAATTTCCAGAATGAAATTCAGCTTTTACCGTAGCTCTTATGGTAAGACCTAAGCCCAGGACTATGGCAGAAATTTGTTTTGGAGCCTCTAGAACCCGAAAATCTACTTCACTAAAATTTATATATATATATATATATATATATATATATATATATATATATATATATATATATATATATATATATATATATGTATTTATGTGTGTACGCGATAACTCTCGAACGAAACGTTTAATGCTTATGAAATTTCGTATGCAAACTGGAATATCGATTTGCTAGGCTAAGTTCGTTAGCCAGACACATCGGATGCCCAGAAGTTGGTTTTTTGGGCACTTTTGACAAAAGTGTCCTAAGTGCTAAAGACATTAGAATTCGAAAGATTTTTTTTGACGAATCGAAAGTACATTAAAAATGACATATTAAAGCTCCTCTAAGCTACCTTTGTATGTTGGCTCATTCTCCAGAAAAATTGAAAATAATTTTCAAAATTTTGACTTAAAGATTCTCTGTTTCTGTCTTACACATTTAAAATTATATACCTTGTTTACAACCACATGATTATACTCTTAAATACATATTAACTATCTTTGATCAAATTGATTACAAAATACAAAAAAAATAATATGTAATAATGATTAGAGGATTAATAAATTATAGAATTTGGTCAGCTAGACTATAATTTTTCTTTGATCAAATAAGTCTTTTACATATTTTTCATAGTGTAAACATGTCCTTATATGCATATAGACATATTAGCTCTTTGTCAATTTAATATAAAATCATTTGCTTTTGTTTTAATTTTAAAAAAAAAATAATTCCTATTAAAAAAAATTTTTAATTTTTGCCCTTAAAATTTTCGCAATATGGTCAATCAAAAATGTTATTTATATATTATATTTAAAAAAATTAAAATTCATTTCTAAAAAATTTAAATTTTATGTATTATTTATTTATATATTAAATTTAAAATAAAAAAATAAAAATTCATTTCTAAAGATTCAAATTAGGTAGTTCAAACTTTTATAAAACAGATGGCTCTGAATTCCATTAATCAGTTTAATCCGTTTAATCAGAAGAACATAAACAATAAACAACAATCATTCAATACCTGTCAAATATTGAAATAAATTTTAATTATTTGTGAAATACTTAAATCAATGAGTATACATAACTACGGTATGTATAAAATAAAATAAATAAAAACATAGTTAAAATTTTATATTTCATTGAGTATCTTTTACCCAAAATCATTATTTCAGCCGAACAAAGTATTTTCTTACCACAGTAACATTATCCAGTATCTATGTTAAAAGAGGCGAAGAATTGTATTATTACCATTATGCAAGGCTTGATTTACCAATATGAAATTGTTACACGTCAGGTAAAAAATTGTGGTTATTTTTGAATAGTTAAATATTAATATAAGTAATGCCAATAATTAATTTTTATTTAGGTGAATGTAAGCACACTGTCGAATTATTGCTATTACTCTGTGATTGCTATGTTTTTACAGAAGATTTGAGGCACTTCCGATTACGTTCATCATATGTTACTGGAATATCGGCGCAATCTGCTATGTCTACGTCAAAAGAGACGAAAAATTGTATTATTACCATTATGCAAGGCTTGATTTACCAATATGAAATTGTTGTGCTTCAGGTAAAAAATTGTGGTTACTTTTAAATAGTTAAATATTTTTTATAGCACATTAGTAGGTAATGCAAATAATTAACTGTTAGGTGAATATAAGCGAACTATTGCTATCACAGAGAAGTAGAGACAACATATCTATCTCTATACTACTCGAACCAGTGTAACCAAACACAACTATTATCTATATATTTGTATCCTATAAGGAAATAAACAACCGGTAATTATCCAGTTATCGTCAATTAGCACATCCGCTATTCTTAACAAATTCCATAAAGATTAAATTTCCACCGGGCTGGGGTCGGTCACCCTGATTTTTAATTATAACAACGGACAATTGATTGGCATATTGTTAACAGAAAGAACGATACTTATACAACGATAAACATAGGTTACTTCCGATCCCGGGAAAATATCTAAATCCTATGGAAAATCTTATTCTCGTGGGAAAATGTATTTAGAATGATATAAAAAAAGAATATTAGAGTCTGTTTTCTATCCGGAAAAAATATTTCTGTGGGAAAACTCCCAAGAAAAAAGTAACAGCTCTCAATAGCGACGCGATGAAAGTATACCTTATACGATTTAACTATATGTCTTAATTTCAAAAGTCACGTGAGCGAAGCCGCGGGTAAAAGCTAGTTTCTTAATATATTTGTAATATACAGCATTCTCTCTAATGATGTAGCTACTTTGAGCGATCAGAGCATAGCAATCTGTAACTAACTTTATACAAAATTTTAGAATATCACATTTAAATAAACGTGTAGCCAAAATTATCCGTCATTGCCATAAATAGGGTCCAAATTAAAGAGTTGAAGAACTTTTGAAATAATTCTGTTCAATTCTATTGAGATTTCCACAAAAAAGTGAGACTCGTGAGAGTAAGCTTGTTTCATAAAAAAATACCCCTGTCGCAGCATCCTGCATAACATAGCGAATTTCCATTTACAAAAGTACGTTTTTCTCGGAAACTAGTTGATATAGAGTAATTGTAAATAAAAAACCTTTTTTATGTGATTTTTCCGCCTCATTCCGCCAAATTTTTTTAACGAAAAATGCCCAAAAAACCGTAAACATTTTCACGAAATTTCTTAATAATAAGATGTTTCGTTCTTGAGTTATCGTGCGGACACATTTATATATATGTTTACTAAATATCCGGTTTTTTGGGCATTTTTCGTGAAAAAAATTTGGCGGAATGAGGCGGAAAAATCACATAAAAAAGGTTTTTTATTTACAATTACTCTATGTCAACTAGTTTCCGAGAAAAACGTACTTTTGTAAATGGAAATTCGCTATGTTATGCAGGATGCTGCGACAGGGGTATATTACTTTTTGTGGAGAAGGTTGGTTTGGTATATATTCTATTCAGCATAAGTCTGCACATTAGGAACTGATTAAGGTTGTATACCGACGTTCCCCTATATAAAACACTTAAAAACATTTTTTACCGTTTATCCAAAACTAGATAAATATAATATATTAAACAAGAGCTTCAATTTAATTCGCACACATAATTATTATAGAATGAAAAGTATTCTCAAGTTCAATATTTTGCAAACGAGGCTTAAAAATTAAAAGTGGTTAAAATAAACTCAGCTTTATTTTAAGAGATCTTTCTAACAATATCCCACATGATAGTGTACGTAGGATCTGACCTCAATTATTTCTTGAATTTATATTTATTTTTGGAACTTTCGAAAATTTGCTTGCCTGTATCTTCGAATCAACCAACTTAGCCGAAATAAATTTAGTTGACTGGTCTTGGCAAATTCTAAAGTATCCGTAATAATTTTAGATTTTTTGCATGAACATTTCAAATATTACAGGGGAGAGGCTTCATCACCATTTTCTAATTCAAGAAAATATTTTAAGAAACTAAGAGAATAATGTTTGGCTGCCAGTTAATATCTCCACCTGTACATGTATTTGAGAATTTCATGCATACGATGATTTGAAAAAAGATAAAAAGATAAGGTTTTCAAGATGTTTCTTCGAAACCCTAAAAAAGGAAAAAACTTATTTAAATCTTATTCATCAAACTTGAGTCACTTGCATTGTTGCTGTTTTCAGTGTCTACATGTTGTTGATTTAACCCAACCATCCGTGATGTGAAAAAAATAAAAAATAAATTCGACGTTGCTCTGCGGTAATATAGCTAATAAAATTATTTAAGAAATAGGAATAAAATATTTAAAATTTTTTCAAGTTAAGGTATTTAAATTTATTGATATGCACAGTTTATAGTTTTAAAAAACATATTATAGTTTATTACGCCTTATCGTATCCAAAGGCCATACACCACCTGAATTGCTCCGGCTAGCACGTAGGCTGGGGGGGTTAGGGTTAAATCCTCATTAAGAGAACAAAAAAAAAAAACTAACAACAAAGAAAATTAAGAACTAATTATAACTAACAGGGCGCCACAGTATTTTTCACAGCCTCAAAATACTGAAAAGAAGGAAAGGTGTCACTTACTTCCTGTCCAGCAGTAGAAGTTACTATACTACTTATCACTTCTCTGTAAAGAAAACATGAGCAAAAAAAAAAGAAAAAAATGTAATTAAGTTATATACCATAGATAGTTATTATTTATGCAACATTACAGATATAGCTGTTTAAACAATGCGAATAAAAAGATTGTAAGTATAGAATTTGTTAATTACCTAATTGATATTAGTGGTTAAGTTTCAAGAATTATAAAGTGGTTCTTTTTAATTTATATTCTTTATATGAGCGCCACAAAGAAAACAATGGTGATTGGAAATGGAATCTAACGTTTCACAAAAAAATTTTTTTTTTTACCCAAACTCAACTGACAAGGAACGTTACGTTTGTTGCACACAC
The DNA here is from genome assembly GCA_035578155.1 of Brachynemurus nebulosus. Taxonomy (NCBI): domain Eukaryota; kingdom Metazoa; phylum Arthropoda; class Insecta; order Neuroptera; family Myrmeleontidae; genus Brachynemurus; species Brachynemurus nebulosus. The sequence continues at coordinate 5,338,588 of JAPWDM010000018.1, read as the reverse complement.
TCGTTCCCAGGCGAACCAACTCCTCTGTTCAGTGGGTCAACACCATAGAACTGTCAAATTAATTGTGACGTTTCGACTACTGGAAACAAAATAATCAACAGTGTTTTCTTTGTCGTAAAATTCTAAGTGATTATACATTAAAATATATTTTTTTTACTGGTTTATTATAGCAATCGATATTAAAAGATAAGCACAGCCGGCAGTAGTGAAGATTTTGTAAAAAACTAAACTTATGTGTTAAAAGGTTAACCTACACTAGAAAAGAAACTAACTAAAATTGATGGAATTCGAATAAACGATATATCTAAACGACAATTATGGTATGCAGCATGAATTGTGAACTATTTTGACACTTGTCATTTGACTAATTGCAAGTTTAACTCTTACAGGAAGCTTATTAGAATTCCATGTACACTAAAACTACATATAACAATTACAGTATATACCATAGATGGCTAAAAATTTACGGTCCGTTTACAACAAAAGTTCATAATTACCACCACGTTCAATTTAACTCAGTCCTTTTGTAGTGGAACTATACTGAAGGAGCGGATAAAGTCGCACCAGGAAAATCACCATCCGTAAACATTCTTGCAGTAGCCTCTACCAAAAATTTATTCAGACGATCCGACTCGCTAGCAGCACCAGCAAACAATCAAATTTCCGGAATTTTCGGTACTCCACTGACCACCGACCAGTCGCCACGTGGCCTCCAAAATTAAGTGCCGGAATCCTCAATATTTCATGAGTAGCTCGCCGCCGTAATATCAGTATCCTTCTTACTGAGAGGACAATGCAGGAACGTGTGAAAATAAATTACTTTTGTTTGAATTCAATTGCAATAATTTTTTTTTTTTTTTTTTTTTTTACTAACAAGTATTGAATTCGCTTTATAACTGTAACCGTTCCACACTCAAATTTCCAACAATGGTTATTACGAATTGTCCACGCTCTTTCTCTCGTCCTCACCTAACCAGCGACCAAACCCAAAAAAGCCCTTCTTTTTTTTTTCTTCTTTTTTCGAACCTCGTCGAATCCGTGAAGTCACCCCCTCCTTTTTTTCACATCCTCAAGTTCCTCTAACCTCATGTCTGTCAGTGTTACCATCTGTATCTTCCTTTTTGACACTAAAAAACTAACTGTCACTTTGGGATGATAACCTAACTGACACTTTACTGACACTGCAATGTTTATTTGTTTTACAGTTTTTTTTTTTTTTTTTAATACTTTTTTTTTTTGTTTTAGGTTTACTTCATGGATCCTAATACAATTATTAATACCATTATAATACAATTACAAAAATGAGTTATATCTGTATTGTTATATATTTGGATGACAATAAAGTCAATAAAAGTAGTACGTGAGGTTTAATTTTTTTGTTTTTGTGTATCCTTAGCAAGACAACAAAAGTAAGTGACTCGCGTAGGTTGGTTAAAGCGAATAGAATAAGAGAGCATTGCAAAAAAACGTAACACACCCCCCCAACCAGAAGAGCTTTAACCGACCGGGTCCATGGGGTGTACTTTAATATCCTTTAGATGGTATTTCCCTAAAATACGACCTGTGGCAAAGTCAGCTAATTCATAGGTTAAATCCGAAATACGACGAACGACTCGGCATTTAATGTATTTAGGGGCTAGCTTTGCGATATACTTGCGCGAGGCATTAGAAAGTGTGAAATTGCGTTTCCAAACAGTTTGCCCAACGGAGAGAGTACCGGGCCGCTTACGTAGATTATATCTTTGTGCACTGCTTGCGTGTGCGGTTCTCATTTTGGCAACAACCTCAGGAAAAATATCCTTCAAGGCGTCTAGTTTAGACAAGAGGCTTTCACGATCAGATCGACCGATATACGCCTGATCAGTCGGAGTTTCCCCATAATCGTCCCCGCTAGTGACCATTTCTCGGCCGTAATTTAAAAAATACGGTGTATATCCTGTAACTTCATGAACCGCGGTTCTTATAGCGCAGGAAATTTTGGCGAGCTCTAAATCCCACTTTTGATGATTCTCGCCAACATAGGACGCCAGTGCCGTCACAATCACTTGGTTCGTACGTTCCGTAGGGTTTACCTGCGGAGTATATAGGGCATTATACCAGATATTAGGGATTTTGTACTCATTTTGTAATTTTTGAAAGGCTGAACTAACGTACTGCTTCCCGTTGTCACATACGACGGTCTGCGGTACCCCATATTTAAGGAAAACCTCTTCCTCTAAAATCCGGACGATGTTAGCCGCGGTAGCTGACCGAAGGGGAAAAGTCAATACATACTTAGTCAACCAGTCACAAACAACTAAGATGAAGGTATGTCCCCGACCGGTACGGGGGTAGGGTCCCAATAAGTCGGATGAGATTACCTGCCAGGGTCTTTCGACAGCTCGGAAGTGTCCCATGAATCCCATAGCGGGCCGCTTAGGAGATTTATAGGCCAGACAAGTGGAACATCGTGCAATATGCTTACGGATATCACTGCGCATTTGAGGCCAGTAATATCGTTGCGTGGCACGACGGAGGGTTTTAAAGAAACCAAAGTGGCTGGCAAGTGGTGAATCATGGCATTCCTTAAGTACTGCTGCTCGACAGCTTTTCGGAACTACCAGTTTCCAGGCCCAATCTGGGTCAGCACTAAATCGGTCATCGACATGTTTGAACAATCTACCATTGGAAACCCTCCAGTTAGGGTAGTTGGTGGGGTTAGCCTGGACATTTTCAACCATTTTATGGTACCAACGGTCCGTGTCCGTAGCCTGTATTTGTAGAGTCGAAACTTCGGCACACGCACGCGATAACGCGTCGGGAGTTTCGTGTTCCTTACCCTTACGGTGCACTAGGTCGAAGTCAAACTGTTGTAACCGGACGGCCCAACGAGCTAACCTACCTATAGGATCCTTCAGCCGGTTCAGCCATAACAGTGAGTAATGATCGGTAACAACGGTAAACTTTAATCCTTCCAAGTAAGAACGAAATTTTTCGACCCCGAAAATAACGGCTAAGCACTCTTTTTCAGTCGTGCTGTATTTTTTTTCTTGTTTAGAGAGTGAGCGGCTAGCGTACGCTACCACGTATTCGCCATTTTCGTCCCTTTGGGTAAGGACAGCACCAAGGCCGTAGTTTGAAGCATCGGTATGGACCACAAAATCCTTCTCAAAGTCCGGGCACCGGAGTACTGGGGCCTTACAGAGTCGACTTTTAAGTTCGAAAAAGGCGGCGTTGGCCCCATCGTTCCACGCTATTTTGGCTCCCTTCCGTTTTTTAAGCCCTGAAAGTAATTGATTCAAGGGACCAGCGATGGTGGCATAGTCCTGAATGAACCGGCGGAACCAAGAGCACATACCCAAGAATCGACGTAGTTCGGTCGAATTAGTTGGTAGGGGGTAATCACGAATGGCGGCAATATGTTCGTCGTCAGTATGAAGCCCTTTCTCATCTACTATGTACCCCAAGTACTTCAACTGACGGCGGCAGAATTGGCATTTGTCCATATTAACAGTAAGTCCTGCTTCCTTCAACCGTGCGGAGACCTTACGAAGAGCATCCATATGTTCACTAAAAGTCTTATTGACGATGACGATATCATCAAGGTAACAGAATATATTGTCTTCGCCAGGGAACAAGCGATCCATAAGCCGCTGTAACATTTGCGGAGCGTTACAGAGGCCAAACGGTACAACTGTATACTGGAACAGTCCACGTCCCGGTACCGTGAATGCGGTTTTCTCCTTGGATCCCTCCTCCAGTGGCAGTTGCCAGAAAGCCTTCCTTAAGTCGATGCTGCTGATATATCGGGCGTCACGAAGATGGTCTAAAATACGCGAGACAAAAGGCAACGGGTAAGCATCCCTTTTAGTTACTGAGTTTAGGGGTCTACCGTCGAAACAGAGACGTAGGTCCCCATTAGTTTTTTTTACGATAACTAGGTTAGAACTCCAAGGGCTAACCGAAGGTTCTATCACCCCAAGGGCCAACATGTTATCCAGTTCTTCCTTAACTTTGGCTGCAATAGCGGGCGGTAAGGGATAGTGGCGTTGTTTGAAGGGTTTAGCATCCCCAGTATCAATGTGATATTTCACCAGCTGGGTACGTCCCAATTGACCCTGGTCCAGCCGACGAAATTCTTCGATCACCAGCTGTAGTTGGAAGGTCTCCTCTTGCGTAAGCGGAACTCGATCGGAAATAGATGCGGTTTGTACCTCAGCACCTGTTCCTACAAAATCCATAGAGTTGCGAAGGAAGTTGATGTTGATACCGTGTAACTTAAGAAAATCCACCCCGATGATCAGTTCGTGTACGATATCAGGTACAACAAGGGCGGTAAACGGGCCGGAATATGGACCCAGGACAATAGGAAGAGTAACGGAGCCATTTACCGCGATGGGTTTACCATCCCCGGTGGTTACATTCCATTCGACGGCCGAGGTACGAAATTTCCCGTTTAGTCGAGACCATAAAGAGTTACCAATGATGCATCGGTTGGCCCCGGAATCGATCAGAGCTAGTACCGGTTCGGAACCCACAAGGCAACGCACATAAGGGCGGTTGTCTACACCCCGGTTGACCAGGCAAGGTGAGACTTGCGTCGTTCTCATGAACGTTCGAACATGATGAAGCCAGTTCGACCAATCGGTTCCCTTGGAGACAAGTCTCTTACCCTCTAGTTTCCCAGGACCTGGCTTGCCTCTAAAGATGCAAGTCCTGAAGGTTCGTTTCCCGACTGACATGGGCACTGTGCCTTGAGAACACCAACACGGCCACAGTTGAAACAGAATTTCCGTCTAGGCTTACGGCACGAGGAAAAGACATGACCCATCTCTTCACAGTTCCAACATTTCAGAGCAGACACCGAGACAGAGGAGTCTCGGTTATAATACGCGAGATCAGGTTCTAGTTTTCCGGTGGGAGGGTAATTTCCGCGTGAAAGTTTGCCACTTTTAGTAAGTGCATGTTCCAACCGTACGCATAAGTTAAGCAATTCACTAACTGTTTTGGGTTCGTATAGGGCAAGCCGATCGATATATTCACTAAGAATGTTTTGTCGTAGGATTTTAAGTTTAGTGTTTTCACTAGGGGGTTCACTAAGTCGGCGGAAAAGATTCTGCATGCTGGCGAAGAATAAAACCGCGCTTTCATTAGGGTCCTGCTTACGTTCGCGAATCTCTTGCCAAAGCTCGTCGTCATAATCAGGCGAAAGGAAATCACGGCAAAGGAGAGCCCTCAATTCCTTCCAAGAATGAATCGACTCGCGGATAGCTCGAAGCCACACCAAGGCTTTTCCCTCGAAGAGGTCAAGGGAAGATTGGAATAACTCCCCTTCAGATACACCCCTGGCAACGGCTAGTTCTTCAACCCTTTCAAGAAAAGCCATAACGCTCATTTCTGGGGACTCACCGTTAAATTTTAAGTTCCACTTAAAGATTTTATGGTACCGACCCTGAAATTGCTGTTCATGATGACAACAGCGGGGTTCGTAGAGTTCTATTTCTGGGGGTGGGGGCATTGGTTGATAGCTAGTACCTGGCTCCGGAACATTTATGTTGACTCCCGATGGCCCGTCCTGAACAGTAACCGAACCACGTCGTGACCGTTGACTCTCCACCTCGAGCCCAGCGCTACTGGGAGACCCCTTTTGTTCTAAAATATCAAGCAGTTCCGAAACTTCGATAACTAACTGCGAGATAATAGAAGCGTCCTCAATTACGGTAGTATCAATGTGCCCTAGTCGGCCTAACACATGTAATAGTTTAGTTTCGAGCGCCTTGTACGACCCATCCATCCGAGACCCGCAAAATCCCTGAACTCCGGTCGTTAATTCTTTAATTTTTCCCTTGCATATTTCTACCTCGCTATTCATATCTAACAAACCAGATAAACCCGGAACGTTGGTGTTACAACCACGTCTTTCGGCCTTATACAGTTCTCTAAAACACTTCCTCATCCGCTCAACACTTTCAATATCACGTACGCCTCGTATGAGGAGTTCGTAAGTCAATTCGTCCTTCGAAAGACGATTAATATCCATAGTTCCTAACTAAATTCCTAACCACAACCAATTTTAATACCTAACACTTAATCTCAATAGTTCCAGTAAGTACAACAATTAATTCCCTAACTGCTGCAATCTAGGCCCCACGTTGGGCGCCAAAAATGTGTTACGCCTTATCGTATCCAAAGGCCATACACCACCTGAATTGCTCCGGCTAGCACGTAGGCTGGGGGGGTTAGGGTTAAATCCTCATTAAGAGAACAAAAAAAAAAAACTAACAACAAAGAAAATTAAGAACTAATTATAACTAACAGGGCGCCACAGTATTTTTCACAGCCTCAAAATACTGAAAAGAAGGAAAGGTGTCACTTACTTCCTGTCCAGCAGTAGAAGTTACTATACTACTTATCACTTCTCTGTAAAGAAAACATGAGCAAAAAAAAAAGAAAAAAATGTAATTAAGTTATATACCATAGATAGTTATTATTTATGCAACATTACAGATATAGCTGTTTAAACAATGCGAATAAAAAGATTGTAAGTATAGAATTTGTTAATTACCTAATTGATATTAGTGGTTAAGTTTCAAGAATTATAAAGTGGTTCTTTTTAATTTATATTCTTTATATGAGCGCCACAAAGAAAACAATGGTGATTGGAAATGGAATCTAACGTTTCACAAAAAAATTTTTTTTTTTACCCAAACTCAACTGACAAGGAACGTTACGTTTGTTGCACACACTCGTTCCCAGGCGAACCAACTCCTCTGTTCAGTGGGTCAACACCATAGAACTGTCAAATTAATTGTGACGTTTCGACTACTGGAAACAAAATAATCAACAGTGTTTTCTTTGTCGTAAAATTCTAAGTGATTATACATTAAAATATATTTTTTTTACTGGTTTATTATAGCAATCGATATTAAAAGATAAGCACAGCCGGCAGTAGTGAAGATTTTGTAAAAAACTAAACTTATGTGTTAAAAGGTTAACCTACACTAGAAAAGAAACTAACTAAAATTGATGGAATTCGAATAAACGATATATCTAAACGACAATTATGGTATGCAGCATGAATTGTGAACTATTTTGACACTTGTCATTTGACTAATTGCAAGTTTAACTCTTACAGGAAGCTTATTAGAATTCCATGTACACTAAAACTACATATAACAATTACAGTATATACCATAGATGGCTAAAAATTTACGGTCCGTTTACAACAAAAGTTCATAATTACCACCACGTTCAATTTAACTCAGTCCTTTTGTAGTGGAACTATACTGAAGGAGCGGATAAAGTCGCACCAGGAAAATCACCATCCGTAAACATTCTTGCAGTAGCCTCTACCAAAAATTTATTCAGACGATCCGACTCGCTAGCAGCACCAGCAAACAATCAAATTTCCGGAATTTTCGGTACTCCACTGACCACCGACCAGTCGCCACGTGGCCTCCAAAATTAAGTGCCGGAATCCTCAATATTTCATGAGTAGCTCGCCGCCGTAATATCAGTATCCTTCTTACTGAGAGGACAATGCAGGAACGTGTGAAAATAAATTACTTTTGTTTGAATTCAATTGCAATAATTTTTTTTTTTTTTTTTTTTTTACTAACAAGTATTGAATTCGCTTTATAACTGTAACCGTTCCACACTCAAATTTCCAACAATGGTTATTACGAATTGTCCACGCTCTTTCTCTCGTCCTCACCTAACCAGCGACCAAACCCAAAAAAGCCCTTCTTTTTTTTTTCTTCTTTTTTCGAACCTCGTCGAATCCGTGAAGTCACCCCCTCCTTTTTTTCACATCCTCAAGTTCCTCTAACCTCATGTCTGTCAGTGTTACCATCTGTATCTTCCTTTTTGACACTAAAAAACTAACTGTCACTTTGGGATGATAACCTAACTGACACTTTACTGACACTGCAATGTTTATTTGTTTTACAGTTTTTTTTTTTTTTTTTAATACTTTTTTTTTTTGTTTTAGGTTTACTTCATGGATCCTAATACAATTATTAATACCATTATAATACAATTACAAAAATGAGTTATATCTGTATTGTTATATATTTGGATGACAATAAAGTCAATAAAAGTAGTACGTGAGGTTTAATTTTTTTGTTTTTGTGTATCCTTAGCAAGACAACAAAAGTAAGTGACTCGCGTAGGTTGGTTAAAGCGAATAGAATAAGAGAGCATTGCAAAAAAACGTAACAAGTTTAAAGAAAGTAGCTTTTTTTTAGTGACAGTTACTAAGCTTTTATTTATTTTAAAGAGAAATGAATTAAACTTGAGATAATAGAAACAAAATAATTAAAAACTATAGGTAAGTTCTTTTTAACACATTTGTTTTTTACCAATTCCCCAGATAGAATCTATTAACATTTAAAGGTCTGGAAATCTGGAATGATTCGATGAAAACAAGAGAAATATCAAGCAACGAACATTGCTAGAAAATTTCAAATATATTAGTTTAACAAAACCAATGAAGAAGGCATTGAGATAAATTGAAGTATAATTCTAACCTTTTAAATGTTAGTAGATTCTATTAGGGGAACTGGTCAAAAATAAAGACCGTATTTTCCGGGGAATAACGCGCACCATGAATTTTGGACAATATCTTTGGTGCTCAAGGTGCGCGTTGTACGCCGGAAAATACCGTATATTAAATTCTATTTTACCCCAAAAAAGTTCCATTTTTTAGTCGAATTTTCTCCGCAAAATTAGACTTATACAGTCTATATGATAAGAGCTGCGAGAGGCGAGAGTAGGGGCGCTATCCGTTTTCGGACCCGTAGAACACGAATATGTAGAAAAAAAAATGGTGTTCCTAATATTCATACCAATTTCCAGCTCTCCCATAATTTTTGTATTTTTGCTACTATTTTTAGAGCTAAATTGATCGGATTACATTGAGATAGCTCATTTTGTAATAATAAAAACAATTTCATCATAAAAAATCATAATATAATATAAATTTAACTAGTAGATTTTTGAGAGTAATAAAATCTGATAACATTGCGTAGTTAAAAAACTATAGTAACAAAAGTTGCCGTTCAGTGTTGATAATAGAAATTACTATCTCTGCTAGGTGCAGAGTCGATAAAAATGTTACAGTATTTGTAAGTTACAGTTTCGTGAATATTAATATTTTAATCACTTCGATTATAAATTAATAAAATAGATTACAATTTGAAAATCTACGGAAAAACAATAAGGTCGGTTTGTGTTATTACGAAGTTGTATTAACATATGCCATCTATGGCATGTGACACCATACTACAATATATTTATGTCAATAGTAGATAGAAATCTGTTTAAGGCCCGATTTACATTAACGCTCTGCTCTCACTCCGATATCACTCCGCTGCAGGTTCGATAAAATATTCTAACATAATAAACAATGAGTTTATTCCACATCATCGCTCTGATATCGGTCCGATATCAGTTAGGGTTGGCTCTCGCTCCAATGTCACTCCAATATCAATACCATTCAGGTAATATTTTATCGGAGCGATATCAGACTTGCTATGGCTTGTACCTATAGTGTAAACACTTTTTTGATTCCACTCCACTCCGCTTGCATTCAGTTGTTATGAAAAGATATTTGTATCGAACTGAGACCGAACTGGGAGTGTACCCAGAGCAGCATTATAATGTCAATAGAGAACGAATAGGTACCAGCATGATATCAGCACTGTAATGTGAACACAACAAGATTATATCGAATCGGGAGCGTAGTGATATCGGAGTGAGAGCAGAGCGTTAATGTAAATCGGGCCTTATTAACAATATAATGACTGATTGTAAGTATGTATGGTTATGTATGCATGTATGGTATGCATTTTACGTGCAAGATTGTCAAAACTATTTAATTGACGAATTTCCAATGTGACAAATATAAATGTCGATACATTTCTCAACTTTTCCTAACCAGTTGGAAATAATGTTTCGGTCAATTTGCTACAATATATCCAAAACTCAGCTTCCTAGGGCGATTTGGAGGGAGTAGAGGGGGAAAAAAGTGTTTTGGCTGGATTTTACACGTCTACGGCCCCCCCCCCCCCCAAAAAAAAAATAAACTTAGAGAGTTGAAATTTAGTATGTTGATATAATTCGTACCTAGGCTGTGCTTTTTGGAGGTTTTTATATTTTGCCTCCACCCCTACCATTTTTAAGCTACAATTTCATGCTTTTTCGACGTTTTCAAAGTTTGTACCACTCACACAGGTCACCCAAATAAACCTAGAGGGCTGAAATTTTGTATTCGGATTGAGTTAGTATCAAGGGGGTGCCTTTTGGGGGTTTCAACTTTTAACCCGTACCCCAACCATTTTTATACCAAAAAGAATATGATTTTTCTTGTTTTTTTCACAGTTTCGTTCGGCTCAAATTCTCCCAAAATGAACCTAGAGGGCTGAAATTTTGTGTATAGGTTAAGTTAACAGTCAGCCACTGCTTTTTGGAAGTTTCAACTTTTAACCCTTACCCACACGATTTTTACGCCAATATTTGCTTGATTTTTTTTTTTTTTCTAACACGTCTAGAGACTCTCTAAGGAAACCTAGAGGGCTGAAGTTTTGTACATGTATTGAGTTAGTATCGAATTAGTGTCTTTTAGGAATTCCACATTATTTTTTACCGCGCTTCTCCAATTTTTACATCGGAATTCAATAGCGTTGTTATGTGTGATTAAATGTGATTTATATCGATAACAATACAGGAGGTAGACGAAATTTAAAGAAAAAAAATTCGTCAAGTGCGTGTTTGACACGCACTAAGTAATATCGTCTCACATCAAAATCGGTTCAGTAGTTTCAGAGCTTATCCTAGCCAAACATTGTGACATGAGATTTTTATATTATATCTTATTAGTAATTAGCATAAATCTTAAGTTCATTGTGATGAAAACACAGATTTAAATACGTTTATGTTGTGTGTCCAAAACTTGGAGAGATTGGGACAGAAAACGAGCGATATGTATATATGTGTCCGCGCGATAACTCTCGAACGAAGTATCTAATATTTACGAAATTTGTTGAAAACATTGAAAGTCCCAAACCCTTGAATGAGTTCTTCAGCCAGACACGTCGGATGCCAGGAGCATGGTTTTTGTTCTTGTAAAAAATTAGTTTTTTGCCAAAATTTCCACTTATTCAAAAATTTTTGCTAAATTTCTTTACACCATTTAAAAGAGGAGAAAAAATTACATAAAAAAGCTCTTTAAACTATTGTTCTATGTCAATTAGTTTCCGAGAAAAACTAATTTCTATAAACGGAAATTCGCTATGTTATGCAGAATGCTGCGACAGGGGTATTATATCATCTACTATTTGATTTTTCAAATTAATCTTTCCCAAGCCTAGCTTTTTAAATACAATAGTTTTCACCCATTAACGTTCGTTTTAAATGCAATAGTTTAAATACCAACATCTAAGGTCTATTGCAATTTAGCCATCTTTTATATATTGGGAGCAAGAAAAATGTTAATCATATCACAGCCGCATGTACCCTAACTCAAAAGAATAATTAACGATGTTTATTTGATTGTTCGGTTATTTTGTCGTACAGTTATTTTATCGTTCGGTTATTTTGTCCACAGTTATTTTGTCTAAGTTTATCTTGTCATTCAGTTATTTTGTACACGGTTATTTGGTTGCGGTTATTTATCCACATACTCTAAATTAGAGTAGAGTCCCTATAATAAATAGAGTCGTGACATGTCATCCATTTTGTATCCAAAACAGAGCGGGAAGCTTCAAAATTAATTATCACATATTTGGGTGAATATTTTTGAGTATATAATTATTGATAATAAATTATGAATTAATGAACAATTCAAAATTTTTAATTTAATTATTCTTTCTATGTTAAACTAAATGGTTTTTGTTAACATTTAATTTAATTCCAATATATTTTACGAAAACTTTGGATACAAAATGCCGGAACCAATCAGCGTTCAGCAGACATTTCACGACACTATTTATTATAGGGACTCTAAATTAGAGTAAAGTCCCTATAATAAATAGAGTCGTGACATGTCATCCATTTTGTATCCAAAACAGAGCGGGAAGCTTCAAAATTAATTATCACATATTTGGATGAATATTTTTGAGTATATAATTATTGATAATAAATTATGAATTAATGAACAATTCAAAATTTTTAATTTAATTATTCTTTCTATGTTAAACTAAATGGTTTTTGTTAACATTTAATTTAATTCCAATATATTTTACGAAAACTTTGGATACAAAATGCGGGAACCAATCAGCGTTCAGCAGACATGTCACGACTCTATTTATTATAGGGACTTTAAATTAGAGTAAAGTCCCTATAATAAATAGAGTCGTGACGTGTCATCCATTTTGTATCCAAAACAGAGCGGGAAGCTTCAAAATTAATTATCACATATTTGGGTGAATATTTTTGAGTATATAATTATCGATAATAAATTATGAATTAATGAACAATTAAAAATTTTTAATTTAATTATTCTTTCTATGTTAAACTAAATGGTTTTTGTTAACATTTAATTTATTTCCAATATATTTTACGAAAACTTTGGATACAAAATGCCAGAACCAATCAGCGTTCAGCAGACATGTCACGACTCTATTTATTATAGGGACTCTAAATTAGAGTAGAGTCCCTATAATAAATAGAGTCGTGACATGTCGTCCATGTTCTATCCAAAACAGAGCGGGAAGGTTCAAAATTAATTATCACATGTTTGAGTGAATATTTTTGAGTACATAATTATTGTTATACCTCATTTCAAATACAACTGATCATGAGTTATCGTTAAAAAATTAAATAATTCTTATATTCAAAGCAAATCAATCTTCTATTCTTTTCTAAAAACAAACTGCAAATCTAAAATTTACGTAAATGCAATAATGAAAGAGATAAAGCCAAGAAAACGGAAATTATTTAAATTCAAGGTGATGAAACATGGTTAAATTTAAGTGAAATAAACCATAATAAGTTATGAATTAATGAACAATTAAAAATTTTTAATTTAATTATTCTTTCTAAATTAAACTAAATGGTTTTTGTTAACATTTAATTTATTCCCAATGTATTTTACGCAAACTTTGGATAGAATATGCCGGAATCAATCAGCGTTCAGCACACATGTCATCACTCTATTTATTATAGGCACTCTACATTAGAGCATTAGAATCGTGACATGTGTGCGGAACGCTGATTGGTTCCGGTATTTTTTGTCCCAAGTTTGCGTAAAATAGATTGGAAATAAATTAAATATTGACAAAAATCATTTAGTTTAACCTAGAAAGAATAATTAAATCAAAATTTTTTAATTGTTCATAAATTCATAACTTATTAACAATAATTATGTATTCAAAAACATTTTCTTAAATATGTGATAATTAATTTTGAAGCTTCCCGCTCTGTTTTGGATAGAAAATGGCTGACATGTCACGACTCTATTTTTATTATAGGGACTCTACATTTATATAGAATCCCTATAATAAATTTTATATCTCTTACTAATAAAAGATAAGGAACAAGAATTTAAACAAAAATATTCTTAAATAATAGCTATTATGTATTATATAACCGGGTATAGTTATATAATACCTGGGTATATAACCGGGTATAGTTACCTATATATTATTAAAATTAAAAGAATTTTACAGCAAACCTTTGAAATGGGCCATTTCGTATCGGCGTAAGCCAAAGTGGCTTACTTTTATTTTTAATCACATTACACTTGTTTTGAAGCGCACTTAGCTTGCTTTTGAGATATTTGTATATTCCTGTCTCACTGTCCAGAAGAAAAGTAATTTGGGACAAGCTCATCAATTTGTTTCTCGTAATCATTGATGCACAAAAGTCGAATGGCAAAACTTTCTTTTGCATCTGAAATAGTGGCTTTTCTGCTGCATTTTCCAGAATTGTCCTTAAATCTCGCTGAACAAGGCAGTATTCCGTTGAGAAGTGTTGCAAAAATATAGTCTTGGGAATCTAAACAATAACAAATGTTATTCATTTTTAATTTTACTTAAATTACATTATTACCTTTATTTGCGGTGCACTTAGCTATTGTACAAAGCTCCTTGCAATAATCATTCCGCGGTTCTGTCTCATAAAATCTTTGAATTTATTTCTTAAATTTGTCCCATTTCGCATACAACATATTATGCTCTTTGTTGGGATATAGGAGGTTGAAGCCTTTTTTCATCTGAAATAAATCGTTTTTTGATTAAAATTTATTTTAATTCACATAGAATTTTAGTTACCAAATCTGAGCTTCTGGAATCGGCATAAATAGGCCAGGCCTTTAAAAAGTCAATGTTGCTTAAAGTTGACAATTCCTTTCGCCGTATAACAAAGGTTTTTTGCCATTTGTCACACACTTCATTCCAATTCGCTGTATCTCTGCCTAATGACACTTTAAGAGCTAAAGCAATAGAACTATCTATTTCCGAGTTTTCTTCAACTGAATCTGCTGCTGACTGCGCTGTGGATTCTGCTACTGAGTCGACTGGAGATAGCGTCTTCGTTTTCCTCTTCTTGACTTTGCTGTTCACATCTTTTTGATACAGCCTACCACAGGTGTTTTTTTACCTTCCCGTGGGATAAAGTAGTATTCCTGAAAAAGCACAGAAAAGAAAGATAAACATCAATAGTTATTCCCAACACATCAACGATCTCGAAAAATTTTATTCTTGTTTTTCGTTTTATTTTGTCAAGTTATATAAGGAAGTGTCATCAAATCTTGGCGCCGTACTAATCGTAGTATCCCCAAAAATAATATTTGGCACATATAAGAAATTGAAGTAAGAAAACTTACTTTGTAAATATGGCAAAATGTTTTCCAAGCCAGACTGCTGTAACCACTTGGTTAATTTTTCGCCGTCTTCGTCCTTTTCATTCACCACAAATTAACTATTTCACCACACTATCACACCATCGATTAACATTAATTATAAATCACTTTTAATTCCCGACATTTTTTCACACAAAAAATTTAGTATCTGAACACAACTTACCAACTGTGAAATTCAGTTTGTTTAGGTATGACTATAGCGAATGAATGTGTTTAAATTGTTTCCATTTCAGATTAAAATGTCGCCATATTGATTTGACAATCTTTCTTATTGGTTTAATAACGTTTTTTATTGATTTAATATGCTGGAAACTTACCTTCCGAGTTAATATTGTAAAAAGCTTGAAATAATGCTGTTCAACGTAAAAACAATATTGATTTCATATCGTGTGCACAAAGTATATGAAAACAACATTAATTCAAAGTAGAAAATATTATTAAATAAAATAAAATAAGGATTTCCAATATCATTTTTTTGTTAAGTTGGACATTATTGAAATAATAATGACCGTATTTATTTTTAAGTTGCCATTTTTCTCTCAGTGTAGTCAATTTACCCGTAATTAACTGTAAAATATAAATTTATTTGAAAAAATACAAAAAATTATGTTAATCTTTTGAAATGGCCGGTATTATAGTTTATAAATTCGAACAGAGATGACACTAGCTATTCTGAAAACAAAATATGTATAGTTCAGTTTACATGTGTCACATGTGACACATCACTTAATAGTCAATTACAACTTACTAAGTTATAAATTCCAATAAATTAGCTTTTGAACATGCAAAATGAATAAAAAAATATATTTAATTTGCTATTAAATGTCCTCAAAGCTATTATAGGAAATTAATATTGTTCAGTATCAAATTTAAAGATATCTTCTAATTATGGGACAGTAAGAAAAAATTATTGGATCGTGTAAACTACGCTTTCAACATCAGTATAATACATATATTTGTACACAGGGACGTGGGAAATTTTTTAATGTTATTCGGGTGTTTTCTTGTCTCTGGTTGTTAAGTTAGCCTTAAATTTAATAATAGTACGACTATTTGAATGTCAAACTATCTGTTTTGGTTAAAAAATTTCATTAATAGTTTTTTTTCTGTTTTAAAAATAGCCCCAGCAAAGTGAGAATAAATTTTCATAGAAACGTAAATGAACTTTTCTATAATAACAATAATAATAATGTTAATAATCTTCCTTTGGTCACACAACAAAATTATTATATCGTCGAATTAAGCCGAGGTTCGACGATATAAAAATGAAATGAATACTATCATTTATCACAAGTGCAATACATATATTAGGTGTAACACATGTAAGTAATTTAAAAAATGTTATTGATGCCATTTTTTATTTTAGCGAATTTCCAGAAATTCAGCTATTCCAGTAGGTCTCATGACACGACTTGAGTCCGGGAATATGGCAGAAATTTGTTTTGAGGTCCCTAGAAACCAAAAATAATATTCACTAAAATTTATATATATATATATATATATATATATATATATATATATATATATATATATATATATATATATATATATATATATATATATATGTGTATGTATTTATGTATCAGCACGATAACTCTCGAACGAAATGTTCTAGGTTTACCAAATTAGGTGAGAACGTTGGAAATCCAAAAATCTTGGATGAGTTCTTCAGTCAGACACGTCGGATGCCAGGAACATGGTGTTTGTTCTTGCAAAAAATTAGTTTTTTGCCAAAATTTGCTATAATTTAAAAGTTTTTGCCACATTTTTATACACCATTGCAAAGACGGAAAAAAATCACATAAAAAAGGTTTTTGAACCATTATTCTAGGTTAGCTAGTTTTTGAGAAAATAAGAAAATCCGCTACCGGGGCGGTTCTAGAAACCTCCGGCGGTGGGTGGAGTAATGTGAACGAAAATTTTTTCTAATCTAACTGAACTAACGGAACTTGATGTAACCTAAGCGAACCTAAGAAAATTTGGTCTCAAACCTAAGCGAACCTAAGGAAATTTTTTGTAACGTAACCGAACCCAACAAAATTTTTTCTAACCTAACTGAACCTTATTGTTCTATAATTTATATAAACTGAATTTATTATTAGCGAATTTCCAGAATGAAATTCAGTTATTACAGGCACTGTCATGACGCGACTTTAGTCCGGGACTATGGCAGAAATATGTTTTGAGGTCCCTAGAAACCGAAAATAATATTCACTAATATATATATATATATATATATATATATATATGTGTCCGCACGATAACTCTCGAACGAAATGTCCTAGTTTTACAAAATTTAGTGAAAATATTGGAAGTCCCAAACCGTTGGACAAGTTCGTTAGCCAGAACATGTCCGATGCCAGGAACATGGTTAAAAAATTGTTTTTTTGCCAAAATTTCCACTTATTCAAGACTTTTTGTGAAATTTTTTTACACTATTTAAAAGAGGAGAAAAGATTACATAAATACCCCTGTCGCAGCATCCTGCATAACATAGCGAATTTCCATTTACAAAAGTACGTTTTTCTCGGAAACTAGTTGATATAGAGTAATTGTAAATAAAACGTACTTTTGTAAATGGAAATTCGCTATGTTATGCAGGATGCTGCGACAGGGGTATTCTATTTATAAAATAGAAATTTTGGATTTTTTTGAAAAGAAAATATATCCTCATAAAGGCCTTCCAATTTACTATTTAAGGTCCTTTTTTAACATTTGAAAATAAAACACAAAGGCATGGCAGATAAGCATGGGTAAGAATGCCCTCGTACGATTTGTATTGGCTTTTTTCCTTCTAACTGCTATCGGCACAAAATTGAAATTTACTGAGATTCAGCCCTTAAAAACTGAAAACCTTTTTTTAAAGCCCCGATCAGCCGGACACTCATCATCACTTTTGAAACCACCAAAATGACAAATCGCTTGTAGACTTTCAATCACATTTCGCTCGTAGACATTCAATACCGAAGATGAAGGGAAATATTCGGCTTCCGTGTTGGGGTCCCGCTGCTCACGGTGTTTTTATTGATGCATTGGATCAGTTTTATCAATAAATAAAAATATAATTGCATTTAAAAGTATAGGTAAGTGTGGCCCAAAATCTAAAGGAGCTGTTATTATATTCTCAAGGAACTGAATACTATATTCTGTTTTTATATACTTACTTAACTATATATCTGCTTGACAGCTGGTAGTGTGGACCATGCTGATTCTCTTCACACCACTACTTTATATTAAAATGATATAAAGTTATTGTGAACGTCGATATTCTTCTAGTTTAAATTTTGAAAATTTTAACCGATAATAAATCTGTATACCTACTTACATGTATTTGACTCATATTGTGGAGATATAAATGTTAAACGATAATGGATAATACCTCCCGCTCCGTTGCGTCGCGTTAACTTTACTTCAGATCAGTATACGTATTCTTAGCGCAGCTATAGCAATAATCTTTATACTGTATACACATACGAGTCTACCCCGTGGCTCATCTAAACATTTCGGATACAGTTTCTATGTAACTTGTGAGAAAGCACTGCGTTGGAAACTCCCATATCGCACGCTCCCATTTAGCAATTTCGTCGCATACATGATGTGTATAATGGCACCCCTCTGTGTTTTAAAGCAAATATGTTTGAATGTATTAGTGTCTAAGTAATAGTTTGTAACAGTAAATCATACAAATATATAAAGCAGAAACATTAACGCCCGTGATCTTTGACTTTCTCATTTAGCAATTCGGTCCCAGTGGATTGCGTAATGGGAGTTTCCTATGTATTCTATTTTCACAGTGTAGTTGCAATACATAATATGCACGTGTTTAGTTGTCTAACTTTAAGATAGGTTACAGTTCTCTGTTCGTTGGATTAATCCGAAATACTTTGCTGAGCCACAGTGTATATTTATGTAGAGAATGGGTATGCGGACCAGTGATGGTTGGCATGGTTGGTCCTATGTATCATTATATTTGTCACTTCATGCTGTGTAGTTGACAGGATTAAAGACACCTCTCATTCATATTAAAATATTCGATACATTATATACAGCAGAGGTAATGTACAATATAATAGTAAGTATATAATAATACACAAACAAATATTTAATATACGATATTACACGTATATTTATTATAAAAGACATTAAAATGTACAGCAGAAATCCAATATTCCAATATAAACACTTCTCAAACACTACCTATTTAACATAGCAAATCAGTAATGTCAACATTAAAAAATAGTAATCATGTGGTCTAACGCCCGTTGTTTTACCCGACATTTGATCTATAACCGACGTCACGCACATCATTATTTGTAACCATTACATCACAATTTTTACATTACATTATCTGTACATTTTATAATGTGAGTGAAGGATAAGAAAAGTGGTGGTGCTTAGGGTTTAGAAGGGGTCCGTCTGCAGCCGTCTTCTTAAAGATCTATGTCGATATTCATTCGAAACTGTGAAGGAAAATTGTAGAAGGCCTTTATGAAGGTAGACTGGATTCGAATCCTTGACATGCCAATCCGCGAGTATCAGTGCCTGATAACATTAAAAAACAACACCCTACCAATTTGCAAATTAGAAATTAGTACCAAAAATAAATTCCTAAAGATGTACCTAGAGATGTAAGATTTGGTGAGTGAAGCAAAAAAGAAGGAATAAATTTTTTTCTGCTATACTGCTTACAATTAGTTTTCGAGATAGTAGGTGTCAGATTTCTAAAATTTACTATATTAGCAATGGGATAATGTATTATATACGTACATTCTTATAGGAATAGTATCAATTTTTATGAATATATGCTCATTTAAAAAAAAATTTATGATAGGTATATTTCCTGAAAATGAGATTTCAGTGAAGCCGTCCCGTCAATTTTCTACTTACTTCTGTCAATAAAAGCCTTAATATACCATTAAAAATATTATACTTAAAAATGAGCTAATATACACAGAAATTTATACCATATGCTCATACACATTATAGACCATACGGGCATTTTTTTAAAAACCGCCTAAAGATAGGCTTTAAAAAAATCGTACAAAAAGGACCTCATAAAAAAAGATTTAGCCGTATTTGATAGTGGACAGTATTTTGGAGTAGTATGGTATTTGGCAATTTTTGGACTATTACATAATAATTTGACTCTCGATCTCACCCATCGGCAGTTTTTGTTAAAACTCTTATTGGAACACTGCTGCCTTGGAATTAATCATGTCAACTGTAGAATGTGTTTAATTTTAAATTCATGTGTCACCGTCTGCTAAATTTTTAGTACCTACACATTTTAAATTAAAAGATTTTAAATTAACGCAGTAAATTACCTAAAATGTCTGCGATCGACTGTCGAATTGTTCGCGATCGACCGTTTGCCCACCCCTGTTCTAGAATTTAAACCTAGTATTTTGATCAGCTTAAACTTACAACTGTGTTCTAAAATACAATAACTATTCAGTGACCATAACACAATCAAGACAACGGAACTTTCGTAAACAGTAAATGCAAAAATTGAAACCTAATCTGAAATAATCTCCAAGCAAAACTCTTGCAATGTTTTTTCATCAAAATTAAAATCATCAACTTAACTTTTTGAATACATGCACATAAGTAGGTATAGTTAAACTAATCTTTTTAAAAACTAATTTAGCAAAAATTTACAAAACCATCAAATCGTTTCAAAAATTAAAACATTAAAATGCTAACGGTAACATTTAACCTGTTATATAACAGATTTTTACAAAAATCAATTTCCCTAGGAATTTGTTCAGTTTTAAATTAAAATCATATACATATATAGGCAATAGTTGTCAAAGTTTCGAAAACCAATTTGATAAAAATAAATGTTTAAAAGTCACGACTTTCAGATATAATTTTAGGGTATATTTTACATGCGGATTTTTTCTTAAAAAATTATATATTAATCATACTATTATTATGTAATAATAAAACATACTTATTAATTTTTGTAATTAGATGGTGCACCCAGAATATAATAATTTTTATTTACCCATACATTAGGACATTGAATCTGTTGTGTCTATATACTAAATACCTTTGTACCAGAAAAATTTATTGCGGTAGAAGCTCTCAGTAGTGCCATTCGCCTACATTTCGGTAGAGAGGTCTTATCACCGCTACACAGTTTCATCCCCAGCGAAATTTTAAAGCGCTCCTTAAACGACAAATTATGTTAAATTTGTTTAACATTATCAGTGTGTTTGTCTCTTATTGAACTAATTTTATTAAAAATGTGTATGTTTACACATGCTGGATTATTCCGTAAATTTATTTACATTTTTTTTTTAATTCTTTAAAAATATTGCTGGCCCCCGGGCAAGTTTGCTGTGAAAGTGCACGTACCCTTAAGTGAAAGCAGTATTCCTAAAAAACCTACCTTCGAAAACCTATTTATCATCATACTGAACTATTTATTGTTTAAAGCGTTTCCAGTTTTTAAAGTATAAAATAATTACTCTAATCAAAAGAAATTTCTCAATAGAGAGTCATACTAACTGTCATTTAGATGCACTTAAAATGTGAACACTTTTAAGACACATTGTAGTTAATTAATATACAATTTGAAAAAATAATAATAGTAATTTTAAATTAATTCAAAACATGATCCATCTTCCAATAAATATATATTATGTATATCTCAAAGTACCTACAATATGTAGAATTGATATATGTATATAATTCCCATAACCAACCGTAATGTATTTAGAGTTCATTTAATTTTTTTTTTATTATTGTTTTACATCATAATTATTTGTTTATTGTTTTTTTTTATTAATATTTACATAATTTTTTTCCCTATATTTTTAAAATTTTTGTAAAATAAAGCGATCAGATTAGTTATATCAGATATCGCGAATCTATTATTATTTAATAAAGTGTATCCATATATAAATGTTTTTATACCGTATGCATTCTGAAAATTTGAGCATAATTCACCTGCACGCCGCGGTCGATAAATATTTAGTTCTAATTTCATCAGCTATACTTGCGGTAAAATACGCTCGTCTGCCGGTCATTATATAATATGTTCCCTCAGTTACGGCCGGTTTTACATTCATAATTTTAAAGGTTTTTTAACTAAAGCTACTTTTAATTTCAAGTCGACTTTATTTTTAGCATTGTTTTACAATGATCAAGTCTTCTTACTTTTGTTAAAGGACTTTTAAGTGTTGCATGGATAAAACGGACTATCAATGATCGTAACCAATATTACATTTAAAAAAAATAACCCAATAAGCCAATATTACATTTAAAAAAAAGAACCCAATTTTATCAAAAGAAATTCTTTCTGTCTGTTGTGAACTTGGTATCCTCAGAAATAAATCTCTCATAGATAATCCAGACACATTAAGATTTGAAATAGCTAAATTAGTCACAAATACAATTACACAGTTCCCTAAATTCAACTTAAATAAATCTATAAAAAATCTAAAACATAAAATTGCTCAAAACGACTTAATACTCACAAAGGCGGACAAAGGGAATACAGCAGTTCTTCTACCCAAAACAGATTACGAAAACAAAATTTTCTCACTTTTAAATAGCCAAGACCTCACACCAATCAAAGACCCCACAACAAAATTTACGAACTCTCTAAAAACCCATATAACGCAACTAAAACATATTCAGTTGACATTAACTCAAAAATATCAAATGATTCCAATGAACCCGGAAGCCCCTAAACTCTACGGCCTCATCAAGTTGCATAAGAAAGAATATCCTGTGAGACCAGTGGTCTCCTACACCAAAGCACCTGCATATAAATTTGCCAAATTTTTAAATAACACTTTTAAACAAATAACAGAATTTCAGCCACAACATTCAGTAAAAAATTCCGTGGATTTATGCAAAAAATTAGACAACCTACAGATACAACACAACAGTTTCAGACTAATTTCTTTTGACGTTTCTAACATGTTCCCGAATATTCCGTCTAGGGATTGTATCCCAATTATTAAAAACATTTTAGTAAATAATAATTCCTCTACACTTTTACAAAAAGAAATCGTTGATTCATTTTCACTGTGTCTAGAACAAAACTATTTTCAATTTAATAATCAAATTTATATCCAAAATTCTGGTCTCCCAATGGGTTCCCCCCTAAGCCCACTCTTAGCTGAACTCTTTATGGATAACCTCGAAACTTCTATCTTACAAAACCCTATTTCTAAAAAACACATTCTTTTCTGGTTTCGCTATGTAGATGACATCCTAGTTGGTTTCAAAGGAACAGACCGACAGCTGGACAACTATTTAAAATATCTCAACAGCATCCACCCAAAAATCCAATTTACCAAAGAAATAGAAGAAAACCAATCCATAAATTTCCTTGATATAACCATCCTTAGAGACACCAATAAATTCATCTATAATATCTACCGTAAACCATCATTTTCAGATTTAACTATACCTGCTGACTCCTTTAGCTCCAGGTCCCACAAACTAGCTGCGTATCGTTCAATGATCCACAGAGCATTCGCTATTCCTCTTCTACCAAAAGACCGAGAAACTGAACTTAACACAATAAAACAAATCGCCCTCAACAACGGTTTTTCAACCCATTTAATAAATGAACTCATTCGTAAAAAACAACACAAAATCACCATTGAACAAATATATCCATCTATTACTGCTGGTCCAGATCCAAAACATTATGTATCACTCCCTTTCCTAGGTGTCATCTCACAAAAAATAGGCAATTTATTTTCAAAATATAATATATCACCCGCCTTCTGTTCATTTGGAAACCTCGGCCGTTCACTTTTTAACGCAAAAGAAAAAACTGATCCGCTAAAAAAGAGTGGAGTTTACCGCTTAGATTGTTCGCAGTGTAATGCTAAATACGTGGGACAGACGGGTCGCAGCTTCGAGACAAGGTATCAGGAACATGTTGGATCTCAAATTCATAGCTCAAATTTTGGTTTACACGTCTTAGAAACAGGTCATTTCCCCAATATAAATCACAAACCAAAAGTTCTACATATTTGTCAAAAGGGTACAAAACTGAATCTCTTGGAGGCTCTTGAAATTAATAGATTGAACAGTGACCCACAAGTGGAGGTTTTAAATGATCAAAACGACCTAAATAATTCACCTTTATTAAAACTGAACTTCTAAACGAAAAAAAAAAAAAATATAATTTTCAGCAACTTTAACATTTTGGACACCCCTCCTTTATTCTTAAACATATTGGTTAAAAATTTTTACCTTACACAGATAAAAATAATTATCTCTATTATTCAAAACTGGTTTATCAGGTACGTTATTGTACAGCCTATTTCATATGAAATAGTATAATGACGGGTTTTTCCCAAATTCATTTTTAAGAGTATTTATTACACTCCCACATACATTTCTTCAATTACTCTGATGATGATCGCGAGATTGAAAACGCGTTTAGTAAATTCTACTCAATTCTAGTGAAATTGACAAAGTAATTAAAACTTTAAATATTTTTAATATAAAAAAAATAACTATAGAAACGAAAATATCAACATGATTGAATTTCAAAAATACGCATTTCACTCATTTCGCTACTGCCAGTGAGACTGGAATAGGAAACTACATTATTTCTTTTTAAAAGAAATTGATCATAAATACAATGAATCATAAAAGAAATAGCGGGTAACCCAGAAATCGTTCAACCATTTTAACCCAAAAGGAATGTTTGATATTAAAGCAAGACGTAAAAATAATCAAAAATATTATTGAAAGCAAGCAAACAAATAAAATTTTTATTTTATTCATTTAAGGAACGAATATTTTATAGAAAAATTATGCTTATAAACAAAATTCAATAATATTAATCAGCAATAACAATTATGTTAAAGCCGACTTTAAGCAGTAAAAGTCGAGATAATTCTTACTTTAGTTTAAAGTCGACTTTTACACTAACGGAGCATTAAAGATTGTAAAACAATACCAAAAATAAAATCAGTTTTAAAGTTGGCTTTAGTGTTAAAGTCGGCTTTAAATGTGAATGTAAAACCGGCCGTAGATATGATTTGGTATTGAAAATTAAAACGCATAAAATTTTAATAAAAATTAATAATTACTTCTTTGCATACTGATTTTTACAAAATCAAATCTATTAAGGCATTACGTCACTTTTTCTCCGTAACGAATAATGCAATCAATATACCTACTTAAAACTTTTTAGATTTTACGTGATCGGAAGTACACAAAAAATTCAAATAATTCAAATTTCAATTTAAAAAATAAAATCGCGATACGCGAATAGATCCAAAGCAGACGCTATTTTCCGAAGAGGTAACATAACAAATTTCAAACAGCAGTCAGAACATAAGAAGTAGTGGGTAACAACAATTTTCAAACAACAGCCCGAACTTAAAAAATTTTTCATTATTTACATTAATTTTACTAAAGCAATACACAAGACTAATAAAAAATATTGACCTATCGATAAATATTGAGAAAACATTTTTTAAAATGGATGAAAAAATTAATATGTATATAGTTTCTAAAAAATTTTTTTTTTGAGCTAATTTCAAAAATCGTGGTTACGAGTCTAGATAATTTACCGAAAAGCTACAGGTAAAATTTCAAATCAATCGTATGAAAATTGTTGTAATTAGCTTGTTTACAATTTTGGAAAATGTAGTTTTGAGAAAAACGCATGTAAGCTAATTTTTGAGCTATTTATGGGAATATAGCAAAGTTAATGGAATAAAGTAATGGAAAAAATTGTCAACCATGCTGAGAGATCCCAAAATGTTAGGCGTAGCGGAGCAGCGATTTTTGATCGTTTTTAGCCGTTGAAAGTAGTTTTAGAAATTGGGAAATATACTTTCCATTTTAACCGTTGAGATTAGAATGACAAAATATGCGAATATAAGAAAATATAAGAACGATAAAATTTGCAAATGTAAACACTTGCATTTTGTTGCTTGTGTTTGCCTGATTTAGGGGGATGTGGGGTGATGGTGTGCCCACAGGATCAAATATTTAGACCGTAAAAATTTAAATTGTAATATTTGTACAGTCTGACAACCGTTTATATATGTGGCGTTTTATCTGAACACCAGGTATATAGATATCTACATATTATACTTACTTATATTTTGAAAATAAAAGAATATAGCAATTTTACACTTTACAGGATGTTTGGAATTGCACGCATGCGTGATTTTCGCAATAGAGCTGTTATTTATGTGTGCATATATGTGGTAATTTTATAATGATGTATGAACATATACACAAATATATATGCATGCAACACTTGAGATAATTCTTATTTATTTATTTTTTTAAAATAAATAATAATAATGTGAACTTTAGTTGCAAAAAGTATATATTGAACGAGCCTGTAAATATATAGATTGGAATAACGTAAGTATGCCATCAGCTAAATATATATTTATATATACTTACATTCAATTTAGTTTAAAAGTGTTACTTGTAGAGATAAGAAGAGAAATTCTTGGGTTAATTTGTAATATTACGGAAACGGAACTAAAATGAATTCAGGTATATCCATCCAAAATTATATACAACACTGTTTTTACTGTTTACCAATTTGATGAAAATAAAGTTTTGTCTACCTAGCAGTAAAATTTTCTTTTTATAAATGCCATATTTCAATGCAAGGAAGAATAGAAGATTTTTGTACAGAAGCGGTACAAAAAGTGTGCAGTGTTTGCAACTGCATTTAGCCTCGCTGTACTCAAGAGCTAGTAAAATTTGATGGAAGTTGAAAGTGGATGATGAAAGCGGTTTTTTTTTGCTTATCACCTATATTTTAGAAAAATATTTCCAAAAAAAAAATCGAAGAAGTGGGCATTGCAAAAATGATCTTACCTATTTTCAATTGTAAACTTGCACTGCCTCTGGTTTTGTATCAGTAAAAAATTTGGTTTTTTCATAAAATAGGTTTTTCTTTTCGTTACGCAAAATATTAAAATGAATTATTTGGAAGTTTTATATCTATAGATTATAGCAGACAAGGTCAACTATTAGCAAAATTAAAAAACAGAGGTTCTATTAGATTTTTTTATTACCTTTTCAATAATATATAGGTATAGTTACTATGCATTTGATCATTTAATTCTATATTCTTTAGTTTGTTTTTATGTTGCCCTTTTTTTCGCAGATATCCATGGCACCTCGTGGCCACAAACTTTTTTTTTTTAAATTGAACTGACACGCCGATGGAAAAAGGTTCGCCATCGCTGCATAAGAAAATGTTCACTTAAAATTAGTGTTAAAATACATATTATCAAAAAAAAAATCTCGAAAAGTATTTTAATTTGTTTTCTTGTTGCTAGGGCATACTACAGTACGCGGTACCATCCGGTCCTGCCCTAAGGAACCAGCGAGTGGACTAACTAAATTTTAATCGTAAAATGAATTTCATATGATATTTTTCCAGAAGTTATCTGTTAGTTAATCTTCGTACTCGACTTCTAAAATTACTATGAAAATGTTTCTATTTTCTTTGGTTACAAAAACGGATTTTATTACCCTTACGAATTACGCTTATTACAATTGCCGTTTATAGATAAAGTAACTTTAACTGAAGTTCCATTAAACTAATTTTATCAATTTAAGGGAGTAGTCTGGTAACTCGCTCTGTTTTTCATACCTATTTTTAGTGGCATTTTTTTTTTTTTAGAAAGAACAAATAAAAAGTTTTGAATTTTTAATGTTTTTATTTACATTTTAAGGTACCGAAAAAAATTTTTTTTAATAAATTAAATTTTGTGGACTTCGAAAAAACAAATTGAAATTGAAATTTTTTTCGAAGTCCGCCATTTTGTTATATTTTGATAAAATTTCATAATTCTAGTTCCGACCAGAATGACATATCTATAGATTAAGATTAATTAAGAATTTTTGATTTCAGATGTTCCCAAGAGTCAAAATCACGTGGGCCATCCAGGTGCTTTTTTTGAGGCGCCAAATTCAAGTGATAATAATAATAATAAAACAAAATTTAATTTATTCAAAAAAATTATTTTTGGTACCTTAGGATGTAAATAAAAACATATTAAAAATTCAAAACTTTTCAGTTGTTCTTTCTCAAAAAAAAAAAATACCCCTAATAATAGGGTATGAAAAACAGAGCGAGTTACCAGACTACCACCTTAATGATAATAGTGACTTGACTACTATAATGATAGTATAGTTGACATGACTTCCCATTTGAAGAAGCGCACTACTCTTCTTATTTTCTCCATTTTCCGTACTGTAGTCAGCAATTTATTCTAGTTTCATCAAGCTTCTTAGTTAATCAAGAATTTATTCACGAGTAATAAATGAATTATGGGATTACGGCTGAAATTCAAGGGTAATGAAAAAAAAAGGAGAGGACTGAGAATTTCATAATAATGATCGATTAATATACATACAAAGGCCCAGGAAGACAAATTTGTTTATTTGGAAATATGTTGATAAATATTAGAAATATTTAGTATAAAATGTAAATTATTTATGATCTAAACTACATGTAAAAAGCAAAAACAAAAATATAAGAAAATTGTTATAACTGATCATTAAAAGTATCAAATTTCGTATACTATAATTTTCTTTTAATATATCACATAATTATTAAAGTGAATTTCATATCGTTATTAGCCGTATACATAAACATAAAAGCATACATGCACAGCATAGACGTATGTCTATTATATACTTACAATCGATATTTATACATAATTTTCTTAGATCAATTATTTTAATCAGATAAATCAATAAGACAGTGCGATTAAGGTTATTGGTTACCAAAATTATATGCAATTGTATATATTGTTATTTTAACATTAATAAAAGCACTAGTAAAATATTAATGTAGAATTTAATTGGTCATCTCTCTTTTCTATTAAAATAGACATCTCATATTGCTGTAACAAGGAAGGTATAAATTTTAACCTCAGATTTTACATATAGTACTTTGAGAATATACCTTAAGTAACAACAAAATCATATATTTAAATTCATTAATATTTTTGAAAGAATATTTTTAGTTCTGTGAATTAGAGTCTATTTTTGTTATTAGGGTAAGATATGTCGCAAAATGTTGACATGTGTTTATAAATTTCCTGTCTCACTTAATTGAATTATATATGAATATTTTACTGTCTCTTTTTAATTTGAAATTATATGCCAAAATTGTATAAAAAAATATCATTATGAATTTTTATGTTATATTTTCAAATTAATTGTAGCTACTGTTCTGTCTACTGTCTTTTTAATAATATTATTAATACGACTTACGCAAACACTTTGCACTTAAACACATTCAACAATTACCAATCACAAGTGACACTGATCAACTAGTACTTAATGCTGGTGGGATACCAATGGTTTGAGTATGTTTAAGTGAACTTTACTGTTCATGCACTGATCAATTATTTATTCAATATTGATTATAGCATGATGTAAAACAAATACCTATTTGTTGTTATTAATATTTGCATTTTTAGTTTTGTTTGTTAGTTTATACTTTGTAAATTTTCGCAATCGCAAAAATTTGCACAAAATTGCAAATATTCATTAGATGATACTGCGGAACGGTATCACGCGTAGTCATGTTTCATTTTTGTTTACAGTTCAGGAATTATACAATTGTTTACTACTGGAGAAAGCAAGTAGGCGGAAAGACTACCAAGATGTAACTGTTTCACTGAGGCGATATTGTAGTTTAGAGACGTGAATTTTGGACTTTTTTTTAAGACGGTTCTACACGATGCTACGAACACCTTCCAACATTGGACGTTCGATGGTTCATCGCATCGTGTGGCCGTTGTTCGAACCTACGAGTGTCCAATGTCGAGCGTCAAACATTCGCATTTGGCCATGTCCCGCTCGATGTTGGTATTCTTGCACCGAGTCAAAGGGATGCTTCGAACGTTTGAAGGTCAATGTTGGTTGCGTTCGTTGGTTCGACTCAGTAGCTGCACGACTCGTTCATGTGAAGAGAGACAACATCAGTGTATAACATTAGAGATAACATCAGACAGATAACAGCGTCGTCCACTGAGTACCAACACATCATCATTCGTATTGGATCAAACATTCGATTCACCGTGTAGCAGATACATTCGTCGCACCAACTATCGAACTTAATTGCCTCAAACGTTCGATCGAACGTTGGAAGGAACGTTCGTAGCATCGTGTAGAACTCGCTTTAGACGAAATAAAAAAGAATTTATTTTTATTGGCCATTTTTTTTACACCTTGTTTGCTGATGTTTCGAGGATATTAAAAAAATTATGAAAATTCAAAGTATTTTTAGCCATTGTATCTTCTCATAAAAAGAATGGTGAACTGGTAGATACAATTTTGACCTTTTGTACATTTTAATCTGAAACAAGAATCGCTCAGTTTCTTAATTATAGTCGGAATTATGGTCCTAATCGGAAAGAGAAAAAAGGAAAGAAAATTCGTAAAATGTAAGTCTTTTACAATTGAAGATTCATACCAAACGTAGACAACCAGTTTGATAAAACATGAGATTTTGTTTCGACAGGTCCAAAAATATAGTTTCGAGAAATATGGATGTAAAATTTTGAGGAAAATTTCAGATAGGTAGTCATAATCGTCGAAGTTTACGTTGCTTGAAATTTAAAGCTAAGCATACCTATATTTTTACCAGCGACAGATTTATAGTTATTTAGGTATTGTACGAAGACTAGCTATCCAACAATTCATTTCGAAGCAAGATAATTGCTGCCTCATTCAAATAGCTACAGTTAGAAAAATTTTTAGAATTTTTAAATTTTCCATTAAGAGCAAAATTTTAAAGATCCAAATTTTGTTTTCCCCACCAGTCGAAGTAATTCTATTGTTATTTTGCATTATGTCACCAATTTGAATCATATATTTAATAATATACATTTAATTGATGTCAAATATTTGTATTTGACTGATTTCAAAGTCAATTTTCTGACATAAATTGGTTTAGAGTAAATAGACAATTCTGGTTATCGATTCTGATATTAACCTGATGGCATATAATACTGAACACGGCTTAAAAAAAATTATTATTATCTTTTTTCAGCATTCTTGTAACCGTCTTCGCACGTTCATTGATAACTGCGTCTCGTTCAATTAAGTCTTTTCTATAGAATATATTTTTGTTATCTCGAGTTGCTTACAAGAGCGCCATGAAAGTTTCAATTTCGGTCGTGTAGTCTTAGGCACATTCAGAATTTTCTTAATTATTATTTTTACTCAATCTATCATATAGAGTCTGCTTCGATATATCACTAACAATATATATTTAATTATATTGTAATAATCCGATCAATTTAGCCCTAAAAATAGTAGTAAGGATACAAAAATTAGGGGAGAGTTGAAAATTGGTACGAATGTTCGGAACACCATTATAAATAAGTGTAGAAAAGTCTTCATGGATGCTGTACGTGGAAAAAATTTTATTCAAGGTCAAAGTTGTCAAAAAAGTGTTTTTCGCGTTTTTTAGCAAAACGGTAAGTTTTATCATAAAATTAGGTCAGACAAAACTTGTAGATCATATAATTATCTACAAAAAAGTTCTCAATACTTTTTTTCTTAAGAGCCACCATTTCTGAGATATAATTATTATAAAAAATTTCCCACCTGCGCCAGAAAAACTCTTCAACACAATTTTTTGTAATTGTAAAAAGGGATGTAGTGTAAAACGCGGCTGCAAAAAAGTTGGATTGTTTTGTTCTCTTGCATGTACCAGTTACCAAGACCGGTCGTGCTTTAATGTTGAATCACCAACAGAAGAGGATTCGTATGATACCAACGAGGAGACATGTGATGCATCGCTATCGAGGCAATTTACTTGCACCCAACAAGAAAAACAAGAAGAAGAAGAACAAGAACAGACGGAGAAGAACAAGAAGAAGAGGAAGCTGAAATATTAGATGATTATGAATCTGACGAATAATTACCCTCAATTTTTTAAATCTATACCGCTTTCACCATTCCCAATACTAATATTTTTTATTATTCAATAGTATTCAATTAAACAGGATCACCATAGACCGTGGAATAGGCCTACCGGGGAAACCCTTTAAAAAAACGCGCTAAGTACACTACCTCACAGGTGGCGTGGAAGCGTGTGCACATTATGAAGATTACAACTTTTGTAATAGGTATATCTCAGAAACGGTGGCTCTTAGGAAAAAAAGTATTCAGACAGTTTTTATAGATAATTATATGATCTACAATTTTTGTCTGACCTAATTTTATGATAAAACTTACCGTTTTGCTGAAAAACGTGAAAAACACCTTTGACCTTGAATAAAATTTTTTCCACGTACAGGATCGATGAGAACTTTTCAAACTTATTTATAATGGTGTTCCGAACACTCACACCAATTTTCAGCTCTCCCCTAATTTTTGTACCCTTGCATGTTTAAATTGACCGGTGTATATGTACCGAGTTTCTAACATTTATTAGATTGAATATAAAGACATGAAATCAAATAATAAGTGCACAATTGATAATAACAAAAATTATAACAACTCGCTCACATCACATAACAAATCGTGGGAACTGAAATGTACCAATAAAAATTAATGTCTTACGTTAGATATACCTATATATAGGTACGTACGAATAATACGAATATGTATATGTATTTATGTATGAAATGAAAACTTATGGTATACGTATAATTTGACATGAATAAATTTACGTCGGAAAATTAGTTGCGCAATGACCATCTGTACTAAATTATTTAAAAGTTCCTGTTTTGAATTATGTATCAGTGACTACTGCCACTGATGGATCGACAACCTCTCTTGAAATAGAGCGAAATTTAGGTGAAACTTAATTTTTTATTTTTTTAAAAAAAAGTAATTTTTTAAAAAGAAAAAGGATTTCTTTTGAATTTGATTATTGATTTTTAATATTTTTTTTTAAAAAAAAGAAAAGAATGATGAAAAATTGAAACTCGTGCCAATGGATAATTTTTAATTTTGGTTTTCCGAATTTTATATATATAATACAAGAAAAAAATTAAATTAGTAGTTTTCAGTCATTAAAAAAAAAAATAATCATTTTAGTCATTTAGTCGAGGGGAAAATAGTCGATTAAAAACTAACTAAATTTAAACAAAATTAGTCGATTAAACCGATTAATCGATTAATCATCCGACAGCATTACTGGTTCGCAAGAGGTAGTGCTGAAGAGTTGAAAACATTATACTTAGTTCATGAATGTCAATTCTGCTCTATTACTCAACCCAATTCTCTTTAGTCTTAAAAGAATTATACGAGTACAACTTTCCCCTATAGACTCTTACCGCTACAACCGAGTTGTAATATTATTCTGGTTAAAATTTATATTGTAAGTATAGATATAGTTATAATTTGTAATTTGATCAAAACGTCATGAAACTGACGAATAAAGTGAATGTCCACAAATAAACACGTCAAAATGAATAATAACATATTTATTTTGTAATTTAGATATCAATATCAATATCAATATATTGAAATTTAAATATATAGTTAAAAAAAAATATGTATTTTTTGGTACGTAGGTATTATTATTTATTAGTCTGCATTCACTTGTAACGCAGAAAAAAAATTGGGCAATATAGGCAAATATTTTCAATATATACCGTAATTTCAGATTTCTACACTTTTAAATATCATCAACTGGAAGTTATAAATAAATTGGTAGACTATTGCACTATTTTATTGTAGTACGTTATTCTTTTATTTACAAATAGGTATATTAATTAAAATTCGCATAGTGATTGAAAAATTATCAAACTGGATCGATTAAGACTCGAACCCGGATCTCTTTGTTGCTTGTCAAGCGCCTCACCGATTATCGAGTATCCTAATCGATTGCCTGTGAAACATAGCTTCTGTCTGATGAACTAAGCTCATAATTAAACATACACATAATATACATACACTACCGTCCAAAAGTTTGGAAGAATTAAAAAAATTCAGTAAAACTGTCACTGAATAGACATTAATCACATTTATTTGGTTTTAAATATGAATTTTATTTGGACATGTTAATCATATTATTATACCAATATTGCTACAAAAAACAAATTTATGCTTACATATTAGATTCTGGCTTCATCTAAGTAACCGCCTTTTTTTTTGATGACCTGTTCACAAATTCTGGGCATCTGTTTAGAAGTTTATCAAAATATTCTTTCTCCAATTTTTCCATTCAGTTTTTAAGAATATTTAGAGCTATGTTGCACTAGAGGGAGAACGATTTTTCACCAGCTACTCAGTTACTTTAAGAGAACAGTTATCCGTTGTGTCCAAGTCCTCAACATAAGTGTAGAAAATTGTAACTAGTGGTGAGTCTAGAGTGTGTCCGACACGGCTTAAGACATGTAGTCAGTCGGTGTCCGTCGCCGAACGCATAGTGCATTGTAATACATTGTTAGACATTGTTATTTGAATTTGACAGGTTGGTCTTCCCATAATAGGTGTTGTGTAGTAGTGTGTGTGAATACGCACACTACTACAAAACACCAAACCAACACCATTGCAAACAGTGTGTACCTACACAACATAGTGGGGAGATTTTACGTCACCCACTGGCGACAAGTGGAACAGTTTGATAGACATTCTAGTTTGGTCCCTTGATTGTGTCATTAACGAAACGGTAATAAAACACGCGTATTGATAAAAAACAATACGAGAGACTACCGACAAAAGATGTAAAAGCTTTTATAATTTTTAGTTGTTATTGTGGTATGAACTAATAACAAACTAATTTATTAAAATTTATGGAAAATAAATTTTGTAATCTGCAAAAATATGTTTGCTTCCAAACTTTTGGACAATAGTGTATGTTCACTTAATGTCTGGCTAAGGATAATTTCTAGTGTCTTTTTGCAAAAAATCAAAAGTAAATATTTTAACAAAACCAAAAGTTATCTTAAATTTTAAAGAAAATGAAAGGTAAACGTTTCGATACAATTTTTTTATTTAAGTTAGATCGAATTAAAAATCGTTAAATATTGACAAGAGATTGATCTTAATTGAATTTTGAATAACAAATCAACATATATTATGAATATCACCATTATTTTGGCAGCCTCAAATGTGTCCAGTGTCCCCTATTAATTGCAATCATTCATGTAAGGAAAAAAAATCATTCAAAACAATACATTACCATACACATATAATTCATGGTTTTAATACACATATAGGCATTTTGTAAATTGTATCTAAGTATATAGAATTAGATAATATAAGCACATAGGTAGATATTGACTTGCATGCACATAGATAATATAATACCATAGTGAACTTCTTAAGATACGATCCACTAATCATGAAAATCATCTCTCAATAATGATTTACCTATCCAATTATATATGTATACATGCACGTAAATCGTATATTATGTAAGGTATCATATATGCAGAACAATATTGTTTATGAGTGAGAAAAAGTGAATAGTGCAATATACTTGGGAAAATATTTGGTTCCAACTGTGACAATATTACGGTGCTTACTAGAGGAAGTGTAAAAAAGGGATGAGAGGGAGCTTCATTCAAATATATTTTGGCTAAAAAATACAAAAAAATGGGGTTTCGTGGACCCGATAGTTAAAATTGAAAACATTTTCGAACTCGTCATTTAAGTATTTCATCGTTCTTCATGTAACACGCTAAAAAATTTCGACGTTATTTTAAATTATCACTTTGTTTGTGATACAATTCAATTAATCTCGGTAACTACCCAACCAATTACAAAAATTATTTTACTGGTGTGTAAATGGTACCCTATGTTTCCAGATAAGCAACATTTAGAATGCTCAAATTGTCCCGCAGTAGTACGCTAGGATCCTAAGAAGGGCTTAAAATAAACTGCAAGACGGATCGTTACCAAATGCTCAAACACTATTGAGCATTCTGGAAAATTCTTGGAAATTTATCACTTTGTGTATACAATTGAACTAATATCAGTAACTACCCAATCAATTTCAAAAATTATTTTACTGGTGTGTAAATGGTACCTTATGTTTTAATATAAGCTACATTTAGAAAGTTCAAATGGTCTCGCAGGACCCTAGGGCGTTAAAAAGGGCTTAAAACAAACAGCTGGATAGATCGTTACCAAATTTTGCTCAAACACTATTTAGATACTGGGGAAAATGTACGTTACATTAAAATTGATCCCTGGGGCCTTAGTGTCCCAAAAAGAATTCAAAATTAGGGTTAGACGGATCTTGACCAAGTTTTGTTCAAATTGCATTGAGATTCTGTAAAATTGGACATGAAATTAAAACTGCCCGCTAAGGGCCTGGGGATCTTTTTTTCAATAGTTAAAGAAATATTTCTATAAATAGACAAAATATGTATTTTTTTTTATTCGAAGAAATTTTTAATTTTTGAACTAAGAAATTATCTTGAGCGCATAGGACTTAAAATTTCATGCATACAAAATAGAGAATCGATAATTTTTTTCACTTTTTAAATAAATTTGGGAATATAATTATGTGAATTTGTGAATACAATGTGTTATTAATCCTTAACAGCAAAAAGAAAAAAATTTACCATTCGGCTGTTAAAATTCTATTAACGGAATGAAAAATGGAACAGCCTTATTATTTATATTAAATTGTTGCTGGATTACCAAATTTATAACTTAACTAACACTTGATGTCTAAGGCCTTATTTACATGCTTTTAATACTAATCATTACTAGTTGCCACGAGCATGAATAAATTTCGATTTAAACACATCGAAAGTACTAAAACGTAATTTTATGCCTGTTTGTAGTAACTATTATTTATTAAAGACCGTGTAAACAAGGCATAATGCTAGTTACGGGTTTTGCTATAATTTTTCCTCAGTTGTGATACAATTTGAAAGCTGTAGGATAATTAGAAATACAATTCTTCAGTCATGCAGTAAATTTGAAAACTAAAATTATTATTGAAAACTAGTTCAATTTACACACCAATTTTACCAATTTGTACAGTTACTCTATTAGCATGTTTAAACAGACCGAGTATCGGTCATAACTTTTCGATAGCTAAAACGTTTTTGTTTTTGTGTAAAACAAAGATAATTATATATTTATATAATATTTACAATAATTTACTCTCTTTATTTATAAAACATGTTTTGTTCTGGTTGATTGAATTATAAGTTTTCGACTTTAATCATATATTTTGTAAGTAAGTAAGTATTGACTCTCTAACTTGATCAAGTTAAACTGATAGATATATCTATTATCAACTTACAAAGTTATAGTTTTGTTCGTAGGGTACCAATAGTTGTAATATGTAGATGATGTTATGTTTGGTTGTAGATATTATTATTGCTTGGCGAATCGTTTAGTGAAAAAAGATTATTTATCTTATAGGATGATATATGGGATATATTTATTTCTTTAAGATTACTTATCAGAGCTTAGAACATATTAAAAACAGGTTAAATTTTATTTATAAGACAAAGTTACATCTATACTACTTGTGTCGTGCAAAATGAATTGCAATTTTTTTGTTTTCACAAGACAATTGAATATAATTGTGCCCTGGCGTCAGCATAAATATCCTCTGTTTTATAACTAATAGAAAAATAAAGTTTGGAAAACGGCAACAGTTTTAAAAGTCGAAATTTTTTTAAATAGGCAAATCTTCAAGTAGTCGAAAAATAGAACCGTGAGCTCCAGAGCCCCATCATTGAAGTCGAAATTTCCCTTCATCTTCTATATTTTTAACATACCTAAATGTGATTAGAATTTATGATTTTATTGTTTAAATGTTAAAAAGGACCTTAAAATGTGAATCGGAAGGACTTTTTGAGGTCATTTTTCCTTTCCAGAAAACCAAAAATCATATTTTATAAATAATAAAGTCGTGAGCAGCAGAGCTCCATCACGGGAGTCAAATTCCCCTTCATCTTCAATCATTTTAAGATATCTAAATGTAACTGGAATGTATGATTTTACTAGCCATATACCCACCCGATGGAATTTACCATCGACAACATCTCAGGATGTCAGTCAGTATTAAAGATTTATTAAAAATAAGATATTATTTATTTTAATAGCCATAGTAACATATTTTTATATATCTCTCACTTAAAAATGACGATTTTCCAGATAAATTTTCATTCCCTATTTAACCCACTTAGGAAACGAATTTTCAAAAAACCTTTCTTAGTGCTCAACTACCTTACATAGGAAACTCCTGTGCAAAAGTTTATTCCTCTAAATCCAACGGTTTAGGCTGTGCGCTATCTGTCAGTCAGTCAGTCAGTGTTAGAGGATTTATTAACTAGATTGTTTAAATGTTAAAAATGACTTTTAAAGAGTGAACTAGGAGGGCTTTTTGAGGTCGGTTTTTCTATACAAAAAAACTCAAAATTCCTATTTTATAAAGAAAAGTGGCATTAATAACATTTTTTAAGTTAGTCGTTTATTACATCTGTAATAATAATTAATTCATTGATAAGAAAAACAGGAAAAAATTCCGGACAGAACAGAAAAAAATATATCAATTTTTTATGATAATTACTATAATACCCCTATCGCAGCATCCGCCTAACATAGCGAAGTTCCAAATATTGGGCACTGGCGGATCTCATCTAAGACCTGGATCCATTTAAAATAGTTTAGCTTTCTAACAGTGAAACAATTTTCAAAATTAGTTCTGTAGTTAATTTTTGGCGCTTTTGGGTCTTCAGGACCCTAACCGATCTCATATAGTGTAGCATATATCCATTTAACAATATATTATTAGATTACATAACTATAGTTTTCGATTTTTTTCTAGGTATGCAAATATATATAAATTATATTTTTTCTCTAAATAGTACCTAATCTTAAAAAAACGCCGTGAGCAGCGGGGCCCCATCACGGTAGTCGAATTTTCCCCTTCATCTTCGGTATTGAATGTCTACAAGCGAAATGTGATTGAAAGTCTACAACCGAATTGTCATTTTGTTGGTTTCAAAACTGGTGATGAGTGTTCGGCTGATCGAGACTTTAAAAAAAGGTTTTAAGTATTTAAGGGCTGTATCTCAGTAAATTTCAATGAGCTATTGTTATTATAACACATATATACATATTGAATAACTAACTAGCACTTGTTCTATCTAGAAAAGAATTGCTAAAACGATGAAGCATTTATTGTACAAAAATTCAACCAATTTCTTAATTTTTTTCAAAAGTTAGTTCACTTAGAACAATGTTTTAAAAGCTTATCTTATGCAATTTTTTACGCTCTTTCCGATGGTGTAAAAAAAATTCCGACGTGTCAAAAATGGCCAGAAAACCTACTTCTTGGCATTGACGTCTCTGGCTAACGAACTTGCCGAGCCAATACGGATTCCAGCTCGCAGACCAAATTTCATAAGCATTAAACGTTTCGTTCGAGACGTACACACGCACACACATAAATACATACATATATATATATATATATATATATATATATATATATATATATATATATATATATATATATATATATATATATATAAAATTTAGTGAAGTAGATTTTCGGGTTCTAGAGGCTCCAAAATAATTTTTGAAAATTTGAAAAACTTTTAGTGCAATCTTAAACCATTTTTGAACAATTTACATAGCCATATTTTCAAAACAGGGGTCGGGTAGAATTTAATTAATAATATTTGATATTTTCTTAATTATATAGTTAAATCCCCAAAAAATGATTACCTGAAACTGTAGGTTTGAAGAAATTAGATAATGAGTTTTGGGGAATTCTCAATTATTTGTAGTAATTATTTACTGTCCTTTAACTGGATTAAAATTGAATTTTTGCGTTATATTCAAATTCTCAGAAAAATATTACCTGAAACTGGACGTATGTTAGAAGAAATTATATACTTAGTTTTTGGGGATTTGTAATTGTCTGTAATAATTACCTATGTCTATGTGTATATAAAATTTTATCAAAATCCGTCCAACCGTTTCAACGTGATTGAGCAACAAACATCAAAACATCTAAACATCCAATCTTTCACATTTATAATATTATTAAGATAAAGTTATTAATTTTTAGTTAAGTTACATATAAATCCATATAGAACTTAAAATTTTTTTTAACACAACTTAAAAAGATTGAAAAATTTAAAAGGATAAAAGAATTTTTACCACACTAAGTCATAAAATTAATTACAGTCTCTAAAAAGGTGAATTTTTTTTTATTACATTTTTAAAATGTGAAGCCACCAGAGACTTTCAAACCGTATTAAAGACGCGGAACAGCTTTGTGTCGCAGTTAGTCAAGTTTAACTTGACGTTTTACGTCGCTCATGACCGTCAGCGTATAAACAAGTAAACATTAAACATTTATCTATTTACTGTGATGTATTAAACAAAACAAAAAAGTAAAAAAAATTCTGTTTAAATGCAAATTACAAAAAAAAAAAAAAAATGAAATGATTGTTACCTATCTTTACACTGGGAATACACTGAAATAAAACCAACAAGAAATTAATAGAATCTAGATAATTTCAACAAAAATTATAGACATTGTGATTTACAATTTTCGTGTTAATAGACATACTACATACATGTATACTAAGATTAGGTTTTTTAATGACGTTTTCATTGTGCTACCAACGATAGCTTAAAACAATTGTATGGACATGAATCATCGCATCGTACCAATAATTTTAACATTGATGCAATCCTAGTGGGAGTTTACGTGCACAAGAAAAGAGGGATGAGAACTGGTAGAAAAAAGTATAGTTTTTAAAGCGATGGTTTTCGAACGATCTATTCATTTTTTTAGAAAATCTTGTCATTGTACTTATGGCATTACTATTCGAAATTAGTAATCTCAAAAAATTACCAGCCTCAAAAATAGGTTACTAGATACAAACAAAAGTTTAGTTTAGACATTATTTAACTATGTTGGGTGTCTAGACTAGGGTCAGTAACTTGCAATTTTTGTAAAGAATCATTTTAAAGTTATATTTACTAAATTAATACATACTTACGGAGCATAAGCATGGGTGCCCATACATATGGGCAGCCCCCCCCCCCTAGCTTATCAAGTTGATGATGTTTGGGGGAAAATTTAAAAATTCCAGGTCAAAAAGGAAGCTGAAGTAGGCAAAACGCCGTTTTTTTTTTTTTGCTCGTCAATGGTTTTTTTGTGGAAAATAGGGAAATTGGCCTCCTCCCCGCTCCCTTAGATGTTTGAGAGAGCCCGGAAGAAGGGAAACGATGTTTTTTTCTTTCTTGTTTTTACGGAAATATTGAAATTTCGTTGGCCTTTTGGCTTGTAGCCCCCCCTACAAATCATCATATGGGCGCCCATGTGCATAAGTCAGCATAAAATTGAGCTGTAAAGTATACTTACATTTCGAAAATTAAGACTAATTTTTTTTCTTATAACGATTTTAAATAAAGAGTAAAACTGTATAAAAAAACTGCTTTAAGTGCTTTAACTGTTGCTCTTGTGAGTGACTATGCACAGCCCCGGATTTACAATTTTTTAGAACCGGAGCAGAAACTAGAAAGTGGCGCCCCGCCTCTTCAACGTTTGACATAAATTGTCAAAAAAACTCATAATATATAATAAAGTATTTTACAAAACTCCTATTTTTCCCGTGGCGGCAATGGTAAAAATTGAGTTTTGTAAAGGATCAATATACAAGTTGATTTTTTATTTTAATATAAAAAATACTAAAATATATGTTTAAAACATTCCTTCTATAAGAAACAAAATGTACAAAAAGTGAATTTTGCTAAATTTTAATATCCAACTGTAGGTAAAGCTTGCTTATGGAAGGGACGAAAGTAGGTCAAATATGGACATAAAATAAAGGTAAATTTATTACCACTAAAATGTTTTTTATTTCAACCTTTTAGGATGAACTGTTTATGAAATATGTACAGTCTAATAAATCTGACTTTGCCGCTATCAAGGTAATTTTTTCTTTATTGTTATTACTGTTTAGTCACATCACTATCTCACTTTTAATGATCTTGATGCGGCAACGTTTGATTTGTTAAATAATATATTGGCATAAATGGCTGCAAACACAAAAATCACCGGAAATTAGAAAACAAAAATGGCTACCACACTCAAACAGTTCAAGATAATTTTTTTGAGGATTGTTCTCAATACCTCAAATAGGTACAATAGAAACAACTATGGAAGAAAATTAATTTTTTTTTTAAATGGTCTAGCAACCAATTTTTTTTAGACCATTTGATATAGACCGTCCCAGTATCATTTTGGCGCCCCCTGAAACTGACGCTCGGGGCAGGAGCCCCGGTTTGCCCCCCCTTAGATCCGGGCTGACTACACAATTAAAACGGTTATTTGATTAAAACGAAAAATTTCTTTGGCTTTTAATATTAATTTTCCTGATTAATAATCAAAATATGTATATTAAAACATAAATATTTACAATTAGGTTATCAAACATACACATTTATCTCGTCTGCATATATTTAGGGATAATTTAATTTTTGACAGATGGGTATTGCTATAACAAAAATGTGTAGATATATTATAATAGTTATTCAAAACAATTAAGTAATATTTAGCTTTTAAGCTAAATAGAGCTAATTGGGAGCATAAAGAAATTGTCTAAAATAACATAATTTTTCAAGATTTTGATGACTGAAATATCGAAAAAAAATCATTTCTTTATAAATAACTAATTAAATACGTAATTAAGCTTTAGGTGGAGCAATTGCTTCGCAAATTACTCCTTTGCAAAAGAGTAATTTGCAAAGAATTTAGCCATATAAAAAATAAAAGGATTTTTCAACTTCCGGCATCAACTTTTTTCCGGTATACAAATAGTATGAATCAAAGGTCGCATATATAGGCAGAAAAAGTAAATGGAATTAACAAGTTGTAAGTT
The DNA here is from genome assembly GCA_035578155.1 of Brachynemurus nebulosus. Lineage (NCBI taxonomy): Eukaryota > Metazoa > Arthropoda > Insecta > Neuroptera > Myrmeleontidae > Brachynemurus > Brachynemurus nebulosus. The sequence goes on along the minus strand of JAPWDM010000018.1, from coordinate 5,295,925 downwards.
AGCTTCGTATTGAACTGATTTCTTAAAAAACTTCACTTACACCTTCAATTAAAAAAATTACATATGAAAATTGTTTTAAAACCTCTGTACTAGTTTCTTCTACACACACATTCTAATTACTACCTAGAAACATAAACTATTACAATAAATACATAGCATATAATTTTCTGCATATCAACTCGCCTAACTTCATATTGTCTAGCATTGTCTAGCATTCACTTATGTAGCTACTATGTATGTAGTATGGGTGGGCATAGAGTCAGTTATAGTTAATATTTTTTGGAGCAGACAAAAACTATATCTAACATATTATACAGACACACATATTCCAGTTGGTAACTGCATTGTCGTATGTTATAATGTATTTAAACATGATGCAATTAATTAGCTGAGCACCAGGTTAGCCTGGTACCGACGTCCACGTTATCATTACCATGTTCAATTTATGTGTATGTATGTGTGTTTGTTGGTTGTGTGTAGTATTAGAAATCTAATAACAACTTGGTATTCGTTGTATATTCGTCAGTATGTTTGTCTATAGGTAGATATGTACGATGTTTTTACCCCACATGCAATTTCTTTTTCGACATAACATTGCACTTTTTCGACTACATATTTTAATGTACTAATACAGTTGGTTTGCATTGACGATATCATACCAAATAAGTCATATTCTCGGTATCTATATAAAAATACGTATGTCTGGATTTTTTTTTTTTTTTTTTGAAATATTTTGTTTAAGTATACTAGGTACTAATTTTTATTGATCACCGCCAGTGATAAGTTTTATACATTAGCACCGAGAAAAGTTTCTATAAAATCAAATCTTCTAAAATAATCAAGTTCTGTTCGATTGCTTATACAGCAAATTATCTGTCAGCCTTTATTAGTGATCAAAAAGACTGTAAAGCTGCTTTTTCATCGTCAAAAATTTTTACTATGAAGAATCGTTACATGGAAAAATAGTTATCTAGATATCATTATTATCATTATCACATTATTCAGGTTTCGAATTTTTTGTCAAAAAAGAACCTTTAGATCTTCAGTCTAACGCTCTCCCAACTGAGCTATTTCGGCTTGTTGCTTCACCTATTCTGCCTAACAGTGAACAATTTATTAAGGTAATTTGAATTAAATAAAAAATAGACTTGCCGAAACCCGGGATCGAACCAGGGACCTTTAGATCTTCAGTCTAACGCTCTCCCAACTGAGCTATTTCGGCTTCGTATATACTTTCTTTTTTAATAACAATTCAACAAAGATGTGTTTTATTTACAGAGCCTCAAAAAAGTAGTTAGTTTATTGTTGTTTGGAAATAATCAGATATTTTCTCTTCACTAAAAATCTTTGTTAGTGGGTATGATAACATAATCGATTCAAATTCTTGTTACTAAGGATTTTTAGGTACGGAATTTTTTGGAACTAAGGATTTTTAGTAAGTATTATACTCATTATACCTACTTAGTATGGATTACACTCATTGCAAAAAAAAAAAACTTTTGAAACTTCGATAGATTGTAGATCTTATTAGAGCTAGTTATAAAATATATTCCATTTCTACCCAAAAAGAATTTGCAGAGATAAAATTCGCCCTTGACAATTTATATTTGAAGTAAATATGCATCGCATATTTGTAAAATGATTCCTTAGTAACCTCTTCACACCACAACGTTAAATAGTAAATAGGACAAAAACACTAAGTGTTACATATTACTTACGGCTTCGGTATAACCGTACTATAAGATCTATGGCGTGCCTATGGCGTACCTACGTGGTACAGAAATCCGAATAACTTTTTTAACTCTAATTCGTATACCATGATAAATGGATCTTCAAGAGCCAATTACGTATATGTGTGGTTTGTTTACTACATTTCTTGTCGTTTTCAAGATATTGAGCAAAATGAAATAAAATTTAAATTTTTGTGAGTTGATTTCATTCCTGTAAATAGTTTTTAAACGCAAAATTATACCTACAGGAAAATTTTAAAATTATTTGAATTTTCAAGTTGCGAGAAAGGTTTCTCGTTATAGTTTTTTTCAGTTATTGTTACTGTTTATTTCTAATTGTCTAACAACATTTAAAATATTTGCTATAGCTTTATGTAAGTAGTTACTAAGTTAATATCATCACAATATATGTACAATATCGTAATGCCATATACCACCATATAATCAATTGTAGTCAACCAATGTCGAGTAACAAACACACAACCAAGTTAAATTACATCGTATCTATTAAATAAAGCCAATTGCTACCTATTCGGCCAAGAAACTATTTTTTCTTGAGTTTATCGTGTTCCGTATTAAAACGGAAAACGAATCACTTTGGTGGCTGCGCATCTCTTCTTCTATAAAGGTTCGATATAAAAATTTGAAGTTTAACACAGCCGTAATGTCTGAGGCTCACTTACAGATGTAAAATTAAATTTTAATTTACGTTTAGACGTTAATTTTTCTCGAACGTATGTGTAGGCTATTTTTCATCGAAGCACGAACTCAGTATTTCATTCGTTTACTTTTAAAAGGGAAGAAAGATAAACGTTTCAAAATCAGCGTTATCATCAAAAGGATCACCCGGAAAAATTTGAAGAATCATTATAATTTTAAAAATGAGGTGTAAAATTAGCCAAAAATTGTCAGGATTGAAAAATTTTAGTGCAAACAATTGTTATAAACGATAACAGTGATAATGTAGACTTACTAGTGATCGGAAAACGACATTTCATATTAAGGGGGTATGGTTATTAAACTTTTTTTTTGCATTTTTTTTTAAATTTTTTTCTGAATATACAACATGTCGAGCGTATTATGTCAAAATTTCAAGTAAATCCGAGCAAAACTAATGAAGATACAGGGTTTCAAGCGACCGGCCCTCATGCTCAATTTTTATACCTGCCTGGTAGCTGCGCGACGCGCTTACCTGGTAAGTATAAAAATTACTTTAATTTTATACTTACAAATCTTATACAAAACAAATACTTACTATAATTACCCGCGTAAGTATAAAAAATTATATTATTTTATTGATGCCTACCCGCGTCGAAATATTAAACCTGCATTAAACCTACATTACTGCTTTTAATTGAATTAAATAGGGTTAAAGTAGTTTCAGAATTACATGTAAAAAAAGCCTACATTAAGCCTACATGTTGTCGCAAAATGACAGATTCTCCACTTATAGTGTCAAAGTAGTATCTCTACTGACCCTACAATACTGCTCCTTGACCCTTAAAATCAGATGTTGTGAGGCTGAAAGGAGGTTCTTAATCGTATACATACAATACACTAATTCATATACGCATACGTACATACATACATCCATACACACATATATGTGTACATTCGTACGGGTATGGATGTATGCATGCACGCATGCGTACAGATATGGTTTTAAAATGAATACAAAAGTATTTTATTATTTTAAGTTTATTAATTTTAAGTATATACATTAAGTACAATTCAAATTAAAATCATTTAACCCATGTTTTACATATTTTAAACACCATTTAAATGGTAATAATTCCTTTTTAATATTATTTTTTAATAATAATAATTCTATGTATATTTGACAATTAATTTAACTATTTGATTCTTGTTATTCAAATATAAACAATTAAAATGTAATAGTTTTTCAGTTCTTTCACAATTATAATTTTTAGTTCATCTCAGTTTTTTCATATAAACACAAAATTTTAATTTTTCATCTCACCCCAGGACTTGTTCTGTTTGGAGCGTCACCACAACAAGCTAACAATTATTTTAAATGCACCTCAATTTTTAACAATTAAAATGTAACGTTTTTTTTTTTAATTTTTTCACAGTTTTCACTTCTAGTTCATCTCAGTTTCTTCATATAAACACAAAATTTTAATTTTTCACCTTATGAATTGTAGAGTTCATTTACCCGGTTCAAATTAAAATTTACACTTAACATTGATTCAGTTTTAATTATCAAATGATTTACGTAATACTTTGTGAGGTTGTTTACATTTAAATTGATACAAAATAAAGAAATGATTACTACACATATTTGACAATAAATTTGATACACTTTATTAAATTCGTTTCTTAAAATCTAGTTCGTCATTTCTTCAAATAGCTGAAACATATTCACGTGCCTTATCGGCCATTTCCGTCGTCTGTGTCGTAAAGTTTCGTTTATGTCTATTGTTCATCTTTGTCAATCATTCCGGTATATAATGTATATGCATACATATATACAGTGTCTTTTATAAAGTTCGCACAGTATGGGAAACTTTTTTACTAATAAAATTTTTTGAAAAATATTCTAGCAGGGTTAATTATTGCATCAGTTAAAATGAAAAAATAGCTAAACTTATCTTATCCCAGTTTGCAATTTGACAGGAAACCGGAAATTTCAAATCTGTGATATATAAACAATAACATTGTGTCCTTTGAAAATTTGGTATGATAAACGTATTACAGTCTGCAAAAATAAAGGTCAAAAATCTGCTTTTCCAAAATACGACTTTAAGTGGCCCTAAATACAAAAAAGTTCATGAATTCTAGCAAAATAAAAATTATGCCGTTCTTTGAGATCTGTTTATTCATTAAGTCACAACTGTCATTAATGAAATGAAATTTTCGTAACGAGGAGGTATCTTGACTACTTACTGAAAAGAAAATAAAACAATAACAATTGCTCATGCCTGTTAAAACTAAAAATGTTACAAAGCACGTCTTTTTGTGACCAAGTTAAATTTTTCTATTGAAAGACCAATGTCTACGGCAATATTTTGATGATAATTGTGATTTTATGAATATGCAGACTAGGCAATTTAAGTGTAGTAAACATATTCTGATAGCTAAATATTATAATATGCAAGAATAAAGCTCAAAAATCTGTTTTTTGAAAATACGGCTTTAAGTACCCCTAGATTCAAAAAATTTTATGAATTCTAGCAAAATACAAATCATACCGTTCTTTGAGATCTGTTTATTCATAAAATCACAATTGCCATCAATGAAATGAGATTTGCGTAACGAGTATTTTGACTACTAACTGCAAAGAAAATAAAGAAATAACAAATTATTCATGCTTGTTAAAATTCCAATATTACAGAGCGTGTCTTTTTGTGACCAAGTTAAATTTTTCTATTGAAAGACCGATGTCTGTAGCAATATTTTGATGATAATTGTGATTTTATGAATACGCAGATCTCAACGAATGGTATGAGTTTTATTTTGCTAGAATTCGTACAATTATTTTGAATTTAGGGTCAGTTAAATTCGTATTTTGGAAAAGCAGATTTTTGGGCTTTATTTTTGCAAACTGTGATATTTAGCTTTCGGAATATATTTACTATGCCTAATTTTGATACGATGCCAAAATTTCATCAGGAGGTAATCAATAACTTTCAAAGGATTATCATTTTTCATAATTCACAAATTTGAAATTTCCGGTTTCCTGTCAAATATTAAGCGGGCGGTAAGATGTGTTTAGCTAGTATCTCATTTAAACTGATGCACCAATTAAGCCCACTAGGATATTTTTCAAGGAATCAATAATAAAATTTTTTCCCATATTATGCGTACTTTATGAGAGACACTGTATATATGTATATTATTTTTCCCATATATTTTTTTAAACTAATAAAATGTTTTGAGACTACATCGAACCTGCTCAGACCTACTATTTAATTGTTTATAAAGTGTTAAATAGCATTAAGATAGGTTTATGGACGGTTAAGTAGCTTCAATGTAGGGTTATTATTTGTAAACATTGTGTCTGTAGGTTCATTAAGAGTCGATATAGGTTCATTTAGGGTGAATATAGGCTCATTTAGATGTTAGAAAGGTCAATGCAGTGTTAAAATCTTGACTCGGGTAGTTTTGGATCTTTGAGTATAAAAAACTTTAAATCCATTTTCCCGCAAACAACATTTTTGGAAGTTCGTGAACATCATAACTCAAAATCTACTTCACCAATTTTGTTGAAATTTTGTACACTGTTTCTACACATAAATCAACAGGTAATCAGGTCGAGTTTTTTTTTTCTATTTTTTTCCAGTTTATAATAACAAATTAACCGAAATTTTTAGCAAAAATTGCGTTTTTCACTTCAAAATGCTGCCAAAAATAAAAAAATACAAAAAAACTCTTCCTGACTCCCTAGGGAAACATATCGCCTTTTAAACGCATTTCGATTTTTTTGTCTCGGATGATCCGGTACCAAGTTATGATGTTCACCGCAAAACAACTTTTCCTCGAGGCGCCTCCGGAAATTCGCTGTCACGGACTTATTTATCGATATTTGTAATTGATAATTTTTTCAAAGATACTTCAGATGTTATACTATAACGTGTATATGAAATAAATAAGCCAACATTATTCATATCTCCAAAAAAAGATCGCAAAAATATGCCTTTATTCGCTTTTAAAACCTTACCCCCCCCCCCCTTAAACGACCTACTGTTATCCCAACTAACGGTGAAAATGATTCCAGACTACAGCAGTCGTATTTAAAATTAAAGAACTACTTTTAAAATTTCTCTAATGCTTGAAAAGGTGTCGATATTTATATGAATTACATGGCTTACCAAGTGTTCAAAAAACAACTTTTCATATTACACGACCTGATGTTATTCCAGCTAACAGTGAAAGTGATTTCAAGCTGCAAGTATTCTATTTAAGTTTAACGAACTGTTTTTGGACATCTCTCCAATGCTTGACGAAGTGTCAATGTTTATTTTACTTACGTGGTCGACCAAGAACGAAAAACCATATTTCATATTAAATATAAATCTAATTTAGAAAACTGATAATCGTCGTATGTTATCCCTACGTGTGACCGGTCCGTACAAAATTATCCAAAATTTTACCAGGCCGTGACTGAAAAAAGGTTGAGAAACGCTATTGCGAGAACATTTTGTTTCCGCAGGAAAATTCCTTAAAGAAAACAATAGCTCTCAATAGTGACACGAAATTGAAGCTCGAAATGTATACTATATAATACACGTATTTGATTGGATGTCATAATTTCAAACACCACGCAGACGAAGCCGCGAGTAAGGGCTGGTACTCTATAATTCACAGACACATTAAATCCTCGGAATGAATGGACAAAACATGGAACAAGTTTTTTTAAAATTGGGAGATAGAAGTTCATTTATACACGGAGAGAAAATTCCTATAAAAATTACTGTGCTCAGCACTACAATCGACGTGTAAAAGGCGAACATATTCAATTCTGTAAGGTAAAAATATAAAGATTATAATTAATCATAAAAAATTTAAAGGATGGAATGTTCTTTTCGTAATATTATTTCCGTAAAATTTGTAAAACAGCACAGTAAAAAGTTCCATTACCGACAAAAAAATAATTTTTAATTGTTTTTATTAAAAAAATTACCATGCTAACATGCTAATAATAGAAAGAAAAAAACAGAAAGAAGGTTGGTTGTGTTGGGAATGCTGTAATCAAATGTACCTCACTCAGCGAGTTACATGCGAACCATAGGTGTGGACTGTGGAAGAAACTTTGTCAGACAGTTCGCACCAAGCACCTTGATTTATCAGACTGTGTTACAAGCAGCTAGCACAGATAGTAGTCAGTTTCTTTTACACTCTCTTAGGACGATGTCATCGTTTAATTCATCTTTTTGTTATTTACCTATCTTTAGCATATGTATTAGAATATATTGTTGGCAATCATTTTTGTATACATGTTTTTACAGGTACAGTGCAACCAACATATGGTCGCGAGTCAGATGCGCAAATGAAAGAGTACGACAACAAGAATTAAACTATAATATATATGCATAAGAGTGTGATAAAAGTTGTGTTTGCACCACATTAAATTTTACCATGCTAGCACATATTTTTTATTTTGGTCGTCGATCGCGCACGGATTATAGGGGAGCATGGTAATTTTTCTGAAATTTTCTCTACAAAAATTATAGGATTTTTCTCTCCGTGTAGGCTGCCGTTGTCACTTTTTTCAACTAATCAACTATGTTTCTTATATTTAGCATGCAAATGATATTGAAGTCGATACATACATTACTTACATATATGTATGTACTGACAAACATGTATGTACGTTTTTCAATGCATCTAATATAAATAATATTGAAAACCACGATCTGGTCTAGCAAATTGTACATGTACGTCTTTAAAACATGTGTAGTTAAAAAGCTTCCACTATCTAAACGTCTTCTAACTCTAAACAACCTAACAACTGCATACGATACATATGTGTAATGTAATATAAGTTAATGCTGTAATGTTATAATGCTGTAACGCTCTCTGTTTGAATGATCTATCAGCCAATTCTTACCCAAAAGCATAATGTACTGTTCGCGCAAAGAATGATAACCATATTTTAACCAGTGTACTCTCCTATTGCCGGAAAGGGTGGTGTTGGAATAATGTCGATTACGCGGTCATGTAGTAATTTTAAATAAGAAAAGAAATATTAAGAGAGAAACTCTGGGTTATTTTTTACAAATACAATGTCATTATTGTAATAAATAAGCTGACAACGTAATTGTCAGACGTTTTCGTCTTTATCTTTTGAAACCTTCTGTGGAGGGGTAATCAGGGGCATTAATTGATAAGAGAGTGATATATGATATATGTATAAACATCTAGGAATAATAAACAAATAAAATTATATTTTACGATTTTAGGGAAGGGGGCATATTTAAGAACAGTTATAAACTGAAATATTTATAAATTGTATTTTACCAAATTTCTCGGAATGTAGGCCCCGGTTCATCCCAGGTGAAAAATTTTACATTTCAAATTACGTCAACCCACTGTAATGTCATTTAAAAAAAATCAGTTGTGGATTAAAAGTATACTACAATTCCTACCTTTCAAAAAGGTAGACCTAAGAGTCTGAGAAAAAACAGAAACACACTAAAATTACAAGGAAATATCAAAAATAACTGATGACAAGCTTTAAATAAAAAAATTTAATGACAGTTAATATTACAGTGCTATCGTTGTTAAAAATTTTAAAAAAAGTCAGTGAAATTTAGACAAAATTAAATAATTTACATAATTATCAACTGTAAATTTTCACAAAATAATTTAACCTGCAAATTTATTTTTCTAAATTAAATTTACTTTAGTGATGACATTTTCGCTGTATTAGTATGCATAATGTTATGCATTATTTAGGTACATAACATGGATAACTCTTTGGAATTTTTGAATTCCAAATGACACTCTTACGTCATCTCGTTTCGTAACTGTTTGTGAAACAAACTATTATTTAAACTGTGATTTTAGTAAAAAATTTTTCATAAAATATATCATAATTATGAAAAAATATTTTCATAAAAAATGTATACTTACTAGACTTTAGACAAAACAATACTTCTTTTTTTTTTTTAATTTCAAATGTTATCGAGTGCCTGTGAAACATTATTAATGTACTAGCCGTATATACACCCGATGGATTTACCATCGGCAACATTTCAGGATGTTAGTTAGTGTTAAAGATTTATTAAGTAAGATATTATTTATTTTACATTTACATACAAATTTTCATACCTTATTGAATCCACATAGGGGACGAATTTTCAAAAATCCTTTCTTAGTGCTCACTTACGGAACCTGCGGAACTCCTGTGCAAAATTCCGTTCTTCTAAATCCAACGGTTTAGGCTGTGCGTTGTCTGTCAGTCAGTCAGTCAGTGTTAGAAATTTATTAAGTAGATGGCGGACTTTTGTTTATTTTTTTGATTTGATAATTTTTTGATTTCATAATTTTTCAAACACTATGTGAATTTTAATTAAAATAATACTTAACAGAGTCGGGGTGTACAATATTTTAAAATGGGGGACTATAAACTTTTTTACTTTGGTCATAAACGAAAAAAATATTTTTAATTTTGTTTTTTAATAAATATGTTATAATTTACATCATTCTCTCTCACCTTCCTATTACAATACTGTAACTATATTTCCAGGCGTTTAATCTTGCAAACTCGGTTATCGCGAACTATACTTATATGCACACATGAAGAAGGAGCTTGAATATTGTACTTACATGTCAAAATCTAACTGTATACAAAGTATTTTGTGTTTTGTGATATCATTCAGTGATACCACCCAAACAAATTCTGTCTAATTAGATTCATTAGTGTTTTAAATTACATTACAAACATGTATGTTGGTAGAATTGAATAGAAATACAAATGAATGCATGTAGGATCATACATTGGAAGTAATTAATAGTAATTCGAATTTGTATAAATTAACAATCGCTTGTAAGATAGATTTTTTTTTTTATGCGAGTATCATTAAAGGTGAGTAATAAACCAGTTTGAATTCAGGAAATGTACTGTTTTACTCCTTAAATTAGTGTGTACATATGAATTTTATAGAGTTTTACATTGAAAGTTTTAAGAGCTTAGTTAATCTGGAAAAATAGTAATGAAAATATTTTTCATATTGGTAGTAAACTTCTCTTTAAATGATCGTAGTAGAGAAATGTTACGACACGAGAAGAATCTAATTACTATGAATGTCGTTTTAAAGAAAGTGTAGAAAAATCCATAAAGAATTAGAACAACTAATTCACAAAAATATAGAATAAAATAAAAGAAGTATCATCTGGTAAAGCTCTAAAAGTGTAATTATATAATAATCTTTTTACCCACGACGGAATTGAGCAGATATATTTCGCACCATGAGATTAAGACTGCACTATCTGCAAACTGATTACTATCGAGATATTAATACTTAAAGATTTTAAAAACTTAAAACATCTACCAAAATTACACTTCTTAATGAATTTCTTTCAATTCTGGAATATCGTGAAATGAAAGTAAGCTACACAATATTGTTTAGTCAAATTTTATATTAAAAAACATAGTTATGTCTTTGCACACTTAATGCTTTTTTATTTTAAAAACTTAGTTCATCAAAATGAAAAAAGTAATGTGTAGAGGAACTATCTGCCAGTTAATACATTATTTGTGATATCTACTGGTATGATTTCTTTTTAGAATTAATATTTTTTTCAGCTTGATCTGGAATAAAATTTAAAAAAACTCAGGTAAATAGCGTTTCAGGATGAATTTGTTTAGCAAAAAATAAAAATAAAATAATATATTCTTAAGGCGGTCAACCGTCCCGAATTCTGCGGGACAGTCCCGGCAAAGTAGCTGCTGTCCCACATTGTAATTTTTGTTAAAATAGTCCCGGAATGAGTCTAATTCGTCCCAGGAGTCCCGCATTCAGTTTGAATGCACAAAATGTTTGAATGTTCTTTCCCACAGAAAATTTGATTAATAAGTAAAAGTCCCAAGGCCGGACTTATCGATTTTGATGAAATTAGAATATATTGTAGAACGGTGTTTCTTAACCTTTCTTCAGTCATGGCTTGATAAAATCTCGGATAGTTATGTGCGAACCAGTCACATTTATAATCACATATGACAGTTATCAGTTTTTTTTTAAATTACACATTTACACAATATGACATGTGTTTTTCCGATCACTTCACTTACCATCTAATTCAGATACATATCGATACTTTCTTAAGCATTAGAGAAATATCTAAAGGCCTTTCTTCTATCTTAAATAGTATTATTGTAACCCGGAATCATTTCCCCCATTAGTTGGAATAATATTTGGTCATGTAATATGAAATTTCGTTTTGCAGCCACTTCGTATATCATCTAATTCAGATACAATTGACACTTTCTTAAACATTAGAGAAATATTGGAGTCATTCTTTAATTTTGAATAGAATTCTTGTAACCTGGAATCATTTCCATCATCAGTTTTGATAAGATTAGTCGTGTAATATGAAATGTCGTTTTCCGACCACTTCGTCTACAATATAACTCAGATAAATATCAATACTTTTTTTGAAAATAAACTTTTCAGAATATTTCAAAATATTACATGAATAAAAAATGAGTTCCAAGATTGTTACATTGTCCCGCATTGGCTAGTGATAAAGTTGGCCGCCTTATACATTCTTAAAATTATAAAAACTAAGTATCTCTAAAGACAAAAAAAAATAAAAAACATTTTTACAAAGCAAAATTAACGATGTTTTTAGAAACAAAATAGATTTAATTTTTTAGAAACAAATTCTTCTTATTTATTTTCTGTTTTTAAATTGTTATAAAATTGATGATGTCCAGAACAACTTCATTGTTATTCATATTTTTAAACATAAAGATTCGTCAAATACGTAAAGTGAGCATAAATAAACTATTTTTCACTAATAAAATCAAAATAGACAAACTTGCAATTTATTATGTAACTACATACTTGTTTTTATTTCTGTTGTTTGGTATTTGTGAAACCATAACATAATATTATTTTCAATCATTCCCACGAAATAATTCGATATAAAAAAGCATTATTTATAGATAGTGCTTTATCATTTTCTAATACTTACCAATATACTTGATACATTACAGAACTAAATGCAGATAGTGCTATTTATGCATCAAATATTAACTCATAATACATATTTTAAAAAGGCCTTATCTTACATATCTTTTTTATTTTTCACGATAAATGAATAAATTTAATATCAGATTGTAGTTCTCAAAAAACTGAATCCGAAGGTACCAATAACTTAAAATCTAAAATTTTTGTAGATAGTGCAGTCTTAATCTCATGGTGCGATTTGTCTGTGTATCGCGGATTTATTTCCAAAACGGCTTAACGAAATCTAATGCGGGTCGTTTCCAGGACATTCATAGGTTTAAAAAAAAAGTAAAATTGGTAAAATTTAGACTTTGAACCAAATGTTTTGAAAGGTGGTAATAGCCAGATTTAATAAAAATCGATCAAGCGCAAACGTACATGTGTGACTGGTGTTCCGTATAACAAGTAGTTTTTGTTTTTTTTTCAAAAAAATGAAATTTTAGATTTTAAGAACCTAAGGCAAAAATCCTCTAAAAAGTTTTAATAATTCGCGACTTCAGGAATTATATAATAAAATTTTTATTATAATTTTGAATATGCTAAATTTCATTCGTCACATTGTGTCCGACAAGTCTTGCCGTGTAGTTTGTAGTGTAATGTCACAAACTATACTGAAAATTTGCGAATGAAAATTCTAAATTATACTGAAATTTTTTGCAATATGAAATTCCAAGAATTTTTATTTGAAACTTTTTTTAGATACTGATTCTTTAACTTTACCAACTGCAGAGTATTTTACGGCCTTCCCACTCAGTGTTGCCTTATTTACACACTACACGAATCTACAAGAGCCTACGAATAAAGAGTAAATATTTTACTATATTTTTAGAAATTAGGAAAATTAAAAATTGAAAAATTTAGACTTTTCAGAAACAAGCCAGATGTGTATATACCGGATGAAATTTTTTCATTGGTTTTTTAATTGGTTAACGGAGTTAGAGAGTTTAGTTTGCTAAAAACTGATGCAATGTATCATGATATAAATTTTCAAGAACGGTTTCCATAGCCCTATTGCATACGTATCTATATCATACGACGTCTATACGAAGAATAACAGCAAAACCAGCATTAAAAAGTATCTTATTGTTAGAAAACTCGAAAACTGGATATTCACTGTACTAAAAGAATTGTCATTTTCGAAAAATTGTTTTATACTATTGTTTTTGAAAGTGGTTCAAGTTAAAGATTAATTTTCTCATTTAAAATTTAATAGAATGGAAAATAATGGGAATTAGTCATTTGAGATAAATTGCAATAAAATGAAATTGCAAATATTTTAATAATTTATTACACATTTAACACTTTAATTCTAATTGCAACACGTAACTTATTTACAATATAGGGTGGGATTGCCTAATGTCGGCCGGTGCCCTAAGGTCGGCCACTTGTTGCTTTTTTTTTAAAATAAGGCCTTAAGAAATAAAAAATGCTTGGAAATCACATGGAAACAAAAGGTTCACCTATTCTAGATGTACGATTTCTAAAATGAATATTTTTTGTCAAGTAGTTAGTGTTTTATTATACTTAATCGATTGATAAATGGCAATTTGTGTTGAAAATGAATCGGCCGTTCTATAATTTGTAAGTTTAGTCAGTGCGGGAAATAAGCAATTATTCTTAAAGTTTTTAACAGTAACGATTAAATTTATGAAACTGATGACATTATACACCTCCAAAGAAGTTAGAAATTGTTTAAAACGTTTATCGTTTGAAATTTAAAAAATAAACGGGTGGCCGACATTAGGGATAAAATTTGTGAAGAAATCCTAAGGTCGGCCAGGCCGTCAACAAACTATTTTTTATGTACATATTATTATTATTAACACACTAGTTGTAGGTAGTGGTCATAATAAGTGCTTCTGAAGTTACGCTATTCTAAAATCGAAATGTTTTTTATTATTTGTATTTAAACGATACTTTTCGTAATCGTAAATTTTGATCGTAAATATTTCATAAACGGTGCGTCGTAGTGACAAAATAACGAAATTTTTGAAGGCTTAAGCGAAGCAAGTTATGGGTATTCCAAACGTATTGCGACTATTAAAACCTACTTTTCGTTATCGAAAATTATCGATATCGAATTACTTATCAAAAATTGGTTATAACTGGTTAATTTAGGCCCAATTAGTCCGATTGAGTTGGTAAGCAGTAACATATTTTAAAAAAAATTACATTTCGTTACTTTTCGAAAACATAAACTTTTGATCGTAAATATCTCGTAAACGGTGCGTCGTAGCGAAAAAATAACGAAATTTTTGAAGGCTTAAGCGAAGCAAGTTATGGGTATTCCAAACGTATTGCAAATATTAAAACCTACTTTTCGTTATCGAAAATTATCGATATCGAATTACTTATCATAAAGTGATTATAACTGATTAAATCAGGCTCTGTTAGTCCCAATATTGACATAACAAAAAATTTATTTGTCAACTTGACCTTAATTTCCTCTTTTAACAATCGAAATTGCTTTAATTTAGATAATAGCAGTTTTATGCATATTTATGTCTTAAGCAAAAGTAACCGTAATAATGTAATTAAATTACATCTTTTGTAATTTAGAAACTACAAATTACGATAATTATTGAACGTTAATATTATTTTTGCCAAAAATTATCAGTTTATTTAATATTAATATGTCATGTTGTTATTGATTAAAAAATATTTAAAAATGTTCTTTTATAATTCTATTTTAGTTTAAATTTAAATTAATAAAATATTTTAATGCTAAAGAGTTTTCTTTAAACGTTTTCCTTACTCTTGTAATCAACTACAATCAGGTAATTCATTTCTATTATGAAAAATCCGGGTGGCCGACCTTAGGAACATTTTTGGCCGACTTTAGGGCACAGGTGGCCGACTTAAGGGAAATACATTTTTAAAGATAAAAATTAAAATATTGTAATTGTTTATTAATTTAGAAATTTAATTTCTATTTAGTTAGAAAGGCGATACTTAAAAGTACTTAAAGAGATGACAAAAATACGCGTAAATTCAAAATTCAGAATTCTGCATATCATTAATTGTTTAAGTGGCCGACTTTTAGCACTCTCACCCTATATATTGTGATAAATTATTAATTTTATATTATTAATACAAATGTAATCTCTATTTGCTACACTTATTTTTTATATGTTTGCAAGAAGTCAGGTACGTTTAAATTAATTTATTAAATAAAAATATGTTAAAATCAGTGAAATAAAATTAAAAACTGACATCCTCTTTTAAGATCTAAATCGATATAGAACTTAGAATACGTTTTATTTCGACACTTTTGGTTAGATCCGATAGTGTTCCAAAGATTTCTTTTAAAAAATTGACTAAATTGAATATATAATGAGAAATGACAACATAGTATCAATGTAAGTGTCAATTACAATTTTAAATCGGCAACATTCTAACCAGTTTCGACCAATTGGTGGTCATCTTCAGAGGAAAAAGTTAGAGGACAAATAATGTCATGGGTAAAACCATGTAAAAAACTTTAGTACTGTCTAATGTAGCATAAAAATGAACTAGAAACGAACGAAAAACGAAAAACGGAAGCTCCTCCAGGATGAGGTAAGGAAGTAGTCAAAATGCTAAAATGTTAGGATCTTGCTGATTTAAAATATTGTAATTGATACTTACTGGATGTTGTAAGATGCCGTTCCCCATTATATTTTTAACTTACTATTACCTGTAGTTGGAAAACTTTACACATAAAAAATTAAAATTCAACAATCCAACTGCTTTCTGATGATGGATGCCTCAGCATCCGAATCTAGTCAAATTAAACTTTGACTTTTCTATTTTGGTTTCTTCTATGTGCTGATATAATTTATATTGTTTATTGTTGCGGGTTTGTCGTTTACCTATTTAAAATTTTCTTGTTTTTCTAAAACTTTACACACAAAATCTACTAATTTGACACAAATACATATCAAGTATATAATATGTATCTAAAAAAAAAACTTTTTGATCTTGTGAATTTTAACAAATAATTGTAAATCTATGCTCATACATCTATCCAATATATTTTTATATATTATTTATTATATTTTATTTTAATAATGTTATTATTTGTATTGTTTTACATTACTTAATAATTATGCTGCTTAGGTCACGAATTTTGTGCCATGTTACATAATACTTATCTATACCTAAAGTATAGCAAATGTCAAAATGTATGTGAATTTTATATTTTAATTTCTAAAATAACGCGAACGCACATTGTCCGTCTGTCTGTATTTAATAAAGTCAATAAAACAGACTCGTATAAAACTGAGAAGTTCTTCTAAATTGTATTACTCGTTCGTTTTTCCAGATTAATGAGAGTACCTGACTCTGAAGTAATAAAAAAATTTAAATTTTAAATTACTGCTAATAAATGTGGCTATAAAATTTTTTAAAAGACCAAATCTGAAATCTAAAAAAATGGGCTTTAGCAATGTCTTAAGACTTTAGACAAAATAGCTTTTTAAAAATTATATATTTTTCATTTTTTTACATTGGTAAATTAAACTGAAATCAATTCTTAAGTACGCGTTTATTAAAAAAATAAAAGAAAAATAGAAAAACCAAAATGTGTTTTAACAGATTTAACGGCTGTAAACCTCAAGTAAACTATAAAATGTTTCAAAATATGGGACCATTTTCCCCAACACCCTAAAGGTATAACACTGTATTCGTGTCTAAATATTTTGCATTAATTCGGCAAATTCAGGTGGATTATGTCAAGTATACAATATAATTAATTAATCAATATTATCAGGGCAGGACGGATATGTGAACATGTTGTATAATCATGTGACCTTACGGCCACGATGCAACTCTTTTAATAAAAATTGCCAAGTTATCAGAAAAAATGCAGAAGGAACATCAATTGGTAGATATCAATACTTTGATTCTTTTCAAATTATCTTCTATATTTGTCTAATTACTAAATAATTCGCTTTTTTAAAAGAAGCATCTCATGTTTTATTAGGTAAGTAATTAAATAAAAATTAAGTAGCTTGTAACATCCGAACAAATTTCGTGTATTTCTATCAAGAAAGTACCGACAGAATAACGTTACTCAACTATTTTTTTTTTCACGTCATCACATACATTACAATTTATCATTTTTTTCCACATCAAAAAAAAAAATGACTGTAGGTCCATTGAGAATGATACACAATAAAAAAAAAGAAAATAGAAACAAACAAATGAATTACAAATTTATTATTGTAATTATATACTAAGTATAATGGGTCCCTGCCCTCTTACAATATATTATAAATAAATACAAACTGTGTGTTGTACCTATAATTAATTCAGTACAATTAGATTTTTGTTTGTTAATGTCTTAATTAGGTAACAACATAATGTACAAT
This sequence comes from Brachynemurus nebulosus, assembly GCA_035578155.1. NCBI lineage: Eukaryota > Metazoa > Arthropoda > Insecta > Neuroptera > Myrmeleontidae > Brachynemurus > Brachynemurus nebulosus. The sequence continues at coordinate 5,278,147 of JAPWDM010000018.1, read as the reverse complement.
GTACAAAGTGAGTCAAATTCACAGGCAAGGTTTAAAGTAAGCAATAATGAAAATAATAAGTTGAGTGAAATTGGAACTTATGGATACACTCTCAATAGATGAATGAATGAATGAATGAATGTATCTGTAACTTGCTCTTTCCTGAAACAAAGCATTTTCACACTAATTGGCCCGTTTCACACTATAGTTTCACCAATGCGCACTAATTTAAAAACACCATTAACTTTTTTTCAATACATATCTTGTTCTGGATTTAGATTCAATATAGATAATCACAAGGTAAATATACTGGATTATAACAATCATATAATTTAACCCCCGTTATTCACTAATGGTCATCATTATTTTTTATACTCTACAGAATTGTTAAGAATGTAGAGGGACGGGATTAGGAGTTGAACGTTGAACTTTCAGATGTTTTCTTAGTCTACAATCAGTCCTGACTTACTAGTCCAGCGGCACAATCATAATTTTATTGTCTTAATGATGCTAACGTTTACCCATCAGTGACTGGCGACTTGGTTGGTACGCAACGCATATACGAACTTTTAAGCAACATTCTCTTCCCTATCTGCTTTCACTTTGTTAAAATCATTTATATCGTCCTTTATATATTCTAAGTATTGTTAAAGTTACCTTAGAGAATTTAACAGCTAGTTAATTTTAAATGATTCCTTTTTTTAGCTGTATAAATGACCACAGTTGTTAAAAATGCAGCTTAATAAAAGAAAAAAATTAAATGAGAATAATCGCCGTCAAATTTGTAGCACATCGTATTATATTACAATAAAACTTATGTCTGATAAATCTACACATTAAATAATATAGATTTTCGTTGATATACTGTTTGTTAAAAGATGTATTATCTATATATAAATACGTACAAATACACATACATTTAGATAATACACCGAACTGAATTTTAACAAACGAAATAAAGTCATTATAATTACATTATATTAACAATAAATAGAAAATAATTTTTTGTTTTGTAAGTGATTTTGTAATTAACCAAATAAATATATTTTATTATTTTAACAATAATAAGTTGACCGGTTTTTTTTTTTTGTTTTCAAGAATTGTAGAATAAAATCTTGTTTTTGTTTTACTGACAATAAAACAATACAATACTGCAGACGCAGCATCCTGCAGAACGTAACGAATTTCCAGAGGCGGCGAAAGACTATACTGGAAAGTGTTCAAGATGACTTTTGCGGGGCCTCATTCTACGATTTTTCAAAAATTTCTTCTTATATTTTTCAATGTTTTTTTTTATTTTTTTTAAATTCATTTTTAAACCTTTTGTCCACTTTTATTAAATTCTACTAGCTCTCTTGCAGGTGCGAGGCAAAGGGCGTGAAGCTAAGTGCGATCGCAGACTTTGCGCACCCTTTGTGCTGCCTCTACCAATTTTCTAGGACTTACAAAGTTAAAAAAATAAAAATTTTAATACATGCTACAAGACTTATTATTTTTAAATGCAAAAATAAATGAAAATTTCATGAAAATTTAAACTATTTTAAAATACGTTTATTAACAATAAGGAAATTTTTTTAAAAATTTTTCTGGAACTAAGTACGGCTGCTAGAGTGCCCGCCATTTGGGAACTTGTGGAATAACACGCGAGTAATCCTAACAACGAATTGGTAGCTGATCACCAATAAAAGTTTTAAAATTTTGATTGGCTGCAAGTAATATAAGGAAAACAAAAATAACGATTCAGATAGATTCATCTTTATCTAGCTGATTAATTTCAAAAGTCGGATTGACGTATTTAAATAAAAAAAAAAATTAAAAATGAAATACCTACAGAAGCTGTTTCAAGTTTTTAAAACTAATTCTTGAAATAAATAGTATATTGTGCAATAAGTGCGGGAAATTGTCGATTGCCCACGAAAGCGAAGTTGAGCGCACGAACATAGTGAGTGCGCTCATTCGCTTGAGTGGGGCAATCGACAATCCCGCACGAGTTGCACATACTATTTTTTATTACGAATTTCACATACTTTTTTCTATTATTATCACAATTTTTGACATTTTTATTACTTTTTAAAATAATATTTTTTAAGTGTTCGTCTTTTTTTCTGAATTAATTATTTATCGTTTAAATTACTTTTTTGGTGGTTTCTATAGAAATAATTATGAAATATTTATTAAATGAAAAATTAAGAGGCGGCTTTGCGTGTTTTGATTAAATTTTGCGTGTTTTATTGTCAATTTGCGTGTGGAAAGTAACTTTCCACACGCAAAAAAGTATGCGGGAAGAGTACAGTGGGCAAACAGCTATTTTGCGTACAGAAATGTGTGCGCCAAGTTAGTACTTCTCCCGCATGAGTAATAAAAAATTAATTACAGTAGCCACTATGAAACTGTGCACTACCAAAGTGTTACAACCAATATTACTTTCACCACTCTGGCGTGACAAACACAATCAAACGCTGCATGTAAGTACACGGAGAATGTTTGGTTTTTTTTGTTATTGTCGTAGTACAGGTACATAGCAGTAAACTAGTTACTAGAGTTTACATATTTTTTTTATCTCACTATGAAACTGTTATTTTAGTCTCGTGCTGTAACACTTTTATAGTGCCGACTGTAATAAAAATAATGATGACCTTTTACATTTTTTTAAATTTTATATTGATTACTCGTATAAAAACTTGAAAAACAATATTTAACTATTCATTTAATTTTTTTTTTTTTTTTTAGTGTAAAACTGACTTGTAAAATTTTAACCTTTTATTTCTCCTACCGTTAACTCGTAAGCATTTGTTAAAATATGTTAAAATGAATGTTCTCAAATTTTTAAGTCAAAATTTAGTAGTAGGGACAATGGAGGGACCCATTGTTATTGTCCACAAAATGGAGATCCCAATAGCCAAAACTTCCTTATCTTATTAAATCGATATCTTATTGTTAAGTCTATATACAGGAGCTATATCTATTTGTTTCAATGTACAAGTAGCTAATATGGATTATCAAAGTATAGATAAGAAATATATTTTTTGTCATTGATTGATGTTCAGTAAGTGTTAATAATAATAAATATTTAAAATTTCTGTCAAATGCTAAATAATTCTATGCATTATCATTTCATATCGCGCGTACTCTGTCTCAACCTCGTATCTGAAAACTCCCAATTTTTAGACACAAAAAAAGCATATTTTAAATCCGTGTTTTCATCACTATGAGCTTAAGGTTTATGCTAATTACACCCTTTGATGTTGGCTACCAATATATATAAATATATATGTAAATACAGTATTTAATATGTTTTTTGTGTGTCCTAAAACATGTAGCTTTTGATATACGAGGTAGAGACAGCCAACGCGCGATATGTCCAATTTTAATGATGAAACATAAAAAAACTTGATAACTATTTAGAGATTTTATTTTGAAAATCGCCATTTTTCAACAAATATTCAAATTAGTGAAAACGCGCCATTTCTTGAATATGACGTAACATTTTGTAGCTAGATATGTCGATTTTAATAATTTTCATCGGTGAGATAAATTGTGTTTTCTTTTGAATATTTTTTTCTATTAGCTTATATATATAGTAATAATAATCGGCCAGAATTCTAATAAATACTTGCTTTTACTTTGACATTTTATGAATGTAATCAAAGTTTTGAGGTTATAAATATTGACGTTTAGTTGCTTCAAACTGTGACGTCACTATAGTGGGGTGTTTTCCCCGCCTTTTTCTCATTGAAAATTCTAAGGCTATTTTTTTTTTTGATGATTTTTTACAGAATGTGTCGAAAATAAAAAAATTACTTAACTGATATGGAAAAACAATGCTTTTAGAATATTTTTGTAACTTTAGTCAAGTACCCTATTATTTGATTCTAAAATTAAATATTTTTCCATTTCATTCCAGTATTAGCGCATTCAAAGGTATTAACTAAAATAATACAAACTAAGATAATACTTTTTCGACACTTATAGGTTTTTTACAAGTATTAAAAAAAAAAAAAAAAAAAAAACATACAGGTGTTTAGAAAATATTTTTTTATTGATAATTTGTAACGTCCGATTTAATTTTGCACTTTTGTTGGAGAAATTATGCCAGCAAGGAATCTTTTTACAAGAAATTTCAATTATTAACGGATATCATGTTACCTACGACTTTACCTCGTAAACAGGAACTGAAAGGTGTCTTAACTTTTTGACCATCTCTTCCAGATGGTCAAACAATCCTTAGCCGAAAATAAAACTATTCAAGAAAAGTCTCGAGAAAAGTAGTATGCCACTTTAAAAATTTAGAAAAAGTAGATAACTGGAAACCACGGTTAATCCGAAAGGCAAACAACGAGTACCGCTGGAGGCCAATTAGGCCATTTCATACTGACACCGGACCACGCAAGAGTGGTGTAGGAGAATTTTCTCAAAAATGGAAAGGTCTCTTTCAAGAAATCTAAATTATAGGTACACACAAATGATTCAACATGTGTAAACATACATATTTTTAATAAAAGTAATAAATAACAGCAAACACACTGATAATGATAATAAAATATTATACACGCAAACAATTAAATATTTAAAATTACATGTACGCATTTCGATACAATTATAAAAAAATAAAAAATAAAGAAATAAGACAATATAAAATTATATTTTTAAGTGTTAGGTATTTTATTCTTCTATAAATGTTTATAAACCAACACAGAGAGAGTGTGTTTATTGTAAGTCAATACCAACTTGTGGTAACGTTGCCCATATATGTGATCACTGATCGCGAGCGGCTTTAATTATTATATAATCATTCTAATTATTATAAAATAATTTATTAAGCTTTAAATAAATAATTATTAAAATAGAATGAAAATTAATGCAAAATTATTAAAAAAATCTGGCTTTATGGAGCCGATAGTTAACGCTGAAAACATTTTTGAACTTATATTTAAGTATTTCCAAATTTTATTTTTTGTATTTATTCATAGCCTTCCCTCTCGTGCAAAGTTATGAAATTTTTTCTAAGAATATTTTATATATTTTACAACTAAAACATGATTTAACTTTGAATTTTTAATAAAAAAACTGGTGAAGAATTCAGCAGGTTTCTTAAATTTTCCGTATTTCAAAATAAACAGTTAACGCTTCAATAATTTAAAAAATTTACACGGAATATAGATGTTAACCTAGCGATCAATCTTAGCCACATTTTAATGTGATCTCCCAAATGGTTATGTTCATCCTGTACAAATATAATCGTCATTAAAAGTTTATGGTCTTCTAAATAAAATACATTTTTGCAAATTTGATTACAGAAGTTTTCAACTATGAAGATTTTAATTAAAATATTTTGAACTTGGTACTATTTCCGGTTATACCGGAAGTTGACACCAAATTTGTTATTTGAAGTGTTTTTGACAGCAAATTTGAATTCGCTGGAAATTGTTACTAATATTCTATGTGACGGTGACATTTCAGCTTTTTGGCTTGATACAGAATGGCCACATAAAGCATTTTTTTAAATATTTTTTGTTTATTGTGCAAATCTTTATTAACTTCCCATGGGAAGTTATTGTGATGGGTCCGATTTTACGAATTGCTAATTTTGACATATCTCCACGTTTCAAGGTCACTAGAATCCGAATCCATCGTTTTTAGCGTGATGTCTGTGTGTGCGTTCGTTAGTTCGTTCGTTCGTGATTTTTTTTTAGTCTCGCATATCTCGAGAACAAATGATGATATCAACTCCGGATTAATTTCATTAGATGCGTAATCAAAAAAATGAAGACCGAATAAAGTTTTCAGCAAATTCGGATTAGCGATTTGTTTTTTGTGGTAAAAAAACAGAATTAACTTTATTAAGATAACATAGATTATATGGATTTTTTACCATAACATTATTATCTAATAGCCTAAGAACCTTCCTTGATGTTAAAAACGCCAGTATATTATTATATTATAAAATTTAAAAAAACAAAAAACAAAAACAAAAAACAAAAAAAAAAAACAAACAAAAAAAAAAAAAACGAAATAAGAAACTGTTTTTGAAATATATTTTGTCTCGCATATCTTGAGAACAAATGATGTTATCATTTGTTTGATAAGGGTGGAGCCCCCACCCTTAGGTACAGAAGGCGAAGCCCCCGGTATGGTACAAGGGGCAAAGCCTCTATCGGGGGCCCAGGGGAGAAGTTGCCCGAAATGGAAAAAGAATTATTTATGTACAGTAGTCTCTAGTCTTTAAGGACACCCAATGGGAAGTTGACAGTGTGAGTAGACCAGTCCTACAGATATTTTTTTTTTCAAATGAATCACCTACATTTTTTCTCATAATTATATAGAAAAATGTAAAGTCTATCTATTACTATAAGATATTCTTATACCTAAAACTGATATTTTGGAAGTTACATAAAATTTATATAATAAAATGATCAGTTAGGTTTTTCATCGGCACGACTGGACCACCACGGGACAGATTTCAGTGAAACTTGATAAATTTATTCCTTAGACGCTTTACCATCTTAGCATCGACAACATCTCCAGTCAAAATTATCACAATATTCTTTACGTGGGTTGATATATTCAAGACAAAAGTTGATATATAAAAAATAAGAAAAGTCCGCCAGGGTTCTCGGATCCTGAAAAGATCTAAAATTGAATTAATTTTAAAACCATCAATATGGAAATCTATGGAAAGATCTCAGAGTGTGAAAATTAGATATATTAATTGTTACTTCCCAGTCGTTTGGCGAGCGGAGCGAAGCATTACATGGAATTAATCTTTTATAGAATTTTGAACTGTTAGGCGAGCGAAGCGAAACACTTTAAAAAACTAAATTTGAAATTAAATTTCAAATTTGAAACTAAATTTGTCCGATTTGTTTTGGAATAACTAATTTTAAGTAGTTTTACTCACAGTTAAGATAATTTTACACGAATGAAACTGGAGGGCATAGTTATCAAAAATAAAGTTAAAGAATACATGTTTCAACACTTTTTGAAAATTAATCCTGTAAAGAGTAAAATAGGGAATAAACGAAAAAAATTGGGGGAGAAGTTAAACTTGACATTTTCAACGCTTACTGTTCTAGCGTCTCCAACAATGAGTCCGTTACTTTAGGAAATGTTCAAATATAATGCAACCAGACTTATAGGTGATATAGAGACTAAAATTTTCCAATAGGAATAGGGAGAATACTTATTTAGAGTAAAGTCTACAACATACTAGGTATTTTAAAAATATATAATTTTTGAGTGTTTTAAATCAACATACTTTTTTTACTTCTATATACCAAATTCTTTTACACGTTCTTAATAGACTTTAGATTTTCAGTCTATGTTATAAGTATGCTTGAAGCAATGACCAATTAATTTTTTTAGACCAATTAGAAATTTTTTAATTGTTCCTAGATAACTAGCCAAAGGGAGAGATTAAAAATAAAGAGGATTAACGAGTAAACTTATCAATAAATAAAGCGTGTTATTTCAGCTTACGATAAGAAAATAGGGGCAAAATATTTTAGCAAACTACATAAAAGGAATTACCTTTACTAAATTACGAAACTTACGCTTGCGAAGCCGCGGGTAGCAGCCAGTTTAAATATAAGAAAATTAATATAATATTTTTTAGCAAATAAATCGTTATTTAAAATGAAACAACAGGCTTTTATTGAACCTGAACTTAAGGCCTTTTTGTGTACTCGTCGCTGTCCCACTCTTGCGTGAACTTTTTTACTCGTTTATAATACACAGCTTACAACACATACCTGATTATTTGTGATGTAATAAATGGACATAAATATTGACGTTCCAATTGTGTTTATAGTCATTCTGTATAAGTAAAAATTTTCGTAAATAATATATATATATATATATATATATATATATATATATATATATATATATATATATATATATATATATATCTTTTTTTTGATAAAATAATCCCCACTTGAGCTTACATATATGTATATTACAAAAAACATATCCACTCTCAACTACTGTGCTTCTGCGAATTCTTGGCATTTTTCAGAGACACTATCGGCTACTAAAGTGGATAAAACACCTTGCAGCAACTATATTAAGTTGAATATAGCTAGGCACAGTTCCGAACGATAAGAGTATGTGGACAGACTGTAGATAGTGTTCAATTCATAATTTGTGTATAAATACTGAGGAATCAGTCTCGCTTAGCATCATTTCCCAAAATGCTTTTCAAATTAGTAGTTTTGTGCACATTATTCTTTGGTTGTAGCCAGGTATATTGTTTTATCAAAAAAATAATTAATTTATTGTAATATTGTTATTAATTTCTTTTTTGATGTCATTAGGGAGCCGTAGTCGACAGCAGAGTACACACACAATCCGACTTACAAAATTTTGGTCTAAATGGACGTATTATAGATGGCCAACCGGCTTTTCCTGGACAATTCCCGTGGCAAGTAGGGATTCATTATATAAGATCTAATATACCAGATTTCTGTGGTGGTGCATTGATAAGTTCCGAATGGGTTCTAACAGCTGCTCAATGCGTTTACAAGTATGAACCTAAATTTTGGTTTTAAGCTCCTAAAATACCCCGCAGCATCCTGCATAACATAGCGAATTTCCTACGACTAGGCTGCTGCAGTTTAAGGTACTATTGGTGAGTGAAGTCCACAAGAAACACTCTTTTTAAATAATTTTTTTTAAGTGAAGAATTTATTTTAGGGCATTAATATTTTCAGAGATGATAACTTAGGATCTATATTTTATAAATTTTAATATAGATATATGTATTTGTGCATCTTCCCACCAAAACGGGAAATAAAGTGTTTTTTTTTTTTTTTCGAAAAATGGCGGGTATTTGAAAAAAGAGTTCTAAAAACAGCCTCATTTTTCCGCACTTTTAAGTGTCTATACCGAAATAAAAGGAAAAAAATCAGTAAGTTGGTGGGGAGATGCACAATAAGCATAATAATAAACTAAATGAGCCATCTTTTTCTAAAATCGCATAAAAAGTGTTTGAGCTAGGACTTGCGCAAATTTGAAAAATATCATTTTGAGTAAAACAAATATTTAAACAAATAAGTTTTTTAGAAATATATTGTTACTTACCTATATTTTATTAAATATTTATAGATAAACAAACTAATATAGTAATGCATAAGCAATCTCAAATTCTTTCTCCTGCAAATTCTTCCTGATCTTGCTTTTGCGTTGTCCGGCCTTCCGGTATTGCGCAGCATCGTTAAAGTATGATTATACAAGTCATTATAACTTTTTTTCTACTTTGAATTTTGACTTGAAATTTTAAACACAGATTCTCCACATATTTATATATCCATTTCTCAATTTTTTTTTTTTAAATTCACTAATAGTACCTTAAGCATTTCCATGGGTTTTTTAGAAAAGAAGAAACTCTTTTCTCGACTTTTTTTGCAATTTAACAAAATGTGATTTATTCCAACTTTTGGCATATTATTATAGATTATTTTGAGATACTGTAACAAAATTTTCTGAAAAGAAAAAACTGAAAATTACGCCATTAGCAGCTAGTTGTCGAAAATTCTTGATTTTTCGCTGGATATATATATATATATATATATATATATATATATATATATATATATATATATATATATATATATATATTTACATATATTTATATATATATGTATATGTATACATATATAAATTTTAGTGAAGGTTATTTTGTGGTTCCCGTGGCTTCAAAACAAATTTCTGTCACAGTCCCGGGCTCAGGTCTTATCGTAAACGCTGCTCTAATAGCTGAATTTCCAGAATGAAAGTTCGCTAAAAATGTAAAATTGGTAGGTATAAATGAGAGACCATTTATTTGTTTTCAGAGCTCAAAATTTTTCGATCCGTCTTGGAACTTTGCAAAGTGCGGGAGAGGGTGAATCTACTTTACAAGTGATTCCTGGCTCATATGCTCTTTATCATCTGCGATATAATCCTAATACACATTATAATGATATTGGATTAATTAAATTAGAATGGCCGGCTCAACTTAATCGTAAGTTTTTTTATTTAATAAATTGCAGTTTTCTTGTCTAATTTAACGCTATTTCAAACTATTAATTTAAGATACTAAGAATTGTTAGCAGCTAAGCAGAGATAAGTGGTACTTCCTTAATTCCGTAAAAAGTTCTAACTAGTTTTAGTTTATGACTTATCGAAGGTTTAATTTAGTAACTTGATTTTTAGATCACGTTGAACCAATCCCTCTTGCGAATGAATATCTGGAGCCAGATACTACCGTCACAGTAAGCGGCTGGGGATCAACATTAACTGGAAGTATGCACTAATTATATTGATCAATAAGAGCCATAAAGACAATTTTTCCAACATTTAATATTTTTAGTTCCTATTACATCAATGTTGAATTATGTAAACCTAACAACCATCACGAATGAGGAGTGCACAAATGATTATAATTCAGACATGATTTTTGACTCAACAGTTTGCTGTAGAGGAACTACAAATGAAGCGACTTGCAGGGTAAGTGTCAATTTATAGCGCCTTTTTCTCTCTAATTTTTTTTAAATTATTAATTTTTATTTTTGGAATTTTAGGGTGACAATGGTGGCCCATTAGTACGATATTATAATAGCGCCCCAATTCATGTTGGTATCGTTTGTTTTACACCAAAGGAACGTTGTGAATCAGGTTTCCCATCTGGTTATATACGTACGGCTTCATACCGTGAATGGATTCGACAAAATAGTGGCGTATAAACTGCCTTATAGCAAGGCGTCGATAACAGGAAGACTTCTAGGGAGCGCAGATTGAAATGGATAAATTTCTAATGCAAATTTCTAACAAAGTCGATACATGCATTATGTAACTTTTTATTTGGAATTAACAATTTTGCATATTACATTTATTGCTATTAATAAATATTTTTAAATATATTTAAAATTTCAACGACATAAAATTATAAGTATTATATTTTACAAACGGAGTTTAAAAATGAAAAATGGAGAAGAAGCTTGATCTTCAGAGCCATTAAACAATTTTCATTTCCACTTTCCAATACGTGAAAATGTACCTCAAGAAAAAGAAAGTTTTTTACTGTAACATTAATGGAAAATTATACCTGTAGCATGTAGCCTGAATCTATAGAAGACATGACCTACAAATTTTTTTATTTTTTTATTTTGCAGATCTTATATATTCTAGCGAAAATACATAACATAGCAGGGCCCGCTCTAGCGTTTACGCCTCCCCGGGCAAAAGGGAATAATCCCGCCCCACTGAAAAAAAAATCGGTCACTTTTTATTTTTCGTCGGGTATAAAAAGCCGGCGTTGTTGTCTTTTTTTATACTGACGACCTTTTTTTTTTCTTTTTTTTTTTTTTTTTTTTGCTCGCCAGGTAAAAAATGCCGGCCCTTTTTTACTGCTTCCCTTTTTACACTGACGACGACGACCTTTTTTTTTTTTTTGCTCGCCGGGTATAAATTGGCCGCCCCTTTTTTGTAAAATTCCCGCCCTCAGAATTTCCTACCCCGGGCAAATCTGTTCGTCACTCACAAGAAGCCACCGTCTTTTTACCAAAATTTACAAAAATCCCGCCCCTAAATTTTGCCGCCCCGGGCAAATGCCCGGGTTGCCCGCGCCTAGAGCGGGCCCTGAATATAGTACATATAATACAAACTAAATAAAAATAGAAAAACATATAAGTAGCACACAACACTAAATAAAACCCTAACATAAAATAAAAGACGCCAAACTCTTAAATTAAAACAAATATAAAGAGAAAAAAACTATATAAACCTTTACTCCTAACACTATTCCCATAATTAAACCCTTAAACAAATATTAACGCCTTAAATAAAAGGAATAAAACAACTATACACTACTTACCCTTGGAACCTATCTGGATGCCTCTCTCTCTCGGTGATTAGGGCACGTCGCCACTAGGAAGACCGACCCTTTACTTTTTCTCTATTACTGATTGCTACTATCTACCGGTGACTGTTCTCTATCGATAACTTAGTTTTTACTATAGAACGTCTTCTTTATACGTAATTCACCTGTTCGATTTGCTGAGCCAAACAATTTTGTGACACCGACATTGTACAAAACGTACACACGTTGCTTAAGTTTCTTGACATGTATATTAATTTCGTAATGCACGTTTGCAATATCGGCGGCTCTTCAAACAATTTATCAAAATTAAGTTTTGATCACGTCTTACGAACGAAAATTTGAATGGCAATTTTAGAGTAGCAGTATCAAATTATTGTCCTGATCCTAAAAAATTATGTCAATAATTACAGTCTTAACCTTCTCATTGCCGAAAAATAATTTTTCATGTATTATGTAATAAATGTTGTTCAATAAAATTGTTATAACAAATTTTTATTATTACTTTAACCTATAAAATCAAATCAAATGGAATCAAAATTAAAAATGAAAAAATTTAAATGAACAAAAAATCTTAAAAAAATACCAACCTATAGGGTAAAAGTCCTCTTTGTGGAACGGTATCTAACACTGGAACAGTTTTGACATTTACATATTTATTTCTTTAATTAAGTAAGGAAACTTTAAATGCGAGGTGAATTTAAATTGAAAAACAATCATTCTATTAATAATAATTTGTATTATCAGACGTTTCTTTCAGAAATAACTTCATTAATATGTAAATGTTCATAATTAAATACCGTTCCACAAAAGGGGCTTTTACCCTATACCTACTTAAGAATTTAAAAAAAATTAATTAATTGTAACAATAAATATATATGAGGTCATTACATATTGTTGCGCCCGTAACCTCCATGAAAATTTTTAGTTTCCAAAAAGGTTGCCATCTCTGGTACAAAGATGCTGCGATGGGGGTATTTTTAAGATACCCCGAGTTACTTTGAACTTATTGAAGCCATTTTTCAGTGCTTTTTGAATATGTATTGTCTACTTCGTTTAAACCAGTTGTTTATACTGAATCTTTTTGATTGCAGATGATGATGCTTTACTTCTAGATAATTCTAATTTAAGAAACGTTTTTCAACACTATATCGTTATCAGCTTATATAATATTCATAATATTATCTACAATCATTGAATTTACTGTATCGACACGTGTTGGTTCTAAGATCTTAAGTGAAATTTTAAATTAAAAACGTCTAAAAATATCATTGAAAAAATTGATATTATCTCTTTTCAATATTGCCACCAATTTTCATATTGTCATATTATTTTTGCTTAACACAGGAATAAAATAAAAGTAATAATATGACTATAAATTAACTTTACTCGAAACACTCAAATCTTTTCCTCATTGTGAATGTTTAAAGAGTAATTTTCTCACATACAATTCGTCCGTTTTGGAAGATGCATTACACGACTCCTTTTATAATTATTTATAAAACATTTGCTGCTTACTTTGGTAATACGAAATTTTTAAAATAATTTTTTCATCAATTGAAAACCAGTGTTCAAAAGTAGATGCTGTGTTAGGCCTTTCATTATTTAACAAAACGGAAAGATGTTCCAGCTTACTGTCCCTAAGCCATACTTTTAAAATATGACAATATTGTTTCGAAACGTCAGTTCATTCTGTTTGAAAATTTTGTTTGAAAATGAACTGACGGTTCGAAACAATATTGTCACAGTTTCAAAATAAAAGTGGTATTTTTGCGAAGTAAAATATTTGTTTATTATTTATAAAGATGTGTATAAATCAAATGTGTGTGATCTGTAAAAATTACAAGAATTAAAGTTACCGAGCTGCCTTGGTAAATATTTTTTAACAAATAAAAAGTTATTTGAAATAAAACAACAGGCTTTTATTGAACCTGGGCTTAAGGCATGTTACCCACTCGTCGCTGCCCGACTCTTGCGTTCACACGTTTATATTAGATGCCGGATTTACAGAAGGGCACTTGGGGCATGAGCCCAGGAGTCTACATATAATAGGGGCCTCGACAAAATCGATAAATTAATAATAAATCCTTTAAGAGAGTAAAATAGGAAAATATAGAAAAAATAAGTTTTTTGTTTTGCTCGTCAACCCTGTTTTTCTGGAAAAACCTAAAAATTTCGGATAGGTCGTAGTCCAATAAGAAGGGAAAAATGTGCCTCTCGCGTATCATTTCCTATTTATTTTTGTTAGATTGTTATGAGAGATTGTAGTGATTTCAGCAAGTTCAATTTAAAAAAAAAAATACCCCTGTCGCAGCATCTGCATAACATAGCGAATTTCCAAATTTTGGGGACTGGCGCATCTCATCTAAAAACTGTACCTATTTAAAATAGTTTAGCTTTCTAAGAGTAAAAGATTTTTTAAAATCGGCTGGGTTATTAGTTTTGATATTTTTGGGACCCAAGAACCCGAACGGATTTTGTGCAGCATAGTTGTATCCATCTAAAATAATTTAGTTCTCTAACAGTGAAAAAATTTTCAAAATCGGTCGGTTAGTTTATTTTTTACAATAATGGGATCAGTAAACCCTGGCGGAACTCATAAAACATAACCTTTATTCATCTAAAATAATTTTAGTAAAAAGTTTATCCTAACAGTAAAAAACGGGTCCTAGGGATCTCATATAACTTATGGTAGTCCGTAAGGTTCTTGTGGATATCATTTTATTACTAAATGAATTCAAATACTTTAACTTATTAACGGTGAAAAAATTTTCAAAATTTTCGACATTCGCTAAAAAAATCATTGAAAAATATTTGATATGTTTCGATCAATTAATGGTCAACATCAGCAAATAAAAGTTACTCAAATCGAAGAAAAGAATGAGTTATTTGTCCGTAGAAATTAAAATACAAATTCTGAAAACGAGCAAAGAAATATTGAAAAAACTAGATCGGCAAAACATTCTGACAAATAACACTACCCAACTAATACTCGCCAATTTGAATGAAACTTAACATACTTATTAAACAGCGAAAAATATTAAATACGTATTTTTTTTATTTCGGCTAAATACGCTTTTTAGGGGTAGAAAACACCATTCAACCCCTGTAGATGAAAACAGTTATAGCTAAATATTTTTGAAACGACATATTTTCTGAAAAAAGGGCTGAGTACCAAATTTGTAGAATTTAAAGCGATGCACTTGATAGTGACCCTGAAATCGATTTTCAAGGTCAGTTGAAAATGATTAGCCATTGCCGAACTTTGACCATATCCTGTACCTAAAAGCAGTAATTTCATGTATTGACTCAATCTATCTTCAAAATTGATTTGTTGCGTTATTTTTCTAAAATAAATAAAATAAAAAACCTGACGAAATGGAAAAATAGGCGCAAATTTATAGAAAAAATTAGAAGAAAACATTTTTGTAAGTAATTTTAGAAGTAAAGTTAAGAAACGATTTAATATCACTCCAATTGTAAGTTAAACATTAACTTTATGTTATATTATAAATTTTCAAAATTTTTTAAAATTTTTATTGTTACTCTGTAGTTATCATATTAGGAATTCAATTGAACATATGATTAACTATTATTTTTCCGATTGCGATTGAGCAAGTATTTTTCAAAATTACTTCTTGATCACTTATTTTCTATCTTGCATGTGAAATTCGTTCGAATATACCTTGAACCATTTAGGGATGAAAAGTAAACTACTCCTTTTGAAAAATATTAAATGATTTTCAAATGACTTTGGAAATTGACCCCAAGGTCAACTTCAAAGTCATCATCAAGTGCATCACTTTGAACTCTATAGCTTTAGTCCTAAGCACTTTTTTCAGAAAATATATCGTACCATAATCCACTTCTATGTTGATTCCTGGTCTCTTTTCCTGCGTTTCTAATATTTATGTCAATAAAAAATATGCTACCGTAGACAAGGATGAATAGGGACGCATTCAGACTTCACACCGTATTTTTTTGTATTTATTTTATGAGTACCTAATCTTTAATATATTAAAAATTTACGCGAAGATGGTCCACTTTATCAACAGTATCCAAAAAAATTTAAAAATATCCGTGTTTTTTGAAAAATTAACAAAAATCGTATAATTTCTTCTCTATGAAAAATTGGGGTCAAAAGAGACGAAAAAAGAGTAAATGGGGACAACCCGTAGGGTCGACCAAAATTGAAATTCTAATATAAAATAATTTCGAACTTTTTGTATTTATACATTCAAAAAAGAAATAATAGGTACTTGATGATTTTCTGTAAAAATAAACGTAGAATCTAGAAGAAAGTTTATATACCCCTGTCGTTTACCCCTAAGTTTATATTCTTCCTATTCTTATTTTAGTTCAAAAAATAATTTTTCAAAAGACTACAAGACATAATAATTAATAACAGTGAGATTCTACGTCCGTTTTTCAGACTTTTGTCTAATATAGACGCCACCTAGAATTTTTTTTATCTACAAAAACATCAGTCTACAGAATTCAATTTGTTAGTTAGGAAAATAATTCAAATATGTATCACTAACAATAAATGTCTTAAATGAGTTTAAAAAATCAAAACGATACTGTTTATTAAATTGCGTAAGATCTGACACCGACTATTTAAAAGTAGTCAAGTGGATGTAAGCTAGTAAATGCAAGAACAGATATGATGAATTTATAAGGATTTTCTTGTACTACAAAATCTTAAAAATATGGGAACGGGTACTTTTTTTTCGTTAATTGTGTTTTATTATTTTGCACAAAAGTTTAAAAATACTTTAATTTCTTAAGAAAGGGAGGCAACTTTAGTCACAGATATACCTATGAAAAGTTTTTGGTAATCCGGGAAAAACGAAAACACTTTTTAAAATTTTTTTATTGTTAAAATAGAAATGTTCTTTTAAAGAGGATTAAAATTACCATATTTTACTTTAAAATTTTGACACAATCACTCCCTAACTAACGAGCCTTACTTAATATTAGAAAATTGAGAAAAAACACGTCAATTAGATTTTTTTACACAGATTTTATTTGTTATGTAATTCAAAAGGATATTTTAAAAATGTGTATGAATGGCTTTCATTAAATAAATTTCAATATATTTTCCATTTATTTTAACAGTGGAATGTCCTTATTAGTGGCTATACTTTCGGCTTGAAGCGAATTAGACGAAGATTTTCTTCTAAAACCAAATTTAATAATTAATTAAAGAAATAAAAAAAAATTTGTGGATTTCCTACCGTTCAAATATAATCTTTATTGTATGTAAAAATGTTATTACATTTTTTCAAAAAACTGTAAGTAAACTGTAAAATTTTCTTTACAAATATGTTAAAAAAGATAAATGTTTCCTTTTTAATTTATTTTTAACTCTTTTTAAATGATTCACTTTAAAATTTTTTAATATTTCTTAATCAAAATTTCATAAAAGAATGTGTCAAAATTTAAAAAAATTTTTTTTTGTTAAAAAAAAAATTGAATGTGCAAAATTATTTAATACTAGAATACTCTCTTTATACAATTCTAATCATAACTGTATTGTCAACTGGATAGAAAATTACATAAAAATATTATTGTTTGAATATGATTTAACGTAATTTTTATACGATTGAAGCTAACTCTTATTAATTTTAGGAAGGTGTAAATATAATCTAAATTCTGATCATATCACATAACAGATATCGTCGGGAGTTTTTTTGTCAAAAAAAAAAAAAATGGAACAGAGATACATTATAAAAACATTTAACTGACAGAAAAATAGAATATAGCCGAATCGTTAAATTGGATTAAAAAAATCATGACACGCTACTTATAAAGCGGTTTTTTTTGAATTTAGCTCGTAAAAAATGAGACAGAAAAAAAAAGAATACGAGTGCGAGTGAAATGGAGAACGACATATTTCCTAGTTTTCCTCGAAAAGTAAGTAATTTAGAGCAACGGTATAAAAACATTTTTTATGCATTTTACCTTTTACTATGGCTTGGTATAAAAAAAAAAATTGAAAAATTGCTTAATTCTGGCAAAAAACTCATTTTGTTGACAAAAAACGCCCGGAAAACCTACTTCTGGGCATCCGACGTGTCTGGCTAACGAACTCATCCAACGATTTGGAAAATCGAATTTGCACACAAAATTTCATAAGCATTAAACGTTTCGTTCGAAAGTTATCGTGGCGACACACATATACATATATATATATATATATATATATATATATATATATATATATATATATATATATATATATATATATATATATATAAATTTTAGTGAATATCATTTTCGTATTCTGGGGACCTCAAAACATATTTCTGTTATGGTCCCGGGCTTAGGTCGTGTCATCACACCAGCCGTAAAAGCTGAATTTCCATTTTTGGAAATTCGCTAAAATAGCTGTATTATAGAACAACATTTAAATTCATAAAAATATTTTATTTATTTATTTTTTTTTTAAATTATAAAGTAGGTACCCTAACCTTTTTTTAAATTAAAAAAAAATATATTGTAGAAAAATATTCCTAGCTTCTACGACAAAATTTTCGTTATTGTGTGAGGTCACTAATTGTAGGATTTTTAAAATATAGTTAAAAAAATTTCTCCCTGTTTTAATCATTCTAAATGTTCCAAAATATTTCTCAGTGACCTCTATTTTATTATATTTTTCTCAACAAAATCTTAATGAAATCACAACATTTACTCTAACAAAATAAGTAAGAAATAATACGCTCGGATCAGATTTTTCCTTTCCTAGTGGAGTACGGCGATTTCTTATTGTCTTAGCAGAAGATTCTTTGTATTTCACAAAAATATTAAGGGACCTCTACATAAGAAGTGCCCCGAGACCTCCATAGAGGTAAATCCGGCACTGGATAACTTACAACACTTAATTTGTAATATGGACATAAATAGTTACAATTTTAATTTTACAGTTTCAATTGTGTTTATAGTCATTCTGTATTAATAAAAATTTTCTTAAATTACATTTTTTTAAGTGTTATTTAATTGTCAATATTTTTGATAAACTAATCTGCACTTGAGCTTACATATATGTATATTACAAAAAAACATACTGACTCTCAACTACAGTGTTTCTGCGAACTCTTGGTATTTTTCAGAGGCGATGTCGACTGATAAAGATAATAAAACATTGTACGGTAACTATATTAAGTTGAATATAGGCAAGCACAGTTTCAAACGACAAGAGTATCTGGACGGACTGTAGATAGTATTCAATTCAAAATTTGTGTATAAATACTGAGAAATCAGTCTCACTTAGTATCATTTTCCAAAATGCTTTTCAAATTAGTGGTTTTGTGCATATTATTCATTGGCTGTAGTCAGGTATATTATTTTGTCAAAAAAATATTAAACTTATCTTTAATATTTCTATTGATTTCTTTTTTAATGTCATTAGGGAGCCGTATTCGACAGCCAAGGATACACACAAACCGACTTACAAAATTATGGTCTAAATGGACGCATTATACGTGGCCAACCGGCTTTTCCTGGCCAATTCCCGTGGCAAGCAGCCATTCACTATATAAGAGATAATATACCAGCATTCTGTGGTGGTTCATTGATCAGCTCCGAGTGGATTCTAACAGCTGCTCAATGCGTTTATAAGTATGGACCTAAATATTGGTTTTAAGCTTATAAAAAATGTAAAATTAGTAAGTATAAGTGAGAGATCTTTTGTTTGTTTTCAGAGCTCAAAATTTTTCGATTCGTCTTGGAACTTTGAAAAGTGCAGGAGAAGGTGAATCAACCTTACAAGAGATTCCTGGTTCATATGCTCTTTATCATCTGCGATATAATCCTAATACACATTATAATGATATTGGATTAATTAAATTAGAATGGCCGGCTCAACTTAATGGTACGTTTTCTATTTAATAAATTATATTTTTCTTGTCTAATTAAACGCTATTTAAAAATTTTTATCTAAGATACTTACAAGGAATGTCACGGGGGTGTACCCCTCCAATTTAGTTTATTCTAGCGGCTGTAAAACGGTTTGAAGTGGTGAAATCGCCCCTCAAATTAGGGTTAAATTTAATTTTTCAAATATCTCGAAAACAGTAAGAGATAGAGCAAAATTTTAAATTGGCGATGTTGGTCTATTTTAAAGAGCTATCTGCTGATATGTAACTGGTTTAGATTACATCAACAGAGATGGTTCGGTGTTAAAATTTAGGGGTTAATTTTGCGAAGAGACGATAAAAAATACAATATATTAAAATTTTGATTACAGATTTCATGAATTTCATGACTATGATCTAATTTATCTGTTTACGTTCAATTTCATAATACTAAATTTACGGGTAAGTAACAAGAGAGTGACTGTGTCGACATAATCATTCTATTTGAGTAATTCAGAAATTTCGAAAATAGCTTACAACAATTACAGCAACGTAAAAATGATATTCTCGAATTCAAAATTCAGCTTGATAACATTTGAAGGAAAAGGGGGATGAGTCACCTTTTGAATTACATTCACTCATTTGTTACATATCAGTGGGTAGCTCTTTAAAACAGAGTAATATCGCTAATTTAAAAATGTGCTCTATCTCTTTCCGTTTTCAAGATATTTGAAAAATTAAATTTTTACCCCAATTTTTTAAGGCCGATTTCATCCCTTCAGACCGTCTTACAGCCGCTCGAAAAAAATAAGTGTCTCTTAATTTTCGATGTTCTACAACATATCGAAGAATAAACAAAATCGGAGGGGTACACTCCCGTGACATTCCTTATAAGAGTTGTTAGGAGTTAAGTGTACTTCCTTAATTCCGTAAAAAACTCTAACTAGTTTTAGTTTATGACTTAATGAAAGCTTAATTTAATAACTTGATTTTCAGATCACGTTGAACCAATCCCTCTTGCCAATGAATATCTGGAACCAGATACTACCGTCACAGTAAGCGGCTGGGGATCAACATTAACTGGAAGTATGCACTAATTTCACTAATTATATTGATCAGTAAAAGCCATATAAAGTCAATTTTTCCAACATTTAATATTTTTAGTTCCACCTACGTCACTGTTGCTTTATGTAAATCTTACAACCATTTCGAACGAGGAGTGCACAAATGATTATGACTCAGACAAGATTTTTGACACAACAGTTTGCTGTAGAGGAACTACAAATGAAGCCACTTGTAAAGTAAGTGTTAATTTATGGCGCCATTACGAGTATCTCTAATTTTTAATAAATTATTATTATTATTATTATTTTTTTTTTTTGGAATTTTAGGGTGACAATGGTGGCCCATTAGTACGATATTATAATAGCGCCCCAATTCATGTGGGTATCGTTTATTTTACACCGAAGAATTTTTGTGAATCAGGTTTCCCATCTGGTTATGTACGTACGGCTTCATACCGTGAATGGATTCGACAAAATAGTGGCGTATAAACAGCCCCAAAGCAAGACTGATTGCCTGTGCACCCAGATTGAAGTGGGTGCAAATTTCTGTGCAAGTCTATAACTGTGTTATGTATAAATTTTTATTTGTAATTAACCATTTATTTTACATGTTATATTTATTGTTATTAATGAATCTTTTTAAATATATTCAAAGTTTCAACGACATAAAACCTCATTTTTATGGTCCATATTTTGCAAACGGAGTTTGAAAATGCAAAATGGTTAGAAAAAACTTTTTTTCAGAGGCTTTCTTAGTGATATTACACACAGTTTTCGTTCCCACTTAGTCACTTTCCAATACGTGAGAATATACCTACCTCAAGAAATTAAGAAACTCCCGGAGTCTGTGTTATGGGCCTGAACAAAGGGAAAAAAGTTTTTTTTTTGTATGCCAATGGTATTTTCAGAGGAAAATCGAAAATTTTTTTGTACTTTGCCCGGAGGCTCGTCGTTTCTCTCGCCGGCCCTGTGTGTTAAGTACACTTACACCTCAAACTGTTACTTTCTCTATAGTGTTATTCTGATTCATTTTTCATTAGAATATTTTAATTGTTTCAAAAAAATTATTATATTTTATATTTAGTAATTTAACTAATATCTATTTTAAAAAATATTGTCAACTTTTTTCTATAAAAATGTTTTCTTAGTAAATAATTATTTTTTCGCCATGTTTATGTAAAAAAAAAATTTGACTATTTTGTAAGTATTATTTACCTATTTATATATAATTTCTATTAAGTCTGTTTTTTTTTAGTAGTAAATTTTTTTTCCAAATTTGTATACAAGCCTAATGATGAGTTTCTAAAAATCCAACTTCTTATTTTTTTTTTTTTAAAGGTAAATGTCAATATATAATTTCTTATTTCAAAATTCCTCTATGTAAACAATGAATGAGTAATTATTTTTCAAATCACTTTTATATTTATTTTTTACCTTTGGAAGTAAATTTTTAGCAACTGGGATACTAAATTTAGTGAAATTATTGTGTATGTCATTATGTAGGTACTTAAAATCTTTATTCGGGACACTAGTTTTAAGGGGGGGGACGACTAAAGTTGCTTGAAATGCTTCCAGTGTATAAATGTACCCTGTACGGCTAGGGCGAAGTTGCCTATGCCGTACGCTCAACTCCACTTATTGAAAGAGCCTTAACCTTTAACCGGTAAGGTGACGTCTGTAAGTCGTATACAAATATATTCTTTCAATTTTCTTTCTCCCTGCTTGTTTTTGTTAACTGAACGTTTGTGTATTCTTTTATGGTTTAGGGCAAATTTTACCCTGCTGGCGTAAGGGGAGTGTTTGATACATGCATATACGTGTGGTCTCCAGTTTTGGCTATCTATGTTACCTGCCCGCGGTATGTTAATTTGTTGATGTCTCTCAGACATCACTTTACCGTGAGTATTATAAAAATTCACCTTACCGGTTAAGGGTTAAAATAAAAGGTTATTTTAAATAATTTATATCAAACACACGCTGCACCAAAATAAATACCGTATTTCCCTTGTTTTGACATTGATGAATGTGCCAATGGAGGAGTACTAGTGTCAACATAATCCGATAAAAACTTTATTAAATTCGCTGCAGCCGTGCTTTTTTTCCAAGATACTTAAAAGTAGGTTTTGTGGGTTTCAAGAGTCGCACGTGCGCTACAGCATCAAGCCCATAATTATGTATCAAGAATTATCATAACATACCTGATTTTTACTTGTCTCAAAATATAAACCAAAAATTGAGGCATAAGAAAAATGAGTACTATACGGATTTCTTTAAAATTAATAGTTCAAATTTTAACATATTGGCAATTCAATGCCCGGAACCGCGAAAAGATAAGTTTTTTGCTAAAATTTTCCAAAACTCAAAAGTTTTCCTAAATTTTTTTAAACAATTGCAAAGAGGGTAAGCGGGTTTTCGAAAAAAATTGATTTTTGAAAACCGAAATTCGTTGTGTTATACAGGATACCACGACAGAGGTATATGTTAATGTTAGTACTTATACATGGTAAATACAGTATTTCATATACGTATATAAGTATAATTTTATCGGTCTATGTTCAGTTTGTATTTATCGTATACTTATGTTCAAATCAGTTTTTTTTGGGTTCCAAAAAATTTCGAAAAATCTCGATACTTTTATAGCTTTATGAAATTTTGTATGTACACTTTACAAGTACAGTAGGGACGGTGACGATTAATCGAATTAGACGGATAATAGAAATTTCTTAGATAATAAATTTATTTATACTACTAGCTTTCGCAGAGGCGATTTTAATATTTTTATTTTGGGTAGGCCCGAATTTTTGAATACATATCATAATAGCGCCCCGTAGCAAAAAAAAGTAGGCAATTAGTTAATAGAAAAGTGGAGCAAAAAATTTTTTTCACGTATCACATCGTGGTTCGTATCATTAGAAAGAGCTTTTAAATTGCAATGAGATTTCTTGGTTGTTGGAAAATCTTAGATGAGTTCGTTCAAAAAAATCGCAAAATATGTTTTAAAACCATTATTCTATGTGAGCGGGTGTTTAAAAAAAGTAATTTTTAACCGAAAATTCGCTGTGTTATGCAGGTTGCTGTAGTAGGGGTATTTTAACTTTGAACTAACTGAAGCAATTTTTCAGTACTTTTTTAATATGTAATGTATATTTCGTTTAAATCAGTTGCATATACCGAATTTTTGATTGCAGATGATAGTGTTTTACTTCTAGATAATTCAAATTTAAAAAATATTTTTTATTACTCATGCGGGAGAAGTACTAACTTGGCGCACTTTCTGTACGCAAAATAGCAGTTTGCCCACTGTACACTTCCCGCATACTTTTTTGCGTGTGGAAAGTAACTTTCCATACGCAAATTGACAATAAACACGCAAAATTTAATCAAAATACGCAAAGCCGCCTCTTAATTTTTCATTTAATAAATATTTCATAATTATTTCTATAGAAACCACCAACAAAGTAATTTAAACGATAATTAATTCAGAAAAAAAAAGACGAACACTTAAAAATATTATTTTAAGAAGTAATAAAAATGTCAAAAATAGTGATAATAATAGAAAAAAGTATGTGAAATTCGTAATAAAAAATAGTATGTGCAACTCGTGCGGGATTGTCAATTGTCCCACTCAAGCGAATGCGCTGTAGTGAGTGCGCTCGACTTCGCTTTCGTGGGCAATCGACAATTTCCCGCACTTATGGCACAATATACTATTTCAACATTATATCGTTATCAATTTATATTCATATTATTGATAACATTACATATATTTATAATCGTTGAGCTTACTTTATGACACGTGTTGGTATTACGATCTAAACTTTTAAATTAAAAATGTCTAAAAATATTATTGAAAATATTGATATTATCAGTTTTCAAGAGTCACCGGCAATAATAATATTGTTACCTATATTACTTATACTTATTTAGAATTTCTTGAATATTATTTAAAAACAATTAACGGGTGATCGACACAGGAACAAAATTAAAATAATAATATGATTATAAATTAATTTTACTCAAAACACTTAAATATCTTTTCCTCATTGTGAATGTTTAGAGTAATTTTCTCACATACTGATTCTTTCTTTGCGCAAAATGCATAAGGTAAATGACCCGGTAATTGACCCTCGCACAGTTTCTGACGTTTTCAACTTCTTTATAAATTAATAAAAAAAAACTATATTTTAAATACGAAAAAAAAAAATAAATTCTTAATTTAAAGTAATTTATTCTATGCCTAATGAATAGCAATTGAAAAAGTATAGAATATATTAACTAAATAAGAAAAAAATTTTAATTTTAAAATGTGTGTAAAACCAATTTTTTCGTTATTTTTTAAATGGTTTAGTTTAGAAGATACCTCATTTTGATCTGTGCAATATTCACCATGTAAGTATGAAAAAAATTAAAAATATATGAGCAGGTTAATATTTGTTTAAAATTTATTTTTAAATATTTATAAAATACCTTAGAATGATTTTTATTATTGAAATATGGGGGTCAATATTACTAGGCTCAATTCTAAAGATATGACCCAGTTTTTCACCCTAAAATTCTAACCTAAAACAAGCGAGGTTACCTGTTTATTGACATGTGAATAAAATGTAAAAATAGTTATATTAAATTAATTTTTGTTAGTTATTTTGTTATTTATAGTTATCTTCGATTAGTTTTTGTTATTTTTCATAACGTAGTGACAAGTTAACATTAAACATTCATTTTTATCAATAAAAAATTATATTGTCTTGAAAGTACATTTTGGAGTGATACAATTATTGTTAAAATAATGTCAATTTCGTTAGTATTTAAATTATTACAACAGTTTTAGTTGAATAATATTTTTGTAACAAAATTTTTATGACAAAATTAATTTTTTTTCTTTTTTCATAAGTTGATCATAATTAAATTTAAGGATAAGAAACTAAGCCACTGTCAGGGTCAGAAACTGTCACATGAGAAATTTTGAGAGGCAGAAACTGGGTCCTTTTTGTCAATTTTTAAAACATTAATTTAAATTATTAATTCAATTCAAATAATTATTTTACGTATATGACTTTATTTTGAAAGCCATAAACTAGTTCATAAAATTATTAATTGTCTCTTAAGTTGAAACTTATATTTATTACTGTCGTTTAACCTCAGCCGTTACTCTTAAAAGGTCAGAAACTGGGCCACTTACCTTACACGATCTTTTTATAATTATTTCTAAAACATATACTGCTTATTTTGGTGTCTCGGAATTATACAAGAATATTTACATCAACTAGAAGCCAGTGTTCGAAAGTAGCTGTCATATCAACCCTTTGATTATTTAACAAAACGGAAACATGTTCCAGCTTAATGTTCCTTAAAGTCCTTTAATATTTTGTTGCCAAATTTTTAGCCAGTTATTTGATACCATACGTGCTTTTAGCATATGGCGACCTTTTGACCAAAAAGAAATACTTAATTATTATAAGCTTTGACCAGTTGTTTGGATTGTAGAAATCTTTTACGAAGTCTTCTAGGGTATATCCAATTTAGAGCTACACAATTGACTTTGGTGACTTTAGGCATTAATCCATCGGATTTTATAATGTGTAGAACGCCGTTCCTTTAGCTAGATGGGGAAATTTCATAGAGAAATCTTTTCTAGTAAACTTTCTGTATCATTATTGCATCTGTATTTCTGCAACATTTTTTAATAAAATATTTTTGCTAGAACAAAAGTTAAATGTTTCGTATAACGCATAACGTAAAATCAACTTCGATTTACAAAAAAAGTTAAGCCACAAAACATTATAACTATAAAGGTATTATTCCTTACGTCTATAGAAAAATTTATACTCACATCTTGTTAAATCGGTTGTTGTGGGACAGAGGAAGGTGGTTTAATTTGTATAATTTCTGAGTGTGAGGTAAATTTCCGGAGATATAGAAGCTGTATGGATAATATTTCTGCACTAAATTTAATCAGTTAGGTGAATATGCGTTTTCGTGGTCGAAAAACATTTGGAATTTTTGTTTATTTTAAGCAGGCTTATGAATCAGTTCCAGTCGCAGGCTTATGATAAAGTGTGTATAAATCTATGTGTGTGATTTGTAAAAATTACAAGAAATAAAGTTGCCGAGCTGCCTTGGTAAATATTTTTTAACAAATAAAAAGTTATTAAAAATGAAACAACAGGCTTTTATTGAACCTGGGCTTAAGGCATGTTACACACTCGTCTCTTGTGTTCACCCGATTATAATGGATGCCGGATTTACATGCGGGCACTTGGGGCACGTGCCCCGAATCCTAAACACAATAGGAGCGTCCACAAAATTGATAAATTGATAATAAATCCTTTAATACCCCTGTCGCAGCACCTGCATAACATAGCGAATTTTCAAAGATAGGACACTGACGGATCTCATATAACAACTTGTATCCATTTAAAATAGTTTAACTTTATAACAGTGATAAGATTTTCGAAATCGGTTGAGTAGTTAATTTTTTACTTTTGAGTCCCCAGGACCCTGGCGGATCACATATAGTATAGCACATATGCATTTAAATAAGTTTAACCAAAAAATCACTAAAAACGGTGAAAAATGGCTTCTAAAAATCGGACATATCAGCTAACGAACTCGTCCCAGCTTTTGAGACTTTTGAACTTCTAACAAAACTTCGTAAAGATTGAATGCTTCATTCGAGAGTTATCGCGCAGACACACACACAAATATATATATATATATATATATATATATATATATATATATATATATATATATATATATATATATATATCTATATATATATATATATATATATATATATATATATATATATATATATATATATATATATATATATGTATATATATATATATATATATATAAATATATATATTTATATATATATATATATATATATATATATATATATATATATATATATATATATATATATATAGAAACAAATAACTCTTGTCCTTTTGTGGGTGACTCTTTGCACCCTGTAGACACTAAAACCGCAGGATTTTTTTCGGAATTAACAGTCGCGTCACCCCTCGATATAGGAAATAAGAATTATTTCCTTTACACCCTGTATATAATATATATACACACCTACATATATATATATATATATATATATATATATATATATGTATATATGTATGTGTGCATATATTATATACAGGGTGTAAAGGAAATGACTCTTATCCGTTTGAGGGGTGACGCGACTGTTAATTTCGAAAAAATTCCTGCGGTTTTAGTGTCTACAGTTTGCTAGGAGTCGCCCTCCACAAAAGGACGAGAGTTATTTGTTTTACACCCTGTATATACAGATATATATATATATATATATATATATATATATATATATATAATAAACTTTATTCCATATTTTCATATGATACATGAATGGATTGCGTCAACAGATTATATAACATATATATATATATATATATATATATATATATATATATATATATATATATATATATATATATATATATATATATATATATATATATATATATATATATGTTTTTAAACAAATTTCTGCCGTATAGTCCCGAACTCGGATCTTTCCATGACATTCTCCGTCATAAATTAAGTTCCAAAATGGAAAGTCGCTTAAAATAATAATTTAATAGTTAAATGAATTTTTACTTAAGTAACAGAAAAATTTATAATTTTTTTCTGCTTTCCGTCCTGCGGCTTCACTGAGGTGTCTGTTTTGTTTTATTTTTGTTTTAATTTTGATTTATATAATTTCGTGCAATGGAATACATTTTTGTATTTTGTAGCTTTAGTTTGAGACCTTTGCTCTGATATCCGTAATAATAGTTTTTCCTTACTTCACTTACTTCACTAAAACCTTACTTCACTTTTTAATTCGCTATTCTGAAATTCTGTACAAAAACAGTTACTTAAATAATTAATACTATAAAAGCAAGTAATATTCATATTTCAGTAGCATATCTAATTTTCGCAACATCTTCTTGAGATCCGCCCAGCTGTTTAGTATGAAGAAGTTTTTTTGGGGTCCCAAGGTCCTGGGTGATAATTTTGCCCTCACTTATACTAACAAAATCATCTTATTTTAATTTAAATAATAATAGTACAGTTACCTGAGACCCCTTTATCCATTTCTATAAGAGAAATGAATAAACAATTTATTTTACTTTACGTGTAATTGCTTTGGAAAAAAATTAAAATTTGTGGCTCCGTAACTAACGATAACAACTAATAATGAAACCAAATTTGAAAATTCAGGCTCTCTTGTGCCACCCCTGATATGATGCTCTATTCATAGACACTTCACTAGTCGAAATCCGTTAAGTAACCTTGGCTGTGTGCTTTTCACAAAATTTTATAACATTTTTTCTAATTGTATTATATATCTATATATTGATTATTTAATAATAAATCATTGTTAAAAAGATTTAGATTTTAGTAATCAAAATTATTACTTCAATAAATTATAAATTAACACTTATTTAATTGACTAATTATTTTCTTAAATAGACTAAACAAAAAATTATAATTATTTATTTATTATTTAAATTTGCCGCTTTGAGGAATTTGCTTTGTTATTTGTAACTTGTTGCCCTCTGCTGGGTTGTCTACACAATTAATATTTAATCTCTTTAATGGACATTAAAGTTAAATTTACACAATTAATTTACACAATTAATATTTAACTTTAATGTCTATTCCTTTGTTCAGAAAATGGGCTATTACTTTTTTAGTTATTGTGTAGAAATCATTTTCATTTGTAAACATTTTATCTAGTCGATATTGAATTACAAATTTAAAATTTGAAATAGGATTATTGTTCAACATTTTGAAAGGTTGTAACATATTTTGGAACTTATAACCCCATTCAGGTAAGATGTTAAATATTTCAAAAAATTTAATAATTAATTAATGTATTTTTTTATTTTTTAGATTGTTTTATGAGTATTTCAATTAAATTGTAGACAAGCAATCTACTTGACACTAAAGAAATTTCCAATCTTTTGTGATGAATGTTTTCAACAACGAATTAACACTTAATCACAAATGTAAAAATGTTTGAATAGCTAACTGTCGTGTGTAAAGAGGTTAAAATTCATTAACAATTATTAATGGAAATTAAATTATATGTGTAACAATGTAAAATATTTTAAGAAAGATTAAAATTTATTTTTAATTAAATGATACATAATTTTATTGGTGTTTTTACAAGTTCTTTTTTGTGCGCTTTTTACACCAAACAATCCGTTTGCATATATTTTCATACTTTACTATTTTAGCAAAAAGTCAATTCTGTCAAAAATGTCACTTATGTAGATTTGATTTAGCATTCAAATGTAAGTTGAGCCAAAACTCGTTTTTTTTCTATTTTTTTTTTTTTTTTTTGTTAAATAACTCATGTTGTGTGAATTTGTATTGTTTTTTTTGGACACAAGCGCGAGGCTCGTAACTGCTGGCTCCTGCTACATGGCTAATTTAGTTGTTCCGGCACTGTTTAGTTGCTCCAAAAACTTTATTTTCTGTTAAAAACACTATATTGTACCCATGTACTTTGTTTTTAATTCCAAAGTATACCAATTATATGTCATCAAAATCTTGTCAAATATATATTTTTTTTTATAAAATTTCCTTACCATCAATTAGTTTTTTCTAATTTAGTTCATCTTATTTAAAATTAAATAAGAAAATTTTCAAAATAATAAATATAATGTGTTAAAACAAAAATATTTATAATTAGGTTATATACATGCATGCATATTATATGCATATATTTAAAAATGATTCCATTTGACAGATTGTTATAAAAAAACAAAACAAAAAACTAACATTATCAAAATTTGTACTTCGTTTACAAATAGCTAAGGGCCATTCAACACCACAAAAAAAATATGTCAAAAGTTTATTTAATCAAATAAATAGTACAGTTTAATTGATTAACATTTATAATATAACTTTATAAATTTATTAAGACATTATTCATAATGTTTAATTAAAGAAATCTGACATATATTTAGGTAATAGAAATAACTAGTGACGAAACACCCTTAGCCACATTTATAAACACAATATATATTAAATAGAAAAATCAAACCAGGTAGAGTGAAATAACAAATAAAAAGAGACTTTTAAAAAGAGATTATTTTTGATTTTTCTTAAGAACCACGTTATATAGAAGAAAAGTATAAAAAGCTCTCTGATATAACTTCTTACGAAATTTTTGATAATGTAATAAAATTTTTGAAAAAGTTTTAGGTTCTGATCAAAAACACAAAAAAAAGACTTTAAAGCCCAAAATATCCGGTCTGTGGCATCGGATGTGTCTGGCTAACGAACTTATCCAAGCGTTTTGAACAATTAACGATTTTACCAAATTTCGTAACAATTAAATGCTTCGTTCGACAGCTATCGCGTACACACATAAATACATATATATATATATATATATATATATATATATATATATATATATATATATATATAAATTTTAGTGAAGTAGATTTTCGAGTTCTAGAGGCTCCAAAACAAATTTCTGCCATAGTCCCGGGCTTAGGTCTTACCATAAGAGCTGCTGTAATAGCTGAATTTTCATTCTGAAAATTCGCTAAAAGAGTAAAATAATAAAATATAAAAAATTAGTTTGTTTTTTTTTTTTTGCTCGCCAACCCTGTTTTTCAGGAAAATGTTAAAAAATTCGGATAGGGTGTAGTTCAATAAGAAGCGAAAAATGTGCCTGGTTGCGTACCATTTCTTATTTATTTTTGTTAGATGGTTAAGAGCAATTGCAGTGATTACAGCAAGTTCAGTTTAAAAAAAAAAAGAAATAACTATATTATAGAATAGCATTTAAAGATTCTACGTAAAAATTTTGGTGATTGTGGAAGACTCCTAAAAGTCATTAAAGAAAATACATAATAATATTTTATATTATTTTTTTGTTATGAATTAAAAAAATATATTGTAGAAAAATACTTATAGATTTTACGAAAAAATTTTCGTTATTGTGTAAGGTCACTAAGATCTTTAAAAATATAGCCAAAAAATATTTCTTGCTATTTTAAGCATTCTAAATCTACCAAAACATTTCTCAGTAACCTCTATTTTCATTATATTTTTTTCAGCAAAATCTTATTGAAATCACTATACTTATTCACTATAGCAATCTAACAAAAATAAATAGGAAATGATACACTCCGGTCAGATTTCCTCCTTTTTTTTGGACTACACGGCCATTCCTTATTGTCTTAGCAGAGGACCCGTAGTATTTCATAAAAATATTAAGGCGCCTCCACATGAGAGGTGCCCCGAGATTTCCACAAAGGTAAATCCGGCCCTGGATAACTTACAACACTTAATTTTTAATATGGACATAAATATTTAGAATTTTAATTTTACAGTTTCAACTGTGTTTGTAGTCATTCTATATTAATAAAAATTTGCTTAAATTATATTTTTTTAAGTGTTTTTTAATTGTCAATATTTTTGATAAACTAATCTACACTTGAGCTTACATACTATATTATATGTATATTACAAAAAAACATATCTACTTTCAACTACAGTGCTTCTGCGAACTCTTTGTATTTTTCAGGTGCGATGACGGCTGATAAAGAGAATAAAACACCGTGCGGTAACTATATTAAGTTGAATATAGGCAAACAGTTCTGAAAGACAAGAGTATGGAGACAGACTGTAGATAGAATTCAATTCATTATTTGTATATAAATACTGAGGAATCAGCCTCGGTTAATATAATTTTCCAAAATGCTTTTCAAATTAGTTGTTTTGTGCACATTAGTATTTGGCTGTAGCCAGGTATATTATTTTATTAAAAAATATTTAACATTAATATTTCTATTAATCTCTTTTTTAATAACTTTTTTAATTAGGGAGCCGTAGTCGACAGCCGAGGATACTCACAATTCGACTTACAAAATTTCGGTCTAAATGGACGTATTGTACGTGGCCAACCGGCTTTTCCTGGCCAATTCCCGTGGCAAGTAGGCATTCGCTATATAAGATCCCAGATACGAGATTTTTGTGGTGGTGCATTGATCAGTTCCGAATGGGTTCTAACAACTGCTCAATGTGTTTATAAGTATGGACCTAAATTTTGGTTTTAAGCTTATAAAAAATGTAAAATTGGTTGGTATAAGTGAGAGATCTTTTGTTTGTTTTAAGAACGCAAAATTTTTCGATTCGTCTTGGAACTTTGCAAAGCGAGGGAGAGGGTGAATCTACCTTACAAGTGATTCCTGGTTCATATGCTCTTTATCATCTGCGATATAATCCTGATACACATTATAATGATATTGGATTAATTAAATTAGAATGGCCGGCTCAACTTAATGGTACGTTTTCTATTTAATAAATTGTAGTTTTCTTGTCTAATTTAACGCTATTTTAAAATTTTTATCTAAGATACTTACAAGGAATGTCACGGGGGTGTACCTCTCCAATTTTTTTTATTCTACGATATGTTGTAGAACATCGAAAATTAAGGAACATTTATTTTTCTTTAGCGGCTGTAAAACGGTTTTGAAGGGGTGAAATCCCCCTTCAAAAATAATGGCTAAATTCAAATATCTCGTAAACAGTAAGAGATAGAGCAAAAGTTTAAATTGGCGATATTGGTCTTTTTTAAAGAGCTATCTGCCAATATGCAACTGGTTTAGATTACATCAACAGGGGCGGAGGGGGGTTAAAATTTAAGGGTTAATTTTGCGGAAAGTCGGTAAAAAATACTATATATTAAAATTTTGTTTACAGATTTCATGAAATTCATGACTACATGAAAAAATCTAATTTATCTGCTTTGACTCAATTTCATAATATTAAGTTTAGGGGTAGGTAACTAGAGGATGACTGTGTTGACATAATCATCCTATTTGAGTAATTCAGGAACTTCGAAAAAAGCTTAGCACAATTATAACAACGTAAAAATGATCTTCTCGAATTAAAAATTCAGCTTGTAACATTGGAGCGGGATGGGGGGAGGGCTAAGTCACCTTCCTAAATTACATACACTCATTTTTTGCATATCAGTAGATAGCTCTTTAAAAAAGAACAATATCGGCAATTTAGACTTGTGCTCTATCTCTTTCCGTTTTCGAGATATTTGAAAAATTAAATCTTTACCCCAATTTTTGATGGCTGATTTCACCCCTTCAAATCGTTTTACAGCCACTCGAAAAAAATGAGTGTCTCTTAATTTTCGGTGTTCTACAACATATCGAAGAATAAACAAAATCGGACGGGTACACCCCCGTGACATTCCTTGTAAGAATTGTTAGTAGCTAAGCAGAGTTAAGTGTACTTCCTTAGTTCCGTAAAAATCTCTAACTAGTTTTAGTTTATGACTTAATGAAAGCTTAATTTAATAACTTGATTTTCAGATCATGTTGAACCAATCCCTCTTGCGAATGAATATTTGGAGCCAGATACTACCGTCACAGTAAGCGGTTGGGGATCAACAATAACTGGATGTATGCACTAATTTCACTAATTGCATTGATCAATAAAAGCCATATAAAGTCAATTTTTCCAACATTTAATATTTTTAGTTCCTCCTGCGTCAGTGTTGAATTATGTAAATCTTACAACCATTACGAATGAGGAGTGCACAAATGATTATGGCTCAGACAAGATTTTTGACACAACAGTTTGCTGTAGAGGAACTACAAATGAAGCTACTTGCAGGGTAAGTGTAAATTTATAGCGTTATTTTCTCTCTAATTTTCAATAAGTTATTAATTTTTTATTTCGCGAATTTCAGGCTGACAATGGTGGCCCATTAGTACGATATTATAATAGCGCCCCAATTCATGTGGGTATCGTTTATTTTACACCGAAGGATTTTTGTGAATCAGGTTTTCCATCTGGTTATGTACGTACGGCTTCATACCGTGAATGGATTCGACAAAATAGTGGCGTATAAAGAGCTTCATAGCAAAGCGTTGGCCTGATTGCCTTTGCACCCAGATTGAAGTTGGTGCAAATTTCTGAACAAGTCGATAACTGTGTTATGTATAACTTTTTATTTGTAATTAACAATTTTACATATTATATTTATTGTTATTAATAAATCTGTTTAAATATATTCAAAGTTTCAACGACATAAACCTCATTTTTATGGTCAATATTTCGCAAACGGAGTCTAAAAATGAAAAATGGTTAGAAAAAACTTGATTTTCAGATGCTTTGCTAGTGATATTACCCATGATTTTCGTTCCCACTTATTGTTAACCACTTTCCAATACGTGAAAATACAGATATCTCAAGAAATTAAGAAAAACTTTTTTGCTTTAATATTAATGGAAATTTACACCTGTAGTGTCTAGCTTAAATTTATAACAGACGTCGCCTAGTTTTTTAACAACTTTCGGAAATATTGGATGTAACGTTGAAATTGTTGCGTTTGCCTCTATATTTTACGTGCAAAAAGATATGATTTGTGTTGCATGATTTCCTATGTGACAGTTGTATAGACAGGGCCGTCGAGAGGGCGGGGCAGGTGGGGTAGTTGCCCGGACACTCGGGTCTCCAAAAAGGGACCCGAAACCTGTGTTATGGATCTGGATGAATATATATCGGCACTGCCTTTTGCTCAACAACAACAAAATCTTAAGCTTTCCTACTTTTTCCTACTTTCCCCTAAAAAAATAAGGGACGAGCCAAGAAAAAACCTCAGTTTACAACTTGTTATCTAATCGAAAATATTATTTCAATTATATATATCATTAAATATTTTTCTATATTATAACTAACTTTCGAAAATTTCCATAGGAATTTTTTTCTGTAGGTATATTTATATATTCTGTAGCTTCATTATTATTAATATCCAGAACTTGGACATAATAATCAGAGAAAATGTTTTTTAACACTATATCGTTATCAGCTTATTCATAAGTATTATTAATAATATTATTTATAATCGTTAAGCTTACTTTATCGACAAGTGTAGGTTCTAAAATCTTAAGTGAAATTATAAATTAAAAACGTTTAAAAATATTATTGAAATAATTGATATTATCTCTTTTCAATAGTCGCTGGCAATATTAATATTGTTATTATTTTTACATAATATATTTAGAATTTCTTGCACTCTGTTTAAAAACAATTTTGGATTACTAACGGGTGATCGACACAGGAATAAAATAAAAGTAACAATATGATTATAAATTAACTAAACTTGAAGCTCTCAAATTATTTTACTCATTGTAAACGTTTTTTAAGGTAATTTTCTCACATACAGTTCCTTCCTTGTAGAAGATACATACACGACCATTTTTAGTCGAATTTTCTCCGAAAAATTAGACTTATACAGTCTATACGATAAGAGCTGCGAGAGGCGAGAGTAGGGGCGCTATCCGTTTTCGGACCAGTAGAACACGAATATGTAGAAAAAAAAATGTCTGATATATATATATATATATATATATATATATATATATATATATATATATATATATATATATATATATATATATATATATATATATTTTCCCGCCACCTTTTAATTTGTGTAGGGCCCCCCTATGGAAGTTAAGAGATGAAATTTGGTACATGGGGCTCATTTTCGAGGCACCTCATACTATCAAAGTGGGGTCAAATTTTGGGCAAATTTTTTTTCTGACCCGACCTTTAAGGGGGTGGTGGGGGGCGGAAAAGCAATAAAACTTTTCCAAACCGGTTTTAAATAATGTTTCGGTCAATTATCTACAACATATCCAAAATTCAGCTTCCTAGGATGATATGGTGGGAGTAGAGGGGGGAAAAACGATTTTCGCTGGATCTAACAGGCCCCCAGCCCCCCAGAATTAACGTAGAGGGTTGAAATTTGGTGTGTTGATAAAGTTCGTACCTAGGTTGTGCTTTTTGGAGGTTTTAATATTTTACCCCACCCCCCTCATTTTTAAGCTACAATTTCATGCATTTTCGACGTTTTCGAAGTTTGTACCACTCGCACAGGTCACCCAAATAAACCTAGAGGGCTGAAATTTTATATTCGGATTGAGTTAGTATCAAGGGGGTGCCTTTTGGGGGTCTCGACTTTTAACCCCCACCCCCACCATTTTTATACCCAAAAGAACATGATTTTTCTTGTTTTTTAACAGTTTCGTTCGGGTCAAAATCTCCCCAAATAAACCTAGAGGGCTGAAATTTGGTGTACAGGTTAAGCTAATAGCCAGACACTGTTTTTTGGAGGTTTCAACTTTTAACCCTTACCCCCACGATTTTGACGCCAATATTTCCTTAATTTTTTTGCTTGTTTTCTAACACGTCTAGAGACTCCATAAGGAAACCTAGAGGGCTGAAATTTTGTACGTGTATTCAGTTAGTATCCAGCTAGTACCTTGTAGGGAGTCCGCATCACTTTTCCCCCCACCTCTCCCATTTTTACATCGGAATTGAATGCTATTGTTAAATGTGTTTTAAAAGCATTATGTTTATTCTAAATACAAGTAGGCGAATAGTAATTTTAAAAAATTTAAAAAAAAGTGAATACAATTTTTTAACAAATGAAATACATACATATTAAGTAATTTGCAAATGTTATTAAAGTCGCTGTTTATTTATTTATTTAATTATTATTTAGGAAATTTGGATTTTTTTGGAAAGAAAAAATATCTTCATAAAAGCCTTCCAGTTTACTATTTAAGTTCCTTTTTTAATATTTAAAAGTAAAACACAAAGGCAATTGGCGGATAAGCATGGATAGAAATGCCCTCGTACGAATTGTGTTGGCTTTTTCCCTGTTAACTTCTATCGGCACAAAATTGAAATTTACTGAGATTCAGCCCTTAAAAACTTAAAACCTTTTTTTTAAATTTTTTTTTTTTTTTTTTTGAAAGAAAAAATATCTTTATAAAGGCCTTCCAGTTTACTATTTAAGGTCCTTTTTTAATATTTAAAACTAAAACATAAAGGCAATTAGCGGATAAACATGGGCAGGAATGCCCTCGTACGAATTGTGTTGGTTTTTGTTCTGCTACCTGTTTTCGGCACAAAATTGAAATTTACTGAGATACAGCCCTTAAATACTTAAAACCTTTTTTTAAAGCCTCGATCAGCCGAACACTTATGACCAATTTTGAAACCAACAAAATGACAATTCGGTTGTAGACTTTCAATCACATTTCGCTTGTAAACATTCAATACCGAAGATGAAGGGGAAAATTCGACTACCGTGATGGGGCCCCGCTGCTCACGGCGTTTTATAATTATTTCTAAAACATACGCTGCTTACTTTGAAATCCTGGAACTTTTAAAATAATTTTTTCATCAATTGGAAGCCAGTTTTCAAAAGTAGATATCATATCAGGCCTCCCATTATTTAATAAAACGGAAAGATATCCCAACTTACTACCCCTAATAAGCCTCTTAATATTTTTATGTAAGATTTTCAGCGAGTTATTTGATACCGTGATTTTATTAAAATATTATGGTGATTTGTTGACCAAAAAGAAATACTTTATTATCATTAACTTCAACCAATTGTTTGTATGGTGTAAATTTTTTTCGAAGTCTTCTGACATACCTAATTTAGAGCTCCACGTTCAGCTTTGGTGACTCTAAGCATTAGTCCATTGGATATTATAATATATAAAACGCCATTCCTTTAGCTAGATGGGCGAAATTTATCTTGAAATCTTTTCTAGTAAGTTTTCTGTCTTATTATTCATTATAGAAGTATAATTCATCCATTTCCGGATGTCGAAATTAATATTGCAGAAGTTATTAATTCAACAGCTCACTCATTCCAAAAAACTTTTACAAGTATCTACATTGGATTTTGTACATCGTAGCATTTTTTAATAAGCTATATATATATATATATATATATATATATATATATATATATATATATATATATATATATATATATATATATATAGCTATAAGTCGTCATTGACCCAATGGCCGTCAAGTTTTAGTAATATGACAAATATTAAGATATTAAGCAAGCACATATAATAATCGAAGATTTTTCAAAATTTCTATAAAAGTTCATCTAGTTAGTGAGCACCAAAGTAACACTCATTATGATCAAGTTGGTGAGCACCAAAGTGACATTGATTATGAATATTAAATAATAAATTAGGACATTACATTAACTTTTAATTACACATCACTCACACATAGCTCATTTAATGAGCTATGAGTGAGTGATATGCAATTAAAAGTTAGTGTAATGTCCTAATTTATTATTTAATCCATAATCAATGTCACTTTGGTGCTCACCAACTTGATGAAATTTTATAGAAATTTTGAAAAATCTTCGATTATTTTGAAAATTCAAAACACTTGGTAGCGACCTCAAAAACATATTTTAAAAATCTCAAATTTTTATGGAAGTCGTCTTTCATATTGTGGAACAAAATGAACGGGTGGCCCTAGTAATTTTTAAATATTAGTTTTTTAAGGACCACCCTAATATATATATATATATATATATATATATATATATATATATATATATATATATATATATATATATATATATATATATAGGATAAAGTTACAAAATGTGTACCGGCTCCTTCTTTGTATCTTTTATAAAAACAATATAAAGTGATATTGGAGAGTCATCTATCTACCTGTAAACATTTAAAAGAGTGTTCAAACAAAATCTAATTCACAAAATGTTAGCACTGAATGTATATTTTTAACAATTTTTATAAGACTAATTTTAAAAAATGGTAGGTTATTTTGTGTTAGTAAGTCTTCTATAATTAAATAATACATTAAATTTACGTATTCGAGTTCATAAAATTTGCTTTTTATACTTAACTTTAAATTTTAAGTAAAATATGAACTGTTGCTTAATTTGTACCGCAAAGAGTATCCTAATATATACATGCTAAATATTCATATGTCCCTCCTAAAAAAAAATATTAGAACGCAACGTGCTACAGTTTTAACCAGCAGCCTCTATAAAAACAAATTGGAAAATATAAAACTAATTTCAGAGAAGAAAGCAATGAAAAAGAAACATGACACTCCTCAAGAAAGAATAACGAAGAGAATTTTGATTGAAACATATGAAACGGATTGGTATTGTAGGATATATTGTGAAGAGTTACGAATTGAAGATATGATAATGGGTAACAAAAATGTAAAGAATGGCAACATGAGTCGTGTGCTGGTGTAAAACCTGAGGGGGAAAAAGTATTTATTTGTAGCGGATTTCGTTGAGGTACAATTTTGGAAACTACAGGTACACATTAAAAACCCAATTTCCACAATTATACTTCTTGCAGAGTTTAATTTTTTATAGAATTGTTTCGTTAATACTTTAACAAGGAGATTTAATTTTTGTTGAAATGTTTAGCAGAATAATCAAATTTTATATAGGAATACTGTTATTCTTTTAATTTTATTAATAAATAAAGGTTATATATAAAAAAAAGACAGAAACTGGTACACATTTGGCAACTTTACCCTATATATATATATATATATATATATATATATATATATATATATATATATATATATATATATATATATATGGGTGTGTATTATTCTATTTATAACCACGTAAGCATACATTGTTTTCAGCGTCATAGGTTCTCGTAAAACCTTTTTAATCGGCATTATAATTCTTGTTTGTTTTTTTTGGATAAAGTAATCTCCACTTGAAATTTTGTTAACACAAAATTCGTACTTTTGTATGTAGGTATTAGAAAAAAATTGTGTCTACTACTATTATCGAAATCATATTAAATTTATATATAAATATTGAGGAATAACTTTCCTTTAATATCATTCTCAAAAATGTTTTTCAAATTAATTATTTTGTGCACATTAACATTTGGCTGTAACCAAGTAAATTAATTTGTTAAAAAATACCCTTATATATTTCTATTAATTTTTATTTTCATTTCAGTGTGCCATAGTCGATAATCAAGCACCCACACGACCCGATTTAGAGAACTTTGGTTTAAATGGACGCATTATTGATGGCGAACCGGCCGGACCTGGCCAGTTTCCGTGGCAAGTAGCCATTGACTTTCTACGAGGTGGCAGATCGCAATACTGTGGTGGTGCATTAATCAGTCCCGAATGGGTTTTAACAGCTGCTCATTGTGTTTATCAGTATGTGCTAAAATAAATTTGAGCGTATAAAAAATGTAGAACTGGTATAAGTGAGTAATTGTTTTTTTTCTTTCAGAGGCTCATCTTTTTCAGTTCGTCTTGGAACGTTATGGAGTAATTATGATAATGATGAATTTGATTTGCAAGTGATTCCTGGTGAGCGTGCTATTCATCATCCACAGTATAATCCCAATACATATAATAACGATATTGGATTAATTAGACTGGCGCGTAAAGCTTTTCTTAATCGTAAGTTTTTTCTCTTATGTATAATTTAACACTGTTTCAAAGTTTTTTAATTGAGACAATAAGAATAATTGAAAACTGACCAAGGTGAACGTACTTTATTTCGTGAAAATTTCAATTTTTTTTTCTTTGCTTGTATTTTTGATTTGATTTTTTAAAAATATTTTTCGTGTTCCAGGATACGTTCAAACAATATACCTTGCAAATTCAGACGATCGTCTGGATCCAAACACTCGCGTCACAGTAAGCGGTTGGGGAATGACAAGAGATGGAGGTGTGATCTAATATTATATTAACCAATAAAATTATAATTATAAAGTCAATCTTTCTTCAAACACTTCATAATGTTTTAGGCTCTGCTAGCTCAGTATTGAGGTATGTAAATCTTAGAACCATCTCGAACGACCAATGCAGAGATTTTTACAATTCAGAAATCATTATACACTCGACAGTTTGCTGCAGAGGAAATACAATTCAAAGTACTTGCCATGTAAGTGTTAATTTGTACCGTCAGTTGGGGCGAATGTAGACAATTTTTTCAGTTTCTTGGCAATAAATCGTTTAGAGTTTATCTAAAAAATTCTAAAAAAATAATTTAAATGCTTTAATATCACGAGCATATAGGGTAGGAATAAAAATCTCAAAATTGGTACTGCTACATTTTTTTTTTTTTTGGTTGTATAGTGTCTAGATTCGCCCCTATGTGTGGGGCGAATCGAGACAATGCTTTATTTGTATAATATAAATCACATTCAGTCATGCATATGGATAAAATCGGACATAAAAAGATAAAAATAGCTGAATTTTCAATCTGAAAATTCGCTAAACTTAATAACTGCATCAGCGAATGACTTTTGATGGGTGGAATAAAACATTTTGGATTTAAATGAATATTATTTCGATTTGCCTTTGAGTCTATCATGCAAGGTCGATTTGGAAACATGAAAATATTCAGCAGCTTGTCTGAGCGATTTTCTTTTATTTTTAATATCGAAAAGCAGGGGCGCGACAACTACATATCTACAGGGGGTCCAAAAAAATTTAAATTATTAAATTTTTCGATAACGCAGTTCTCCGATAACAATGGAAAATGTTGTAATAAAATGTCGTCTCCGAAAATTTGATTTTCGAATAAAAAATATTAGTAAACCACTAAAAATTTTACTTTTTAATATAAATAAAATAAATTGAAGGAAAATTTCCAGGTAATTTTAGGGGGTCCGGACCCCCTAGACCTTCTCGGTTGTTGCGCCTCTGTCGAAAAGAGCCGATTTTATGTTATGTGGTTTATACCCACTTTCTTTTTATACTGACGCAACATGGTGTATAAATTCGCCTCACCTATAGACAATTTTTTGTTAATCAATTTATAAAAAAAAAAAAAATTAAGCACAATACAGCTTTCATTTTTGGTACATATATTGTCACAAAAACGCCAAACATTTTGTTGGCAGTCCCTACTTTATAATAATAATAATAATAATAATGCGTTTAACGTCCGTCCTTCGGACAATCTAGTCCATAACAGACGCCACCCACATCATTATTTGTATATTTTTATTTATTCATTACATTAATTCGTTACATTATACATACATTTATGATGTGGGTGGAGGAGAGGGAAAGTGGAGTGAGAACTAGGATTTGGTGGGTATGCGTCTGCAGCCGTCTTCTTAAGGAACTATGCCGATATTCATCAGGATTTATGAAGGGAAACTGCAGAAAACCTTCACGAGCATAGCCGGTCGTCGGATTCGAACCCTCGACCTACCAGTCGCAAGTGCCAGTTAGTGTTTAAGCACGCTCGGCCACTCCGCTGGTCCCTACTTTATATATATATATATATATATATATATATATAGACAATGCGCCTGTAAAATAACAAAATACAAAGATGTCACGTTCACCGCTTTTCTTTGATGACTAACTCATAACTGACAAAATTCAGTAGCATAAATTGATCTATGACCTTGTACGGTCATAACACTGACGAAGAAATATCGAGAGGCAGGTCTGTCTAGATTCGCCCCAACTGACGGTACCGTCATTTTCCTCCGATCCTTGGTAAATAATTTTTATTTTTGAAATTATAGGGCGACGACGGTGGCCCATTAGTACGTTATACAAATTATGGCCCAATTCATGTCGGTGTCGCTAGTTTTGTATCGTCGAAAGGTTGTGAATATGGTATACCATCTGGCTATGTACGTACGGCTTCATTCCGATATTGGATTCGACAAAATACTGGTGTATAAACAGCGTTATATAGGGACTCTCAACAGAGACGGTTATCAAGAGCACAAATTTCTAATCAAGTTTATAAATGACTGTTAAATATAGTTC
The DNA here is from genome assembly GCA_035578155.1 of Brachynemurus nebulosus. Lineage (NCBI taxonomy): Eukaryota > Metazoa > Arthropoda > Insecta > Neuroptera > Myrmeleontidae > Brachynemurus > Brachynemurus nebulosus. Next base: position 5,234,720 of record JAPWDM010000018.1, on the reverse strand, counting down.
TTGTTTTTAATTGAGATTAACAATTTTACATATTACACGTATTATTTAATTTTTGAAGAATATTTTAGTGGTATCAACTGATGGTGCATCAGTTGAAATAAAAAATTAATCCAACACATCTTACTCCCCTCTCGCTATTCGGTGGGAAATCAAACATTTTGAAATAGTGAAATGTGAAAAATGGTGATATAATGTGAAAATTTATTTCTAATGAAATTTTGAGTTCTTAACAGAATAAGGTCTAAACAACAGATCCTTGTCAAGTTGTTCAAAAAACATAAGTACCTACAGTAGATGGGTAATACATATATAAAAACGATGGAAAGGAAGGGAATAGTAACAGTAATAAAGCAAAATAATAATTCCCAATTTTATCTCACAAAAAATAAGAGGTAAACAAATATTAGTTATCGCACCTGAAAAAGGGTCAATGTACCTTTGATATTTATTAGTTTGTTATGTATATTTTTTTAGTTATGTTTACGATATTTCTTTTTAAAAGACAACAGGTAGTTTGTAATTTGTAAATCGTAAAAAGATATATCATTTTTCTGTCAAGGACGTTTCTTTTAAATCTCTCATTCATAAGTTGTTTAGTTCCAGGAAATGTGTCTAAAATCGTATTTTTCTGATAAATATTGATATACTTATTTACCGTCAACACCCCTAATTTCAACTATTGAACACAACTTTAGGGGAAACAGAAACTAGTATTAACGGGAGTAAGTATTAACAAACCTATTTCCGTTAAACTATACACGAAAAAATGAAGTAGGGGAAAGGGGGGCAGTTTTGAACATTTTTTGCAATGTAGGTCAAAAAATATGTTAGAAAAAAAATTAAAAATTTTAATTATATACCGTCAAACGGGACTATTTGAAAATAGTGGGGCTATTTGGAACAAAAAAAAAGATTTAAACTCTTAAAGAAGAGTTTTAAAAAAGATTTAAACTCTTAAAGAACATCCCCTATTAAAGACGCATTACCGTTATGAATTGTTCAGAAATTGAACAAATATAAGAGCTTAAATCTTTTTTTTTTTGTTCCAAATAGCCCCACCGATTTCAAATAGCCCCGTTTGACGGTAATAAGTTTATTCATACTTTTGCACATATTTTCATAAAAAAGTAAATAACAAAAATTTATTTTATTCTGCTTTAACTACAAGAAAATTAAAGCCAGATTTTTGTTCAATTCTGCTCCTCCTACGTGGCAGTATTGAACATGACATTGGGCACTTTTGAAAATTCTTTTTTATAGCTAATTGGACCATATTAAAATCGAAATGTAATTTTTCTGTACGCGCAGTCACCCATCAAAATTTTTAAGATTTAGTAATTTCATTATAATATCCTGTATGTCAATAAGTTCCTTTTCGAGAAAGAAAGATTTACATAAGATATTTTGTTTCCTTAAAATAATTTCAAATTCAGGAAATCCAAAAGCTTTTCTTACTTGACCCACACAAAATTTAATAATTCTTTTTGTTTTTAATTGAATTAGTAGAAAATCTATATTGATTTTTTCGATATCATTATCTTTGTTTTCTTTGTTATCATTTTCATCTGTAACTCCAGCATGTTCAAAGGACAAAGGTTTTTCTGCATCGACTCCTCTACGTAATTTCCCAATCTGTTTTTGCTTTTGACTACAATGTTGTGTGATTAATTTGATTTTTTTTTTTTTTTTTTTTTGATATTGATCCTAATGCTTTCCCATCTAAGACTTCTTTAACAGCAGAATTTATAATTTCGTTGTCAATTTTTTCTCGTTTTCTTTTGTATGTGCGTACCATTTTCACCTAAGGAATTAAAGTTTCAGTACCACTCCCGTCATCTTAAAGAAAATAAAATAGACACGGGGCATTTTTGAACATGTTCAAAACTGAAAATTATAAGAAAACTTTTTTGTATTTTTTTTTTAAGACGTAATATTTAAAAACTTCTATAAAATTAAAAATCAATTTTTAATATTAGAATCGATAACGGGCCGACAATTCCCGAGCGCATATGTGACGTGATAATGGTAAGTTACTTAAAAACACAATGTCTTTTCAATTTGAATTATTGTTACTATGCTTTCGTGGTGCTGTTTTTATAACCAAATGAAATTTTTTTAAATTTTATAAGTTTTAATTAATTTCTTATTTCTAAATAATAAACAAATATTTTACTTCATAAAAATACCACTTTTATTTTGAAACTATGACAATATTGTTTCGAACCGTAAATCTATTAATACCTATTAATTTCTTATTTTATTATAGTATATTTTTTAAAAAAATTTTTTCGCATCTATTATCAATGTTATTTATGATATAGTTAGTAATTACCTACTGAAACAAAAAACAAAAAAAAAAAAATGATAATTATTTTTTATTCAAAAATCGAATTTTCACATTTATATATTCGTGCATTATCGAATAATTCGCTTAATTAATGGTTAACTACTATAAGTAAAGTTACGATCCTGTAACAACTCCTAACATTACCAACAGTATGCCTAACACAACGGTAAAAACATTGCATTTTAACATAAATATGTAAGACTAGATCTATAGCTCAAAATTTCCTGTCTATCCCGCTTTATTTTTAGATATCAGTTGGAATTAACAACAAAGTGTGAACAACAGTGGTATATTTAACAATTTTATAATATCTCTAATATTTCAATAAACTTTAAAAATTGACATTTCAACCTACTAGGTACTATTTTGTACAAACAGACTAGTAATTTAAGTATCTCGAAAGTTCAGAAATGAATCAAATTAAAGATTTTTATTATTTTACTAAAACAGTCAAATACATAAATTAATTTTGTCATTATATTTATAGTAAAGTTAGGTGGTTTGGCGGTATCTAAAAAAAAAAAAAATATTTTTGAATTTTTTTCGGACATAGTTGAATATTTTCAACTAATTGTAAAAACTTGTAAAATATGGAGGTATCCGTTTTTTAAAAATTTTGTTATATTTTTCTCAAATAGATTTCCAAAATTTTATTGAATATTTAAAATGTATAATATAAATACCTACTTGTGAACGTAATTTTACATAAAAAGTATGTCTAAAGAACATTCCTAAAAATATATCCCTTTTAAAACGTTTATATTTAACATTAGCAAACATTCAACATATGGGTTTCGTTCTTATGTGATCATTGAAATCTTTTTGAAAAATTACAATTTTTCCGTTTCTTTCATGTTTTATATAATTTTTTCGATTGCATTTATTTAATTGTACAAGTATTCATCGCATAATATACATTATAACTTTTTCCACCATCGGTACAGAAAATTATTTTAAAAAATTTCAATATAAAGAACAAGAACCGTTTTTTGCTTTAATTGTATTGTTTTTTTATTAATGAAATTATTTTCATTTGTAGAATTTAATTAAAATCAATGATTAAGCATTGTTTTACGTATTTACAAATAAATATCGGCAAAAAATTTATTAAAATATCAGCATTTCTTAAACAAATTTTACATTGTCAATTTTTTTCTTTTTTACATTTTGAAATTCTTAACTGTACACATCCGAAATAATAATTATATTACTGAATATATTGAAATAAAAGTGTCTGTATAAAATATTTCTCTACATTTTTACAAAAATATTTTTTCAGTTTCTTTTTTTTGATTGTGAAAGTTAAAATTATTTGAAAAATAAATACTTAACATATTAATGTATATACACAGTGAAAAAATTCCAGTAAAAATTACTGAGCTGCCTCCGGTAAACGAGTCTTAAGTGACCAGTCCGTAGGAAATTATTAAGCAAAAATATAAAAAATGCGTTTCAAACATTATTTTTTACGATTCATTTGAAAATTTTTCCTGTACACCTTAAGAATTTTTCCTATACAGCTGCGTAAAATTCGATGGGGTAGTAAAATTTCAAGTGGACACCGGGAACGTTTACTTAATTTTTTGTAAAATTATACTAGACATAGAATAATTTTTACTGAGTCGGTGTGTATTTCAGCACCACTGCATACAAAATATTATATAGAACAGAATAAACAAAACAAGCACGCAACCACCACGCAACCTTGAGGCCCAGAGAGCATGCGTGTTAGACAATACACGACTTACAGACGCAGTAACCGTGGCAACCGTTGGTTCGTCAGTTGGCCAATATTAATGATAGTGATTGGATGTTTATAAAGTGTTTTTTTTTTTTTTTTATAATAAATTATTATTTAAGTATTGGACTTTCCATTTAAAACAAAAAATTGTTGTTTCATGAATTTTTGGTTATAATTGAAATATGTTTTTATACAAATTATTATAATGTGCTTATTGTTAAAAATTTTTATCATGTAATATTTCAAATAAAGAATTTATATATTTTTTTCCACAAATAATAAAAAACCACAAAAAATTTTTTCTATATTAATAATTTGATTTTAATGCTTACCCTTCTATCAATATCCTTTTAAACTATTTTAATTCAATTATTTATTAATAAATAAAAAAAAACCTTATTTATAAATAATACGGTAATTTTTACTGAGCTGTAGCGTAATTTAAAATTTTACTATAAATTATCGTAGTTTTTACTTAGCCTGTCACTTATGTCCGCATTACCAGAGAGCTCAGTAATTTTTTACCAGAAATTTCAGTAAAAATTACTGTATTTTTTTCTCAGTGTATCTATACCATTTTCCTTTCCTGAAATGATATTGAAACTGTGAAAATTGATGAAAATTGAAACTGTTTCAAAATATAGTTTCACAAATAAAAGTGGTATTTTGCAAAGTAAAGTATTTGTTTATTATTTACAAATACGGATTAAGTACCATAAAGTAACGCTCAAATCTACTAATATAATGAAAGATTGATTAGAGATCTTAGTGCAAGCTTTCATTAGTGCTACTCTCAGTAATTCCGTCCCCTTATATCTCTGTTAGTCCATTCTGGAACATTATCATTCTAAGTAAGGCTTTAAATCGCTTCATCTGAATAATTTCATTTTCAATACTGTCATTCAAACTATAGAAATTAAATATACAAGTTAAAATATTAGTATATTTACAGTTTAATGATAGGTAAAATAAATATTTTTTAGATACACATAAAAATTTGGGTTCTGCCCAAAAAAAACCAGTGGTTAAAATTTTTGTGTTAAATCAGTAACACAACTCTGCATTATTGTAACATTCCAGTGTTTTTGTTAAATGAAAATATTAACACAAATTTCGATTTAACAGAATAAAAATGTTAACCTCTTTTGAACAGCAAGGAAGTAACACAATATTTGTGTAGAGCGAAAGAATGCTATAAGTATCTAACTAGAATAGAATAGAATATAGAATATATTTTTTCAAACAATAGTACAATATTTTACAAAATTTTTTATGTAAATATAATACGTGACTTAAATCTAGGTATCTACATACAACTAGTGCTTAACCCTAACCAAACATGTACAATACTAAATAATTACAATACACGAAAAAACTTAATTAATAGTGACTCGATACAAAGGAAAATTTGCAAAAAACCTTTAAAGTACCTAACTTACATTAGAATATATATCTACCAAAATATATATATACCTAATAAAAGAGATGAGAGTAGTTCTTATTATTAAACAAAACCGAAAAATTATAAGTTTTTTCAGTTATTGACGAATATAGTTTTATTAAACGTTTAAAAATGAAACAATTTTTTACATTTTAAGGTTATTTTGTTACAGATTCATTTAAAAAAATCGTGTAAGCTTACGAGATTGTATGTTATATAATACAATCTCAAGTAAGCTTACATTACACAGCTTACAGATTCAGTTGAGCTTTTTAACTGAATCTGTAACAAAATAACCTTAAAATGTAAGAAAATTGTTCATTTTTAAATGTTTAATAAAACTATATTCGTCAACAACTGAAAAAACTTATAATTTTTCGGTTTTGTTTAATAATAAGAATGACTCTCATCTCTTTTATTATATATATTTTGGTAAATATATATGGAAACAAATAAGAATTTTTTACAAAAGACTGATTTACTTTGCATTCTTTGAGTCTCATTTATAATAATATATGTATGAACGAAATCGTTATAATTTTTGACTATTTTCAAATATCTTAAGTGGAAGTAAAATATTGAATAAAAAAGTTTAACAACTAACTCTGATACATCTGAAAAATTAACACAAAATGTATGTCCTCTTGTGTGTTAAATCATTGACACAAATATTGTGTATAGATTTGACACTAGAGATGTCGATTCTCCAAGAAAAAGATCGATTTTTGGATCGATTTAAATCGAAATCAAAAAAATCGATTAAAAAAATCGATTAAAAAAAATCGATTCTGTGAGATCGATCTAAAAAATCGAAATTTTGAAAAGTTTAATAAAATTAGCTGATAATTCTTGTTTAAGGGACTTACTTGATAGTACATAGGTAATATTGGTAATATCGTGTAAAAACGCCTTACATTATATTCGTAAAGGCGGTGAATGAGTTAACTTTTCAATTATAATTATAAAAAATAAGGCAATTGAATATGTAGGACGAATACCACGAATTGAACCAAGTTTATTAAAAAATTTCAAACAAATTGACAAAAAAATGTTTTCTAAATAAGTCGCTTTTGTGAGAAAGGGATTGTCGTTTGCACAGATAGGTGGTCTCTTCCTTCCTTTTGTATTAATAGTCTGACTTATATAGAGCCATAGAAGGGGTTCGTTGATACGACGAGTAAAAAGTGACAATTAACAATAGAGTTTTTGGTGTTTCATTTTAATACATGTTTCTTTGTAGAATTACTATTAAAATGAAGTTATTTTTGGAAAAAATCGGTTACCGATCTCTTACTTTTAATAATCGATTCATGAATCGATTCAAATGAAAAAAATTGAAAAAATAATCGATTTTTTAAGCTTCGATTAATCGATTTTCGATTAATCGATTTAAAATCGACATCTCAATTTGACACATATGCTTTGTGTTAAAATAACACAAAAAATTGAGTGGACCGTTCTGGACATATGAAATGTGTTTATTTTAACATAATTTTTTTTACTGTGTATGTACGTTATAGATGTCCGTAACAGCTATAATATTTGTTTCTTTTTCTCTCATTAATGTTTCTCCCCTCTCTTCAACAAATTTTTTTCATGAATTTCCACCTATCAAATCTCAACATTCTTCCAATTGCACACACTCATATGTAAATAGAAAGAAACATGAACGTGAGGTTGTGAGATATCGATGTTGCAGTACAAATACACTAACAAATTATTTTATGTGTTTTATGCCAATTATAATCAGTGTGTAATAGGTATAAGTATTATTATATTAACAATAATATTACCGTTATTGTTAAAAGTATTCGTTCAATTCCTTAGACGCTCGTAGAAAATTTATTGCTAATCGAGTGAATTTGGATTAACCGGCTACATCGGATCCGAAACTGTGACGGTTAATCGAATTAGACAGCAATTTCTTAATAAATTGATTCCTTAACTGGGTCAGTCCATATGAAACCAACAAGGCACTCAATTCGATTATCACAGATTTCGTTGGAACTTTGGTTAACTGTACTCTTTAACATCCTGAATTCAAATATGATTTTCAAAAAATTCTTATAGTTTTTGAGATATATGGGGAGACCGGGGTAATAAGAGACAGGGGTAATAAGAGCCAAGGTCGAAAAACCACCGAAAACTCAAGATCAGAATTTTTAAAAAATAAGTAATCATAACTTCAATATGTTCACTTTATCACCAATAACTTGTTGATAAGGTTGTAATAGTTTTTTAATCTTCTTTAGTCAATTGAAAAATTAACTTTGCATTTGAATTAGATTTAAAGTTCATGATTTCTCACCCATTTCATTTTTTTTTCTGTTATTGTATTAAGTTTTTGAATATTTTTTATGTGTAATTTGTTGACAAAAAGCATGAGAAATAATAAACAATTACTGAAAATTTTAAAAATCTGCTTCATAACTGGACTCTACTCTTGCCTCTTATTACCCCATGTCTAAATTTTTACGAAGCAATAACTTTAACTTTGTTATTAAATAATTAAAAAAAATTTCGTATCCATCTCAATTTTTTTTGTCATGTCACTTGTCTCTGGTCTATATAGATTGTACAAAATAACCAGAGAGTAAATTTTTTATTAACTGGTATTAAATATTAATACAAACGAATTTCAGAAACCAATTTTCGAAACTTTTTTCTTAACCTAAGATATTTTGAGAACGGCTGTAAGTATTTGTAAGTAAAAAGATTTGGTTGATTCAGAATTTCCTTAGATATCTGCTATTTATTCGATTTATTTTACATTAGTTTATATGGGCAGCTAGAAGCGTTTCTCTTATTACCCCAGCAGGGGTTATAAGAGACAAGGATTTTTCGAAATATTAAAATATTTTTTTTTATCTTTAATCTTATTTTAATAATTACAAAAATAATTCAGATAGGTTAATTTAATTTACTAAGTATTTTTTCCATAATGATTAGATTTGTAATTTAGAGTCAAATAATTTTTTTGTCTCCTACTACCCCCTTTTGTCTCTTATTATCCCGGTTTCCCCTATAGGTAATCTTGAAAATCGCAAAATATCACTTTTTCTACTCGCCCTTAGTATTACGAAATGTTCCAATTTCAGTTCTATATATCCTACAGAGTTGCTTGACGGCTCATTTTACTTAGAATTTAATGAGCTTTAATTTGATACCAATCTTGAACATTTTTTGAAAAAGAAATTTTTTTGGAGAAATCTTAAAAATTGTTTTTGAAAATTTTTTTGAGCTTGGTTTCAGAGAAGTGTCCCGAAAGAAATCTTCTCTGAAACCAAACTCTTATGTCCGAATGCGTTAAAATACTATCAAAATAGTACAGTATTAGTTCAAAAATGCTGAATTTTTACCTACATATAAGTAATTCTTGAAAATTTCACAGTAAACCATCTGTGAACGTTCTCGCATATTTTCTCACTGTACTGTCATTTATACAATCCCACTACAATTAAACTATAATATTAAATATGTCTAAATTCTTTCATTTCATTTAAACAAATACCGTACACCATTAAAAAGAAATAACAATATAATGTGATGATCAAATCAAACCATTACTACAACAGTACCTTATTATTTATTCATACTTTGAATTTGAACAGCGAAATTTTTAAACTGATTTCATACAACAAATAAAAAACCATCTCCAGCACAATAATATTTCTCTGTATTGTTTTGCTAAACAACACAAGCATACATAGCTGTTGTGTACCAACTTAAATTGTATCTATGTATATGTTCTTATAGAAATATTTTTACCAAATGAAAATGATTTCATGCGATAGGAATACACGTAAGACAGCATAGCAGACAAGCCTGTAATATAGCTATCTCTTACAAGCAGAGTTGTGCCTGTAATTTACTTCGGGTAAATTACACAGTTTTTTACATGTAAAAACTTTGTAATTTACACATACTTGTTTTGATAAAAAACTGTAAAAAATGTAAAAAATGCAAAAAACTAAGTTTTTTTAAATTTAATAGATATGTAAACGTTACTGATGGTATTGCATATTTGCTATTGAGATATTTGCTATATTTGCAAAGTAAAACTTAATAATTACCTATGTAATTTGAAAATTAAAAATATAAATGGGGACAAATAGGAAAAAGAAAGGTTAGTTTTGATAGAATAGTTTATTTAAGAATTTAATATTAAAAAGATTTTTATTTATTCAGTTAAATTTTATTAAAGGTATCAATCATCTTCATCATCACTATCATCAGTGATTTTATTGTTATTATAATTTAAAGAGAGATAAATATGTAGTAGTTTTTTTGATCTATCAAAACTCAGTTTGTTAATTTGGAAATTTAAAGCTTGGTAGTCAATTGTGAATGGCCTTCCACTAGCAGAAAATCATTTTTGTGTCGACTTTTGTTTACACATTTTTTCATGTGAACTTATAAACAAGTAATAACGGTCAAAATAAATTGTTTGTCAGTGAAATGACAAATGATTTAAGTATTTTACATTTTTTACAATTTTCTACAATTTTTTACGGTTTTTTACAGTTTTTTACATATTTTACAATTTTTTCCATAAAAATGTAAAAAACTGGTTTTTTACATCACATGGCACAACTCTGCTTACAAGATCTACTACCTAATAGAGATGTCGATTTTAAATCGATTAATCGAAAATCGATTAATCGAAGTTTAAAAAATCGATTCTTTTTTCGATTTTTTTCATTTGAATCGATTATTAAAAGTAAGAGACCGATAACCGATTTTTTCCAAAAATAACTTCATTTTAATAGTAATTCTACAAAGAAACATGTGTTAAAATGAAACACCAAAAACTCTATTGTTAATTGTCACTTTTTACTCGTTATATCAACGAACCCCTTCTATGGCTCTATATAAGTCAGACTATTAATACAAAAGGAAGGAAGAGACCACCTATCTGTACAAACGATGATCCCTTTCCCACAAAAGCGACTTATTTAGAAAACATTTTTTTGTCAATTTGTTTGAAATTTTTGAATAAACTTGGTTTAATTCGTGGTATTCGTCCTACATATTCAATTGCCTTATTTTTTATAATTATAACTGAAAAAATAACTCATTCATCGCCTTTACAAATATAATGTAAGGCGTTTTTACACGATATTATGAATCAATTTTTTTGATTTCGATTTAAATCAATCCAAAAATCAATTTTTTTTTTGGAGAATCGACATCTCTACTACCTAATATTATTGAAAAAGGACGGTAAAAATTATAATAAATACATACCAACTATATGAATCATTTGCATTTTGTAAAAATGCGAGTATAACAGTATAGTTTAGTTCTCGTATTGTACATCTCTTATATGACTGTATGTAGGTAAGTTAACTGAATATATGGTAGAAGGGTTATAATAATGTATGTATGTACCAATATTTTATGACTACTAGTATAATACTTAACGTTGTTAGAACGACGGCTAACTCGCCGGATCGCTAACCACACTCTCTTTCTTGCAATCGAACAGCATATGAAAAAGTCACCGCCTACAACTCCTCTTTAGAAGTAAACTCTCTCCCATAAAGTTACACATACACATGACTACACATACGGCTACGATAGCAAGCAAGCAGAGCGAACTCTCTTAACACTGTTCCATTCTTATTTGAAGGAAGAATCGGAAGAATCTCTTTTTGGACCTCTGTACTGGAGATTATGTTCATTCGGTTGTTTATTGCCGTATCTTCGGAGCATACATAAACATATTTTTGTATTTACTTACTATTGTCGCCTGTTTTGTTGGCTGGTCGTACGTAGCCGCTGCAACTAAATAGCGCGCTCGGTGAATTTTCGAAATTTTCGAAAAAACTATGCAGTTGACATAAGTTGAGTGTCATCGGCAATCGAATTCCATGTGTTAACTGTTACTGTCACGATTAAAATGCGTCGGATACGGATTGTACGCATCCGATATTTAAGTGTTAATTTTGACAATTGGATTCTGTGAACTGTTTACTACTAAGTGATTATCAGTGATTTGTACCTAAGTGATTTTAATTTTTTTGTTTTCTTTTCTAATAAGTGATTTTTTGGAAGTGTTGTGACTTAAATGTAACCAGAAAAACAATAATTAATTTTCGTCTTTTTTTGGATTCGAGTATGTAAGTTTGAAAAAATTCATATATTCTTTACTTTTAGTTACAACTTTTGGTTCTTGTAAATATAGTAACAATAAAATACGGGGCAGATTAACAGTGTTATTAGACGAAGGAAACTTGTGTATCGTATATAACGGGATCCTTTGTCAGTGGCACGTGCGCAGATTTAAATTACGTAATCGTTTTTCGGTGGTCGATTTTTGACAGATCAGAAACAAATTCTTGGTTCGTACCAACACGCGGCTAGATTGTTTTTGTAGGTATGTACATCTGTAATGTGAGATCCGAGTAATTGAATGCGGGAAATCTTTTCATGCTTATTCTTTTTTATCAAACATTAAAATAATTTTTTGCTAAAATTTTTTTCGGTCATATTTTGCTTTATCAGAATACTATGGTAAATGAAAATATCTTCATTTCTCTGAAATTATTCCATTTAAAAAGAAGTTTAATCCCGTGATTCTAGAAAATAATTTGTATTCATAAAAAATTATATAATAATTTCAATAAGTTATTATTTTCTTACAAATTATTCAGGAACTGTGAATCGCTTCTGAAAATATTAATATCATAAATTTGCAATCTCTTAATTGACAATAATAATTTAACTTGATGAATTATTAGTGAAGTGATACAAATATAGCTACGATATTTGTTTAAGTTTCCTGGATTTTATATGCTTCAAAATTTGCAACTAAGAGCTGTTTTCTATAACGAATTGAAAATTGTTGTTGTTTAAAACCGTTTTTAAATTATATAGTTTAATTCAATGACATAATAATTCTCGATCTCGATGTTAAGTCGCTTTTTAACGGAATCCCCTTAATTCGTCTAAAGCGTTTCTCAACTTTTTTCAGTCACGTAATGATGAGCAAATGCAAGACCAAGACCAAGACCAAGACTGCCAAGTCTTGGTCTTGGTCTCGTTCTTGCATTACGAGTTTTGGTATTGGTCTTGCTAGAGCAGTTTAAGTCTTGGTCTTGCAAAATGCAGTCTTGGTCTTGGTCTTGTTATTACTAAAAAATCTTGCACTTTCTTGCATTTTTTTATTAGCGAATTTTTTCCTTCTAAAATCAAAATCTTTACGTACTAATTATACTTTCAAACTATTTAAATAGTTTAGCAAGAGTCTTGCTTTTATCTTGCGTTTGTCTTGTCTTGCTCACTGAAGTCTTGGTATTGGTTTTGCAGCCATACTTATAGTCTTGGTCTTGGTCTTGCTCTTGGTATACATAGTCTTGGTCTTGGTCTTGGTCTCGCAAAAAAATGCAAGACCGAGACAAGACTGCAAGACCAAGACTAATTTTACTCATCACTATAGTCACGACCTAGTAAAATCTCAGCTAATGTTGTTCGGATGGGCCACATATAGGATCCGGATGAAAACAATAATTTAAGTTTAAATAGAATTCTTGTAGTCTGGAATAATTCCTGCCATCAGTTATAATAGCATTAGGTCGTGTAATATGAAATGTCATTTTCCGACTACTTTATCAATCATGTAGTTCAGACAAATATCGACACTTTCTTTAACATTACCAAAATGCCTAAAAACAATTCTTTAATTCTAAATAGAATTGTTGTAGTTTAGAGTCATTGCCGCCATTAATTGGAATAATATAAGGTCGCGTAATATGAAATGTCGGTTTCCGACCATTTCGTCTACCATATAATTTTATAGACATCAACGCTTTTTTGTTGCAAAAATTATAAACAGTTTTGTAATTGTCATATTTTCTGCTAATTGTAGAGATACTTTTGTGAGTCGGCACTGGTTCGCCGACCGGCGGTAGGGAAACACTATTCTAATGTAACTAATTGTTATAAAAAAGATTATAAATCAATGTTTAACAGACCCCATTAACATTCATAATATTGAAATCACCACAAATGTTCCTTTAAAAAATCACAATTTTGAACAGTAAAAATTTGAATTCATTACGCCGAAACAGTTTTTTGAAAATTAAATTTACAAAACGATTACTGAAAACTTTTTAACTACCTCTTACTAGAGTAACTAACAACAACTAAAAGAATTTTTATTTAGTCGGCACTTCAACTAGGAGAAATATTTCAATATCTATACATAAAATTGTAACATTGAATATTTTTTGAAAATTGTACTGGTACTGTAAAGAGTTATCGATGTAGATACCAAAACAGGGATTTTTAGAATTTATGTCTGTCTGTCTGTCTGTATGTTCACGCATCACGCAAAAACTATTGGACGGATTTTAATGAAATTTGGTGTGATGATAACTTATTACCTGCGTCAACATCTAAAATACTTTTTACTCTGGGAAAAATTCTCATTCCCACGAGAAAATGGAAATACCATTTTGAGCATGTGCACACATTAGGCAAAAACTATTGGACGGGTTTTAATAAAATTTGGTGTGGTGATAACCTATTACCTAGGGCAGCATTTAAAATACTTTTTACTCCGGGAAAATGCCTCATTCCCACGGGAAAATAGAAAAACCATTTTGTGCATGTGCACGTATTACGCAAAAACTATTGAACGGATTTTTATGAAATTTGGTGTGGTGATAACCAATTACTTGGGTCAACATTTAAGATACTTTTTACTCCGGAAAAATTCCTCATTTCCACGGAAAAATAGAAAAACCATTTTGAGCATGTGCATGCATTACACAAAAATTATTATTCTTTGCAAGTTTTGTATAATTATTACATTTACATACTTCCATTGAGTTTATAACAATGCTTTGCGCAATCGACGTCGCGGGTACGGCTAGTTTTAAATCATCTGTAACTATAGTACATTTTTCTTTTCATATTCATATTTTTATCACCTGTTTCTATATAAAGCGGAAGAGTTAGGGTTAGAAACAGCATAAATTTGGTTTGAGAAATGTATACAAACGAGATTATTTGACTTATTTTCGTACATACCGAATAACTTAATGAAAATATGCAACAACAATTTTGTTAATTTCAAGACTAGTCTCCAACCCATAATTGGAGTGGAATAACCAGAGTGAAGAAGCTCCCACGGATCGACTCAAATGTCAAGTATTTTGGTACTATTATGGGTTTATCGATTTTAGGTATATATTTTTTTAAATTTATAGAAATTTTCAAAGTGTAAAGACAATAATTATAACAGTCAAAAATTAAAAAAAAGAAAAGAAAAGAAAAATATTCAAAGCATTTGCTTTTTTTTAATTACGTACGTATTAAGTTGTTATTGTTGTTGTCTTTTTTTTTAAATTTTGCTCGTTATTTCAAATTTATAAATGTCTTAAATCAATTAGTCGATCCTGATTATACAGTGAAACTAACTACCTAGTATTTCGATTTTTCAAAAGCACAAAAGTTGAATTTTGAGAAAAGAACTGAAAGCCGACGGTTTTTCTCATTTGAAAATATGTGTATTTAACGTTTTTGTATTAAGAAATTTTACTTAAAACTGTCCGAGATTATTTAACCTTAATTATCTAGCCCCTAGAGAGGGGATGGCGGTTTTTCAAAAATAACCGGTTTTCGGTTATTTCGTTTTTTTGTGCTCGGTTTAACCGGACGGTTTAAACCGCCCAAAATAACTGGTTTTTGAAATAACCGGTTTTAGATTTTTTTATTTTAGGCAAAACAATAACAATTATTGTCCGAAAATTTTTATTTTTACATTTATACACAGTTTAAACGAAATGAATACCATGAATACAGATAAAAATTTAAAAGAAAATTAACAAAACTAACACAAACTCTAAACAAAAACAAATGTTTTTCCCTGAATATTACACGATAAATTTGTACTTGTCTAACGAAAATTTGTTACCTAGCAATTTTACGAAAAGATTCTTTAAATAAAAATACCCGTCAGCAAAGCTGGAAACAAATTAGGTTAGGCAACAAATTTGAACCTTTGAAAAGAAAAAAAATATTTTAAAAAAAATTACATATCTTAATTACTGACTGTTACTTGAACAATGTTCTCTAATAATTAGGGCAACGAAAAATGTATTTTGACCTTTACAGTATACTTTTGGTAAAGATCAAATTAACTAAAGTTAGTCTGACGTCATTAACAAATAAAGCAAAATTAAACGTACATATTTATGTTACTATAGTCACTCGAATATAAAAATAACAAAAAGGAAAAGAGACAGAAGACTGGGTACGTCTAATTTTGCTCCATTTATTGCACATATTTGATGACGTCAGACCAACTTTTTTTAAGTTATCATATCATCCTAAAATGGATAATAGATTAAGGTAGAGTTTCTCAAATTTATTTTCTCCGTAAATATTTTTCAAAATTTCAAATAAAGTGATAGATTGTTCGCGGCTACTAAGATCGCTTCGAAAAATACTGACCTATGGAGTAGGTTAAATTAAATATTTTACAATAAATACAGTATTTTTTGAAAAGTTCGCTTTATGTCTGGAAATTGTTTACTACTAATTTTTTGAAAAATAGTGAGTTAATTAACTTGGTGCCCCCCCCCCAGAAATTTATTTGCAATTTATTTTAGATGAATCTTTGATGAAAAACAGCGAACTATCAACACTCATGTCCCGACTCTATTTTAGATACAAGTACCATCAACGCCACCTTGTATATTAGTTACACCGCCGACAGTAAACGATATATACTTTTTATAAAACACATATGGAGAGTGGCAGGAACAGGATTTAAGCTAGTAAAAATAGTCAGAAAATTATCAGAATCCACATACTTGTTAACATTACAAGTTGTTGAATGTTAATTATTAGGTCGTTTTAACGTAAATGTATTAGAATTTTAAAGAAATTAACTTATTTTTGTAAAAAAAATACCGGCCATTAAATATTGACCTAGTATTTTAAATTAAGTTTTTTTTTTCGAAACAAACTTATCCGGTTATTATTTCCGATTACCGGTTAACAAAAAAAACACCGGTAATAACCGAGTCAACAAAATAACCGAAAAAAACCGGTTCACCAAAACAAAAAAAACCGGTTTTCCCCTAAAACCGGCCGGTTTTTCGCATCCCTACCCTAGAGCACCGTTATGAGTTCAACACTATATTTTTGATACCTATGACAGACAATAACTGCTTTTTCGTATTAATATGATTTTCTAAGCAAACTGGATACTTAAAAGTACCGTTAACATATCAGATAAAACTAGACAAAACTTTTCTGTGCACTAAGGGTTGAAAAATGATAAAGTGCAAGCACTTTAAATGTCAAATACAAAACTGGGTTCCGTAGTGTTAGAGAATTAAAATGTTTTCATACAATAAAATTAAAATTCTATTAAAAAAGCAAAAAAGATTCGAAATCTTTCATAATATTTTTCCATTACACTAGTCTAAAGTTTTTAAATTCTAATTTTAATTTTATAAAGGGATTGCTTTCATTCGAATTTTGTCGATATTGTTAAAGAAGTCAAGAATATTGCAATTAGAAGAAAATTAAATTATTATATAAAATTTTTTACCTGTATAATACCTATTTAAAACTCATTTAAACAAGATCATCTAATCAAATATTTGTATATGTGTTTATAATGACAACTGGAAAAAAAGACTAGAATAATATCAAAATCGAATTAAATAACATTAAATACATTAAAATACATTCAATAATAATATACCTAGTAATGATTATTTACTAAATTAGAAATAAATAAAAACTACCTAATAATTCGGTTTTTTTTGAAATTATATAATCCCAAAAGAATAAAATAATATTACAGGTACATATTTATATATTTAGATGGTTTATGGTTTAATTATTTCTATATTGGTAATAGGTCCCAAATTATAATTTTTTTTATATATCATTAAAATGAAAGCTCCAGCTTTTATTTCAAAACAGCATACAATACTTTTAAAGAAGATATAAATAATTTTTTAAGGAAATTAGTGAAATTTTATTTTAAATATTGAAATAATACTTAAGGTTAAAATTACTTCATTTTATAACATAACAGTGGAAGACGATATAAATTTTAAGTATTATTTCAATATAAAAAAATAAAAATGATTTTCTGAAAACTATTTTAAAAATTGAAAGAGTACTATGATTAAAACATTTACTCTATCATTCTGTATACAACGGTTGAATAAAAGAGTTTCTCTATGTCTTTTGTTGAACAAGAAGTCAGTTTAAAAAATCTCAACAATTAATAAATTATAACCCAATGAATTCAATTTTAGTTTAAAGAATACATAGTTATTTAAGTTAAAAAATTTACTTTCTTTAAGTGCATAACTATTTCGAAAATCTCAATTTTTTGAAAATAATACAATTGCAACAATTGGTAGTCAAAAACCCTGAGGAACGGTTTACGGATTTATAGGTTTATTCTCGGTACTATTACTTGGAAGTTGTACGTGAACGAAACAGTTTCTTTTCTCTAACGAAATTTTGTTTCTCTAATGAAAAAAATACTGAAAACAATTAAAGCATTGAATAAAGTTATTTTTATTTTAAATTAATAATTTTTTTAGATTAATTTTTGGCTTAAAATAATTCGTTATTGTAAATTCATGTTAGCGTCTCCTAGCCTGATAAAAAATTTGCCGCTAAAAAATCTTCAACGTCTTTATTTTTTCAGTTCTAAGTAAAGTGGTCTCAACTTTAAACTTTTTTATCCAAATTTTTATTATTTTGTTGAATTAACTATCAAATTAGGTTCAGTTTGGAATCCTTAAGCCATTAAACACAATTACGGTAACGGTAGATTAAAGTTCCATTTTTCATTTCTGTACTGTCTGAATCAAAAAATATGTTTTCAATAATAAATTTTCTTTCAAATTTTGGATTAAATTTACAGTCCCAAGTTTAACTCTGGCACCCCTGTACAAACTAATATAACTCGCTCACATTTTTCGGACAAGTAATGATCTAGGTAAAGTTTTTTCCGCAAATAACTTGTTAGTACTTTCATAGTAAACAAAATTCTGTTCAGCGAAAAGATAACGCTTGTCAGTACTAATTTAGTTTTTTTGCTATTTTATTTCGAATTTCAGAATCAAATATTAATCTCTTTTTTTATTAAAATGGTTAGAAATACACTGTAAAATATAGTTTACAAGTTGTTTAAGTTTACTTAAGTGTTGTAATTATTACGCTGTCATAAGTTGAATTTTACGCAGTTGAATGAAAAATACACAAATTCAAATTTTTGCAATTTGTTAAATATCAAACAAAAACAATAAATAAATATAATTATCTAAAAATACATTGATTTATATTATAATTAAAACTATAACTAATACAATTACTAAAATAGTAATAAAGTCAATTTTTTTCGGTAGAATTTTAACTATTCCAAAATTTATCCCTCAAATTATATCTCGGATGATTTTTTATTTGGAAAATGAATGTGAGGTAGCGTAGAACTAATATTATTGGGACATAACATTTTTGGCTATAATACGATATCTTACGGAAAATTGTCTTTTTTTCATTTTTTTTTCATTATTTTTAACTGAATGCATAATATCTCAAGAATAGTGTCTCAAAATTTCAAGTTTCTTGGAGCAAAATTGACGAAGATATAAGCATTTTTGTTGTTACCTGGCAGATGTTTTGTTCTCTATATATCTCTCTCTCAGTTATATTATAGAAATTTCAATGGAAGTACTAACGTGTTTATACCTGTACTGTATATTTTGTCAGTGTAGGGTACAAAATTTAGTTCAGCAGTAAGTATTCTATATCAGTTTTATACAAGAATTTTTAAGTGTTCAAAACTTTAAAGCGTTTTCCCCACAGCTCACGTTTTCAAAGTCCGTGCTCTTCATAACTTCAAAACTACAGCACCGATCCATTTGAAATTTTGAACACTATTTTTGTACATAATTTACGAGGCAACGCTGGATAGTTTTTTTCAAATTTGTTAATAATTTTTATTTTACAATAACAAATTAGCCAATTTTTTTCGCAAAAATCGTGTTTTTCCGTTCTATGTGTTCCAAAAAAGTGAAAAATTGAAATTGCGAAAAACCCTCCCAGCGTTACCCGAGGAAAAATATTGTCTAACGAATGAACTTTAATTTTTTTATTTCGGATGATCCAGCACCAAGTTATGAGGGGCACCGCAATTCTACTTTTTTCCGAGACACGTTCGAATAATTGCTGCCATTACTGTATTTTTTAATATTTCTTCCTGAAAATTTTATACAATATTCTTCGAATGTCATACTTTAATGTACCCCGGGTTTTAATAAAGAGATTTTAACTGTGTCGTTACAAAAAAATAACAAAAACATACCTTTTTTTGTACGAATTAACCTTACCCTCTCCTTGAAGATGTTGATCAACAAAGAAGCTTTCCTGATGACGAGTTATATTTGTCTGCTGCTAAAACTTTGTTTCTGTACTGCCCTATAATATACAATTTTTACATGACTTTGCTCTTATATGTACAGGGCGGGCATCCACTTAATTCGCGGGATACAAGCTGAAATTTTTTAATAACTGAAATGCCGACGGATTTATATATTTAGAACCCATATGAAATACAGTAATAAGTTAATTGCTATTTGACGCAAATATAACAATATTCTCATCAATAGTGGTAAACAAAATTAGTCCCTGTCTTTTAGTCTGGTCTCAATTTTCCATTTTTTTTATAGAACAATACTATATATATATATATATATATATATATATATATATATATATATATATATATATATATATGTATATATATATATATATATATATATATATATATATATATATATATATATATATATATATATATATATATATATACGTATATTTTATATAGGTACAACACAGCAAGACTGTAAATATTGTTGCAATATCAAGACTTTAGTGAACAAGACTAAGAAGAAGGTAAGACCCTGACTAAAATATAGAAAAATTCTGAAAATTATATAGACGTATCGGATATTGTTCCCAATTTTTTTTTTTAAATCGCCGAAATAACATTAATTTATAATTCACTAGAATTTTTGAAAATTTATTAAAATGCACGAGTAAGACAGACCAGTCCTGTTCTTGCAATATTTTTAAAGGAGACCAAAATCGAGATTGAGACTAAAAGTCTCTACTAAAACTATATTTTACAAGACTAACTGTAAGTCCAAAATTATATATGTACCAGTAAAACCAAGACTATAAGGTTTTTAGTGCAAGAACTAGATTAAAACTAAGATTACCAGGATTTTGATCATACATTCACATACCATAAGTTTAATTTTTTATATGTTGTATAATTATTTTTCATAACCGTATCAAGTTAACTGGCAAAGTGTTAAAATATGCAAAAAACTATTTCATACAAATAATTACCTATCCTAATTGTTTCCTTATTAAATGAAAAATTATATACTTTATTGAAAATCGTATTCAGACACGCACACGCATCGCACGCACGCATAAACGCACACTCTCTATACACATACATATACCTACACACACGGAAATATTTACATAAGTACCTAGAATACCTACAATAACAGGTAGGCATGTTATAATTAAATATTTTGCATAAATAAATAAATTTGTCGAATAAATAATTTATCAGAGATAAAGCCAATACTTAGCTATAAACCTTTTTCTATATATGGACACTTGAGTTAATTGATTTATTTCGATTTCATTAAGCAATTAGAACAGCGCTAATAATAATTTGTATATGTCGACATGTCGTAGTAAAAGCGGCGGTGAATAAAAGTGTGCAGTAACATCATACTGAAAAAAGTATATTAACTTCACGGCTTACCAAATGTTTGCCACGTTTTTATTCTCCAGTGTAGATATGGAGGTATGTACATGGACGACAAATGATTTGTCTATAATAAATAATCAAATTACAAAATCAAAACACGAAATACAACAATTAGTTCATTTTAAAATTGAGTCACGTGAACATTATTAATCAACATTAAAATCTATTGTAGTTACAATTTTATTTTCTTGTACCTAATTTTGCGGGTATAAGTTTTATATTTATTTGTACCCGCCTATACTATGCATTTTGTATTAGTTTGTAGTGTTAATTAACTAAGAATAGTAAAAGCTGTTACGTATTATTGGTTTAGTATTTATTCGGGCTAGTGATGCGCTAAATTAGTCTTGATCTTGCAGTCTTGTGTTGGTCTTGCATTTTTTTGCAAGACCAAGACCAAGACTAAAGTATGGCTGCAAGACTAATACCAAGGCTCAAGTGAGCAAGACCAAGACAAAAGCAAGAAAAAAGCAAGACTCTTGCTAAACTATTTAAATAATTTGAAAGTATAATTAATACCGTAAAGAGAGAAAATTCTGTGTTTAGAAGGAAAAAATTCGCTAATAAAAAAATGCAGGAAAGTGCAAGATTTTTAGCAGTACCAAGACCAAGACCAATACCAAAACTGCGAAGTCTTGGTATTGGTCTTGCATTAGCTCATCACTAATTCGGACTTTCAATAATACATTTATTGTTTTACGAATTCTTAATTGAAGGAACAGAGAACTTAAGCGAGTGTCAGTGTAGTAATTGGTTCGGGCGCTTGACTAGTTTTTTTAGAATAAGAGGATTTTTGGAAAAGTAGGTACATATTTCCCCTTTTCAGGCCTTGTACATGTACCTTCAAGTAGGTACATATTAAATGAAATAATATGAGAAAATCTGACAATAATAGAATTAAAAACGCAATTACGGCGTATGGTCGGCCGATTGCGATGATTAGATCACTATTTTCAAAAAAGAAAGAAATCTCAGTATCTGAAATAATCACCAGTAAAGTATAAAATATATAAAGAATTCTCCCACCAAATTTCGTATCGATCGGAGCCTTAAATCCGAGGTTATAGAAGTTAGGCTCGATCCACACTATCGCTACGCTCCCGATTCGATAAAATATTCTTACACAAGAACCAATGAGTCGATACACATCATCGCTCCAATACCACTCCGATATTAGTCGCGGTCCAATGTCGCTCCAATTCTAATACCACTCAGATAATATTTTATTGGAGCGATATCAAACCTATATCGATAGTGTGATTTTTTTTTTTGATTCAACTTCGCTCCGTTTGCCTTCAGTTGTTATGAATAGACATTTGTATAGAACTGAGACCGAACTGAGAGCGATATTATAATGTGAATGGAAGACGAATAGGTACCAGTATGATATCAGCTCTGTAATGTGAACACAAGATTATATCGGAGCGAGATTGGAGCGGGAGCGTACCGATATCAACACTGTAGGGTGGATTGAACCTTATAGTAGACTTTCGAACATTCAGTATCGAATATGAAAGGAACAAACTTCTAGCTTTAAACATGATTATCTAAGAATCGTATTTTTTTAAAAATACCTTTATGGTGGACACGATTACTAAAAAACTGCCAATACGATCAACACCAAATACTACTTATCTTTATGATAATAGCTAGTCGCTGGCAGGACTTTCAATGTTTTAAAAAGGTTTTTTTTTAAAGCAAAATATCACAAATTTAACATCTAAATAAACTTTATGTCAAAATGGTCGCCGCTTTTTTAAAAATTTAATTTTCGGATCTGATTTTGGATGAATCTTTCTCGAGTTATCGTGTCAACCGCAAGTTATATTCAAAAGTTTCAAATATTTTTTTTTCGTTCTAAATTTAACAAGTAGGTATTTCAAAACATGTACTAATCAATGTTGTTAACAGTTTTGAAATATTTATTTTGCTGTTGAAAAAAAAAACCAGAAAATATCATCATTTGGCACGCTACAACTATATATGAGGGGCTCAGAACTATAGTGGTGTAAGTCAATTTTTTTAAGATTGGAGATATTCTGAAATTATTGTTATTTAATCCGATCTTGATTCAGTGCCAAAACGACAAAGTCATTACTTATACAATAAAGCCGGTAGAGACCATTATTTTATTATAGTTCCATATACTTACTATGCTTCGCTTAAACTTTAACATTAAATAACTTAAAACAACATATTTTGACTTACACACTATAGTTCTGAACCCCTCAAATAAGCCCCTAAATTGACGTTTTCTTTTGACAAAAATCAAACATACTAAATTTTCACGGGCAATGAAAACCTTGCCTAACCATAAAAAGTATTATATTTTAATACCACCCAATTCTCATAAAAAGTATTATTTTTGTTACTGTTGTAAAAAAATTTTTTTTTATTTATATTGAAAGAAATCATGAAATCATTTTTTTGAGTCAAAAAACTTTTTGAGACCGTATATACCAGTCAGTAGTACCTATAAGTAGAAAAAATTTTTTTTTATTATAACAGTATCCCTTGTAGTAAGGATGTATTGTTTTAAAATTATATTTATTCTTGGCGTGATTTATAATCCCAGAAATTGTCAGTATATTTCTTTGTGTACATAAACCATCTGGACACAAAACCTACGACATTCATAATTTAAAATACGCGCTCCAGTGAAGTTATAATTTTTTTATGAATTAACAATATTGTTAATAATTATTATTATTTTTATTATTATTATTATAACATAAACTTGCTTTGCCCATGGACACAAAAATAAAACCCTAATTCTTATTTAACTATTTATTCATTTTAGTATTCAGCAGTATACGTTTACTAGTTCAATAATGGTATAACTAATACGTTTTGTGTCAAATACCAGGAAGGTAGACTCAAAATTTTTGAAAACTAAAACTTATTTGGCTAAAACTTTAGCTTGCTCTCAAGGGTAGTTTTAGACCGATAAGTTCCTTATAATGACCACACATAGTGGTATGGTCCTAGATCATTTCCTAGTTGGTGAGAGCTCCCCTCAGTGTCCTTACACCATAAATTAGAGCTGTTTCTATGCAATTATAGATGCCTCCATAATCGCCACATGAAGCATTAGATCAAAACGATCATTGCAGCATTCTTTCTTTTTTTCAGTTTCTCTGTTATCTGATTTCCTCCTACAATAGTTCTCAGTGTGATCACACCACTGTAGCGCCACCAATGATCACACAGTACAGTAATCGCTGTTTATTAAATTCATTAAATTACATCTGTTTCCTTCGGATTTTATGATTAAAGGGACTACAGTTTAAAGTCTGAAAAAAAAACTTCAAAAGCAATAAATTTGTGAATTTATTTTTGTTTTAAATAGTCTTACTGGTAAAAGTTCGTATTCCGTGACATAGAGTTTGCTATCGTATTAGGTAAGATTTACTTTGATATGAGCTAAACAAACCCTCGACCATATAGATCGAGAACAAAGTGTTTGTGGAGAATGATAGAGGAACTTGAAAATCCTGTCCTGAATAAATATGGAAAACTTTTAGATAAATTTACGCATCAAAAACAATACAAAAATGACATCAAAACTTTCGTTTGCATAAACAATTAATAATTTAAAGCCAAACCGTGTCATATTTAGATTTAGTCCTGCCCTGGGCTACTTTATTTGCGCAACTCCCACCGTAGGCATTTTTCCATTAGTTATAAAAATAATTACACAGTTTTGAGGAGTAGGCATTTATTTAGATCTATACCATTATTTATTTAAAAACATTTCTTTGGAAAAGAGATGATCAAATATGAATAGTCTTTGACTTTGGACAAGTTTATACATTCAGGAAAGCGCAGCTGGTGAATTCAGTTGCGTTTGCGTTACAATAGACCGGAGTACGAAGTACCGAAAATATTTGTTTCGGAAAAACAGAAAGCTTAGGAGAAATTGAGACAATACTTGATTTATTTGTTTTATTAAATATTATTAATGTACAATTTACTCTAATTATTATATATTCGGCGAGTTCAGTAAACTTTAAGCTCAGTATTTTTGAGAATTGGTCACCAACTGACAAAAAAATTGTAATTTACAATTCTAAAAAGAATTTTCGGGAAAAAAATAAAAGTTGACCACAAGTGAATCAATCCACACAGAAATATATCCCTAGGCAAATGAGTTACACCGGTTTCTCGTTGTAAGCAACATCAAGATTGAAATATAATCATATGCCTTACTCTTTTTATGTATATGTGAATTTTATTATCTAAAAAGAGTAAGATATATGATTCTATTTCAAGTTGCTTACAACGAGAAATCAGTGTAGGTACTAATTGAAGGAAAACAGAGCTCAGCTTCAAATCTACATAATAATATATATTGAGCTTCAAAAAGATTCTTTGATAGTTATTTGTCTGTTGAACTGAAATCAACCGTATACATATTTGTCCATATATTAAAATTAAAAGCCTACATTTATGACCTTCTGTTCATACACAAAAATAAAAGAAAACCTGTAGGTATTGGTACACTATTCGCTTCTTGACAACTTAATTGTTACCATGTATACAAGTATATCACCAATACCCAATACAACGTATGTATACTACTCGTATATGCCCTCTGTTGATAAATGTGTAAAATATTATAATTTAATTTTTTGTTTAAAATTCAAATTAACTTGTAAATTATATTATAATTTCATCTTAATACTGTTATTTATGTACAAACAAGAATATATGTATATATTTTTTTTAAACAATATATTATTTCAGTTTAAAATATAGGTATGAACATTTTTATGTTCACGATACGAAAATGCATCGTACGAAAATCTTACGTAAACGTATAATTCGTTGTTGCATACGCATATGATATAAGTATTTTCGTATGATAGGTACAAAGTTTTTTTATAAAGTTAGTTTAAATATATAACATTGATAAATTTGTATCTAATCTGACATATCAATCTACGAAGTAAATACTAAACGATGATTGTTGAAATTAAAAAAAAAAAATTACTATTATATATGCACTTCTAATTTGAATTTAGTCAATTTCAAGTCAGAAGCAAAATATATTCATTTTTAATTTTTCTATTTTCTTACTTCATTTATTTTCCATTTGTCTAATTCGCTTTTTATAGCTAGGGAGCTGGTGATAATTTCGGTGTATGATTTCATCAATATTTGAGCCGTTTATTTTGAAAGTGGGGCAAGTCCATATTTTGTTATTGCGAGATATTTAAGGGTTTGCGTTTCAATAAATTTAAAAATATTGGTAAGTGTTAATAGACATATTTTTTGTATTTTGTGTTATTAAATAATATAAGTTTATAATCCAATAGTGTTTATAGTGCTGGCTAAAAAAAATAGTGGTTTTATTATAACTAAATGGACTTGCCTCACTTTCACGTTAATTTAAATGGATAATATTTTAGTTTTATCATTTAAAAATAAACATAACAAAAACTTTTCACACGACAGTTCAACTTCAGAAGCACGTACTGTGACATTATTATCCCCTGCCGGTACCTTAGTAGTAGAAATGAGCGTATGAAGATAAGTATGTACTTTAAAAGGGCGACTCATTCCCTTTGCAGTGTTGCTTAAAATGAATTTTGAAAATGTATTCTAATTGTTTTAAACTATTTTCCTTGTAGAAGTTTTTAATTACTCAAACGGTACGATTATGTCAATACAGTCACCCCCGTAGTTAACTACCCCGGGATTTAATATTAGGAAATTGAGTAAAAACAGGTCGATTAGATTTTTTTATGTACATTTGAAATCTCTAAATAAAAGTTTATAATATTTTATTTTTACTCCTTTTCGCAAAATTAACCCCCAAATTTTAACCCTAAACTACCCCTGTTGGTGTAATTTAAGCAAATTAGATATCAATATATAGCTTTTTAAAAAAGAGCAATATGGCTAATTTAAGCTTTAGCTCTATTTCTTATCGTTTTCGAGATATTTGAAAAATTACATTTTCACCCCAGTTTTTGAAGAACGATTTCACCCCTTCAAACCGCCTTTCCGCAAATAAAAAAAAAATACGTGTTAGTTATTTATTAGTGTTCTACAACATATCTAAGTTTCATCAAAATCAATAGGTCCAGTCTCGGAAATTTTACTTGTAAGATGGACTTGCACCACTATCAAAATAAACATATTTACAATACTGTTAAGAGCTAAAACATCAATCTTCCAAATATTAGGATTCTGAATTTTTTTGACTATAAATTGTTGATAGATAAAAAGATCATACTAAGTCCTATCTGTAACTACCATTATCTTCATTTTTTTCAAAAATGGACCTGCCCCACTTTTAAAATAAACGGCTCATTTCAGTAATATGTTATGTAGTTTACTACTGTGCGAATAAGAAAAAATTATAGTGGAGTTCAGATGGTGCTGACTTTTCTCGGTTTTTTCAACATTACATCACGACTTATAGAAAAAATTTAATTTATTATAAGTAGGTAATCATTAAATATATCGTTACATTTAAAGTTTTTGTAACAACAAATTTTCATTATTATTGATCGATTTACCCTGTTAAGTAAGCATAATGTAACTTTCATTTAGGAAATTATTTGTAATAATTCCAATTTTTTTTTTCATATAAACCTTTAATAATTTTGAATGAAACAGTTCTATAAGCCATGTTAATAATTAAGTATATTATTACAATTAAAAACAAAAATTAGAACTATTCGGAAAAAAACGAGTAAATCGATTTCCCGAATTATTCGAAAAGTCAAATTATTCGATTTGAAATCGAATCGAATAGCACTGTTCGATTCCATTCGATTCAAATACTATTCGCACATCCCTAATTATTACCTACCTATAAGTAATAATAATCGATAACTTTTTTGTGATTTTATACCTATTTATCTTCTAAGCCCGTTTTTGACGCGAGTCTCAGGATTTCAAAAAATCCATACCAATCTCAAAAAGTACTAAAAATAAAATCAATCGGGTTTCCAAGATTCCGAGACTGGGTGTCCTAACTATACTTAAAGAGAGCAAATTTTTTTTGTTGTGTTGTTACAAATTAGAATGTTCACAATTTTGTTACAGATAATTCTCATTGTTAAACAAGTATGTATGTATGGATACAAATTAAACATGCAGAACAATACTGAAATAAAAAAGGCACTTGTCATTGTGAAAGGCCATATAAATATTACCGATAATAGAAACCAAAAATGTATCACGCGAGTTGCAATTGCATATATGAAACATTTTTTTTTCTTTTTTTTTTTGATTACTATATTTGAAAAGTATAGAACTATAGACCATACTGACAATGACTATACAAAAAAAAAAAAAAAATCAAAATTTAAAATGTTTAAAATGTGATATTGTGATTTGTTATCAATGTTATCATCACTGAATAAACTGTTTTTCTATACTCTCGCATAAGAACAATCACTTACACAAATCTTGATAACACAACAGAAAATATATCTATTCGTACATATAAAATATAAATACCTGTATCTACCTGTAGTGTGATTTTTGATAGCGACAATACAAATTAGCACCTGTTTGTTAATAGCTATATATATAATGACAAATTTACTGTCAGTGAAAATAACTAGTTTGATTTTTAACTAAATATGATCTTAATTTATTAACTAGTTAAAAGTGTTGATAAATTGATAATAGATTTTTAAATGTAAAAAGCTGCCATATAAATTGATGGTAAAAGTATGTAAATCAGAATAAAAGAAATAAGGTAAGAGCACCAGTAGCCGTCATTGACCCAATAGCCGTCAAGTTTCAGTAAAATGATAAATATTAAGATATTATGCTAGCATATATTTTTTGTGTTTCCTGCTACACGTTCTGGAAAGTATGCCCAACCGTTATTCCATTTATGATAGCATTCAGTAAGCATTAGATATAATAACGACTCATCTGAAAGTTAGTGTTTGTAAAATTTGCATATATTCACTAAAACTCTTAAGTTTTAGCTAAGGAAAGCACTAATTTAATTTTAGTGTAATTTTGGTTTAACGAATAATTAGTTGTATTTTTTGTTTTTTTAGGTTTATTATGAATTAAATTTTGTTAAAAAATAGTTTTTAGACCAGAAAACCTAACAGAAATTTATTATTTTTGATGGGGGCTACTGGTACATAAAATACAGACATTTTCCAATAACCGTCATAGTGACGGTTATTGGGGTTACAAATTGTATTTTAAGAAAGGATACATATTCTCCTATGTTTTTTACACTAAAATTTTAAAATCTGGATTACATTCACAACAATAAGATAAAGCTACTGACCAGTACCCGTCATTATTTTCTGTAACAATTAAATTTTAGTAGTCCTTGTAAATTAATGTCGGATGCTGGTACCCTATAGTAACGGTTTTTGGTACTGTCTTTTTTGTAGGTTTTTTTTAAATATGAAATACAGTAATAAAGATTAAATAAATGCTTTTGATATGCTATTCGTTAAAAAAATGTCGATTTCTCTCGTACAGTCAAACAATTTCGTATAGGTATCAGATAAATTATAAGGAAAGTAGCCCATATTATGCAAAAAGTGCCTCCACAATTATTTTAACCCACAAAGAAGATGAGAACATAGTAAAGTGGATAAATCATTTGAATGAAACTGTGATCCTTAACTGTTAGACAATAGCCAACTGCTAATCCAAAACTAGAGAAAATCCATTTACTCATGGTCAGCCTGGACGAAAATGGTTCTTGTCTTTTTGCAATAGACATCCGGAGTTATCTAAGCGATTATTTCAAAATTTAAGTAAATCAAGGGCTTCGGTAGCGCAAAATATCAAAAACTGGCTTAAGGAAATTTAAGAATATTTTAAGAACGACGAAATTATAGAAATTTTGAAAGATACAGAACGTCTGATGGAATTATGATGGATGAGTATCTTTTTGAACCCGACTAATAGTAATTGTATAAAAAGAACAAAAAACAGTACATAATATTATTAATTCCAATGAAAAAGAATGTACAAAAAATAGTATTTATGGATATTATGGATAGTGCTTGAAAAGAATTAGCATCACGGATTTTTATACTAAAGTTAAAGAGAATTCTAAAAGGATCAGTTCTGTGCCAATCTAAGCAATATATCTGCAGAAATTGTAGAAGGGAAATAACAGAATCAAATAATTTTTTTTAATAAAACTTTTTCCTTAAGTATTTTAATTATATAGCTCAGTTGTTTAAGATTAATCATATCCTAAAGAATGATGGATACTGGGTGTCTGCTCTAACGGATACTGGAACATATAGCCAATTTTTTATTGACGGATACGCCACACTTTTTCCTTTATTTTATTTTTATTAATATATTTATTATAAAAATATTCAAATAAATTAAAATATTCCTGAAGGATCATAAAGTTCTCTTTCGTTTTAGCTCTACTGTTGGTTATTTCGTCTAACTATGAACGAAAAAATTTAATATCAAGTCCTGCTCATGTTTTAATATGACGGTTATTGGTGCTCTTACCTTATTCAATATTATTTATTTTTAAATTCTCGGCATAGTTATACTACATTTAAAAAATTGCAAAAAGCCAAAAAACTACTAGACAAAAAATAAGTGTATTTTGAGTGTTATTTAAGTGTGCTAATAAAAAATTAGGCGTTTTTATCGTTTTCTAGGAAACATTAAAAGTAAAAGGGACGGCTAGGTTTACGGGTTGTAGTGCTGTTGGGGGCGCTGGGAATATTAAGAAAATTTTTGACAATTTTCTATTCAGTTACATAATAAAATATATAATATTCAACAAACCGTGGAAACGCTGTGTAGAACGTCTTGTTCACAGCGCTCCCACGGTTTAAAATATTTTAAATGATATTTCTTAAATTTTTCATTTTACCGAATTTTTATTAGCATGGTCGAAGAACACCTAATTTACAGCTAATTCTCCATAATTTAAATTATCCAAAACACCTTTTTTACACATGGGATGGCTAGGTTTACATAAACCTAGCCGTTCTTTTTGTTTTTCATGTTTTCTCGAAAACGGTAAGAACACCTAATTTTTTATTAGAACACCTAAATAACACCTAAAATAGACCTATTTGTTAACTAGTAGTTTTTTGGAATTTTGCAAATTTTGTTTTTAATTTTTTTTTGGGGGGGAGGCGCTAGCTTTATGTAGGGTTTCTATATTTATATCTATCAAAAATCATTTTTCATATCTTAAATATAAACATTTTGAAACTAAAAGTTTTTCTGTTTATTTAATGACAATTGTATCAGCTATTAATAAAAGATGGAAATTATTCACTGGTTAAACGTCAATTACTCGTAAAAGAATCATTAATCAAGCGAATTCACAGAATAATATTTTAATTTTTTTTAATTTAAAAAAGAAATTTATATAATTTTTTGATAATGATCTCTCCGATGGTTATTGCTAACATCAAAACAATTCATTCCCATGTCAAATGGCTACTGTAATATCTATTACTACTAGTGTCAATTAAATTGTCTATCGACTTTTTTATCAATACCTACTCAGTAAGTAAGCAAATTTTGTAATTATAATTGAAATAAAATGATATATTTATTGATTTGTGACTTTAATGTCAACTTTCTAATCAATAACGTAAATAAAGAATCAGAAAAAAAATTTAAAAAAATTTGAATAAACTTTTTAATTTGCTAAGAATACTAACAGTAGCTCCAGATTCTCGTAACTTATCAATAAAACTGTTTCATTTTATATAAAAAAATTACAAAAGGTTAGTTTAAGGTAGCTGTCTGATTAATAGTATTTATAAAATTACAAAATATTACCGATATTCATACTCTGAATACCACTGTTGAAATTTTTGAAAATAATACTCAAAGATTCTCTTACACCGTTTGCACACTAAATATTATGCTTGGTCGCTCGTTTTATTTTAAATGGACACAAATCGACATTTATGTATTTTTATAATTTATGTTAAATATCCAGCTACGCTCTCAAAACGATTTTTTTATTCAACTAAGGTTAAAAATTTCTTTGAATTTTTTTTTCTTTTTTTTTTTTGTTCGAAACTGTTTTCAAACAATTATAATAGTTATAAAAAATAAATAAAAATGAATAAAAAAAATATTTTTGTATTGTTAAATAGTGGTATTTATCCGAAAAAAAATTCACCCCCATTACTCCACCCTATCTAACCGAAAAAAAAATCGTGAAAGTTAGCTAGTTTTCGGCCAATCACACTTGTGTTAAGATACCTCTAAATGTATTCATCCAAATTAGGTCAAATTTGGACAGAATATTTACAACACATTTCGCTATTGGCTAAGCCACAACCTGAATTTTTGGATAAAATATGGCCATTTTATGACCATTTTAATCCCCCAAAAATGGTAAAATTTCAAAATTTTTTTTTTAAACTGCCGCCATTTTGTTTCTATACATGAAAAATTACTAATTCTGGTTCCGCCAATAACCATACTCATATAGATTAAGAATTTTTTTTACTTTTTTCTTCAGATACTCCTGAACTTCAAACTCTTGTCACAAATTAATAAAAGAACTGATATCATTTGTTATTTGTTTTCATTGTCCAATTTATCTAAAAAAAATTGTGAAAAAATCTATTTTTTTTCGGTCTCTGGACTGGTAAGCCTCCTTAAAGAAATATTTTTTTGACTACTGAAAAAAATTCGAGGGCATATTTCTTTGAATCAAAAAAAATAATTTTGGTAAATCAAGGAAATTTTTTTTTGCTGATTCAAAGAGAAAAAAAAATAAATTTTTTATCTTTGAACAAAGAAATTATTTTCAAATTTCAAGCGAAATGTAATTTTACACAAATATAAAACGAAGACAGTGTAATAATTTGTACTTGCGTTTTTTTCTATTCAATTGTCTAAAACGACATTTTTACCAGCGTTAGAATTATTACTTTTAAATAATTTTACACATTTTTGTAAGTTTTTTTACAGTGTAAGATTCTGAAGGAATATAACTATGAAAAAAAGCATTGTTGTGGTCGTTGTTGTTATGACCAAATACACAGTATATAAAAATATAATTATTTACTTGCCAACTATTTTTTAACTTAGTTTCAGCGCTCCCACCGTAATATGTTGTATGTAAAAACTTGAATTATACCTTCTAAAAATTTATTTCCGTTAGGTATGAATACAGTATTAAAACTTAAAATTATTGTAATTCTTGAAATTTTTTGTCGTTTAGTCATAAACATTCTCTTTTACTGTTAAAAAACAAAAACAAAATATTCAATAAATTTTATAGTATTTAAATTTTTTGTGCTTTTATATTATGCCATTCGCTCATAAGTGTATTTTTAAACCTACATAAAACAATTTTTCGTCAGAAATTGAAACGAACCGCAGACGAAAATAATTATTATTTTTATTCGTAATGAACCGTGAATCAGACAAAATGCATACATGTGAAGGTAAGTACGGATCATTTTTATTTTATATTTCTTTAGTCATTTTTTTCTCTGTCCACTGACAAAAGAAAGACAAAAGGGCTTTGTACATCGACCACGTATTAACAACATCAACATCCGACATATGTTGATATCGATGTGTGTGTGTGTGTGTTTAAATCACATCCATCAGGCCTAGTAATTCAGCGCTTCAGTTATTATGATTAACCATGATGCATATACAATATGTAAACATATACCTACAATGCACAGGTAACGGCTAGATGTAGAGACATATGTATTGACACAAAGCTATTATTGAATTCAGTAAACCATTAAATTCCTTTAATATTCTTATTTACACCTGCCGTAGCTGATTTTAAAATGATTACATGTCGTTAATTTACCTAATAATTGTTTTATAATTTTTCTTTTGATTTATGGTTTGAAACATTCTTTTTCAAAGAACCGTAAATGATTGTACCAATCTGACTAATTAATTTCACTTAAGAAGGATGTGTCATTGCGAAAAAAATGAAAACCTGGAGTTTAAACCAACAAAATTCGATACATTTTAGAATCAAAGATTTCGCTTGAAGTTTTTGTTGATTAGGAAGTCCATCCTTAAGAAAAATGCATTATAATAAACATATATCTACCTATAAGACAACAACATAAGTTTCATTTATCTGCCTTTTATTACTTTTTAAGCTATTAGATTTTTCAAAGGAGTTAGATATTATAAAATTAATCACTAAGAATGTTTGTTTTATTTGAATTGAATATTAATTTTTATATTATAATACTTATATAATAATATAATATAATATATAATTTATTAAGTGTATCAAATTGATTAATTTTTCTGAGTATAAAACAGAAAATTATTTTTCTACATAAAAAAGCCGTAGCTTCTTAATATTAAATATTATTAATTCAGTTTAAAAAAAAATTTAAAACTTTGGCACATATGCCAAAGCACGGCAGAATAGTACTGCAACGTAAAACCAACCACGTCTTTGGTCCTAAAATATACAAATGCAATAACTTATTTCTACCGTTTCCTATGACTAACTGTAATTGAGACGACAAACCGAATGTGCATACTTGCTTGCGATTGCTGCGTTCAGGTTGTGTGATAATGGTAGTACCCCGTCTTGCCTCTACCGTCTTGTCAAGCTTCCCTTTATTAATATACTAGTTAAAAGGAACTTCAAATAGCTTGACCCTTTTTCTTATGTAAATTCAATAGTAACAGGGTTCAATCTATTTGAAATGAACCTGCACAATTATAGTGCCAGTATTGATACGCTCTCGTTCCACTCTCACTCTGGTAAAATCTTTTTGTGTTCACATCACAGTGCTAATACCCATTTCACAGTTTAAATAATAGTTTGTTTCACAAACAGTTACAAAACGAGATGACGTAAAAGTGTTATTTGGAATTCAAAAATTCCAAAGGGTTATCCATGTTATGTACCTAAATAATGCATAACATTATGCATACTAATACAGTGAAAATATCATCACTAAAGTAAATTTAATTTAGAAAAATAAATTTGCTGGTCAAATTATTTTGTGAAAATTTACAGTTGATAATTATGTAAATTATTTAATTTTGTCTAAGTTTCACTGACTTTTTTTAAAATTTTTAACAACGATGGCAGTGGAATTTTAACTGTCATTAAATTTTTTTTATTTAAAGCTTGTCATCAGTTATTTTTGATATTTCGTTGTAATTTTAGTGTGTTTTGTGATCTGTAAGATATTTCTGATATGTATTTAATTATTATGGTGGCTTAAAACGCCTGACGGTGATAACTCTTGTGCTGCTAAATTTTGTTTAAATCATTCAAACCAAAATTTCAATTTATGTTTTTTCTGAGTGCCGTTTGATGCAAATTTGTAAGTATTATTATAATTTGAATGCTTATGTAAAAATATGTTAAATAATAAATAATTATTAATATTTTATAATAATTCAGTTAATATTTTCGAATTCGACAGTGGTTGGTGCTAATAGGTCGTGACGATCTAAATTCTCGTGTTGAATTCTGTCATCAATTTCGCGTTTGTTCAATTCATTTTGAAGAAAGTTGCTTTTAGTTGTTCATATAATTTAACATGACCATTATCAACCCTCAATCTCACATGTACAAAGACATACAATCACATAAGTAAAAAAGGACATAGATAATTGTTTGTACTTATATCAAAAAAGGATAGAAAGTTCGTTTCGCTACTGCCTATGGTAATAATCTTTTATTTATACTGTGCCAATTTGTTCTCCATTCACATTATAATGCCACTCTCGATGCGCTCCCAGTTCGATCTCAGTTCGATAAAAATATCTTTTCAAAATAATTGATAACTAAGTGCAAATGGAGTGGAATGGAATCAAATAAAATTTTACACTATCGATATAAGGTACTTGATCGAAACTGTGATGTGAATACACTCACTGTTTATTGTGTAAGAATATTTTATCGAACTGAGAGCGTATCGATATCATACCGAGAGCGGCACAACAGTGTGGATCGGGGCTAATAGATCTAATGTCGACGAAATTTTTGGGAAACTGAAATCTAAAACATATATCAAT
Organism: Brachynemurus nebulosus; assembly: GCA_035578155.1. Lineage (NCBI taxonomy): Eukaryota > Metazoa > Arthropoda > Insecta > Neuroptera > Myrmeleontidae > Brachynemurus > Brachynemurus nebulosus. Next base: position 5,198,368 of record JAPWDM010000018.1, on the reverse strand, counting down.
AGCTGAAAGTAGGAAAATATTTCTAACTTCATTTGAATGAAACAGATTGATTACTTGTCATCTCCATCTATCCTTTCATTACAAATTAAATCGATTTCACTGTCTTCATTTTTTTCTTTGATATACGTAACGTACATACAATCTCACTGTACATATATCCATATACATCGATATTTAGTTGTCAAATATATTAAAACAAATGAATCTCATGTATGTAGGATTTTGTTAATGATGTTCTCTTGTTAATGTACAGAGTTAAGAGAAGGTTTGTTCATTAGAGTTAATAAAATTAAAACAAATAATCATAACATAGATCATTATGTCATTTTTATATAAAATAAATACGTTGTATATCATCTGCCATCTCATTTTATACTTATTGATTTGAAGATTACCGCACACATTACAAACTAAATACGTACATACATATATACTGGAACGATCATATATATAATATACCACCTACAAAATATCAAATTAATAATATATTGTTAAGTTTTTTCTCTTTTGGTCATATAGGTACTTATAAAAAATTGTTATAATGATTGGAATTGTATTCGTATTAAAGATATAGATAGATAAGATCGAAGATAAAAAATATTTGTTACGATATGCGTGTGCAAATTGCGTGGGGTTTAGTGAAAGAGTTATTGAAAAGTATTTTGTAATAAAATGTTTTATCGATTTCCTCTTTTTAGTTAATGATTGTGTAAAAGAGAATCACAAGTTTTAAATAGAGATATCAAAAAATTACATCTAGTGGGGATTTTTCCAGCATTAACAGGCTTCGTAATTTTTGAAAAACAAATTTGATATAATATCTGCTTATTGACCAGTCTTCTCAAACACTACAAATAAGTTTAAATCAGTGTCGATCAGTGTTGATTGTGATCAAAATTAAAAACATCAAAGAGATTTAAGATTAATGATCGACTTAAATCAAAATTTAAACCGTAATTTAAACCAATTCTACTTTGTATACAGTTGAACTGGTTAAATAAGGTGTATTTTAACAATTCTTCATGAAAAATTTTGATATTTGATAGTACCGTTTGATAGAACCTACTTGACGGCAGGGCTAGTTTTATAGAAAAAAGGTCTTTAGCGATAAAAATCGCATGTTTTGGAATTTAGCTTTTTTTTTATTTACGGTCCATGATAGCACTCGTCTAATGCAATACAGTACAACCTTTTATGTTTTGAAAATAGAAAACGATGGGGCTAACTACAGACTCAAAAATAGTTTTTGGCTCTAAAAAGGTTAATTTTTGGAATTTATCTTTTTTATTTACGGTATATGATAGCACACGATTAACACAATATGGTACAGCCTTTTTGTTCGAAAAAAGAAAATAGCGGAGCTAACTTGGTAGGAACATATGGTCGACCAAGTGGTCGGAAAACGAAATTTCATATTACACAACTAAATGTTATTTCAATTAATGGCCAAATGATTCCAGGATACAATAATTCGATTTAAGATTAAAGAATGGCTTTTAAATGTTTCTCTAATGCTTAAGAAAGTGTCGACATTTATTTAAGTTTTTTGGTAAATAAAATGGTCGGAAAACGATATTTCATATTACATGAGCAAATATTATTTCAAACGATGGCGGAAATGATTCCAGGGTACAATAGTTCTATTTAAGATTAAAGAACAGCTTTTAAACAATTCTCTAATGATTAAGGCAGTGTCAATATTTATCTGAATTATGCGGTTGAGCAAGTTAAGAAGACATTCCTTATCCGAGGCCTTTATACTATTTCAACTTATGACGAAAATGATTCCAAGCTACAGGAATTTTATTTAAAATTAAAGAATATCCATTAAAAATTTCTGAAATGCTTAAAAAAGTGTCAATATTTATCTAAATTACATGGTCGACAAAGTGATCGGCAATCCACTTTTCATATTAAATATAAATATAACTTCGAAAACTGATATTGTCATATGCCATCCTGTATGTGACCGGCCCGCATGAAGTTATTTGAGACTTTGCCGAGTGGTAACTAAAATAAGGATGGAAAATGCCACTCCATAGAAACAATCAGATACCGCAAAACTTAAGTCCGTATCCCACAACGCTTGTTTCCTTACTCAATTGACCACTTGATTTCGTTGCGACCACTTAAAGCGAGCTGCTGTGCTGAGAATTGTGATCGCTCCTCTACGATACTGGTTGCACACGATGTGTGTTGCTGTTGACTTAAGTCTGTAGATGGTTCAGATGCATTTATTACGCGTCTTCTGTCACTATCGTCTATCGTGAGTATTTATTGGTTAACAACTAAATATAACAGAGACACAAGTACGGAAGTAGCACAGATTCTATGTTTGAAATCTAGCAAATGTTCACGTAACAGAGGTAACAGAGGATGTTACTTTCCATGACAACCAGCACAGTAGTGATGTGAGAATCGAATACTTTCAAGAATCGAATACTGTGAATATGAATATTCACATGTATTCGAATATGTATCCGAATACATGTATTCATATACATATTAGAATACCAGTATTCGAATATGTATATGAATATATGTATTCGAATACATGAATATGTATATGTATATTCGAATACATATATTCATATACATATTCGAATACTTGTATTCGAATATGTACATGAATACATGTATTTGAATACATATATTCGAATTTGAATACTTAATATACTCATTCTCGTTTGTACTAGTTAAACCTCTTCCCTCGCTCTTTATAATTTGTTTCACAACACTTGGGTACTCAGTAATAGGTACTTTTCTGAGTGGATCCTAAAACAGATGAGGTAGTAGAATTACGTCAAGAAGGAAGTGTTAAACTTCAGAATAATGCTCTTATCTGTAACTGGTTAAACATTGTCATTTCTGGTATATTTTCTCCGGATTGGTTGATCAAAAATTCAATTATCACTGTTTAATTGACAATTCTAGGAATTTGTTAGGGGATTTTATGGTCGCCAAGCTTTATTTCCATATATTGAATATTTTCTCTTTTTTACTAATAGAGACTCGATTCATTATATACACATATATTATAAGCAGGTTTCTTGCAATTCGGATTAAAAATGTAAAATGCAATTTTTGGTACGTTTTTTTGCCTTAGAAGAAAATAAAAAAATATTTCTGAATATAATTCACATCAATAAATTCACATCAAATTATGAATACAACAAACGAATCAACAAAGTATTCATTTAAAAGAATCCGAATACCTTGTGAAGTATTCGGATATATGAATACTTCTTGTGTATTCGAATACGTATTCGATTCTGTATTCGATTCTCACATCACTACAGCATAGCTTCTATGAGAATTTCCAATACTAGTTCTAGCAAACAATTTTGCCCTTAGAGTATACTAAAAAATATAACTGTTATCAAAATCTAAAACTGTGAATTTTTGGGTGTTTCACTTTGCTACAGAACTATCCTTATACTAATATTTATAAGTTTAGAAGATTTGGTTAAGACACGTGAATGAAACTGAAGCAGGTGGATACTCGCTAATATAACACGTGAAGTATTATAATTCTTATGAAAACTGAAATTAAAAAAAAAGTGCACATAAAAGACGCACCTAACTAGGAAGTTTTTCTTCAATAATAGTAAGTATTGATAAATATATAACTTCATTATTAAAGAACAAAGAAAAACACCAAAACAGTTAACGCCCTATAACATTGTGGGTATACTTGACCAAGAACAGAATATTATCGAAAAAATAGCCGCGCCCTACCATGTACGAGTACACCATCAAAATGAAAGTAAAACCAAAGTTATAATTATTAAAATATTTTCAAAATATAATTTTTTAATTATGTATACTGCATATACACTATATAGGAACAAACAGATCCTTGAGGAATATCGATTTTTATCAAATTAATATCAATTCAATTACAGTTTAATAAATGAACGATTGAAACCACCCACTTTGCACGAACGGACTTTACCGATCTGCCAAGATGGACGGACAATGAAAAAAAAAAAAAAAACAAAAGAAAAAATGGTTTCAATTGTTTTTTTTTTCTCTATATAAATTTGTTCACATATTCAATAATAAATACAATATGTACATAATATGACCTGAAGCAAAAATTCACTGAATATCACCGCATCATACAGATTTTATTTTTAAAATAGACATATACCTCCAATCGGTAATATGTGTATTATGATATACCTCGACAAGAATAATATTACATCCTAGCTGCGCAGAGAAAAAATTCACATTAATAATGTGAATAATCAGTAAAGAAGAGATAACTAATTCATCTCTTAAGAGATGACTAATTACACACAAAAGTGATTAGACACATTTTAGGAAGTTCTATTTGTTTTGAACTCCTCCAAGAGATGAGTATAGTTACTTTCACAAGTAATTGTCGCAGGTATTTGGATCGTGGGCTCTAGGCAGTTGTATTAATCGACCCGGTTCCGGATTTACATATCGTGTCTGTAAATTTAGACATTAAGGGGTTTTTTACAAGTGATATGCTAAAAAAAAAACACTTTTTTAGAATTTTCTTTGGATACACTCTTTCCTGTAATGAAAAAAAAAGTTTTGTACATTAAAGTACATATTATTAAGTGTATTTTGAATTTTTTTCTTTTAGTTTGGCCTTCCATCTGCTCTTGTGGGCTTATTGAATTCATATGTAAATTTTGCAATTCAAAACGGTGCCAACGATTCAATAAATACTATAAGCCCGCTTGGACTAAAATCGGATGCATCATCTTTATTATGGTGTTTTCTGTAAGACTATCTGGAATCAGCCCATCAGACCTCATACCTTTTTTTGGCTCTATTTTGAATAAAAAGTAAGAAAAATTGCTCCGTTCTTTGACCTTTCAGGCGTTCTAAAAAATCGTAGCTTTTATATTAAGGACTGATTCTATATAGTCTTATAAAAACACCATAATATAAAGAGAATGTAAATTTTAGTAAAATCGAACTTATAGTTTTTTTTTAATGATTGGCACCGTATTCTTTTTTAGCCCTGTGACATTCAACAGGCTTACAAGGGCAGACGGCTGATCAAAATTTAAAAAAAAATATTCAAGATACACTTATTTATATGTATTTTAATGTAAATTTTTTTTTTCATTACGATAAATAGTTTCCCCTCAAAAAAATTCCAAAGATTAGCACGTCACTTGTAAAAGATCCCTTAAATTAGAATTTTCCGTAATATTTGTTGAAATTTTTCGCAATATTGCACAATATACATGTAAACATACAATAGTGAACTATTTGGACCCGTCCGTCCGAAAATTCCGTCCATCTAATATGTACTCATTCTAACACATCGTAATGTGAATATTTATTTTCTTTGTTCCAAAAAAATTTTTTGATACACATACAAAAATCGGAACATAATTTTATAGAAATTCTTTGTTCTGTTTTACTGACATTTCAATTGCATTTTCCAAAACGAACTTCCGTAATTATATTTAACTTGAACGCAAACTTTCTGCTCTAAATCTATACAAGCTTATCATTTAAAATTTTTTCAAATATCTATAAAAATCTATCATGGTGGAAGCACTGGGAAGACAAATAAATATGTAAAATCTGTATTTCTGCGCACCATAAAGGCGAATAGATTCTTACCAGTCTTACCTATTACCGCATAATACGAAATAATGTTATCGATATTTTTATTAAATAAAGACAAAACATTACAAATAAATCAATGAAATTTATATCTCTCTTTTTTCTTAACAATAAGCAATTGATGCGTTTTTATAGTGTCCAAATTTTTATACAGTATGTTACGCAGATAACTTACAACCAAATTTTCTGTACTATCAACTTTAGAACAAAATCAAAAAGGAATGATGACTACGGAAATATTTTAAAAATCGTTTTGAACCCAATTTCTGAAACGACTTCGAGCGATTTAAAACGTTCTGTGCGTATTTCGAGTCGCAACTTGGTCCATAAGTATTTTTCATTCTATTGACTTGAAATTTTACCTGTTGCTTCTTAAAAAAAATTTTGAAAGTGGTTAATAATAAATAAATTTTCAAAATTCTTTTTCGAACATTTAACGACCAATCAATATTTTTTAATAATCTTGTGTGTCGTTTTAGTAAAACTGAAAACAATTCTAATTTTCTGACTGCTGTTTGAAACTTGTTATGCTGCCTACCATGAACCTCTTCGAAATAAAAGCGTTTGATCTGCGTTTGCGCCACCATTGTGTTTTTTAAATTGAAAAGAAATTTGTATACTTACCTGAGATCACGAATAATAAACTCTAAAAATTTTATACTGACTGCATTATTCGTTGTGGAGAAAAAAGTTCTCCAGTAAAACCTTTTTGAGAATTTCCAAGTGATATAATGCCTTAAGGAGAGGGTAAGGTTAATTCGTACAAAAAAGGCATGTTTTTTTTTTGTGACGACACAGTTAAAATCTCTTTATTAAAACCAGTGGTACATTAAAGTATAACATTTGAAGAATATTGTATGAAATTTTCACGAAGAAATATTAGTACTAGCAGCAATTATTCGAACGTGTCTCGGAAAAAGGTAGAATTGCGGTGCCCCTCATAACTTGGTGCTGGATCATCCGCAATAAAAAAAATTAAAGTTCATTCGTTAGATAATGGTTTTCCTCAGGTAACGCTGGGAGGGTTTTTCGAAACTTCAATTTTTCACTTTTTTGGAACACTTAGAACGGAAAAACACGATTTTTGCGAAAAAAATTGGCTAATTTGTTATTGTAAAATTAAAATTATTAACAAATTTAAAAAAAACTCTCCAGCATTACCTCGTAAATTATGTACAGAAATAGCGTTCAAAATTTCAAATGGATCAGTGCTGTAGTTTTGAAGTTATGAAGGGCACCGACTTTGAAAACGTGAGCTGTGGGGAAAACGCTTTAAAGTTTTGAACATTTAAAAATTCTTGTATAAAATTGATATAGAATACTTACTGCTAAACTGAATTTTGCACCCTACACTGACAAAATATACAGTACAGGTATAAACACGTTAGTACTTCCATTGAAATTTCTATAATATAACTGAGAGAGAGAGAGATATATAGAGAGCGAAACATCTGCCAAGTAAGAAAAAAAAAGCTTATAACTTCGTCAATTTTGTTCCAATCAACTTGAAATTTTGAGACAATATTCTTGAGATGTTATGCATTCAGTTAAAAAAAATAAACAAAAAGGCAAAAAAAATTATTTTAATACCTTACCCTGCCCTTAAGTAAAAATTTAACATATTCTACTAAATTACAAAATTGGCCAAGATATGTTATTCCTATCCTAGATTCAATTTACAACACGTTTGGTTCAGTTTACTGTATAAGTTTAAAAGCCAAATTATTTTGCGTAACATGAAACAAAAATTTTCACTAAATGGTCAAGTTTAGGACACACTGTAAATTTTTTCACAAGTCATATATACCTACGATACTTATATGTATGAATGTTATGTTATTAATCTTTTCAATAATACATTTTTTTTTATTTCACCTGTATATATGTACGTACCCTAGGTACATATGTATGTCCGTATGTATGCTATCTATTGAAAAGAAATAATACAATATTTAATTGTATAATATATGATACTGGTATCTTTATTTATTAATTACTTCACTTTGATCTTTACCGGCACTCTTTATATAAATAATCAATTAATTTAATATTATTTATAATAAAACATTAAATGTTATTAATTTTTATAATAGTTGTTAATTTTTATAAAATGAAAATTATATTATATATTATATATTATCAATAATTAAAATATATTATTATTGTTTTTACTAAAGTTTTTTCTACTTTAATTTATTTATTTTCTTAAAATGAGGAATGAACTGTTAAATTTAAGGAGAAATTTTTCATATGTTACCTGTATTTTTAAAGTACACTAACGGGGCATTAACGAAATAAGAGTTATTTTCGTAATATTATAAAATTGATTGTTGATTTTTTGCTTTGGAAAATATCCTAACCGAAAACTGTATTTCTTCCTGTATGTTTTTGCAACATCATATAAGTTTTTCGAATAGATACGAATGTTTCTGATTTTATGAATGATTTATTAATAGTAGAAAAAAATAATAAAAAAAAAAATAGAGAATAATTTTCTTTGTCATTTTTTACTAAAAATAGATTCCTCGATAACTAGATTCTTCGATAGCTGACTTTTGAGTTGTTATCTTATCTTCAGACATAATACAATTAGATGAAGATGAGTCAATTACTCGAAAGCTAGCTAGTTATTGAATAATCTATTTTTAGTGAAAAGTGACACAGAAAATTATTTTCATAGTTGTATAGTATATATTTATACAAAGTAAATCTTTCAAGTGTTAATTATATAAAAAAAAAAAAAAATTCCAAAAAGTATAATTATGATTGAGAAAATATTTATATGTTCTACTAAAGTTTTTATCTCGATCAAAAAAATATATTTTAAGAGAGTTTGCTTAACATTTTATTTAGTATAAAAATAAAGGTTAAAACAGACTTGCCGAAACCCGGGATTGAACCGGGGACCTTTAGATCTTCAGTCTAACGCTCTCCCAACTGAGCTATTTCGGCTGGTTACACAAAACGTTTTATTTTATACTGAGCTTGATAGTTCATAAAATAAAATTTAATAAAAAATTACCAAAACCGCTATTAAACAAAGCGTCTAAATCTAAATGGTCAGTTTAACGTTATTTCGTAGTTAATTTCTCGTTTAATTTAAAAATCAAATTTCCATTTTAAAACAGAAATGCCGAAACCCAGGATTGAACCGGGGACCTTGAGATCTTCAGTCTAACGCTCTCCCAACTGAGCTAATTCAGCTCTATTTAAAACTCAATAAATACTAATACTTCAATTTTAACATAATTATTTTTTACAATAAGTTCCTTATGAAATTTAAAAAAAAAAGCTTTATAGAAATTTTAAATTGACTTTTAGGTAAATATGTAACATTTCTCCAGGATAATGATTATCGAGTCAAAAATAATATTTATATTGTATATTATTACTAAAATTATATATGATACACTTAAATAATGGTGAGAGAGTAAGGAAACTTGTATATTGCCAATCTTGGATCGTCATATTTTTATTGTTTGTGGTGATTGGCATGCTAGGTATTTAAACCTACAAAATTCTCAAAATACCGCCATCGGTCAATTATTGTCACAAATTAAAATTCATAAATTGTCAAATTTTTGTTTTCGAAATTTAATTTTTTCCTACTAGTTGCTTATTGAAAAAATATTTTTTTCTACTCCAACTATTAAAAGCAACATTTTGCGCACGGGTAACTACATATGTAAAAATTAACAATTGCTCACACCGTGCGAGAATAGCGTATGAAATAATTTCCCACGGCTTAACATAATAAAAACATAGGCTGCTTAACATAATAAAAACATAGGCTGTTTCCCTAATTTAATAACAATATATACCCCGTTTCAAATACAATTAAGCATGAGTCATCGTTAAAAAATTAAATAATTCTTATATTCGAAACAAATCAATCTTGTATTCTTTTCTAGAAACAAACTGCAAATATAAAATTTACGCAAGTGCAATAATGAAAGAAATAACGCCAAGAAAATAGAAATAATTTAAATTCATAAGTGATGAATCATGGTTTAATTTAAGTGAAACGCACCATATTGTAAAGAAGAAAAACTAAAAATAATTGTAAAGATACAAAAATTAGGGGAGAGCTGAAAATTGGCACGAATGTTCGGAACACCATTATAAATGAGTGTTGAAAAGTCCTCATCGATCCTGTACGTGGAAAAATTTTTATTTAAGGTCAAAGGTGTCAAAAATGGGTTTTTCGCGTTTTTCAGCAAAACGGTAAGTTTTATCATAAAATTAGGTCAGACAAAAATTATAGATCATATAATTATCTATAAAAAATGTCTTAATTCTTTTTTTACTAAGAGCCACCGTTTCTGAGATATAACTATTATAAAAATTCTCCCACCTGCGCCGGAAAAACTCCTCAACACAATTTTTTGTAATTGTAAAAAGGGATGTAGTGCAAAATGCGGCTGCAAAAAGTTGGATTGTTTTGTCCTCTTGCATACTTACAAAGTGGGCAATAATGTTCCTTTATGAGCTTTGGAGCTTCGTTTAAAATTCAAGCTTGAACTGAGAAACAGAATAAGACTGATATGGCACACTATAATTAATGATTGCAATTGTAATTTTTAAGATGTGATAAAAATTTTAGGGGCGTTAGAAAATAACTGATTCTCAAAATGGACGGTAGACAAAATAAATTTCAGTACCTCTGAAATCTATTGGAATACATGACGAATCTATAAAGATTTCGTGGTTGTAACTACTAAAATCGTTTCTTTAATCTTTAAAATACTTTAGGGCGTCAATTACGTTAAAATAATCAGGCTTTTGACTATATCGTTTGAGAAGATAAAATTTACGATAGTTTTTCAAACGTGTATTGTTTGTTGACATTATTCGATATTCACCAATACAAAATGTAAGTACATATCAGCACACCACATATGAATAAAAGAAACTTACAAGACAACAAAAGACAAACATATTATTGCCATTTTTACTATTGTTTTGGTAGAGGTACACTTGAATGATAAATAAAGTCTATGGTATTATTTGTAACAATATAAATATTTTCTATTCGTTACTTAACCCCTTTTTATACACATATCATTTTACTTTAGTTTTCTAAAATACCAATGTACTTATAGTGTCCTGTGTACCATTTCCATCTCTTTCTGTTACATGTCACCTTTATTTATTGATGACAATGTTAAGCCTCTTTGCAACTGCATCGATGACGTGTTATTGTTAGTGATGACGTTATTATTATGTATAAGTTGTAGTATCAAATAAATAACAACAATATGTATTGTCATTTAAATATTTGATTTATTATATGGTGTGATTATAACTTATGTGGACGATAAGATAAGTACCTACCAATGAAAATATGGCGAAAGCTAATTTTATAATAAAATAAAATCTTAAAACACACTTGCTAGAACACTTTTTACAATACTCTAACAATAAACTGTTGCATACATGCGTTGAGGAAAAATTGAGGAATTTCACAATTTTTTTTTTTTTTATTTTTTTTCAACTAAAATTATAATTTATCCAAATAACACTTATACCTATACCATCACCATAAAAAACAAAAGTTTAACAGCCGAAGTATCAAATACCCCTGTCGCAGCATCCTGCATAACATAGCGAGTTTCCGATTATAAAAATTAGTTTTTCTCGGTAACCAGTTTATACACAATGATGGTTTAAAATCTTTTTTATCTGATTTTTCTCATCTTTCTAATGGTGTAAAAAAATGTTGCAAAAATTTTTGAAATTGGGAAAATTTTAGCAAAAAGAAATTTTTTTCACGAAAAATGCTCAAAAAAAACATGCTTACGGCATCAGACGTGTCTGAGTAACGAATTTTCACCAAATTTCGTAAAAATAGGACATTTCATTCGAAAGTTATCGTGCAAAAATATATATATATATATATATATATATATATATATATATATATATATATATATATATATATATATATATGTATATATATACATATATATATATGTGTATATATATATATATATATATATATATATATATATATATATATATATATATAGTGAATATTATTTTCGGTTTCTAGGGACCTCAAAATAAATTTTTGCCATAGTCCCGGACTCAAGTCGCGTCATCACAGTGGCTGTAATAGCTGAATTCCCCTCTGGAAATTCTCCAAAAATCTTGCCATAAATGCGATGCTCGGAACATGGGTTTTTGGGCATTTTTCGTGAAAAAAATTAAATTTTGCAAAAATTTCCCCAAATTCAAAAATTTTTATAACATTTTTTTACACCATTGAAAAAATCACATAAAAAAGGTTTTTGAACAATAATTATTCTGTCAACTAATTTCCGACAAAAACTAATTTTTGTAAACGGAAATTCGTTATGTTATGCAGGATGCTGCGACAGAGGTATTTTATATGCTACATATTACATTAAATCTATAATAATCACTGCTTGTACGGAACACTATTGGCGCAAGTACAACTTGCACTTGGCGGCTTTTTTAATTCGTAATTATGTACATGCCATAGATATATCAATAGTATTCATATATTAATGGTACATGCATAGGTCTTTGAGGAATATGTACATATATAGTATCTACTACATACATATTGGTATGTACATACTAACTCTATAAGTCGTTATTTGACTTCAGTAACGAAATATAGTATATGGACAATCCATATCAAATATCTCCTTATTGAAAAACCATGTTCCTGATGTCTGACACGTCTGGCCGAAGAACTCATCCAAGATTTTTGGACTTCCAACGTTCTCACCAAATTTCGTAATCCTAGGACATTTCGTTCGAGAGTTATCGTGCGGACACATATATATATATATATATATATATATATATATATATATATATATATATATATATATATATATATATATATATATATATAAATACATATATATATACATATATATATATATATATAAATTTTAGTGAAGGTTATTTTCGGGTTCTAGGGACCTCAAAACAAATTTCTGCCATAGTCCCGGGTTCAGGTCGCGTTATGACAGCGGCTGAAATAGCGTGTATCCATTCTGGAAACTCGCTAAAAGGCTTTTTGAGTGGCTTCTGTTGAACATGACTTCCCAAAACAACTCCATCGATTATTTTAAATTTTTTCTTGTGATAGTAGCCAATCCGTGAAAAAACGGTCTAGAAAAATAAGCGTTTTGTTTCCGAGACTACTAAAGTAGCGAAAGCATTGTGATCACTTTAGAAAAACAAAAAATTTTTCCTCTCCAAAATAAATTTTTTTACACATATTTTACATTTTAGAGCTTCCTGAACAATTTTGGTTTGGTGTCTGTCCGTTCGTCCGTCCGTCCGTCTGTGTGTCGCCAGTCTTCGCTAAGCGGCATAACTTCCGAACTATTCGATTGTTTTTAATGAAATTTTCAGAAATTATGCAGTTTGGTTCCTAGATGGTCCCCTATGAATTTATTCGCAATCGGAATAACGGTAGCTACGCCGCTACCATGTCATTCTATTAATATACTAAATTGCACGAAGGGGCATAACTTCTGAACTATTCAATTATTTTTTATGAAATTGTCAGAAATTATGCTGTCTGGTTCCTAGATGGTCCCCTACAAATTTCATTGCATTTGGAGTAATAGTATTCACGGCGCTACCATGAAATTTCATTAAATGGCAATATCTTATTTACTGCTAGTCCCAATTCGCTCAAATTTTTAAAGTATTTTATTTTGGGAGTTAGTTTCTAAAATACTTTTGCCATTATTTTATAATTTAGCCTTTAAGTATTTTTAGTTACAAAAATTTTTTATGAACTTTATTGCGAGAATGTAATTTCAGAGTACATATATTTGGTAGAATACTGTTTTAAAGTCCTTTACAAGCACGAGGAAGCTGTGTGCCACACCCCATTAGCAGCGTATTTTCTCTGAAATGTAACGCACTTGCACTAAAAAGTCACCTTTTTTACAATAAAATCCTACTTTCAGCCAGAGCTGTGTTCAAGAAAAACGCGATTAATATTTTGACTGTCATTTTTTGTACACGATCATCAGGATCATTAAAAAAAATCACCAGTCTGAGGGCTAATATCTCTATTAGACAGTAGCAGATACGTGGCGTGGCAGGAATTGAGAAATTATACTCGAGGAAAATTTTATTTAAATGTATGTCCTTATCTATTGGTGTAATTACTGTGAAATTTTTATTGGAATGATCGATGTTCCCCCAAGAAGCTAAAGTGCATATAACCCTTCAGATTCTTTAAGGATGTTTGGGAGGTATAATCGGAGATAAAAGCACATGAAATTAGAAATTCGTGAATAATTGCGTTGTATAATAAACTATGAGGTAAATAAATAGTTATCTTTGTTAAATAATAACTATCACTACAACTGATTGTACAATACATCAAACTATAGCTCTCAGCTGACTACAAGAGCTGAGTACATTCTGAGAATGTTTGGGAGGAATTTCAAAATGCTACGAGACGATTGAAAATTTAGTAGAATTTTCCTCATTAAATACTAAGGCCCCTATGAAAATTTCAAACCGATTCACTAAGCCGTTAAAAAGTTAATTTATCTGTTCTGTTTTCGAATTTCCATAAGAGTACGTGTAAAATTAGTTTTTTTTTTTTTTTTGAATAACTTTTTAACGGTTTAGTGAATCGGTTTGAAATTTTCGCAGGGGCCTTAGTATTTAATGAGGAACATTCTACTAAATTTTCAATCGTCTCGTAGCATTTTGAAATTCTCCGAAATATCCTCAGAATGTACTCAGCTCTTGTAGTCAGCTGAGAGCTATAGTTTGATGTATTGTACAATCAGTTGTAGTGATAGCTATTATTTAACAAAGAGAACTATTTATTTACCTCATAGTTTGTTATACAACGCAATTATTCACGAATTTCTAATTTCATGTACTTTTATCTCCGATTGTACCCCCCAAACATCTTTAAATCAAAATGACTCATACCTTAAGAACATAAAAATGAAATTTTGTCAGATATAAAAGTTACTATAATTTCTACTATCCTTTTTCTATATATTAGATAGTAAATCTTGTGAGAGATAGCTACACATATGTTACGTGCATGTTTGATACATAAATTTATGCGTATTCTTTATGCGTGAATCATTCTCAGTTCATATAAATTCGAGTATAGATTACGATACCTTAGCGTGAAAAGAATCGTATTGAAATCAGTATGTTTTCTTGTTCTAACCCTAGTTTTTTTTCTGAGCGCGTATATAAAACTACTTTGTAATCGACTGTATGTATGCATATATATTGATTGAATTGTTTACTGATTGCAATGTAAAATGTATGCTTATTTCGATTCAATTACATTATCGATTAGAGGAAGCCATACTGATGACAGTAAAGTATGAAATAAGTCACAGTTTTATTTAACTTAACTGTTAAATATTTAATAATAATATGTGGTAAAATTGGTTTGTATTCATTCAGTCAGTTTTCATTTGTAACATTAAAATTTTGTTGAGATTAGGAAATTTAACCATTAAATATATTACAGAAATAAAAAATTAAATTGCCGAAACCCGGGATTGAACCGGGGACCTTTAGATCTTCAGTCTAACGCTCTCCCAACTGAGCTATTTCGGCGTCTACATTAGACAAACGAAATTATTCGATCTTGTTTCGTTAGTTTTTATTTACGTCTCGATAATACCAATATGTAACAAATTTTGGTAATTAATTCCAAAATTTCCTTTAAAATTTAAAAGTATAGAGGTACATGATCGTTAAAAAGAGCATAATTGCGGCAAGTTTGGTAACGGAAATTAAAACAAAAAACGTTCACTTGAAAAGTAAAATCAAAATTTCTATCCATGTCCAAAATAATTCAGCAAAGCCGGGCCGAGATTATTTATGACAGAAATATGAAATTTGGAAAATAGGTCCCTATTGTGACGTAAACATCTATTAAATTTTGGTTCAAATTCAACCTCTGAGAGATTGATAGCGATGAAAAATTGGCGAATAGAAATTCTACACGTTTTAAGCTAGAGTTAGAAATTTGTATTTTGATCATTTATTAGAAATAAAGACGATTCAACATTTTTTTGAAAAACAACCATAAAATAGGTGAAAATTTGTATAAGTGTCCTCTCAGTTTTCAAGTTAGAGATATAAAAACTTATATGATCCTGTATAGCAGGAGTCGGCAACCTGCGGCCCGTTGCTTCATGCGGCCCGCCAAGCAATATAACTTTTCGAACAATTTGCTCTGCCTATGAAGAGTTGAGCATACTTTATACATTTTTTGTTCTCCGATGTTTTATAACATATAAATAAAACTGTTACTAAAAAGTTTTCCTCATGTTGATTTTTAATAATATTTATATTAATTTGTGTTAAAAAAGAAAATACTCCTGTCGCAGTATCCTGCATAATATAGCGAATTTACGTTTACAGAAATTAGTTTTTCTCGGAAACTACTTGACATAGAATTATTGATCGAAAAACCTTTTTATGTGATTATTTTCTCCTCTTTTCAAGGGTGCAAGAAAATATGGCAAAAACTTGAGGAAATTTGGGCAAAAAACTTACTTTGTCCATAAAATTTTTTTGGGCAAAAATGCCTAAAAATCCATTGCGGGCATCGGACGTACCTGACTTTTTGGACTTCCAATATTTTTACCAAATTTCGTAAAAACAGGATTTTTCGTTCGAGAGTTATATAAGTTTTAGTGAATGTCATTTTTGGCTTCTAGAGACTTCAAAATAAATTATTTCTATCACAGTTCCGGGCTCAAGTAGCATTAAGACAGTGACTCTAATAGCTGAGTTTCCGATTCGAATATTCGTTAAAAAAACCTACTTAAGCCACATACTACATTGCAAAATATTTGACTGCGCGGCCCGCTAAAAATTTTTTTTTTTTAAAAATGGCCCGCCATCCAAAAAAGTTTGCCGACCCCTGCTGTGTAGTACGCCAAATCAGAGATATAAAGAAGAGCTTAATTGCATTCTGTTGACTTTATACTCAACCCTATTTTTCTCCTTGCTACATGTCTATTTTTGCATAAACAATCACAGGGCTATCACTCTCTTTACAGAGCTATTTCAATTTTTATTTCAAATTCTTTATTTTCGAAAATGAACACTGAATTCGATTTACTTTGTACGAATCGAAATAATAAAAGATTAGCAAAATTTTCTGTGGGAAAACTGAAATTTTCGTATTTTTGATTAAATTTTGGGGTAAAATATTGCCGCCTTAGTAAACGCAACATGATACTGAATAATTTTTTACTTTGTCTGATACTGAAATCTAGTTTCTGCCACATACACCACTAATTTAACCATAATTTCTTTAATCAATTTTTTTGTTCAATTCAGATATAGCGTCACTATAAAAAAATTTTTACCAAGCCCGCTTTTAAAAATTTCTCCAATAAAATTCCTTTAGAATAACCTACATATTAGTAGGTACGCCAGATAACTTTTCAAAATTAATTTTATAAATCAAAACAATTAATAAACTAATTCAAAACGTTACATATGTTTCATATTCAATTCAATCAGTACGCGGTACGGTGTAACAATCAAGATAACAGATAAAACAGATAACCAGATTTTTTTTAAAGTTTCAATTTCATCCACCCGCTTGACTTCTTACTCAATAGTAAGTATTTTATATACATGCATGTAGACATATTATGATATTTTAACTGATAATATTGAAATAATAAAATAATTAACTCTTGAAAAAACGCATGTAATCATTGAAGCATTGATCGGTAAAAACAAATTTGTGTAATTAAAATTTACACGAGTAATATTATAGGGCAAGAGCCAGCGTACACTCACTTCAAAGAGTTTTTTACCGGCTTTTTGTATAAAACATTTTTTGTGTATGCCTGCAATATAACTATGTCATTTGTTTTAACTGATCAAAAAACAGACAACTTTTTTAAGGCATATATTATAAATTATGTGTACATATAGCAAAGAGCTATACAAAGGGAAAGTATGGTAATCAGATCAATTTAAACATATGTGGTTTTCAGCGGATCTTGACGCTTTTGGACCTAAAATACCCAGAATACTATAAAACCAATGGAAATTTTATAGGAATGTACCTATGTATGTTGCCGTCTAAATTAGTACATATATCTTCGAATCTACTATAGGGTTAGAGACTTACAATTACAAACATGAAACTGGTATCAAAATTAAAAAGAGCAGGAACAAGGCTGAAAGCAAGAAACATTAAAAGGAGCCCAATTTGGGCAAATTTTGTCCAGTAGTTCTGAAGTTATCGTCACTTTTAACTTTTTGGAAGAAATCGGTAATTTTTTACAATGTTTCATAATTTAAGATTAAAATTTTTCCTAAGTCACGTGATCTATTATTAGATATATTTTTACGTGTTTATTGTTCCTAATCAGAATTTTGGAAATTTTGCAGTTGGAGTCGTATGGTACCTTTTCATTTGATGGTCTTTTTCATTTGATTTCTTTTTTCTTTTTGTTTTTACTGTTATTCGTAAATGCTTACATGCTCTTTTCTTCCAGTCCTTTAACAGTTACTGACCCAACCCCCATCCTCAAGCGGCTTTAAATAAAAACGACCCACAAATATGCTGCCAAATTTTTTTGTAATTATCTCAAAAACTATCAACTCTTTAACAAAAAAGGATTATTATGAAATTTTTTGCTTATAGATTTTACTACAGAAATGAATCAATTACTCTTTTCCTTGCAAAAGGAACCGATCTTGAGATATTTAAATATTTGAGACAGCTATTCAACAAGGTAGCAACTGGTGGAATTTGGTTTCTGAGTTTCCGTTGTAAAGTTTACAAACAATAAACTTCATAATAATCTTTTTTATTGAGACGTAAATGTTTTCCGAGATATTTGTAAAATATCATTTTTGATCATTTTCACCAAATAACGGGTCCCTATTGGATCGAGTTTATTCAACCAGGTTGTCGGTAAATATACGTGAATTATCTGTATACAAAATTAAAGTTGGAAACTCTTTAAATGAAATGTACACTGGCTCTTGACGTAATTACTAGTGTATCTCACTGTTTTTACCACTGTCGAGCGGCCCGGCCGCCTGGCTTGCTTATCATTTAAATCTTATGTTGTACTTTATTAATAACTAATTATTTTATATGTATATTATTTTAAGTGGAAATATGTTGGTAATACAGTGATTTACAAAAATTTTGTAAGGTGGTTTTTTGTTGTTTGTGTAAATATACTTCCAATCAAAACGTGACAGTGTCTACAGTTGAAGGAAAGGGTCTCACCGGGTAAGCATATGAGATTTCGGCTCAAAGGCTTTTTCGGCTATTCTATTTCAAGAATGTTGCTTATGGTGAGTAATGTTCAAAAATATAGGTATTAGACCACTATACATATTGTTAGAGATATGGGGGTAACAACCTTTAATTTTAAAATTTTTTTTCCCAAAACTGTTGAAGATAATTAAAAGAAATTCACGCAGGACTTTGATATAAAGTAGCTTTATATTATATAATTTTACATTGAGCAGAGCAACCCTCAATTGCTTTCACCGTATTTGTCTAAGGTGTTGAAACCACCCGAAATTCAGGAGACCAGAAAACCTTTTAAGACCAGAAAGGTGCACTCTGCAGATGCACTTGTAAACTGGAAGTTGTCGTTACGTAAATCTATGTCCAGAGATATTTAGAAGAGTTGTAGAAGGCGAATCAATCCTTTCGGTAAATGTTACACCCTTAGTGGAGCTCCTGGCAATAATTTATGTAAGGCACGCGCGTTGCAAAGTGCCCAGTCATATTCCTTTCTGTAATGATATTGAAATTCATAACTTTACACCCATTTAAGGGATATTTGTGGCTCTATAGAAAAATTTAAGGGATATAAGAATTTTTTGACCCCAGATTCGCACTCAGCGTCGAAAAATGCGTAGAAATACCATAGTTAGTCATCCAGATCACGGCTTTGGTTTTTTTCCTGGAGGTGTCTTATTGTTACTTAACCAGAATTTATATTTTTTTAAAAGACCTTCCACCAATCTGACCTTGCTGAAATTTCTACACACGATAACTATGTTAGAGCCAAATAACATATATGGTTTTTTGGTAGGTGTCGCTCAAGGGGTTGGTCTAAAACACACACCCCCAAAAATTCAATTATTATTTTAATATAGTAAATGACGACATACGAATGTAAACAATTTATATAATATAAAGCTACTTTAGATCAAAGTCCTGAGTGAATGTCATTTAATTATCTTCAATAGTTTTGAAGAAAAAAAATTTTAAAGTTAAAGGTTGTTACCCCCATATCTCTAACAATATAGTGGTCTAATACTTATATTTTTAAACATTGCTCACCATAAGCAACATTCATGAAAAAGAATAGCCGAAAAAGCCGCTGGGCCGAAATCTCATATGCTTACCCTTTAATGAAGAATGGTTTAACACTTACATTTTCCTTCAGCCCTAAAAGTTACATTGCTGACTGGTTTTAGCTATGTAACTACACCTTGACTATAAGATTGACCACATCCAGGATTTTATGTGAGTATATAATTCGCGAATCAGGATTCTAAGACTTTATAATCATCAGTTTATATTTATTCCAAACTAGTATTTATTTGCAGTTTTGTCCGCATATTGATTGAAATTATGATAGCAAATTAAGATGTATAGAGTATATTTGCATCATATTCCTATTGAGAATTATTATAATTTCTTGGGAATTTTCCCAATGGAATGAACTATTTTTCCGCATAATCTATAACTTTCTCTATACCCCAAGCTGTCTCTGTGCAAAGTGTTAACTGGTTAAGCCGTTGAGGCGTAAAAGCAAGACAAACAAACAAATAAATAAACTCATAACAGTTTCAGCATTGATAATATTAAGTTAGAATGTCAAAGATTATTTTATTTGAGGTAATACAGAAATTTCTTTGAAATGTAAAAATGTTTGAATACGTAATCAACAAATTTTTAAATGAGAAATTATTTATTTCTAGAGACGTCTGTTTCGAGTTTTCAAAATCTCATCATTAGACAAAATAGAGAACATTAGACTGAAGATCTAAAGGTAGCCGATTCAGTCTCCATCGATTCCAACTTTTCCTTATGGTGAGTTTTTAAAATTATTTATGATTTTAAAACCTGGTGTTTACTTACTGCAAAATTCTTTTAATTTATTTTTATCATGAGTATTGAATGTTGAAAAAGGGTATTCAAGAAGAAATATTATGTTACGTATAATAAAAAATATTCTGCGAGGTGTGCCGAAACCCGGGATCGAACCAGGGACCTTTAGATCTTCAGTCTAACGCTCTCCCAACTGAGCTATTTCGGCTCGTAAATCCATCCGCTTTATTCCTCAACCGAAACTCAGTATTGAGTAAAGAAACTACTCGTGAAAAGAAAGTGTTTTTCAATGTGAATTTGTTAAAAAGATAAAAATTCAATTTTTTGGTTAACAATATTTGAATTCAAAAAGTAAATTGAAAAAGAAGACATCCAAAAATGTATTGATAGAATTAATATTTTATATAATCATGTTCAAATCTAATTAAAAAAATAGGTACCTACATTTTGCCGAAACCCGGGATTGAACCGGGGACCTTTAGATCTTCAGTCTAACGCTCTCCCAACTGAGCTATTTCGGCTTGTATAGTCAGCTCTTTTTATTCTTGTTGTCTGGCAAAATAAAGAAACCTTACAATAATACTGAAATTATTTTCATTTAAATATCTAGCTAGGTATTATTATAATATGATATTGACAATTATTATTATAATTAATCTTAATGTGAAATAAACAATACCCTGTGGATAAGGTTAAAAATACATATTTAACTACATTTTTGTAAAAAGTAGCTTAAGTATAATTATTATTATTAAAGTGGTTTTAATATTAGACTGCGGGAGTTATTAGGATGTGTGAGAAATTTTAATAAAAAATTATTTAAATTATATGATAAAATAAACAATAGACATATTAGAAATAATTATGGATTTATAAGTGTACCAGATTGGTCATATGAAAATGGACGACTGCTAAACTTAAAATTACTAACGTGGGTGAGTAACAAATAAACACAGTAGTTATTCTGTTGGTTATTCTTATCAGTAGCTATTCACAATATTTACTGATTGACTTGAATCAAATCAAACTAGTTGCGCTACTTGCGAGAATAACGTCAACTACTTCAGCTGATATATGGTGACAATTGGTTTGTCCGTTGTTGTACTTCTTACTGGTGTGATTTCTATTACCTACAATAAAATAATGTACGTAAAATATACGTACATATGCATTTAAGTTCTTGTACAATTAAAATGTACTTAAGTGAGTTATAAACATTAAATTGAAATGTGAAACATAAAACACATGTATCAAAGAGATATGTACAAGCAAGAAATATGTATTCTTCACATAAATATTTTATCTACATGCTGTACAAATCGAAATTAAAATTCAATAAGGATATATTTGTTGAATATTTATATTAATAATTTTAACTTTCTAAGCGAGTTTACTGAAATGTTAAATTGTTGTAATATTTTATATGTACAAAATTATACAAATAATGTATGTAATAACTAATAAGATACGAATTTAATATATTACAACAAATAAACTTACTACATTTACTATTCATGGTTATCTGGATATTGTAAAACAATTTTTTTCAAGATTTATATTCCGTGGGAAAAATATTTTACACTTTTTAGTATAATTGTTTAGTAAAATTTCAGTTTTCGGTACACTTAAATAAATTAGTTCTATTTGTTGTAAATTGTCAGTAAGAAGTCAGTAGAAAATTTTAATTTAAATTTTTTCTTTGATATTTTACTTATCATCAAATAGAGTCACAAAATGTTTAGTTATTTGACAGCAGGTTGGATATTTATTCTATTAGTTGGAATCTTATTACCTAATAAACATTCAAATTAGGGATTTTTTAACCAAAAGAAATTGTTTCTAACTTTGAAGAAGCAATTCATATTGGCGTTAGAAAATGTTTTCCAGAAATTACTATTACAGGATGTAGATTCCTTTTAATTCAATCTTGCTATAAGAAAACACAACTTTTACTTCTTATGGTTGTAGCTTCGCTAAGGAGACTGTATGGATGGAAAAATGAAAATAAGTAGGTATACATAATCAATTCTTTACAAAGTGGGATTCCACAATTACTTTTTTTTTCCTCGAACCAAGTTTTTCGTAGTACTTATATTTTTGAAAAAATTTCCGTCAAATAATACCCTGTATAATGTACATATGTACATAATATATCCATCAATGAATTCACGTTTGTATTTATTCCTAGTAGATCATCGCTATACCTGTCTTTACCTTGTTTCCGAGACTACTAAAGTAGTGGAAGCATTATAATCACTTTTGAAACTTGAAATTTTCCTCCCTTCAAAATGAAAATTTTACATCATTTTACGTCTTGGAGATATTGTGAAATTTCATTAAAGATCGATATTTTACTTACTAATGTAATTACTATTAAAAATCTACTAGTCCCAGTTCGCACAAACTTTAAGGGTAATTGGGAGCTAGGCCTTATATTATGCCTTAAAAATTTCTATAGAATCATTGGTGATGATGGTCTATAGAATTATTGGTAATGATGGCAAACATAAAATATGTTAACGCTGAGTGTTTATTGGTTTCTTTATTTTCTTTTCTTTTACTATACTGACATGAGTGACTTAACATTTAAAGAAAGCTACAGTCTGTCTTTCGTAATTTTCGTCATGTAGCCGCTTAGAAAACGTTACAAAGAGTTCACTCAATTTTTGTCCTAACGTTATTGTTGTTTTGAGTGCGATGTTGATAATATATATAATAAAACATAAAATTTAAGATAAGTAGCAGTTTAAACACAAAATCACTTTGAAGATTTGGAAAAAGTCTGTTACGAGTACAAGGAAGCTATGTGTCACAGCCTATTGATAGCGTAATATGTATAATGATCGAATTTTCTTCTCTGATGTTTATATATGCTGTACCTATATACTCGTACATGTATGTAATTTAAAATTAAATATTTAACGTACTCATACATACATACATACATATACATGTTTCTATACAGCTAAACCGTTTTTTATGCGGTCCTTTTTTGTGTGATGTTTTTTATGCGATTTTTTATGCCGTTTTTTTAAAAAAAAAATGGTTATTAAAATGCCTCATATGAATCAAAATCAAGAGAAAGTAAAAAACTTAAACGTTAACTGTAATGACTTTCTTTGCGATTTAAAAAAAAAAATGGTTATAAAATGCATAATGTGAATCAAAATCAAGAGAAAGTAAAAAACTTAAACGTTAACTATAATGAGTTTCTTTGATAAAAATACTTTTTAATGGTTTTTAAACATTTAATCATTACATTGCATAAGAATATATGTTATTGCATCATTTAGATTTTTTAGAGATGTATTTTTCACAATTTTTATAATATTATAAAAATGAAATAAAATGTTTCCAAGTATAATGTTTTATCTTGTTTAGAAAAGCAATTTCTAAGGAAAGCATGAGATTTTGAGCGTTTTGAGTTATGTATTTTCAATGAAACTTTTTTATACGATCCCGATCCACCGTATAAAAAAAAAAAAGTTTTTTACAATCTGGACCGAACTAAGCTTTTTATAGCTATTTATAATATTTTTGAATATATTTTTTTATGCGGTTCCTATCCACCGCATAAAAAAGGTTTACCTGTACTTGCAATAATTAGTAAATACATGGCATACACAACATACATACCTGCCCATCTATAGTATACTTGAAAACAAATTTAGCATTTACATAACAAGAAGTTTCTTAAATATAATTAATTAAGTATGAGTTACAATATTAAATATTTACATGTTCATGCATATTTATGTAAATATAATTTTAATTAATATATATTTTATATTATTTATTTAATTATTTTTTAAGTGGTGACGAACGATATTAATAAGTTTTTATTAAATTTCGTAGGCAATTAATTTTTGGCAAAAACTTTATTTCCAAATATTTCTAAAAGTTACAGTATGTTTATTGAAAGTTTTTGTAATTATTAGAGTCACTTGTGTACATATATCGAAAATGGAAAGAAACTTGTAGAATTATTTATATACATAATCACTCTTTTTTGATAGTGAAAAGAAGTCATATTTAGTGTTTTCAAGTGGCAAATTATCCATTTTATTAAATGTCGGGAAAAGTTTTGCTACGACTTGATCCGAAATTACGTTCTTTATGTTTGTTTACAAGTATAATTTGGGTTGATGTGAGTATAGTGTAATTAGCTCACTCTTTGAAACTAATTCTAATATGAACTAATTTTAATATGAAATTTATAGTTTTATCTAGGTAATAACCTGCTTTGATTCTATGTATGCTATTCCTACTGATAATTTTACCTATATTAGTACAAAAATTTTTAAAAAGGCTGCAACACATCTGTAATATTTTCTCGTCCCGGTTTTATTTCGATATAATTAAGGTATCGGAATTGGAACAATCATTTATTTGCTAAAAAAAATTAAAAGGTCATTTCGTTCAAATGTTACAAATAATTAAATTTATTGCCATTTTAAGACTAACAAAGTAAGAGCACTATTAAGGGAAGCTATCGGAGACTATGTTGTTGCAAAATGAAATTTCTATAGAAATTATATTTTATAAAACTTTTCATCCCTAATTGGAGCTAGATACGAAAGTTCATCTTTCGTGTCATCCCTACCCACTGTGACGCAATTTAGAAAAAAATTTTGATTGCCTATTAAAGATATTTTTATTAGATAATTCTTAAGGGCATTTGTACCGTAATTTGAGTAGAGGAATGGCTTTGTTTTTAAAAGGGAGGATCGTTAAAAGTAGGCAACTGCTTAAAGACTTCTGAGCACAATAAATTTGTGGGACTCTGGGAAGGACACAGAATTTGTTTATGGTTTTAAAAAGCAGTAAAACATCAAACCACAAAAATATTTGTATAAAACTGTAATAATAATTGTGTTATTTTTTACACAAATCTCCGAAATTATAATAAGTATCTTATTTAACTCTAGAATCATACGTACTCGTCAAAACGACGAACGAACTTCTCTACCTGCTCCAATAATGTGACTTGTCGGTACCTGCTCGCTGTGAAACTTCTGTTATCTAATTTATTTGTTATTATAACATATAAGACATATAAACTTTATTTATAGCTATTGTCGTTTTTTTATATTGAAATAGTGTGCGTCAAAAGGACGACGATGTATGATTAACCTATATTTTTTTTTAAAGATTTTGTACTCCACATATAAAAGTTTTTCTAATTTTTCTAAAATTTATTAAAGATATGGATGCTATAATTAATTTATTCAATGATTATGATAATGTGAAAGATGATTACAGCTGTTTGACTTATAGAGACGACATAATACTGAAGTTTGAATATATTGAATCGAAAACTAAAGGATGAGTTTCGAATGACTTAATAAAAGATTAACAATTTATTTTGTGGAAAATATTTTAATTTTTATTATTTTTTGAGATCTTATTCGAAAAATTACTAACAAATTTTAGAAAATTTACAAATGTGCCTAATGGGGAAATAACTACATATCTATAGGAATATTTATGACTGAGAAATTTCACATTCTGTAAAGTCACACATGTCCACTGATTCATAATAGTTCATAAATTAATTATTACAATTGATGTATTTATATATTTTTTAATTTTTATAATGAAAATATGCTTTGATAAAAAGATTAAAAAGTTAATAAATATTTACATTAAGAAATTTTTCCAAATCCAATTTTTTTAAATATTTTGTTCGCTTTTGTAGTATTGTTATGTAAAAAAAATGTTTTTTGCAAATAAACTCTAAAACTCCCCGTAGAAAATCCATTCGTCGAAACGACGCCGATATATGATTAACTTGACTCATAGACCAACGTATGATTCTAGGGTTAAATCAAAAATTTATTATCATTTTTCTAATGTTAGGAACAACACAATGCATTTATTATTTAATAACAAAAATAATTTGTTTATTTGGTGCTTTGAATTATAATATTTATAATGACTATGAAAATACAGAATTATTAAGCACCTGTATGAATATGAAAAATGAATCTGTGTGCTGTATGTATTGTTTTGCCAATGTACCTCCGCCTTTGGAGGAATTTATTGGACTGCTCGCTGTGATTGCGTCCAATATGTGGTGCGGTTCGATATGGATCCGCTGCTTGAATAGGTACTGGTGTCGTTGGTATTGTCATAGCTACTCAACACACCAGTGCAGTGACGATGTTTATGAGCGCGCAAAACCAGTTTTTTGGTGTTGGAAATACACAAGTAAATATATTTAAGACATTCTTTCGCATTTTACACAAACATAGTGTTATTTGTGTGTTGTTCAAAACAGATTAACATTTTAATTCTGTTAAATCCAAATTTTTGTTAATATTTTCATTTAACACAAACACTAAATGTTACATTAACACAGAGTTGGGTTACTTATTTAATACAAAAATTTTAATCACTAGTTTTTTTTACGCAGAACACAAATTGTTTCACTGTGTAGGACCAAGTGTTGTACGAATATTCGGACAGTTTATTTTAGTAGAACTTCAGCTACGATAGTAAATAATGTTTTTATTGTAATTTTTTTTAAAGGATTTGCTTAAAAAAAATGTAGATTACTTACGTAATTACTCTCAGCATGTTTATACGTATCGCTCTGCAATATATGTTCAATTTATTTAATAATTTCAAAATAATAAATTATTTCCACGTAAGATAAATGTATTTTATTGTACGGTTAGATAAATACCACATATGTATGTATAGATAATATTATATATGTGTTATGTTTAAAGATATTATGAATAGGATTATGGGAAAGTGGTGATGATATGAACAAGAAGACGAAATGGGATAAACAGATATTCACACACACACACACATACACACATGTATATGACGATACACCTAACTATTTATGTGTGCGTTGTTGGTAACGAGCAAGGCGGTAAAACCACCTTGATTATTACACCTCGGCTTCCTGTGATTATGTTTTCACATATGGTGTGTAATAATGTGTAGTGTGCAATGTAGGTATGGATATGAAATGGATGTTGTTTTTGAGAGAAATACATGGCTATATGAGAGATATAAGTGATAACTACATTAAACGGTATCGTATGTACCATTTCAGACACGTTTGGAAAGCGATAAATTTGGTTTATTACATATTTTATGTAGGTATATGTTGTAAGTTTATTGTGAATTGATCGGAAGATATTCCAAAAATTTTAAATACACAGACCAACGAAAAACTACTTTTTAAACACTTTTTTTAAAGTTAATAACAGAACCTAAAGCCGTATCTGACCTCAATTTTTTTTTTTTCAATCAACTGCAGTTTTGGCACAATTTTTCGTTGTTACAAATTAAAAAATTTGTCGAAAATACCATAGGAAGGTGAAAGGAAGTTTATAATAGCAGCAGAACTTGTATTTTAGTATAAACATGAAAATACTTTTTATTACATTGACTTTGCTTCGATTTAGTTATGTCTTTTCTCTCTCGCCCTTAAAGCTTCTCTTATACCTTTTTTTTATGAATCGCTGGATGAATTTATCGCTGAAGTAATTAACGATAGGCTGCCACCATATAGGTGTTGTAGCGGCTCTGATGTTGTTTTTCCCTGAATTCTCCTGATTTTCTTTATACGTAAAGTCTAAAAAACCCGCCCTCTTTCTGTTTCGTTACAATAACTGAGGAAGCTTCTAGCAGCTGCTTTAAATGTATCTCATTTTTGGGTAATCCCTTCAAAAAGTCACAAGCGTATGGTTGAAAGGGGTACAAAATGTGTGGTTGGCCCCTAAAATTTTAGATATTAGACACTGTTCAAGACTATAAGTTTTGGAATTATTTGAAAATGTTCGGCAAGGTCTATACCTATATCTAGTTGTTAGATATGTATGGAAATTTGCTACACTTTTTCAAAATATACAAACAATAAACTAAACCAGTATTTCTCAAACGTTATTACTCGTGACCCCCATTTGCATGTGAAAATTTTAAGGAACATTCTGAAGAATGGGCATTGTAAAAAAATATTTTGAGAATCACTATCCTAAACCATTATAATATAAGCGTCAAAGCAAGACACAAATTCAAATTTTACAAATAAAAATAATTTTTATTAAATCATGGCTCAAGATATTATAAATACTGTATTAATAAGTTTATTCGAATAAGTTTATACTTACAATTCTATACAAGCAATGATTCGTATAACTATCAGAAAGAAATATACTTCTCCTGTGGTAGATAATGCTATTTTAAAGGAGTCTTACAGTTTTAACAAAAATTATATGATTCTTATCAATGTCGACTTCTTGGTATTATTTTATAAAGTAATTTCAAACAAAATCAAACAAATTTTGAACCGTGGATCTTTAGATCTTTAGTGCAACGCTCTATCAGCTGAGCTATTTTAATTTATTATGTATAAGGTTTCAATTTATATCTAGAGAAATATCTGAAAAAGTAAATTTGTGGGATTGAACCGGTGCGGTGACTCAACGCTTTCTTCAACACCCAAACTTTGATATTTTGCCTTGTTATGGATATGACAATTTAATGTTGATTAGCTTAAAAAAAATTCAATATTTCAAAAATTGAACGGCGAATTCGTAGGTCTTTACTCTAGCGTTCCCCCACAACTGGGCTACTTAAGGTTGCTGTGGATATACCAATTCAATTCACCTAAAATAAAAGTTACATCTGAAAAATAATTTAAAAAAAAAATAATTTTGCCGAAACCCGGGATTGAACCGGGGACCTTTAGATCTTCAGTCTAACGCTCTCCCAACTGAGCTATTTCGGCGTTGACTTTTATTCGATTGTTCATCTACTTTCCTAGAAATCATACTTCGCAGCACTTCAAATCTTAATTCAGTGGGACATACGATTATAATGTTATAGAGGTATTTTTTTCGAAAATAGCAATTCCCAACAATAATTATGGTAGTAAGTGTTGATACAAACATTACTAGCATTACTGACATTACTGTCATGTCATTAAAAATATACATATGTAATTTTTCTTTTTCTTAATATGTTCTGTTCTAATCTTATATATGTACAAGTTTCTTTTATTGTATCTACCAAATGCATCATAATAATAATAATGTTGTTTTTTTGTTTGTTTTTATTGTTTTAATAAAAATTTCTTAAACAGTTATTTACAATAACATGTTTTTAATGAATGTATGCAATAAAATAGGGAAATAATTATCTGAGCAGTCTTTTACACCACAAATCCAATTTTACGTAGTGGTCGGTGCAAATTTAAGGGAAAGTACGTAAAATCGGAAGATCAGGGGCGCCGGTAAACTTTTGTTTCGGGGGTTGGTAAATATTATTATCTGAATTTTTTTAAAACAATATTATCTTAAGAGACAATTTACACCTAAAATTCGGTTGTGTAGATAAAGAAAATCGAATGTTATACTAATGAATATGAGTGACGACTTTTAAAAAACTGTCGAAAAATCAACTTCACTATCGCATTCATCAACGTAAAAGACGCCAAATAGCGGAAGCTGACAAAAATTCTAGAATATTCTACTCGTGAACTAGCAAAGATACCAAAAAACAA
The DNA here is from genome assembly GCA_035578155.1 of Brachynemurus nebulosus. Lineage (NCBI taxonomy): Eukaryota > Metazoa > Arthropoda > Insecta > Neuroptera > Myrmeleontidae > Brachynemurus > Brachynemurus nebulosus. The sequence goes on along the minus strand of JAPWDM010000018.1, from coordinate 5,168,114 downwards.
ACTTCACTATTGAATTGGGCATTAAATATTCTATTCGTCAAATAGCAAAAATTGTTTGTCAAAATGGGACATTTGGTTTACATTAGTTTAATTTCGGTTGAACAATTAAGTGGCGCAGTAGATTTCCCAATATCTTTGTTAGTTGACAAATAGAATATTCTAGAACATTTCTCAAAATGTGTTATTTTGTGTCTTTTTTGGTAGCCAATTCAATGGCGACGTCTGTTTTTGAATATGTTTGCTAGTTGACGAATAGACTATTCCAGAAAATTTGTCAAAATGTGCAATTTGACCTCTTTTTCAATGGACAATTAAATGGTACAATTGATTTTTGAATATCTTTGCTAGTTGACAAATAGAACATTCTAGAATTTTGTCAAACTACACTGCTTAATCTCCTTTTTAATGACCAATTCAACGGTGACGTCCGTTTTTGATATCTCTGCTAATTGACGATTAGAATATTCTAGAATTTTACGTTACTCATTTTGCATTTGTATTTTGCATATTACGTATACAGAATATGTGCATATATATCTGCAGTGAAATTTTAAAATTTTTAAAGGCTACGAGACCCTCAGACAATATTACCTACGGCCCTGACTCTGGTTTGGTACAAAAATTTTCACCAACACAGACAAACAACAACATATCTGTGAGAGGGGAACCCCACTAAATCGCTGACGTCACTATGTAAAATTGGAGTACGTACCATTGTATGGCCACTGTATACATTTGGTCAGTTACCTTGGTCAGTTAAAAATTTAAACGGTCAGTATTATATTTTTTTAGCAGTATTAAATCAACTTGAGCAGTAAAACGTGGTCAGTAATAAAAATGAATTTGGTCATTTATTTTTTCCTACAATGGTCAGTAAAATAAATAAATAGTCAGTAAAATAACTAAACGGTCAGTAATGTAAATAAATGGTCAGGAAAATAACTAAATTGTCAGTAAAATATCTAAACGGGCAGTTAAATAAATAATTTGTCAGTTCCCAGAATACAATAAAAGTCAAACAACGTTATTTTGGTTGAAAATAGTGTGTTTGAGCCAAAAATGATGAATATTTTGCGATAGCGCAGCTGCGAAAATTAATGTTTTGTTATTTTGTTTTATGAAAAATGCAATTAGGAGGCTAGCAAAATAAGATTAGTCTAGGTATACTTATCCTAAAGGACCTAAAGGAATTATATTTTCAATGAAATATATTTCAATTATTATATATTCAATGACATTTTATAATTGAATTTCAACAATTAAAATTCGAATTCTTTTACCGTTAACAAAATATGGTTGAAAAGAAATTCATATACAGAGTATTTCCAACAATCAAGAACACATAAATTTTAACATAGGGAAAACTTGTTATAATCAAAGAAAGCTATACGACAAAATAATGTTCAAAAGTAATTTAAAACCAATAACAGTAAATTTATTGAAATAATTGTAAATGAATCTTAATCTAATATTGAAATGTTTATTAATAAATAATACTACTTAGGGAGCGTCCATAAGCTACCATTTTGGTTAATTTTTGAACCCCTCCCCCTTCCATGTACACTACAGGTGACTTTTGCCCTTACCCCCCCCCCGCTATAGTGGAGCGTAGGTTTTTTTCTTACCAATTCCAAAAAACATTCAATTAAAATAATATTCTTTTTATTATTAAATATGAAAATTAAGGCACTTTTTGGCAGTTAATTCAAATTTTCTTAAAAACCACGTCCCCTGACAGTAAGAATTTTAATGTAAAGATTGTGTGACCACATGGTTACATAATTCACTTGAAGAAGTATTGTTTAATTCAAAATATTCAAAATATTAAGCACCTCATAAGTAATTCAAGATTATTCATGAATTTTCACATTCAAATTCATGTTTGTTTAACTTTTCCAAATAAAACTATACGTAACTCGATTTTGACTCTCCCCTTTACACATATAATCCAGCGTAGCTTTCAATAAAGTCATTTTTTTATTTTGATTTAAGTTAAGGTTTCTTTCCAGTTAAAAATCTATTTCGTCTTTAAATTATTTAAATAAATCATTTTCGCAGTGCATACTTTCTTTATTTCACCCAAAATCTAGAAGAAAACGAACATGTTAAATTATTATTTTTTAGGTAAATTACTTGGATCAAAATATTCTACTGTCCGTTTCTACTTTTTACTGCTCGCATTTTACTGCCAAATCTGTTATTAAACTTACCGTTTATATTTTCTTACTGACCAAAACTCTAATTTTCTACTGACCATTTAAATCATAGCCAATAAAATATACGTACAAATATAGATAATGTTATTTCAATAATAATGAAATAATTAGTACTAATGTGACAGTTACATTTCTGAATACATATATCGTTTTTATAAGACAAAATTTGTTAACAGACTATTGACAGTGTTAGAAAAAATACTTATGTTCCTTCTTAATAGCTTTAAAACATCCTCACAATTAAAAAAAAAATCAAAATTGTTTAGTCACTTGAATTTTAAATTGTCAGTGATATAGTTGATGTAATTAGTGACAACTTGATGTTTATAACTATTCATTTATTACGAATCATTTTACTATTCTATTTTTTGGGTTTGTTATAGTTAGACAAAGTGAAAGTTTAAAAAAGTTTATTTACCTTCCTAGAGCTTAATTTCAGCTGGAACGCGACAGAACGATGTTCCGACACCTCAAACGGCGTTTCAGCATCTCCCAAAAATTTTTATTTATTGCTAGAACAGTGGTCCCCTTATTCTAGGATATTTATTTATCAGGGTTTTTAAGGTAATTACAGCTCATGGTAAGTAAAGACCAAGAATTAAAGGATATAGTTACCCTAGACGACACACTTTTTCGATTTTCCCTGTTTATCTCTGTAAGAAATAAAAAAAACAAACATATTATATAACATAGCACTTTATTTTTAAAGAGCTTTCGACTGACGTGTTTAATTTCAGGGTCGGATCTACTGGAGGAACTGTTAAAAAGGTTAGAATTAAAACAGAATAGAATATTATATCTATTTATTAAGTATTATAGTGCACAGTGCTTCCCCCATAATTACAAAATTCGATTAAAACGTCTTATTAAAAGTTAAAAGTGTTCTGAATTTTTTTACCCGGCTGAAAAGAGCAAAAACAGGTAATATATGATGGGTTTTTGATAGATTGTTTTAACTGATTTTCGGGAAAAATAAAAACAATCATTTTTTTTAAAGCGTTTTAAAATTTTTGTTACGTCATTGTGTTGCGTTGTAAAGAATGGTAGAACATCACATACCACAGGTTTTTAAAATATTACTCTATGAAAACTGTTTTCCAAGAAAAACTGGGAAATTTGCTATGTTTTGCAGGATGCTGAGACAGGAATTTTTCCTATAGTATATATATATATATATATATATATATATATATATATATATATATATATATATATATATATATATATAGGGTGGGCCATTTTAATCTATGCATCTAAATATCTCGCCAAAGGTGCCACCTATCAAAAAATAACCTTTACAAAAGTTGTTAGGTACGAAGGGGGACATTAAATGGTGACCTTAAATTTGACCTTGACCTTTATTCTCAAGGTCATTTTGAGGCCAAGACGTATTTTTCAAATGGATTTCGGATTCTGAAAGAGCGTGAAATTTTACGTCGAAAATGCTATGAACGAATTTTTTTTTATTGACCTTTAATTTTTTAATTTTTAGTTAAGGTAACGGGCCTAGTTTCTGACCTTTTAAGAGTGACGGCTGAGGTTAAACGACAGTAATAAATATAAGTTTCAACTTAAGAGACAATTAATAATTTTATCAACTAGTTTATGGCTTTCAAAATAAAGCCATACAAGTAAAATAATTATTTGAATTGAATTAATAATTTAAATTAATGTTTTAAAAATTGACAAAAAGGACCCAGTTTCTGACCTTCAAAATTTCTCATGTGACAGTTTCTGACCCTGACAGTGGCCTAGTTTCTGATCCTTAAATTTAAAAATACAGTTTTTTAAAATTTAATTTATAAATAATTTTTTATTGATAAAAATGAATGTTTAATGTAATACGTTATGAAAAATAACAAAAACTAATCGAAGATAACTATAAATAACAAAATAACTAACAAAAACTGGTTAGAATTTAACTGGGCCATACCACTTTAGAAGTGAGCCTAGTAATTGACCCTCATATTTCAATAATAAAAATCATTCTAAGGTATTTTATAAATATTTTAAAATAAATTTTAAACAAATATTAACGTGCTCATATATTTTTAATTAAGTTTTCATACTTACATGATGAATATTGCACAAATCAAAATGAGTACTTTGTAACATAAACTGTTAAGAAACTACCAAAAAAATAGTGTTTACACACATTTTAAACTTAAAAATTTTTTTTTATTTAGTTAATATATTCTAAACTTTTTAAATTGCTGTTCATTAGACACAGAATAGATTACTTTAAATTAAGAATTTATTTTTTTTCTTATTTAAAATATAGTTTTTTTATTAATTTATAACAAAGTTGAAAAGTTCAGAAACTGGGCCAGGGTCAATTACCGGGTCTTTTACCTTATGAAATTTATTAGTTATAAAAAATTAATTTTTCATAATTTTTAGTTCCATTTTTTTCTGGATTTTGACCTTAGAATGACTTTCAAAGGTCGTTAAAAACGAACAGAAGCTCCTATTTTACGTCTCCAAAAGATGCCGACCCTTTAAAGTTAGGTTTTCCTTTAAAATCTAATTTTTTATTGTTGCTTGGCCCACCCTATATATATATATATATATATATATATATATATATATATATATATATATATATATATATATATATATATATATATGTGTATATATATATATATATATATATATATATATATATATATATATATATATATATATATATATATATATATATACCTACTATTTTTTATAATTTTTTTTATTAGTTGAAAATAAAAAGAAACTTCAACCCTAATCATCCATTCACTGGTGTAGTGTGAACCCAGAGTATCAATATTCAGTTCATGTGGGGAACACTGTATATATGTGGCATAAATATTATGTAGTGTAGAAGAACGGATCAGAGGCGGTAGCGGTAGGCACATGCCGAATAGATAAATCGGCAGATGGACGGACAGACGGACAGACAACACTAATGGCAACAGTTAATGTTACAAACTTAACGATTTTTTTTCTTTGCTTGTTAATTATCAGACCACGTATATATCGAATATGGCGTGTGCGGAGAGTAGGAGTGAGTGAAGCGAAACGAGTGTGGCACGAGGAGGTAGATTTGCAAAGAAAATGCAAAAGGGGAGACGAAAAAATTATAATAATGATAACGCGTCGTCTTGATCACTCTCGTAACTTTATTTTCGGTACGTATCAATAATATCATACACATATATAGTGGTGTCCTTGTTTAATTTTTTAATAAAAAACAAAGAGGGTAGATATTAAGAAGTAGCAAGAAATATTTAAATTATATACATATATATTATATGTATGCGACTAGATACGTTCTAATAAGAACTTTTTTTGTGTTTGATAAAATATGCAATTAATATTATACTGTTTTTGTTTATTTGTATTTTCTTGAGAATATGTTATGACGTATCAGGGTGATACAAAGTACTAGACGTATATCCAAATGACACAACATAACATGAAATCAAAAATTTCAAATCTTAATCCCGTTCAAAAATTCTTTTTTTTCGGGATGCATCTAAACTCATATTGTAGCAACAATACGGTTCGCACTTCACAATCTAAAAATTCCAATAAGAAAATATCAATTTAGACTAGCAGGGGCAGCGGCCACATCGGAATTTTATAAGAAATATGGAAAGAATTCCGACCTAAATCTTTTTTCCAGAAAATTATTAGCTGAGATGTTTTTAATAAATTATGAGGTTTCTTTCCTCTATCGACGAGGGTACCCCCGACCCAGGTTGGACTTTAGGTAAATTCACCTATCTTATCCAGAGGGATCCTTAAATAGAGCAAAACGATAGATTATTTATGAGCTTGAATATTCCGCTAGTTAAAAATTTTGAGCTCGTCACTCAGAGCAAAAATGAGATTTTTATTCGTGGGCGCAGCCGAAATTGATTCAGTCCTCCCGTTACTTAAGGGAATGGTAACGTTAATTCGGCGTAAAAAAGGCCCATTTTTAAGAATTTTTTCACACGCTACAGGTAATACAAAGAACAATAGGCAAAACTCTATGGGGAGCTACCCCTAGCGCCCAACGTCGAGACCGGTATCGATCGATAGCCCTGGTCAAGTAGTCCAACTTTGTTAATGGGCACGTTCATGGAGAACCTGGCCTTCAAAAGTTATAGGGCGTCAAATATACAAAAAGTCTGCACGTGGCCATAGCCAAACGGGATACTCTGTATAGGTATAAATGGGTTATGAGACATGTCGGGGACCAGCCTATCACTGTGTAAAACCACTTTCCTGGCAAGGGGCCTAACCTCGTTTTTTCACGTGTGGACTATGGTAGAAGACGTACCGAGCGGCTTCAAACCTGTACATTGGGAGTATCCGAAGAGAAGTTGGGGAATCCTACCGGTGGCGATTTCTGGCAGACCTCTTGGTAGATTGCGGAAATAAGGTAGTCCGAAGTGCACCCTCCCGAAGGGGATTCTAATGCCCGCTGCCGGTCAACACACATCGTTTCCTTAAGAAATGGCCACGTGGAGCATGCAAAACCTACTGCATGTCAGAACTTTTGAAGGCCAGGTTCTCCATAACTAAGATGGGTATATTTGTGATCTGCTAGAAAGAAGCTTTCAGAAAATACATATCTCACCAGTGGGCGCTGGGGGGGGGGGATTTTACGCATTGTCGTTTAATTATTCGATTGTAATATTATAGTACAACATGTGAATATTTCCTTAATTTTTTAAAACAAAATATAAATAATTTTAATTTTTGGTGACACTTAGAAGTGAAAAAATCGATTTTCGTGTAAGAAATGGGCCTATTTTTTATTGTAAAGTTAATAATTATGAAAAATAAAAAAAAAGCTCTCAGAGATACCTGGTCATTTATGTAAGGAAGCAGTATACAAAATTTCAATCGGTCGAGTAGATTTTGATTTAAACTGTTCACCGGTTTCAAAAACGATAAGTGTCAGAAAATGGCTTTAAAGTTTTGTATACCTGAAAATCCAATATTAAATATGAAAAATTTTTTCATATCTACGTCATTCGTTGTAGTATACATTAGTATACTTACAAAGACCCATCGATGAATAAAAGAATTTAAAGATACCGAAGGCACAAAGCCACGTACCTGCTGAGAGGAACAAAAAACGTATCAGAGCGACAAACGCTCAAAGTTCTATATCTTAGTTAGTTTTACTCCGATTTGTTTCAAATTTTGGCACAACAATCTTAAGATGTTGTACAATCAAATAAAACAATAAAAAAAAATGAGAAAAAAACTTTAATAAGTTACCATCCCCTTAAAAACAGAAATATCTTTGCGTTAGCATTAAAAGCTATTTACGAGCTCTTACAATTAGACTTAGTTTCGAATTTTAAGCTTACTCTCTTAGTCCTCAAACAATACGTATTTAATTGTTGGAACTCAAGAAAGAGCACAAATAGAAGAAAGACTTGATATTTCATATAGAGAATAAACTACCTTTTTGTAATTCTGGGACTAATATACATACTTTAATCCCACATAATAAGGAATAAATTGTTACTCTTAGTCCCAGAAGACTAAAAATACTTTTGCTCTCGCTTTTAATCAGTAATCAGAATTTATATAGCGTTCCTAATCAGTAAGTGAAATTTAACTTAAATAGCGTTGCTAGGCAATGAATTGTTTATTTAAAATAATAAGCAAATTCAGACTTGTAGAAAGAACAAACAGTTATAGGGTGGAATCGTTTAATATCGGCCAGTGCTATAAGGTCGACCACTGGTTGCTTTTTGAAAAAATAAGGCCATAAAAAATAAAAAATGTTTGAGAAACATATAAAAAGAGAAGGTTTCCCTTATTTTTTAAAAAAAGCAACCAGTGGCCAGCCTTAAGGCACCGATCGACTATTTTGATTGACGTCACCACAATACCTGCACTTGATGTAATATTATTTCGTATAATGTAAATATTATTTAAATAATTTTTTTGCTTAAATTTTGCAATTTTAAATTATTCCAAGTTGCGAAAAGGGATATATACACCACGACACTAAAGTGTTTCTTTTAACCCCTCGTGTGAATTTTTACGCTCGGGATTAAAAATCACACTTTACTCCCTTGGTCTATAATCTATACAATTTATTCAGTTTAAAAATAACTTACTCATACTCGAGTCGTCAGTTTCGTGGCGTCCATGCACGCTTAAGGACCCACGGCTTTCAGCATCGGATCCTCAAATTGATCCCGACGCCACAACGATAACACTTACTATCCTCGGCAAGTAATAATATGCTGCTTATATAAACAATTTCGAGATAACTTACATATTTGATAGTTACTTTCCAACTTGGCTAGTGTAACATTAGCTTTAGAATACAAATTAAAAATTTTAATTCTCTCTAAAATAAAATCAAGTATAATAATATATACATACACATATACATATACACATATATAACACCCTAACGAACGGGGATACACACAGATAGCGCTAGTGGTGGTAGTGATGAGGAGCTGTAGTAGGCCTTATATGAACAACATATACTTATAAATACGTATATGTACATATATATTCGTTCACTTGATATAATGGTTAAAAATATGTATAGGGACGTAGGGTAGGTGAGGTGTACTCTGTTGAGTCGTTTGATGAGAGTTTGAGAAATAATGAACACTGGTATGAGTGATAATGGGTATGACGTAGCAAATGTACGACAACCAACGCTAGCTAGCTAGGCTACCCATGACTACCCAACGCCATCCACCGATTCCCGTCCGAATCCACCACGCTCTAGCTGCCATTCGACGACGAAGACGATGGATGGGTGGAAAATGGGCAAATGGTTAAGAAAGAAGAAGAATACGAAGATAAACACAAATTTAAAAGAAAAGAAAAGCAAAGAAGTAAAACATAGCACACACAGGCCTTTTTCTACACTTATCAACCCCTTTTTTCTTATATTTACAACACGCGCGTACATACACATATATTTTTATACAGGTGGTTCTTTACTATGTATCCAAAAGTTTTTTTTTGCTCACTTCATTGTGCTTAGGAAACCATAAATTTTGTTTGCTCCGGTCGTCAAGAAAATATGTTATGGCAATATACGCAAACAGTTTTGTCAATTTTTTTTTAGAAATCTAATAGGAACCACGGAAGTTTTCAATAGTTGTGCCAAAATTGATTATTATATCTGTGACAATTTAACTCATGTGTATCAAGTCCCATAAGAATATTGTAGTTTTTTCACTTTTATCATGGAAAGAAAGTTAAGACAGACTTTTATAGCGAAAAAACTGGTACAAGGCATTTCATTGATCAGTTCGTTGTAAGTAAACACGATAAAAACGAAACAAAAATTCGTATTGGTAAATATAATTGATTTCAGAACCATAATAACAATGTATTAAATAATAATATGAATTATTAGTATATTAGCCGTATACCCGATGGGATTTCCCATCGAAAACATCTTTTTATTAGGTACTTACTATCTGCTCACTTTTAATGTTTTTCAAAAGCCTAAATCAATATCCACGTAAAAATGACGAACTTCCCATACGAACTTTCATTTCGTAGTTTAACTCCTTAAGGAATAAATTTCCAGAAACGTTTACACAACTGACTTTTATTTATAAATAGAAGCCTAAACGCCAATTTTCATAACTCCTGTGCTTAATTTCGTCCTTCTAAACCCAACAGTTTAGGTTGTGCGTTGTTTGCCAAAGTTAAAGATTCATTAAATAAGATATTATTTATTTTAATAGCCATAGTAACATATTTTTATATATTTCCAACTTAAAAAATGATGAATTTCCATACAAATTTTCATTCCGTATTTAACCCACTTAGGGAATGAATTTTCAAAAATCCTTTCTTAGTGCTCACCTACATTACATAGGGAACTCCAATGCAAAATTTCATTCTTCTAAACCCAACGGTTTAGGCTGTGCGTTGTCTGTCAGTCAGTCAGTGTTAGAAATTTATTAAGTAGATTATTCAACAAGCTGGTAATGATACTCACGAAGATGAAATTGCGTCAGGAGCCGAGCTTGCGAGACGAGTGTCGTAATGCATTTGAGTGAGTAATAGCCATTGCAAGCGAGTAGAATACGATATTTTTTTTCCGACTTCTTTTTTTAATTTAAATAAAATTGAATATTTTTAAATCAAAATAATACAATTTTTAATCTATCCCTAATTTCATTAAATGTTTATACGAGTATATGTACAAACGATGAAAATAAAATACAAGCTACTTTGTTTACTTAGATGTTACTACGCAACATATTTGAAATTAAAAATTGATACGTATATTATACACAAAACAAAATCAGCCCATTGAATAATGGTTAATACGGTGATTTCATTGGTCAAAAAGGTAGTGAGTAATGAAAATTCCTCCACACCTTTGAATAATGCCTAACTTTCTCAACAACTGTAGATAATATATAATGAGTGTGTTCTTCAACAGGAGTAGAAAAACTAATTTATTTTATTCATTAAATTGTCTTACTGTATTACACTTGAGTTTTATATTTTTTCTGACTAAATTTGTATTTACTACAACTCAAATTTCTTGCCTAAAAGCAATTTAACTCGAAGAACTGTCAACCGAAAAACGCTGCAACCTCGCTGTCGTGTTTTTGTTAGTTGACTCGTTAAATTTCTAGGCAACCAATTTTCGTTAAACAAGCCCAAATTTATTCGAAATAATACAAACCTCTCGTGCAGTAATAAGTGATAATACTGTGAGGACAAATATTCTCACATTTTGACCGGTTCACGGTCTTTGACGGTGTAAGACCTCAAATGAACACCACGCTGCCGTATCAGCTGTCAAAATAGTGTACCAACTGAGCTTTCTGTTATTATAAGTTATTATATATTAAGAAACATATTAACAGGTGTTTCTGTTCTGTTACATCAAAAAAAAATAACAACTGATCTTTCCTTTGACATTTCTGTTCATAAAAGCAAAAAAAAAATACATTATATCTCAAATATATGTAGTTTAAAAATCCAAGATTAAATCTTTAAAATACATCGCAATTAAATAATAAAAATACCAGTACTTATTTTATTTTTAGGATTTTGTATTACGTTTGAAATATAATCAGTTTTCTTCTTTTTGTAGTAGTTTCTTCTTGATCGAACTTTTTTTTTCCATTTAAAAATAATTGGCACTGTAAAAATTGGCAAAATATCGTAGAAAATTTACCATTCCGACATCATTTACAAACTGTGGTATGATAATTCTGAGATTGGACACCAGTAGACTATTTTCTTTAAGAATATGTAAAGTCGCTGGTTTGTGTTGATGAAGAAGCAACTATTGATTCTTTGAAAGTTGACAAAATTTTCGTTATTGCCAAAATAAATTACTTGATAAAGTAGTCCGAAACTGGAAGCTGTGTCTGTGTTGTTTCAAGTGTATGATTCCACGAATATAGGTATATTTAGCAAAGAAATATAACATCCTTTTTTATCAGGAAAATGAAAGTTTCCTATCCTAATTCCAATCCCAATTATTCATAATTTTCAAAATACATTTAAGAAGTGTTCTGAAACCTCCTTTCTATTTGAAAAATATTTTTCATAACAGTCACTCTAACCGGAAAATTAGATATATTTTAACAAAAAATGGCAACAGATTTAATGCACCGCATATATGCATATTACATATACATATACACATATATGTATATGTATATATTATGTATGTATAAGATTTGATTGGATTTTCTTTCAAGAATTTTAATTTAGCAAAAGGAAAATGGTAATGCAAGTATAGAAGTGAAAAGAGACACATGATACACAAGATATGAACGCACGAGGGACCAGGAAGGTGGCACGTGGGGGCGGGGGTGATGATGGTATACTACATACGTACCACCAACATGTTGGCGAACACACATACAGTGGTTTGAGTGTGGTAGTGTAGCTGGATGACGAAGGGACATGAGAGGGATTCCACTACTGTACGGGCAGAAGCGAAGGCGAAGGCACGAAGAAATTAATATAAAAAAAGGAACGGAAAAAGTGTTATATTCTAATGAGTCGAATAATAGCTATTTTTGTAATTATTATTATTATGCGCCGTTATTATGAGTGCTGCTTGCACATTGAGTTAGTAAGTCGTCACTCACCGTCATTTACTCTAACAACACTGACTCACACTACCAACGCCCACCGACCAACACAATAACTCAGCTGTCGTGGCTCTGTATCTGGCTGGCTGGCTGCTTATCCCACGTCCCGTCCATTTAACACGGAATGTGTCAGTGCTAGTTAGTTAGTTCGTTAGTGTCGGGTATTATTGCAGGGGTGGGTAGGGGGTGGTGGTGGTAGTAAGCGGTTGCTCATATCGGTTGCCTTTTTTAAATCTAAGATGAATTATAATTTTTCATCCCCGTTCCCCCCTTATAAAACATCTCCAACCAACAAATAACAATAATTTTGTACTGTTACGTCTTCGTATATTTTTTGATTTATTCAAGAAGAAGTCATTGTTTTGTGTTGTATCATTTTTTTTTTTCACTTTTGCCGTACCCCGTACCGGAAATTAACGTGTCGTAAGTCAGCAAGTCAGCATTTGCGGCTATAAAGGAGCTGTTGGTGTCTGAAAGTGTTGAAATTAGTACTGTGATGGTGTAATAATTAAGAAATACATCAAAAGAGATGAATATTTTTTTAATTAAACAATTAATACTGAAGCGGTTTTTTTTTTATTTGTAGCGCTGTGTCTTATGGCAACTATGGAGATTGAGAGAATATGCATTATAAATTTTTTTTATCTTATAACTTATTAAGCATTCTACGCTAGAAGAATGTACTCTTTGCTTTTATTTCTTGTCATTCATTTTTGTTTTAGCGTAAGATTGTCAACATAATATATTTTGAAATACAGGCGTTATGGATTAATCAAATAAAAGGAAAACTTAAATACGCTTAACCCATTAAAGTTTGCCCATATTCTTACCTGTTAAGTTCTGATATTTTATACAAAGATTCAGAATAAGATTCTTATGTAAATAGAAGAAAATTTTGGATAACAAAAGAGATCTGCCTGATATATTTTTGAAACAGCTCGGTAATGCCAGAAAAGATAATTAACAATATATTTTATATGTTGAACTTATTAGTATTTGATGTCAAAAACTTAAGAAAAAATTAATGGGGAATTTGACTAATTTTGGGAAACTATTTTAAAATACGCATATTTATGTATTATGCATGTATATAATCTTAATTTTTAAAAATAATGCCAAAAATCCTTAGAAAAAATTAATTTAATATTTGTTCTCAAAATTTGCGCGAAAACGTTCATTAGTATCAATTACGTCATATTCTCTAGATAGCAACAGGTGTCATGTAATTAAGAAAAAAATTGTTTATTTTTCTTATAACTAGGAAAAATAATTGTTGATTTTTAAAAAAATTAATTAAATTCAAATTAATTTCCATAGTTATGTTTGCTAACCAGAATTTGCGTAGCGACCCTAGTGGCGACAGTGTTAAAAATATAAGAGAAAGCAACGTCACAGCCCGTTTCTGCTGACGTAATTTTTTGACTGAAAAATATTAATTTTTTAAAATTAAGTAATGATAGTTAAGATGAATTAACATAATAAATTGCTGTCTTTTATTATCAATTTTCATTAAAATTTGTTTTTGTTGTTTTTCTTTGATACTGTCAAATACCCCATTATAAAAATCTCTATTCAGTATAACTGAGGTTCGAGTTTTTTCACATTTTAGTCACAATTATACTAGAAACAGTTGATATATGGTCACCATTTTTATTAAAATTTTTTATTTAACTTACAATGTTTGATTCTTTTTTTTTTTTTTTTTTGAGGTCGAACTAGAGTTTTCAAATTTTGAATACGTGTATAACTTTAATGACAATGCAATATTGTGTAATTAGTTTTGTCATAAATTTCCTTAAAACTAGAAATGTTGATTTTTAGTCTTGTACAACTTCACTACATGTGTCACACAAGGGAAGATGACGTTACTCACTACTCAGTTGTCCCTGAAGTACCTGCAGCGACGCTCCTTAATTATTACGAAAAAAAATTATTAACAGAATAGCACAAAGCCCAAGTATAAATCCAGTTCTGACTCCTTACTTTGTTTTCATCATGTAATCTCATTCAAAAATTTTCTGACCCAGCGGATCAGTCATCATTACCTTGAGTAAATGCTTGATTGGAAATACTTTGCAATTTACAAAAAGTATATACGGGCCTCCGCTACACTAGTCTCATACAGACAAAAATTTGGTCATCGCTAATGTCGCTAATGCAGACGTTTGTTAGCTATATGCTGCGTATTTTGAATTAAAATATAGAAAATCTTAAAGTTCGTATTAATTTACTCTTCTTACTGATGCAATTCAATTTATTATTTCTTACATAGTGATATTTTTGCCCTTAATATTAAAGATACTTATATTTCTTAAAATTTTAATTTAAAAAAAAATATTTACTGAATTATGTAAATTTTTTTCTTTTTAAAAAAATAAAAAATAAATTTTAAAATCAAGAACACCAAGAGGGAAAAACACGAGGAGGAAAATTGTATGAAATTTGTACACATTCAAACACATACACACATACATACAGGTTACCTACCTTATAAAAGAAAAGAAAAACAACATTTATACAATATCACATATGTGCTTAAATATAATGAAAGACTTTTTCTTTCTTTCATATAAGTAAGTATGTATAGAAATTTCATTTTCCATAACTAGTATAGAGGGATGGGGTTACGTGGGTCGCTCCCGCCCCCACAACCAGAACCCGCCACGATCATATTCATCCACCGTGTGGTGGCGGCTGACATTCGTCGTTGCTTGCCTTCATTTATTAGAAGAGTGAGATCATTTTTTCCCACTGTAGGGAGATAAATATTCAGCAATGTGATGAGTGGGTGCGGTGGGCAAAGAGAGTAAGCATACAGCCGCGAATTAACCCCCCCCCCCACCCCAACTCATTTCCTACCAAGCCCCTCATTCGTTCGAGTATGAGTGAACAAGTTTAATTTCAAGTCAGTATTCTGACGTCACATTTACATATTCAGTCGACGAAACACACATATACACAATGATATAGGTGGAACAAGGAGATTCATTTAAATAATATGTCTTAAGACAGAGAGAGAGGACCATTACTAATTAAGAATCTAGAAAGAAAAAGGGGGTGCTACGTATGTACGGTATGTATCCATACATACGTATACACAATGTTTAAAATGCGTGAGCCTTTCTCTCGCATCACACAATCCTCTTCCTTATGCCGTCGTCGTGAGTCGTGTTCCCGTACTCACTCACCCGGACCCGTACACACGCCCCGCGCATATCCCCGCACGCGTACGTACGTATGTGTGTTCGTCTATATATATGGTATCATATATACGAACACACATATATATTGACAGAGTGTTGCAAAAGTAATGAGATGTTTTATCGAGGATCGAGTTGTAAGAAGAATAGTATTGGATTTCTTAACACTACTATTCCGAAAGCATGAAATACACATGCATGTACATAATATAAACTGATAATACTTATCATACATACTAGCGACTTGAATCTTAATTTTTAACAAAAAGTGACTTCACGCAACACACCAAGGTATTTATAATATATTGATATGCCACAATGAATCTAATCTGATTTAGACTTCGTATGAAAAGATGATAACACACATTCCAGACATTCCAAATTTTTCACCAAAATACGATACTCCAAGTGGAGCACATTTACGACTGGAAAGAGTACGCCAAGTTTCTCCCAAAAAAAAGGAAAATATATATATATATATATATATATATATATATATATATATATATATATATATTTCTATTTCATATTAAATTTTTATAATATTACAATTATTAGCAATTTTTATGGCGCCTAAACTTGTACTTTGTAATAAACATTTCGGGATAGATTAAGTATAGATAATACATGATAAATTTTTAATCAGTTCTTCAAGAAGATTCTTCTCTAAATTTTCAATTTTCCTCGACTTTTTACGATCAGTCACCGGGTAAAGACCAACACAATTATATTAGATTTAAAGTAAGTTAAATACTATCGATAGTATGTACTTTAAGTAATAATAAATGAATCAATATCTTGAACTTCTTCTTCGCCTAAGCAAAAATTATTATGTGTCTTTATCAACGGCCATACTGCAAAAAAATTCTTATTAAGTTTTCTACGAAATCTGTGCCCCTTTCTAAACCCACGCGCAATTCTCTTGAAGTTCACAATATATATCGTAAAGTTTTAATAAATTTTAACAATTTAACAAAAAATTAAATTACTTCAACGTTGATTGAAAAATTTACTAATTTAACTTACATTTGTCTTATAATTCTTTAAAAACTACTAACATTTCTAGGTAATTCGAACAGTTCGGATGTTCTCTTGTTTCCCGTATATTAGCAGTAAACAGCTACACAGTATAACAAATAAATAACAAAAACTTAATTAAGCTATATATTTGATAATTCTTAAGGACGTCGAATCCCTACAAAAAAAAAATTATGAAAACCAGTTGAAACCAATCAAAATTGATAGATTTTAGAGTTAAAGAAACTCTCTTAATGGCAAAATAATTTCAAATAATTATTGCAGAAGCGTTGTAGGAAAAAAAATTCTTTGCATAAACGTATTATTAACCTAAAATTTAGCAAAGTTTGGCAATATTACATTCAAAGAAAAAGAGGAGATTCTAGAATAGAATACTCATATTTATAACGCTCAGATGTTTTATCTGATTCGACACGATAATCAGATTGTACGAACTTAACGTCTTTAACTGATTTAACTATACTCATTTTCGAAAGTATGGCTAAAATTTTTCAACGCTCGGTCCACACATATTCCTCGTCACACCACTGCGAGTCAGTCACTTTACTTTTACATACATACTGGTACAGTCAGTGATGATGATAAAGTATATTGAGGAATGAGAAGTCCATCCACATCGAATGAACAAAAAACGGCCAGACAGACGCACGGACGATTGAATTGACGGAAAGACGGACACGGGCATGGACGTAAATGAACGGATGGACGGACGGGCTGACTGTTGATGAGGATGATGAGAGAGACGAAGACGAAGACGATGAATGTGTATAAGAAAAAGCATCCCATCGACCGACATATAATAATTTTAAGTAAGTAATGACACAATGGTGGGGGGAAACGGAGGACTTTACAATATATGTGTACGTATGCATGTGTTGTTTGTTGCGATTATGTACTGTGTGTGTGCTTTAGTTTTTAAATATATGAATGCGTGTTAATGTTTATGTGTATGTATACGTGTCGGGGTAGAATAGTATATGCATAATGTTCACTAGATGGCATTAGTTTTGTTTTTCTTTTAATTTTGTCATACTAGTTACGATCGTCAGCATCATATTTGGAATAATTTTCAAATTAAATTAATTTTGTGGACATATATGTACTTATGTATGGTAATATATTTTAAAATTAAAATTATTAAAAAAATTTAGCTAATTTAAAAAAAAAATACGTGCTTAGACAAAGGACACTATTTTATTACGTCACAAATTTGATAATAAAACTATGTCATTGATAAAAATAGTAACAATAGGGGAGATCCTTGTACCCTGGGACACTTTCATTTCAAATTTCATAACTTAAGTAAAAATTGATGTATGACTTCGAAAATTTAGAATAACATCTTAATATTATGATACAATATATCACGATATTGTGTTCCATTTTTGCGAAAACTTGAATTGAATAATCGAGGATATTTGTCCCAAGGTAAAATCACAGCTTGTACCTTGGGACATCAATAGTTGGAACACCTTGGAACAAACTATGCAAGACATTTTAAGCCCTGAATGCAAAATATTTATACTATTTTTTTTTAAGAGCAATACGAATTGTTTGGCTTTACTTGCAATAGTTTTTATTAGAAAAAATGACCATTTTAATGTCATTTTTGACATTTTCTTCATTGGGCTTTGGCCGGGTGACTTTGTCCTTTCTCCGCGTTATCTGGATAGATTAAGACAAATATCGAAAACAAACTTACCTATAAATCTCTGTAAAAAAAGCAATGCCTTGTACCTTAGGACCGTCCCAAGGTACAAATTTCAATTCCATACAATAAAGTGCGGTTATATTTTTTAATTAGGGAACTCCAGTGATGTACATCAAAATAAATAGTTACGAATGTGTATAGTAACTATTTGTATCTTTAATCATTTACTCACTTCAAAATACTTCGAGTAAAATGAGGATTTATATGGATTACAAAAAAAAAAAAAAAAACACCCGGCAAGAATCTTACAACCTTGCACATAGAAGAAACGAGTCAAAATGTATCAAAATGAAATTTGTGTTAAATACTCATTAAATAATGTCACTACCAATCATTTTGCAATACATTGGTTCTCAAATTATGGGCTTGTCCCAAGGTACAAGGATCTCCCCTACCTACTATAAGATACAAAGTTTGAAAACGGTTCGAAACAATATTGCCACAGTTTCAAAAATAAAAATGATATTTTTGCGAAGTAAAATATTTGTTTATTACTTATAACTTTGCTGCTTGTGGCGGTGTTCTTTGTAGCACATAGAGATTAGAAGCTGGCGTTACTTAATGTAGAGCTGGGATTAGTTTAGTCAGCTTTGCTATTTACTTATGGTACTACGGAGTTGTAGGTAAAGTGTATTCCGAATAATTTTCTTAAATATAATCACCAGGTCATGAAGTCATCATGTCTTGCTTATGAAGATGTTGTGTCTATGCGACGCGAGACTCGTATAGTTTTTCAAATGACACCAAAACAATACTTTTTTGTAGAAAAGTATTATTGATACGCTATTTAAGATAGGGAATTTTAGAATAAATGATCACCGTATTCTACTGAAAAAATTGTTTATTTGGCTACGTACGTTTCGAGTGAAAACACAGATGAGACAAGAAAGTTGCAGTAAGTAGCAATTAATACTGCTTACTGATTAGTCGTCCATCGGCTCTTCAAGCGTACACATTCATTGTTAAGTCGTGGCTGTTCATTGTTACATCAATAGTAGCAGATACATGCATATGGTTGTTCTAGTATACGTATGTATTCTCACCTTGGATCACCGTTACATACATACAGAGTATTACACACACAAACATCCACTACCTTACACATACCAACAGAAACTCTAAATACGTATATAACTTTCCACCTCTCTGCCAAGTCTGATGACGTAAAATTCTGATTACAGTCGGGATGCTAACTATCATAATAGTAGTTTGGCCCCTTGAGTGAAAAACTCTTCTTCAGGCCATATTCTTAAAAATATTAAAATTTAAAAACAGGGACATACATTTTTCGAACAACAATAATTTAGGCTATTTTTAACAATTAAAACAAACATTATCAATTAGAATCTTCCAATCAGAATAAACTTGAAAATAATCAAAATTTGTTCCTTAGAATGTAGCAGTGTTTGTTCAAACTAGTTTCAATGTTTCTTAACGTTAATTTACAGACATTGAGATGAAAATATGTGAAGAACTACTTGAAATCTACCGGTATAAAAGAAACTATTATGAAAAGTTCTAATACGGCAGTTCTCACAATTTTTAAAATTTCCCGCGCGGCAATTAATAAAAAGCAAAATCTATATTATTTTAAAGAAATCGGGAGTGCAAAATACTTTACACAAGTTTGCATATCTACGACGCAGCACTGCTTATAAGCCGCGAGCGATACTACCGAAACAGCTCCACGATTGTAGACAACCGTTAACTAACAGAAACTAATGCGAAAAGTTCTGATAAAATAAAATTAGCCTTTTTTAAACATTTACTCACTCACCTTCTCTCTTCCTATACCGGAACGCGTTCAATACTCGAACAGTTTTAATATTATTTATCGTTCTTTTTCAGAAATAACTTCATTAATATATAAAATATCAAAACTGTTCGCGTATTTAACGCGCTCGGGTATAGGGGCTTTAATCCTAGCAATTTCTTAAATTTGTTATTTATAACATTTTTTAGTATTTTTTCGTATTTTTTCTGAATTCAACATCTAAAAATTTCAGTCAAAGTAACGAGGGTTGCTTTTGATAAGGTAATGAAATATTCATTGAAATACTCATTAACACTTGCCATTATTGAGAGCTTCCATGATCCAAGTACAGGCGTCACTCAAGTTATTAATAATTTAATAACTCGAGTTACAGACAAACCATACGTATGTACGCGTTGCCACAGTACCACACAGCATGTATGACCCTGGGTACATATTATACCTACAGTAGACTCTCGTTAATTCAAACCTGCGATAATTCGAAACTCTCTATAATTCAAAGGTATGACGAGTTCCCTACAAAATGTCTTTATATTTCGAACTAAAACAATACATTTTTATACACTTGGTAATTCGAATGAAAAAATCATTGCTACGTAACAAAACGAGGCGTTAATTCGAACTCATCGGCGTCAAACACTCGACAATTCAAAGTTGCAGAGAGAAAGAGACAGAATAATTGTAAGTATATTTTGAGACAAGTTCAAGTTCATTCATCGCAAATGCTTAAAAAATTAAAATTGTTACCTGCGATAATTCGAACCTCTCTATAATTCGTAATATTTTAAAAGTCCCTCGAGTTTCGAATTAACGAGAGTCGACTGTATCTTATGGTTTGTCTAGAAGCTGAGGTAAAGTACGATCAGTGATGAGTTAAATTGTCAATAACTCGAGTGACGGCTGTAGTAAGATTCAAAATTTCTAATTGTTATTAAATATATTTTTCCTTTCAACGATTGTGGCCTATCAGTTTGGTACTTCTCAACATTTTAGTTTCAAAGACACATTTGATTTTCCACATCCAAAAATTTTCCTGGCGAGTGTACAAACATTTACCTAGTGCCTTATCCATTATTATAATTAATTTCAAAAAAAAAAAAATACTTTACTCAAAAACTACACTTCTTGTTAATTTGAATTTAATTTCAACAAAATTAAAAACGAAAAATAACGACATACGTACGTCAAAATATCACGCATCACATGCATGTATAAAGATTTTTAAATACACAACCGCTATCCTATTTCCACATATTTTAAGCACATATATTTTATTTTTATCTAACACATACATACGTCAAGCTCAAAGCGTATATTATGTCGTACAGCGAACGCGGTGGGTTCAAGATAACCAACTAAGATTGAGTGTCTCCGTACCCGTTCCAATTTTCGTGTTGAGGGAAAACATCCATCCTTCTGCCCGCTTATACACACATATATACACACATAAGTAAATATACATGCATGCATATATTAAATGTTTTTTGTTATTTGCATTTCTTAAACAACCGCCAGAAGTAGCAAATACAGTAAAATAAGTACTTATGGTTCCCCTTTTCTTAAGAAATACATCCGCCAGTAGTACAGTGAATTAGGAAAATAGTGATTTTTATCGATATTTAAAGTCTTTAGAAAAACTATTAAGAATTAATAGTCTAGTGCTGGGATTCCCAAAGGGCGGCCCATAACACAAATGTGACTTGTAGAGTGTTAAATTGTCTTCAATCACAAATTCATAAATTAAATACTTTTTCGTTAAATAATATCAAATTTAGTATAGATACGTTTTGTTATGACATGTATTTTAATGTATCAGTAGTGCCCAATTGTTTTTTTGACTAAATAAGCAACTTTTCACAAATTCCTTCCGGAAATGTGATTTAATTTCTACAGGTAATACAATCTGATAAAACAACGACTTCCTGCACAAAGATAAAACCAAAAAACCAAACGTTGTGGATTACGAATATGAGCTACATATTCCGTATAAGTCAAAACAAAAACAAAATGAAAAGGCTAAATAAAAAACATCACAAAGTGAAGATCAAAAATCAAAATATCAAAATAAATTTTTAAAGTATCTTACATGTTTCGGCCCGTGGCCATTTTCAAAGATTATGGCAAAAGTCAAAAATATAAAAGAAAATTAAGAAAAAAAAAAGAAAAAAAGACCCTTTCTAAAATTTTTCAACTTGATAATAATTGTCTTTTATATTTTTGACTTTTGCCATAATCTTTGAAAATGGCCACGGGCCGAAACATGTAAGATACTTTAAAAATTTATTTTAATATTTTGATTTTTGATCTTCACTTTGTGATGTTTTTTATTTTGCCTTTTCATTTTGTTTTTGTTTTGACTTATACGGATATGTAGCTCATATTCGTAATCCACAGCGTTTGGTTTTTTGGTTTTATCTTTGTGCAGGAAGTCGTTGTTTTATCAGATTGTATTTAATCTACCTGCAGTTGAATATTTTAAGTTTCTACAGGTAACCTCTCTCGTTTTTTTATAATTCTGCTTTCGTGAAAAATGAAAAAATCAGTATAAAAAAACTTGTATGCAGCTTCAGCTTTCAGATTTCTAATATAAAAATTATGATTTTTGAAGCTTTTAAATATTTGGTAGACACATCGTCCAGTTCAGTTCAATTAATAGCTATTTATTATACAAAAATAAGAAAACTTTGTATGCGAAATTTTCATTTTTTCTTTAGAAATTCAATAAGAATTTTTCCCACTATTATTCACATACAAATTTCCGATATTTCATATCATAATAACAAACTTCGTCACAATTTTTTTATCCTTTTTTGTTTATCTACTCTGGACTATGTGATTTATTGAAGAAAATTGTTGTGATTTAAAGAAAAAAATTAAATTGCCGAAACCCGGGATTGAACCGGGGACCTTTAGATCTTCAGTCTAACGCTCTCCCAACTGAGCTATTTCGGCTTGTTATACGTAGATATAATAATCTGATACAAGAAGGACTAAATGTAATAATCATAATAATTTTACAAACAAAATTCTTCAAAGAAAAGATTTCCATGAAATTGCCGAAACCCGGGATTGAACCGGGGACCTTTCGCTCTCCCAACTAAGCTATTTCGGCTTACGGCTAAATATGAATTTAACCTATGGATTTAACGATGAAAAATGTCGATTTTTTCTGACAAAAACTGTTGTTATGTCTCATATTACAAACATGATCGAATCTTATGAATGCTCGAAAGTAAATAATAGAACTGATTGCCAAGAAATTATCTAACTTAATAATGCCTGACTTTCTCAACAATTAACGGATATGTAATGAGTGAGTTTTTCAACAGGAGTAGAAAAAATTTATTAATATTATATTTTGATTATATTATTTGAAAGAGGCATTAAAAATTGTTACTCCAATTACCACGGTTATTGCATTGATTACAAAATACGTTTGTATGCTAAGTCTATACACTGTACATAACACTGTACAGAAGCAATAGCAACTTCTAAGCAAAAAGGTTTTGAGCGTTTCGAGTTATGTATTATCTATGAAACTTTCTTATGCGGCCCCGATCCACCCCATAAAAAAGTTTTATTTATAATCTGGAGTAAACTATACTTTTTATAGCTAGTTATGAAGTCTTGAAGTTAGTTTTTGTTCAATTTGAGCCGCATAAAAAGGTTCAACCAGGGCCGATTTTTGCTTTTTGCCGCCCCTAGGTTGCATGAAGCCTGCCCCGAGTTAGATAAGGAAAGAAGTCGAACACAGTACAGTATAGTAGTAGAGTCGCATACTGTGCTTAAGGGGAGGTTTACGAGAGCCCTTAAAAATTATGTATTTTTCTAGATTTTTTTTCTCAAGAGCGGAAGTAAATATCAATTTCAAATTTTGTGCACATATTTATTAAGTATTAAACTATACAAAAAAAAATTTTCAAGGAAAAATATAAAAAATTGTCCATTTTATAGATAGTGCAGTGTGACGATCCGAAAATCCGATGCCTTGTTGCTGGACATCCTAGCGCCGGTAATAAACCACCGAAATCCAAAAACAAAAAAGATTTATAAAATATATGAAGAGTACCGACACCTCTACCTATAATGTCAATAAATTGCTGAAAGAAAAAAAATGGCGGATGTTTGAACTTTTGATTACGATTTTTTTCTTATTTTTCGCTCTTGAAAGTAAATTTAAAAATAAAAAAAATACTGAAAGTGTATGGAACTTATGTAGAGATGCCGAAGAATTGAATTATCTTTAAAATAAAAAATTAAAAAAAGGAGCCATCGAATAGTTTTTGAGTTACCGTGTCCACCAGTTCCAAAATTGTAGTTCCGAGATATTATAAAATATATATAAAGAAACGTATTTTCAAAATTTTATATTTAATAATCATTATTGCGTGAATTACGTTTTTTGAATTTTTTTTTTTATAGAAAGCTGGATTCGGTTAATGTGCAAGAATCTTGTTTTTAAATTATTTTCAGTAAAATCACTTTGGGAACATATTCTACACATAATTTGCTATCAATTTCGGCAAAAAAAAAATCGATTTTTTTTATCAAATCTCAAGTAAACCTTCCCTTAAATTACTTTCAGAAAAATCACTTTGGGAACATTTTCTACACATAGTTAGCTACCAATTTCTGCAAAAAAAAAAAATCGATTTTTTTTGACGACTCTCAAGTAAACCTCCCCTTAAATGTTTGATAATAATTTAGCAATTTTTAATAACAACTTTTAGCACAGTAAAACAAAATCATTAATGAATTTACTGGTTAAAAGTAACTACGGGCCTTAAAGTAATAAATTATTATCAGTTTTTTTAATACCCTTGTTTTATTGCAATTGCTATCTTGTAGTGTTTTATATATGAAAATTGATCTTCAATATCTCATATTTCCAATGGTATCAGTTTTATCAAGTTTTTTTACAGGCAGTGTGTTGCAAAAGTGTTCGGAACAGCGCTATGTCAACTTTGTCGATTAATCGACAAAGACAGCCGGCGGACGAAAATACTTTGTCGATTAATCGACAATTGTCAGTGCTAGGGTTAACAGTGATAATTTTTGAAGACACTATTATAATAAACCAAAACTGAACATCGACTGTTGACATTGAAAGCAAACAAACAATTGAAAAACTTTCAACGACTATCGGAATTTATTATATCTTAGAATTCTATGTATGTTTTTAAAGACGTTCGTGTGCGTCCACAAAACACTATAGAATAATGTTATGTAGCTACTACAAAACACTATACCTGTATGTTATGCATACAGAGCTTGTGCTTGTTCATGTGTCATATCGTGTCGTGTATATGGGTGATTATATATACTGATCTATATCTATACTATATATCTATACTATAGATCTATATACTGATCTATATACTGATCCACCTATATACTGATCTATGACATCAATGCATACACAGTTGTTGATTGAAATTTAGTAGTCTGATTTGACCTTGTATGTCGTGTACACATCAAAATCTACCCGAATATTAATTTCAATAATTAATATTTCATTTTAACGTTCGTCAACACGATGTTTTTTTATGCAATTATATAAACTGCATATTTCAAAGAATATTTTGAAACATTTTTTATTATGGTATCTACTCTTATAATATACTTACTATAATTTTAAAAATGAAAAAATGCTGTTTAGAATAATTTTTCCTAATGTCAATTCTCTGAAATTAAAATTTTTATCTACTATTAGGTTTGACGCACGAACGTCCTTAAGCAGGCTTGCCATCTTTAAAATAAATTTGTCTGTTTACGAATTCAAAAACAAAAACAAAAAAATTACCAAAATATGCCGCCCCCAAAAATCTGCCGCCCCTAGGCTACAGCCTACTTAGCCTATTTAGAAAATATGCCCTGGGTTCAGGTGTATGTTCATCTGTCTATGGTACCTACATAAAAATTTATTATGATATTTGAATAATATTGTCCATATTATTAGGCTCCTTGTTCCAAACTTTTGTTTATGTCCTGTAACGAAAAACTAAACAAACACATGGGTTAGTTATCAAAAATCCGCCGTAGTTCTTTATGTTCGTACCACCATGAAAATAAGTAGTGGGTACCTACGCCGTAGTCAGTCATTCTTTATAACATTTTCCATGTGTGTTGATGATACAAGGACGCGATACGACGATAATAATTACGATGACGGTTCCTTGTCATTGTCTACTACGTAGGTAAGTAGGTATATGTATATGTAATGTGAAGGTAGGTGAAGGTACTTGTTGTTACCGAAAACTTCCACGACGTTCCTTGTCCTGCACACATATGTTTGCTCCCTCTCTTTCGCATGGACGTAACACACATACTGTATGTATTTAAATTTATCTACACGTATAAATTCTGTATACGCTATAAAAAGCATATCATTATTAAAAATTATATGAGCTTTTATTGTTCAAGATTTTTTTAAATTCTAGAAAAAAAAATTATTTGAGAAAATTTTAATTATTTATTATCTTTTGACAATTATCTACATCTGTGAAAAATTAAAATAAAAAACATAAGAAAAAAAAGAGATGTTTCTCAAGTTCTAAGGAGGCTTAGTCTTTTTTTTTTTTTTAAATGGAATATCCCGTTTTAAAAGCTAACTAACATAGAGACATATCCAACTGTAACTTTCAAAAAATTTTGAGACTAATCAATAATCACGATTCATATTCTTTTCGTGTCCTTAAACGGTTTAAGGGGATGAAATTCGCCTTTGAAATTTTTTTTTCAAGTTTATTAAAGTGGTAAAAGTTTTCGTAAGTAAACTACATATACCTATGCATTACTACTCCAACCCCCAATATATTACTGAAATATACATGATATTTATTTATTAGCAACTCTATTATTAGCATATTACAGTCTCCCCTTTTAACAAAAAATACCAAACATGAAAGCTTTTACTGTTTTCAAGATATTTGGTAAAATTGGAAAAAATTCAACTTAAAAAAAAGAAAAAATTGCACCCCTTGAACCGTTCAAAGGCACGAACAAAATAAGCGTCGTTATTAGTTTTAGTATGATCTACAATCCAGCAAAGTTTAAAAATTTTTTGAAAGTTACATTTGGATAATGTGTTTCCTTGTAAATATAGGTATACATATAATTTAACAATATTTCCTGATAATTTTGTATCAGTACGATTAAAATTAATTTTCCCGTTTTTAAATAAAATAAAATAAAAAATATAAAAAAATGATATTGCAATAGACTTTAGAGACTTTTTGGTTAAGATTCCATTTAAAGAATTTATTTGGGAACCAAAGAATTTTTTAAGGTAAATATTTTTCTAATGACAAACAGGAAACCAAAAAAGCAGTACCGTCTTAAGATTATCATAAGCCCTATACAATTTTGTATAAAAATTATTACAAAAAAAAAATAAATAAATAGATTAAATGGAATAAAGAAAAAATTATTTTTGTTTTACTTTTGTTATATTAGTGTACAATTATCTTCTAATTTTCGATTTTAGACTTCCGTAGGTCCTAAAGTGTCTATCGTGCGTATTCGATCAAGCAGGCCATTATACAATATTTTTTTTCTTCAATTTTTCACAAAATAGATGTGTTTTTTTACACAAAGAATTAATGTTCTATTAATTTTATGAAATTTTTTCTTTCTATTTTTTTTAACAAAAAAAATATATATATTATTCAGCAGAAACAATTCCCACCAACTATCACTACCTAAAAAATATGCTACTGGGCATTATTTCACCATCATTAATATTTTTAACAAAAATTTAAAGAAAATAATGCGGTTATTATGGAGCCAAGTAACATTTTACGTTAATAGGGTTGGGGAGGCTGGAGTTTAAGGGGCTGATTGCGAAAGTTTGCCGTGTAGGTCATAGTGGTGACTTCTTCAAGTTCTAGAAACTTTTTTGTTTAATTTTAATTACTTATTAGTTATTTTAGTTCCAAAGATATGAGAATTGGTTTGTTTTCAAATTAACACCCCATATATTCGCCAGTATGAAAGTGAGACATCTGGGAAATGTTAGTTTTGAAATAATTGGATTTTAAATCTTAATAATACATTAGTATAAACGGTGAGCTTGAGAATTTAAAGTAATGCCCTTCAAAAATTATATATCCTATGAACTTGTGAAATACGTTATTCGATAACTAATTGACTTATCTATTACGTGGTACTAACAATGAAAATCGGAAAATTCCCAGATATCCCACTTTCATTCTAGGAAGGCGATATTATATTTAAATTTAATTCGCAATGGTGGGAGTGTCGTGAAGTAACAATAATACTTTTAAAAAATGGCTTCCAAAGTGTGTTTCGCAAACTGTTAAGTGTTCCGCAAAAAATGTTTAAAATTGACGTCCACGGAAAATTTTATATGAAGTGGGCAGAGAACAATACGGTGTGGTTTCATGTGCCTTAGATCGCGCATTTTTTATACATTGAAATTTCTATATTTTTTTTTTTTTAAAATTTTAAATTAGCCTTTTCTGCTTTTTTTGTTTGCCAACTGTATTTGAGATGGTGTTCTGTATAAATTTAAGAACTTAGAAAGTGTTTCGCGATGAAAAAACTTCGGAAAACACTGCTGTAGAAAATAAATTTATCAACTAATGTGAACATAGTTTACCAATACGTTTTTAATGGTAACGAATGACATAAGAAAATATTATCTATATGACACTTCTCAGCAGACAGTATTGTAGCAAACATTTTAACAGACACATCCTATAGTACTTACAAGGAAAGGGCAAGAAGTCGAAAATTCAAAAAAATCTGAAACTTTGTCAGTATATAAAAGATGGCTACCTAATAACATAAAAAATATAAGTTGCTGCTAAAAAACATTTTTAAGGGGTGAAAAAGCCCCTCAAAGTTGGAACTCGAAAATTTAAAAATCGATGAAATTTTGTTTATACGTACCTTAAAAAGTTCTAGTAACAAATATAACATTATTTTTCACATCTACACATTTTTAAGGGTTGTAACCACCCCTCAACTGTGTACTTAAAAATTTAAAAATTGATGATATTTTGTTTATATATACTATACAGAGCTCTAATAATAAATATAACATTATTTTTTGCATCTACAAATTTTTGGGGGTTGAAACCACCCCTTCATATGTGTACTTAAAAATTTATAAATTGATGATATTTTGTTTACTTACATATAATATATAAAGCTCTATAATATAGCATTATTTTTCGCATCTATAAATTTTTAGGGGTTGAAACTACGCCTTCATATGTGTACTTAAGAATATATAAATTTATGATATTTTGTTTACA
This sequence comes from Brachynemurus nebulosus, assembly GCA_035578155.1. Lineage (NCBI taxonomy): Eukaryota > Metazoa > Arthropoda > Insecta > Neuroptera > Myrmeleontidae > Brachynemurus > Brachynemurus nebulosus. Next base: position 5,138,794 of record JAPWDM010000018.1, on the reverse strand, counting down.
TATATCTACTATACAGAGCTCTAGTAATAAATATAACATTTTTTGCATCCAAAAATTTCCTTAATTTTTGTCTCCAATTTCCAATTTACACAGTTGAGGGGCCATTTCAACCCTTGAAAATGTGTAAATGCAAAAAAAAATGTTATATTTGTTACTAGAACTTTTTACGTATAAACAAAATTTCATCGATTTTTAAATTTTTGAGTTCCAACTTTGAGGGGCTGTTTCACCCCTTAAAATGTTTTTTAGCAGCAACTGATATTTTTTATGTTATTAGGTGGCCACTCTCTACATACTGACAAAGTTTCAGATTTTTTTGAATTTTCGACTTCTTGCCCTTTCCTTGTTAGTCAAAATATTACTAATATGTTAAAAATCCACATTAATAAAATTTAAATCATTAACTGCAGATAACTGCAGATTCAGAAAATTTTCAACCACGCTCTGTGCCTACTTTTCCGACAACCATCCTCAACAGCTACACCAACTCCACATCTCATAATTTTTAAAGCTCAGAGAATGCTGTGCAGCTGTATAACATACACACATATTTTGTTAGTGACACCCTCACTCTAGCTAATGTTGCTTTGCTTTTATTTTTGTTGCTGATTATAATTTCTTATTTCCGTACCTATAGCTTTCTACATACCTACATTCGTACATGTTATTTTTCCATCTTTTTTCCTCCACCGTGACACATGCATACATCCATTTCCATAATATTCACCCACCCACGACTCGAGTGTGATACCCCCCCCCACCCACTCCACCTTTTGCGTTGTTCCCCTCGTTACCTATATGTATGTATGTATGTATGTTGGTAGCGACCACCGTTATTTCATGAACTTTTTACACAACCATCTTAATTACATAAGACACGGGAATACATATATACATACATATGAATGGTATACTGGGTATAGAGGCGTATTCTCAAGAAGCGTAGCAGCCAAGACTGTATAGAGAGCTGGCGAACACGTTGAAGAGCGTATATTATTTTTGTATATGTATGTTTATAATATGTTCCCGGAGATAGTGTAGGCCTCCTGTTTAATGCATACATGTATATTATATGTGTGTATGTAAATGAAATATAAAGACTATGTATAGTCCGGGTACCGGATAATTTTTTTTTTTTTTTTTTTGAAGAAAAGTTTTAAATGTTTTTTTCCTACTACAGGTAATTATTGTATGAAATTTTGATTTCTTAGTATACGTTTATTTGTTGAAAGTGATTATTAGCAGGGAAATACAAGTAATGAGGGAAGGAAGGGAGAGTAATGACCAGTTACATTCAATGAACCTGTAAGGATAAGGATCTGTTACATCAGTTACAATAATTTTAATTAATATTATTGAATGACATTTGTTCATGTAATTTTATCAAGTATTCTTTGCTATAATAGCCCCCGTATGTCATAGGAAATGTTTCCAAATCTCAAAGTGACCAGTACATGTATTAATTTCCCAGTAGAAAATGATTTTAACTGGCCCAACTTTCGAAAGTCCAAGTTTTATGTACGTAGGATGCGCGAGATAATAGTGAAAAAAATTTATTTTTCTATATAACCGCCCTCTATTTCAATACACTTATTATAAGGTGGGATAAGTATCTCTATGTCTTTATAATAATAGGCAAGTTGTTTGTAGCGATTCTACAAGAGCGATGTTTTCGAAAGTGATCGAATCTGCCGATCGTCCAGAACGACCATCGTCGTTGAGGGACTCGTACCGCAAACGAAACCTTTGGCACGGCTTTACCGTATACACCATCCAATCTGTTCTTAATTTCTTCTGGAGTTTGTCCTTCTTTTGTCAGAAATTTTATGACTACACGATATAAAATTTTTGAAACGGTCGACATATTAAATTTACACTTTTACAACAGAATAAATAAAACACATGTAAACTCGTCCATTGCGTTTATGATTACTAGAGACTTAATACTTTCTGTGAGTATAAATTACGTCACCTTTGAATAAGTTTCTCTTAAGTTTAATAAGAATCATGTTAGGCCGAGAACTTTTGGCGCTCCCCACGTATGTCCAAGTTTTGAAAACACCCTAGAATCGTATACTATTTATAGGTTTGCCAGTGATGCTAAAATAATATATTTTCATGGAATTACTTTGTTGAAATGAAACGATATCCTTAACAATTAAGAGAAACTTTGAATTGGAATCTTTCAAACAGAATGGACTATTTTATTATTCTGAATTCAGGCAATATCCAACCTTTTGATAAGATATTCATAGAAGCATTAAAGAAACAATATTATGTAAACAATAGTGAAACCTTTAAAATAATGTTAATTTAGTAAAAGAATTTTACTCAATTAATAAGAATGATATCCATGAATTTCTCTCCTAAAAGGATATGCATTTATAAAGTATGATTTACGCGGTTAATAAATTTCCCAAATAACATTCAATTCAAATAAATTTATGCCGCACTGAATAAGTAAATTTGTAATATGTATGTCTTTGATTATAGTTAATGTTAATTATATGTTCACTTACAATATCCACTGTATTATTTTTAGCGATCATCGACAGGACCACTCATATTTGCTCTGACGTGCAAAGTCGTATGGACATTGGTATAGACCAGTGGTTCCCAAAGTGGTCTATATCGACCCTCAAGGGTCGAAAATGACCTGCTAGGGGTCCACGTTAGCGAAAAATAAAATTGGGGGTTGATAAGTTGGAAATGGGGATCTACATATAGCAAAAGAGTAAATGTACAGCAAGGCAGATTGGCTTGGCTGTTCGAAAATGTAAAAATGTAATGTTGGTGACCTTTTTTTTAGGTTGCCAGCTAGAGACTGGTGACGTATACCGCAATTAGGTCGAGAACAAAAAAATGAAAGGTCATCGAATGAATTGTGAAGGAAAAATTATATTTCCAAAGTTGTTACTGCATTTGTGAATTTCTTAGGGGGTCTATCTAAAATCGAAAATCATGAAAAATTATGACAAGGGGTGGACGAGACAAAGAAGGTTGGGAACCACTGGTATAGATAGTCTAAGAACACAAGCTATTCATTGTGGTTGCGTCCACCAAAAATTTTACCGTAGACATCGACCCAAAATTCTTATTTGTATAAGAAACTATCTTTTACCGTGATGACTTCTGATTATCTTGCAAATCTATTTATTCAATTTGAGACGTTGTTATTTGGCACATACCTGTAATTTAAATCAGATTAAAATAAAGAAGACAACATATGGAAAAATTTTCCAACCCAACTAAACGGAGAGAAAGAAAACGTACACAGTAAGAACGAAACAGAAGGGGACAGAAACGCACCTGCAAATGAAGAAATACAAACAATTTTTATTTATGTTCATAAGCAGTACAACATGTACAATATGTTTACACGTATGGAAAGGTAAGCTGCTCGAGAAAGCTTAGCAGGTAAATAATACGTAAATATTAAAAGACGCAAAACATACATATTCCGGCACATATGTGTACAAACGTACAAGCTACATGTTTGGCAGCAAAGGTACGTATTCCTAATGCGAAGTGCGAAATGTGTGTATGAACGCGTGAATTTTCTTCATGTATGCGAGAAAATTTTCATGGCATTAACTACTTTGTACACATGAACAATGAACAGGGTGGTACAGTAAGGTGTAGCGGGGTTTGAGTGAAAATGAGATTGGTGTATTTAAAGAAAATAGTAAGTAAAAACCTTTGGTATGTACATTGTACATACATATATTTTATCTGTATATGTGTTTGTATAATAAGAAAAGAAGAAATTTTTGAGGGGTAAAATAAATAATTACATTTTCTTTTACTTTTGTACAACAACGGCATAACGGTTGGTAGCAATGTTACCATACATACATATGTTGGTAATATCGGTCCCATACCAATATAACAAAACACAAGAATACTTAAAATGCGAGATTGTGTATTGTAATAATAATGGAAGATATACAACGGTTTTTGAATTTATTAAAATTCATTTAAATTTTTGAAATATTAACGAATTTAGGGTAATTTGAACGACTGCATTTGAAGAAGTTATATATTGTGAAGGGTGGAAAGTCGAGATTTTTTATCGTCTCGGAATCAAACCAATAGATCATTTGGATACTTCAAATAAAATATCGCGTTACAACTTTTGGATTTAATTATGAGAGCTTTACTCACTGTTTAGTTTCTTGTAGAAAAAAAGATAGTTAAACCGCTCAAATGTGTATTTAAAATCTTTTATTTTTGGAAAGTGTGGTAAATTTGTTTAGGTAATCAATTTGAAATTGTTAATTAATCGGTCAATGAATAGTGTCCATAATTTTGGCAAATGTGTGTGAGACACGCATTAAGTTAGGATTTCGTAGTTCAGTAACTTTTTAAGTTGGGGTTAAAAATAATGTTAGAGAGAGAAAACGAGGCGAACTGGTCGTGTTGAATGAAGAATCGGACAGTAAACGGCCGACATGGAAATTGAAGTTTTGAGATGGTGAATAGGCCACCTGTTGTAGTATACAGAAACCCCCTATCGGTCAAAGAAATAGTTTTGTGAAAATAATTGCTTGTGGCTAGACCCTGGAGAAGTTAGTTTGGAAAAGAGACTACGGAAAATAAAGATTGAAAATGGAACCAAAAGTTTTAGAAAAGTACGAAATAATCACATTTATTTCTGAAAGTTTTTAAAGTTGGTTGATTTGTACGCCATTTTTGGGTTTTGGTACAACGAGTTATGAGGAAAGAAATGCGTCCTAATGATTGAATTTAGAAAATAAAACACTGAAATGCTAGCTTCTAGAAAAAGTCCTTCGTACACTTCTCGAACGACCACGTGTAGCTGGATTCCTTGATTTACAACGGCGATGCTGGTCGAAGCTGCGTGGTTATCCTGGCGGTGATTTCTCCGTGCGTGTATAAATTTTCTGACTGGAATTTGGTATAGTTGCAGTGATTTTAATGGCTGTAAGGAAAAAAATTTTCGGGTGAGTTTGAAGTAGATAGCGCGTTGACTACAGGGCCAGGGTTAAATATACTTTTAAGAGGTCCCTGAGCACTTTTAATGTTTCTAATGAGTTCGTATGTATCGCTTTCCACCACAGAGTACAATTTTAGGGACGGGTCGATCTTTCACAACCATCGATCCTGGGCCATCCATAACCAGATCAAAAAATTATGATTTAATTAAATTTGAACTGAATAAGACTATTGAATAGATTCGATACTGAATCTATACGAAGGCTTAGTAATGCTACAAACATTCATTGTATCTATATTAGAAAACGGCAGTAATTTATGTGTTGGTCTAACTGGGCTTCAGAACTCGGCAAAAACTCGTATCGTAGACTATGACTTTCATTAAGACTAGCCGCGCCTAGCAATTTTTTTTAGCACGTCTAAAAGCAACTTTTAAATCACCGAGTACAAAGCAATACGTTTTGTACTCTACGCGGTAATACTCGGTGATTTAAAAGTTGCTTTTAGACGTAATAAAAGAATTGGCAGTGCGCGGCTAGTCTTAATCAGTTTTAATCTTTAACCGGTAAGATGATGTCTGTGAGTCGTATACAAATATATTCTTTCAGTTTTCTTCTTCCCTGCTTGTTTTTGTTAACTGAACGTTTCTATATTCTTTTATGATTTAGGACAAATTTTACCCTGCTGACGTAAGGGGAGTGTTTGATACATGCATATACGCGTGGTTTTCAGTTTTGGCTATCTGTGTTACCAGCCCGCGGTATGTTAATTTGTTGATGTCTCTCAGACATCACTTTACCGTAAGTATTTTAAAAATTCACCTTACCGGTTAAGGGTTAATTGCCCAACGGGTCGTGTGGCTTAACTCGTCTCCACTATAACCCAATACATCTTAAAACAATAACATTTCTATACAATCAGTGTAATGAAAACGTCACAATGTAAACGTCACAGGTATGTGAAATATACAACACTGAGACACGCATATGAAGTTTTATTAATTCGTAAAGTACTGTCAGTATCTACTATGATACTTTTCTACTTTCATAGGTATATACACATATGTACCTACTATAAAGTAGGTAGATACTGTTATAACATAACAAGTACTTATGAATTAATGAAGTGCGTTTATACGGCTCGTATATTGTAACAACAATACCATACGTAAAAACATTTATATAAATGTATTGTGTATATATATGACGGTGGATATTTTTGAAAAGTAGTAGGGGGAAACTGATGTACGTTTGTTAGGTACAGTAAAAGCTCAGTAGTTTCAACTGCATTATAATTCAAACGACTGGAATAAATTTAGAAATGAACTAAATTCTATGAAATTTTTATAGTAAAATACAACCTACAAGCGTGACTAGTAGTTTCCTTTTGTAGCAAACTTTACTGCCCCAAAGAGGACCTAAAGATCGCCATCAAGTGCATCACTTTGAACTCTGCAGCTTTGATGCTAAGCACTTTTTTCAGAGAATGTATCGTTTGAAAAATCATTAGTCATAACTGTCCCCCTCCAGGGATTGAGGGGTGTTTTTTACCACTAAAAGGCGTATTTAGTTCAAACAAAAAATACGTTATTTAGGTATGTTAACTTTCATTCAAATCGGTGAGTATCAGTTGAATAATGTTACTTGCAAGTGGGATTTGCGGATACACAGAACGACAAACAGTCAGATCGACAGACAAAAAACCAAAATTTTTTACGAAGCTACAAAACATAAAATGCCCATAATTTTTTTTTTATTATATTCTCAATGCGTTCAGTTGTGGAAGGCGAGATTAATTTTGTATTTTTTATGTTCCGAACTACCTTCGTGGAAGTTCGGAACATTATAAGATTGGTGAGTAACCGAAAATTTGAGAGAAGTGGTAAATCAGAGAATAAATCAGAGAACAAATGGTAAATAATAATAGAGTTTTACATTCATATATTGAATATACGCAAGAGGACTATGTATTGTATGTATTTCATGTACCTGTGAATTCTATGGTTTGGTGGCCAATGCACAAACAAGTTTACTTGATTGTACACAAAATTGCAATAAAAAAAAAAATTTCTCTTTCTATTTCTATTTTATAGAAGCGTGTATATATTTATCTCTTTCTTTCGCTGTTTTTTCTTAAAATTATTAATAATGGAACAGATTCTAAAAATTGTTATCTTTGTCTAATAACTTATTTTAATACACAGAGAGCCATCTTTACGTATTTGTGATAATTACCGACCAGTCCACATAATTCATAGAAAACTTGTCTAATAACTTATTTTAATACACAGAGAGCCATCTTTACGTATTTGTGATAATTGCCGACCAGTCCACATAATTCATAGAAAAAATTATATACATATAGAATCCTATCAAAAATAGGGCCATATTTAGAGATGTGCACTGGCCTCGTGACGAGTAATTTTACCCACTTTTGACCGTCACAAAACGGTTTTGTGACCGATATAGTTATGACAAGACTGTCACAATTACCGCCATCTGGGAGAATACATTTAAATTAATGAATATTTTAGCGGGAAATTTGCATGCTTTAGCGGGAAATTACTGTAACATAGTGTCATTCGTCTTATGTTTATTTACTGTATATTGTGTTCATGAACATGTAATAAATCGAAATACTATTTCATTTTTTAATAAATAAATAAAAATATTTTATGATCTCAAAAATATCTTAAAATGAATAAAAAGATCTTCGTTTTATTATAATATATATGTTATAATGTAAATCATATATTTAAGATATTGAAATAATAATTAGCCAAATTCTTTTTACAAACTATTATATTTTTCAAAAAAAAAATCCGGTAAGTACATGCACTTAAAAACATTGATTTATTTCAGTAAATTATATAAGCATACTGGGATCAGACTTTACTATCAAGATCATAAAATAACGAAAAAAAACCTAGAAAAATTGTTATAACTTAACTAGGTAATCAATTTTCTGGAAAAAAAACCGTCACAAAACGTCTTAGGCTGCCTTTACACGATCAGTAATACTGTCAGTATTTACTGATAAAAATAATGAGTCATTATTTTTATTACTTCAGTATTTTTATGATACCGTACACTATCATTATTTTCTTCTGTATTTTAAAACAAACTGTCAAATTTAATTTTTTGGAATTTTTAAATTAATTAAATTTTGGAATTGTTATTATTATGGAAGAAGCGTGTTTAGCTATAGTACTAGCGTTTGCAACTCAAAACAAGAAAACAAAGAAAAAAAACGTTATGTTCGATCCGATCTGTTCGATTTTGTTTTTCTAGCTAGCCATACATATACGCATGTATACATATACAATGTACATACCACAGAATAATCTACATACGGTACATTTCGTACATATTGTACATACTGCCGTACATACTAATCAATAATAATATGGATAATATGTACAAGCCTACTTTTCCATGATGTACATATACGATCTACAATCGATTTGTATTTATCTCGGCTGGTACCGCTGGTACATATCGTACATATACCTACGAGAAATATATTTTAACGGTTTTAACTGTCATTAATGTTAACTGTCACAAATGTCATTAATGTTAATTTTTAATGCCATTTTAAGGCTAAAATATTTCCCTGCTGTTTGGAAATTAGCTCAAATCATCTTAATACAAAAGCCGGGGAAGCCAGTAAATGAGGTGACGTCGTACAGACCAATCAGTTTACTCCCCGTTTTATCCAAAATGTTCGAAAAGTTATTTCTCAGAAGACTGCATCGAGTCCTCGATGACCTTAAAATTATTCCAGATCATCAGTTTGGTTTTCGCGCAAAACATTCAACCGTCGAACAAGTTCATCGTGTAGTCAATACGATCAACCGCTCTTTTCAAGAAAAAAAATATTGTACAGCAGCTTTTCTCGACGTGAGTCAAGCATTTGACAAAGTGTGGCATACTGGCTTATTGTATAAATTAAGGAAAAATATTCCTGAATCATTCTACTTAATACTGAAATCTTATTTGTCAGATCGTTACTTTCATGTAAAGTTTCAGAGTGAAATATCAGAAATGTTTCCAGTCCGTTCCGGTGTACCACAAGGTAGTGTTCTAGGGCCTATTCTTTATCTTATATGTACTGCAGATCTGCCGGTTGATGAAGAAAATACTACTGCAACATTTGCTGATGATACTGCTATCCTAGCTACTGATGAAGATCCAAATGTTGCATCACAAAAGTTACAATCTAGCTTGCGTCGAATACAGGAATGGTTACATAAATGGCGTATTCGAGTAAATGAAACGAAATCGACGTCTTTTTGACGGACACTATTTCAATACAAACAGAACGACAATGACTATAAACAAAATAAATATATGTGGTGTGCTATAATAACAAATAAGTTAGATAACAGAAATCTTACAGCAAACAAGTAACAACAAGTCGTAGTATTGGAGCAGGTAGAGAAGTTCGTACGTCGTTTTGACGTGTACGTATGATTCTAGGGTTAAGAAGTTTTAGTTATGACCACTGATTGTGAGGAACATTACTTAGTGCGTGTCAAACACGCACTTGACGAATTTTTTTTTTATTAATCCAAATTTCATAGAAGCGTCGTAGAAGCCTCAGGACATGGACACCAATAATCATTAAGTAAATCCGACTCCTCTTAGCTTTGACCAAAATTTTAAAAAAAATTGAGAAAATTTTCTCTTTTTTGATCATAATGTAAGCAATGTAAACAGTTTAATTTACGCTTACCATGAATTCTTGACCAGTTTCTGCACCGTTATCGTCTACTGTTCAAAGTACATTGACTTAACAGACGGTACTGTAAATACAATAATTTACACCAAATATTAAGAACAATTATCGATACGGATAATTCAAAACACTTATGAAAATCATGTCCGGGAAAAAACTATCAATTATAATATTTTATTTATGATATTTATGTAAAACGACTGTAACGTAAAAGCCCCTATACCGGAACGCGATCATATGTCCGAACAGTTTTGAACAGATTTATATATTAATGAAGTTATTTCTGAAAGAAGCCTCTAATAACAAAAATTATTATTAATAGAATGATTATTTTTCAATTTAAATTCACCTCGCATTTAATGTTCCCTTACTTAATTAAAGAAATATATATATATATATATATATATATATATATATATATATATATATATATATATATATATATATATATATATATATTAAACAATTTTTGTTGAATACAGTATTTTGATTTCCCTTTTTGTTTACTGCGTTAGCACAACGTTTTAATCTTTATTTACGTGTGATACTTAAACCATTCTATGTTTCCTACTTTGACGTCTAGATGTCACTCTATGTGTCATATTACTCATATTACACGTCCGTTTGTATATCCGTTCCCAACTCCTAGTGTCATTAATATCTCTTTGTTTGAATATAATGTCGACATTTTGTAAAACATTAATAAATAAAAATTTTTGGGTTATATTTTTTTAAAAACATATTCATTGGATTAAATAAAATTTCTTTCATGCTTATTAAGAACAAAAAAATGGGTGTTTAATTTATTTGTTAATTTTTATAAGTCAGTTTAATTACACACCTAAAAATAGTATTCCGGTATAGGGGCTTCTACGTTATATAGAAATTGTTTCCATTAACTTGCAGAGGAACCTTGTCAAGTGAAATACTTTACAATTGTTCGCTTATTGTTAGTTGTTTGAGTTACTTCAGTGCTTTCAATTATGAAATGAAAGAAGAAATCATCGAGTGTTCACTGTACCACATACATGTGAACCAACGCATACCACGAAGGGTAGTTAAATATCATATATAGTTTTACTTTTGTTTTAGATATTCTTATTACTTGTTTGGTCTTCTTAATACATATATTATTCGTATTCGCTATATATAGAATATACAACATACATGTAAATATACAGTCATATGCCATCTTTAACAAATGAGATGAATTCTGCCCGAATATCCGAATATATTTTCTTATTGTAGTGAACGAAAATCTCAATTTTCTTGAACGTAATCGTTAATGTTTCGTGAATGTATACGATATGACGTATATTTTATTAAATTTTCATTTTATTATCCATGCGTATATCTTAATAATATGTATGTACGGAAAAGAATTTAATTGTAATTGATGGAATTTTAATGCAATTTTATAAAATAAAGAGGGGGTTGTACCAAACAAGAATGAGGATATTGGATTTTAAATGTCAGTGTATATTCTATTGACCCATGCAACCTTGATTTAAGCTGGTTTTGTAGTTCATCTCTAAAATTTTTTTCTTGGTTTTTCATTACGAAACTATTTGAAACTTTCCTTATATTTGAAGTACCAGCACTTAGAATCTTAAATAGTATTACAAATGCGAATTTATGTCGTTTGTTTGTTTGTTTGTTTGTTTATTTGTTTGTCTCGTTTTCACACCTCAACAATTTAACCAATCAAATTAAGCATTTTCATAGAGACAACTGTGACTACGAAGAAGAATTATAGGCTACTTTTTGCCCCAGGAAAATGTCTGGTTTACATGGAGAAACGTTTAAAATACATTTTCACAGCATATACCCAGTAAATTAGTATTTACAGTGTAAACTCTATATAGCGAACTTCTATTTAACGAAAAACTCCTTAAAACGTAGAAATTGCTAAGGTTTGTTTGGTTTACATTATTATTCATATATTGAAACACTCTTTATAACGTAACAGCCACTCTCAATAGCGAAAAATACGTCATTATTTGAACCCCAATAAAATTTTATTTCACTGACCTTCAAACACAATAGTGATACAGAGTTATAAATATTTCATACGCACAAAGGGATTCTTAGAAATCGGTTTATTTGTTTGTTGTAATTACTTAGCACATGTTTTTACCTACAGTACTTCCGTACTACTGTCTTATTGCTGTCTTGACGTTATCATATTCTTAGTTGCTTTCAAAATTTTCAACTGTAAACATGGCGAGTAAAAGAAAGAGTTTATGTATTGACACGAAAAAGTGTCATTTAATTCACTCAAAATTAAAACCACTTACTAAATTCGTAAGTTGTATTCGTAAAATTATATTGTTTTCTTTTACTCTCCATATAACGAAAACTCTTTACAACGTAATAAAATACCCCGTCCCTTCAATTTCGTTATATGGAGTTTACACTGTATTTAATTTTTATTAAATAGAAATGAGTCGTAGAAATTCTTTAGTATGTAATATATATATATATATATATATATATATATATATATATATATATATATATATATATATATATACCTATATATATATATATATATATATATATATTATATATATATATATATATATATATATATATATATATATATATATATATATATATATATATATATATATATATATATATAATAACTTCATTATCATCTAAGAAAAAATCAAGTATCAGTAGTAGCATGTTACTATACCTTAAGTATATCGCTGTTAATAACAAACATTGCAAGTGGGTGCGCACGGATTTTTTTTCAACTTTGATGTCGTAATTTCAAATAGTCATGAATAAAAGCTTATTTAGACGTATAAATTAGAAACCAAGAGATCCACAGGGTGGATCTAACCTTTAAATTACTGAAAGATTACCCATTACAGTCAAGTGACTATGACTATAATGTCCCATCACCCTAGAGATCACCACCATCCCACAAGACCCTAATGCCACACCACTTGCGTGTATCTGTACCTGATAGTAACAGATTCAAACACTAGTAAAACATTTTTACTAAATCACATTTCATTTTTCAAAATTTCAATTCGAATTTTAATTACATTATCTTAAAAAAGTACTCCATAAACAAAAACAAAAAACTCAGTACATTTTTACTGCTCCCCCCTCTCCCCAACTCATAAATACAAACAACAATCTTTCATCTATCTCCTCTCTATACTTCCCCTTTTTCCGGCAACTTTCTCGCTTTCTTTGTATTTTTATCAACACAATTCTAATTAAAAACTGGAAATCGATAATAAAAATATATGCATATGTATATATAATACACATATACATAGATGATAAATGAACGGGACCGAATAAGTAGAAAGAATAAATTAATGAAAATTTATACATATTGAAGAAAGATAACAAAAGAAAAGGCAAAACAATTTTTGAAAAAAACAAATAAAATCCAGTATACTCTTTTTCGTTTGTTTTTCAATCTTTATCAGTTAGATAAAGTTTATAACACAATATAAATTTTAAATCAGAACAAATTCAAGTCAAAACACTGGAAGTTTCAGTTTCTTATGCTGAAAATATTTTCGGCAACTATTTTGTAACATTCTTATACTACCGTAAATATTCCAAAATGAGTACGTGCTGTAGTTAATTATAGTAACACTATTTAGTTGTTATCAGATTCTAATCAGTCAAACAGTTCAGTTTAGTTAATGAATTGAACTGAACTTCGTTCGCAGGTTCCATTAATAGAGCTGTTTTTGAATAAAACCAATAATGTTCGATTAAACTTGTATGTTATACAGGATTCATTTTCATATACAGTATGTCAAGAAAATAGTTTTGAATTAGTAAAAACTTTCAAAAACTCAAAACTATTGACGAACTTTTTTCCATGAGTTCATTGTTATTTATTAAAAGGAAGATGTGTATTTTTTATTGGAAAAGATGTTAAAATTTTCTCTCCAAAATCCTTCGTATAAAGACTTTTAGCTGCTTTGTTTTTTGTCCACAGAATGATTTTTTTTTTTAAATCACTCTTTTTTTGCGCAATTCAATTTATCAAACGAACAAATTATACAATTTTATTTTGTATTCTTGAATTCAATTTTATTTTGTATTCTTGAATTAAAATGAGTTTAAATTACAAAGAAATTAAAATATTTTGTATACGTATACATAATGTATAGACAAACATTTGACAAAAACTCATCTAAATACGATTGGTGCAACATTCTCTGATATTCTAATACTTTCTGATATTCATCAATCACTCACACTGTGAAAATTTGTACTTGTAAATATATAAATACAAGAGTAAATACAAAAACAAAGAATCGAAAAAGTAAATTTGACTATGATTCAGCTCTTTCTGAAATGGTAACATATACAATCAACTTTAAACATTGTACAATTTTATGCAGCAATAAAAGTGTTTATTTAATAAAAAATGCATTTTAAAATTTTTCAAACTTAAAATTTGAATAGTTCGACTGAAACTTCATAAACTGTTGTGATATTTCTGGTATTTTTACTCATTCTCAGAAAGATTTGTATTTTTGTTTATAACAAAAATTTGTTGCCTAGCAAAATATAACGAGAAACACTGTCAATTATTTTATTAAAAACACTACAGCGTAGTTGGAGTCATTATCGCTATTGGTATACAAAATATTGTTAATTAAATTTTTGTTTCGTTTTTATCATGTTTAGGTACTTACAATGAAACAGCCAATGAAAAATTTACTACTATAAAATTACCAAACTGGATCGGCTGGGACCCGAACCCGGATCTCTTGCTTACCAGCCAAGCGCCTTACCAACTAGGCCACCGATCACTTGTTCGAGTGCCACTCCAATTCAGTAATCAATCAAACACAACCTCTCTCTAATGCGAGACGCAGTTTTATACTTTTTAATTTCAAATGTTATCGAGTGCCTGTGAAACATTATTAGTGTATGGCGGATTTTTATCCGTATTTTAAACATACACCAATATTCATATGTTCACTCAATGACCAGCTTTGGCTGATACTTGAACACTCGATGTACTTTGGCAAATGGCCAATTCATTATGTTAATTAAAATTGACATAGTGTTTGAAAAATTACCAAACTGGATCGGCTGGGACCCGAACCCGGATCTCTTGGTTACCAGCCAAGCGCCTTACCAACTAGGCCACCGATCACTTGTTCGAGTGCCACTCCAATTCAGTAATCAATCAAACACAACCTCTCTCTAATGCGAGACGCAGTTTTATACTTTTTAATTTCAAATGTTATCAGTAGAATAGCTAGGACAGTTCTGGGCCACCGCAAAACGGAGTAACTTGAACCCCTTTGACGATGTTTGAAAGCGTGTGTCTTATGGGTCTATTGCACCCATTTTACGGTACTACACATTCCGAACTGATGAGTCATCAAACTGTATCGATGTGCAAACCTTGACCTTTGACCCGGCACGTACCAAGTACATGTATTTAAAATTTGTTGTTGACATTTGACCCCACACGCGCTCATACTGTTAGCCTTGAAATTCGTAAGAGATGAGTCATTACCCGCAACCAAATTAATTTATGTTAACCCATTATGCGTCATCACAATTTACTTATGACAATTTGGTTTTGTGTTAACCCATTATGCGCCGGCACTAATGTAATTTTTGAATGCAAACCTAACGCATGCGCAGACTGAATTTAAGTACACGACGCATGCGCAGAGTGAATTTTAGGTTACAATTTGATAGATGGGGTACACTATTGCGTCAAAAATGTGGGGTTACCCTAACTCGGGGGTGGCCCCAAATTTTTGACACCGTACTGTACTTAAATTTTTGGTACACTACCATGTCAAAAGTGTGGACCCCCCTGGTCAAAAAGGTATCCGATCACTTTTTGAAACGTACTGTACGTGCAAACCTTGGCCCCAACACTCGCTTGCCTTAAGTACGTCATCTTAAACGAACTATCACGTCAAAAAATGTGGGGAATACCCTAACTCGGGGGTGGCCCCAAATTTTTGACGCCGTACTGTACTTAAATTTTTGGTACACTACCGTGTCAAAAGTGCGGGCCCCCCTGACCAAAAAGGTATCCGAACACTTTTTGAAGCGTACTGTACGTGCAAACCTTAACCCCAACACGCGCTTGCCTTAATTGCGTCATTTTAAACGAAAGGTACATTACCAAGTCAAAAATGTGGGGAATACCCTAACCCAAGGGGTGGCCGCTAAATTTTGTGGGGGGCACTGTACCAAACGCTAGCCGCAATCATGACTTCAGACTCCAGATTCCAGACTCCAGATTTCTGACCGCTACTGTACTGCCGGAAATTTGGGTGTCAATTGTACTTGAGGTTTTTTTTTGTATATGAGTCAGCACTTTATAAGATGTTTATTTAATAAAAACTCGTGACTTTATACGGTTTGAGTTTGTTTATATAAGATTTTTTTAGCTGACTTAGGATGATGTAATTTCATGATATGTTTGAATCATAGCCAGAGGGGAATTTTATTTAAAAGCAAGTCACAACTTGTCAGTTCCAGGAATTTGTTTACATTAATGTCATCGTAAATCATTAATTTTATTATCTTTATTTAAGATTTTGCTGACTCATACTCAGATATTTTTTTAATTTGTTTATTTATATAAGTTTTAGTTTAAAAAATGTTTATTTAAGATTTTGACAACACAGCAATTTCTTTGTTTGATTTCAAATATGAAATAGTTTTCTCGGAATTTTTAATTTATGGCCTAATAATAATCGGGGGTTTTTTCAATTTGTTTATTTATATAAGTTTTAATTTTAAAAAATGTTTGTTTAAAATTAGTCAGCAATTCTTTTATTAGGTTTCAAATGCGAAATAAATTTCTCGGAATTTGACATTTGACCTTCGGTTATTTGCGTTGTAAAAATTCTGAGTCAGCATTTTTTGTGATTCTCCTCCAGAATTTTCCGAGCAGTCAAAATCGTATAAATTGAGGTCTGCGTGTCCCCTCAAATCACTTCTTCAGCAAACTTTAAGCAGTTAATATTGTTATTGTTGCAAGAATTTGTATCGAGGTTTTTTTAAATTAAAATACAACAATGGCTTCATTAAACGACGTGGCAACTAGAATGGTGGAAAATGTACGAAACGCGCTATCATTACTGGAAATGGATACCCGGGATGCAGATGAATTGGAAAAATGGATGAAACATACAAATACCAATATAAGACTAATCAACAAGGCTATACGTGGAGCGGAAAATTTGGGACAACGCAAACATTTTGAATCATGTGCGGGAAAAATGAAAGGATTTCGAATCAGAATGAAGGCGCTACGAAAACATGGTAAGTTTTTTTCAAATATAAATTTATTTTTTAATAATTTTTTTTATAATTTTGATATATCAACATGGTAAGTTTTTTAAATATATATTTTTTTTTTAATGATTTTTTATAAATTTGATAAATAATTTTTTTATGTTGATTGTTTCAGGTGCCGGCATGAATCGAAATCAACGTAAAAGATCTGATAGAATTCAATGGGCTGACGTGGAATCCGCATTTGCAAGTCGAATACGAACGGGAGTGGTTACCAACATAACACACATAGAACCAAAGGACTTTTTAGACGACGCTACATCGATGTTCACTCGGCGAATACAAAATATATTAAAAAAATACTTAACGATAAAAGTCAACACAACGTTTTGCGGGTTATTTGTGAAAACTGATGGTGACGAGGATAAATACGACATGAAACACTTCAATACACCGAATATCATAATAGATCGTGGAACAAACCTAAAACAGTGCTACATGGAACATGTACGGGAACCAATTTTGAGAAAATTGAGCGAGTTTACCGAGTCGGGGAGCGGATGGGCTTTATCAAGCATAATCAACCTAGCTGTGAACATCAACAAGTATACACCTTTCCGTGGATCAAGCTACATCGAATTACCTCAAGAAATACAAACGAAAAAAGCATGTATCAACATCCAAAACTTCAACGATGACGCCTGTTTCGCGTGGGCAGTGGTATCTGCACTTTATCCAGCTACACGGGGTAATCATCCATATCGAACCAGCTCTTACCCACACTACTCAACGGTGCTAAATTTAGACGGGATACAGTTCCCAATGACGATTCAGCAAGTGAGCAAATTCGAGAAACAGAACCCAACAATATCAGTCAACGTGTTTGTGTTAAAGAAACAAAATGGACATTTTGAAACCGTACCTGCTGCGCTAACGAGAGAGAAGAAACAAAACCACATAAACCTTTTAATGATTCAGAACGAGTATTACGAGGATGAAGACAACGAACAGGACAACGATCAAGATTTACGCTACCATTTCTGCTGGATTAAGGACTTATCGCGACTCGTATCAAAACAACTATCAAAACGTGACGGGAAAAAATATATCTGTGATCGATGCTTAAATTACTTTCGCACAGAAGATAAACTGATCAAACATACGGAAGACTGCGTGAACATGAACAACTGTCGGGTGATAATGCCAGAAGGGAAAAGCAAATACATATCGTTCAAGAACTACAGCAACAAGAAACGTGTTCCATTTATAATTTACGCGGACGTCGAATCATTCCTACAACCTGTGACGGATAACGAAAATCGGAAAAACACGACAACGTATCAACAACATCGGGCATACAGTATCGGTTACTACTTTCACTGCTCCTACAACAACCAGTTAAGCTACTATAGATCATACCGCGGACCAAATTGCGAAAAATGGTTCGCGGAAGAACTGGCAACGTTACGTGAAAATATCTTGGAACCCATATATGACAACATAATACCAATGAACGAGTTAACACCAGAGGAACAACAGCAACTTAAACAACGAAGTACCGGGTGCCACATCTGCGAGAAACCATTCAAACCTGAGGATATTGTGGTTCGTGATCATAACCACTTCACCGGCGAATACAATGGACCTGCGCACAAGGGATGCAACTTGAATTATAAGGATTTCCATATGATTCCTGTTGTATTCCACAACTTGAGTGGTTATGATGCACATTTCGTAATAAAGGATATAGCAACAGCATTCGAGGGACGTGTCGACTTACTACCAATCAACAAGGAACGATATATTGCATTCACTAAACATGTTATGGGCAGCGAAATTACATTTAGATTCATCGACTCTTTCCGATTTATGGCATCAAGTTTGGATAAATTATCTTCATATCTCAACGAGTTCAACATAGTTAAATCACAATTTCCGGATACCGACTACAAATTACTTACGCGCAAAGGTGTTTTTCCGTACGACTACATATCAGGCTGGGATAAATTGGAAGAAACATGTTTACCATCACGGGAGAAATTCTACAATCGACTCAACGATAACGATATCACCATGGATGACTATACACACGCACAAAAAGTTTGGGATACATTCAACATACAGACGCTTGGAGAATACTCGGATTTATATATAAAAACGGACATACTACTACTCGCGGATGTTTTCGAGAATTTTCGGGATACGTGCATGCGCACACACGGATTGGATCCAGCTCATTATTACACGACGCCGGGACTTACGTGGGATGCAGCCTTAAAATATACAAAAGTGGAGTTAGAACTGATATCTGATGTGGACCAATTATTATTCATTGAACGTGGTATTCGAGGTGGATTGAGCCAGTGTAGTAACCGATACGCGACAGCAAACAATAAATATATGAACACCTACGATCCGGACGAGGAATCAAAATACCTGATGTACTATGACGTGAACAACTTATATGGATGGGCAATGTCACAATACTTACCAACGGGAAATTTCAAATGGATGGAAAATACTGACATAGATGTTCAACAAATACCCGATGATTCACCTACAGGATACATACTTGAAGTGGATTTGGAATACCCGAGAGAACTGCACGATAAACACAACGATTTACCATTATGTCCAGAGAGAATGTGTGCACCCGGTACTAAACAGGAAATGTTATTGGCAACGCTATACAACAAACAGAAATACGTGATACACTATCGGAACCTGAAACAATGTCTACAACACGGGATGAAATTAAAGAAAATACATAGAGTGCTACAATTCGATCAATCACCATGGCTTAAATCCTACATAGATTTAAACACAGCTCTAAGACAAACGGCGGGAAACGAATTCGAGAAAAATCTCTACAAGCTACTCAACAACGCGGTCTTCGGGAAAACGATGGAAAACGTACGGAAACACTCGATCGTGAAATTGTTAACGAAATGGTATGGACGATATGGTGCGGAAGTTATGATAGCGAAACCGAATTTCCACAGCCGCACCATATTTGACGAGAATCTTATCGCAGTCGAACTACGGAAAACGGAAGTGTTTATGAACAAACCAATATATGTCGGGCAAGCAATTCTGGATATTTCGAAAACATGTGTCTACGATTTTCATTACAACTACATACAGCCAACGTTCGGGAACAACAGCAAATTACTCTACACAGATACAGATTCGTTAATTTACGAGATAAAATGCCCAGATATTTACGAAATAATGAAACGAGATATTCAGTACTTTGATACGTCAGATTACAGCGCGGATAATCGATATAATATGCCAAGAGTCAATAAGAAAATACCCGGGTTAATGAAGGATGAGCTAAATGGACGAATATTTACAAAATTTGTGGGTTTAAGATCAAAAATGTATAGTTGTCAAGTGGACGGCGAGGATCACACGAAGAAAGCGAAAGGTGTAAAGAACTCTGTGGTTAAGAAAACGATAACTTTCAACGATTACGTGGACTGTCTAAAACACAATACAATCATAAACCGACAACAAAACCTGATACAATCGAAAAAACATAACGTGTATAGTGTAACTCAGAACAAGGTGGCGCTCAGCCCGTACGATACGAAACGATATATTGTGGAGGGGGAAACGGATACTTTAGCATGGGGACATTACTCGTTAAATTAGTACGCAAGTGGAAATGGCATCGTCATCATCGGCTTACTGGAAACGGCTACAAATATTTTCAAGTGAACTGGATAAACTACGTAAACGGGTTGATACCTATGAAAAAACAATTGATGCTATTGTAAAAATGCAAAATTTGAAATTGTCTGAACCGGAATCAATGGACTGGGATAAAATGGATGTTTCAATTGGTGAATTTTTCGAACGTGAACCAATGCTACTGAACGAACTGACTTTGGAAACATTTCTTCAAATCTACAAGTGGATCAGTTTGAATGTGTTGAAAAGTTATGGTGCGAAAATCATACAACGCGCTTGGATTTGGTTACCATCCGATTATCGAGCCATGTTTCAAGAATGTGAACCATGTTTTGAACATTATAATCGACCATGGCAACAAGATCATATTGATGGACCACCTGGTTTGAAAATACGCTGTGAAATGTGCAAGAATGGCGTGAAAATGGAGGAAAACTTTCAACCGCCTGTTGGTGAACCATTGACATTTGCAACACGGATTTCACACGTTGAAGACATATTTCTGACTCATCCTTATTTGTATACAAAAGTCAGAAATTTCGATATGTTATTATACTTAACAAAACAACTATTGAAATATGATATTTGGGTGCAACATCTGTATGCATATATGATACCCGAATATGCACAACGAATTTGTCAAGTATGGGATCAGTTACCTGAAAACATGAAACAATTACGTTCGGGTGTTATTGAATATATAAACAAATCATACAATTTTTAATATTTATTTATTGTAAAAAATATTTCATATACATTTATTGTAAAAAAAATATTTCATATACAAAACATTTATTGTAAAAAATATTACATATACATTTATTGTGAAAATATTTTGTATTCATACTTATATTTTAAAAATAAAGAACAATAATTATTTACATATATGTGTTATTTATTTGAAAAAAAACTTTTTATCTTACAGGGTTAAAAAAATATAAAAATAAAATATACACTTCAATGAGGGATAACTGCTGCTTCTTATACGGTGGTGTTCTTCAAAATTCAGTAAATTCTTAGTGTGGATAATCAATTAATCATCATCATCATCATCATAATCGCTAGCATCTTCTTTATCAGTTTCATCCAGATAATCACCTAGTGGCTCAATAACATCAGCCTTTTGAAGTTCGCGAAGTATAGAGAATATTTCTCGACCAACAGTAGTTTCTTTTAAAGCATTTAACTCTTTGATTAAATCTTCTCGATCGTAAACGTTAAACAACAACATATTTTTATTTTCCTCTAAACTTCGAATAATATTGAGTATTTTTTCACCAGTCTCTGAAGTCTCGTATAAACGTTGTAATTCATCTATTAAAGTATTAGGATTATGCCAGTATTTTATTTTTTTCGATTGTATGTTAACATTTCTAGACTCTTTCAAGTTGTCTTGCTTAAAATGCTTAGCTAAGGCCCCGTTTTCGACATTTTCATTTGAAGCTATATGACGTTTTAAGCTTATTGGATTAACCTGATTGACAATTTTCGCTTCATTTTCCGAGTCAACGTTTCGAACCTCTTTTAACATTATAATATCTAAAGCAGTTCCTAAAAGTTTAGTTAGTTGTGAAGAGGAGGTTGTTTCATTGCAATTGTTATTAATTGCTGTTAAGTGATTTACTTGCTTACTCTCATTAGACCAACTATCTTTCTCGTTTTCAGATTGACGACGGTTTTCTCCTCTTTTCAAAGAGTTAAATTTGGCTTGAATGGCTTCAGTTGCAGCAGCTATCCTTTTTTGGTCAAACGGATTCAAGATTGCTTCAGAGTAATCAATATCATGCTGTAGTTGAGATGTATTTTCATCATCATTATCATCAAACCTAGATATAGAGATATCATCAGGTGTTTTATTATTAGCATCATATGGTATGAATTTGCTTGATGAGTTATCATTCTTTCCAATCGTACAATCATTAATATTGCTTAACGAATTATGTTGAGCATTTAAGTGTCTAGAAAGATTAGACTTTCGCGTAAATGCTTTAGCACAAAAATCACAATTATACATCGTTCAGCGGGAGGTCTGAAGCGTTCGCTAGTAAATGAATAACTGTTCAAAGATTTATTGCTTCTCTACTTATATATACTTAGCTCATTTGCTTCACCGAGCGACTCATTTGACTCCAACGAGTGACTCACATGCTCCCGGAGTGTCTCATTTTGTTCCCGGAGTGACTCACATGCTCCCGGAGTGACTCATTTTGCTCTCGGAGTGACTCATTGGGCTCCCGGAGTGACTCATTTTGCTCCCGGAGTGACTCATTTTGCTCCCGGAGTGACTCATTTTGCTCACTGGGTGACTCATTTTGCTCCCGGAGTGACTCATTTTGCTCCCGGAGTAACTCATTTCGCTCCCAGAGTGACTCATTTTGCTCCCGGAGTGACTCATTTTGCTCCCGGAGGACTCATTTTGCCCCCGGATTGACTCATTTTGCTCCCGGAGTGACTCATTTTGCTCCCGGAGTGACTCATTTTGCTCCCGGAGGACTCATTTTGCTCCCGGATTGACTCATTTTGCTCCCGGAGTGACTCATTTTGCTCCCGGAGTAACTCATTTTGCTCCCGGAGTAACTCATACACCTTATCATCCTTAAAGAGCTCATACACTTTATCATGGTTAAAGAGCTCATACACCTTATCATGGTTAAAGAGCTCAGACACCTTATCATGGTTAAAGAGCTCATACACCTTATCATGGTTAAAGGGCTCATACACATTATCATGGTTAAAGGGTATAAAATAGTTAAACTTACACAAAATATTGTCAATTTACCGGTGGTTGTCAAAGAGTTAACATCTCTTTCGATGAAAAAACAATTTCGTGGTATAACAATTGTATTTCGAACCATGATAATTTACAATTCAGAGCAGTCCACCACTAGACAACCTAGCAAAGGACTTTCGAAACCTAAGATCATTAAACGTAAAACTTTTAAGCGACAACACATTTCACCCGAAAATTTAGCATTCCTTAAATCACTAGGTCTTAAAGTGAAAAGAACATGGTACTCAGTAATGTGCTAAATATTATTAACAGTTTGTAATTTGATGGTCAACTAGCAATAGCTATTAGTATCCATTTTCGGATACATCCCATAAATTAACTAACTATCCTCACCAATTTTAATTATTTTATATAAAGTTGTGGATTGTGTGAGTAAATTCAGTTCTACGGCGGCGATAAAAAATGGCGTTTCTTGATATACAAGGTTATCAAGGAGCTAACAGCCAATTTTATTTTAAAGAAGTTGGTATCGTTGCGGAAAATTCGGATGAAATATTACATCTTATATTCGATGCACCGTTTGATTTCAACGAGTTGCCGAAGAAATATGAACGGGTTGCTGCACGTTAGCTTTGCCGAAATTGGCATGGGATACCTTGGTCATATGGATTTATTCCGTACAAAAAACTTCATTCCATATTGAAACCTATATTAAAGAAGTTTCAAGGGCGGTGAAAAGAAGAAATGGATTTCAAATTTGTTTGATGACACCGAACACCGGTCGTGGATTTTGAATTTGGAGGAAATATTTGATGTATCGAAGATTTCCAATCTGCGAGATGAATATTATTCAAGACGCTGTATGATCCATTCAGATAAAATTTGCTCATTAGAAAACTGTATTCTTTTAAAAAAAATTTTATATGAAAAATAAATAGATTTTTAGTAATATATACATTTAAGCAATTTAATTTTTTGTATACATATTCTATAAATAAAATTTAAAAAAAAAGAAAAATATGTGCGTTTTATTTAATTATTACCCGGAATTCCCCTATTTTTTTACAGCAAACAGTTTCTTTCGTTAACCAATAAGAGTATTAACAAAAATCTTATGAAATTTATTATTCTAATTGAAAAGCATATTTCATGATACACCCTGTATACTAAAATATTTATTAAAAATACTAAATATACACCAGTTATATATACATGATATTATATATATGTTAATGATTGATAAAGTATCAAATTCAAAATGTTCTAGTCTATAAAAATTTTGATTTTACAGACTTAAAAATTTAGTAAAACTCAATGCTGTTATCATTTTTATATTAAGCGACGTGTTTATAGTAATTTAAAACCAAAAATTGAACTTTTATTCTGTTTAAAAATGTTAAATACAATACTATTATACCCTAATATAAATATGTATCAGTATTAAAATGATATACATTGATTTTGCTGATTAAACAAATTTTTTGCAATATTTATAAATTATTTTATAATTAGATTTAATACTTATTCATAAATGGCTATACAATTCGTTTACTAGCATTCATAAAAATTAAAATTATATACAAATTTTCTTTCTTATTCTCAATATACAGAGTGTATACATAAAATATCTTTAATATATAGAGTCTATACATATGTACATACTGAATTATTTCAGATAATTTTCGTTTGATATAGAAACAGTTTTGTGCTACAGTCAAATTCAAAAGTGTTGTGCACCATAAGAAGTAATATTTTTTGTAACTTGTTAAAATTTCAAGAATTTTTGTTAGTTAACTAAAAAATTGGTCACTGTAGGTTAAATGTTAAAGTATTAAAACTGATAAAAATAATTTCTTGCTTGAGGCCTACAATGGGTGATATTTTTTACTAAACAATTTTTTAACTCATTAATATTCCATTACGTCATCTTTCTTATACCAAAAAAACTCCATATATGAGTCATATGATCATAATTCAGCTAAAATAAACATTTAATTATTAGTTGTTTGTTTATTTTAAAACTGATAAAAATTCCTGGAATTTTCCAAGGTTAAATATACCAAAAATCCCCATAAGGTACAGTTAACACTCGATTTCCGGCAGTACAGTAGCGGTCAGAAATCTGGACCCCGGAGTCTGGTTTTAAAATCTAGCGCTTGGTACAGTGCCCCGCAAAATTTAGCGGCCACCCCTTGGGTTAGGGTATTCCCCACATTTTTGACTTGGTAATGTACCTTTCGTTTAAAATGACGCAATTAAGGCAAGCGCGTGTTGGGGTTAAGGTTTGCACGTACAGTACGCTTCAAAAAGTGTTCGGATACCTTTTTGGTCAGGGGGGCCCGCACTTTTGACACGGTAGTGTACCAAAAATTTAAGTACAGTACGGCGTCAAAAATTTGGGGCCACCCCCGAGTTAGGGTATTCCCCACATTTTTTGACGTGATAGTTCGTTTAAGATGACGTACTTAAGGCAAGCGCGTGTTGGGGCCAAGGTTTGTACGTACAGTACGTTTCAAAAAGTGATCGGATACCTTTTTGACCAGGGGGGTCCACACTTTTGACATGGTAGTGTACCAAAAATTTAAGTACAGTACGGTGTCAAAAATTTGGGGCCACCCCCGAGTTAGGGTAACCCCACATTTTTGACGCAATAGTGTACCCCATCTATCAAATTGTAACCTAAAATTCACTCTGCGCATGCGTCGTGTACTTAAATTCAGTCTGCGCATGCGTTAGGTTTGCATTCAAAAATTACATTAGTGCCGGCGCATAATGGGTTAACACAAAACCAAATTGTCATAAGTAAATTGTGATGACGCATAATGGGTTAACATAAATTAATTTGGTTGCGGGTAATGACTCATCTCTTACGAATTTCAAGGCTAACAGTATGAGCGCGTGTGGGGTCAAATGTCAACAACAAATTTTAAATACATGTACTTGGTACGTGCCGGGTCAAAGGTCAAGGTTTGCACATCGATACAGTTTGATGACTCATCAGTTCGGAATGTGTAGTACCGTAAAATGGGTGCAATAGACCCATAAGACACACGCTTTCAAACATCGTCAAAGGGGTTCAAGTTACTCCGTTTTGCGGTGGCCCAGAACTGTCCTAGCTATTCTACTGTTATCGAGTGCCTGTGAAACATTATTAGTGTATGGCGGATTTTTATCCGTATTTCTTCTTGGCTGTAAAAATCTGTTCTGACTTTTTTTCATGGTAACAGTGATTAATTACCATCAATCATTTAATATCAAATAATGGCAAAGCTGAATTTACCTTTCACATTTTTTATAACAAACCATAAATTGTGATTTTAGTAATTTGTAGTAGAACATACATTTGAGATTGGCGAATATCAAAATTGTAACACGGTATCAATGGTAAATAATGACACTGATCGAAAACTATTAGAGATTACACTAATTAAAAAAAAAATTGTATAAATATGCTACCGACTACCAAGTAAGTAAAATATTTAAGAAAAATTTTACTGAGCCTAGAAGAAATCAAGATTATATTTTAGATGTACGAGTAATATACAAGGGTCTGTATATATTTGCATAGTTAGTAATATCTTAAAAAGTTAAATAAGATTGTTATTGTATTGTATCTTTCAAATATAATTTAT
Organism: Brachynemurus nebulosus; assembly: GCA_035578155.1. Classification (NCBI taxonomy): domain Eukaryota; kingdom Metazoa; phylum Arthropoda; class Insecta; order Neuroptera; family Myrmeleontidae; genus Brachynemurus; species Brachynemurus nebulosus. The sequence continues at coordinate 5,111,773 of JAPWDM010000018.1, read as the reverse complement.
ATTAATATGTAAGTTTATACCAAATATCATTTAATTTGACTGTTACGCGATTAAATTACGCAATGTAGGAACTAATTTTATTTATCAGCCCACCCGTTAGTGACATATTTATCATTGTGGCATCTCAGATAATTAACGTTAATTAATAAAAAACATACACAGATAAGTTACAAATTCGACACTTCTCCAAGTCGACGTTTTAGTATTATTCAATTTTATATCAGAAATTGATTGCGGCAATATATTGTGACTTAACTTCATAATCATATCATTTGAGCAAAATGTATCTGTTTAGTGAATCAATTTCTAAGAAAAGTTAAGCCGTTAGTAATCTTACTTCTAAGAAAAGTTAAGTTAAAAGTTAAAAATGCTGAAGATTCTAGAATTTTACATGTAACTTTACTTACACTAAAGTTTATTCTGGTTGAATTAAAAATATGACCAAGGAAAATGTGTAATCGACAATATGAACAGAGCCGGATTTACATAAGGGCACTTGTGGCACGTTCCCCAGGACACGTCTCCCACAAAGTAGTGGGCCTCCTCGAATCGAATAATAAATCTTTCAAAACAGAAGTGTAGAATAGGAAGGAAATAATTTTAAATTCGCCACGTTTTACACATCCGCTATTTTCTAAAAAAAATATCAAAATTAGTCTAAGGCCCGATTTACATTAACGCTCCGCTCTCACTCCGATATCACTACGCTCCCGATTTGATATAATCTTGTTGTGTTCACATTACAGTGCTGATATCATGCGGATACCTATTCGTTCTCTATTCATATTATAATGCCACTCTGGGTACACTCCCAGTTCGGTCTCAGTTCGATACAAATATCTTTTCATAACAACTAAATGCAAGCGGAGTGGAGTGGAATCAAAAAAGTGTTTACACTATAGGTACAAGCCATGAGAAATCTGATATCGCTCCGATAAAATATTACCTGAGTGGTATTGATATTGGAGTGACATTGAAGCGAGAGAGAACCGTGACTGATATCGGACCGATATCAGAGCGATGATGTGAATACACTCATTGTTTATTGTGTAAGAATATTTTATCGAACCTGGAACGGAGTGATATCGGAGTGAGAGCAGAGCGTTAATGTAAATCGGGCCTAAAACTTTTATCCACCCGGAAGCTAGTGTTTTAACTAATGATTCCATTAGAATTATTTCCTTAAAAATGATTCAATCTTGAGCAGCTATGAGCACCACAAATTATTGGAAGTTCTTCCGACATGTATTATTGTATTAAAGAAATACTGATATGAAAACAAATAAACTAGCTTTCAAAAAGAAAAACAAAAAATCATGAAAAGGCACCTTTTTCGGCCTCGTTATTAATGTTAACCCCTTAAAAGTACGTAATTCCACACGGAAAATTCTTTATACGTATGTGCTTCATGACAAATTAACTTAATCTTCAATTATAAAATTTAACAAAAATGAATTATACCTATGTCTGTGCATAATGACGTAAGATCTCCTAAAGAAGAAAAATAATTTTTTTTTTTTTAAATTATCTCAATCCCCCTTCCGTACCATTCCCTTAGCCGCGTCCCAATTGCAAATAACTCTTATGACGCTAAGAAATATTATATACGTGCTACGTACGTACGTACGAATCTTTTCATTCATTAATGTTTTTTCCTACAAAACAACGAAACTTTCAAGTTAGACAGAGTGAAGAAACAATGTTTATATATACGCGGATTTCGACATCGGAGGAATGAGGCACCACATCCAACAAGCAATGCGAAGCAAGGAGTATACACAGCGAACGAGCATGAGATCACGGGGTAGTTGGAAAAGTAATATAAAACAGAAAATAGAAGAATGAAGAAAAGTATTAATCCATTTTATATTTCATTATAAAATCCGGAAGGGTTTTTTGTTTTAAGATTTTCATTTCTCCATTTACGAAATTAGATACTGCTTGAAAAATCAGAAATGACATTTCTCCACATTGAATAAATAAAATAAGTATATACATACATACAGATACACCTCACCCCCGTCTCCTTGCTCCTTGTGTGCCAGTACCTACGCGTATGTAGCCTAACTACGGACATTATCAAGTGTAGTGTCTACACTCGTGAGTGACTCCTTCATCGTGAGTTGTCTTCTTGCTCTTGCATGGGGGGAGAAAAAATGTGTACGAAAAATTTCGTTATTTAAAACATTTGGGGTGTGAGGGATAAATACTTGAAATTAGGTTCCAAATGGATGTTATTGTATGTATCATTTTAAGTGTAATTTCGCGAATGCCAACACAGACAGTACGAATTGTATACCTATATTTGTAGATTTTTGCGAATTAATTTAATTTTAACCCTCACTTATCTGCAATTGAATTTAATTATAATTGTAAAATTGAAACAAGAGAAAAAATTGCATTTTTAACTAATCAAAACAATGTTGAAGATGATTTATCAAGAGAAAGGGTAAGTGAATCGCGGGTTAAATATTTAACTCTTAGCGTTCAATTGTCGGTTGTCAATCGAAATCGATCTATTAACGTTATTACTCGGTCGAGTCGAGAGTATGGACTTACAACATTAAGTGACAGAATTTGATTCCTAGCGGTTGAATATGTTTATGTGAAGTTTTCCGCAACTATCTTCATCATGCAAATTTTGCCCCACATGCGGTTATTACTACGGGTGCTGGAGCAAATGTACCACAAATGCGGAACCATTCTTCAAGCACATTGTATAGTAACTTGCGTGCCGGGTAGCGTATTTCCGTTTGCGTGTTCATTAGGAGGCACCGTTGCCTCGAAACCCGTACGATTTTGTAACACTAAAAACACGTGTACAATTCAAGTCTCCCGTCCTCTAAACGCACACGGGTTTGTAATGCAGACTGTTCTTCCAAACACGCGTTCAAGGGAACGCGTTGATTAGAAGGATAGTTTTGCAAAGGTGATAAATGCTTGAATTACGGCCCAAGAGATTCATGTCCAAAATATTGGCAAAATATTTTCTATTGCCCAATATTACGAAGAATGAAGCCAAGAGTGAAAAAAAAAATTATCCCAATATTATAGTCAACAAACCAATTAAAATAAATAAATAGGAACAAGAAATGATAGAACTTTTACCAACAAGAAAATCCAGTATTTTCTGACACATCTTAAAAACACCTTTACTTTTTCTTCTTAGCCTAATTCTTCACCTCTGGTCTCGTCCATCTTCAAATAAAAACTGATTTATCAGAAAATTGACATTTAGCGGATGAGGGACTTGAATTAGGCACGTGTTTGAGAGATGAACCTAGCATTACAAAACCGTGCGTGTTTCGAGACAACAATGCCTGCTACTGAACACGCAAACGGAAATACGCTGCCGGGTATTTGCCAGAGATGGACTAAAGTGCACCACAAAATAGTTGAAGTAAATTACATTACAGTACAGTTACCACGATTACAATGGATGCGAGAGTACGCTTTCGAGATATTTTGGTGAACTTTCATGGCAATGAATCGGCCAGAATAATCTAACAATGGAAACGTTATGAGATTAGTTACAGAACTATTATTCAAAAAGAACAATAACTTATCGGTACTAATTTCAATTTTGTTAAAAATATAATATATAGAAAATACACCGACTTCTCATTAAGCGTACGACAATACATAAACGTCGTACGCTTATAGGAAACATATACAGAATGTTTCTCTACAATTTATTTTTATATGAAAATTAAAATAGTTTTGTTAAAATAACTTTCTAATAATATTTTCTAGCTATATAATATTTATTTATAATTGTAAGCTTGGAAATTACACACACACACTCATATATATATATATATATATATATATATATATATATATATATATATATATATATATATATATATATATATATATATATTAATAATTTTTATTACGTATTATTATTATCATATACTTTATGTTAACTTTCAAAATAATCGTCTGTATATGTTAAAAATTGAAGATTGGTTTACATAAAAATGTTTATTTACTTTAAAAATAGTTTCACGAAGACTGTATATGTGAACCCAAACACAAAAACACCGTACCCTTAATGAATGTACGGTTAATGAAATAATAGTGTAATATTCTTCAATCCTACTATTTTTTAAGACGTATGGCTATCACGACTACCACCTACCTAATTAACTGATCATCGTTCCAATGATGGTAGCTATGTATGTTGATCGTGGTAGATAATTAACTAGGTGGTAGTCGTGGTAGCCATACATTATAGTAGCTGCACAAAAGTACACACTTTGTTATGATTCACAATTCCTCTAAGAAACTGAGAACCTTTAGTCATACAAGAGGAAAAAATTCTAGTCATTTGCATTTTTTATTTTTATTTTATTTTTATTTTAGTGTAAAAACTAGTCCCATTGTGATAATTTTAGTTATTTTTAATTGTTTTCAATTTTTTAATTGTTGTTTTTTAAAAAAAATTTATTTTTATCTATAAATAACTGGTTTATTTTACAAAATTTGTATGTCACTTTTATAATTTTAATATTTATTGTAAGTGCTTAATTCATTTTTCTTATATTTTATATTTAAATTATTGAAATACTATTTTTATTTATATTGTACAAAATACAGACCTGATGAGGGCCGATATAATAATAATAATAATAATAATAATATTCTTTATTTATAAATAGTTATAAAAAACTACATAAAATGCGTCACAATAGAAAGTTACGTGGAAAAGAATTCCTCAGTGCCATATAAGCATTTGTCTAACAATATGTTTTTCATTTTCTTTAGAAAATACGCGTCGTTTAAGTTTTTAACCTCATCTGGAATTGCATTAAACACCCTAATAATCATATTAGTACAGCTCTTATGTATGACAGACCTAGAAGAATTCATCACTGTAAATTTTGTTTTAAATCGCGTTTCGTATTTGTGGTCTTGCCGAAAGTCTTCAAACAAGTACAAATTTCTTTTTGCGAATTTAGCACATTCATAGATGTATAGTCCATATATTGTTAAAATTTTAAATTTTTTGAATAACGGTTTACAAGAAGTTCTATTTCCGACCCTAGCAATGGCACGTACTGCTCTCTTTTGCATTCTGAATAATGAAGTACACATTACGGAGTTCCCCCAATAGGCCAAAACGTACGTCGTGTTACAATAAAATTAAATTTTTTTAAAGGAGTACGTTTGGTGGTTATTTTTTCAAAAAATTGAAAAAAAGAAACGACACAGCTGATCGGCCTGAAATTTAAAAGATTCTGAAATTTCTTTATATCATGGCAAAGAGCAAAGAAATCATAAAATACGCATAGTCACAAGAAGTCACAAAAAAGTCATTTTTAAGCTGATTTTACTTCCTGCACTGTTATTTACTTACCGCATTGCTGTTTTACTTCCCCCACTTCAAATCTTTTCCTCCTTTAGTCTCATCAGTTTTTGTTTTTTACTTTTTATTTGCATCTAAACGCTGCTATAGCTAAAAATACTTTTATTCATTTTAATTTTGTTACATAAAAGTTTCACATGCCCGTTGTAGAATAATGGCTCCGGGAAGGGGAGCAAGCAAGAGGCACTACTGAAAGGCGAGTAATAGAATAAATATACAAAATAGTTTTGTAATAACTTTATCTCGTATAAGATTTTTAATGTGTGTTAATTTATTTATATAAAATTGAAAGAGTTACGAAGAAATGCAATAAAAAAATAATTTTAAAAACATCGCGCTGCAACCGTTAATAGTAGCATGCGAACGTACTGGCGAACCGGCGAGTTGGTGTGGTGGTGTGAAGCCGGTGTGGAATGAACGGAATATTCATTCAGCCGGTCGACAGCGACGGTTAAGTCGATAAATTAGTTGCAACCATCGCGGACAAGCGACTACTATATCTCGGATAGTAGTTGACTTTTAATGTACATTAGAGTTATTAAGTAAGTTAGTGCTGATAATTATTGCTATATTACTAATTTTTCTCATTAATTTCCTTTTTTTAGCGAATTTCCATTCTGGAAATTCACCTATTACAGCAGCTCTTCTGGTAAGACCTAAGTCCGGGACTATGATAGAAATTTATTTTGGAGCCTCTAGAACTCGAAAATCTACTTCACTAATATGTATTTTATATTAGGCGGAAATTTATATGTCGAACTTAGAGGAAGTAATAATGAACAACACACTAACCAAACAACATGTAAAATTTTGGTATAGATACGTGGACGACATAATTATAGGCTTCGATGGATCGATCCGCCAACTAGAAAAATTTGTAGAGTCAATAAATTCGTTAAACCCAAAAATTCAATTTGACTTAGAGGTAGGAAAAGATAATAGCATAAACTTTTTAGATTTAACTATAACCAAAATTAACAATAAGCTTGATTTCAACCATCTTACTCTGGCATTACAATTCCAAATGATTCAATAAGCCCCGTATCAACATAAAATCGCAGCCTACAAGTCTATGATCCACCGAGCGTTTAATATACCTTTGTCGGAAAAAAATTTTAAAAAAGAAATAAATAATTTAAAAATAATAGCCAATAATAACGGATATAATTCAAACTTAATGGATAAATTAATAGCTAAGAAAGAATTTAAATAAATTTTAAAAGAAATTCAGCCCTCCGTTAAACCAGAACCAAAAACTAACTTTAAAACTATAACATATTTTGGTAACAGATCAGATAAAATAAAAAAAAATTCTTGAAGAATCAGACGTAAATATAGCTTTTAGATCAGGCTTTAATCTAGGAAACTTAAAATATAACAATAAAACAAAAATTGATAAACTTAAAAAATCGGGTATCTACAAATTAAACTGCCAAGACTGTTATTGCTTTTACGTCGGTCAAACTGGCAGAAACTTTGAAACCAGGAGAGCAGAGCATTTTAAATCGTATAGGAATAAGAAATCCGACTCTGCTTTTGCGAGGCATTTAATTAACATCGGACACACACCAGAACGGGAAAATACCGTGCTACACGAGGCAAACCAAGGACAGAAGTTAACAATCCTGGAAGCAATAGAAATAAATAAACATATTTACAGTTCAGCTTTATTTTCAATATTATAATTTATTTAAACCTTTAAAATTGTATTTTTCTGTAATAGTTATTGTCTGTTTGTCAATTTCAATCTTTTGTCACGTGTTTGTTTGCATTTGTCACATGTAATCTTGTTTTTCTTGTTGTTCGGATTCTCCCACTACCCCCGCCCCTTCCACTTCCACACCATATACCACTCATCCTTCATAAGTACAGGCAGATAAAATTAGTATATAAGGGCATGTATCGAATGTAATTTTCATTCTGTTTGAAAATGAACTAACGGTTCGAAACAATATTGTTACAGTTTCAAAAATAAAAGTGGTATTTTGCAAAGTATTTGTTTATTGTTTACAAATATGGAATACCATAAAGTAACGCTCAAATCTCTTAATAATATATATATATATATATATATATATATATATATATATATATATATATATATATATATATATGTATATATATATATATATGTATATATATATATATATATATATATATATATATATATATATATATATATATATATATGTATTTATGTGTGTACACGATAACTCTCGAACGAAACGCTTAATGCTTATGAAATTTCGTATACGTGCTGGAATCCAGACTGGCTCGGCTAAGTTCATTAGCCAGACACGTCGGATGCCCAGAAGTAGGTTTTTTATAAAATTTGTCTAGAATTCAAAAAATTTTAAATTTTTTTGACACTACCGAAAAGGGCGTAAAAAATTGCATTAGATAAGCTTTTAAAACATTGTACTAACAAGTAAACGTCCCGAGGCCGGACCTATCGATTTTGATGAAACTTAGATATGTTGTAGAACACTAAAAAATAAGCGACACGTATTTTTCTTTAACGGCGGAAAAACGGTTTGAAGGGGTGAAATCGCCCTCCAAAAATTGGGGTAAAAATTTAATTTTTTAAATATCTCGAAAACGGTAAGAAATAGAGCAAAAGTTTAAATTGGCGATATTGATCTTTTTTAAAGAGCTATCTATTGGTATGAAAACCTTATGAAAACCTTACATACGACAGTCCAACTTCAGAACCACTTATTGTGACATTATTACCCACTGTCAGTGTGTTAATATTAAAAATGAGTGTATGTTAACCTAATATGTAATTTAAGAGGGTGACTCACCCCCTCTCCAATGTTGCTCAAACTGAATTTTGAAATCGAAAATTTCCTTTCTACGTTATTCTAAATGTCTTAAACTATTTTCCATGAAGAAAAACTTCTTAAACTACCCAAGTAGTACGACTATTCGACACAGTCACCCCCTAGTTAACTACCCCTAGACTTAATATTAGGACATTGAGCAAAAACAGGTCAATTAGATTTTTTGACTTAGATTTCAAATCTGTAAACAAAATTTTTATATTGTTTAATTTTCACCCCCTTTTTGCAAAATTAACCCCTAAATTTTAACCCCCAGCCACCCCTGTTAACACAATTTGAACAAATTGCATACCAGTAGATAGCTCTTTAAAAAAGAGCAATATCGCCAATTTAAACTTTTGCTCTATCTCTTACCGTTTTCGAGATATTTAAAAAATTAAATTTTTACTCCAATTTTTGGAGGGCGATTTCACCCCTTCAAACCGTTTTTTCCGCCGATAGAGAAAAATACGTGTCGCTTATTTTCTAGTGTTCTACAACATATCCAAGTTTTATCAAAATCGATAGGTCCAGCCTCGGGACGTTTACTTGTAAGTGAACTAGCTTTTAAGAAAAATTAAAAAATTTGCTGAATTTTTTGTACAATAAATGTTTCATCGTTTTAGCAATTCTTATCTAGATTAAACAAGTGCTAGTTAGTTATTCAGTATGTATGTATGTGTTAATTGTGTTATAATAACAATAGCTTTGTCTCATCTTTTTAAATTAAAATTAGTCTGATTTTTTAAGAGTACGTTATGGAAAGGAAATTTTTGTATGATGTCCTCCTTTAGAGAGAAAATATAATTTATATATATTTGCATACCTAGAAAAAAAATCGAAAACTATAATAATATATTGTTAAATGGATATATGCTACACTATATGAGATTCGTTAGAGCCCTGAGGACCCAAAAGCGCCAAAAATACTGAACTGATTTTGAAAATTGTTTCACTGTTAGAAAGCTAAACTATTTTAAATGAATACAGGTCAGGATGAGATCCGCCAGTGTCCAATATTTGGAAATTCGCTATGTTATGCAGATGCTGCGACAGGGGTATTTTTAATTTTATTTTATTTATTTTATCGTGATACATTCTATTGGGTTCATCTACCGCTTAATAAATTGTACATTCTATTGGGTTCATCTACCGCTTAATAAATTGTATTATGTAGAAAATTCTACTGTAGCTCAAATTTGCCTGTGGTTTACTCTTTCTATTACATATTTCTAATTTGAAATAATTTCATTAAGATATTAATGTTGTAGCGGAGACTGTCGAAAATATTTTATTATAATAATTCAAATTATTGAAAAAAATTATTACTAATTGGTGAAGTTTATTAGAATATTTTTAGCAAATAAAGTCTGTAAGTCAGATCTATTATCACAATATAACTAATACACTGACTTCGCGATACTTTCAAAAAATTGCAGTTTCAGTTTCCATAGAAGGGTCTGACGGCATACGTAGGTAATATAAAAATTTTCTCACAGTATTGTAAGAATCTTCATTAACTGACAATTTGTTTTTTTGCTATTTCACTGAAGTTATTATAATAAAAAAGTTTTGAATATTTCCCTGTATCATTGATAAATACTGGATAAAAATATGTCTAAAATCTAATTTCAAGTAAGCCTTCATTCCAAGTTCAGATGTTTATACTTGGGGACCAAGGTAAAATATTATAGAATAAGGAAAAACACAAATAGAAAATGCATTTATTTACTTAAACTTCGTTGTTTCGGGTACAAAATATATACAAAAATAACCTTAACACGAAAATTACAATCGACCGGGTCGACCGCCTAACGAATTTTTTAACAAACTTGGTCATTTTTACAGGAAAAATGAAATCTTTACACTTAAATTATACAAATTTCGACAACAGGTCTAATTCATTTCATTTTATAGTTATTAATTTAAAATAGAAAAAATTTAACTTGATGACGCCATCACGTATAACGGAACTTTGTAAACTCCAAATACTATTATTTTTTTATTTTATTTATTTATTTATTTATTTATTTATTTTTTGTGCATTTTTAACAAAATCAGAATTGTCTCTTTTGTTCAAACTAGACAGTTATCTGATTAATCTGAGATTTCCAATAGCATTGTCCTTAGTAATCATAGCACTAATACTATATCACTCATCGAAAAATCTCGATAAACCAATTTCTTCACGTCTAATAATTCTAAGTGACGTATATTTCCTTGATAAAAAATTAAACGTATGAAAATAATTCGTTACTGTATAAAAACGATTAAATCTTTACGTGAAAAGCGTTAAAGAAATTTCACTTACCTTGACGTGTTAAATAAAAACCATATGCTCTGTGTGCGAAAAGCGAATTGTTTCCAAAACATAATATGTAATAGCAGAACAATATATACACATTAGTAAGTATAATATTGTATGTGATAAAAGAACAAAGTAGAAATTATAACAATTATCATATATTAAATAAAGAAACATATATTACATATGAAAGCATATATATTACACGTATGTATGGTAGATATATGAAAACAAATGAGGGTGAAAGTAATAAAACAAAACACTACCCCACCGACAAGAGACAATGAATGCGTAAATAGTGTATATTGATGTATATGGTGTATAAATTTTCACTGTATATGAATTTAAATATACCCTACTGTATAAAAATTCTAAAAAAATTATTTTTTTTAAAGACGTTTCCTTGAATGCAGAACCGGTCCAACCAAAAACGGAGACCAGAACAAATTTCGCTTGTGTTTCCTCGAAACAAATTTCGTACAGTTAGAAACAGGATGACCTACATGGAAACGACATAGAAATTCCGTACATATGGCAGATTCTGACGAGACTGCGATTGCTCAAAAAAGTTACCGACATAATATGTTATCGTTTTAATCTGCTTATTCTCGTTTTATATATCGTGAAGTTACAATTGTAATGAAAAGAACGCATATTAATATATGATTCTTATTTCTTTATTTCGTAAATCTTTTCGTACTCGGTAACCTTAAGTACAGAACTGCTGTAACCTTACTACATTTGGTATAGAACCGCTGTAACCTTACTATTTCTGGTATAGTACTGTGAACTTGTATCGAAATTTAATAGATAAGATTACTGAAGAGATAAATCAATCTTGAATAACAGTAAATACGAAGTAATATTTTATTATATCCAATCTTCAAGAGAACTTTACGATTAGTCGCAAATTGATTCCTGTAAAACGAAAAAAAAAAGATATGAAAGCACACAGAAAATATCTAATAAATGATTAAACAATGTTTTGAAATATCAATACAATAAAAAGACAAATTGAATTACAGTAATAGGTACTAATAACAGTAGTCTACAAACTAGTGAAAATTCTAATATATTCATTAATCTTCATAATAAGGTACTTGACTGAAGTTACAAAAATATTCTAAAAGCGTTGTCTTTCCATATCAGCTAAGTAATTTTTTTTATTTTCGACAGATCTTATAAAAAATCATCAAAAAAAAAATAACCCTACAATTTTAAATGAGAAAAAGGCGGGAAAAACACCTCACGATAGTGACGTAACATTTTGAAGTAATTAAACGTCAATGTCAATATTTATAACCTCAAAACTTTGATTATATTCATAAAATGTCAAAGTAAAAGTGAGTATTTATTTGAATTCTGGTCGATTATTATTAATATATGTGTGTAAGGTAATAGAAATATTCAAAAGAAAACACAATTTTACCTCACCGATGCAAATTATCAAAATCAACATATCTAGCTACAAAATGTTACGTCATTTTCAAGAAATGGCGCGTTTTCACTTATTTGAAAATCTATTGAAAAATGGCGATTTTCAAAATAAAATTTCTAAACAGTTATCAAATTTTGTTATGTTTCATCATTAAAATTGAACATATGTAATGATAATGCATAGAATTATTTAACATTTGACACAAATTTTAAATACAGTCAGGTACCGTATTGTTCAAATCGTACTTTCAATTCCAATACAAATAAATAATTTAATTGATTTTTAAACTAATTTTATTTCCTGCACTGTTATTTACTTACCGCACTGCCGTTTTACTTTCCCCACTGTTACTCCTTGGTTACTATGGACGTAGACCAACGTTCGAAAAATGTAACTGACCAGCATTGTCAACAGCATCGGTAAGTAGGTACATCAAAATACATGACCGGCCAAAAATACTATTTTGAATATGTCTGCTAAATTTTTTGCAGTATTGTATAACATATATTTTACAGTTGGAAATTATTTAACTTGCTCTAAACATATATCATATACACACACAGACACATAAGGTATGCTTATAGGTAGGTATGTATGCGTTTAGTGATACATGTGAACAAACTTGAACAAATTGTTTCAAAGTTTATTTTGTTTGGTTTTTGATGTTACGAAGTTTTTGATCCGCAACTATTTAAGAATTGTCTAAAACTTTTCTTCACGGGTAAAATCAAAATTTTAAATGTTTTACATGTATGTTAGACACGTTAAGTGTTAAATCATTGGAGATTAACTGGAAAAACTTTTTACCGTCACCACATGCATGCTGTGACGAAAATTATTATTTGATGAGAGTTTTTAACTTATTTTGTGCAATTGCATTAATTGTCAGGGGAAATTATGTTTGTTTTTAAATCAAAAAGTTTGTGATAGGGAAGCAGACGTTTCTGTTGCACTGAAAGAAGCTTTTGGTTGATTTAGACAAAATAAAATAAGAATTTAGACACATCTTACTACTTGAGAAAATTAATAATAATTTACAGTCTTAAGCTCAAAATGGCACTATTTAAGAGATTAAGATATTCCATCATTCCGTTTATTTCAGCATAAATTTCTAATCGAGTCGACTTCAAGTTTTAAAGGAAACTTCAAACAGGAAATATATCTGAAAATAACACTCCCAATCTCTAAAAAAATTATCAAATCCTGTCCAATTCAACTGTTTGTCGATTTATCAGTTCTTTTATAGTAGCATCTCTTCCAAATTCGAATCTATCGTTTACTTTCATAATACTGTCCTGTGCCCTCCATCATATCGTAATGTAAAAATTTCGCCAAATAGGTGCTTAACAAGCATTTGGTCAGGATTTCGCAGTCAGTAGCTATATAATTTTTGACAATTCTCGTGGTGAAATATCACTTGCTCTTACTTAATGTTAAAATTAGTCTTTAATTTGTTAATTAGATAATTATCATCTAAACCTTTCATTTTACATAAGTTTCAAAAAATCGGCAGCAGTTTAAAAAATAAGATTTAAAAAAGAAAAAAAAAGATTACCTATTAAATTGTGTGGGCTCTGGTTATTTAATAGTAGTAATTAGCGGATGAACCCCATAATGTGACGACAACCATGATGAATTTATAAAGATTTCGTTTCTAGGCTACGAAATCCAAAATTTGAAATATAAGTTAAATCACAACAACTATTTTCAATTCATTGTAATCGGACTGATGTGGATTCTTGTTATATTGGGTCTTATATACCACCCTAATGTCGAGGGCAGATTCACAAAGAAGGTCAATTGGCTCATAATCACCCCGTTTAAAGTTTCAACGTCGATCGTATTCAAATCCGTTTTTTGAGTTTTTTGAGTCTCACTCAAACTAGAATCGATGATGGAACTAGTTTCACTGTATTTAAGACGTAGCGAGTGCAGCCAAAAACTTGTATAAGAACTTCCAGTAATTTCAAAAATAAGAAAGTATTATTTACTTGTCTATACTTTAAAATGACCTGATTTAAATCAGTTACGTCCAAAGAAAATTCAGCCATCTTTGTTAAAATTTAAACAAAATAATTAAAATTACAAAACTTATAATCCGTATGTATATCGCAACTTCATTTAAAGCTTTAGTTTAAAAGCATATATTTACCAATTAACTACAATTTATTAAATTAAAATATTTTATCTATTATTAAAATGTAATAAATATCTTCCAATGTCTCCCACTCTTTACATACCTACCCCTCATACTCTCAACTCCACCATTCCATTTACCTTAATCATACACAATACACGTATAAACAATAGTGAATATAAAATACTTAACATTTTCCAAACTGCTGATTATTTAACTTCGCGTTTTCTTTACTTGGTTTCGAAGATATCATCACACCAATACGAACAGGCGCGGATACAAGCGTTGGCCATGAGGATTGTAACTCACTGTTGGAGGAGGTAAATTCAAATTTTATCGTGATTTCTTTGATGATATTTCTTGTCGATTTCCCGAACGTTTGTCTATATCCATCGTAAAAAAGAAGTAACAGTGTGGGAAGTCAAATTAATTTAAAAATGATTATAATTGTTTATTAATATTAAAGTTGAACGTACAATTTGAACAATTTATTATAAAAATTCATTAAAATATTCAGTAAGTAGTTTGTAGAACATTATTAATATTATTTATTGCCATTAAATTGAGGGGTGCCAAACCATAACGTTGTAAGTGCCACACAAACTCGAATACGTTTTATTGCAGTAAAAGCGTTGTATATGCTGGTGTTTACCTGCACCCTTAAAGTTGCGACCGTCCAGACTCCACCATCCTCAATATTGTTAAAAAGCAAGTCAAATAAATCTGGTTAAAACGATAATTAACACCGAAACACAGATATCTTCGGTTACTATGATTCGAGTAACATCTGAAAATTTTGGTGTAATTTATACAAAGAAAAGTTACAGTGACTTTGTCCAATGGATAACAATTTCACTGTTGAGACCTGAAGTCACAAAGACGAATTTTGAGGACTTGGAAACTGAGATGAAGGGAGCACCTGTACCTTTAGCTGGTGAGAAGAAGAAGGACATTCATGCCATACTACCGTATTTATCAGGAGAAAATAAATTGTTTTATGAAAACTTCATAAAACAAATATCTTAAAAGTTTAAGTTTAATTTGGTAAGTGCAAGTAAAGATACACTTACAACGTTATGACTTACATAAATAATGGCACTTACGTTTTGTCGTTTTCAGTTTTTTTAAATTAATATTAAAATTATTTCTGTTTTTCGGCATATTACAAATTTGTATGTTAATTATGTGTATTAAATGAAAGTTTAATAATAAATATTGTATACATTAATTCGTCTGTTATTTTTCAATTGAAACGGTTACAACGTTATGGTTTGGCACCCCTCAATTTGCCTTCATATTTTACTTATAGGTTGTTTAACGATTTGTTAAAAATTTTTTATCTATTTTTAAATCTTTGTCATTTGACTGGAATCAACTTGTAGCTAATATTAAATACTTCTTCAGTTTGATTATTCTCATTGTTTTCACAGTTTGACAAATATTTTCCTCGACATTTTTAAAGTCAAAAAATTATTGGTACGAATTACTGACACTTAATTATGATGTTTGTTTACAAATGTATGGTAGTTTCTTTAAAACTTTATAATATTAAATCATGGCATTTTATATGATAATATATTAATTTAAATTCCAGGTATGTTAGTAGTAGGAATATGGGCATTTGGAGCCCACCTTCCCACCTGCCGACTTTTTGAGCGACCTCGGCAGGAGGCAAAACTACCGAGGCGGTTCTAGAAGCCTCCGGCGGTGGGTGGAGCAAAAATTTGGTCTCCAACCTAACGATATCTAGTGAAATTTTTTTCTAACCTAACAGAACCCTTGACCTAACCTAACGAAACCTAAGCGAACTTAGCTTAACCTAACAAAAGTTTTTTTCTAACCTAAGAACTGAAAAATTCCCTAACAGATGGCGCAGCCACCTTCGAGCCCTGTGAATTCGCTACTAGATGGCGCAGCCACCTTCGAGCCTGTGAATTCGCTACTAGATGGCGTTGCTAGTCTGGATTCCTGTGTGTAAGTTTGAAAAATTGTCAATAGATTGCATCGAAAACCTTTTTGATAGTTAAACTTACCATTAAAAGATGGCCTTGCTTTCATAATTTTATAATATTTTTATCTGAAAACAGGCTTAAACTGTCAGCTGACGTCACTAAAGGTAAACTGATATCAAATAGCGAAGATTTCTCTCTAATATGCAAAAATGAATTTTATCATATGATTGTATATTTTTATCTGAAAACAGGTTTAAACTTGTATAAATTGCCAGCTGACGTCACTAAAGGTAAACTGATATCAAATAGCGAAGATTTCTGTCTAATATGCGAAAATGAAGCAGCAGGTTTTAACCTGTATGGCTACATAAAGTGTGACAGCTGACGTCACCATACTATTTTTTCTGCTATAAAAAGGACGCGACAGAATTTCATCAGTTACAATTTTGTTCGAAACTTTAGTGAAAAAAACATTAAACCTTATTGTTGTGAATTTTCAATTGTTGTGTGTTAAGAGTTAATTGTTGCCAACAATGGAATCCATTACTGCTGGTGCTTCATCTGGAAACAGAGACTTAATTCAAAAAATGGCTGGAAATTTTGTGGATGAATTGAATCATCTTGGCGCTGTTAAACGATGGATTAAACTTTCTGATATGGAAATTGGAAAAGTATATAAAATAATGGGAGCCAGTCAACTACCATCGAAATTCGATTCATCGAAAATGAAGACAATATTGGAATTGGAAATTGGATACATTTCGTTACCAGCGAGATTTGACAATTTGAGCGAGCAGATGCTGGTATGGTTGCAAAGCAATCCAAAACTTGGTATTATGAATAATGGACCCATTGGACTAACTCATAAATTGCAATTTAAAACGTTGGATCTTCTTGAAATCGTGGAGGATGCTGAATGGTGAATTTTGTAATTTATTCTCTTCAAAATGTATTATTTAATTGTACTATGTATTTTAAAAATTTCAATATTGTATCAATTTTTATATATATTTAATAAAAAAAATTATAAAAAAAACAAAAAAACAAAAAAAAAAAAAAAACAAAACAAAAAAACAAAAAAAAATTTCGATTTTTTTTCAATACCCATCGCTAGACATTGATTTATATTCTAGTTTTGATTATGCCAGATTAATAAATAAACATTATTTGGTGTTTAATAAAAAATTTAAAAAATCGATTTTTCAATTCAGGTCTCGTCTCTAAATCACAATTTTTGAACTAAGTATAAATCAATAATACATATGAGTAATATTTGATATGCATCGTATTATTAGGTTTTATGGTGAATAATTATAAAACAAAAAAAAGATTTAATATCCCCTGAAAACGAAAAATTTAATTTTTCACATGCTTAATAAAAATTATTTTTCAAGTTTAATAAAAATTATTCTTTATAAAATTGTCTATCAAATATTAGCCTTGCACATACATATAAGAAATGCTGATTTGCTAAAATATAAATCTTGGAATGTGGATACATAATGTTATAAAAGTCCAATACGTTCATACATATGTATATATGAATATTACATTGTAATACAGGTATTCGCTATATCTATATGAATCGTGTTTAAAAGCCAAATTTATTTTCCTGAATTTTTTAAAATATATATATAGTAATATAATATTTCGCATATATACAGTACTCTGTTAAAAGTACGGGTTTCTACACCGTTAAAAACATATATTTTACAATATCAATATATTGTAAAAAATCATATTTCTTAATATTTTTAAAACTGAATATGTAATATCAAGAATTTAAAACAGTTTTGAAACATTAATTTCTCCTCATAATATTTTTTTAGTCTTAAATTAATAGCACAATGTTCCATATATTTTAAGAAAATTTTTCTTTTAATATTTTATAACTTATCTAAAAAATTTATAGCTATTTTTTATCCAAAAATTTATTACTTGCTATTGTTAAAAAATTAGTTAAATATATCTATAGGTATTAAGTGACCCCTAGTTTTGTGAAAGACGGTAGTAAGAGCAATTCATCTTAAATACGAAATTATTTTATCAATGCTAAATAAGCGTTTTTTTTCTCATATTATCATACTCCAATATATTGTATATTATTATAATTTATAAAAATGTGTTTTATTTATTAAAAAATTTAGCAAAATTTTAAATAATATCACGTCAAAATAATATTCAGAAGTCAATAAAAGACAATAGCAGTAAATTTATTAAGATAACTATAAATAAATATTAATCTAATGTTGAAATATTTATTAACAAATAGTACTGCTTAGTAGAAAATTAGGTACCTATTGTTTTGTTTTCAAATTTACCTTTTTGCAATTAAAGAAAATTTTAGTAACTATCGATACCTATATAAAACGATACCCATAAAAGACAAGCATGCTCTGATCTCAACAATTTTTTCCCATGTTAAATTTGTATGTTCTTACTTCGCTGAAACTTATTATGTTTATATATTCCCCCAATATTTTCTACCATAAACAATAGTTATAGCAAGCTAGGTAGGTATTGAATAAGTATTTTTTGTTTGTTAATTTATTGATGATAGAGAAAAAAAATTTATGATTTTATAGACAGTGAAATACATTTAAACTATTTTTTGCAGTTTAATTTTGTAAAAACACCTAAAAATTATCAGTCACAGACAAATATTTCTAAGCAAACGAATTGAAAATGTAGTTTTATATCATAAGAATAAATGCGTATATATAGGGTGGACAGTAAATAACTCTCATAATTTTTAAAGAGCGGATGAAAACTTTAATTTTGGATTACGAAATTTTATTTTTTTTCCGGAGTTAAGCTGCATTCAATTAATTAACCCTTTCCTGCACAGCAGTTTTAGATCATTACTGTGCAAACGATACTTCAAATTAGCAAATCATTAATAACATGGGTAAATACTTATTAGCAAGAATTACATAGTTTACACATATGTTCTATCGCACCAGAATGTTAATAGGACAATGCGATTTAATTGCCTATATTCAGGAGCAAGCAAAAACATTACCTATTTTAATAACTTAGAAAATACACATTACATAGTTCGTTGTAAGAACAATCATTTCGGTGATCTTTTTTTTTTAACGAATTACTAAATTTGCTTAAGGACTATGGTATGTAAGAAATAACAACACTCACATAATTTTAAAATAATCAACATATAGCTATTGGAAAAGTTACAAAGATTTTTTTAACAACTTATTAAATGCTGATAGCTTATTTTAATATCTCCTATAGGGCCTTAAGTATAACCCTTCACCCGAAATTTTTTCATCACCATCGTTGGCGACTGTATTCTCGTCATCATCAGCTTCTCCTTCGCTCGCAGTATCTTCGCTATCGCTAGTAGATGTTTTTTCATCATCATTGAATACATATTTTAACACTGGTTCAATAATATCATGCTTTTCCAATTCCCTGGTTATTGAGATAATCCGCTTTCCAATGTCACTTTCCTTTAAATTATTAAAATGGCTTCGTTTTTTCTCGTTTTCGATATAATCCGCGAAGCTGGGATTTATAATATGACTCCTTTCCATTAAATTGCACACAGTATTAACCATTTCTTCTCCAATTTGCGTCTGAGTCGCTAAACTTCTTAGTTCATCAACTAAATGGTTCGGGTCATCAAAATATTCTTCTCCATCAACAGGTTTCGAATGGCCATTATGAAGGTTAGTATTTTCATCATCATATTTGAAACGTTTAGCTTCTCCATTTATTGAATTAGATGTTGAAGGTTGGTCCTTTTCTTCCGAATTTTTATCTTCTTGTTCTTCATCCTTTGCGCATGCGTTCTGAAGCTCTTTGACCATTAATATGTCTAGAGCAGTTTGTAAGAGACCAGCTATCTTTGGAGTAAAACTTGTTTCTTTGTAGTTATCAGGCGATGGTAAATGCTTTTGTTCATCAGATCGATTATCTTCGACATTTACCGATTGTAGAATATTATGCGAGTTTTTTAAAGCGTGGAATTTACTTCTGATTGCTTCTGCTGCAGCCATCATACTTTCATCAAAAGTATTCAAGTTTCTTTTAGATAGATCTGTATCATTTTCGTGTAGATTTTGAAATACTGGTGCTTTATCTTCCTTTTCTTCATTTCTTGCTTCAAAACTATATTCGGTTTCATTATCATCATTTTCATCATTAGATTTTGACGATTCACTTTGTCTCCTGTTCTCCGCGCTGTTCACTTGTGTCCCATTATTTACCGTGGTATATTCAAACTGATTATTTGCGAAGCTAAGTTCGCTTAGGTTTCGTTAGGTTAGGTCAAGGGTTCTGTTAGGTTAGAAAAAAATTTCACTAGATATCGTTAGGTTGGAGACCAAATTTTTGCTCCACCCACCGCCGGAGGCTTCTAGAACCGCCTCGGTAGTTTTGCCTCCTGCCGAGGTCGCTCAAAAAGTCGGCAGGTGGGAAGGTGGGCTCCAAATGCCCATATTCCTACTACTTATGTTGTGTGAATTTTAACCTTTGTGTAACATATTTACTCTTTAATTATCTTAAATTTATCCTACTAAGGTATTATAGAAAACGCGAACCCTTAAGTGCCCTTGTTGATCTCGAAAATTGTAAAAACTCGATGCATTAAGAGTCTCATTTTTGCAACATCTTCCCGATCATTAAAAAAAATTATGGAACTGATATTGTAAAATATGATTTCCAAATGAGTCATATTGTAGTCATATATTCATAAAAGAAATTGACTCATTTTGATGGCAAAATTGAAAATTCCACATCCAAATTATCCTAATTCAATCGGCCACCCTAATTCAAATCACACCGATAAAGTTTGATTTGAAAGGACAGAATTGTTGTTAATTAAGTGACAACATTAGATGTAAGTGACGTCATAAAAACCTAAGTTTTTGGAGTCCATTAACACTATTATAATTTAGGTGCAAAAAAATGTGTCCCACTCCTAATTTGAAGAATTGTATCCGCTCCTGATTACAAACGTACATATCATGTGTGTGTAGGTGTTACGACATATATATATATATATATATATATATATATATATATATATATATATATATATATATATATATATATATATATATATACATATATATATATATATATATATATATATATATATATATATATATATACATATATATATATATATATATATATATATATATATATATATATATATATATATATATATATATATATATCGTACCTATGTGCTTCATCGTCTTTGCCATGGCTTACTTCTTGTAGTGTTTACATCTTTATATTTATATTAATCCATTTGGTGTTCACCTCTGCCGTTGCCACCGTATCCTAGTGTGGTGCGTCGCCTGCCTAGTGTGGCCGTGTGCCGCGCTCTCCAACGTACGTTCGTACTCTGGTGATCTCGTTGAATGATAACGTCGTTTCACGTTAACGTTACACACATGGCCCACGATAATTCACTGATGCATACACTTATTACTTACATGCTTACCGTTGAATATTGTCTATATACTGACGAAATTTATGTGTAAATATATATATTATGTATATGGTTGGATGTGTAGATAGTTTCTGCAAGAATAAATGTTGAAAATATAACTGACTTTGTGTTTTCTATGTGATAATATACGTTGTAAAGGATGTTTATGTTTTGTTTAAAACATAATTAACCACTTTAGCAGATACGCCGAGTCTCACTCGGGTCTGTAATTCTAACAATTGGCGGACACGAAGAGTAACACTCGTTCTCATGTCGGTCACTGTTTGTGCCAACTATTCGAATAAAAAAAATAATACATTATAGAGAGCTTTATTTATCCTAGGATCAAACCTTTTTAACAAAGTAATCTATAAGCTGGTTAACTTGGATGGTATTTTCTTTTCGTCAGTTTCCCTAAAGAGGTTAAATAATTGAGACACTTTCGTTTTTTAAGAGTAAAAACAATGTGCCAAACTGAGCCCCAAACGTGCAACAAAGAACTACTATCCAAAGAAACTTTAGTAAAATACTTTTGTATCATTATCCTTATTAACACCTTACTGTCCGAGTATATATGGCATCTGTGTAATAGCCAGAACAACCGTATAGAGGCCGATCGCGATCAGTAATCACACATGCGTGCAATGATATCTACAGATAGTTATTTACCAGTAACCAACACACTTTTTATGTAACAAACACATGGAAGAGATTACGGCTTCTTGTCGAGCATTCATTAACCCAGGTAGACCAGTGAACTTTGACAAAAATTGATGTAAAAGATATTGAATAGGAGTAACCAAAAATAGGTACACATGTTTAAATTACCAATTAAGCAAATACTGAAACATATGTGAATTATTATTGGAAAGTAAAAATTTACATTTTCATGATGAAATAAACATAAAAGTAAAGAAATATAGAAAGTGTTTGCAATCAAATCAATAATAAATCAATGTAACTATTTTATACTTTCTTATATGTTTTGAATATCACCCATACATTGAACTATTTAGGCTGTACAAGAAAATTTACCACTATTTTCAGCCCCACTTGTAAATTCGACGCCAGTTTAATCTACACAAGTAGACAGGTCTTTCAAAAAGTAGCATTTCGTCAACTTTAAGTTTTCCTCTATCTCTTATAGTTTTCGAGATCTACTTAATAAATTTCTAACACTGACTGACTGACTGACTGACGGACAACGCACAACCTAAACCGTTGGGTTTAGAAGAATGAAATTTTGCATAGGAGTTCCCTATGTAACGTAGGTGAGCACTAAAAAAGAATTTTTGAAAATTCGTCCCCTAAGTGGGTTTAATAGGGGATGAAAATTTGTATGTAAATTCGTTATTTTTGAAATTAGAGATTGTATAAAAATATGTTACTATGGCTATTATTAAAATAAATAATATCTTATTTAATGAATCTTTAACTTTGACTGACAGACAACGCACAGCCTAAACTGTTGGGTTTTGAAGTACGAAATTTAGCACAGGAGATATGAAAATTGGCGTTTAGGTTTCTATTTATAAATAAAAGTCAGTTGTGTAAACGTTTCTAGAGATTTATTCTCTAAGGAGTTAAAACAGGAAATGAAAGTTCGTATGGGAAGTCCGTTATTTTTGAAGTTAGAAACGTGGATATTGATTTAGGCTTTTGAAAAACATTAAAAGTGAACAGAAAGTGAGTACCTAATAAAAAGATGTTGTCGATGGGAAATCTCATCGGGTATAGGGCTAGTACTGGGCTAATAAATACAATCTAAATCCCCAATTTTAGGGGCTGGTTTCACCTAGTAAAGGTGGAAGATGGCCGATAAAAAAAATAAGGATCCTTTATTTTTGCCTTTTCTACACACCAGCCAAGTTTCATCAAAATTGCGAATTTCACTCTGGGTACATTTCCTTATTAGTTGACGTGACCCATAACGGTTAAAAAAAAATGTCTTTATTAGAAAAGTTTTCAGTAAACATTCTATAGCACAAATTCACATATCTTTATATAATTATAGAATATGTAGCATTAAAATTATTAAGCTCTACCACAAGGAGATACTCCTACTGTTGCAGATCCACACACATACCCATATATTCCAAACAAACATATAAATATTTGTTATTATAGTAACCAACCAAAGCTTTTATCACTTTCGCGAATTTGACTCTCATGCATACCTTACATATAAACATAATTTCACATATCTAACATACATATATACCTAATTCGCACACATATTTCTACGTATATATAGTATAGCTATTCGCAAAAACATATATTTTATTACGTATAAACGATAGTAAAGTTTTCGTAATCGTTAGTTACATTAAACATACACATACATACTGGTGGAAACTGGAAAGACCGTTCAAAAGAAAAGCATAAAATATTATTATGTTTTTATTGAAACAGTCATGTCCAAAAGTAATCGAAAAACTTTTAAATTTACCACAGAATTAAATGAAACAACAAGTAATTTATATTTTCTCTAATCTTTGATTTAATAAATTAATAATAAACAGTAATAAAGGGATTGTTTTTTTTCTTTCAAGTATCTTACAAGGGAATGGGGCGGAGGTTCCAGATACGTAAGTAGCATAGTAGGCATATTATTCAACCAGGAAAGTGACCAAGCATGCTTAGGTTCTGACACGCAAACTGGTAGGTCGAAGGTTTGAATCTCACGGCCGTCTAGCTCGTGAAGATTTCCGCAGTTTCCGTTCACAATTCCAAATGAATATCGGCATAGTTCCTTAAGAAGACGGCTGCACACATACCTACCAAATCCTAGACTTCACACCACTTCCCTTATCCTCCATCCACATCATAAAGTAAAATTTGTAACATGTAATAAAATAAATAAAGCTCGGAAAATAATAATGTGGATGCAGGGCCGTGTAGAGAAATGGCGGGCCCCGGGAATAAAGTATTTTTCTTAATAATTTTTCCTCAAAAACAAAAGTAATGAGCAAAAAAAAAGTTTGTTTTACTTTTTTCCGGGCCCCTACCGACAGCTACGGGCCCCTATTTCCAGTCCGGGCTCCGGGACTGTAACCCCGGCTACGCCACCCTCTCATCGGGCCTGTGTGGAGGGCGTCATAGATTGTGGTCTGAAAAACGGGCGTTAAACTCCACTATTATTATCATGATTATTATTTTATTCAATAAGCGGGTAATTTTGGCTATTACTCACAAAAATTGCGATACGAGCCGAGTTTACGAGGCAAATGTCGTAGTTTATTTAAGTGAGTAATAGCTATTCCACACGAGTAGAATACATATACATATAAAATACTCTTTCTACGACCTTTTCCCTTTATGATTTAAATAAAATTGAATACAAAAGTTAAATGAAAATATTATTATTAATTGATCTCTAATTTCGTTAAATGCCCGTATATGTATCTGTAGAAACGATCAAGATAACATATACCTGGATAACTTTGTTTGCTTATACGTTACTACGCAACAAAATTGTATGAAATTAAAACTTGAGATATAATTGGTTAGTACAGTGATTTCAATAGTTGACAGTTATTGAGTAATGGTTTCCTTCACACCTTTGAATAGTGCATAACATTCTCAACAATTAATGAATATAATTATAATGAGCGTATCCTTCAACAGGAGTAGAAAAATGTATATTTTTGTTGCCGTCCTGTAAGAAAATTATATTAAATTATATATTCCTTTCATATGTAAGGATACGCGTGGATAAGCAATACAAGACAGACAAAGATACGAAAGCTACGATGTTATACATAAACGTATGTATTTCTACTTATATGTATAAATTTACAGTCACAAATGTATTTTTGATATTAAACAGACAAACAGTAACTTTGGTACAAACGTTTTTTAATTTTACTTTTTAACGGCACATTATAAGAAAAAAGAAAATATTAACGTCATGTATTTAATGATTTTCTCTGTGGATGCGTCTTTTAATAGGTCAAGAATTGTTTAAGATTTTAAACTAAAAATTCGTTATTTTTTAGTTCATCATTTGAAATTTTTGTAGAAAGATATAGCCATGGACAGAAATTATGATTATCCAAGCAGGCCTCTAACGAAACTTCCGCTTTGCGTAATTTAATTAATATCTTCATTTAGAAACATCTAAAATTAGACAATCTAAAAACCAATAAATATGTCATGATCGACTAGGCGCATATATAGAATTTTCAGTCGATTAACTATTTAGTTGTATGTTAAAAGACTGTAGAATCTTATGGAACTGCGTATACTATCAACACGATAGTAATTCGACCGAAAAATCAAAAGTTATATCGATCGCATTTTGATAAAAAGTCGAACAACTTAGACAACTATCCCTCGATAGACATATAATTATACATTTGATTAAGCAAGCGATCAATAACCATAGTAACTGTTCAGTTTTATTTATGTTTGGTTGAACCAAAGAGGATTAAGCACGAGTAGTAATAAATACGCATGCGAAAATTTCTACACAACTGTTTAGTAATATACGCATTCCTAACAATTAAAACAACTAAACAGTTTAGTTGAATTGAAATCGTGAGGTTATTCGATATTGATTAAACTGCGTAATCGAAATAACAATCGAGTGTATGACCCGGACATTAGGACATAAATTGCGGATATAGTCTATTAACAAGTAAATAAATAAATAAAACAAAACAAAAACGAAACGACAGTATTTGAAATCAAGAAACTCTTTTCGTTACCTTAAGATGCCAAAAAATCTAAATTTAAATTTTTAATGAAAGTTACAATTGTCGGAAAAATAATTTTGAATAATATGGATAAGCTATTGAATTATTTCGTGAGGTTATCGTTTATACCACTTCAAAAATGTGAGTCTTGTGAAGGGGTTTATTTCAAAACAGTAAATTTTTAAAAAAATCGATTTTTTTATTCTAAAAAACAAGTTTTTACCTAGGATTCTTTCAAGTTGTACCATTAACCAAAAGTAATGTTACCGGGATATATCTCGAAAATTTTGAGCCCAAATTCTCACCCGTTCTGTTATCTTGAAAAGACGTCCCCGGTATGAAAACAGTATACGACTGTAAAAACTCGAAATTATATTCCTCATTTTGGCGAGGCAAAAAATAAAACATAAGCAGTGTAACCGATTGACTGTGTTCTTGATTCTTTGAAACGAGAGAAGGCTTTTCCATCCTTTTGTTGCTATGAAAAAACGAAGGACTGAAGTTTACTTGGACAAAAAAGTGTGTCAACTAACGACACATTTTTTGACTACATAAACTAGGTTCCCTCCTTAAGTTTCTAGTCGAATAAAGTGATCATTTCGAGTTGAATCACTCCAAACGTAGTATCACTGAATCTCTAGAACTCACTCATCATGAAATAAAAAAAAAAAAATTCAAAAAATGTTACATTTTCTTTAACCTTATTTCCAACAAGGCATTTTTCTAAAATAATTCACATAAGTATTTATACAATACATACCTACTACATATGTAGGTAATATCAAATATGTACCTATTATAAAGTTTATTTGTACCTCGCGGTATGTATAGGTATTGGTATGTCGGTGTAAACTGGTGTATTTAACTGCTGCATTGCTGTATTTAATTTAAATATCTTTTTAAAAGAGAGGAGAAATGCATACATATATACACATATATACAGGTATGTATATAACAAAAATACTACATATATTATTATAATGGTATGACCTTTCAACCCATTACAACACACAAACAAAAATACAAATAAATATATGTACACAAAGGTGTACCTCTTCGTTTTGTTATAATAGATATACAGTGGGAATAGTAAGTGCGCTTACTGAATTCAACTATATTATTATAGGCCAGTGATTATGGCAAATTTATAATCAGGCATTAGAAATAAAGATATGCAAAAAAAAAAAAATTACGCAACTTTTAGTAGTAGAAATTGCAAGAAAATATTCTGTTTGCATCATATAGTTTTCTTATTAACTTTTTCCAAGTCTGCTGTAGATATTTGTATTAATACCTTTGAAATTAGGGCAAACTCGTTTGTAAGATTAAAGAAACAATTTTGTTCTTAATAAAATAATAAATTTTTATGTTTTTAAAATTTTGTTTTGTGCAATATTATTTGAAACAATCAGTCATATGCATAAAGTAAGCATGCTTATAGTTTAAAATGCTCACATATTCATAAATAAACTGTCAATTTTTGAATAAACTATTATTGGCGCATACTTTTTCCTCTTAGGCTGCCTGCACACTGATAAAGCAAAAACACTGTAAAGCAAACCGCGTTTTGTCTAATATTAAAACAGTTCGACACACACTTAAAGAACAAAAATGTTGTTATACAAAATATTTTCTTTAAAAACAAAAACGTCTTGCTTCATACTAGCGCATACTGATCAAGCAAAATGTTTTGTCGTAGCACAAAACGTTTTCTGCAAATACGTTTTTGCTTTATCAGTGTGTTCATTATTTGTGTGTTGTCATATACTATGTCTTTGAACATATTTACAAATGAATTTAATACAATATGAAAGAAATTATTGGATACATCCTAAAAAAGAAAAAAAATTAAAGATAATACTCTGAAAAAATTTATTTTTAAATTAGGTAAAGATCCTATAAAACTGATTAATTTTTCTAATTCCTAACACTTTTGACTACATTTCAATTGAAATTTTCAACTATAATTTATCAGTAAGTTCTCGATTATGACGTTCTTTTATCATAAAATCCCACAGGTCTTGCTTCCACCAAACTAATTATTCTTCAGTATTTACGTCCATTTAAAAAAAAAAATATGTACGTTAAATAAAAATCTATAAAACACGTGGAATGTTTGTATTGTTATGTTTTTGAATAAAGCAAGTGTCAATGTTTGTGCTTCTAACAAAATGTTTCTTCTTAAAACGTTTGATAGTAGTAATTACATGTAAACACATTTGCAAAGCAAAAACGCTTTTATACAAAACATTTTGTTAGATGAAAAAACATTTTGTAACACATTGATCAAGCGAAAACAACTTAAACCAAAAGCTTTTCGTTTAAAACAGTTTTATAGTGATTTAATATGTTTGATAATGTTTTTTTGTTTTGAAGTACCAATGTGTGTGCACTCATATTCAAAGTATAAGGAAAACAACTTCTAACGAAATTAGTCAAAAACGTTTTGTATAAAGGCGTTTTTGTTTTATCGGTTTGCAGGCAGCCTTAGTTTCAAGTAAGTATTTCAAATATTTGCTTTCAAAAATATTTCAGTAAAAGAGACGGTAAAAAATATAAAAAGAAAATAATAATTCATTCAAAAATTGCCAGTTTTTAATCATGAACAAGCTAACATGCTTACTTTGTGCATATGACTCACTATTATCGAAAGACTTACTATTGAATTATTACTAGATAAAAATTTATCATCTTAAAATGTCCATATATTGTCGTGTTGAACTGTCAATACTACAGATTGCTATATATTCAGAATCTAAAAAAAAAAGTTTACATAGCTGCACATTTTTGTGTAAATGAATTTTTTTATTATAAAATTGATTCAAATGTAGCAAAAATGTTTAATAAATATTTTCCATAAAAATTTATAACTTGCAGTTTTTTTTTAAGTAAATGAATTCAAATCAATCATTTACATTCTATATAATTATGTTAACAACCTAGAAAATTTATTTAAAGTCTCATGACTGCTAACCATTTGGAAACTCGTGAAGAGTACTCACCATTTGGGAACTTGTGAAGAGATTCACTTTAATAAAAGACTTCTGGAGTCGCCATTTTTATATATATTGATACGAATTAAAAGAATAATATGATGTAAGACTTTAAAGTCATAGTAAATAAAATAACAAACTTCAAAAAAATGATCAATTTTTTCCTTTTCAAAAAAATTCCCATAATCTTTATTTTCGTCTGTCTAAAGGTATTTTTCCCGTTAATTCCAAAAATATTAACATAATAATTAATTGCATGATTGGTTTCAAAAACAGGTAAAAATCATAAAATACGCTGCCAATGGGGTGTGCTTCCTCGTACTTGTAAAAGCACCTTGGTAATTTAATTCCCAATATATATTTGTTTAATTTACTATAGGTATATAAATTAATAAAAATAAATAAACAAAACGATTCATAAAAAATTGAGCGAAGTGGGACTAGCAGTAAGTAAGATATTGACATTTAATGGGATTTCATGGTAGCGCCGTGAATACTATTACTCCGAATGCAATTTGTAGGGGACCATCTAGGAACCAGACCGCATAATTTCTGACAATTTCATAAAAAAGAGTTGAATAGTTCAGAAGTTATGCCACTTGATGCAATTTAGTATATTAATGGAATGACATTGTAGCGGCGTAGCTACCGTTACTCCGATTTCAATTAAATTCATAGGGGACCACCTAAGGACAAAACTGCATAATTTCTGAAAATTTCGATAAAAACAATCGAACAGTTCAGAAGTTATGCCACTTGGTACAAACTGGCGACACACATATGGACAGACAGACGGACGGACGGACAGACACCTAAATTGTTCAGGAAGCTCTAAAACGTAAAATATGCGTAAAATTTTTTTTTTTTGGAGGGAAAAAATTTTTTATTTTTCAAAAGTGACCACAATGCTTCCGCTACTTTAGTAGTCTCGGAAGCAAAACTGTAAGATGCACACAAGAAAATTGTTTGTAGTTTATACCATTGAAATCTACGTAACCTTTTACGTAATAAACGTCATTATTAAAGTAACCTAATAAACACATTATTGAAATGCTTAGATGACTGTACTATGAAGACGGATACTTCTGAAACCGTATTTAGTGTTGGTACATATTGTATAGTGCTATAGGTATAGTAAATAATTTGATTTTATTTGTTCTATATTATGCATGTATTTATTTATAAATGTTGCAATGAAATATTGTAAATTGTACCACGGTAGGGAAATACTGTGTGAAGTAAAGAAATGAGAATTTAATCTAAAGGTTTCGATAGTTTTTCTAAGTTAATTTACCAAACTTTGCCTAGTGTAGGTATATATTGACAAGCAGTTAGAGACCAACAAGAGTGACTAGCCGGAGAGACTAGAGTTTAACTAAGTTATTTATATATTTATTATAAACTAACCGTATGCCCGATGGGATTTCCCATCAACAACATCTTTTTATTAGGTACTCACTTTCTGCTAACTTTTAATGTTTTTCAAAAGCCTAAATCAAGATCCACGTTTCTAATTTCAAAAATGACGAACTTCCCGTACAAACTTTAATTTTCTGTTTTAATCCCTTAGGGAATAAATTTCCAGAAACGTTTACACAACTAACACAACTGACTTTTATTTATAAATAGAAGCCTAAACGCCAATTTTCATAACTCCGGTGCTTAATTTTGTCCATCTAAAGCCAACAGTTTAGGTTGTGGTTGTCGGTCAGTCAGTGTTAAAGATTTATTAAATAAGATATTAATAATTTTAATAGTCATAGTAACATATTTTTATATACCCCTAACTTCAAAAATAACGAATTTACATACAAATTTTCATCCCCTATTAAACCCATTTAGGGGACGAATTTTCAAAAATCCTTTCTTAGTGCTCATCTACGTTGCATAGGGAACTCCTATGCAAAATTTCATTCTTCTAAACCCAACGGTTTAGGCTGTGCGTTGTTTGTCAGTCAGTCAGTCAGTGTTAGAAATTTAGTAAGTAGATAATAGTTAAGGTGGGAGTGCAGGGAAGTGGTTTATCACAGATTTTAAAGTACAAATAAATTTTATTACAAAATAAATTAGAACGTTTTACCCTCTATAAATACTGATAATACACAATTTTGTCTTTTCTTCAATTCTTTTTTTCTTCTGGAAAAGTGATATGACGTCATTAGCTAATAAAGCAACCTTAGATGTACAGCCTTGAATTACTATAGATACTCAAATATAAAAATGGTAATTCTTTTATTGCAATTGTTTGATGACGTCACATGACTTTTAGTTATCAAATTTGATGTTAACAAAAGGTATAATTTAACACATCGCAGCGGCGTAAAATATACCTACGTAAATAAAAATTTAGGATTTCTTTCTGCAACATTTTACAAAGGAATAATTTGCAACGTTTTTGTTTTTGCTTTTGTTTTTTTTTTTATTTGCGCTATGAAACCACGTATTTTTTTGAAATTATGTAGTTTTTTATTTATGTAACATTGAACAACTAAATATAAATTAAAAATTACACCAAAATAGACTCACGTTTACCTATTTTAGGGAGAATAAAGCTACACTAATTTTATTTCAAATTTTTTTTTTTCACGTATTAAAAACTTACGCTTTCTTGTTCCTAATTTATTTTTTTACAACAGACCAAACAAGAAAATTTCAAATTCGGATCTTATTTACTACTAGCAATATCTGCGACGTCGTTCACACGACGCGTTGTCGAATCGATTTGGTATTTTCCCATGGGACTGAGACATTCTTCTGCAGTAAATAGTATCCTAAACGTTGACTTAGATAATAAGTAAACCAAATTTTGTCAAAATCTGTTCAGTTATAAAATGTACCTGATTACAAAATATAATAAACTTAACCGATTGAAGCAAAAAAAAAAAAAAAAAATATTTCAAAAATTGTTATGAAAAGAAATAAACATTTTTCTCAAAATTTTAAATTAATAGCCTTGATTTCAAAATTTTAGGACCAACAGCAAAGTTTTCAAATATACCATGTGAGTTTATTTGAGAGTTGCCATTTCTGTTACAACAAAATTTTTATTGTAGAAATGATACTGGAAAAGGTTCTTTTCTTGGATTTAATGGAAATGTAACCAAGAAAAACACTATCGGTTGAAGTAGCCCCAAGTACATAATTATGCATATTTTTACCGCCTAACTGATAAATTAAAAAAAAATTAAAAAATTAAACTTGGGTAAAAAAATTTTTTTGCCCATTTATGTTGTTAATTAATGCATTAGATCAGTTTTGTTGAAAAATTAATATATAGTCCCATTTAAAAATCTATAAGTTTGTATCATAACTCGAAAACCATAAGAGCTATAAAGCTCCTGACTATAGCAATCGGTCGCCCCCGTCGATACTACAACTCTTATTTGAACAATTTTTCGATTAAATCAACGGTTTGGCTGTAATCAAAATGGCAACTCTCGAAAAACTCACACAGTATATGAAAACCAACCACTTCGATCAGTGCCAATTTTTAACGTTCCAAAACATTATCTACGACTAATATTATATCAAGCACTATTATTAATGTCTTTATATTTATCGGCAAATAGTACATATAGCAAATAGTACAATACTAAATTTCGTCTATTTTTAGTAATCTATTTTGATCGTTTTAGTCAGTAGGTATATAATATAGCAATAGTCATAGTGAATAGGCAAATAGAAAGCAAATAGTACAAAAGTTTAAGCAGGACCTTTTTACTGACTGTAAATGATGATAACATAACGAAATAGACACCCATCGTGGACTTATTGTAATATGTATTTTGTATGTATACAGTATGTATATCCACGGTAAAGACCCACATACACGCCCTTCAAAAACGGCAATTTTTTCTGCGTTCTTAAACCACAATTGAAAATGACTCAAAAGACGGAGGAACAATCAAAATGGATATTTTCAAATAAATAATTTACAAACTGAGAATTTCGCAAAACTTACTTTTATTGGAATTTCAATTCGAAGAATAGAATTTTTTATAATACTACTAGACTTTTAGTATCTATATAAAAATCAAATACAGACTTTATATTTATTTATTTATCTGTACCGAATGGCTTGGAGAAAACAGTAGAGGATAAACCAAAAACTAGGATGAGGAAAGACTACAAGTTAAGTTGGCGTATAAGAATCGAAAAAAACTGACAAAGTTTTAAAATTCTGAATAGTTCTCAAGATGTGACCGTTTTCTAAATGCCAAAAATTCCACAAGAAATACACAGACATGAAGCGATAACTTTTTCTCGACCAAGATTATATATTTATCTTTCTTTTTCTTACGGAAATCACGCCATCGAAGCCGTGGGCAACAGCTAGTAATTGATAATACGATTTTACGTCATGAATTACAAATTTATTTTTCTTACATCCTGTATAAAATTGTAAATTTCTTTTTAAAATCATATTTAGAATAACGGTTTAAAAACCTGTTCCATGTGGATTTTCTGCTCTTTATAGAAGTGTAAAAAAAAATTGAAGAACTTTTGAATTTTCATAAATATTAGCAAAAAATTCATTTTTAACGAAAAATGTCTAAAATATCCGGTTCCGGGCACCGGCCATGCCTGGTTGAAAACAATCAGAATCATATCCAGATAGATTTTTGGACACCAGTAAGCATGGCGATTTTTCAACTGCAAGGGACAGATTTACCCGTCATCCAAAACTATTGAATAAATCATTTCAAAAAACAGTCGCCACTTATTTTTGAGAATATCCACAATAAACGATGTTCACCACATAAGTTGCAAAGGACAGCGGTTAACACTGACGCTTTTGAAGGATGTGTATGCGAGCCTGAAGTAGATAATACGTTAGTAAGTTAAAACGTAACATATAAGTATATAACATAACATACATATTTATAAAATTATATTTGATCAACACAAATACAAACAACAAAACTGAAATAAAGTACAGACATTGTACAGTACGATTGCGAAATCAGTTAACAATTTATTTAGGTATTGGTAGATCTAACAAGAAAAGGTTCAGATATGGTCGTCATAGATTTTGATCAAATTTCGTCTGCTAGTAGAACATAATATCACTATTAAAAAGTTACAATATTTTTACGATCCACCTTAGTTTAGAAAAGTTTAGAAAAAATACAGGTAAGATATAACCAAGTTATTTAATACATTTAATTGAATCAACTGTGGCTTAGACGTCAGGATACGGGATTGCGGATAGAAAGTGATCCGGGATCGAATCCCTTGTAAGGAAAAAATCTTATGGAAGTAAGATGAACTGGATGACGATTATAAACTCATTTACAATAATTTTTAAGTCGAAGTTGCCACCATTTAAGTATACAACTACATATAGTTGCTCCAACAATTACAAAAAGCAAAATGACCTACGAAAAGTCACAGTCTCTTAATCTGAAAATATTAGCGTCCTAACAGCTTGAACATTTTTCTGTTTTCTTTAAAAATTATATTTTAATCTTATATAAAAATTTCCCAAATTAAAATATTAAACATTTTTTATTGCCTAAAATTGATTTTGGTAACTTTGAATTAAGTAGTTATTTTATATAAAAAAAAAAAGTCTTCATCACACCACCAATTTGGCACAAAACGACAGTTCTACGGAATGGTAAACCACTATAAGGAATGCCTTAAGACTTAAATTATAGAAGAAAGGAGATCAATAACTATTTTTAAGCCAAAAATATTTTAATTATTGACAAGGATTACTAAAAAAAAAAAAAAAAAAAAAGAAAGAAATAAAAAAAAATATTTCAAAAATCGAGACACCCGGGGTCAAATAGTTTTATAAAAATTTACATGTTTGTTGGTCTTCAGTGTGTGGATAAATATATTACGGTAAGTACCTCTAGTTCGAGACACCGGTGAACCCTCAAAGTTCTAGAAAAAAGTGATACAATCAAAAGTTTTAGAAAAATTGAAAATTCTTTAGGGTATAGTCGATGAAGTACGTAAGTGAAAAAAGTTGCAAAGTAAACATCAAAAATTGTATCTGAATATTTTGAGAGAACTCAGTCCAACTTGACATTTGACTCGAACACTTTAATTACGGGATTTCACATTCAAAATGGTTTAGTTTAGAATAAGAAATCTACTACAATTAAACAAATAATCTCGTAATTTGTTATTCAAAGATATTAAATAATCATATTGTATCATACATATTATATAAATATACATATATGTTGACCTCACAAATTAACATGCCTAAATTTCAAGAAAACATGCAATTATTCGTACTTGGTACAGATTTCTCGTTATATACTAAACATACCTATGTCTGCTTGTATGCATAGGTAAATTATACATATGTATTTATAATAGTAATCTAAAATTTGTAAGGAATTAATGTACAAAACCTTCTAATGAAATGTTAGAGGTATACGGAGGAAATATATATTTTTTCCGTTTTTCTTTTTTCTTTTTTTATTGTTTAATAAACGACATACGTTTATAATTTAAAATAATTATAACATAACCTATAAAAATGATTTTCATTCATATTATTTTAAATGTTTGTAATAAAAGTATTTTTAATTACTATTAAATTAGCTCTACATACATTATTTTTAATTTTTAATAACATTAATAAATTATTTTTTATTTTTTTCTAATGTTTGTACAGTATGTGCTATTTTCGTTGATTTTATCGATAAAATATTGGAAGAAAATAGCTAAGCGCTGATGTCTAGATCTAATTTTATTATTAATTTAGAATATTATACTTTCAACTAAACTTTTAACCAATAATGCGGTGAGAGCACATGATACGGGTTTCCCTAACGTTCTAAAGTTTTATGGATATCTATAATTTAAGTTTTCCGGTTTTCGGGAACGAAACAAAAATAAGATTTTACTAAGACCGTGGTATTTAATTTTTAGAATTAAGATGGTTGATGCATTAGAAATTAGGTCTAGGTAATTACTAAAACCTGAAAAAGTTAAAATTGATTAATTGTGAAATTTTCTTCGATATGTTTTTCCTTGTCAATATTAATTATGGTTTTTTTCGGCATATTTCTTAGCTTTAGCCAATTTCTAAACGGAAAATTCAACTGTTACAGTAGCTATCATGGTGAAACTGTGGTAGATATTTGTTTTGAAGTTCGTATTCGTCAGAAATTTATTCTTGAATCTATTACAAGGCAATTCATTTGCTGAAAACCTTATTAAAAATTTCTTTATACTGCTGATTGGCAGTAAAATTACGATTGAGACCTCAAATTAACTATCCGGTTTTGAGATTTTAAACTTTAAATTACAACTTTGGGCAAAAACAGATAAACTAGTATTTTTCATGTAATTTTCATATATGCTGATGGAACTTTAATATCAAAGTATATCCACCCTATTTCAAAATTTATCTTCAATTTTATCTGAACAGCCCCTCCAGTAGGTCCGATCCTGGATTTATACACATCAATAGAAAGCTCTCTAAAAATAAAGTGTTTTTTCAGTTTAAAGTTTTTCTTTATCCGCCGTCGTTTTCAAGTTTTTAAACGAAATTGAAATTTTACTCTATTAACATTGAAGGGTGATTTCACTCCTTAAATGGCGACGGTGGCAGATAAAATAGAATACGGGTGTGCTATTTTTGTTTGTACTACACATATACCAAGTTTTATCAAAATTGCGAATTGACATTCCAAAACCTTTTCTTGTTAGTTCCGTGGGACTAAAAGGGACGACGCTTTCCTTTCTGTTATAAGGGACTTAAATCAACCCACTCTCTCCCAGCCCGATTAAGTATGCCAATTAAAAAAAAAAAAGTAGTGGTCGAAATGAAATAATCTGCACCCCTCATTTATGCAATTAAAAAAAAATTGAACCCCTCCCAGTTTTCCATAACAAAATATCAAAGTTACGTCATTTTAACACGGCGATATCTTGAAAATTAAAGTTTTTTCCAACCCTCTTATGGGTGATAAAAACTGAAACTTTTTTTAAAAAAATCGAGCCACCTTTAGATTTTCGATTATTTAGGTGGTTTTATTATAAACAATAGAAATGATTACTCGGCTATAACAAGCTAACTGCGCATGCGTTGGGCGTCAAAAACAGGCAAAGCTCAGATATCTAAATGAATTCACATATTTAAATATTTTAATGAATTAAGATATTTAAAAGAGTATGTAATAAAAAAAACCCAACGCATGGGCAGTTAGCTTGTTATAGCTGAGTAATCATTTTTATTGTTTATAATAAAAGCATATAAATAATAGAAAATCTAAGGGTGGCTCAATTATTTTTAAAAAAAGTTTCAGTTTTTATCACCCAAAAAAGGGTCGGAAAAACCTTTAATTTTCACGATATCGTCGTGTTAAAATGATGTAATTTTTACATTTTTTTATGGAAAACGGAGGGGTTCAATTTTTTTATTTGCATAAATGACGGCTGTAGATAATTTCCTTTCTGGGAGAGAGAGTGGGTCTTAAATCATGTATTTTATAGTCCTGAAATTGCAAAATTTTACGTTTTTGTAATCTCATGTCTCATAACCTATACGACAAAATTGATTTATATGATATATCAAATACCTACTAAAAAATACTACAAATGGGTTACCTATCTATATTCAAAAATTAAAATAAAATCGCTAACAGTTTCAACAGAAATAGGACATACCGTACAAGTAGATGGTACAGTATGTCGCTTATTAATGTATTATTTTATAATTATTATACGTCGGGAATGTTTTTAATGTACGAAATATAGTCAAAAAAAGAGAATAAAATTGCATTTTGTATTTTTTTTTAAATACGTATACGTATATACTTAGGTATATGAAATTTATATGAATAATAAAGATATGCATTTAATTTGTATGCTTCTATTTTCTTCAACAGCTACACAGCATTCAGTTGTTTTATTTTTTTATATGATTTAATGTGAAAATTTATAATTTGGTTCATAATATTATGATTTATGAAACTGAAGATAATAAAAACGGTTTTTATTTTTAAATTCAATATTTGCTTAAAGTTGTGTTGTTTTTTGTTGTTGTTGTTATAAACTAAGTAAGAAAATTTATGGAAATAAGAGTTTATTTTTCACGAGAAATTGAAATAAATGAAATTAGAATAAACATATGTATACATTTTGTATGCATTTTAAGTACTATCAGATTTTATATCTTTAGTTTTCTTGAGCTGTTATTAACCCATTACGATTGACGGTATTACGCATAATACCAAGAGAAAATCAAGTCTAAAAGTGATGGTTCACAGAGTTTTCAAACATAAAATAGCAATGGAATATCTTTCCTTGTACTTTTATCTCCCCTTTTGTGGAACAAATATTATTAAGGCAGATCAATCGGAAATAAGCTTTTAAAAAATAATCTGCCACCGAACATGGTCTGTTAGGAATCTTATTCCGAGTCTCTGCGTACATTTTTAGCAAAATCTGACAAGCAGAAATAGTTACGGACTTTAATGGGTGAACCCAGCTAAAAGTTCGCATTTTTTACAATAATTAATTTTTATTTTTTTAAGACTAGAAGTTAGGTTATGTAAATTAGAAGTTGAGTGATTATAATATTAGTCAATTGACGAATTTAGTTTATTTTTTATTGAACTAATTTTAGTTAGCTTGGAACTTGTCTGTACTATTTGGTTCTAAAATATTATATAAATTAAATTTCAAATCTCTGCATTATTCTCTTCTAGTATTAGAACATGTACATACTAACTCAGAGGAACCACTTACTCAAATCGGCTTATCAATTGTGAAAATTGTATATAATTATATTAATATAATTCACATTTTTGGTCTATCATAGATGCCACCCCCATCACTTTCTATACTTTATTTTCACAAATTACCGTAATGATTAAAGTGTGAATAAAAGGTGCGTGTCTAGAATCGGTTTCCTAAGGGATCTGTGTCGGTATTTGTCTGAAACTATAATAAAAGGAAAATACAGAAGAGTCCCCATGGGAATCGAACCCAATCTTATTAGTCCAGGTACCAGTTATTTAGCTTGTCATATTAAAATAT
The DNA here is from genome assembly GCA_035578155.1 of Brachynemurus nebulosus. Lineage (NCBI taxonomy): Eukaryota > Metazoa > Arthropoda > Insecta > Neuroptera > Myrmeleontidae > Brachynemurus > Brachynemurus nebulosus. The sequence continues at coordinate 5,072,583 of JAPWDM010000018.1, read as the reverse complement.
TTATAAGGTGAAAAGATATAGCATGATAAGTATAGGTGAATCTGCCCCGGAAGCGAATTATTTTAATAACTATATTACCGGTATTAATATTTATAACATGTGGAATATTAAAGAATGCCTACTACACCACATTTTTTGACAATTTTCTATTATATTTCTACAATGGTTTTGTTTTGATCTAGCGAAGTTATACATATGAAGTACCTGCACTCCTGCAGTGTCACATAAACGACAATACAGTTACCATTGGGACTTTCTATCAGGGGCAGATAACCTATCACTTAAATATACCTATTTCGATTATTCTTGATTATCTCGAAAACTATAGGAGATAGGAAAAAACACTTTATGAGACACAACACTTTATTTTTAAAGTACTTTCGATTGAAGTGTATAATTTCAGGGTCGGGCCCATTGGAGGGGCAGTTCAGCAGGTTAGAAATGAAAAATATTTTTTTTATCATGTTGCAGCCCTTCAATTTTGATGAGACTTGGTGCAGTAATTAAATGCATTAGGGTACAATTACTGCAATTTTTTTGAAGTGGTCGCTCAATTGGAACCCTATAAAAATAACATTGGATCGGATACTATCCTTGTTATTATCCTTAATAACGAGAATTGATACGATAATAAATATATCTAATATTCTTTAGAGTGTTTGCTTCATGTGGATTTGGAATTATTTTCCTAAGTTGAGTAGTTACCAAGAAAAAAATTTTTATAATATTTTAAATTTTTTTTAGTTATCTTCATAACTACTCAGTTTTGGCCGCCAAAATTGTAGATATCAATTACTTACAGCATTGCCATACCGGTAATATAGTTATTAAAATAATTCGCTTCGGGGCAGATTTACCTATAGTTATCCTGCTATATCCTTTAAACTGAAACTTTATTTTTTGCTTTCTTTTTATATTATTTTTTTTTAGCCCCTCAAATATTTTGATAATTACAACTTAACCTAAGGACGCCAGACTTTAGAAGCTCTTGCTTTTAAGTAATTTAATGTTAAATAAAAGTATATTTTAATCAATAAACAATAAGCAAAATTATTGTGAATCTAATTACACTCCGGAAAAGTTTTGACATGTGAGACGACGAATATTTAGCACTAAGAAATTACAAGTACGTGAGAACCCTTTCACAACATTAGTGGAGTTATTTCTTTGTTGAATTCAAAAACAATTTGTGCATGTAAATATACATAAATATATCTGATAATGATATTTGTGTAAAAATAAAAGAATAAAAAAAACGATAAGTAACGATAAACACAATACCACACATGTTGGGGGTGGAGAATAATGACAGTAAATCAGCTCTCAAGTTGTTGATATTATTCAAATATGTTTTTTTAATTTCAAATAATAATAATACTTACCTAGGCTATATTATATGTGCTTAACTAAATATTAATTATAATTTAATTGTATAATTTTGATATGCATTATGCTAATACGTGCTGGCTTGGCTGCTAAATAATAGGTATATTTCATGGCAACTATCAATCTGTCTTAACATTTAAAAGATTGTGTTATGATGATACCTTACTTGGAATGATGCGTTTATACCTATACAGACATATTATGCAAAGGTTTTTTTTTTTTTTTAAATTATGCACGGGGTTTAGTTTATTAATTGTAAGTAAAACAAACAAAAATTATAGTCAAAGTAACTGGCGTTATGATTTATCCGGTAAAAAGATTTATTTTACATTGTTTTTACATCAATTAAAAGCGTTCTGTACGTCTGGTGGTAGATTAGAATTATTTATAAAAAAAGGTTCACCAAGTTCACGTTGAGCACACATTAAGTCAGGATGCCTCAGTGACTAGAGTTTTTCACAGCTTTCGAAATAAAATATACGACATGTAAGTATATTTTTCGCCGTTTATCTAAAGCCGGTTCTAAACGATGCTACGAACACCTTCCAACATTGGACGTTCGATGGTACATTGCATCGTGTGGCCGTTGTTCGAACGTACGAGTGTCCAATGTCGAGCGTCAAACATTCGCATTTGGCCATGTCCCGCTCGATGTCGGTATTCTTGCACCGAGTCAAAGGGATGCTTCGAACGTTTGAAGGTCAATGTTGGTTGCGTTGGTTGGTTCGACTCAGCAGCTGCACGACTCGTTCATGTGAAGAGAGACAACATCAGTGTATAACATTAGAGATAACATCAGACAGATAACAGCCTCGTCCACTGAATAAACGTTTGTACCAACACATCATCATTTGTATTGGATCAAACATTCGATTCACCGTGTAGCAGATACATTCGTCGCACCAACTATCGAACTTAGTTGCCTCAAACGTTCGATCGAACGTTGGAAGGAACGTTCGTAGCATCATGTAGAACCGGCTTAAGAATAAATAAAAATAATCATCATCAATAAATAAAAATATTTGACAAGAGCTAACTCGTCCGTAACAGTTACAGTATGTACAGTCAATTTAAACTTAAGCCTGAATAAGTAAAAAAACGCCGTGAGCAGCGGAGCCCCATCACGGAAGTCGAATTTTTTCTTTCATCTTCGGTATTGAATGTCTAGAAGCGAAATGTAATTGAAAGTCTACAAGCGATTTGCCACTTTGATGGTTTCAAATCTGATGATGAGTGTCCGGTTGATCGAGGCTTTAAAAAAAGGTTTTAAGTTTTTAAGGGCTGAATCTCAGTAGGGTAGAGCGGGGTTATCCCGTACACTTAAGGGAGAGCTGTTATTGTTCAGCTAATATCGAGTATAAAATTATAAGAAAATTAGCAATATATAATTTGGACCATTGGCTATTGATTTCACACAAAGAAATTTGAATTATTCCACTGTTTACATATTTAAATTAAATTAGAAAAAAAGTGTCTCTGTACGAAATAGCCCCGGGGGTGAAACACAAATTATTAAATCTGAACAAATTAATTTGACATAAACTGGTCATTTTAGTAAAATAATTATCGACGAATATTTTGATATTCCTCATACATAATTTTTTAAAAAACAACTACAATATTACTTTCATAATTGTCACATTAACATAATTCAATAACGACATATTATGACGTGGAAATGGACTGCTAAAAAAATAATGATTCAAATTTTAGTGTCTTATAAACAATGATCATCTCATTGAAATATTATAAGAATTCTTTTAAGTTATGTTAAATATTTGATTTACTCACATTCAACCCGCATCGATGTGACAATTATTGAAGTACAAGTGTAGTAAAATGAGCGTGTATACGTATTATTATTATTTTGTTATTGAATTAAAATATTTTGATGTATTACAATATCAAAATATTATTACATAAATCACGCTGTTTACGAAAAAAACAAAAAAATTCATATATTTAAATAGGTGTATATTATATTTTTCAATTTTCACAAATAAAAAGAAATTGTTACCTAATTATTAAACATGTATGTACCAAGTGAGTCACATTGCCAATTATTGTTAATTAAAATAGTTGAAATTGTTTGAAGAGTGCTAAAATATAATTAATAATTATAATTCAGAAATTCTAGAAGTTAATTTTTGTGTGTGAAATTTTTTTAACACATTATTTTTGAGGTAAAGTTGATGATAAGAAAATTTCATCATTAAATTATTTTATTAGCCTCGATTTAAACATTATCTTTCTTTGTTTCAGTATTTACAAAATTTCTGGCAGTCTATCCAGAGTGGTATGAATGTAAGTTAATATTTTATTAAAACTATTATTCTCTATTATTTGTATTTAATTAATTATTTAACTTAAATTATTAGTGGCTAATTACTTACACAAACATAAAATATAAATAAGTTCGGTAAAGTGCAAACCGAAAATGTCTCGAAAATAGACATAATTATTTTGGCACCTACTGTTTTGTTTTCAAAAAAATAATAAATATCACTTTCCTTAAAAAGAGAATAAATAAATGAAATAAAAAAATTATAATTTCTAATCTCTTATTTTTTTTTTATATATTCATTTATGTCCCATTATTTTTCAAGATCAGTTTTGTTGTTTATGGAAATAAATCGCCCATTTACGTTGAAGTACAACGATTCCAAACAACAGCGATTTGAAAAGTAAAAGAGAAAAACATTTTTCCCTATTAGAAAACAATAATATCAACTCGGAAAACATTTACGAAAAAAAAAAATGAAATAAAACTAGCAAATTAAGTATTTTATACATCTATATTTTACTATCGTTAAGCGATGTAGCATTTATCTTGAAATAATTTTATATTATCCTAACAATCCCGTTCATTTAATTACACATAACTAGCCATTATTAAATACTTGAAAATTATTACGGTCCAAACTATACGATAGGATATGATATTGTACTTCTATGTATAGGTACTTACCTATAGGTACTTGCGTATTGTATTACGGGAAGTCCCCCTGTTTTGATTGTAAATGTCGATGTACATGCCGGCTCAGATATGAAGAACCAAAATATTTTCACTTCTCTCTTATTAGTCCAGGAGGTATCGGCGCATAAGTACCGAAAACTATTCCACTTCAATTTTTTTATGCGATCCTGTTCAAATGGCCCTACTGATGATATAAATGCATATTGCAATGGGGCACCCCGGGGCCATATTGGTTAAATCGAAATTGTTTAAACAATTGCAAGGAATTGTTATTTTTTAACCGGACCAATTTTTTTTTATATTCTATATTGAAATACAGATAAAAAAGGTCCTATGGCTTTTCACGATAAAGTTAATATTTTTAGAGATATGAATTTTTAAAGATTCGAAAAATCTCAAATTTTGGTACTTTTGACCCATGAAAAATATATTAAAAAAATAAATTAAAATATAAATAATATTTTTTTAATTCTTTATACAATAGTTAATAATATCCTTAATAGAGATTTAAAAAAATTTCATTTTTTATACCTGTGTTTTAATTGCTAATTTCGCGCGCTCACAAGTATGCGTCGCCTACCTTTAAAATACCTTTAAGTATTTTTTCAACCGGACAAATTTTTTTTATATTCTTTATTGAAATACAAATAAAAAAGGTTTTATGACTCGAGATTTTTCGAACCTTTAAAAATTCATATCTCCAAAAATATTAACTTTATCGTGAAAAGTCATAGAACCTTTTTTATTTGTATTTCAATAAAGAATATAAAAAAGATTGTCCAACTGAAAAATAACAATTCCTTGCAATTGTTTCAACAATTTCGGTTTAAACAATATGGCCCCGGGCTGCCCCGTGGCAACATGCATTTATATCATCAGTAGGGCAATTTGAACAGGATCGCATAAAAAAATTGAGGTGGAATAGTTTTCGGTACTCATGCGCCAATATCTCCTGGACTATATTATTTCCTCACAAATCAAATCAAATGTCACATATAAGGTACATAAACGACCGTAATGTATCAAGCCTGACTCGAGGGCGATGCAAACGGTGTGACTGCACTAGGTTCCGCACTACTGGAAGGCCGGTACCGGTAACTGATTTTATAAAATCAAACCTTAAATGTGACTTTTATAAGACGATTTTGATTTATTTAATGAAGTAAAAATTTGACGTCGAGTTTTGCGTTGCAGAATTAAAATTTTACAAGTACGTATGTAATAGTTTATTTAAATAATATACCTATTCAAATTTGGTTACTATTCTAAAACTTATACTTACTTTACCAATTACGCCCACCGGGGTTTAAATCTGCACTACGATCAAGAATATATTGCAATATCATTTTGTAGAACTTGTAATAAATGCAACCACTACGATTACAAGAGCTTTCGGTTACGACAAAATTAGTGGCTGTTAAGTTTAAGTATTTATATCACTTTTTTGTAAACTTCCGCAGTACTTGGGGCAAGGATATATTAGGAAAGCTGCCATGTACGTGCTACACTAGGAGTCATTGTCACAATCTTTCCTTGGTAAGATTTATTATTACCAAGTATTTTTATGAAAACTTCTTCTTTTATATGTTCTCGAGAATAACAATAATTTAATAATTTTTCGCAGTTTTATTAATTATCATTACAAAATCTCAATTTTATTAAAACTGTTTATTTCATTTTACTCGCTAATGTTATCAAATTTTTTTCGCTAATGTTATCAAATTTTTCTGATTATTTTCTGATTATTTTATTTAGATTTATTCTATTAAGTAGATCGTCCTAAGTAGGCATGAATAAACTATAACATGAAATAAACAAATTTTGTTTTTCAAGTTGGATTACACCCCATGTCTCATTTATTGCAAATAATAATTTAGGTCTTAGCTAATTATATTTTAAACAAATTCCTAAATGTTCGCTAAATTTTATACGTATTTTTAGTAGCACGTATCTTTTAATAGATTTTTACAAAAACTTTTTGTTTTATCTTAAGGACTTAAGTTTTTAAGAATAAAAAACCTGCATAATACTAAAAAAAAGTTTCACAATGTCAATGTTTTTCAAAATATTAAATAAAATCTCTTTTCTATACAAGTTAAATCTTACGATAGTGACGAAAACTTTCATCCTTTAAGTTCACCATTTACTGTTATTGTTAGGCTATCAGCAAAATCTTTCAGGGTTGTATAATTTTACTTGTACGTTAATGTACAAATTTCGAGTAAATTAAATATGATTTTGTTGAAATATTTGCATATTATGTAACATTATACGAATATTGTATATAGCAAATATATATTTTTCAGAAGATTTATTGGTATAAACATCATAACATAATATAAAAATAAGACAAAAAGTTTTTTTTTACAAATGTACATTATGGCGATGTATGTACCAATGTAGTATTTGTAATAGTTTGTTGTTAATAGCCAGTTAATATTTAAAGCTACTGAAGGCACAATTACATCGTAATAAATAAGAAACAATATAAGAGTACTTTTTCCTTTTTTTTATTACTATGTACCTATTTAAAAATGTTTGGATTTTTTTAATGGACTTTCATTTATGTATTAAAAATAACTATGTAATTGTTATAAATGTACACCAATATTCAAAAGAATATTGACAAGTACAATAATAATCGATTAGTCGTGTGTAGTACGATGTTACTTTTAGCGAATTTCCAGAATGGAATTCAGCTATTACAGCCACTGTCACGTCGCGACTTGAGCCCGGGACTATGGCAGAAAGGATATAGCAAGATAAGCATAGTAAATCTGCCCCGCGACGAATTATTTTAATAACTATATTACCGGTATGGTAAGGCTGTAAGTAATTGATACTGACAATTTTGCCGGCCAAAACTGAGTAGTTATGGAGAAAACTAAAAAAAATTAAAAAATTACAAAATTTCTTTTCTTAGTAACTACTCAACTTAGGAAAATAATTCCAAATCCACATGAAGGCAAAAACTCTCAAGAATATTAGACATATTTATTATCGTATCAGTCCTCGTTATTAAGGATAATAACAAGGATAGTATCCGATCCAATGTTATTTTTATAGGGTTTCAATTGAGCGACCACTTCAACAAAAATTCAGTAACTGTGTCCTAATTCACTTAATTACTGCATCAAATTTCATCAAAATTCAAAGGCTGCAACATGGTAAAAAAATTTTTTTTTTAATTTTAATCTGCTGAACCGCCCCGCCAGTGGGTCCGACCCTGTAATTATATACATCAATCGAAAGTACTTTAAAAATAAAGTGTTGTGTCTCATAAAGTGTTTTTTCCTATCTCCTATAGTTTTCGAAATAACCAAGAATAATCGAAGGAGGTATATTAAGTTATAGGTTATCTGCCCCTGATAGAAAGTCCCAATAGTAACTGTATTGCTGTTTATGTGACATTGCAGGTACTTCATATGTATAACTTCCCTAGATCAAAACAAAACCATTGTAGAAATATAATAGAAAATTGTCAAAAAATGTGGTGTAGTAGGCATTTTTAACATGTAGAATATTAAAGAATGCCTATTACAATGCCTACTAAAATTTTTTTACACCATTGGAAAGAAGAGAAAAAAATCACAAAAAGACGTTTTTAAAGTATTATTCTATGTGAACTAGAAAAACTAACTTTTATAAACGGAAATTCCCTATGTTATGCAGGATGCTGCGACAGGGGTATTTTATTATTCGTATAAACAATTTCGGTTTTAATAGATTCTGCTCAGATTGTTTGGTGATAACGTGAATCTTTATAATAAGTACGATGTACAGAAACGAATTCTGAGCGAAAAATTGTGGTCGCTCAAGTTCGGTCTGAATCTGGTCTCTGAGTTAAATTAGAGGTGATGAGCATTAATGTGTAGGAAAAAAAACACTGTAAGACCCTGATTACAGTAAAACATTTTTCCTTATCTCTTTTTACTAAAAAAATATATTATCACAAGGCAACTTTCAATTTCTAAACCTTCTTTCAACAAACAACCTTTAAACTTTCAATTTTCTTCGGGTAAATACAACTACGAATTGTTTTATTTGAGTGAGGGCTATTTGTAGCATAAAATGAAACTAGTTGTCTACATACTCGATCAGACGAATAATACTTATAATTATGGCTTATGAGTACAGAATCGAGAAAATAATAGTACCTGCACGGAGAGAAAATTCCTATAAAAATTATTGTGCTCATACTACAATCGACGTGTAAGAGGCGAACATATCCAATTTTTGTACGGTAAAATTATAAAAATTATAGTTATATTATTGTAATTTTTATAATTTTACCGTACAAAAATTGGATATGTTCGCCTGTTACACGTCGATTGTAGTATGAGCACAGTAATTTTTATAGGAATTTTCTCTCCGTGCACCTACAAATGGAAAAACTAAAATCGGTAGTGTTTTTGTATATGTAGGACGCTCCCACTTCCAGTTATAGTCTGATAACAAAAAAATAAAGCAACATAAAACTATCTGATTCAGTATAAAAAGTTTTAATGTGCGTAAATTTTCATTAAATGTTGGAACACACAAAGTCTTCATAATTTCTCACCTCTGTAAACTTCAAAATTTGATTTGTTGTGATTAAGGCAAATTAATTCTCAAATTTCAGTTTCCAAACAACCTTTAAGCCCAACCGACATAAGATGTTTATAGCTGGTCAATTTCTGTTTTAACATCGATATATTTTTGGGCTGAGATACTGTTGAAAAAAATCGCGTCTATAAAGTTGGTACCAAAAAATTATTATCAAAAACATATGACGGACGTACAATCTAAGTACGAGGGGTCGAAAACTATGTATAACCGAGTACCATCGAACTATAAAAAATAAAACTGAAAAAAAAATAAACTATATTAAAATTTGGTAACATTGCTAGACAATGAACTACCAATTTAAAATAACAAACAAATTCAAATAATTGAATAAAAACAAAAAAATTATATTTAGTTTATTCAATTTTTTACAGTATACTTGATGTCATAATATTCCACACAGTTTAAAAAACATTTTTTTTTTTAATTTTTTACATGATAATGGTTTTATCCTAAGGTACATATGATCATAAGTGAGTGAACCAGATACATAGTTAGCTAATGTTTGTTGTTGTTTCTTTGTGTAGTTATTCAACAATAAAACATACTCATGATTAGGAATCAATATTTTTCCGTACAGCAGAGAAAATTTTTTTGTATCACTATAGAAAATTAGTTTACTAAGATGATAACTTGCAGTTACGGGATCAAAAATTTATTAAATTCAAAACAAAACAGGAACAAAATTAACAATTAGTACATAATATATATGCAATAAGTAATAACGATCGCTGCACACTTATTACAGAATATTTATTATTAAATATTTTCATTATCATTTGGTAATTTTTTGAACACATGTGTATTACCATTTATTAATTTTTTTATTTTATATTGCATATTTAAAATGATTTTTACTTATATTTTAAATACACATTCTCTTATAGAAAAAAATATATTAATAACTAAGTCAGAAAGAGATAAAACCATATAACATGCAGATTGTTTAAGAAGGAGATAGGAATATAAACATAAGTTGAAATATAATTATACAACTACATAAAGTTGACTTGTATGCAACTTATAGAGACTGTATTATGTATTTATATAGTAGTTGTGAGTTCTAAACTTGACTCTTCGCTCACTTGATCTCAAGTCTATCTAGACACACTCACACATATATACATATTTAAGAGAATTTTACTTTATTTTCTTTTGTCCTAAAAATATTTATTATTTTTTATCGTCTTTTCTATATACTGTGTTCTCGAATGACTATATATTTCATACAGGCAAAAAAAAGTATCAAAAAACTCACTCTATTATATTTTTATTTATTTATTTATTTTTACTTTTTTTCGCGAGTACTTATTTTTTCTGAAAATATAATGGGATGATTATAAATTCACCAGTTTGGAAACAAGTTTTTATTATTTGTTTAGATTATTTTATCCATTTAATCTTTTTGATCTTACTGTGTAAACTATAAAATATCAACAACTTCACGTTTATTTCAAAAATAAAAAAAAAAATACTGCTAAATATAACGCTTGAGGATTCCAAACACCAAGCAACATTTTTACCTATCTTATTACTATCAGGAAGTTTTTGTTAATCGTCAACCACCGCAAAAAAATATTTCCAAAAAACTATAATTTGACGAAAATTTTAAGTCCACGCTTTTTGTTTCTTCCTTCTTAACGCTCCTAATACCGAGGAGGTCCTAAACGGATCCGATATAATCTGTATGTGTCCCATCAATCTGTATGTGTCCGAAAACTGACAATAATAAACAACTAGCCAAAATAAGCAAAAGGAAAGATTTTTAATAATTACAATTTTTGGGGTCCACCTGATTTGATCTGTTAATTTTTTCACCCGGTATTAGAATGGTTAAAGAAAATTTTGAAAAATATGTATTTCTAGTGTCCGACCGAAGATCAGTTTGCTTGCGGAAGCCGAAGGTACCCATAATTAAATTTGGAATATTTCCTGTAAGTAATTAAATAGTAACTCTTATATTATAAACTCAACAGTAAACAAGTAAAGTTTTTACAGTCCTTTTTCTCTACAGAGAGCCGTTTAGCTGGGAGAGGCTTACACAGAATTATAAAAGTAATTTAGAGTAAAAAGAATAAATAAATAAACTTACATTATGATAAAGCACAACGTGCTATTTACAGCCGAAGGTGGCAGAAGTTGAAGCCGAAACCAAAGCTTTTGTCGGACACTATATATTTTACACTATATTTTCTTGAGATAATTTTCATTCTTGTTTATTTGTATTTTACTATTTCTTATTATGACTGAATTGTTTTCACCAGAACGAAGGTTTTAGTAACATCAGAGTACCATTCTTTTATTATGTCTTCACCAAATTCAATGTTTATATTTTTACATGACAAAGTAAACATTCCCAATTTTTCAAATAATTTATATATTTACTTGTATGTTTGGTGTTGCCTGTACATAATAAACGAAAAAAGTTCAAGAAACGCTTGGCTGATGCATTAAAAAATATTAATTTTCTCAATTTATCTTTTGTAGACTTAATAATTTTAATAACATATTAGGGAATTCTTTTCTCATGTAACTAAATTAATTTTAATCTGCTACCCTTAATTTTGAGACATTAGAAAAATCACTTATACGCATTTATATAATATTATATACAGTCTACGATCCTAAAAATCAATCTACCTGTCAAATTTCAAATGTAAATCTAAGCATTAATTTATGTTTTGTTCAACACTTAGCACATTTAAAATCGAAAATGAAACTTTAATTTTATATAGTATCCAAAGTTTCTTGTAAATTCAACTTAAAAAAGAAAAAAAAAAAACAACATTATATTACCTCAAAATAATTCACCTATCCGCAGTACTCCGTGTTGTCGCCTACTTGCTTAAGAAGCAACAAAGCACCTATTTTGTTTTACTGTAATACCATTTTCACTAATATTTATGCCGTTATCACCATTAACGGAATCCAACTCGCTACCAAGTATAAATAAAGTCAGTCGTATCTCTAACAGACTCTAGACTCGAGATATACAATATTTATTGTCTCTATCACAAATAAAAAATAGAAGTCATTTATTAGAATGAGAGAAATAAAAATTTAAAATTTTGTATGTAGATGAATAAGTAGTTTTCTGTCTTTATTTTAATTTATTTATTCTTATTTCGTTTTTTTTTTTTATAAAAGTTATAAATATTAAAAAAATTTATTATTTCTTTTATTCTTCGTATAAAATTTATATCTTAATTATACAAAATGTTTAAAAATTTTAAGTTTTGTAACTGATTTCTGGGAGAGAGGTTGTAAAAAATATTTTATGCAATGCGTGCAACATCTTAGATGTTTTCGTAACTCGTAGTAATTGTCCAACTCAGACTCTCGTTAACGACCTTTACGACTCATGAAAAAAGCATCTTCATTTTGCAACATATTGATAAAAAAAATTTTTTTTGGGGGGGCGGGGGTTAATTTGAAAATTAATCACTATGACGTCATTAAAATAATTAATCAATCTTAAGCCATAAAAATAGGTAAGAAGATGTTGATATTTACTGTAATAGTTTTAGATATTTGCTAGCTTTTTGCCATTTATGGAAAATTTTATTTATAAGACTGGGCTCATGACATGAATCGTAAGACAGATAATGACCATTCATCCAGTGAAAATTAAATCAAACATACAGCTTTGCTACCTAATTTAAAATAATAAACAAATTCAAACTTGTAGATAAAAACAAACAGTTATATGAATTGAAGTTTTAGCACACTTTACGTCGTCAAAAGTATGGGCACATTTTAACCCCGGGGGTGCCCGTACTTCTGACATGGCAATGTACCAAACATTAAATACAGTACCGCGTCAAAAGTGTACCGTGACATACCTTGAGTCAAGGTGTGCCCATTCTTGTGACGGCGTAGTGCGTGCTGGAATCCACTCAGCCCTTCCATTCGTGGCTTTTGAAATTATGACATCTAGTTCAAAAGTATAAAAAGTACTCTCATTTTCCCACAGGAATTTTCCCACAGAAATAAAATGTTTTCTCCAAGTAAAAAGTAGATTATAACATTATTTTAACAATATGTAAAGTTGGAATTAAGTCAGTGATCTTTTTTTTATCGTTTTAAATATACTTTCCCACGGGAATAAGACTTCTCACAGGATTCAGATATTTTGTCGGCGGAGAGAGTAGTCTGTGTTCCTTTCTATCCCCACTGTAAATAATATGCAATGTTTAAGATCAATCTTCCATTTTTTAACAGTCAGTCATTATTTCATTGTTTCATTTTAAAAACATTTCCCCTCGGGAATCAGATACTTTCTCGGTGTAAAAACCTATGTTTACCGCTGTACATCGTTCTATCTGCTAACAAACAGAATTCGAACAAACTCTAGGAATCTTTTTTTGTTTCATTTAAAATATATTTTCCCACAGAAATGGTATTTCCCACAGGAATGAGATGTTTTCCCAGGTTAAAAAGTCGTCTATGTCCTTTTCCAACCCCTCTGTTAACAATGTTCGAAGTCTGAAACCAATAATCCGCTTTTTAATAGTCAACTGTCATAATTGTGATAGATTTTCCCTCGGGATTGAATTATTTTCCCGGCTTAAAAGATGGCCTATGACCGTCTCCGTCTCCCAAGCTATGTCTGTGCAAAATTTCAAGTTGACTGGTTAAGTCGGTGAAGTGTAAAAGCAAGTCAGATGAACAAACAAACAAATCAACAAACTCAGTTTCGCATTTATAAACGTTAACCAATGAATTTTTAACAACTTTAAAATCGCCAGCATACCATACCATATCAGTTTCCACATTTCTAATTGTAAAAACGACAGGCTTCCAGTTAAAGCTTCTTCGCTTGTCTCAACCCCCTAAGCCCTGAAGTATAAATGTTTAAAAGCACTGGAACTTCTGTGCTCAAACCAGTAATCTAAAACCAATTTCCGTATTTCTAACTCAAAAAATTACAGATTTCTATGAAAATTTTCATCCCCTATTTTACCCCTTTAGGGGGTAAATTTTCAAAAATCTCGTCCTAGTGGTCACTTACGTTATATAAAGAATCCCTGTGCAAAATTTCACGTTTTTAGGTGACAGACTTCCATTTAAAGTTTCTTCCGCTCTTTGAACCCCCTAAGCCCTGAGGGATGAATTTTTAAAAGCACTGTAACTAACCTAACAGAAATTTCCATATTTCTATCTAAAAAAATGTCACATTTCTGTAAAAATTTTCAACCCTTATTTTACCCCCTTAGGGGATGAATTTCCAAAAATCATTTCGTAGTGCCCACCTACGTTACATAGGAAGTCCCTCTTCAAAATTTCACGTTTCTAAGCCCAGCGGTTTGGGCTGTGCGTTGATCGATCAGTCAGCCAGTTTTGAAGATTATTTCATACAATGAATGACATTTTTAAATCAATTATTCTTAATTTTTATAATTTTAAATTATTCGGAATTGCAAAAAATAACGTATACGCCACAGGACTAAAGTTAACTCGCACTCTTCACACTCGGGACTAAAAATCACACTTTAGTCCCTTGGTGTATAAAATACTTTTCTGTAACATCATCACATTTGTTCAAGGGTTTTTACTTGTAAATTTCCGAGCTTATGTCACAAAAAAATTTTTTCAGATACTATTTAGAATAATATTTAAATTAGTATCATATGGCTGCAGTAAATTTAAAAATTAGAGTAAGATATTGAATGAAAACTAAAAACTAATATTTTTCTCAGCAATAAAATAGAGTTTTATATTTATATTATTTGTATATTAATTTTCCATACAAAAAATGATATTTGTACTTATATGCAAAATGTCAAAAGAAGTTATAACCTTAATAAGAATAATTATTGAAAGTATAATTTACATAGGTAAAGTACATACGTACACATGTTCAAAAATAAATGTATGTACACAACTGTAGTCTCTACTACTAGATATATTTAATTTATTTTTTAGATACGTATGTACATTTCATAAATTACATACGGTAGTTTCAAAAATTATTTCAACAATTACGGACCAGTTTACTATTAATTAAAATAATGTTTTATTACTCATGCGGGAAAAGTACTAACTTAGCACACACATTTCTATACGCAAAATAACTGTTTGCCCACTGTACTCTTCCTACATACTT
This sequence comes from Brachynemurus nebulosus, assembly GCA_035578155.1. NCBI lineage: Eukaryota > Metazoa > Arthropoda > Insecta > Neuroptera > Myrmeleontidae > Brachynemurus > Brachynemurus nebulosus. Next base: position 5,057,509 of record JAPWDM010000018.1, on the reverse strand, counting down.
TTTTGCGTGCGGAAAGTAAACTTATAGCAGAAAGTAATATGTAGCAACAGAGCTTCACTTATTGAGCAATATGTTTCAAACTGTTTTTCATCAATACAATATATTGTACAGCCCTTCAATAAAACCTACAGACGGTTTATAAAAGTCTGGTTTATAAAATGTGCAGTAGGTATTATTTAACCCGTAGGGTATTCACTTTAATTAAAGAATTCGGTATAACAAAAAAAAATTATTCCATAATAAAATTTAAAAATGGTAATTATGGTGGGAGCGTTGGTAAATTAGTTATACTGTGTCTTAGTTAACATTTTTGTCGTACCGCAATTTCGCGTATTCTAAAATGAATTTGTCATAGGCACTTAAGTACTAGAATGCCACTACTGAATTTAAAAACCTTTGTTAGGGAATTATAATCAAAATCCCAAAAATTAATCGCAGGTACTTAAAATTCCATGTTTTTTTGCTATTTTGGACCAATGGATTTTACAAGTAGAAATATAATTAACTTCTCTCTTTGACGTGCTTTTTTGTAGTGAAAAATAAGAAAGAAAATTTTTTCCACGTACTTTTCCACGACATAAAAGTCTTTCAAAATTAATTTTGAATTCCTACCTTTACCACTTTGAATTTTAAAACCCCGTTTACCAAATATTGAGCTTTCCAAACGCGTTCATAGTGTGCCTTCTCTCTAACTTTTCAACTGTGGAATCAGAAAATTGGAAAACGAACAGATCTTAGCACTTGATACAAATTTTCAAATGATTTTATTTTATGACACTTTTTATTGACAACTTTTAGAGGTATAGACAACCAAATTGTTCGGTACTTAACTCTCATAGAAATACATATTACAATGAATGGACTTACAAGTACCTACTTTCAGCCTCGAATTCTCAAACTGCATCCGAGACACCAAAATCAACACTTCCGATCCTCGCTAACAAGGAAAGGTCACGACGTCGAAAATTCCAAAAAATCTGAAACTTTGGCAGTATGTAGAGGGTGATTACCTAATAACATAACAAATATGAGTTGTTGCTGAAAAAAATTTTTAAGGGGTGAAAGCGCCTTTTGAAAATTGGAGTAAAAGTTATTTAACTATACCCTAGTTAACTATACTTAGACTTAATATTATAAAATTGAACAAAAACAGGTCAATTAGATTTCTTTACATGGATTTGAATTCCGTAAACAAAATACATATTAATATATTTTATTTTCTACCTCCTTTTCGCAAAATTAATCCCACAAATTTTAATCCCTAACCACCCCTGTTGATATAATTTGGACAAATTGCATATCAATGGATGCATCTTTAAAAAAGAGCAATATCGCCAATTTAAACTTTTGCTCTATCTCTTACTGTTTTCGAGATATCTGAAAAATTAAATTTTTACCACCAGTAATTGATATTTTTTCGGTTATTAGGTAGTCACCCTCTACATACTGCCAAAGTTTCAGATTTTTTGGAATTTTCGACTTCGTAATCTTTCCTTATAAGTAATACACTATTAAATTTTTATTAAGGCTTTCAACCACAAATTTCGTTGACGTTGTATTGCTAATACTATGTATCTACAACATATTTCTGTCGGTCACTGTACTCTTCATTACACATACAAATCAGTAGTAACCTACTCACAAGATCTTCAACTATTTCTTTTATTTATTAAAAAATACTGTGTACTTCTTTTATGAACTTTGAACTTCTTGGAGGAATGATGAAGCTTTACCTCTACGTTTCGCTCGTTGGTTTCTCCTTCTTTCTTTTTTTCTTTTGCTTACTTGTGCTATGTTTCGTTATTCATTACAACCTTCCTTAGCGTCTATTACATAATATCGTATTTCATTTTTATTTATATACATATATATATACCTATATAGTATATATATATATATATATATATATATATATATATATATATATATATATATATATATATATATACTATATAGGTATGCATATACTTACTTTGGTAAGTGCATATATAGCGATATACAATTTTAAAGAGATAAAAATTATAAATGTGCTTGAATGTATGTAGTTTTTATTTAGTACATTTATATTATTTGCAGATTCAAAGCAGTCGTCAGGAAGTATTTAAATAATTATTATTATAGTGTGCTGTATACTTTCTATTTAATTTTTAATTTAGTTTATGCGACAATTTAATGTCTGTTAATTAATTTTTATCCCTTAGTGTGATTTTTTAATGTTTTTTATCCACATGGTTAACAATCCCTTCTGTTTTGAATTCGAGACCCCAATTAATACTCAGTTTTCTTTGCCTATCCACTGTTCTGTCGTAGTGATGAGCAAAATTAGTCTTGGTCTTGCAGTCTTGTCTTGGTCTTGCATTTTTTGCAAGATCAAGACCAAGACCAAGACTATGTATACCAAAAGCAAGACCAAGACCAAGACTATAAGTATGGCTGCAAGACCAATACCAAGACTCAAGTGAGCAAGACCAAGACAATAGCAAGAAAAAAGCAAGACTCTTGCTAAATTATTTAAATAGTTTAAAAGTATAATTAATACTGTAAAGAGAGAAAATTCTGATTTTAAAAGGAAAAGTTCGCTAATAATAAAATGCAATAAAGTGTAAGATTTTTTATCAATTCCAAGACCAAGACCAATACCAAGACTGCATTTTGCAAGACCAAGACCAAGACCAAGACTCAAACTGCTCTAGCAAGACTAAGACCAAGATTCTTAATGCAAGAACAAGACCAAGACCAAGACTGCCAAGTCTTGGTGTTGGTCTTGCATTTGCTCAACACTATTCTATCGTAACTTTAAGGTAGAATTAGTTTTGAAAAAGAAAATTTTGAAAGCTGCGTTTTGAAGCTACTAAAAATATCTTAAATGATTTCCTCTTGTTTTTATCTAGGGTAAGTGCGGGAGAGATGCCGCGTCGGGAGAGATGCCGCAGTAGCCATAGTTCGTCCGTTGACTGACAGATAGCGCTATTAATGGATTATATGTTTAGAATAAGTTACTTATTTAAGCTGTATATGGTAATATTTATGATTAGTCCGTCAGTTTAGTAATTATCCAACTTTTTATTATTGAAAGGTAAGTTTTTTAACATAATATTTTATCAAGCATTTAATTCATTAGAATTTAAGAATAAAAGTTTTGTTATTAATTTAGGTATATTTTAAAAGTACTGTATAAAATTTTAGGTTAGAATTCCGCACTATGCTTGCTATAGCAACATGCGGCATCTACCCCAACAAAAAGGAGAGATGGCGCATGTAAATTTTTTTTTTTTGACTGTAAATTATGCCACGTAAATATAAAAGATCCATTAATGGATCAGAAAGAGCTCTCATATTGGTGAAGATAACGAAAATAATGATGATTGCCTGTGTATTGACTGTTTTGAAGAGTACTCAGAAACAAAAGAAAATTGACTGGTTAAGATGTATAAAGTGCCAAAAATGGTTACATATGGCATGCATCATGTATGGAGATGTGTATAAAATGCAAAATTTTTAATTTGAAATATGCGGCGCCTCTCCTTCTTTGATGCGGCATCTCTCCCATAGGTGCGGCATCTCTCCCGCTTTGCAGGCTCTACAAAAATGTTAATTATGAATCCTTTATGACTTAAAATTTAAAATTATTTATAAATAATTTTAAAGAACAATGTTTACATTTAATGTGTACCAAATTTCAAATCAATTGAATGCATACTTTAAGAATTATCAAGTGTTTTCAAAATGTGCGGCGTCTCTCCCGCATTCACCCTATAAAAGAATCCGGAAAAAAGAATTAAGAAGTACGGCAACGCAAAGATAAATAGTAATGTTGAATAGAAATTGGATTTTTATTACTCCGTATTGATTTCAATCTTTAGTATCGTGTAAGTTCTCAAAAAACTCCCTTTTCACAATCTAACTTCAGAAGCACGTGTTGTAACATTATTACCCACCGCTAATTATGTTATTCTAATTGTCTTAAACTATTTTCCATAAAAAAGAAGTACTTGAATTGTTCAAATAGTACAGTCGACACAGTCATCGCCTAGCTAACTACCACTAGATTTAATATTAGGAAATTGAGCAAAAACAGGTCGATTAGATTTTTTTACGTAAATTTGAAATCTGCAAGCAAAATTTTATACCCTCTTCTCGTAAAATTAATCCCCAAATTTTAACCGCCAACCATCGCTGTTCATGTAATTTGATAGCTCTTTAAAAAAGATCAGTATCATCAAGTTCAACTTTTGATTTACCTCTTACCGTTTTCCAGATATTTGAAAAGTTAAATTTTCAATAATAAACAAATATTTTACTTTGCAAAATACCACTTTTATTTTGCTTTTACTTTGCAAAATATTTGTTTATTATTTACAAATATGTGAATACCGTAAAGTAACGCTCAAATCTATTAATATGTTAAATTTTCACCCCAATTTTTGAAGGACAGTTTCATCCCTTCAAACCGATTTTCCGTAGATAAAAAAATACGCGTCGCTTATTTTTTAGTGTTCTTCAGTATATTCAAGTATCATTAGAATCGTAGGTTCGGCCTCGGAAACTTTACTTAAGAGTGATTAGCCGAGAGGTTTGAATAAACCGCGCGGGTAGTTGTGAAGAGATATAATATAGAACTAATTAAAACAAATAATCACGTGGGAGAAACCGTTTAATATAAACGTATGCATACTTTAGTTTCCACCGATTAAGTGTATATTTATTACATATCTGAATATTAGAGTAGTAACTTAACCCTAATTTTTAACAAAAAGCGACCACGAGCGTTCTGGTGGCTGATTTTTCTTTTAATCGATTCAAAATTTAAAAATGAATAAAAAGTTCCAATACTATTTTTTTACCAAATGCCGGCGTCACTGTGAAAAGTTGAAATTAATGAAAGTAATAGGTAAGATGCATGTATAAATTTTGTATTTGTAGTATTCTCTAAGCACAATTTATATATAAAAAAAAATTATAAAATTTTTCAGAGAGAGAAAAAACTATTGACAAATATGATATTTTAGAATGAATACGTAGACTAAAATCAAACATTTATAAGAATACTTGCCAAATTATCTATTTTTATAAATTTTTAGCATTGAAGCCGTGGTTTAATCAAAAAATAGTATTTGAATTTTATATTTTATTTTAAATTCTGCATGGATTAAAAAAAAACCAGCCACTAGAACGCTCGTGATCACTTTTTCAATTTTTAAGCATATTTTTAAGGGTAAGTTCCTAGCCATTTTGGTAAAATAATCGAAGAGCACTTCAATTTCAAAACCAAAATTTGTGGAGATCCAGTTTTTTAGTATTTAATACACAAATTGTCAAAATTTGTTTTAATTCTGACGTGAGATAAAAATTTTTAAAAACTACTTTCTTAAGGTGAATCAATTATAAGAAATTTTCCAAGTTTAGAATTTGAAATTTTAGTAAATTATAGAGAAAGATATAATGCATTCACTGGCACCATTTGAATAATTTTTGACGTCTAGTTTAGAAGAAATAAATTTTCCAAGTTAGAATTTTTAACGTACGAGTAAATGCAAAAGTATGATCAGAGATGGATCAGAGGTATATATTTAAGTAAGTTGTGTCATTAAAAACCAACTTTAAAATTTAAAAAACTGAAAATTATATTCTTTTATGTTTCGAATCATTAAAAACCTATTTTATTTAATATTGGACGTTTAGTTATTGTAAATAAATAGAAAAAAGCTACAAAAATGTCATTTTATACTAATACACCCATAATATATTTGTGTATGTATCAGTTATTATGTGTACGTGCTTGTCAACTACCAGAGTCAAATTCATTACTTTTAAAATTACTATTTCTAGATAAACTATTTCTTCAATTATAGAATGAGCTCTCTCAAATAATTACAAATTAAAGGGAAAAAAAATTCACGATTAATCAGTTTTAAATTGTGACAATAATAATTTATTGGTAGGCTTTTCTTTGGAATTTAATACTTTAGTAGTTCCTCAATCTTTGATTGTTCTATTAGTAATGAAAGAATTCTAATAACCCAGCTCTGTAAGAAAAAGTCCTTTTTGTAGCAGGAACCGTTCTTTATGGTCAGATATTTTATCCATTCACTAACATATTTCGTTATGAATAAGCAATTTCCCAATGTCTATAAATAACAATTATAATTATTTTCACTATCTACGTGTCATACGTGTTTAACATATATGTATGTCAGGTAAATTATTTTATAATAAAATAAAAACACATATACATAGCTACGATATCTTTTTTTCTCAAAATAAATAATCAACTATTTTACATAGTTATTTATGCCCAATGTCTACAGTGTATACACATGTATATAGTCAATACGCATAGTTTCATACATGAATGAGCAGAACTTGCAAATATAACGCAAATTATACTTGTCCAGTCCATTGTATTTTCAACTGAGCCAAATGCAAACAACGGAAAAAAATTACTGGTAAAAATTCTATGAATATTTCGTAAAACTGTTTTTACATTCACACATAGAAAAAAGATAAAGAAAAAGAATTAACTTACTTGAAAAATATAATCACAGTAATAAATACCGTCAATTACAAAAAATATTCGCGTATTAATTCCTTACTAAGTTTATACTACATATTATATACTATATCGAGCCATTACCGCCGACTTACCGTAAGCGAAAAATATCAAATTTTACAGGAGAAGGTTTTCTTTAAGGGGAGGTTTACTTGAGAGTCGCTAAAAAAAAATCGATTTTTTTTTTTTGCAGGAATTGGTAGCTAATTATGTGTAGAATATGTTCCCAAAGTGATTTTGCTGAAAGTAATTTAAGGGAAGGTTTACCTAAAATTTGATAAAAAAAAATCGATTTTTTTTGCCGAAATTGATAGCAAATTATGTGTAGAATATGTTCCCAAAGTTATTTTACTGAAAATAATTTAAAAACAAGATTCTTGCACATTAACCGAATCCAGCTTTCTATAAAAAAAATTCAAAAATGTAGTTCACGCAATAATGAGTATTAAATATAAAATTTTGGAAGTACGTTTCTTTATATATATTTTATAATATCTCGGAACTATATTTTTGGAACTGGCGGACACGATAACTCAAAACTATTCGATGGATCCTTTTTTTTTAATTTTTTATTTTAAAGGTAATTCAATTCTTCGGCACCTCTACCTAAGCTCGATACACTTTCAATATTTTTTTATTTTTATGTTTACTTTAAAGAGCAAAAAATAAGATAAAAATCGTAATCAAAAGTTCTTCTAGAAAAAAATTCTAGAAAAATACATAATTTTTAAGAACTTTCGAGTAAACCTCCCCTTAAATATTTTTACACAGAAACGTGCTATTAAATTGAAACCTAACATAAAATTGACTCTATAATTAATGAATTTTGGAGGAAAACATTAACAATATTTGGTCCGTTACAATTACAAAATGTTACAATAAAAATCTCAATTTCGATAAAAGTGTCGCTTACGATAAGTCAGCGATAATGGCTCCATATGTGATATCAAACATGATTCCAAACCGAGTTCACCGAATTACCTATCAAATAATTTATATCAAAATCTTGGATTTGAAATAATACAAATATAGTGTATATAGATATAACATCAATTAATTGCATGTTAAATGCCATTTCAATTGTTTTAAAATTTATTTTGAATTATTTTGGTTTTGATAGTTTTGTTGACTTTAGTAGTCTAAAAAAAAATTAATTGATAGATAATAATAATGAAAATAAAGTAAGATTACTTTTATCTAACTTGTTTTATGTAGTTACCTGTTTAAGAAAATAGGTATAAATATGGATTAGACCCAGAATCGGTGAAAGAAATGCCGGGCCCCCGGGAACAAAAAAAAAATTTTTTTTCTCCAAAAGTACAATTGACGAGCAAAAAAAAACCTCTTCTCACTTTCACCGGGCCCTTAATTGAAGCTGCGGGCCCCCTATTTAGATCCGGCCCCCCGGGCAATTGCCTCACTTGCCCCACCCTCTCGCCGGACCGACAAAGAAAGCATACTTTTCAGCTTATAAAATAAAACTACAAAAGATATCGGATAATTCGATTGCGTTAATAACCTTAAAACATACGTATAGTGAGAAAGGTAAATGAGAAAAACCAGATCAAAATATAAAACAAATCATATAATTTATAGGAACATATGTTATATGGCTATTTCTCTACTAATTGGAAAATCGGTGTCCTAGGTAGATTTTATATAATAGATATTATTACTGCTGAGTTTTATGTATTAAAAACGACAATATATCAGCTATTCTTGGCACGCCATAACCCATTTAGTAATATAATATTGTAATATTCAATTTACAGTCACTTTTTACAGTCAATTCACAGTGCCCTGTTGTGTCCCTTTTCCAGAATTAGAGGTATTATTACAAATATTTATTTTCAGTATCATTGCTGCCTGAGTAAAAAAAAAAAATATGAATAATAGTAGAATACAGTAAGCATCTTTGTAAAACTCAATCATATTTTTAAAATAAGAATTTCATTAAAAAAAAAAGTAATCAAATGTTGTCCTCAAATATTTTGAACAGTCCCCTGTCACAATTTGAAAATGGTACTGAGATCGTACTATTCATTGGCGCGATCGTTTATATCATGAAACGGAACGCAATCGGTGTGAAGTTCGTTCGATTGTAGAGTTAAGTGCACTGACAACATTTTGTTCACTGTCACCGCTGCATTTGTAAGTAAACCACACGTTTAGGCCACTAGTTGTAACAGTCCCCTGCTATTCAATTTTCCTATCGTTTTAAGTCATTAAGCTACAACAAATTTATAAAATAATTACTTAGCGAATATACTATCACGCCTACCCTTGAAAATTGAATAGATTTGAAATGATTTTATGTTAGGAAACTTTCTATGTAAAATATCAGTCCCCTGACCAACAGTCCCCTGACATTTCATTGCGAGATAAGTTTGTAGAAGGTAATGTTCTTCTTATTCTAATGTTAACTTTAAAGTTATAAGTTCAGTTACTTAAAGAGGCAATTTAGCCAAAAATTTGATTTTAATGACAAGCGTCCTATAGCATTAAGAAAATTCATTATAATGTTTAATTTACTTAGAAATTTTTGATTTAATCGTACGTAATATAAATTCTAAGAGTTATAATAAATAAAAACAACGATTTTGATTCATTCTATTCAACGAAAATATTTTTTTTCCCCTGAAGCAGTCCCCTGTCGCAAATTTTCATAAAATCGTCCATAATTCACAAATAAAGAGGATAATTAATAAGCTTTCTTAAGACACACATTTATTTTATTAATACCTTTCATTGTATTTGCATATTTTGTTAATATTTAAGAAAAATATGCTTGGGATAGTTTTGCATGAAAATTGTCCAATTTGTAGAGAAATGGCCATATATCTATCTATATATATTACACCACATCTGACCATACATAGGTCCATATATCTAGTCATACATATTATAATGTGTAAGAACCATAGATGGTTAAACACGGATGACCATCATCTCTTGGATGGCGCAACCAACCGTAACGACCCCATCAGCCAGATCGAGAAGATTATTGTCTATGTGTACGCGGGGGAGCGGAATACGCGGGACGTTGTGTTCGAACTACATAAACACATATAGAGATATTATGTATTATGTGTGCACGATAATAATAATCTGCACTTATGTGTGGTCATCTCACACACATATTAAACTATATTTATTTAACTTGCATTGTTCTTGTATTGTTTTACTTTGTTCCTACTATTAAGTCTTTATTTAACGCCACTTTGTACAGATGAGTGATCTGAGTACGTCATTATTTTAACATTATAAATGCGAAAGTGAGTTTGTTTGTTTGTCTCGCTTTCACGCCTCAACAGCTTAATCAATCGACTTCAGACTTCTGATAGAGAAAACTAAGGTAACTGAGAAGGGCATAGAGTACTTTTTCCCATGGGAAAATGTATAAAACACATACCTACAGCAGTAAGCGTTGCCTGTTTAATTGGTAAAGTAATTCTTGCATGATTTTCAATGAATAGAAATATTAACTAATTGTAAGTCATGAGAATTATCATCTGAAAAAACAAAAAACTACCACCAGTAGTAAGATTTTCTCAAAAAAAAATGACAAACATTTGCAAACAGTGCAGAGTTGTTAATTTAACTTGATGCCATAATTTCAAAAGTCACATGTGTGAAGTCAGTGGTAGACGCTAGTAGTCGACATAAAAAGAATTATAAGGTATTTTGCGGTGTGAATTTTTCATTTTTATTGGCATTAAAATGACGAAATAATTTTTATGATTCGATAGAAGTCTCTTTTTTAGTAGTCATACACTCATACGTGCCTAATTTAAAATAAAAATAAAAATAGCAACTTCGAAAATTTGCAGTTCGCTTCCAGTTTTATTGTGCTATCATTTTATTTACAGCTTTTGAGGCATTGAAAAATTTAGTGAACTCAATGACGTCACCAAATTAAAAAACAGCTTTTTTCTCAAATGAAGCTTTATCGAAGTGATTTGAAATTCAGTGAATAGTTGAATTGGGTTAATCTGAATGTGAACTTTTTATGTTTTCTACTAAAATGACGAATTGCCTTTTATAGAAATATAGGCGATTTGATAGAAGTGCCTAATTTTGTTAAAGGGAAAGAACGACTTTAAAAATCTATAATTTAATCGTTTGATTTACGTGTTCGACGCACTGAAAAATTTTAGTAAACTTAAAGACGTCACTAAATTATTTTTTTTTTAAATCAGGTTTTATTAAAGTAATTTTTTTTTTTAATTAGAAAATTAGATTTTAGATTATATTAATCTAAAATCTAAAAATTAAAAATAAGTCTCGTAACCTAACAATTCGCTTTCAGTTTTGTCACTTTATAATTCTATTTACGGTTTTTAAGTCACTGAAAAGTTTTAGTAAATTTTATTACGTCATTAAATAACCCACGATAAAATTTGAATTTATCTCTGTTCAAAGTGGTGGGAAGCACTTGAAATGGTCCAGTTGAATACTCAAATTTTTTAAAACCCGCATTCGTATTATATTTGCACTAAAATAATGCGGATAAGGAGGGAGTCCTAGAACAGCTTTGAGTAATACCAAAAACTTATAATTTAATAGTTCAAGACTTATATGCTGAATTTCTGTATCTCTAAATCTGAGTTACTTTGATAAGTGTTCATTTTTGGTATTAAAATATAAAATTACCTATTCAGAATAAAATTTCATTTGGAAATAAATACTGTACGTCTAAAATAATATAAACATCAGCTAATTATAAGATTTTAACAGTACTTGTTAAAAAAAATACCCCTGTCGCAGCATCCTACATAGCATAGTGAATTTCCCTTTACAAAAATTAGTTTTCTCGGAAACTACATAGTTGATATAGGATAATGTGATTTTATTGTGATTTTATTTGATGTGATTTTTTCTCCTCCTGTCACTGGTGTAAAATGCGTCTCAAAAATTTTTTTAATTTGGGGAAATTTTGGCAAAAAACTAATTTTTTTCACAAAAAATGCCCAAAATACCATGTTCCGAGAATCGGATGCGTTTGGCTAACGAACTTACCTAAAGTTTTGGGACTTCCAACATTAAAAGTATAGGACATTTTGTTCGAGAATTGTCGTTGATTGTAGTAGCTGAATTTTCGATCAAAATCATGATCATAAGTACTAGAAAGTGCTTCATAATTTTACATTCTAATAAGTCATAATAAAATAGATAAAATTCAATAATATAGTGCTTCAAAATTTGGATTTATTTATTAATATGATACGTAAAACAATTTCTGTAACAAAGTTCATATAAACAAACATGATATTTTGCTTCTATTCAATCGCAAGTACTTGTTAATTTCACATCTCGTTGATAAATTATAAATATCAATTACTCAATTATTCAAACATTAAACAATTTAATATAATATAACAAATTAAATTGTAAATGAAACTAATTATTTAATTATTACTATTTAATTCTCCTCTCATATATGTTAATTAATAATTAATAAGGTATTGGTATTCCACGGTATATGTATTCATTACACACATATCAACACAGCCATAGATATTATAATATTAATGATTTCATATGAAAAGCGTATTGTGTTAATGAAACGAGGCGTTACATCAACGGTAAACAATGTTATTTGTTAGTCTTATACACATATGCAAATGTATCAGTTGGGAAATTGAACATCTTGGGTTACAAGTTATCTATTTGTAAAAGAAGAAAAAGATATTTTTAGTTATTTGATTTGTATAAATATATAGAGTAGAGATCTATAATAACCATAGATATACAAGATACCAAATTCCTATTTCATAACTACCGTGACCGTTGTCGCCAGCAAATGATGTTACAACGCTATCCCTACCAAACGATTATGATACATAGAATACGTTACTACTTGAACACATTATTTGAATGTACATAAACAGGTGGATGTGTTGGGGCAATATGGTGTATGTATGACTGCGGACCTTATATATATATATATATATATATATATATATATATATATATATATATATATATGTATATGTATATATATATATAGTATATACTGTCATGGCCGACCTATGTGACTAACCAGCAATGTATGTAACCAACAATTAAAAATAAATTTATTTATTTTACGAAAGATATCCCTTTATTTTGAGAGTTTTTTTGCTCAATAGAATTTTTACACTTAAATACGACACACCTCAGATTTTCTGTTTAAATTTCACGTATTAATTAAAAAAACAATTACACTCCGTACGATGTTAACTGTATCACAAATGATAACAGACTAAATCAGAAGCGGTGTAAATTGCACCTCATTGCACCTTACCAACGACAGATTTCTATACGTTCACTTAATCTAGTTGATCTGTCATAGTAATTATAGTGTTTTGGTGATTTAAGTAGAAAAGGATATAATTTTGTTTATTTTGTGTAATTCATGATTTGAAGTCAAAGATTTAAAATTTCTAATCTTAAATAAAAATATGAATATCTCAAATCGTTAATTATCTTTTCGTTTATATTCAACTTAACGTATTTATTTCAAACTGACAAACATCTTGTAAAGATTTTTGAAAGGTATTTCCAGTACGAAAAACGCCAACGCAATATTTTTTCAATAAATCTTACAGCTTAGTAATAAAATTGAATTTCGGAAACTGACAAGCATATACATAGAGATTAACGAATAAAGACAAAATAAGTCGTGATATATTTAGAAACTCATAAGCTTCAGCAATGATTTAATAGTTTTTAAGGCAAATGTATGAATTTTTGTTTCAGTACAAGATCTTTTACGAAATTTTAACCAAGCAATATCACAACAATAGCTTGGAGAATGGGCTCTTATTATGATTCGGTAGATAGTTATATTTTTGGTTTTATTTTCGGTTAGATAGAATCTAAGAAATCTTTTAATTCAATTTATTTTCATTTAATTTCTTATATGTAGCTAATTTTTTCTAAACATAATTTATTAAACTTCAATAAAAATCGAATAATTATATTTTGAAATACAGTAGACTCTCGCTAATTCGACACATATACGACCGGGAGCTTGTCGGATTATTGAAGATTATTGATTACTGAAGGTATCATTATAAAAATACAAAATAACCTTCTAGGTAAAGGAGAAACGAAGTAAAGCGGTTTAAAAGGGTTAAAAACTAACAAACTTAATATCTTAATACACACTTTTAATTATGTACTTAACAAAGAAACAAAATTTTAATTATTGAAAACTTGCACACATCTCCCCTGTTTCCCTAACCCTTAGTCTGTTTGATGATATCTATAATAAAATTTCATAGTCTTGCTACACATACCTATATTAATAATACATTCAATCTGCCATATCTATTAAAAAAATCGAAAATTTCGTACAAAATTATTACAGACATATTATTACACAAATAATTACTTGACACGCTATAATTATTACGTTAAAAAAAGTAGGTATTATTGTATCTAACATTTATAATTTAATTTATTAAAATAAATAACTATAATTTGTTAAAACTTTAAACCTAATTAAATGCAACTGCATAACAATCTATTATAATTTATTGGTAAGTGGATGATTAATTAACGGTAATAACAATTTGTTAAGAGCAATTAGAAATTTGTTTTTTCGAAAATCAGTTAAACACAAAACAAATGTAGAATCAGATCAGATAAGTAAAGAACTTTTAAATAGTAACATTTAATTCTATTCCAACTTATTGTCTGTTAGGTTACTTAATGAATAAATTGAATAAAATCGTTTTGTAAGTGTTATACACGTGTATATAGCTGATTATAAAGTTTATTTGTTTTGACACAAGTTCGAATCACAGTTACGGCATTTTTTAATTAATTATTCCATTCGGTTTAACTAAACTGAATATTTGAATGTCCAAATTCGGAATTTGTCCTTTAAATTAATTTCAAACAATGGTTTAACCAACACTTACGTACTAGAATGTAAACGAATTAAATTCTCCGCTAATTGCAGAATTAATCAGTAGAGGAGTAGAATTCTTCCCCTTCCTGATGCCAGTGATTAATAGGAATGAAATTGTTTAATTTTTATTGTCTAGTAAGTGTAATTATATTTGTCTTGCTTGGAAATGACATTATTGAGAGTAGCATTATTTAGAAGGAATTATTTAGAATTTCGCTTAAAGAAATTTATTTATGGAGCTATTAACAATTTCGTACAAAACGAAAAAGCTATGTGGTGGAGGCATTATTGAGGATGACATTTCTGAAAGCCTGTACTGTATCTCGATTGCTTTAAAAACTAGTTTTATTCAGTTATGAACTCTCATTAAGTAACTGTTTCTCTATTTTTAGAACTTCGTAATATAACAACCAAATTCTTATAGATTCGTCATGTCTATCATCAGCATATGGCACTAGATGTCGGACTGAATGCAATTTAAGGGGTTACATACAGTTGTGACGGTTGGAAAATTTTTTACAGGAAAACATATTCTTTAAATTATAATTATCTCAAGAATATTTTCACCAAATTTCGTAACGATCCGAGCATTGGATCCGAAATTATAGCTATTTAGGTATGGTGCACTACCTCGAGTAGTGCTCGCGGCTGTTCCTGCGCAGTATAATATAATACAAGCAGTATGTCGACTTTCGCCGCTGTATTGTATTGTTCGAAATGTATGACCTTGAAACTGGAGCAATTTTGTATAGAATGTTGAAAGTTGATATATTCTAATAGTTGAAAAAAATGTACTATAAAAGTTAGAAGAATCCTGATGTGAGGGGTGCCAAACCATAACATTGTAAGTGCCACACGAACTCGAATACGTTTTTTTGCAGTAAAGCGTTGAATATGCTGGTGTTTACCTGCACCCTTAAAATTCCGACCGTCCAGACTCTGTGACGGCCACCATCCTCAATATTGTTAAAAAGCAAGTCATAACGTTGTATGTGCCTGCTATCGTGATTTTTCAATTATTAAGAAAACAAAAAAGTGTACAAAGCCACTTATTGCAAGAGACCTCATTGAGCTTGTTGCGAATGCTGGTAAAGAAATATTATTCTCAATAGTGGAGACTACAACGTTTTTTGATTGGATGAATCTGGCTAAAACGATAATTAACACCAAAAAACTACAGACATCTTCGGCTACTATGATTTGAGTAACATCTGAAAATTTTGGTGTAGTTTATACAAAGAAAAGTTACGGGGACTTTGCCCAATGGATAACAATTTCACTGTTGAATCCTGAAGTCACAAAGACAAATTTTAAGGACTTGGAAATTGAGATGAAGGGAGCACCTGTACCTTTAGCTGCTGAGAAAAAGAAGAACATTCATGCCATGTTACCGTATTTATCAGGAGACAATAAATTGTTTTATGAAAGCTTCATAAAACAGATATCTTAAAAGTTTTAGTTTAATTAGATAAGTGCAAGTAAAGATACACTTACAACGTTATAACTTGCATAAATAATGACACTTACAACGTTTTATCGTCTTCAGTTTTTTTAAATTAATATTAAAATTATTACTGTTTTTTAATATTTTTAATTACAAATTTGTATGTTAATTATGTGTATTAAATGAAAGTTTAATAATAAATTATTGTATGCATTAATTCGTTTGTTATTTCTCAATTAAAACGGTTTTTTGTCTCTACTGAAAATTTCTTGTTTTGGCACTTACAACGTTATGGTGTGGCACCCCTCATATGTCGATGTCTCACTGTATTCCGATAGCAGTAGCAATCCACTACAAAATTAAACAGTTAAGTTGAACGAAGTCTAAATCAGCTTGTATGTAAAATGTGATCGTATCCACATATAATTAACCTTAAAAATGGTGTAAGTTTTAACATTTAGCTTATTGAATGTCGGACGGAGATCTATTAAAACAATGTTGGCGTATATGTGCGTCCACACCTTTTTAAAATGTATTTGTTTTATATATACATATATACGTACATGTACAAGATATGTATGTATGTATGTGTTTTATTACAATACATATAAAAGTTTAAAGAACATTATAATACGTATGTAGACTTTTATATGTAACAAATAAAACATGCAATCTCCCATGATGCAATGTTACATATACACACGCGTATACGGAATGTTTAGATATTGTTTGGAATGCTGTTTGTGAAAGCAATTCACCTGTTATTATATTTACATTTAAAAAAATCAGATACTGCCAATATTCACAGGAACAACTTTTTTTTATTTTGGTATTCTTTTAATGATTAGGATTAGTTAACTCAGTGTTTCTCAAACTTTTTCGTCCATATACTCCTGTTTAATCATAAAGTCAAAACTATACTCGCTAAAAAAAAATCTACGAAAAATTGGTTGTAGGAAATTAGAAACGATGTAATAATTCGCGAGAAAATTGAGGAAAATAATTTTTATTACTCATGCGGCACACATTTTTGTACGGAAAATAGCCATTGGCCTACTTTACTCTTCTCACATGGCATAAGCGTATTTCAATTGCTTTTTTGCGTGCGAAAACTATACTTTCCTCAAGCAAATTGACAATAAAACACTATGTACAACTCGTAATAAAAAATAGTATGTGCTACTCGTACAGGATTGTCGACTGCACATTCGAGCGAATGAACGCACTCACTGTGATCGTACGTTCAACTTTGTTCTCGTAGGCGGTCGGCAACTTCTCGCACTTATTGCACAATATACTATTTTCAAACTACGATAACAGTGAAAATGATGAAATTGCTGAGATTTTTAGGACTGGTTGCAAATTGATTTCAGTAAAATAGAAAGAAAAATATGAAACACATAGAAATTTTTGGTAAATGATTTTTGAAATGTCAATAAAATATGAAGACAAAAACGACAATAATAATAATAATAATAACAATATTCTGTAAACTAGTAAAAATTGTAGCTTTAATTAATTCATCGTTCAAATTGGGCTTTCAATTTCTATATAAATAAATAACTATAACCATTTTTAAGCTGATTTTACTTGCCGCATTGTTGTTTACTTACCACACTGTTATTTTATTTGCGACACAGATATTTCTTGATTACCGTGAATATAAATAAACACCGGAAAGAAGTTAGCGCCGAAAGTTGAAAAATCTTTTTGTTTTTTATATGGTTAAATTGCTCCCAAATTGCTCCTTTGAAATCAGTAATTGCTCCACCTGAAACTTAATTATTTAATTAGTTATTTATAAAGAAAAACATTTTTTTCCGTTATTTAAGTTATCAAAATCTCCCAAAATAATACTTTTTTATATAATTTCTTTACGTCAATAAATTGCTCCCAGTTTGCTCTATTTAATTTAAAAGCTAAATCTTAATTTTTTTGAATAATTATTAAAATATTTTGTCTTTTTATAATGTTATTTAACTTGTCAAAATTCAATTACCCTTAAATATATGCAAACGACTTAAAGATATAATGGATTGCCTATACGTTTTAATAATACATAACCTAATTCATAATATTTTTTATTTTAATATATTTTAATTATTATTCAGAGAAATTAATAACTAACTTTTAAATTAGATGGAGCAAATTGGGAGTAATTTTTTGATATAAAGTAATTGTATAAAAATGCATTATTTATCAAGATTTTGATAATAGAAATAGTCAAACAAAAAAGTTTTTTTGTTTGTAAATAACTAATTAAGTAATTAAGTTCCAGGTGGAGCAATTACTGATTCCAAAGGAGCAATTTGGGAGCAATTTAGCCATATAAAAAACAGAAAGATTTTCCAACTTTCGGCGCCAACTTCTTTCCGGTTAAATAAACGCTTGGGAAATTTAACTGACAAGCATTGTCAACAACATCGGTAATGGCTTTCACACAATGAATGAAATAAGAGATAATGGGTATTCGCCATCGAGTGATGTTGAATGAAACTTGAACTTAACTGCTCATAGGTATATGTAGGTTTATTTGAACATTCTACATATACCTATGAGCAGTTAAGTTCAAGTTTCATTCAACATCACTCGATGACGAACACATATTATCTCTTATTTCTTATTTCTTATTTCATTAATTGTGCGAAAGCCATTAGTAAAATATACTAAATCAAAATTGCTATAATATTATAGTTTCTTCCTACTCAAAACTACAAAAATATAGAAACTTTAAAAACACCAAACAAGTTTAACGAATTACTAAAGAAGGGATAGTTTTAAATATATTGTGAAATTACTTAAAAACTTACACGGCATTTTCTACACTGAAAATCAGAAAAAGTTCTTTTATACAAAATAATTTTAAAAGTCATTAGCTTTTAAACCTGTCGCATTGCTCGCTATTACCGCTTGTTATAAGCGCAAACTTCAAAACTTCAATATCGTCAATGGTATTTACAGTAAACACTCTATATACACGTATGTATATTGTATACAAACAATAGTAGAATTGTAACAACATATTATGCACAAGATTACATTTCACTTCTTGAAAGAATTTAAAATAAAAAATACATAATCTCCTAACCTATCTCGCACACACTGAATACTATGTACACTATTCAGTATAGTACTGTACAAGTAAAATAAATAACACAGCTGCCATCTATGAACAGCTTTAATGCTTCAGTGGCTCAACTGGTTGGTTACAAATAGTAAGTAACCTTTTTCTTAAAAAAAACTACACAACAGGCATCTTTTAGTTGTTTAAAGATATCAAGTCTCACATGGATAATATCACCAAATTTTTTCGTTCTATCAGTTGATTACGATTCGGGTAATCAACTGATAGAACGAATATCAATAACGTAATCAACTGATACGGGTCCCTTATTTTTGCCTATTCTACACACCAGCGAAATTTCGTCAAAATCGCGAATTTCACTCTGCGTGCATTTCCTTATTAGGGTTAATCTGACCTCGGCTGCGCATTTCCGTTTGCGTGTTCATTAGGAGGCTACGTTACCTCGAAATCCGTAGGGTTTTGTAACACTCGAAAGACGTTTTCAAGTCTCCTGTCCACTAAAGGCACACGGGTTTGTAATGCAGACTGTTCTTCCAAGGGAACGCGATGATTAGAAGGATAGTTTTGCAAAGGTAATAAAAGCTTGAATTATGGCCCAAGAGATTCATGTCCAAAATACTGACAAAATTCTTTCTATTTTCCAGCAGAAGAAAGTTACGAAGAATGAAAGCAATAGTAAAAAAAAAACTTGTGGCAATATTATTATAGTCAACAAACCAATTAGGTAAATAAAATGATTAGGAACAAGAAATGGTAGAACTTTTACCAACAAGAAAATCCAGTATTTTCTGACACATATTAAGAACACCTTTATTTTTTTTTCTTGGCTTAATTCTTCACCTCTGGTCTCGCCATCTTCAATTAAAAACTGATTTATCAAAAAATTGACATTATCAGGTTTAAGTAATAATTTTTTTTTGAGTTATTAGAGCTTATCGCTTTTCGTTGTCGATAACATGATTCTTTATAAAAAATTTTAAAGGTACCATTTCATCCATTGGACATATAAATTCAATTTGAATATTTGAAAAAATTTATAGGGCAGAAAAATAGCAAATCAATTTGGGTACAAGCTTATAATATTATATTCTCTCCAACGTGAGTCTTCACCATACCCTCTGTGGCAATTTTTCTACTAGGCTCAAATGCGTGACCTTTATGACTATTAGTGTTGGCTGCTAGCACTAATGACTAACCTTCTAATCATAGCGTTTCCCTGAACACGTATTTGAAAGGACAATGTGCGTTACAAACCCGTACGCGTTTAGAGGACGGGGGACTTGAATAAGGCACGTGTTTGGAAGAAGAGGTAACAGTGCCTCCTATTGAACACGCAAACGGAAATACGTGCCGCCGGCTAGAGCCAGAGAACAGGTTTTGTAATACATTTACTCTCCTGTCAAACAAGTTGGATATTACTGACAAGTAAAGGTCTCGAGGCCGAACCTATCAATTTTGATGAAATTTAAATATGTTGTAGAACACTAAAAACTAAGGGACACGTATTTTTTTTTATCTGCGGAAAAACGGTTTGAAGGGGTGAAATCACCCTCGAAAAATTGGAGTAAAAATTTAATTTTTCAAATATCTCGAAAACAGTAAGAGATAGAGTAAAAGTTTAAATTGGCGATATTACTCTTTTTTAAAGAGCTATCTATTGATATGCAATTTGGTCATATTACATCAACAGGGGTGGTTGGGGGTTAAAATTTGGTGGTTAATTTTGCAAAAAGGGGGTGAAAAATAAACAATATAAAAATTTTGTTTACAGATTTGAAATCTACGTCAAAAAATCTAATCGACCTGTTTTTGCTCAATATCCTAATATTAAGTCTAGGGGTAGTTAACTAGAGGGTGACTATGTCGCATAATCGTACTATTTGGGTATTTCAAGAAGTTCTTCTTCATGGAAAATAGCTTAAGACAATTAGAATAACGTAGAAATGAAATTCTCGAATTCAAAATTGAGTTTGAGCAACATTGGAGAGGGGGTGAGTCACCCTCTTAAATTACATACTAGTTTATATACACTAATTTTTGCTATTAACACACTGATAGTGGGTAAAATAATGTCACAATAAGTGGTTCTGAAGTTCGACTATCATATGTAAGGTCTTTATTAGGTTTGTGTTTTAATGGGTATTATAGTTTTAATAAAAATACGTGTCCCTTAGTTTTTAATATTCTACAATATATTTAAGTTTCAAATCGATAGGTCCGGCCTCGGGACCTTTACTTGTGAGAGCTTCAACTATATTAAATACTTTAAAGAAAAATCCGATAATTCTTGATATATATATATATATATATATATATATATATATATATATATATATATATATATATATATATATATATATATATATAAGCACACTTAATATCTATCTATTAGATATTTTAAAATTTCCATTTTTTTCAGGTAGGTTAGACTTATTGTAGCTATTACAAAATTCAATAGTGTCACAACACTGTAAATTAGATAATAATATAAATAGTAGTAATAATTATGTATAAAAAATTTTAATATGTGTATATTCTAAATTAAATTATACATACCTACATGAAGAAATATTTTTGATTTCTTTCAAATTTCAAGCATACTCAAATACTTACTTATAACAAACCTACAAATTTATCAAAAATTTCAATTTGCTCCACCTAATTATTTTTTAAATTTACCATAAATATTTACTATAAAAACATAATATGAAGGAATAATTAATTTACTGTACTCAAACATAATGGGCCCGTATATAATTATTTAAATTTTTTTGAAAAAAAATCTTATATGTATGGATTTCTTTACATAATTCTTACAAATAATAGATCAAGTTTTTTTTACATAATTTCATAAATATTTTTAAATTTATACAAATAAAAAAATAAAGTCTTACAAATCTATTCAAAATACTTTTCTCTTAAAAAGTACTATACAGTAATGTCCAAAAATATTCGGCTGTTTATTGGTTGCAAACTGAAATTTATACCTATACCTATAAATAAAATAGAAGGGTCTGTCTGTGATTTTCGAACTTTTAGGTATTTATATGTTTTTCAGTTAGCAAATTCGACATATATAGCAAATCTAACTTTAAAAAAATTTTTGTCTATCTGTCTGTCTGTCTGGCTGTCTGTTTATACCAACCGATTTAACTCAATAACTACTGAAGCTATTGAGTTGAAATTTACAAGGAATATAGATATTAACCTCCCGATCAATCTTAACCACATTTTAATGTGATCTTCCAAATGGTTGCCTACAGGATGATTCAAAAAGAACCTCACTTAAAAGTTTATGGTCTTCTAAATAAAGTAGATTTTTGAAAATTTGGTTTTAAAGTTTCCAAATATGAAGATTTTAATTAAAATATTTCTAACTTGCTGCCACTCCCTGCAAAGTTGATACCAATTTTGCTATTTTAAGGGTTTTAACAACAAATTTGAATTCGCTGGGAATTGTTATTAATATTCTATCTGACAGTGACATTTCAGCTTCCTTGACATGATACAGGCTGGTTACATAAAGCATTTTTTAAATATTTTTTTGTTTATTGTGAAAAACTTTTTTTTTTTTAAATGAACCACATATATTTTTTATTATAACTATGTAAAAAAAATGTAAACTCTATCTATTAATATCAGATATTCTTACACCTAAAACTGATATTTTGTCAGAAGCCGCGAATAACAGCTAGTTAACAATAAATCTATTGCATACTTTTTTTATTTTATTTTTAATATTATAAATCAATCAAGTTGAACAATGCAATATAATGGTTTATCTTTATCTAGAAGTTTGAATTTGTTTTTATTATTTTAAATTACTTAGCAAATTACCTATAAAGTAAATTTCGCTTCCTAGTTGGTGAGGCTCTGTGAATTCTGTTTGTTGATTGGCTTAAAAGCGAAAGTAAAAGAATTTTTAGTCCCTTGGGACTAAAAGTAACAATTTGTTCCCTATTATAATGGACTAGAAGATATAGATCATATATTTTAGTCGGGGAATTGAAAAAAAAATTAATTTTGAGTAATAGGAGAAGTAAATTTTTCAAACTGTTGAATGGACGTTACTACAAACATACGCTTAGTTTTCAAATATTATAACAAATAAGCAATATTTGTGCATATAAACCGGCCTACCTGTCTCATTAGAAATAATTATTTAATCGTGTTATCAGCTTTTTGTTTTGGTATTTTTTTAATTACATCGAAGAATCGCCTTAAACTATAAAATTAAAATGTGTCTTCGATTAATTTCTATCACGTCGTGTCCATATGCATATTATATATAAATTTAATTTCAAAATAGTATTTTATACTTGAAATTTAAGTGGAAAAAGAACACTGAAAAATGAAAAAAAAAAAAACATACAAAAATAACTTAAGAAAAGAAATGTTTCGAGACTGAATTCATTTTATATAAAAATACGTACCTACGTATAACCTACACCTTTATACCCTTTATATCTACAGTAAAAAGAAAATATACTTCAACCAAAGAGAAGAATGATCAAAACCGTAGCAAATTGTTTTCATGACTCACTTGATTACGCAGAAAAAAAAATATGTGTTACCGTGTGAATTTGGTTATACACTGATCTATCATAAATACTGGGTAAGAGGCATACATGCATGAATACTTACATGGTTTGGTAAACTAATGTATTAAGAAATACAGGTGGCAAGTAAAATAAATATATACAGTAAGTTTGATCTAAAATGTTGCCACACATTTTTAAGAAATGAGCAGAACTCAATAATTTTGTTTGTATATCATTTGCAATGATTTTATTGTTAGACTTGAATGGCTTTCTAGTGATGAACAAATGCAAGACCAAGACCAAGACTTGACAGTCTTGGTCTTGTTCTTGCATTAAGAATCTTGGTCTTGGTCTTGCTAGAGCAGTTTGGGTCTTGGTCTTGGTCTTGGTATTGCTAAAAAATCTTGCACTTTCTTGTATTTTTTTATTACCGAATTTTTTCCTTCTAAAATCAGAATTAACAGAATCTCTTTACGATATTAATTATACTTCCAAACTATTTAAATAGTTTAGCAAGAGTCTTGCTTTTTTTCTTGCTTTTGTCTTGATCTTGCTCACTTGAGTCTTGGTATTGGTCTTGCAGCCATACTTATAGTCTTGGTCTTGGTCTTGCTCTTGGGATACATAGTCTTGGTCTTGGTCTTGGTCTTGCAAAAAAATGCAAGACCAAGATAAGTCTGCAAGACCAAGACTAATTTTGCTCATCCCTATGGCTTTCCAGTTCGATCACGCATGAATGTATAACATTCGAATATTTTAACGGCCAAAATCTTTAAATTCTGAAATCCAAATTATTTTTTTTTACCTGGAGTAATTACCTACTAGTAAAAATAAAAAAAAATTTAAAATATTAAGAACAGCTAATAAGAAAAAAACAACACACGAAACACTGTTGGGGGTATAAACTCTAAAACAATTCTCTTTAACTCTCAATATTTTCACGGAACTTCCAGTTTAATGATCCTGATTGCTGTGAAATTTAGAACAAAAATATTTTAAAAATTCTTTACTCTTTTTGTCTTCCTGGTAGTATTTTCAAAAATATATGTCTCGCTTATTTTCCAAATAAAAATTAGATTAAGTTTTTCATTTAATATAAATTTTTAATAAAAAGCAGTTCTCATAAAATTTTGCTATTGACAAAAAGTCCAATTTTTTTTTCTATAATATTTTAGTTGTCAGTTTATTATTACTTCTCAATTACAGTTTCCTCTTTCTTACGAAATGCAAGCAATGCTTGGTACTTAGGCATCACAGATTGTGAAATTTTACGTCGTATATCAACATAATATAATTCAAATCATATTCTGGATTGTATTTATATATAAAAGGGAGAAATTGGATTCTATTAGGGCATCTAGTATAGTAAAGTTTTAAAAATTTTGTATAAAAAAGTCCAAGTCTAGGCCCATTCCCAGTCCAAGTTTTTCCTGCTTTGATGCTTGCCTCGCACAACCATTTCATTGTTATTAACTGCAAGTTCCTACTATTTATTTTTTCAAAAATATCAGGAATAGTATGATGACATAACTCGGAACCAATGCCATAACTACCCCAATCAGTATGCACAGCCAATTGTTAAGTTGGTTCTTGTAATTCAGCTAATACGCTAGTCCAGTTTATATATCTATATAATATAAAATTTTTCGAAACACCTAATAAAATTAAGAAAATAAAAAAATACAAATTAAATATAAACACTCTATATCACGCATAAAAAATTTATCTTTATAAATAAAATCATTTGAAATTTTTTTAAATAGTTGATTATAATAAATGAAAGTATACACAAAGATTGACATGTTTTATTATTTGGAATAATCGTAAGATACAAATTTTTTTTGTGTGCGACGAATCGCAACACTTGACCACACACTCGTGAAAAATTAAACGGAAAAAGTCGCGTTTTTTTTTTATATTTATTTTAGATAAACGAACTGAAAGCTAATAATAAAATCAATTTTTGCTGTCATTAATATGTTATTAATTTATTTAGTATACGAGTTAATATAGATAGGTACATGTTCTCCGATAAAAATAAATTTGCTCCTAAGTTGCGCAAATAACACAGAAAAAACACAAAATGATTAATCTATTCTTAATTTATATATTTAAGTAAATTTTAAAACTGCTCAGTTATTGATTTTCTATATATGGAATAATTTGAAGTACAATTGTATAAAAAAAATTATATTCCTGCGCCCCCACCATAATATATACATACAAAGGAAAATAAATAATTACGTTTTAGCGAATTTCCAGAATGGAATTCAGCTATTACAGCCACTGTCATGACGGGACTTGAGCCCGGGACTATAGCACAAATTTGTTTTGAGATCCCTAGAAACCGAAAATAATATTCACTAAAATTTATATATATATATATATATATATATATATATATATATATATATATATATATATATATATATATATATATATATATGTCCGCGCGATAACTCTTGAACGAAATGTCTTACGTTTATGAAATTTGGTGAAAATATCGGAAGTCCCAAACCGTTGGACGAGTTCGTTAACCAGACACGTTCGATGCCCGAAACATGGTTTTTCCGGCCATTTTCGTGAAAAAATTAGTTTTTTGTCAAAATTTCCCCTTATTCAAAAACTTTTGTAAAATTTTTTAGACCATTGGAAAGAGGAGAAAAAATTACATAAAAAGGGTCTTTAAACTATTATTCTACGACAACTACTTTCCAAGAAAAACTAACTTTTATAAACGGAAATTCGCTATGTTATCCAAGATGCTGCGACAAGGGTGTTTTTCTATACTTTTTGTTAATAATTTTTAATTTTTAGAGCTTTGACGATGCCAGATTTTATTTTCAAAGATATTAGTCTTGTCAGTTTATTTGAACATATTAAACTAATTCACTTGTAGATAAAACAAAAGAAACTGATTGTTAAAAAAATTGTAACCGAATTTATTTATTATTTAAAATTAATGAAATGTGTAAAATTAAAATTACAGATATTTGCTTTTAATAGTTTTAAAATTATATACAATAAAATAATTGCCAATATAATCATATCACATAAAACAAAAACAATAATTTTCAGGTCTACTTATTCTTTATTAAAATTAATTTTTTGTTTAGTGCTACATAAAGGAAAAAGCTTTTAGCAATTACTCACATGTGCTGTTCTTCAATTTGAATAAAAATAGAACCTTAGAAATTTGGTAAAGAAATTTTACTAATTTATTCATATAATAATCTTATAATTAGATTGTTTATATTGAAGTTTTAAACATTTTATTCAGACTTCTGGCTTAATCGGTAAATAATATTGTAAACTAGTCCATTATGCGTCATGTTCAAATTTTTTGTTGCATCAGGGCCATTGAAAGAACTCTTAAGTTTATAAATAAAATTTTCCATAGTAATTTTTCAGTTTTACTACTATGTTTATATATTAGTGTTTTGCCTAATGTACCTATAGTTTTTCTAGAACTAGCGAAATTAACTCTTTACATAATTAATACTAAATTCTTTTGGAATTGACAGTCAAAGTATCTGTAACTTAATTGGTTGTAGTAAAAATTTACGTAAAAGATAAACTGTAGAAAAAATTGCGGTTCAAGACCTTAAAAATATGAATTTTAGAGTGCAGATAGATCAGAGATTTTCAGTACTGCAATCCCACTACATCTCACAATCAACAGGAGTTCTAACTCCTCTGCCAAATCATTTTTCTCCAAACAAGATTTTAAAACACTCCAGTTGAATAATACAACTCTCAGTGAGGTTATTTCCAAGCAATAATAATTAAATATTTCGTTTCTTTATGTATGACCACAAACAATTTGGACCACATGCTCCTACAATTAGAAATTTTAAAGAATCCCCCTCGAGTATGTGTAGAAAAACGTAGAAATGTATTCAATATGCGTATGTAATCTGTAATTAATTTTTCTCTAACTCTTGTTTTGAACCTCTAGGGAAGGGCAGCTACCCTCCTTTGTCCGCCTTAGCGACGTCCTTGCAGAAAATTTGCAAGTTTTTTTTCTGATCCCCTACAATAAAATTGAAATAGGAATCAAAATATTGCATAATAATCTCAACAATGGAAATATACACCTACTTCTAACTTCTGATTAAAAAAAAAAAAAATGTCCAGCGTATGGAAAATTATAACTGTCCACAAATATTTCCTAATCTCTGTTACACGTCAACTCCAAACATTTTTTTGCGCATTTGTCTTACGTGAATTTTTTGTTTAAAAAGACACACATAACCGAACATTTTCAATGTCCCAATTACTCATTAATTCTGGTCCGTTTGATTTAACACATCAGTAAATTAACACATAAAAAAATAACAACTAACAGTCAAAAAAGACAAAAACCAAACGTAAAAACAATACACTACTTATTTTTATATGCGCGCATGGTGTGATATTGTTTTTATTCAACCACAAAACCGCAACAATTTCCGTACTTAAAATAATAAAGATGACAATATATGGCATTATGGTGTGTTAAATAAAGATATGTTGAGTTTAATTAAAAGTTATGTGCCACATATATTTATCTACCAAAACCAGTAAATGTATGTTTTATGTATTCGAAAATGCTACTGAATTTAAAATAATTATTTAAAATGTCATGTACCTATATGTAGAATAAAACCAAAAATTTTATAGCTGTATCATTGTTGTATGTATAGTAAATTAACCTTTTCAAAACCAATGGTTTGATCGGTATTTGGTAAATAGTATTTAGTTCAAATGGTTGTTTTCAAAAGTACGTCATCAAGGTTTTTCTCAGTCTAGTATAAAAATTACGTAATTATCCTCCACTTTCTATGGGGTACAAAATACTACCTTATTTAATACCTTAACTGTCATTGACGTCATAAGACGTGAAACCTTAATAACACATACATCACGTCGTACGACGTCAGGATTTTCATGTAAAGTGTATTAGTTGTCAAAATAGTATACCAATTGGATGTTCTGTCAGAACAATGTACTAATTTAGATGTTATAAATATTTTTAATATAAAACTGCATAATGCCCCATAGTGACTAATTTTGTTTTGATCAGGGCCCGTTCTAGAGGCGGCGTAAACGCTAAAGCGGGCGCTGGTTTTGATACAATTAATTTTTTATAATAAATAATTTTTGATAATACCAAAAATTATTGTACATAGTACCAAATATTTCATATGTCTGTTTTTCGTTAACGACAGAAAGTTCAGGTTTGAAATAGCTTTCTAGAACATTTTTGGGTAGAAAATGTCTAAGTGAATTCATTGTTTTGTGGTACCAATTCAATGTCAGTCAGGGTCGACGCGACCATATAGACGAACTAGGCGACTAACTTAGAGCACCGGAAATCGAGGGGCGCCAAAAATCCGGAGTCGTGAAAATTATAAATTTTGCAAACATTGTACGTAGTTTGTTAATTAAATTCACTTTCCAAACGATTTTAATATTTATATATTTTTATGTCAAAAAGGTTGATCGAATACATTATATCTAGCAAATTATATTAAGAGAGGGGTCAGTCAACGTTTTTATTAAATGATCCGTTTTTATGATTTTTTATTCGAATATTTTTTTAATGCTCAAAAAGTTTCGATGTTTATCTATACATTACATGATCGACCAAGTGATCAGAAAACGACATTTCATATTACATGATCTAATGTTATTCTAATTAATGACAAAAATGATTTCGAGAACGGTACAAGAAATCGATTTAGAGTTAAAGAATTGCATTAGACATTTCAGACATTTCTCTAATGCTTAAAAAATTGTCGATATTTATCTGAATTACATGATCGGGCAAGTGGTAGGAAAACGACATTACATATTACACGTCCTAATATTATTCCAGATAACGGCGAAAAAAACTCCAAGCTACAAGAATTCTATTTACAATTAATAAATTGCTTTTAAACATTTCTCTAATGCTAGGGCCACACTAATGTTAACGTCTAACGTAATGTCTAATGTCTATAAACGCAATAATTATGGCGCTAATATAACGACTTAAACTACGCGTAAATTGGGCGGCTACATTATAGCATTTAACGTATTATCTCGATAATTATCGTGCTAAAACAAAAATGGATACCATTTTTATTTTTAATTAATATAAATCTTAATTTTATGTAAATACTGTTAATTTAAAAAGAGCAAAATTTTAAATAATTTTTATTTTAAATGGTATGAACGCTTTTATTTAAATGATGATATCGATGATATACCGTACTACATAAGTACATAAACATGCAACATAAAAATGATTGTTCTTGTTGCCTGGAAATACATAAATAGACATATTATGTACATATGATACATATCGTACATATTTGTATGCATCCAGCGTAGAATGATGTGGTAGAATGTCCAGGCATGTGTAGCCACCAATTTTAACGCCATAAATGACGCGCTAAAATCCTTTGATGTGCCAAAAAGACCGCCACCAGAGTTATCGCCTAATGCCTAACGTCATTATTAATGACGTTAATAAATTAACGTGTTAAGTTCTGGTCACACCTGCATTTAGTGTCGATTAACGCGATAATTAACGGCATTAACCGTTAGTGTGGCCCTAAGGTAATACTCAAAAATGTGTCAATGTTTATCTGCATTATTATTTCATATTCCAGTTAATGAAAAAAATGATTCCAGCCTACAAGAATGACGCATTCCATGACATAGTCCAGGAAAGACTGGTAGACTTGGCGACAATATCAATAAACAAGAATTAGGACAAACCATTTTTAATGAAATAGTTCTTATATTTTCTAAACTTAAAACTAGGAAAAATAATATATAATCTTCAGTTTCTTGTTTTCTGTTTTGTTATACTTTGTTTTCTCTATTCTTTTGTTTTTTTATCTTTTTTTTATTATTTATTAATAACTTTTACACGTTTAAAGTTGAAGATTCATTATACGACTTTACCTATTATTATGTTTAAATAAGTATTTATCTAGTTCAGGGGTTCCAAAAGTTATTTCGTCTAGGGCGTCAAAATAACCTTGCGACGGCCCTAACGTCAGTGACATAAGCGGTTTAGTATATTTTATCCGTCTATTTTAAGTCGGACAATTCTTTCAACATGGTAGGTATGCAAGATACCTACACCTTTACATTTTTTGAATGGAATATTATTAGATGGTCATAGTCAAATGACTTCACGTACGCTATGCATATCCGCCAACCTGGAAAGTTAATTGTTCAATTCCGTCACTGAAGTAGCAATATCTGTACATACATGTAACTCAATATATTAACAAATATCAAGTAAAAACCTTTATAAAAAGAAAGTAATGTATCAAACATTCACAAACCGAACTATTCACGTAATTCGTAATTATAGATTAGAAATTAAAAGCATTTGACACAAAATACATTAAAAAAGGTGTGCGTATTTCTCTTTTTACCAAAAAGTTTAAATTTGGAACACGCAAAATTTAATCGTTAGTTACCCAATAGAGTAAAAATAAATAATTTCGCAATTATTTAAAAAATTACTAAATATTAATGAAAAAAAAATTTTTTTGTCTTATTAGATTCTTGGTACCTTACGACTATGTTTAAAATTTGTATTAAATCTTAAAATTTTTGAAATCCTAATATCTCATGAACGATAAATCTTACGAAAAAAGGTATCGAGACTTTTTTTGTAAAAAATTGCATATTCTAACAAAATTTATCTAAACTGTTTTTAACATAAATATTATGTATCATTTACAAGATATTTACGAAAAACTTATTTTCCTGACGCTTGACCTTGAATAAAATTTTCAGCACAAGTGGGATCAATGAGGACTTTTGACATTTTATTTATAATGATGTAGTTATGGTCTGAATCAATTTTCAGCTCTATGCTAAATTTTCCGAAATTTGAACTTTTTTTTGTAAGTATATTTTGATTGAAAATCGTTAATTTCCAACAACAATTCGAATAACCAAAAGCGCGTCATTTTGAAATGACGTAACAATTTGTCAACAAACATGTCGGTTCTGATAATTTTCATTTCATTTATGTATTTTCAATAATATTTAGATTACTTTTAATACACACTAATATTATTCGACCAGAATTTAAATAAATATACTCCAAAACAGGTACATTCGAGAGTTTGAAATTATGAAATGTGAAATTGATGTTTGTTTGTTTTCAAATTGTAACATCAGTATAACGAGCCGCTGTTCCTGCCAATTTTGCTTCCGGACTGCTAAAGTAGCGGAAGCCTTGTGATCACTTTTGAAAAATAAAAAATTTTTTCCCTCCAAAATAAATTTTTTTACGCACATTTTACGTTTTAAAGCTTCCTGAACAATCTTGATTTGGTGTCTGTACGTCCGTCTGTGTGCCGCCAGTTTACACCAAGTGACATAACTTCTGAACTATTCGATTGTTTTTAATGAAATTTTCAGAAATTATGCAGTTTGGTTCCTAGATGGTCCCCTATGAATTTAATCGAAATCGGAGTAACGGTAGCTACGCCGCTACCATGTCATTCCATTAATATACTAAATTACACCAGGTGGCATAACTTCTGAACTACTCAATTCTTTTTTATGAAATTGTCAGAAATTATGCGGTCTGGTTCCTAGCTGGTTCTCAGCAAATTTCATTGCATTTGGAGTAGTAGTATCCACGGCACTACCATGAAATCCCATTGAATGTCAATGCCTTATTTACTGCTAGTCTCACTTCGTTCAAATTTTTAAAGTATTTTAGGGGTTAATTTCTAAAATATTTTTTCTATTATCTTATACGAGGAAGTTATTTGCCACACCCCATTGGTAGCGTATTTTTATTTGGAACTAATAAGTTTGTTTTTTGATAATTTTTAAAAAATAATGATTTTAAAGAAATTTTTAATTTTAGTCGAAATGTATCTACCTTTTTTTGTTTCAATTAGTCTGGTAAAAAAATTTTCATTTTGTACAATTATACCATTTTTTTAGTGTCTAGCTATGTAACCCTAATTTTATGAAGGAAATTGATGATGTGTTCTCTAAAACAAATATTCCGATTATCCCAGTGAAAGTAAATAATATTCAAATACAGAAAAGAATGAAATAATGCCAAACAAGACTTCTAATCTATATAATTAAGTGCTGATTAAGCACGAGCTACCAAAATTATCACTTTCAATTTTTGCACCCCTAAAAATAATACTAATTATAACAAAATATTAATATAAAATTTTCTCTCTATCATGATAACAAAGTATGTATATTATACGCGTAAATTTACAATCAGGTAGTTAGCGAAGCAAGATTGGAAGATCAAGTCGCCCGTAACAACAAAATATGTACCTATATTCTACACACACACAGATATAGTTGGTAGCTCCTGACTTCAACAAACCGATCGGATCGTCCAAGCGAATATTAGACGGCGTAGCAGTGAAACCGAAAATGTAGCACGACTGACAGACATACACTACAGAATATATAGGTAACGTTTTAGATTTCGAGAAACGTAAATTGTGTATAGTAGGGTGATTGATAAAAGTAGGTAAATTTAAATGATGCGGGACAAGCGAAGGGTTGAGGACTAGTAAGGGAGGGGTGGACGGACGAAGGATGTACAACGAACGTAGGTTTGGTTGTTAGAAGAAAACCAAACACCTTCAAGATAGATTTATGTTTGCATCGTATTTTAATTGGTCAGTAGTCCATCGGTCAAATGATTAAGGATAGTTGTTACCTCTTCGGTCCGGGTTTTGGCCCACGGATGATGTGTTGGTCCCTCCATCCAGTTCAGATATTGTTAGCATATCTTCTTCCAATACATCGTCCTCGTCGATAACTTCATCTTCTCAACGCTCGTACGTGTGTGTGTGTGTGTGTGTGTGAGAGAGTTGCGAGCGACGCGGGTGATGAGCAAGGTAGATTGCGGCCGCTCGGTCAGTCTAAAATAATAAGACACTTAGATAAAGGAAAACAACCAAGAATAAATTGAGAGATTTATATATTATGTGAAGACAAGACGAAGGTTTGCTAATATGTTTCGGGTGATTCAGAATTCATTTTCGTATTTCATATTAGGTTTTAGACATAATATGTATTTTACAATATTTTACTATATGAAATAGACAGGTACACATCCATTGCAGAGTGTCTCCATTCTCATAAAATACTATTTTATTTCCTATTTTTTAAGTAATTTTAAAAACCAATACTAAACTAAATCGGAAAAGATTTTCGAAAAACCCATTTACAAATTTTGTTAGACTGATAAACAAAAAATTCGAACTTTTTTTATAATAAATTAATCCACACTTTTCAACATTTTCTTGTAAAAATAAGTCGAGAAGAGGCTGGGAAATGCGACAAAAGGGTCCCCAGAGCGTGCAGTATACACCTCACCGTTCAAGTGGCACGCTCATATTTACGTAGATGCCCCAATTTACTTTTCATATATCCTTGATTCCAGTATATGTTGGCCTTAGTTTAAGAGTAATAGCACATGTCTTCTCGCTTAACAAGGTTAAATGTACAATTAAGAACGATTTTATGTATATTTTCTTGAAAAGCTTGTGCAATTCTATATTTTCATATTTTTTCTTGATTTTTTTTTCTTTGTTGACAGCCAGTATTTTGTTACGTATGTGACATTTTCATACCGTTTACACGCCTTCGTATAAGAAAAAAAATAGAAGTTATTATTTTCTTATAAATTTTCAATACTAAGCAGACAGACAAATGTGTAAACAATATTAGTATACTGAATATAAAATACATAACATTATTGGTTTTAATGCTAGAGCTAATAAAGTTTGTGTTACGGACGTGACAAAACAGGCACTTTCTTGTCACGTACGTAACACAGCTAACATTAAAACTAATAATGTTATGTATTTTATATTCAGTACAAATATTGTTTACACATTTGTCTATCTGCTTAGTATTGAAAATTTATAAAAAAATAACTTCTATTTTTTTTCTTATAAGAAGGCGTGTAAACGGCATGAAAATGTCACGTACGTAACAAAAGAATGGCTGTATATGTATGGTTTTGAATATTTTTATGTAATTAATTTTACCTGTCAGTAGGTAACACGTCGGGAGCGAACTAACCTACGACCCTTTTTCAGGATAAGATTAAAATCTGACCGCGGGAGCGAACCAGAATGCACCATTTTGACTGCAAGGGGTACGTTTAAAAAGAATGACTGTTGAGTTGATTTATTTGAGTTTTTGAGTAGGCCTGGGCCTACTCAACCTACCCGTTAAAATCGCTCTTGAGTTTTCTATTGTCAAATTTGCGACATCACTTCTATTATATTCTTTCAGGATATAATTCCATAAACATAGGTAACTTTAACGTAATTAACAAAATTATAAACGACAATTAACAAATTTATAAACAAATTGTAAACGATACATCTTCGAGAACATTTT
Source organism: Brachynemurus nebulosus (assembly GCA_035578155.1). Classification (NCBI taxonomy): domain Eukaryota; kingdom Metazoa; phylum Arthropoda; class Insecta; order Neuroptera; family Myrmeleontidae; genus Brachynemurus; species Brachynemurus nebulosus. The sequence goes on along the minus strand of JAPWDM010000018.1, from coordinate 5,022,589 downwards.
TGGACATATGCCCCCTTGATAATACACAGTATATGAATACCAAACGTTTCTTTCAGTTTTGATTGTTAAATACGATTCTTGATAATACACAACATATGTATTTGAATTATTGCTTTCAAATTTATATTAATTCTTCAGTTCTTCGTACATGTCGTACGATACGTATCGTACGACACGACATTGGATCGTATAGCTGTGCATCAATTTTATATTTTCAATGCAGTTTTCATGTACTTAAGCGATGCCGTGCATCCGGGCTTCAACACTCAAAATTCATTTATATGTCAAATATATAATAATACAGTTAAAAAAAATTAAAACAAGCTTTTATTTATGATGAGCTAAAAAGTATAAAATAACTTTTGAGTGAAGTTTGAAGCAATATGCAACATAATTTATAAAAGGTTGAAGGGTTTCCATTAATTATTATTTCCATTTTAGAAGTAAGTAGCTACTTTACCTACTTCTCAGTTGTCACCAAACTTAGTTAAACACCTCAAGCTTTTATAAACTATGTGACACATTGCTTTAAACTTCACTCAAAAGTTATTTTATACGCTTTAGCCCATTTTTAAATAAATGCTTGCTTTAAATTTTTTTTACTTTATTTTATTTTATACTTTTTAGTCTGATTGCAATTATTAAGCAAGTATTTTTTTTAACCTATTTTTTGATGTAACTAAATATTTGACAATTCGAAATGTCAAAAAAGTTGCACAGGACTAAAAAACAACAATTCTAGTTTTGAGGGGACTTAGACCAAAACTAATAATATAATATTGCATTGTCATCAAAATTATACATATTAGGCTCGATCCACATTAACGCTCCACTCTCGGTACGATATTACTACGCTCCCGATTCGATAAAATATTCTTACACAAGAAACAATGAGTGTATTCTCATCATCACTCCGATATCAGTCGCGGTACGCTCTCGTTCCAATATCGCTCCAATAAACAATACCACTCAGATATTTTATCGGAGCAGTATCGACGTTTTTGATTCCACTTCGCTCCGTTTCTCAATTTTCTTCATTTATTTGAAAATTATTGTATTAGGAAAACATGATACAACACAACGACGCGACGTCTTGCCAATACATTATGATACATAATATATAATTAATTGGTATGTAGATATCCATTCTGATATGATGTTCTTCTAATACAATATAGTGTGTAAAATTTGGAAAAAAAATTTTATCGGAGCGAAACCGAAGCGAGAGTGGAGCTCGAGCGGCACTATAGTGTGAACGGAGAACGAATAGGTACCAGCATGGTATCAGCACTGTAATGTGAACACAACAAGATTATATCGGAGCGAGAGTGGAGCGGGAGCGTATCGATATCGGCACTATAATGTAAATCGGGCCTAATTATGCAAAATTTGAAACCTCTGGTCCAATTAGAACTTGTGTAAATTTTGAATGCAAGAATGTATCTAAACAAACAAACTAACATTACAAGAAATAAAAGCTTTTAAAAATTAAATTACGATTCACGTTATATATAATTTAAGTTTTATACATGCCCGTGTATGTATGTATGTATGTGTATGTGTATAGAGTGCTTGTGTTATTACTACTATCATACCACATTGACCAGTATAATATTGCTAACTCATCCGAAATAGAACGAGAAAGGATTCCCAAGGGATTCACTATCTAAGGGTCAATATTTAACCTTTAACTAATAACAGTATTGTAATAATATAATTTAAGGCAACAAATTTCTTTTAAACAAAATTTAACTTCAATATTTAGTTTTAATAAAATAGAGAAATACTTTTATATATATTTAGGTCAATCATAAATAACTATTATATGTATTTATTGTAATTTTTATAATATTATGGTAAATAATTCCATTACTTTTGAGATTGGGTAGATATATCGCCACCAGATTAGAGCATCAGTCAAATTACAGAATGCCTAATCGTTTTACAAAACGTCGCTCTTTTGTAAGACGGCTAAGTGTGGCTACCATATTTTGCCGTATTGAAAAATTGTACCCATCTGAAAATGATATACATGTAGGTATAAAGATGCATATTTTGACAATATAATTGTAATACTCATTTTCGAGCAATGGGTAATGTAACATAATAAACTCCAATTATAAATAATTACCCTTTATCGGAAAATGAGGTTTCGATAGTGTTTGCTCGCTTTCCCAGACTTTCCTGTATTCGTATCGAGTTCTACTACTTTTTTGACTATTCCCGGTAATGCCAAGCATTCAAAAAAGACATTACCAAATTCCCCTTAAAATCACTACTTTTGTTAATATTTTTAATTAAAATTCACATAGTGTCTGAAAAATTATCAAACTGGATCGGCTGGAACTCGAATCCGGATCTCTTAATTGCTAGCCAAGCGTCTTACCAATTAGACCACCGACCGCTTGTTCGAGTGTCATTCCAATCTGATAATCAATCAAACACAACCTCTCTTTAAATGCAAGACGCAGTTATATTTTTAATATCAAACGTTCTCGAGTGCCTGTGAAACATTATTAAGCATCCCCTAGACGATCAATATATTGATCAATATGCATTGATTAATACGTATTGAAAGGCTGTATTGATCGTTTAGGAGAACTTCAAACTTATTGATAGCATATTGAAGCATATTGATAGAAATTTATATTGAAGCGTATTGATGGAAGCTATATTGATGCTCATATTGACGTTTATAAGGTATATTGATCAATATTTGCATTAGTCTTGTTTTACATATCGAAGTGTTAACAATATATGTATTTTACTACCTACGTGATGGCCGACTCCGAACGTGAGTTTATTTTACTATTAATTACCCTTTATCGTGATTCGCCGGAACTGTGGAAAGTTAAGTCGAAAGATTACTTTAATCAAGCTAAGAAGCGGATATGTATGGAAAAGATTGTTGAGGCATTAATTTGCATAAAACCAGACTTTACTGTAGACAAACTGAAAACAAAATTATTACTTTCCGTACACAGAGAAAAAATTCCAGTAAAAATTACTGAGCTGCCTCCGGTAAACGAGTCTTAAGTGACCAGTCCGTAGGAAATTATTAAGCAAAAATATAAAAAATGCGTTTCAAACATTATTTTTTACGATTCATTTGAAAATTTTTCCTGTACACCTTAAGAATTTTTCCTATACAGGTGCGTAATTTTTCCTATACAGCTGCGTAAAATTCGATGGGGTAGTAAAATTTCAAGTGGACACCGGGAAAATTTACTTAATTTTTTGTAAAATTATACTGGACATAGAATAATTTTTACTGAGTCGGTGTGTATTTCAGCACCACTGCATACCAAGTATTACATAGAACGCATAGAACAGAATAAACAAAACAAGCACGCAACCACCACACAACCTTGAGGCCCAGAGAGCATGCGTGTTAGACAATACACGACTTACAGACGCAGCAACCGTGGCAACCGTTGGTTCGTCAGTTGGCCAATAGCAATGATAGTGATTGGATGTTTATAAAGTGTTTTTTTTTTTTTTTTTTATAATAAATTATTATTTAAGTATTTGATATGTTAATTGAAATATGTTTTTATACAAATTATTATAATGTGCTTATTGTTAAAAATTTTTATCATGTAATATTTCAAATAAAGAATTTATATATTTTTTTCCACAAATAATAAAAAACCACAAAAAAATTTTTTTATATTAATAATTTGATTTTAATGCTTACCCTTCTATCAATATCCTTTTAAACTATTTTAATTCAATTATTTATTAATAAATAAAAAAAAAACCTTATTTATAAATAATACGGTAATTTTTACTGAGCTGTAGCGTAATTTAAATTTTTACTATAAATTATCGTAGTTTTTACTTAACCTGTCACTTATGTCCGCATTACCAGAGAGCTCAGTAATTTTTTACCAGAAATTTCAGTAAAAATTACTGTATTTTTTTCTCAGTGTACTAATTTCAATAAAGACTTCAGGGCTATTGAAAATGCGAAGTGATCAGGAGCATCAACTGACAATATCCCCAAACCAAAATCATGTCTCTATGCGACACCATTACTTTATATTGGAAAAAATAAGTAATAAAAATAAAAACTTGCACAACAGATCACGAATTTTCCAAACACAACCAACAACCATAAAACACAAAGACAACCAACATCTCACAAAAATGTCTAGTCATCGTATTGATGGAGCCCATATTGGAGCTATATTGAAGCGTATTGATGGAACCTTCAATTCGTATCGATCAATGCATATTGATCAATATATTGATCATCTAAGGGGTGCTTTAATGTATGGCGGACTTTTTGTTCGTATTTATCATACACCAATATTCATATGTTCCACTTTCCTGATGTCCAGCTTTAGCTGATACCTACTTAAACACTTGATTTACTTTGGCATGTATGACCAATTCATTATGTTAATTAAAATTCACATAGTGTTTGAAAAATTACCAAACTGGTACCGCCTTACCTAAAATATTGTTAATATTTTTAATGATAAAATGATAGTTTAATAGTGATAAAGTATTTAACATTTATTTTAAAAAATAATAAAACAGTAATACCAACTATGCATCTATTGTGTTTCCAGAGGCGGTTGAAAGGGTGGAAAAAGTGGGCGCCCATCTATAGCCTCGCGCCTCCGGAGGCCTCGCAAACGTGCCTAGGACCTTTTTTTTGCTCGTCGCCTAATTTTTAGTGAAATCTTTTAAAAAATTAGAAAAATCAAGAGGAGCGTCGCAAAAGTGTTTGTAATCTTTTTTCTTGGCTCGTCGCTTAGTTTTTTAAGGGGACATTTCAAAGGCAAAATTAAAGGGGGCTCGCAAAAACTATCTTGCCAACTCCCCATTTTAGTCTAAGCAATAAAAGCAAGTATAAGCAACAAAAGTAGAAATTAAATTTGGTGGTTTCACAAAGTGGCTAAACGTTTAGTCAGTCGGATTGGAGAATACAAATCATTATTAAAAAATTTTCGCCTGTATTAGTTCAGCTGTTCTGTATAAAACAACTGAAAGTCTGTAAAACGGTTGAGCATTTTGTAATCTGGCTGAGTCTAAAATCGGGAAGCGACAGACACATGTATGTATAATTCTGGTTTTTCTAATTCTGATTATTTTGGTGTATGAAAGGAAAATTGTTTCACTCCTCAACTAATTCAATTTATATTTGTCACACTGAAAGGTCAAAGAAGAATTAATTTTAAACTGCACAAAATGACATAAGGACACCCACAAATTGTTAATTTCATATCTAATAGCTCCTCTAAGCCCCGCCACATAAATAAGAATATTACATCTTCAAAACGAAAAAAAAAACTAAATAAATGCGAAAGGCATCTTTAAACCAGCAACATCCACCATCTATCCATCCAACGAGGAGCTATTGTGTGTCGTTATCATCAGCAACGTAAGCAAAGAAGAGCTAGCCTAGCTCATACATACATACACACATCTTTTAAAACATTCTTCGATACACTTACGACAGCGAGCTAGCGAAAAAAAAAGTAGAAATTAAATAATGAATAAAAAAAAGCGAAGTAATATGAAGAGACAGCAACAAATAAACTGGTAAATGCGCGCGCAATATTTAAAATTAACTGACATTCGTCTCTGTTATAATTAGCACTTTAGTTTGTATGTATATATGTCTGTGTATATGACGTATTGGACATGTAAGATGCGAGATCCCATATAGTTAGTATATTCATTGTTGGTTGATATATCCAATACAGTATTTTTTATCTTTATCTGTTATATGGTGAAATGATAAGGAGCACAATATGCAATATTAAACGATATTTTTCCTTTTATCTATGACAATGTTTGATATTCATAGAGAATATCTAACTAACTAAACTATAAAATCAAGGAATAATAATTTAAATCTTAAATATAGCGGGGGAAAATAACAATTATGTATATATATGAATATTTTTTAATAATACTTTTTTCTTGCATTGTCATAAATATAAAAAAATATTAGAAAATACGAGTGTTTATTAAAAATTTTTAAGGTTTTATTAATTCTTTACCATCATGTTGCTACTCTTGGTTTCGTGACATCGTAAACCTACTCAGTATTTTACTTGTTGTCCAAGAATTTGATCTTTTTAAAATTGTCTAGAAAACTATACATATAAAATTTAAAATATCATATACCATGTGAGTTTTTTAAGAGTTGCCATTTCTATTACAACCAAATTTTTATGATAGAAATGTAATGGAAATATAACCAAGAAAAACACTATCGATTGAAGTAGTCTCAAGTACATATGCATATTTTTACCGCCTAACTGATAAATTAAAGAAAAATTAAAAAATTAAACTTGGGTAAAAAAATTTTTTTGCTCATTTATGTTGTTAATTAATGCATTAGATCAGTTTTATCGAAAAATTAATATATAGTCTCATTTAAAAATCTATAAGTTTGTATCATAACTCGAAAACCATAAGAGCTATAAAGCTCCTGACTATAGCAATCGGTTGCCCCCGTCGATATCTACAACTCTTATTTGAACAATTTTTCGATTAAATCAACGGTTTAGCTGTAATAAAAATGGCAACTCTCGAAAAACTCACACAGTATACTGTAGAAGCACACTAAATTCCCAAAATAAGAAAATTTTTTGTTCTGTTTTTTTGCCAAGTAGAAATCTGTATTATTTATTTATTGAAATTTGAAATATGTTTTTTATGTATTACCATAAAAATAAAATTTAGGCTCTAAATGGTTGTTGTTTATCTTCATAAAGCTAAATAAAAATCCCCAAAAACTACTAGGTAAAAAATAGATGAGTTTTAAGGTATTATTTAGATGTGTTAATAAAAAGTTAGGTATTTTTACCATTTTCGAGAAAACATGGAAAGCAAAAGGGACGGCTATGTATTGGTAAAAAATAGGATTTTCGGTAGCTTAAAGTATGGAGAATTAGGCATAAATTAGGTGTTCTTCAATCATGCTGACACAAGTTGTCAAGTTTATAAAATAAAAATTTTGAGAAAAAATTTTTTAAATCATGGGAGCGCTGTAACTAATGTGAAAAATGTTATACACAGCGCCTCCACTGTTTATTTGATTTTATATATTTTACTATTGCAATTGAATAGAAAAATATCGGACATCTTTCAAACGTTCCAGCGCTTCCATAAGTGCTATAATAATTATGAATATATGACAATCGCCACCACTGACAATCGCCCCCAACTGAAAAAGTGCGACAATCGCCCCCAACCCATAAATTTGTTTATACCTGGCTCTATGACTCATTATATTTGACTAGATGTTAATCACCACCAGTGACAATCGCCCCCAGTGTATTCGCTTGTTTATACCTGGCCGTGTCACTCACTGTGTTTACATCCAACAGATAGATGGAAAATAGTAAGCTTAGATGGTAATACTGTGTGTCGATACGTAAGAAAAGAAAATATAAAGATTCCAATAAATTAACTTTTATCTAACTGACGTCATTTAAAACGTTATACAGACATATGTAAAAAGAAATGCGGCTTCCTGGACCCGATAGTTAAAGCTGTAACATTTTTGAACTTGTAACATTTGTTCCACATTTATAAGTAATTCCATGTTGTAAGTTATTCCACATTTCATTCCTTGTATGGATTAGTGATAATTCATATAAATATTCAAATAAAAACATTATGAGATTTCTGTTTTAAAATATTTTATATATTTTACTTAATATAATATTTTGTTCCAGCATAAAACTGACTTGTAATATTTTATTACTAATTTCCTCACTTTAAATAATATGTAGGGACAAGTTTCTCTCTACAACGACCTGAAATAATAAAACTGGTAGCGATTGTCAGTGGTGGTGATTGACAGCTTACCTTTTTTACAACCATCGGAAATATAAAACTGGGGGCGATTGTCATTGGAAGCAATTGTTAGTAGTGGTGATTGTCCGGACACCGTTTTTACAGCCATCGAAAATGTAAAACTGGGGGCGATTGTCCGGACACCAATAATTATGAGTATAATAATTTGTTACAAATTTAGTTTACCATGTTGTAAAGTTACGAACAATAAAAATTTAACTGAAGTTTTCAACTATTTTATTAAACAAATGAGTGTAAATTATTCTAGAAAAGTTGGATAGGAATATAAATAAAAATTTTTTAAAAGAACTGTTCCTTTCTTCGAGATTATGACAAAATTCGCAAATCAAGTAGTGATGATGAAAACCCTAGAGTGGCGTATATATTAATTTCTGCAATTTCGAATAATTTAAAATTATAAAAATTAAGAAAAATTATTTAAATATCACTCAAATTGTATGTATAATAATATTACATTAAGTATACTTTAGATAAATCAGTCAAATTGTACAATACAATATAACTGTTTGTCTTTGTCTACAAGCTGAAATTTGTTTATTATTTCAAATTACCTATAGTAACGCTATTTAAGTTAAACTTCGCTTGCTGATTAGTAATGCTCTCTAAATTGTGCTTGTTAATTGGTTTAAAAGTGGGAGCAAAAGAATTTTTTTAGTCCCATGGTACTAAAAGTGATACTTTACTTCTTATTATAAGGAAGTATGGCGTAGTTTATTAGTTCCGGAATTACAAAAAACGTGTTTATATCTTTTAATTGGTATACATGCGGATTTGATATGATCAGGACTTTTTTTTTGTTCCCAGTATACATGATTTAACTACAAAAAAGAATATGATAGGAAAAAGGTATGATACCTTTGAATTAGAATTCGCGTGATTATGATATATTTTTGATCCTAATATATAAAGCTTTCCATCGCTGAACCTTTTTTACTATTTGTAGTAACTGGTACAAACTTACACTAGCGGAAATAATTAAAGGATAAAAAAAAAATCCAAATTTTTAGCGATTTTTCGAATGGCTGTATCTTCGTGAAAAATGGTCGTATCGGTGTCGTAAACAAAGCAATTTAAAGCTGGAAATTTCTAGTTTCGAGATCTTGCGATAAAAAAATTTCAAAGCAACGTGTGTGGCGCATTCCTAATAAATACACTGAAAAAAAAATTTTCGAAATTTTTTCGGTTTTTTTTTTTAGTCCACGGACTTGAAAAAAATATTTCGGACTTAACCACCATATGGACCGGATAACTTGTTCATTCAGCTTTCATTTTCTTTTTGATAGACTTTTATACGACAACTTCTCGCTGAGATATCGGACTTTGAATGGAAAAGGATCATTTCGTTTTTGACCATCAATATCTCAGCAACCAATGATTACACGGAAAATTTAACGGGTGTTTTAAAAGCTCGAATAAATTCTCTATAAGGATTAGCAATTGTTTTTTTAGAAAAAAATTTTTTTTTCCGTGTGATCATTGGTTGCTGAGATATCGATGGTCAAAGACGAAATGATCCTTTTCCATTCAAAATCCGATATCTCAGCGAAAAATGGTCATATAAAAATCTATAGAAAAGCAAATTAAAGCTGAATGAACAAGCTAGCCGGTCCATATGGTGGTTAAGTCCGAAATATTTTTTCAAGTCCGTGGACCAAAAAAAAACCGAAAAAATTTCGAAAATTTTTTTTCAGTGTAGTTATTAGGATTGCGCCACACACGTTGCTTTGAATTTTTTTTTATCGCAAGATCTCTAAACTAGAAACTTCCAGCTTTAAATTGCTTTGCTTACGACTCCGATACAACCATTTTTCACGAAGATACTGCCATTCGAAAAATCGCTAAAAATTTGGAATTTCTTTTTCTCTAATGTTAGTAACCACATATTTGTCTACGATACTTCAAACTAAAAAAAAAATTTGTGTGTCTAATGTTAATGTCTTAGAGTGGATAAACTCTCTTGGTTTCACTGCGACTTCACTAAGCTCTTCCATACGTCATACTAGTACAAGAACTCTAAAACATTTCTCGACTCGTGAAAAACATAAATAATCGATCTCATCTTTAACTCTGATCATCAAAAACTTTAACAATGATCACTAATCATTAGTACTCACATTTAACATTATCTATCTAATGAAAATAAAAAGTTAAACTTATTCATCTATACTCAGCTTTATCTATACATCTTAAAAAATTCTATATATGTTTCAGTCAATTAATGAGGACTGTGTAAAACAGTAATACACCTAAACTAATACATATAAATTCATATATCACACATCGAAGTAACCTGGTAAGGGGAACGAATGCTCAGGGAGACATTTTCCACCATAGAATAGTAGATAGAGATACACATATACATATATTTTGTATGTACACAACAAACTAAAGAAATCTAAGTAAACGTCGTCAGTTCTAGGTACGTATATGTATGTAGGAGTTCTTATTCTTTTTTAGCAAGACTTCGTCACATAGTCACAATCCCACTCTACATGTTGGCGCCCGTTACATCACGACGGTAAATGGACGGGATGGACGAGTTTACCCATGTTGTGCTAAACGAACGTAGATAGAAATATTCACTCATACAAGGTGATACAAACATTTAGTCAAGAACGAATATAATGTAAAGTTAATGTTAGATAGACAAGTTGAGAAAAATCATAAGTTAATAGTGGGTTTTTTGCTAAAAATCGTATTGTGTTAAATGTTGATTTTACCACTGTGGACTCCTTGTAAATTCAGGTAAGATGATCCCCAAAACGGACAAGAAATCAATTTGATTTCCTGTTTGTTTTGGGGATCATCTTAGCTGAATTTACAAGGAGTCTACTGTGGTAAAATCATCATTTAACATAATATTTAAATTACTCCAAAAAATTTTTTTTTCAAAAAAAATCATATTATTTGTTTGTTATCTAACTGATGGAACAATTTAGGCAAAAATTTATAAAATACATAACAGATTTTACGAAAAAAAATATTTGGTATGTATGTTTGTGTCGTAATTAGTTTAGCAAATGTAACGGCCTACGTATAATCTCTTATTTTTTAAATTCTTTAGTTCTTTTTAAAATCCAAATGCTCTTATTTCAATATCAAGTTAAACCGTTCCCACAGTGCCCCATTATAATCGTTTTCTACCAATTTGTATTCTTCCTATCATGTTTTTAGTTAATTCTTTCTAGCGTCTGGTCACAGTAACCGAAATAGTAAATTCCCTCCAAATACTATCAAAAAATTCATAGAAATTCATTTGTTTGAAAACATTTTATTTTTAAAAAAAATATGACCTTATAATGAATGTTATCAAGCATATTCAACCATTTTTAAGTAGGTAATAAAATTTTTAACAGAAAATTGTGTACTTAACTGTTTAACTTATTACAGATGAAATGCCGGTCGTTCTTCTTCATTTTTTTTTCTTTTGAAATTCCATAACTATAATCATCTTAATATGTCTGCATATTAATGTTTATTATATACTGCGCCTCTTTAAACAAATGACGTTTTTGCTTATATTTTTCAGTGTTTCCTTACTGTGTTTGGATTAATTTCTCTAAAATGAAAGTTTTAGAAACAGCACTATGCTATTCTCTCGGTAGCTAATCTCAACTACACTTTGTTCGAACTTGATAAATTCATGATGATTTATTTTCAATATCAACTGTACGCGCATGTCTTATCCCGCGCCGCTGACTCATTTTGAAAAAATCAAAAACTTCAATGTGACCTTTGAAAGAAGATATTTATTTATAGAATGAATTCAAGATTTATCTTAGAATTTTACATCCCAAAATTATAATTTTACAAACATGTATTACAATATTTGTTTAAAAAGATATAATTTATTTGAACTATATCCAAATATTGTTACTATTCTGAAAACTATATAAGTTTTATCAATTAAACTTTTACTATTGTATCTACAGAAAGATCCTTTGGACCTACCGTTAGTCAAGATCGATTTACCTCTTCAGTAATTTTATCCATCAAATTTCAATACCAAAAGTAGCGAGATCACAACAGTTCTATAAATAAAGTAGTAAGATTACAGCAGTTTTGTGCCAAAAGTAGTAAGGTTACAACGGTTCTGTACCAAAAGTAGTATTTGTATAATATAAAAGTATCATAACGCAATAAATTGTTATATTGTTGTATGAAATTTATTTCAAGGCCCCTCAAGTTAATTTTTCACCTGGTGACACTTTTGGTTTGGCCGATTCTGAGTGTCATACTGTCGTATAGAAAAATTTTGATATTTTCTTGAAGAAATTGTAAATTTGGTTCATATAAATTAGAGGAAATCATCATATAGGATAAGTTTCTAAGAAAATAACCCTGCAGGAACTTGCCAGTTAGGTAAATAGGAACTATAAAAAATGTATGAGAATTTGCTTATGTGAGGTTCAAACTGCGCATGATGTCATTTCTCCCCTTAAAAAAAAGCCCTCTTGGCAACTTATTTTATATAAATTTTAATTTTCTTTTCGAAGATGTTCGAAAATTCGATCAGTAATTAAAACTGTAACCCTTATAATTATTAACTTGCAAAAACTCGTTGCTTATTATTTAACTAGAACAGTAATCATATTACCATAGTAGTCGCGATGTCATTAATTAATTAAAAATAAATTTAATACGCATATATACACAAGCTCAACTCAGCGTACTCATATAGCAAGTGTAACATCAGCATAAATAAACATTGCACACAGTAAGCCCAAACCGAGCAAGAAGTAGTAAGTGAGGAGTTGATGAGTGAACTAAAGAATATGAACGAAGAACCGATTGTTCACAAAAAACGGCACGGTACAACCGTGCATGCCGTACATGGGGGTGTGAGTTTAAAAAAAGATATCACCCTCTCCCATTACATACCCCTCACCCCTTCCCCACCCAACCACCTCATTGGCATCTACCACCATATACCTTCTACGTATACCATTGTATATATGTATGTATGTATGTATGTAAGACGGACAGACGGACCCACCGACCGACATCTAGCAGCAATTATTGATTCGTTTTTATTTCTTCCTTACTTCTTCTTCTTACATACACATACCGCGAAATGAGTCGAGACAAGTATAAAATACATTGACTATACTTATACTCCACACTGTTAAGGTTGGTGCAAGTATTCACTAACTTACGTTTATTATACAGTGTCTATAGTAAAGAAAATTGCGATTGTAGCGGTCATAAAAGGTGGTAACTAAGAAATCACGTCATTTCTTCCGAATAATTATTTTATCATTATTTTTAGGAGGTTGTTGTTGCAAAGAATCCGAGGCAAGCATCAATAACTGAGTCTGATGAAATGGTCATCACGACTGGTGATTTTTAGTAGACACTGGTGCTGCATTTGTCAGTTATTTAATAAGTATGTGTGCGTTCACATATCCTATTTGAAAAATCTTCATACACTGATTGCGGTTTCCATAAGAAAATAAAATTATTATTAAATAGGATGATTAAGAAAAACGAAAAACTATCGAAAATAAAAGATTTCTAAATTTTGCTAATAATACTATATTCAGAGTATATTTCATGTATGCGTATATATGTGACAGGCTTCATCTGTAATTATGAAAGGAAACTGCCGATATGAATCCATGACCTATCGGGCCATAAACGAAAATTGATTGAAAATATACCTAATTTAAATTATACTTTTAATACACTACTGGAAAAAATTCAGGGAAAAAATTCCTGTTTTTTAGTGATATTTGAAAAGCCGTATCGTGGTGGAAAACCATCGCACAGAGATTTTTAAAAAAGGGTCTTGAAGCTTCAAGTTTCTAGTTTTAAGATTTTTTAACAAAAAAATTTGTGAGCTATAATTATAACGTAATTATAATTACGTAATAGTGCTAGAAAAAAATTTTGCATAATTTTTACTCTTTCTTTTTGTTCGTGAAGTAACAATACAATATTGCATTGGCCGGTTAGCTCGTTCATTTAGCTTTAATTTGCTTTGTTCTTACTTCTCTCTACGTTTGCTTTTTGCGAAGGGACTTTAAATGGAAAAGGATCCTTTTTTATCTCATCAACTAATAATGACCGCTCAACTAATAGTAAAACATCATAATTTGTGTTTTTTTCAGTTTATCTTTCACATTAATTTGGAAAAAAATGAAAATATGACTTTTTATGGCTTTTTTAGTAATTCTACTAATGTTTAGCGTAATTTTTTTATTAAAAGAGCACAGGTTTATTAGTCCCAGGCAATCCGTAATTATTATCAACATTAAATTGGAAATGAAGTTTCCAACTTTTCCAATAATTTTGGATTTCAAAAATTTAAAGGAAAAAAGATCACCATTTTACTTTGGTCGATGGTTTTGAGTACATTTGAATTTTTTTAAGAACCGTTATTTATCTTGAAATAACAAACTTTAAAGGACTAAATTTATAATTCAGCTTCAAATTTTCTAAAGGGAAATATTATTTTTCTCCTATGAATCAAAAAGCTGATAACTTTTCTTAATTAAAAAAAAATGTTGATTCTTTTCCCTATCTTATAAGGCGATATAAAGAATTTGCTAAGACACTGTATGTATGTATTTAGTATGAGTTATAGTAATGGCAGTCGTCACTCCACTAGTGGTGGTGGCGATAGCCGTATGGTAGGGGATGAGTGATAGTGGGGGTATGAGTGGGGGAGAAGTACATTGAGTACTAACTACTCACTCACTCACTTGGTTTGGTTGTCTATGGATGTATTGCTTGTGCTTGATTATGAAAAGTCTTAACGTACAACTTACATATATACGCCACATACACACGAACGGCATCGCGATGGTATGAGACAGAAGGGGGCAGTTGATGCATGTGTTGAACAATGAAAGAATTATTATAGATAGATGTTTGTTAGAGTGAGCGAGTTGCCGAATTAACAGTTAAAACTCTCTTCATAAACTTATTTTGCATTTTTCTATTATACGTATATGTAGGTATATATGTGTGTGTTTATGTATCACATATATGTATTGTGATGATGAATTTTTTTGTATTTGTATTGGTGTATGTGAAAGATGGGGTGATAGTGGGTCTAAGATTATATGTAACTAATTTATCCGATATCGCCCCAATATAAGATAGTTTGCCTTATTCATTCTTCAAGACATAGGTACATACATATGTGTGATGTTTGAAATCTGATTGAATTTATCATCTATGGGAAATTAATTTAAATAATAACTTGAATATTCATATCTATCATAAACTATCTTGACTTAGAAATTTTTTTACCTCCATTATACTTGTTTGAACTACTTATGGAAACTTTTTTTGAGTCTTTATCAACACACCAAATTTCAACTCTCTACGTTAATTCTGGGGGGCTGGGGGCCTGTTAGATCCAGCAAAAATCGTTTTTCCCCCCTCTACTCCCACCAAATCATCCTAGGAAGCTGAATTTTGGATATGTTGTAGATAATTGACCGAAACATTATTTAAAACCGGTTTGGAAAAGTTTTATTGCTTTTCCGCCCCCCACCACCCCCTTAAAGGTCGGTTCAGAAAAAAAATTTGCCCAAAATTTGACCCCACTTTGATAGTATGAGGTGCCTCGAAAATGAGCCCCATTTACCAAATTTCATCTCTTAACTTCCATAGGGGGGCCCTACACAAATTAAAAGGTGGCGGGAATATATATATATATATATATATATATATATATATATATATATATATATATATATATATATATATCAAACATTTTTTTTTCTACATATTCGTGTTCTACGGGTCCGAAAACGGATAGCGCCCCTACTCTTGCCTCTCACAGCTTTTATCGTATAGACTGTATAAGTCTAATTTTTCGGAGAAAATTCGACTAAAAAGTTTAAAGACCTTTTTTTGTAATTTTTTCTTCTCTTTTAAATGGTCTAAAAAAATTTCGCAAAAATTTTTGAATAGGTGGAAATTTTGATAAAAAACTAATTTTTTGCTAGAGCAAAAATCATGTTCCTGGCATCCGACGTCTCTGGCTGACGAACTCATCCAAGGGTTTGGGACTTCCCTTGTTCTAACCAAGTTCCGTAAAAATTGGATACTTCGTTTGATAGTTATCGAGCGGACACATATATATATATATATATATATATATATATATATATATATATATATATATATATATATATGGGTTACAGTCTCTTATCTGGCTTCACATTTCACACTTCAATAAAAAAAAAAAAAAAATGACCTTTTTCGAGACCGTAATAAATTTTATGACTTTTTTTGGTAAAAATATTTTATCCTTTTAAATTTTTCAATATTTTTAAATTAAGTTAAAAAAAAGTTTAAGTTCAATATGGATTTATATGTGACGAAGCAAAAAATCATAGATACTTGATATTGCTTGCATTAAAGTTGGGAATTTCAAAATGCCAATTAGATTGTGAACTTTATTTTATCGGCTGATTTTTCTGACATAGCAGTAATTTTATTAGGTAAATTTAATAATTTTAATAAATAATTTTTTCTTATTTGAAATTGAATTAACTATGATAAGCAAACTAAGTAAATAATTTATGATAATTTTTATAGCGTAATGATTTCCATAACAGTTAATAATTTAAAATAATTTTCTTTTTCATAACATACTTTGATGTTACATATGTTACGTCACACGAAAATGGATATACAGACATTGACAGACAAAGGACTAGTAGACAGACAGATGGGACCGAATGACAAACAGACAAGACCGATTAACAGACAGACAGGACTGGTAGACGGACAGACAGGACTATTATACAAGACAGACAGGATAAACAGGCAGACAGGATTTGACGGGCAGACAAAAAAGACAGCCAGACAGACAGGATAAAATTAAAATACAGACAGACGAACAAGCAAACAGGAATGACTGACAGACAGACAGTAGACTAAACGGACAGACAGACACAGAACATACAGCCAGTTAATAGGAGAGGACTGACATACAGACAAGACACACGGTAAGACATGACAGACAGACGGGGCAAACAAACAGACAGACAGACGAGGAAATTTTATTGTAGAAAAAAGTATTTTATTACTTCTATATAATTATAAAACAATTCTTCTGAGTTAGGAATCATGCTTCTCCTCTTCAGTGAGGACAAATGTACCCTGTGACCGCGTAATGCAATTCATATGTTTTTTTTACGTCCGAAATTTTCAAGTCCACACTGTAGGTAATTATTACAGACAATTGCAAATCCCTAAAAACTAAGTATATATGTATAGTTTCAGGTAATATTTTTCTGAGAATTTGAATATAGCGGAAAAATCCAATTTTAATCCAGTTATAGGACAGTAAATAATTACTACATTCATTCTTTGGGAATTAAATTAACTATATAATTACGAAAATATCGAATATTATTAATTAAATTCTGCCCCACCCCCGTTTTGAAAATATGGCTATGTAAATTGTTCAAAAATGGTTTAAAATCGCACTACAAGTTTTTCAAATTTTCAAAGGATCAAAGGATCTCTGATTTTTTGCTGTTATTATAATTAAATAATATTGAATCCTACAGGAACATTTAATCGGGATAAGATTACACCATGTGTTAGATCAGGGTAAATAGTGTCTCTGTGTGTACTATAAATTTCATCGACTTCGATTTAGTTAGTTGGATGTGATTTAGCAGTTGATTTTGTTTCCACCGGGAACCTTCAATTGGGATAAAACTATCCTATGTATTATTATTGCTATTGCATTCACTATGAATTTCCATAATCATTTCAACACATTTTTATAATATAACTAAGTCTGACCCGCGGCTTCACCCGCATTGAATTAAGCCCCCCCCCCTTGTGTCTCCCCTTCTTCCCCCGGAAACCTTCAATCGGGATTAAACTATCCCGACTAAAACTATTTCAAAATTATTACTATATATGTGTTCATAGTAAATAACGTTTGTATATTAAATTTTATCAAATTCGGTTCAGTCATCCTACAGGAACCTTTAATCAGGATAAGATTAGCCTATGCGTTAATTCAGGATTAATCATGTCTGTGTACAAAATTTTATCAAATTCTGTTTAATTATTTGGACATGATTTTGGAATTTCTTTTGCATCCCCTGGGAACATTCAATCGGGATAAAACTATTCTACGTGTTATTAAAATTCTAGCTACATGTGCTCATAGTAAATAGTGTCTCTATATTTTATTTAATCGAATTCGGTTCAGTCATCCTACAGGAACCTTTAGTCGGGATAAGATTATCCTATTTGTTAACTCAGGATGAATAATGTCAGTGTACCAAATTTCATCGAATTGAGTTTTGTTTTTTGGGGTGTGTTTGAATAATTGTTTTTGTATCCCTCAAGGACTTGCAACCGGGATAAAATTTAAACATCGAACAAATTTAAACATCTAAACATCCAAACTTTCACATTTATAATATTATTTAGATATTAATTTTTGTTTAGTTACATATAAACCGATATAGAACTTAAACTTTTTTTTTAACGCAATTTAAAAATACTGAAAATTTAAAAGGATAAAATATTTTTACCAAAAAAAGTCATAAAATTTATTACGGTCTCGAAAAAGGTCAATTTTTTTTTTTTTTATTGAAGTGTGAAATGTGAAGCCAGATAAGAGATACAAGCCTATATATGTATATATATATATATATATATATATATATATATATATATATATATGTAAATTTTAGTGAATATTACTTACGGTTTTTAGGAACCTCAAAACAAATTTCTGCCATAGTCCCGGGCTCAGGTCGCGTCATGACAGTGGCTGTAATAGCTGAATTCCATTCTGGAAATTCGCTTATAGTAACTAATAATACCAGACTAACAAAGTCATGTTAATTTATATGCAAAATGGTAACGTCCGGTTTTTTAAAAGTCCCGGTCAAAGTGTCTATTTTGAATATTTGAATAAATATTTGAGATAAATATTTTTCACATTATTTAGTTTTATTGTTTTATAGTTTTTGTGTGCTATGTATCTTTCGGCGGTGAGAGGGGCTCAGTAAGAAGAAAACGTTTAGAACTTCAAAGTGGGTTAACCCGTCCTGTCGACAATTTTAAACATCAGATAAATATTTAAAAACAAATCTTTAACTCTGAAGAGATTTTCTGTAACCAAGAATCATTTCCGCTATTAATTTGTCGGGAAATTTCGTTTCCCCGACCACTTGGTAGACCATATAATTCAGATAAATATCGACATTTTCATAAGCAGTAGAGAAATGTTTAAAAACAATTCTTTAACTCTGAATAGATTTTTTCTAGCCTAGAATCATTTCCGCTATTAATTGTGGAATAACATTGTGTAATATGAAATGTCATTTTTCGACCATTTGATAGACCATGTAATTTAGACAAATGGCGTAACTTTTTAAACATTAGAGAAATGTTTAAAAGCAATTCTTTAATTTTGAATGGAATTCTTGTGGCCAAGAATCATTTCCGTCATTAATTGGAATAATTTGTGTAATTGGAATTAGGTTGTGTAATATGAAATGTCATTTTCCGACCACTTGGTCAAGAATGTAATTCAAATAAATATGCGACATTAAGGGCCGGATCATCGCACAAACAAATGAGACAAATGTCTAGGGTCTGGTTTTTGACTGATCCAGTCAAATTATCTATTTTAAATATTTGAATCAATATTTTTTGAGATTTGTTTTAATTTGTTCACATTATTTAATTTCCTTTCAAATTTTTAAAGTAGGTACTTTAGACGGAGGGGACCCCGTAAGAAACAAAATATTGAAAAATGAAACTACGAAGTCAAGTTTTGGAGTTTGTACGGTTGAAAAAAATTTAATTTTAGGATTTAAAGAAATTAATAAAATACTTTTAAAAAAAAAAAAAAAAAAAAAAAAAAAAAAAAAAAAACCTAATAATTTTATTCATTTAAATGCAATTATATCAATCCCCATATTGTATACATATATCAAATATACATACCTCAAACATATTATATCAAATACCTATGTAATTCTCTGATTGCAATATTCTCAATCACGAATCAATCTCCTGTGTTAGAATATTACACTGTATGTCTGTGTGTAGACATACAATGTATGTATACCCAGCACATCCATATTCTCTACACACCATATATCTACATATAAATATATAGAAATCTAACTATTACTTATTATTACTCGCTATACCTCGCCGTGCTGCCGAATATGCAAATTTAAAAATTAAAAACCACTACTTTTACCATTTATTTCCCCACCCCCCGTCCTCTCCCTACCCCCTAACATATATATGAACACCCTTATTCATATCGTCATCAACTAACATATATTGTGGAGATACATTTCTTCATTTTCCCTTAACCGCATACCATATCACCCTTCTAGCATCTCGTACACGGTGGAGTTAAATTTCAAAGGCTAGTTGGTTGAAAATTTTTCAGTATTGATATTATAGTGTTTCTCGAAGTGGAGTCGGCAGCCAGCACCTCGCCGAGCTATATCGAATTATATTTGTGAGCCCATGCAAGTTCGCTCTCGTTCTTATGCAAAATCAAGTAAGAAGACGTGTTTTAAGGAGAAATACTCTGCTAAACTATTAAAAAGAAATGTTTCAATTTTCAACTTTTCATAATTTATAATAAAATAGATATTATTTCAATTAAAAATTTACGTAAACTGACTACCGTAAAACCGTCTACACCCGGACAGGGGGTCTAAACCCGGACACTTTGCACCAATCTTCAAAGTAAATAATTTCTACATTAACCTGCAACAGTAAACATTTGTTCTTGACGTCATTAGAGAGAGAGAGAGAGAGAAAGTCATTGACGTCATTTACTAACTCATTTTACAGGATTACTATCCCACAGTTTTTCAAAGAAATAAAATGTGTATCTAACTTTCGTAATTTTCGTCATAATTGTCATATTGCTTTAGTTTTGATATATATGTGTTCAGAATTTTATCGCTCATCATTTAATGTTGCTTGAAGTTATATTCGATGTATATATAAAAACATACATGCTATATATGTTTATCCGTTTAGACCCGGACACATCAGTTTATTACAATATGGCCGCGATTCGCACCAGCTGTAACGCCCACTATCCATACGTTAATATTCCTCCCAGAATTACGCGGTTTATGCCTCCTTCTGGTGTCATATCGTATGTTTACTTCATAGAGAGGCATACTATGCATTGTCCCCTCTCCCTTCCCACAAAATATTTTGAAGTTTTTGACAGGTTCAAAGACATCGGCGATATAAAACACTGTCCTAACCCCGACGGGAGAGGTTAGTTTGCATGTTATTACATTATTTAAGTAAGTGTCCGGGTCAAGACCGATTTAGGGTGTAGACCCGGACACTTACTAATTATTTTTATTTTTTTTATTTTTACTTATTATGAAACAAATGGGTCAGGGATATAACAAATAATATACACTCTTTCTAATGGTAATACTTTTATTGGTGATATCTAAGAAGGAAACATGTATAAATATAAAATTAACCAAAAATTATAAAAAAGTGTCCGGGTCTAGACGGTTTTACGGTATATTTACATTAACTTGTTGACAGAAAGTGAATATTATTTTCGGAAACTTGTAAAAAAATTTCAAACATTGATATCAGAATGCGTATGTAAATACTATACAATAGATGAAGTATACATTTATCTTTTTTGAAACAAATCACCACATTGGTTATCACCTTTCATAAACTATAAAATCGGTGGTAATAAATATTTCTTAATTTGTATAGATTATTGTTGTAATTTGAGATTATTTATTCTAACAATATTTATAACAACATTTATAACAACATTTATAACAACAAATATTCTAACAATATTTATAACAACAAATTTAACATCAGTAAATATAAAAAAAATGTTAAATCCAATTTTGTTTAACCGTCATATTGGTCAACACTTTAACCCTTTTTTTGCTTCATTTTCATATACATTGAATATATATCTGTATTCCCTCTATCGATTCAATACTCAGAGGCTTAAAGCAGTATATAATACCAATATGATACAAATTTGAGTTGTAGGTAACAAAAATTTATTCAGAAAAAATATAGAATTCGGGTGAAATTTGGTATAATTCATATTGTAATTTAACATTGCGTTACTGAATTTGAAATTAATTAAATTGACTAGTAAAAACTTTGCTTTATTTATTTACAATGATTTGACCAATGAAATGGTTTGTACTATTTTTTTCGCTGTAAAAATCTATTCTTTTTCTCCCCGCGGCAAAAATGAAAATACTACAATTTTCTAATGGGACTTAATACACATAAGTCAAATTGTCTGTATTATTTATCGGAGTAACAAAATTAAAAGCTACAAATTTATTCGTTGTATGATTTTTCACTTTTGTGTCATTAACACAATGTAGTCTGTCATATTTTTCTTTTCCTTAAAATAAATAAATAAATAAAATAAAAACTATTAATAATCAATAATTAAATTTAAATGAAAACATTGTTTTTGAAAAAATTACACATATTACTCTCTTTGTAAGTTCGACTAAAAATATCGACTAATCGACTACTATAGACTCGATATTTTCGACTAATGGCTAATTCTGTCCAAAAAACAGCTTTCATCGATGAATCCGCTAACTGCTGCACGATTCGTTATTGTATATTAGTGTTATTCAGACGTTACAGCGTAGTACATGCTGTAAACACTAGGATTGTTATTTGGAGTGTTTTTGTTCCATTTTAAAATGTTACCCCTTAACAAGTTTTAGAACCAGTCAAATCCTATACTGATCAATTGATTTTTAAAATTAAACTCCTTTGTTATATGTATATAGTATTGTTCGTGCCAGGCAGGCATGCACTGTCTAGCACATATTTTATTATTCTATCACACATATATATTCATATGAAAAGAAAGATATCTTGTGTGGCTGGCTGATGATGTCTCCTACATATGAGTTTGTTAAATATGCATTTCTTTCTCTTCTTCATTATTCGGTAACAACAATTCTTATGCCCACCGCGCGCGCCTTCTACCATCTCCTCCCCCCCCCCTCAACGGTGACTTGGAGTTTTCCACCATACTATGCCTCTTCATTCATATCTTTTCTCGACTGTCTCATACCTCATCATCATTATTTTCATCAGCACTTCACCCAATATGCTTCACATAGTATATCTATACTATTTTTAATACGTATTGTTACTTATTACTTATGTATATATAATTTGTACACCAGTGGAAAAATTACTCTCAAATAACTAACCTATGAGTATAGCTTAAGCATAACCAATTGAACCTTTTGGGAACCTTTCTCGCTAACCTATTTCCAAATTTATTGAAAATTTTAAATAACAAGTCAAATGGCCAGTAACGTTAAAGTCCGCTTACACGGTGATAGCATTTTTGTGATAGTATTGTCATAATAAGAGCTAGTGATGGGAATAATCAAACGATCGACTATAATTATTACTCGAGTGACTTTGATAATTGATTGATAATCTAATAATAATAATTCGATTATATCGATCTTATTTTTTTATCTTCAATTTTTTTTTCACTTAGAGGCCATCTGTAAACTATGTCACGCAAAATTTTACCATTTTGATCCCTTCTCTCTCCGTCGTCACGCTGCATCGCATTTTCTCGAACGTTGTCTTAGACCCCCTCCCTCAACGGATCGATTAGACTAGTGGTTCCCAAACTCTTTTGGCCAACGGATCCCTTTTCATAGTCAAAACTTGCTCACGGACCCTGGGTGAAAAACTACAAAAATGCATAATAGAAATGGTAAATGGTGGGTTAAAAATAAAATATAAATAAAACATTTTGTTGAAGAAGTATTTATTAAAATTATAACTTTTTTTTTTTCAAAATACAAAAAAAAAATGACTTGGATAAATCTGATGGGATGTTATAAGTGTATTTATGTCCGGATCAATATTTGTGAGTAGCAACCGCAAACCCCACGAGTACTAATTTTTGGTCGGTTTTTTTGTGATGAGGCTTATAACGGCACTAAATTCACGTTTTACCAAATAGGAAGACGGAAAAGTAATGAGCAGCTTCTGTATAATAAACCGTAATGCTCATTCAATGGATTGGGACTTCTTAACTTATGTTATGATATTAAGTTTGAATTCGCTCACCCAGGGGTTGTTCAGGGACCCCCAAATCAATCTTAATTTTCCACGGACCCCCTGAATGATCCCGGGGACCCCTGGGAGTCCGTAGAGACCACTTTGGGAACCACTGGATTAGACAAATAATGAAATCGTTTTTTTATTCACTAACTGTAATTTGAAATATTTTTTTGTTCCCCGACTATATTTTTGGAAAAGTATCGCTTTTTTTTGTTCGTCAACTTTAAGGTAAGTTTTTTTTTTTTAAACGTGACATCATATTTACTTGGACCACCCCCTCCCCGCAGCCGTCACGCTCCATCACGCTAGGCCATTATCCGCTTCTTCTCCTGTTTACGTACGCAGTTTGTGGATGGCACCTTACGACGACAAAATACAATAAAAATATACTAGAATATATACGATAAAAATTACATTGTACAATAAGAACATAATTAGGGTAACTTGGGTAAAAATTTTCATCTTTGGTATAAAAATGGTGAAATATGACCGATTTGATAGAAGTCATTGTGTTAAATTTTTTCTAAACATGAAAAAAAAACTTCCTTGAAAAATGGATCTCAGAAACCTATGATTCACTTTCGGTTTTATCACATTGAAAAATTGTAATAAATTTGATTAGGTACGTCACGCAAGGCAAACATCAGATCTTAATCTTGTGTGTCAACTTTAAGTCTCTATCTTAAAGAGAAAGTCATAAAGAGATACCAAAAAATCTTTATTCGATTTATTCAGTCGTAACAAATTTTTAACATTATGTTCCACATCTAACCAAAGTTGTTATAAATACTGTTTTAAACAAACAAAAAAAAAACAATAAAGATAAAACACAGAATTTAGTAGTGACATTTTTTTATTAACGAAAGTAAATGAACTAGTAAATTTACCTCACACTATTTTTTCCACTCATAATTCATACATATTATCCCTTATGCTTTCGAACAAAACAGAATGTAGCTAATAGTTAAAGTACCTATGTACTCTCTTATAGTTAGTTAAATGACGTTTTCTTCTATTCGAGATTCATCGAGTTTATAGTTCTCAATACGTACACCTCTACTTCCACATACACACCACATATTTCGAACTCGAATATATACATACATATGTATGTACGTATGCATATCTGCAGAATATTAATACGAACATTCTCGTAACTGTAATAGTTGTTACAATCATATTTCTTTGCAATCGTCTAATTCATTTGTTGTCCCCGTGTTCCACGCCATTCACTTCTGGCTGTCTCACTCAACATTATACTCATTCCTGAAACTATATAACCAAAAAAAAAAATAGCAGTAGGAAAACAAAATGAAACTTAAAATAGACATTTTCAATTGTTTCCTACAATTTTTTTGTTTTCGAAAAACATAAAAAAATTATATAGAAACAAAAAACTTGATGTTTTTTTTTTGTTTTTTCAAAAAGAAAAAAAGAAAAGTCATGGTTAAAATCAGTGATTCTCAACAAAAAGTAAGTCAAAAAGTTGAGTTCACATTGGTCGAGAAAATTGTAAAGTATACTATCATAATAATAAACAAATATTTTACTTCGCAAAAATACCACTTTTATTTTGAAACTGTGACAATATTGTTTCGAACCGTCAGTTCATTTTCAAACATATTTATTTGTTTATTATTTACAAATATGGAATACCATAAAGTAACGCTCAAATCTATTAATATTATACTATCATACTTAGTATCTATTTCTGTCTTACTTTTGTTATTTTGGTAGACTACAGTTTACACACAAAAAACCAAAGGACCAAACTAGAATGAATGTCTATTAAACTGTTCCACTTGTAGCCACTGGGTGACGTAAAATCTCCCCACTATATTGTGTACGTACACACTGTTTGCAATGGTGTTGGTTTGGTGTTTTGTAGTAGTGTGCGTATTCACACACACTACTACAAAACACCTATTATGGGACAGACCAACCTGTCCAATTCAAGTAACAATGTCTAACAACGTATTACAATGCACTGAGTGTTCGGCGATGGACACCGACTGACTACATGTCTTAAGCCGTGTCGGGCACACTCTGGGCTCACCACTAGTTACAATCTTCTACATTTACGCTGAGGACTTGCAAAAAACTTTTACTAAAGAATCATTAAATCTGCCTTAAGAGGTCATTCATAAATTACGTCCGCAAGTAGGGGGGAGAGAGTGATAGTGGCCTACCGGGATGAAGCATGCTGAGGAGAGGGGTAGTGGTCCCGACCCTTTTCTGTCTTACTTTTGTTATTTTAGTAGACTACTGTTTACACACAAAAAACTTTTGCTAGAGAATCATTAAATCTGCCTTAAGGGGTCATTCATAAATTACATCTGTAAGTAGGGGGGAGAGAGTGATAGTGGCCTATCGGAGTGAAGCGTGCTGAGAAGAGGGGTAGTGGTGCCTACCCTTTTCTTACTTACTTTTGTTATTTTAGTAGATTACTCTTTACACACAAAAAACTTTTGCTAGAGAATTATTATCTACCGTAAGAAGCCATTGATAAATTACGTTCGCAAATAGGCGAGAGAGAGTGATAGTGGCCTACCGGACGGAAGCAAGACAAAGAGAGGGGTAGGAATCCGAGGAAACATGATATCACGTTTGAAAAAGCTTGTCTTACAGTTGACGAGCAAAAAAAAACTACAATACCTTCCCAAAAGAAAAAAACCAATTCCTTTTTTAAACTAAATTAATTAACTAAAAATTAATTAAACCTTTGGGGAGGGGGAGTTGTTTTAACGTAGTTATGATAACGACAAAATATGATGCAGTGTGACGAGAGGAAGAGAAGGGTCAAAAATGCGTGAATTTCGTGGGGCGTAATTTATGGATGACCTCTAACTAGCACAACTTTAGCAACAGTTTACACTAGAGTAAAATAAACCGATAGTGGGAAGAAAGCAAATATTAAAGTGGCCATACCAAACTATTATCCACTTTGCTAACTAAATCGAGAACTTTACTCTCTCAATTACGTTTACATTAGTAAAATAACCTAAATTTCTCTACGATTTACTCTGTTACACCATTGATGTACTCTACAATGTGCTTATAATTATGACTAATCATTTTGTGTTTAAAATTTAATAGGTACCGTTAAACTTGATAACTTTACCTTTATGGCTCGTAATGTCTATAGAAATTTTTTTTAGTGAGAAGGGTATTTCAAACAAATCAGAGGTATTACATAAATTTTTTCTAGTCTGTGATTGCTTTAGATTACTTTAATTTTTCTATTTTTTAATTCATATGATACATCATTGTTTTCAACTAGTTGTGATTTGGAGAAGTCGCAACTACCAATGCCAGAAAAATTCACATAATACTATTGATTAGTTAGAAATTCTTGTCTTATCAAAAAAAAAAAAAAAAAATCGACAGGCATCGCGAGCCATGAAATTTTGTATTATATAGATCACATAGCTTGTAGTTTGTCAGTTATCTTTAATAAACAGAGTTTTCTGGTTTGACGATATCTATTTGTTTGCTTGTGAAAAATATAACTGTTTACATTAAAAAATTAAAGGTAATCAATTTTACTCACTTTTACTTGAAAGTATTAATTTTTTACCTCAAAATTCGAGTATATTATTGCAAAAAGAAAAAAATTCACAGCGCTACCACCATTAAATTTCTATGATAAATATAGTTGATTTCAGACGAAACTAAGTTATTTTCACATAATTTTAAACTATAGGAAAATTTTCTCTTGATATTTTTCAAGGAAATTAATCCAAATAACATGCCAACCCCACGAAACAGTTTCTTAAAAATAATGTCAACATAAAATGATAAAATAATAAATTTAATGACCGGTGACGTATGTGTGTACATAAAGTAGAAAAAAGTCTACCAAGTGCAAGTTGTACATGCACAATTAGTCTTACATACCGTAGCCGTACAAAATAGTTATTTTCGATACATATGCGTAAAGAGAGGTATTCTAGTAGGCTTAAATTGGGGCACGAGTCTTAAGGGACTGACGCATACACAACGAGATCCGGTGCGCTGTATACCCCCACGAGCCGTCAAGCGTGTGGGGGTATACAGCACACCGGATCTCGTTGTGTATGCGTCAGTCCCTTAAGACTCGTGTCCCAGTTTAAGCCTATTGGATACCTCACTTTACGCATACGTATCGAACATAATTTTTTATAACGACGGCTTCTAAAGTTTAATAGAGAGATAAAAATTAATTATTTTTAAGTAATTTTACAAAATAGTAGGGTTAATTTTATTTTATAATGTTATATGAAAAAAATTTTCTTTTTATTAATTTGTAGATCGTTTTTATTTTTTTTATTAATTTGTTGATCGTTTCCATGTTTAATTTGAATATGATTATCATTGACAAATGAATATCATTATTTTCTCGCATAGTTTTAGTTACTTTCACGCACAGTTGTACTTTCGCGCACAGTTACTGTCGTTTGTTTTACAATGATATGAAAACTGCTCTTTACGTCCACTACACAACGCTCGAATATTGAACTTTAGAAGCGGGTGTTCTAAAAAATCATTTTTAAACATGAATTTCATGTAATAGCATGTAAACAAAGTTTAATTCTAATTTTGATATGGGCCAAAACAGTTCCTGGAATCGTAAGAAATTTTTCTGTGTAAAATGATTTTTGTCAAGGTCAGTGGTTCAGCAATTATATGGAAATAAACAATTAAATTGTTTACAATAATTAATTACGCTAGAATTTTTCGATCCCGCTAATTTTTTTTTGCTAATACAATAAATGTCCGTTTTTCCAATCTTGGTACGAAATACTAAAAAGATTAATCGAATATGTAGTTTGCCATAATTTTTTTTTTAGGTAAGCATAGTTTTTCTATTTTACTACTATAATGGACTTACAGTTACGTATTTGTACGAATAGGTAGATAAAACTTAGTTGTTCGATTTAAGTTTTCTATTGATATAAAGTTAAAGATACACATACCACTTTTTCAACTACATAGCTTCTACGATTTTTTGATATGCTTTTTAAAATGGTTACATAGGCTGGTTGGAAAACTTTTAGCGAAGTCCCGCAGTGCCTCGAACCCGGGATTGTGACAGAAATTGGCTTTTAGTGCGTGTATGGGTTTATATATCGGGAAGTATCCCATTTTAATAAAATTTAGAAAAAATGTAGAAGCCCCAAACCCTTGGATGAGTTTTTCAGCCACACACGTCCAATGTCCAGAATTTGGTTTTTTGGGCATTTTTCGTCAAAGAAACGAATTTTTTGTCAAAAATTATAACAGTTCAATAGGTCAAACATAAGAGTTCGAGTCCTGACCGATCCAGTTTGATAATTTCTCAAACACTATGTGAATTTTAATCAAAATTCAAATGTTTTTTTCGAAATTGTTATTACATCATTGTAAAGATCAGAAAAAATTACATCAGTTTCATAATAAATGTCAGGCTTGATTCCCCAAAGTATATTAAAAAGATGTATTCCCGCACTACTTTATTAAAACAAACAAAAAAAATTATATGTGAAATTTTTTTTCTTTTTCAATAAAAAATTGTATAGAAAAGTATATAACTTTTAACGAAATTCTATGTTTTAGTTCAGTTAATATTATAGTATAGAATAACTTAATTTCTAGTTCAATTAATACTATAGTATAGAATCATGAGTCGCGGTGCAAAGGATGTGCAAAGTGTGCGACCGTACACACCTTAGACTTGCACTTTTTAAGACCCCGTATCGCTTCGAGAGGTAGGAAAATTGAAATGTAAACGAATGATGAAAGCGTGTTTTTATTCTCCTCACCTATATTTTGGGGCGAAAGGGTATAGCAAGGTAAGCATAGGAAAATGGCCGCCGTGGTCGATGCCTGTAATAATATATGTAGATGTATATACCTCAAGTGATTACCAAATATAGGATTATTGATCCTTAACCTTGACTTATTCTTGAGATATTAATCAAAATATATGCGAGTGCTGTAATTTTTCAAACTCAATTTTCTCAAAAACTATAACACCTAGAAAAACAAAACTGACGCCAACATTTTTTGTAATCACTTGGAGTACCAGTGTCACTACATATATTATTACAGACATCAGGCATGGGAGCCATTTCCCTATACTTATCTTTCTATATACCCTTTTTTGAAAATCGAAAATAGGGGCCTTATCCATTTATAATGTTCGTCTTGCGCCGTCTCTCATTAGTAGTATTGTTCTCAATATAGGTTAGCTCTTCATGAAACAGACACACACAACTGGTTTGAATGTAGTGTAATATTTATTGTAAAAAATTAAATAACTTTTAAGTTTATACATATATAATACCACTAGTTTTCGCAATAGTGTAACTAAAGCTTTATAAATTTGTTAACTTTTTAAATTCCAAATAAAACTTTTCATTTTTGCAATGTGTAAGTATATATTTGCGTGTAGAACACAAACACATTCACAATTTCCACACACGTTCACTGTATACTATTCAACAACAATTCTTCACTCATCGCGCAATCCCATTAAATATCATCCAAAGTTCTTTTATACATTTATTTATTTCTCTTCGTCTTCAATACCCACATACAACCTTACTTTCTACAGATACCTACACATGCACACCTTTTTGATGATTTTACCTTAGAGTGAAAAAAGAAAAATATAAACGAAATAAATCTCAAATAAAAATACAAAAAAGTTCCGTAAAAAAAATTTCTACAAAAAAAGAAAAAGAAGAACCACATAAAAATAGTAAATTAATTCAATTAACACACACTGATAATGATATACCGGGTGTTTCGTGCACATTCAGTCATATTTTCTGTGGTTCGGTGCTTTGCTTGAAGAGAATAATAATTCTATTTTATACCGGTGTGAGTGCTGGACAGGTTTTTAAAAATAATCAATTCCAACAGTTTTTGGACAGGCACGTTACCGGACATGAAACAATTATAAGGATTTCGAAAATGTGACTACGATACCCTAAAATCATTAAAAATATATATCTCAAATTACGTTCATATTCCATCTAGGATTTTGCTTTCTTATACATTCTGTTATTCTGTAAAACCTACAAAATAACAAATTTTAGATGTGTAGATCGTAATAACCTCCATCACACGTAGGTCACCAACAGAACCGAATTTACCTTTGTGGACGACCCGGGTCACTCCTTATGTGGAGGTCCTTTACTACGTTGGTAAAGGCCCCTGCTACAATGGTAAGGAAATTTTCTAAAAAATGTAAAGATTCGAAGATATTCCCCAAAAAATGGGAATACGAGCAAAAAAAAGTCTGCTTGCTCTTCTTATTGCTTATCCTAAAGCTTAATTTATCGTTAATTTTGTGAAGATCCTGGGACATATGCCCCAAATTCCCTTATGTAAATCCAACTCTCATTATTAAGATAGGCTTATAATCTCCCATTCCCTCGTAGAATATCAAGATTGCACTGAATTTTGCCTCCATGATGTCCGTGGAAGTTAATATTAATGATCCCGGATATTTAAACTTCAGCCAGGACAATGTCTCGCAAGACATGGAATATGGGACGCGAATTTGTCCTACAAACCGCACCTACGGTAGACCGGACCCTCACCTAGTCCCATGATAAAAAGGTGAATATTCAGAAATTATCTCCCATGAGTAAACCTGCTAACCGGCTCAACTTTACCCTGAATTAGGCAGAATTATATGCCCCCAACACTATTTAGCCGCTATACAAACTTTTCAGAGATAAGCATGCTGCCTCTAAGCCCAGTCGTGCACAGCGCAACTTACTCTCTGGAGTTGACAAACTTGAGTTACCTTTTTTACATTTAAATGAGTATCCGTTTTTTTATTTTCAGTATGAAAGAACAAATATTATAATTTTTTCAACTTTAAAACGTATGTACATTTAAAGAGATAAAACTAAAAAACCTCCTTTATTTTATAATTAACGTAGCATAAATAAACATTTTAAAACTTTTTTGTAACTCGCCAAAATCAAACTTTTGATATTTTTAAAATTATAAAATATAATTTTTCTATTAAAGTACAACTACTTTAAACGGAATTATTTATACCATTTAAAACTTTTAATTATCAAAGCTCTATGATAAATATAGTGTCAATATACATAATTATGTACAAAGATATGTTTTTTTCATCAGGTAGATATAGGGGAGAGGTGTATCAATAGTAAAAAAGAAGGAGAGTAAAAATCGACCATTTTTCACCTAAAATATCCGGGAAAATTGAGATAGTGCTATTAGGTAGGTTGTAAACAAAATAATGATAAAATAACATTTTTGTATATTTTTTTTACATTGTCTTACAATTAGAAAACTAAATAGTGAATCGCCTTCAGATTGCACGGAGCTTTTGTTTATATATTATGTATGGTTCATTTCAGTTAAATTTAACCATGCTTCGTAACTTTGAATTCAAATAATTTCCGTTTTCTTGGCTTTATCTCTTTTATTATTGCATTTATGTAAATTTTAAATTTGCAGTTTATTTTTAGAAATGAATAGAAGATCGATTTGTTTCGAATATAAGAATTATTTAATTTTTTAACGAAAACTCATGATGAATTTTATCTGAAAAGAGGTATAACTATTTTTGATAAATTTTTCGTATTAAAATTGTAAGAGTCATTTCACAATTGTATTTTTGTATAATAACGTCAAAAGCCCCTATACCGGAACACTATTTTTAGGTGTGTAATTAAACTGGCTTATAAAAATTGACAAATAAGTTAAACACCTATTTTTTTTCCTTGATAAGCTTGAAAGAAAGTTTTTTTAATCCAATGAATATGTTTTTAAAAAAATACAACTCAAAAATTTATATTTATTAATGTTTTTCATTTACAAAATGTCAACATCTATATCCAGATGTGTAATATGCGTAACATGACAATAGAGTGACATCTAGAGGTCAAAGTAGGAAACATAGAATGGTTTAAGTATCAGATGTAAATAAAGAAGCAAAATACTGTATTCAACACAACTTATTTAATATTATATATATATATATATATATATATATATATATATATATATATATTTCTTTAATTAAGTAAGGAAACATTACATTAAAGTGAATTTAAATTGAAAAATAATCATTCTATTAATAATAATTTTTGTTATCAGAGGTTTCTTTCAGAAATAACTTCATTAATGTATAAATGGCAAAACTGTTCGGACATATGATCGCGTTCCGGTATAGGGGCTTTTACGTTATCTATAAAATATAAGTGAACCCAACTATAATGTAATTCAAATGGGGCAGCAAGTTTTGACGCATACTTTTATATCAATCTTCTCTAATTCCATACAGTAAAAAAAAATTTTTTTTATAGAACAAGTTTTAATCAGCACATTTTAGCTAATAAGTATCTACATAAAATTTGCAAATTTTCCTAAAAGACTCTTTCCCCGATAGCAGTACGTTAAAAGTTTTTATTCAAGCAATTATTCTGAATTTAGCTGAGATTCATATCCTTAAGTTAACACAATATTTATCTTACTATTAAAATTATTACCTACAGCATACTGCTTAAACGACCTCCCAGATAGAGTATGCTTATTAACCTTTTGCCATTTTCGAGACATTTTTTTCACCTTTCGGTGACGCCGATTTTTATCTACCTTTAATGGAATATTTATTGTGGTATGGGAATAAATTCGTGTTTGATAAATCATTTATCTCATCTCTTTCGATAATGCAACGTATAATTTTCTTAATACTACCACTATTTAAATAAAAACAAATTCACTAAATATTCATGTATGTAATTATTTTTGTTTAAAAATAATTTATTTTTAAGTATTCACATTCTATTAATATTTTTTTTTTTTTATAAACAAAAACAAAATATTATCTTTTTATTTATTAATAAATTCAAAACAATTTGTATTATTTTATTTTAGGTACTTATATTGTCCTATGTAATTCAAAAAAATAATGAGGCCTTAGATCAATATGTCGCCAATGTGATGATATGTATTGTATAATAAATAATCTCCAGTAATACCTATCTAACAACCAAATAAAAAATTATTATTTTGATTATCAAATAAACATGAACTAGATACAATACATAATATGTTTTAATAAAAATAATTGTGCTTCCGAAAATCAAATGCTCTGTGATTAATTAATCAATTAAATACCTAATATTTATGAAGAACATTTTAATATTAATAGATTTGAGCGTTACTTTATGGTATTCCATATTTGTAAATAATAAACAAATATTTTACTTTTCAAAATACCACTTTTATTTTTAAAACTGTGACAATATTGTTTCGAACCGTTAGTTCATTTTCAAACAGAATAAAAATTATTTAATTTTTATTCTGTTTGGTTGTAAGTGATTCACAATGTTCTTTACATTTAACTCCTATAATTGTACGGATGCATCCCTTCTGGAGTTTGAATATTTTATTACTCTCTACGGAGTTTCCTCAAAATATAATCCCAAATTGCATATAGGAATGAAAATATCCAAAGTAAATGGTTTTGAGAGTATCAATTCCAATTTTTTGTTTTAAGAAGCGTATTATCTATACATATAATAAAATTATAACGAAACCATTTCTGTACATGGAATATTTTTGGAAAATTGTGCTGGTACTGTATAGTTATCGATGTAGATATCAAAACAGCGATTTTTAGAATTTTTGTCTGTCTGTCGGTCTGTTCACGCATCACGCAAAGAGTATTGGACGGATTTTAATGAAATTTGGTGTGATGATAACTTATTAACTGGGTCAACATCTAAAATACTTTTTACTCCGGGAAAATTTCTCATTCCTACGAGAAAATGGAAAAACCATTTTGAACATGTGCACACCTTAGGCAAAAACGATTGGACCGATTTTAATAAAATTTGGTGTGGTGATAACTTATTACCTAGGGCAACATTTAAGATATTTTTTACTCCGGGGAAATGCCTCATTCCCACGGGAAAATAGAAAAACCATTTTGTGCATGTCCCCGCATTACGCAAAAACTCTTGGACGGATTTTGATGAAATTTGGTGTGGTGATAACTTATTACTTGGGTCAACATTTAAGGTACCTTTTGTTCCGGGAAAATGTTCCATTCCCAGGGGAAAATGGAAAAACCATTATGAGCATGTGCACATATTACCCAAAAACTATTTGATGAAATTTGGTGTGGTGATAACTTATTAGTTGGGTCAACATTTAAGATACTTTTTACTCCGGGAAAATTCCTCATTCCCATGGAAAAGTAGAAAAACCATTTTGAGCATGTGCAAACATTACATAAAAATTATTACTCTTTGCAAGTTCTGTATAATCATTACACTTACATATTTACTTCTTATTGAGTTTATAACAATTTTTTGTGCGAACGACGTCGCGGGTACGGCTAGTATTATATAAATGGTTCTACTGAGCTTAGGAGCTAATTGTTCAATATGTTTCTTCCAGCTTCATTTATGGTCAATTGTCAGTCCAAGGAATTTAACACTGTCAGCAACTTCAACGTCTATATTTAACAATTTGATGGAGGCTGGTATCTGAAAATAGCCTCCGAACTTAATTATTTCTGTTTTTGACTTGTTTAGTTTTAGGATATATTGTAGAACATCAAAAAATGAGAGAAAATTTATTGTTTTCTTACATCAACGATAATCTTGTTTTAAAGAGTAATACTACCCTTCAAAAACTGGGAAAAATGGAGACGGTAAGAAATAGAATAAAAGTTTAAATTTGCGCTATTTACTGATTTTTCCGGCGCACACTAGTTCGCTCTCGCGGTCAGATAACCCTGAAAGGTCGTATACTAGTTCGCTCCCGTGACCGCATACTAGTTCGCTCCCGTCTAGACCGTATACTAATTCGCTCCCGTAACTATATGCTAATGCGATTAAAGTTCATTCTAAGAACCCAAAGAAAGAGAAATTACACAAATTGAACAGCAAAATAAGAATGTTTTATTTGTGTTTTATTATAACTTAATATTAAATAGGTACATTATAAATTTGGTGTAAATTTATATGACATAAATTTTACAAACTCGAATCTACTTATCACATTTTGTTTCAATAATGATATTTTTCCTTCTACAAATTTTCTTACGCAAATTAACTGTCTTGCGATACACTTTTTTCATGTTCTTATGAAAATATTATTTATAATTATTTACAGTTAACATGGGTTTAACTTTTTCACTTACCATTCCGTACACTTCCATATCGATAACAAAATTATACAAATTGGTTGTTAAACTAGTTTTATCTTCAACTGATTGACCACTAGTAAATAACTAATGTGCGAATATTTTCTTTCATCTTACTATATGGAATATCCCCACCGTCATTTAGGTAATTAATTTTTTATTACTTATGCGGGAGAAGTACTAACTTGGCGCACACATTTCTGTACGCAAAATAGCTGTTTGCCCACTGTACTCTTCCCACATAGTTTTTTGCGTGCGGAAAGTAACTTTCCATACGCAAATTGACAATAAAACACGCAAAATTTAATCAAAACACGCAAAGCCGCCTTCTAGCAAATATTACTCCCTGGAAAAAATGCCTGTATTTTTGTATTTCTGTGTTACAACCAGATCAATCGTAGAAGGCGATCGCGATCAGTGATCATACATGTGTACGACAACAGTACTTAATCATATGTTACCTCAAACGGTATTGGTAACATGGGTCACACCTTTGTATACTTTATTGGTGTACGCGATGTAGACTTTATACAGAATTATTAACGTGGTATAGCGTTGCCTCAAAATGTTTCTAAATATATTGCCAGCCACTGGGGAAGTTTACTACGTAGGCGCGCGAACTGTATAGTGTTAACTTTAAAAAAAAAAAAAAAAAAAAAAAAAAAAAAAAAAAAAAAAAAACAAGTAAGTTTTCAATTTTACTCTTTATTATATTAGAGGTGAAGTTATTCTTGTCAGATTGATATAAATATGTTTAAATAAAAAATATTTTATAATATTTTGATTTTAATAAACATATTGAAAGCTAACGGTAGCAAGCGCTGGTACCGCAGCAGTGATTATTTAATGATATATTATCATAATTTGAATATTTTAAAATAATTTTTATTTTTATTATATGTTTATACTTTTTATAGTAAGTATACATATATGTATTTATTTATATTTATATTTTTTTATTCTTTTGTAATTCATTATTTTAATGAACAGTCAGTCACAGTCTAATACGACGTCATCCGTACTTATACAATAGATACATATGTGCTGCTTATATTATGATATGAAAACATATATGAATATATGTTTCACTACGAAAAACGGGTGATTAAGAAGTGGTTAGACATTACCCATTTTTCTATAATTTTCAGCATATCACTGTATTTCTTTTTATTTAAAAATTTCAATTTCAAAAAGATTTTTAAATGTTTTACACAGCACCCCCACCATGAAATTTTTCCCGACTTTGATTTTGTCGAAAGTTGAAGTCTGATTCGGAGATTGCAAAATCAAATAAACAAAGATAACAAATAGGTTAAAATAAAATGCGTATCTCAATGAAAAACGTCTTTTTTTAAGTTTTAAAAAATTATACCTATATGTTTTAACCCTTCTAGACAGCTTATGTATTATCATTTCAAAATATTGTATCTAGATACAACATTGGGGAATGTTTCTTCCCATGAAACAGTTGCACAATCTTTTAAAATATTTCACCTGACTTCAGTAGAATACCTCTAAAATATTCCAAAAATATTGTGAGCTTTTTTGACAATTCTAGCGCAGGCAGATAAAAGTAGTTAAGTCCAAAATATCAACTTTTACAGTAGAGAGTAAAAACTAAAATGAAATGCAGGTAACATCAGTTTATTTGAATTATTTTCAAGTTTACCTGACATTTTGTAAATTTTTTTAATCAATTACTTTCTTAACTTGTAACACAGTAAATGATAAAAAAATTAATTTTAAACCTTAAACTAAAATTTTTTAAAACATTTTTATGGACTTAATATTTAAAAAACAACAATAAATTTCATTATTAAAACCATTTGTGGACTTAACCTGTTAGAACGGGTAGTTGTTGCCATAAAAATATATTTCCAATTTAATTAAACTATGTACTTACTTATTTATTATTTTATTAAGAATCTTAAGACCTTAACTTCTTTTGTTAGTTTCTAAAAAGAATTTTTTTATAACAAGTGCACAAAAAATGATGTTAGGGGTGGAATTGACTTTTGCTCTTTGGAAATATATGAGATAGACTCTCTTGGCCCTTATTATAAAATCAAAAAAAAAAAAAAAAATCAGAAATGGACTTAACTACTTTTGTCTGCCTGCGCTAGAATTTTCTTTAGTAGGTTTCCATTTACTAATTTTAGTAGTAATTTCAGTAAATCAATAATAAATTATCGCAATATCCAATTCCTGTATTGTTTCGGTTACCAAATCTATTCTTGTGTCTAAATTATTACTTTTAAATAATTAGAATTTTGTTTTTGAAGCAATACTAATTTGTTATCATTCTTAAGTAAATCAAAATACCTCCTACTTCTACAAAATTTCTTCATTTTTTATTTAATTTTTTTCTTACGACGGTGACGCCTGATCTTGCACCCTAATCAGTCTAATGAGGTATTCGGCACTGAATGATACTCGTATTGTGTATGTAAAAATGTAAACAAACAACACTTGAAATTTACCGCAATGTGATGGCAGATTACGCCCTGGCTATCACAGTATGTCATTGTATCGGATAGCTCGCAATGCTCCCATAAACTTTTGTTTTCAAAGTACCGAAAACGGAGTCGAAACCGAAAGTCCTAACTTTTCTTCTGACCTTCCGAGATTAATAATGAAGTTTAGTGTCCTATAATGACGTTAAAATCTTTTTCTCATATCAAACATCGTATTAACCTGATTTTAATTCACACTATATTTGTCAGAAATAGGTAGGTATCATACAT
This sequence comes from Brachynemurus nebulosus, assembly GCA_035578155.1. Lineage (NCBI taxonomy): Eukaryota > Metazoa > Arthropoda > Insecta > Neuroptera > Myrmeleontidae > Brachynemurus > Brachynemurus nebulosus. The sequence goes on along the minus strand of JAPWDM010000018.1, from coordinate 4,983,724 downwards.
TCATATGCATACATATACGTATAACTTTGACTTCATATATAAAGTAAAATAGTCGAAATAATAATAATAGTAAGAATGAGTGAATCGAGGGAGGCCGTGCAAACAAGCAAGAAATGGGGATAGAGGAAACAGAGGTAGTTATAAGTGCTTGGTTTTAATACTGAAATAATACCAAAATAAAAAAAAAAATATATATTATTTATGTATAAATATTTCATATATGTAGATATTTAAAATAATACAAAAGAATTTTTTTATCTGCTATATATTCAAGTACTTATATGAATTTCTATCTTATACAACTTTTTGTTCGCATATATGTATAGCGTGTAAGAAGAAAATATTTGTTGCTGAAGTTTAAGAGACACTTCCTTTAAAATGATGAGTAGAGGAATTAGATAACTCTGCTGAGTTAAAGAAACGTGAAAATCATCTTTCATAAATTAATAAAATAGTTTTGAAAACCCACGACGAAAAGTACTAAAATGTTACAAATAAAAATTCCTGGAATTCCATTTTCCTAATTTCATTATAATTTAGAAAAAGCTAGTTTTCATTCGTCGTGTGTGACTAACTACAAAATACACGAGGAATAAAAATTGGCTTTTAACAAATAGGGTAAACGGTATAGTTATTGGACAAGACACTCTCTTTTGAAGATTATAAGACTTATAGGCTAGTAAAGCAAACTTCCTGATTTTTTAGTTAAACAGAACTTTCTAGTATCTACAGAACTTGTGAATTGTTGAAATACGCCAAAAATTAACAAATGAAATTTTTGTCCAATAACTTTATTTTCCTACGCGCACAACTTTAATATTTTTTTTTTTTTTTTCAGAGACTTACCAATATGTAATATGAAAGTTTTATATGGTACATTAAAATAGACAGGTCTTACTTTATTTATGAATTTTTTCGTTAAAAATAAAGCTACAACCCGTATTTTTTTGTACTTTGTTTTGAAAATTTTTCTTAATTGTCCAATAACTCTACCATTTACCCTAATAATGATATTTAGAATATGAAATTCCAGGAATTTTTATTTGTAACTTTTTAGACCTTTTCGTCGTGGATTCTTAAAACTTTTTTATTTGAAACTTTTTAGAGCTTTCTGTTGTAAGTTTTTAAAACTTTTTATATTATATCTATGTTGAAAAAAAAATTTATTGTAGAGAACACAATTTGAACAAGCACGACTTACACTTGACCGATTTTTATCAAACCTGGCTAAGAACCATATCGCAATTATCAGCCTTCAAAGTATGTACCTCGTTAAAATTTTTGAAGTGAAAACTTCTTTAGCGGCGTTGTACACTTTTTTGTAATGGGCAAAAAATGTTAAACTCGCGTCAGGTCACGTGACCTGATCGAAAATTCGTAAGATCTGATCAAAAATTCGTAAGACGGATGGAAAGTAGACAGTCAGTAGAGCAGACAATAAACTGTGTTGTAGACTTTTTTTGTAATGGGTAAAAAATGTTAAACTGGCGTCAGGACACGTGACCTGATCGAAAATTCGTAAGACGACAGTACATAACAGTAGACAGTAGTACAGAATACAGAACGAACGGTAGTATCTCTACATATACTACTGAAACCAGTGTAACGCAAAAGGACAGATAGATATATACGGGTTTACTCCAATAGCACTAATTTTAAGCCCTATCTCATTAAACATTAATTTTAGAATAGAGATAAAAAATTTTTAAAAAGAGATTCTTGTAGGGATTACCGAAGAGAACATTTGTGCAAAATGTGAACTCCCGGAAATGTTTTTTTATATTGTTTAAACAATATTGAAAATTCATAAATAGCGTTTTTTGAGCTTTCACCGCTTACGTAGCGAAAACGGTGATAGATACATTAAAAAGTCAGCGAGAGCACCTGTCTATCTTGTACAGATGAAAAGATACAGCGCTCCAAACGCGCACTCAAAAGTCCACTTTTTCTAGCGTTCCGGCAGGGTGTGCCGTGTACGATAGCGCAATAAATAAATATTGTATTCTACCACATAAATGATAGTACTTTTATACTGATAATTAAAGCAATTCGTGCAAAATTATTCCCTAACCATTCCAAAATATCAAAAATGCACAACGTTAATTTTCAAGTTTTCATTTCTGCCGGCACTCCCGGAGTGCAACCCGTCGTTTTTTTTTTTTTTTATTTTCCTTTTATCCGGGGAGTCCTGAAATATTCTGAAAATCCTGAAACGACTGGATCAGTGTTCATCAAAACTGGTTCAGAACAATCCCGCAAATGTTTCGTTTTCCGACCACTTAGTCTACCATGTAATTCAAATAAATATTGACACTTTTCAAGCATTAAAGAAATGTTTAAAAGTAATTATTGAATTTTAAATAGAATTCTTGTAGTCTGAAATCGTTTCCGCGTTAACTGGAATCACATTTGGTTGTGTAATATGAAATGTCGTTTTTCGACCACTTGATGGATCATGTAATTTAAATTAATTTAGACCCTTTTTTAAACTTTAGAGGAAGGCTTAAATGCAATTCTTTAGTTTTAAATAGAATTCTTGTGGCCTGAAATCATTTCCACCATTAATTGCAATCAAAATTTTAAAAATGTTAGATTCAGTCTAAATACAAAATTCTGTGGATCGATTGGCGGCTTTTGGTGGGATGTTATACCACTCTTCATTCAGTCGTTCCACAAACAGTGAGCGAGTAACATGCACTAACTTGAATTGTTGATGATTGTTGTCTTGCTGTACTGCGATTGCTAATTACAGTAGATACGTATGTAGACACGTATGTGATATGTACGCGAAACAGAAGTGATGACACACATACAGGTAGCTGTATGAGACAGCTAGTTATGTGTCTTTAATCTATGGTTACGATTGACGTCGCTCTCCCCTACTGTTTTTTAGAAATTTATTTGTGAAATTTTGTTTTGAAATAATTGGAATTTCTCTGTTTTCCAAAGCAAATTTAGCCTTACAAAATTGCTTGTTGCTTGACTTTCTCAAATATTTATTCTGGTATGAAAAAAGTTAAGACGACGTTGAGTTTATCTTTAATCTATAAATTGAGCTTTTCTGAATCACTGTATATTTTAGTTCAAATATATTTTTAATAGTTACAAATATCTAAAAATACCTAGAATATAATGCCTAGCAAGGTACTTATGCATATTATTTCAATATATATATATATATATATATATATATATATATATATATATATATATATATATATATATATATATATATATATATATATATATATATATATATATATATATATATATATATATTCATTTTTAACAATATACCTGATAAAAATATACAATTGTCTATAAAAATATATATATGCATAATATTTTAAATTTATGTAGATTTCTTTTTTTGCTTAATGTAAATGCATTCGTACGACATGTAAAATTGCAAATGTACTCGTATATACATTCGTACGAGAATAAATAACATAGTTTTCTTATCATTTTTTAAGATATTTGAGTTTAGAAATCATTCTTGATAAAATTTCTTACAAAATAGTATAAATTAAGGTGATTAGGTCATTAGGTGCACTGGAGCATTCTAAAGGTTAACGAAAAATTTTTCAGTATGTTGTCTTTTATAATATTTAATTTGACGTATAATTTGTGAGATGAATTTTTTCTTGGTGGATCTCATTACTGGGAATACAAAGTGGTCAAATGTGAAAAAATATAAGCGATTTAACAAAATTTACAAAATGTGTAGGGTAAACGGTATAGTTATTGAACAGGTAAGAAAAATTTTCAAAACAAAATACAGAGAAAGTACGTGTTGGAACTTTATTTTTAACGAAAAAATTCATAAATAAAATAAGACCTGTCTATTTTAATGTACCATAATATAAAACTTTCATATTACATATTGATAAGTCTCTGAAAAAAATATTAAAGTTGTGCGTCTAGAATAATACAGTTATTAGACAAAAATTTCATTTATTAATTGGCGTATTTCCACAATCCACAAGTCCTGTATCATGTACACAGCCTTTATCCACTCCTTGATCAACCCTTTACGATGATTCACAATTTAGTAGGATATTATTAACTCTTAGTTACTCGCGTCAAATTCTATTTGACAATTACTCGCGTGGGGTACAAATGCACAAGTTGTTTTTAGTTACATTTGACTTCTTTTTTTTGTTAACATTATAATTTATTTATGGTTTTGTAGAAATAATTAGTATCTTACATAACAAAGGAACTGTAATTTCGTTTAAAATCTTGATTTTAAACGAAATTTTTTGTGACACCAGATTTTTAGTGACAAAAAAAAACCATTAAGAACATATTATTGTTTTAAAAAAATAAATAAATACTAATAACAACTGGGAAAGGACAAAATGTATATTAGTGACAGAGATTCCAATTTGCGCCTCTGGTGGTGAAGTTAGAAGCTGTCTTTAGACGACATTTGCTTCACATAAATGGTCCTCTAGTGGTCTAATATAGAAGCTATCTTAGTGTTAAATATATACATAAATCTACACACAAAAACAACTTCTGTTTTTACCGTCAGAGGCGTATACATAATCTTTTCGCCGCTATTTACATAATTAGAAAACTGATTAAAATAATAAAAATATTTATTTAAAATATCAGATATAGGTACATATAATACATACAGAAATTAGCTCATAAACAAAAATTCTAATTGCTTAAGTTTTTTGTTATTTTTTCAATGCATTCTTGACAAGTTAATGATCTATGTTCATTACACACACTTTGTTTGCAAATTGGACACTGATTTCTACTTTTTCTGTCTTTCCCTCTAGGACAAATAAAACATCTTTTTGAAATATTCTTTCGTTTAGATGGTGGAGTTTCTGAAATGTTTTCCTCAGAAATATGTTCGGTAATTTTTCTTTTTAACTCACGCGGCAATACTGAAATAGTTGATCGATATTTTATATGCTCTTCAGCCAATTCCAATGCCAAGGTTTTTAAAAATAGCCTTCTGGGTAATTTTTGATTACAGTTATTTAAATTATAAATAACAAAAGCATTGATTGCAGCAACATCTATTAATGCAAAAAATAGTGCGAGCGGCCATCTTTTTGTTCTTCTTCCACACGAGTAGGTTGAACACAACTGATCAACAACATCAACTCCTCCTTTTGTTGAATTATAGAAGGTTATAATTTCAGGCTTTTTAGCATCTCCACTATTTGTATCAATTTCAGGTTGATGGTGCATTGTTGATAATAAAATAACTGCCTTATTTTTTTTCGGTACATAGGACACTAGAGTGGTCTCGTTGTTGTAGCCGAATAAACTGCTGTTTATAGCTCTTCTCTTGTTCGGCAAAAATTCCTGTGGTAATTGTCTTTTATTTTTTCGAAGAGTTCCCACAAAAGTTAATGAATAAAATAATTTTAACTCGTTAGCCAAATCGACGCTGGAATACCAGTTATCTGCCGTAATATTTCTATTTGTTAACTTTACAGGGTCTACCAACCGTTTAACAATTTCTTTTGGAATATTGTCTTTTTTGTATGGGCTACCATCAGGTTGCGCTCCTACATACAATTCCATGTTTACAGTATAGTATGTTCGGGCATCGGCCATACTAAAAATTTTCAGACCATATTTTCCTGGTTTGCTTGGTAAAAATTGCTTAAATGGACAACGTCCGTGAAATACAACAAGCATTTCATCAATTGTTAAATATTCACTAGGTGAGTAGTATTTTTTGCAATTTTCAACAAATGTGTCGAACACGTCACGTATATGACACATTTTGTCTCGACTTAATCGATCGGATCTAGTTGAAAGAGAGTCGAAACGAATGCATCTCAGTAAAAATAAAAATCGATCGGCAGACATACAAAGGCGTACAAATTCACATCCGGTTCCATCAGTTGCCCATAAGTCCTTAAAATTAAGATGAGATGCCCTTTGCCTGCCACTCATAATCAGAACAGCTAAAACTGCTTTTATTTCAGCTACGTTAGTTGGCAAGGCATCCCTTTCTCGACTATAATTGTTTTTTATTGATTGAATATACTCATTTGTTTTAGCGGTTATTAAATTTAAAATATCTAAAGATAGAAAAAGTAAAAATGAATCGCATACTTTTTTTACATGTTTTGCAATTCCTGTCGGTCCAGGAAGATGGCTAACTATGTTCCGAGCACGTGTTTTCGATATTGATGGGAAATTTTTTTTCCATTTTGTTATATTATCTCGTCCCATAAAATAGTTTTGGTGGTTGTCAATTTCGTATTCGTCGTCTTCACTAGCACTTAGTGTATCCGACATCTCTTCATGGATGCTAACATGGTCTTCTTCGTTTCCATCAGGTTCACCGCCGTAATAGTCCTCAGAACTCTCATTTGAAAGTAAAAGTTCTGTTAATTCTTTATCAACTATATTGCTATTCATCTAAAAAATTAAGGATAAGTAATTAATTTTTTTTTTTAAATATGTAAACTTATGTATACAGATAAATTAAAAAATTTTTACATACCTTAGTATTTTACAATCTTAAAAATTTAGTAAAATAATTACTCGCGTGGGGTACAAAGTCTGAACACTTGAATCCAATAATTACTCGCGTGGGGTACAAAAAAATTTCTTTGTTAACAGCAACGTAACCAACGATCAAATAAACTCCAACTTTTCGGGTAACATAAAGCCAAGCCACCACAAGGAATAGCAACTAAAATGGCGGCATAATAGTCAGTGATTACAATGTAATAAAAAAAAAGTAACTAGATGGGTCGTGTGTACCCCACGCGAGTAACTAGGAGTTAAATGATTCTAGCCTTTTCATTCACTAGACACAGTAAGCTTTCTTAACGAACTATTTAAGACCACGCTAAGAATGACGTAGTTACAGGTTTCTGTAAATTATGGTTAACGCAGAATGCATTTTCTCAAAAAAAGATACTTTGGAAGTTTGCTTTACTATAAGCCTTATAATCTCCAAAAGAGAGTGTCTTGCCCAAGAACTGTCAACGTCCAATAACTATATATCCTGAAACCTAGGAAATCAGGAGAGGGGTGGGGGATCCAGTTATTTTAGGAAATTTTGAGACCACTGAACAAAAAATAATATAAAAGATATTGTATTTTTAGAATCCTTGGAGGTAGCTCTTTTAAATGATAAGTACCTCACAAATATATTAACTAAAACTTTTTTGAACCCTACGGATCTCTCATTTTAATCCAAAGTAATTTTTTTTTAATTGTTGACTGACAATATGTGTGGTTGCTGAATTCTCCCACCTTACATAGTTTTTGAGAAAAACCTCCGAGCAAGTCCTCAGCGTATGTGTAAAAAATTGTAGCTAGTGGTGTGTCAAGAATGTGTCAGATATCGTTTAAGTCCATTAGTCGGTCGACTGCTCTTCCAACACACACATCAATTGTTAGTATTGTTGACGAACCACTTGCAATAATGTAGTACATGCACACGTCCGCCTCGAATACATATACATTACACTAGGCATCCCCACTTGCCACAGGTTAAGTGAGGTTGAGTGTGACGTATGACACACATACAGACACATTTTATTAAAAAAAGTTCTTTAATTAAAAATTAAATGTAATGTTTTATGTTTAACAACCAATAACTCTTAAATAAATGAATTTAATCGAAAAGTATGCTCCAAAAAAGTATGATACACACTTCGTCAGCTGAGTATTGGTATGTACCAAGTCAGTTGGTACCAATGTTTCCCCAATGCCCAAAACTAACAAAACAACTATCTAGAAAAAATGTTTAAAAAGTTGACTTGGTATAAACCAATACTCAGCTGACGACTTTATTAAAAAAAAGTTTTGCATCTCGTACACAACCTTGAAATGAGAAAAATTCTTTTTTTACGTCAATTAAAAGGGGTCTTATCTTGTAAAAAAATTAAATTTCAATAGTAAAAGCTAAACTTTAAGTTCTAAAATACTCTGTCAAAGTCATTATCGAGTTATTTTTGACTAATATAAAGCATATTGAAAAGATTTTCAAAACTGTTAGCGTTCCTTTTTTTTTATGAATACATCTTTTTGGATATTTATGTTGTGGTTGCAAAAAAACTTACAACCAAACTTTTTATAACTTACCTACTAAATTTTTTTTTAAAATAATTGCAACAAAAAATAGATATGAAGTACCCTGCACTCTCGCCAATATATGTATAATTATTTTTTTGCTATAATAATATTAATATTTCTTTATTCATGTAGATGCAATTATTTGTATTGAATTGCGTCAGACAGTAATTTTAAGAGTTTAAAAATTCTTCTAAAGAGTAATAACTTGTCTGTAACAGTTGAGCCTTTATTTTTGTTAACTAAATTAAAATTTACAAAACTAAAGGCTCAAGGCTTATAAATAAAAAGAATTCTTTGCAAAATAAAATATGAATTTAAAATCTAGTTCCTTAGTCCTATAACAGAAGTTACGTAATTTATTTAACAAATTAGTTAACCGTATTACAAACTTGTAGACACCAACTTATGTAAATTTTACCTATAAAATATCTATTTACAAAAAAATAGTTTCCAGATAACGATTAAAGTCTTTAAATACAACATTCATACTTTTAATGTAAGAATTATTGTTGCAAAATCTTATCCTGAGACATTTTCTTTTACTTTTTTTTCGTCGTTAACTTTATTTAGTATCTGGCGTATCTGGTGCTTAAAATGTAAGAATTTAAATCACTCCTTTAGTATAGTGTAGTGCAGTGTAGTATACAGTACCATCTTAGAATTCCAATTAAGAAATATTATTTATTTTAATTGCTAACAAGAATGTAATTGAAAAGTACTAAATAAAAGAAAAACATTCATATAACGATATCGTATAAGTATATAAATATACGTAGATATTACAGAGTCATCCGTATTTTGTGTAATACTTTTTAAAAGCTTTTATTTAACTTGCTATGTTAGTATGTTGGTTTAGATCAAATCTGGGAATCAAAATTTAGATAGGTTCTAATTGAGCTAGAGGTTTCAAATTTTGGATACGTGTATAACCTTGATGACAATGCAATACTGTGTAATTAGTTTTGTCCTAAATCGCCCCAATCCAAAATTGTTGATTTTTAGTCCTGTGCAACTTTTTGACATTTCGAATTGTCAAATATTGTCCATTGATTTTACATTGCAATTTTTTGTTTCCATAGTTATGTTTGATCAGGGTAAATTAACCGATTAAAATATAGGTAAAAAAATTACTTCTTTAATTTTTTTTAAATTAATTGTAATCAGACTAAAAAGTAGAAAATAAATTCAAGTAAAAAAATTGTTTTCTAAGAAAAAGCTTTTATTTAAAAATGGGCTAAAAAAATAAAATAACTCTTGAGTGAAGTTTGAGGTAATATGCAACATAATTTATAAAAGCTTGAGGCGTTTAATTAAGTTTAGTAACTACTGAAAAGTAAAATAGCTACACTTATATCCAAAACAGAAATAATTAACGATAACGCCTCAAGCTTTTATAAATTATGTTGCATATTGCTTCAAACTTCACTCAAGAGTTATTTTATATCTTTTTTAGCCCATTTTTAAATAAAAGCTTTTTCTTAAAAAACATTTTTTTACTTTATTTTTTACTTACTTAATTTTGGTTAGAAGGAAGAAAAATTTTCACGTGGATTTTTGATTTATATGATATATATATATATATATATATATATATATATATATATATATATATATATATTTTTTGGAACAGCTTTCCGTATCCATCGAGAGATAAATACATTATAACTTTACAATTTTTCAAATTATCTTTCCAAAACAGACTTTACAAAATGCCCTAACGGAAATTTTTGCTAGCATGAACTTTGTATAAGTACAGTCTTAATCAGTGTCGGCATCTTAAATGATGCGATTACGACTGACTTTGTACATCTGAAGGCTCCGCGCCACTCACTGATTCTCCAAAATCAAGAACTTAAATGTGATCTGTGCAAGACGAAATTGAATTTTTTGATTTATATATTAAATGAAATCAAAATTTATGGTCGTCAAACAAATTTACGCCAGGACAGATTTATGTTTTACAGACTTTTGTTTAATATAGACGCCACTCACATCATTTTCTTGTATGTTCAAGATCACCGATCTATTTTATTTATCAACATGTGAAAATAATTCAAATGAGAACATTGGAGGAAATACTCACATGTTTCTAATTCTCCTGGAAAACCAGTTTACGGAGAATAATGGTTCAGAAACCTATCTTGTAATTTTTAATTACAAATGTTATCGAGTGCCTGTGAAACATTATTAATGTATGGCGAACTTTTGTCCGTATTTACACACACACCAATATTTATATGTTCACTTGATGTCCAGCTTTAGCTGATACTTAAACACTCGATTTACTTTGGTATGTATGACCAATTCATTATGTTAATTAAAATTCACATAGTGTTTGAAAAATTATCAAAACTGGATCGGCTGGGAATCAAACCCGGATCTCTTGCTAGCCAAGAGCAAAGGCGCTTGACTAGCAACCAAGAGATCCGGGTTCGAGTCCCAGCCGATCCAGTTTTGATAATTTATCAAACACTATGTGAATTTTTAACTATCTTGTAATAGTTTTTCCATTTTTTAACCATCCGATGGTGGAACAGAAATTTTCAAAAAGTTTCGGTGTACTGCTTAAAAGTATCCTGTTTCAAGTACTCAATGGATTTGTCTTCCAAAGTTTTTCCAACAAATTTCTATCAAAACCCTCGATACAATTCTGACCATGCTCCCTTTTATAATAGCCTAATTTTTTAAGGATATTCACCAAAGTGACTACTCCATAATCCGTTTAACTCCGAAATACTTCGCTGAAACATTGAATTAAATTTTTTATACCTATATCTCCCAACTTACTTACAGTTTCCATAAAAATATCTGCGGCAGACGAGTACCAAATTAAGTTTCAAATATTTCAATTTTAAACTCATTTCAAAATAAGCATTCAACATAATTACACAACTTTTTTGTTAATTATTGTGTTTATAACAATTGTTAATTGGTGAATGTTAATTGTTACCGATGTGGTTTAATATTTTAAATCAGTTTTTAACTAGTGTTTCAAGAAAATTTTCAAAAAATTTCAACAATTTAAATTTGAAGTGGTCAATTTTATGACTGTATATTATGATTAATCGAATTATTTCGACCTTTGGGTCAATTGGTGGTGCTTTGATACCTCGTTTTCTTTGTTTCCCGTTGTTTTTTATCAATTGGGTGTGGTTTGAATTTATAATAAAATTTTCTGACTAGAATGTTCTGGAATCGTTCACTCGTTCTAAAAAATTTTTCAATCTTTTTCAACTTTTTTAACTCGATAATAATTTTTCTTTTTTATTTTACGATGTTTGCCATAATCTTTGAAAATGGCCACGAGCCGAATCATGTAAGATATTTTAAAAATTTATTTTGATACTTTGATTTTCATCTTTACTTAGTGATGTTTTTATTTTGTTTTTTCATTTGGTTTTTGTTTTGACTTGTTTGCTACGGATATGTAACTCATATTCGTAATCCGCAACGTCGGTTTTTTCGTTTTATTCTTGTGCAGGAAGTCGTTGTTTTATCAGATTGTATTCAAATATTTCGTTTAGTGTCCGACCGAATCTTGCGCCTTTTTTTAGGCTTCCAGAAATCTGATGTATCTGGTTGACGAACTCATTCATGGAAATTATGACCATTTCACCAAATTCCCAATGCTTCATTCGAGACTTATCGCGCAGACGCATACATAATATATGCGGTGTCTAGCAAATTAGGCAACATGTTTTACATGTATGCGGTGTTGTATGTTTGACCTTTATCAGTAATGTCCTTTTTATGTTGCCATGTCATCTGGTGGCAATAATGACTACTAGTTTAGTTTATCCGAGATCCCCAGATGGTTTTCATTGGTAGCGACGGTGGATTGGTTGTCGCTAGCACCCTTAAGGTCCGTCCACACGGCTCAAGCTTTACCACCGACTTACTTGCGCAAACAAGGTTTGTGCAAGTAAACACGTACGTATGGACGGGAAAATACGTACCTACATGTTTACTTGCACAAACCTGGTTTGCGTAAGTAAGTCGGTGGTAAAGCTTGAGCATGTGGACGGACCCTTAGCGCGTACAGCGCGCGAATGGTTGTGATCTGATAATGGTGGGGTCAAATAACATAACACCTATTAAATGTATTATTAAAAACTGTTTAAGTTAATCAAGGATTGATGCTTCGTAAAGCACACTAGCTTTATCGCAAACAATAATTGCACGGCCTTTGATTCATTTTAATTAATTCTTGTTTTTGTTTATTTACGTTTTTCATTATTATAACGTTCAACAGACTTTCATATTTAATAAATTTCGACTTTTTATTATGTCGTATGTAAGTGTTTCATTTACCGTAACCTTTGGATTAGAATTGGCACAATGAATTGTTTCAACAATATTCTCGAGTAATGATGGTGGTGTGACTCATTCGCCAGATAGGAGCTTTTGCTAACAATAAGCAACGTTCAAATATCACCTAAGCTCGCCTTGGCCTCCACTCACCTCATTACAATATATACACTATTGCTCAAAAATATTTGGCCAGTCACAAAAAGGCATGTTGTAAAAATTTGAATAAATGAAACGACTTCGAAGTAATTGTAATTATTTATCAGCAATTATTTGAACTTTTATACACCCCGTCTTTATAAATATAAATACTTACAAACAACAACACTAATGAAATGGTTTTAATAGATGTATTGTTTATGATATAAAGAAATATGAAGGTGGCCAAATACTTTTGAACGGTAGTGTATATGCATATATATACAAATTTTAGTGATCATTTTCGGTTTTCCGAAGTTTCAAAACAAATTTCTGTCATAGGTCGGGGTCAGGTTTTACCATCAAAATCGCCATAATAGCTAAATTTCCAGTATGGAAATTCGCTAATAAAAACTGATGTAAAAATGGTAAAACCAATGTATCTACATATTTCAAATGTCAGATCACGCTACGTCTATTTGGATCCTCCCCTCTTCTTGTCACGCATCATCCTCCTCCTAGGCAATTGATCTCTCCCTCAACAGCAAATTCAACATTAGACTAGGTGCGTAATGCTTCAGGAAATTAGAAACTTAATCACTCATGGGAACAGTTTTGCAATGAAGGAACGCGGATATATTAAAATATGAAACATGCAGTAAAAATATATTTATAATAATTTTTTTTTATAAAAACATTTAGAAAATCTATACTTGCTATTTCCTATTCTTCTACTCCTTTTACACCTCACACCCAACGGCAACGGCCACCGATTCAACACCTCCCCACTTATTCTATCGCATTATTTTAAAATGTTGGAATAAAACTCACACACACACACACACACACACATACCAAGTACCACACCAGGGTATTAATACGTATACATATGTATATATGGCTATGTGTATGCTCCTCGAACATACGATAGGTAAAAAATCTATGTACGTGGTAAGAAGGCGCTAGTGTAACGAGAATGAGAAACGGCGACGAGCTGGGCTGACGCGCTCGGGAGTATGAGACGTCTGGGTGGGTGGAAGACAGTAAGAAGAAGAGCAAAGAGTGTGCGGCGAGACGTTGCAATGAGGTAAGGTGAAGATTGAAAGAAGGTAGATATTTCTGCATATCTTCTTAAGAATAAAGAAATATATACATACATATACATATATACAAACACGTATTCTACATACACACTCTCATATATTATCATTTGCATCTTTCTTTAAACCGTCGATTCGTTAATTAATATAAAAAAGGATGGATAGATATATATCTATCTGCATATTACAAATAAATATTCTTTTAAAAGAGAGATCCTGAAGTAAATGAGAAAAACTCCCGTGAAGATGAAGAAAATGAACGCATACGTACGTACGTACATCGTCGTTCACGTCGATAAGGGGTACGAGGAGGAAACACCCTCCACAGTGCCCTCATCCTCACGGACAAACGGATAGAATCTGGCTGGAGTCACAAACTAAACTAAATCGTGGTTCACTTATACACGTACCTATATGTGCAGTGATATAGTAACTAACCATTCTCTACGTATGTATTCTCACCTTATCCCCACTCTACCGGTACTCCCACTACTTGCATGTACTATGTCTATGTGTACGTACATATGTGGTGTATATGAGGGTAGAGAGCACGAAGAAAGTAGGAACAAGAGGATGAAACATGATAGCAGTTAATATACGTAGCATTTTTAATGTGTATAGTAAATTCAGTTTATTTTTTTTTTTTTACTATATAAAAAATAACATAAATTAATTAATTACTTATACTTACACTACGTTTTTGTAAATGTTATGTTAAAAGTTATTCGCTTAAGGACAAATATATGTAAAAAACAAATTGCCCTTAACAACCCAATTAAGAGATGAACTCATCCGTAAATACAGCACAAAGTCACCATTGAGCAAATATATCCTTCCTTTACAATTGATCCAGACCCAAAACATTATGTATCTCTTCCATTCTTAGGTGTCATCTCACATAAAATTGGTAACCGGCTTACAAAATATAATATCGCGCGTACTCTGTCTCAACCTCGTATCTGAAAACTCCCAATTTTTGGACACAAAAAAAAACATATTTTAAATCCATGTTTTCATCACTATGAGCTTAAGATGTATGCTAATTACACCCTTCGATGTTGGCTACCCATATATGTAAATATATATAGATAATTATATATGTAAATACAGTATTTAATATGTTTTTTGTGTGTCCTAAAACATGGAGCTTTTGATATACGAGGTAGAGACAGCCAACGCGCGATATATCACCAGCTTTTCATTCAGTTGGAAACCTTGGCCGTTTTCCCTACAACGTCAAAGAAAAAACTGATCAAAGAGTGGGGTCTACCGCTTGGACTGCTCCCAGTGTAACGCCAAATATGTGGGACAAACGGGACGAAGTTTTGACACAAGATATAAGGAACACATTGGTTCACAAATCCACAGCACAGATTTCGGTCTACGTATCTTGGAAACATTTCTCCAAAACAGATCATAAACCAAAAGTTCTACACGTTTGCCAAAAGGGTATAAAACTGAATCTTTTAGAGGCTCTGGAAATTAATAGATTGAACAGTGACCCACAAGTTGAAGTCTTAAACTATCAAAATGATCTAAATAATTCCCCTTTATTGAAAATGAATTTCTTCTGAATATAATTACATCAAGCTTTCAATAATTTTGGACACCCCAAGTTTAATTTATTCATAAACAAGTCATTTATAACAATCATAATATTAGGTAAAAATAACTTCACCATGTCAGTATCTAGAAACTGGTTTTTTGATTGCTTTCAACTTTGCACGTACAGTTGTTCTGAAACAAAAATTTATAGGTTTTTCCCAATTTTCTTTCAATAATATTACACCCCTCCTACACATCTTCTTTATATAAATTCTCATCTTTTTATTTTCATTAATTTACTCCGATGTTGGCCGAAAAGGCTGAAAGCGCGTTAAGTAAAACGAATATTATTTTCGTGAAATTGACAAAGTAATGGAAACTAATTTAAAATGAAATTTTACAAAGTAAATCTCTCAACAGTGAATTATTTATCAATATATATATATATATATATATATATATATATATATATATATATATATATATATATATATATATATATATATATATATATATATATCTTTTGTAATTCTGGGAATGAAATAAATACTTTAGTCCCTCATAATAGGGAGTAAAGTGTCATTTTTGGTAAAAATTCTTTTTTCCCTAAATACTAAACACTTTTGTTGCCCTCGGGCCTTTACAGGCCCTCTGGCAGCAAACGTCATACTGGGGATAAAAAGTCATACTTTAGTCCCTTGTTGTATATGTATTATTGAATTTTTAACTACAAAAGCAGAACTCTTGAAGATACCATTAATGATGTTTTATTTATCAAGACAGTTTCTTTATAGTTTTAATAAGAATTTCACTTCATGTTCTGTTTTTGTAGTGTTTGATGATTTTGAATCCAGTTAAATGGTTTACATATTTGTACTTTTAACAAAGTTCTAGAGGAAAAGTTCAGCTATTACAGCCTCTGTCATAGTAAAACTTTAATCAGGAAATGTGATACAAATTTTTTTCTGAGGTCCTTAGAACACAAAAATTATACACGGAAAAAAAGAGTTTAGTTCAGTGAAACGAAACTGCGTGTTTGGGAAATATTATTTCGTCCAAATAAAATTTTGATCACTAAAATATTTCTCTTATTTCCAGGAATCAATTATTTTGTTTGTGTTTTTTGATAAATTTCAAACAAACACATTATTTCAGTTTTATATATTGTTTATTTGTTTATATTTTATTTCTGTGTATCATATTTAGCTTCATGCACACCAAAGTTTATTTGGCTCAAACAATTAGTTTGTTTGATTCAAACAAAACAGTTACGACAAAAACAAAATAATTACAACGCATGCGCGGAAATGTGGTCACGTGTAGAAGCCAAGCCAAGCCAAGCAATGTTATACGTAGGCCTAGTTATACGACTTGGATCTTGGATCTTGGTTGAAAACTTTTAATTCGAAATTAAATTTCACTATGTATACCTACATTGTATACATTGTTTTAGACGTATTTAGCTTTTGTTTTAATATATTATGTAATAATTGTTGATACGACGGATAAAAAAAACTGAGAGATTCTAAAAGCTGATGTTTGAAGAAAATAACCTATATTTGTTGGTAAGTTTAAGTAACACATTAATTATTTTAATAAACAGTAGATATACTAATTGTAAGCGCCCATATTGTCCATAATAAATTGTATTGCTTTTTTTCAGACAATATACAACATTGAAAATAGCACTGCCGCAACAAATGACATATTTGAAGGCCTTGGATATTTATGTTTGTGTTTGTGTTAATTGGGTTGTGTCCTTGTGTTATGTGATACTGATAAGTGATACTGATAAGTGATAAGTTAACGTTAATTTAGCGTTTATTTATGTAATACTAAAAATATGTGATTCAAAAAGTATTAAAAAAACAAACAACCAAAGTTTTATTAAAGTATTTGTAAATTTGAAGAATTTCATTGTTTAAAATTTATTTTTGAAATTTTTTTATATGGTTGTTTACGTTACCTGTTTGAATGTATGATAGTTTGCTGTTTATGTACTGGAAAATGCATAAATTATACTACATTTTGAACTTGTATGTTTTATTATTTGATTGTAATAATTAATATTAATAATAATAATAATAATATGGATTACGTATTAACAATAAATAATAATCAGTGTGCTGATAAATTGATTTTCGTTTATTATATCCAATATATATTTATTTTTCAGGTAAATAAAAATAAAACTCAATTCAAATAGAAATAAAATTCAACAGAGTGAAAAATTATTTGATTTAAATAAGAAAACTGAGTGCCCTAAATAATAAAGTGTTTAATACAAATAAAATTATTATTTGCAATACAATATATTTTGTTTCTACTGAAATAAAGTAGGAAGTTCCATCAGAACAACGTTCAAGTTCACGTAAATAACATTTTTATTTGGTGCAAATTAAAAATTTATTTAAATCTCAAACGAAAAATTTAATTCATGGAAATATGAAACTTATTTGACGGTATACAAACAAGAATTTTATTTGGTTTGAATAAAATTTATTTGATTGAAATAATTCTTTTTTTCCGTGTATTCACTAAAATTTACACAACTCTTGAATGAAATTTGTTTCCGAAAATTTCGAATGAGCTCGTCAACCAGACACGTTAGACTCCCAAAACCAGATATTTTGGACCTTTTTCGGCAAAAAAAATTTAAACCATCGGAAAGAGCAAGTTCTGAGTTTTTGAACCTTTATTTTAAATAAGGTAGCTTCGCTAGATTTCGTCCAATTAGTGGAGTTGATAGCTTTGCGACATAAAAAGAATATGTTCAATTGATCTAATGCTAATGAATTATATTGCTATTTATTGCTTATATAGTCTAAGTTGACATAAAATCATAACTAATTACGTTCATTGTTTTTTTTTTTTTTTTTTTTATAAAAAACTATTATTGATAAATATACGGATTTCGCTAGTTTTCGTCCAAAAAAGTTAGTTGTCGTCCACAAGTAGGCTAACTTTCGACCACCATTTAGGTTAAGAATTGTTATAAAAAAATTAATTTTAATAAAAAGCAAATACATATACCTATGTATTCAGGACCTCTTATCTTCCTTCTTAAACCTTTTTATATTATTTTCTGTTATAATTTTTTTGATTCTTAAGACGTTATCTAAAAGTTTGAAAATATCACTCACACAGAAAAATAAATGAACGGAAACTCAAAAGTGTAATTTAATTTTTAGTTTTCGTCCATATAATTGAAGCTTTTGTAATTCATTCGACGCAAATAATTGAGTGGACGAAAATTAAATCTCTAATCAAGCAGCCAATATTAATTGTCTAAAACAAAGCTTTTTACTATTTCACAATATTTAGCTAGATTGAAAAATAAAATATATTTCATTTGATTGTTTCAGTTTTCGTCCAAGTGGTTGAAAACTGAATTTTTTAAGGAATTGGTTACTTAATATCCGTCCATCAAATTTTTACAATTTAAATTTATAAAAAATGACGTTCAATGTATCTTAAATATTGATATAAAAGCAAAAAATAGCACTTGATCATGCCATAACAATATTAAAACTAACCGTCAAACGTCGTCATATCACTATTTTTCTTGTATATTCACACACTGTCCGCGCAACACGAAAACAAGTAATTGATTAATAATTTTTTTTTAAATGCGCAACTCTATCAAGTATTTTTTATCGGTGTTGTCACTGTTTATGTATTAGGCTTCTAACAAATTCAAACGTGCTCGGTTATCTGGTTTTTTATTACTATTATATGCTATTGTACAGAAAAATGGACGAATACTGGACTTGGATGGCAAACTAGCGAAGCTACCCGAAGGTGATTTTCGAATAAAATTAAATACGATATCTTGTTTTCAAAAAAAATTTTGAGTACACTACCGTAAAAAGCGAAAAAATCAAATGCGGTAGATTTCTGAACCATTATTACATGTAAATTAGAAAAACCAAGAAATTCGCTATGTTGCGCAGGATGCTGCGTCAGGGCTATTTAAGAATTATCTAAGTAGTTCTTAAATTTAGATACTCAATAAAATACTTTTTAAATATTTAAAATGACAGTTTTGAGTATTTTCTCTACCTCAAATCACTTACACTGCATTCAGGTGGGGTAGGCGCAAAGGAGGGGGAAGGCCACTGCCCCCCAATATTCGTGCGAATGAAAAATTAAAAACCTGAATAAGATTTATTAAAATGATATGACAGAAAAAAAGGGGTAAGGATGCAGAAAACCAGTGCATTTATTGGCCTGGTTTGCTATTCGAATAATCTCCCAAGGTGATTTTTATATTAAATATATTCCTTGCCCCCCCGCCCCCAAATATTTTTCTTGAAATCCCGCCTATGGCTGCTGGGCTTATTAGGTACTCTTTTTATAAGAGCTAATAATGTTAGCTCCAATTTTTGCTTCGAATTTAAATTCCAGCAGATAGGTGCATGTAAAGTTCATTTTCTTTTAAAATTTAGACTAAAATTAGAGCATTTCGCATTCTCTTTATCAATTTTGAAAAGTTTTTGGCAATAAGATTCATACCTTTGTTTAATATCTATTGTCTCGCCTTAGACCACCTAGATGTAACATATTATTTGTAGGTACTATGTTGTTAGAGTAACAGTAATTTTTATTACTTTACTGGAACAAAGAAACAATTATCACTTACAAAAAACATACATAGATAGATATGCTTATCATATTTTTGTGTATTTACCGTAATATAATATATGCATAAAATAAAAATAGAAATAAAACTAAAATTTTTAAATTTAAACTTTTAATGTATAATCATTAATTTTTTTAAACGTTAAAAAAACTTATATTACCAAATATACTATTATATTTCTCCTTGTGTATACTTATATGATTTTAATTATTTACTTAATTTATAGATGTGATAATGAATTTTTAATCAAAAAGTACTTTTGCAAAAATATTATAATTTAGTTTTCTAAAATAAATTTACCATCGGCGTTACTTAATTAATTGTACATTAGCAATTACCTAAATAAACATATATACGTAATTTAGTAGTTATATAAAAATTGTAATTTATCAATTAAATTTTTTTACAAAAAAAATTATTTAGCAACCATTAAATTTATTTTTGTCAATTTAAGCAAAAAAAAAATTGCAATGATGAAATACACTAAAACCAAAATTATTCCATCTAGACTCGAAACATTAGATTTAAGAAAATCTAAAGTACCAACTTACAGGCTAGGGCTAAGCAACCAGAATTTGATACTTTTTGAGTCCATCCTGGACAGTGATATACATGGATGGCCAACTGTGTACCCAGGGCCGGATCTAGGGGGGCAGCGGGGGCACGTGCCCCCCCCTGGATGATTTTAAGGGCACCAAAAACGTAATTTAAGGGGCGCGAAAATGGTGAAATTTTTTTGGGCGGAGCAAAATTTAAAAAATTTTTGAAGTTAGGAGCAAAAAAAAAAAAAAGGTCGACAGTCATAATTTATGATAGGGTAGCAAGATATGATAGGGAGCAAGTGATGAGCGAAAAAAAAAAGAAACGTGAATAGTAACAATTTATGATAGGGTTAAAGTGAATTTGTAAGTGATGACCAAAAGAAAAAAAAAAGGTTAATGGTGCCGATTTATGGTAGGGTCCAGATGACTTTTTTTTGTCATCATCCAGGTAAAAATTTTTTTGCTGCGAGAGGCGCCAACAGGAAAATTTGCCCCCCCCTCCTTATAACTCTAGGTCCGGCCCTGTATGTACCTATTTTTGAAGCAAGTATGTTGTACACAACTGGGATCTATGACAACAAAAACCCCAGTATAAACAATTGATAAGAATGTGACAAAAAGACATTAAAGGTTTAGTGTATCTTTGTTTATTTCTGACTCAAAATTAGCATTTCTTTAACAAATGTATTTTGTCATTCATTAGATAAAGACAAAATATAGTTTAGAAATACAAATGACTGCTGTCATCTTTTTCTTTAATGACTATTTAACTTTTTAAATGATTTTTTAAGTTGTCTCTCTATGTATCTCTATGATCCTGAAGTAGAAACGGTTGGTGTATTGGACAGGAGAAAACTAGCCTTCAATACCTACCTCGAAAATCCTAGTGAATTGAGGTACTCGATTGATTTTGATTCACTTAAATTAAATATTGTAAATCCAATATTCATGAAGACTCGGATAAAATTAATGTGAATAAGACAAAGTATTACGTACGGGAGCGAGAGATAATGAGAGCGGTGTTAAAGTACACGCTTCTAATGCTTGTATTCGCTAGTACCTACGCAACTTAAACATCTTGAGTACTTGTCGGCTAAGCTTCTCTCATGTGCATTTTCCGGTAGTTGCACGCATTCAGTTGTTACGAGAGGTTTTGTTTTTTTGTGCTCGGTGCTTATAACAAAATAATTTTAACGATATCAGAGTAACAACTAAATTAAATTGTTTATTTTAATTAATTATCGCTAATTTGCCTATTTTTTGTTATGATTATCAGAATTGTATCGATAACAAATTAATATTAAAATCTATAACCATGTCTCACAAAATGGTCGATTTCGGGAAATGAGAGCTTATGTGATTCTCATCTGAAAAACATTGAATGCAAGGTTTTTTTACAAAGATAGTTATGGTATCGTTACAAAAGCGGTGGAAACTGGACACACACAAATTATTTTGATTCCGATAGTGTAGCTGATTATATTTGTGTCCTTGCCCTGATCTTTAGAATCTAAACCCTTAGAATTCTTAGAATAATTCTTTTATTTTGATTATAAAGTTTAATTTCATTGTTAAAATAAACCCGTTCATTTGCTGTATTTTTGCACTTATTTTGTTTTTGAAGACTTATTTTGTTTTTATAATTTTTATCAAAGTTAAAGTAAATTTTAGGCTCCCACTTCCCGACCTATCGGGTAATGAGACCGGACGGTAGACTTTAAGAAAAAAATTTTTGACCAGAAAAATATTGTTTAGCTGACTAAAATTCAGCTTATTTGTTAGTCAAATAGACAAGCTATGTGGTCCAATTTAAAAGATAAATAAATTACCAGAACGATTCGAGATATTTTTGTTTTTCCTTATTAGACTCCAATTATCCCATTCTCCTAGATAGGTATCAACAGGAAACAAAAACTGGGAAAGAGGTAAAGAATGTAATTTTTATAAAGTGCGATACCTCAGGCTTGAAAAACAGGCTTGACAAGAGGGGAAGGAGCGGAGGTTCCAGATCCAGGGTCCGGGCTTGAAGAGGGAGCCTGTGGTTTCGATAAGGAGCCCGAGAAAAATATAAAAGAACTTTTTTTTACTAGTCACTCATTTTTTGGGGAAAAAATTTTAAAAAATGTGTTTCACTAATTTCATCTAATTAAAGATCCTGTTTTTTTCTAACGCAAGTAAAGACGGGACTCAAAATATGTATCACTTTGTGACAAAAATGTTGTACATTATCGTATTATGCCTAGTAACCATTTACATAAATTTTATCAATATTTAAACTTACCCGTTTTCTAATCTTACAATTAATTAACTTGTGTTATTTCTAATATCACATGTCTAATAGTTCGTACAGCTTTTAAATATAAATTTGTGTTTCTCTAATTCCCTTTTCGAAAACAATTCGAAAAAGAAGTTGTCATTTACCCTATAATGACGTAATAGCAATTCATATCATGTTTACTCCTTATGTCACATATGACATAACGTATTACTAATATCTGATCAACTTATAAAACATACTTGGATGTATATACATACGTATATTACAATTTACATACATACAAAATAATACACACATGCAAACAAAACAACAAATACACATAAAATACCTGCCAGTTTAATAGTTAGTTGTTGTACAGTTGTCAATTGTTTCTCCCACTTTGTGGCTATGGCTATTCCCTCCCCCTCGCCCTTCTTCATTCAATAGTATAGTAAAATATAGTAATAAGTAAATGCTAGATGCTAGATGCCTCTAGCTGACTACATTGATGCTATATCTTTTACCTACAGTCAGTGCTAACTTGTTCCAGATAGATATACATATTATTGACATTATTGGCTTATATAGAAATATTTAGAGTGAGATGCTAGAGTATTGTGGTAGTAGGTACATATAAGTCTCATATAGTACGATTATGGTTTATTTAAAATATGAAATAATAATAGAAACGTTAGAAATTGATAAATAAAATACCCCTGTCGCAGCATTCTGCATAACATAGCGAATTTCCGTTTAAAAAATTAGTTTTTCTCGGGAACTAGTTGATATAAAAAAATAGTTTAAAGAGCTTTTTTGTGTGATTTTTTCTCCTGGTTTCAATAGTGTTTTCATAACTTTTTAGTGTCATCTTTTTCTGGATTTTGACCTTAGAATAACTTTCAAAGGTCATTGAAAACGAATAGAAGCTCCTATTTTACGTCCCCAAAAGATGTCGACACTTTAAAGTTAGGTTTTTCCTTTAAAATCTAATTTTTTATTGTTTTTTTGTGGTCTTTACACCTCTTAAGGCCAATAATAATAAAATTCGTTTATAGCATTTTCGAGGTGAAATTTCACGCTCTTTCAGAATCCTAAATAAAAAATAGGTCTTTCCATTTGAAAAATATGACTTGACCTCAAAATGACTTTGAGAATGAAGGTCAAGGTCAAATTTGAGGTCACCATTTAATGTCCCCCTTCGTACTTAACAACTTTTGTAAAGGTCAATTTTTAGTAGGTGGCGCCTCTGGCGAGATATTTAGATGCATAGATTAAAATGGCCCATCCTATATATATATATATATATATATATATATATATATATATATATATATATATATATATATATATATATATATATATATATATATACACATATATATACGTATATATATATATATATATATATATATATATATATACGTATATATATATATATATACATATATATATATATATATATATATATATATATATATATATACGTATATATATACATATATATACGTATATATATACATATATATATACATATATATATAAATAAATTTTTGCGAATATTATTTTCGGTTTCTAGGGACCTCAAAACAAATTTCTGCCATGGTCCCGGGCTCAGCTCGCGTTGTGACAGTGGCTGTAATAGCTGAATTCCATTCTGGAAATTCGCTAAAAGTCATCAAAATACTGTTGGTGTAATTATATTCTATGTTTAAATATAGAGATAAATTTTTAAAAAAATCAAAAAACTCGACTTCGCCAAAAGCGAACTAAAGCGATGGAAGTAAAATGAAATAGGAAAAAAAAAAAACTATTGTACATTTTTCTTTTCATTTTTTAAAATCCCTGAAAATTTCACGTTTCTGGAACCAACAGTTTTCTGTATAAATTTCCATCGCGTACTTTACCCCTTTAGTGTATGATTTTCCAAATGACCGTTCTTAGTGCCCCCTATACAAAATTTCACGTTTCTAGACCCACCGATTTTTATATAAGTTTTCGTTGCCTATTTTACTTCTTTAAAGGATCAGTTTCCAAAAATCGCTTCTTAGTACTCATCTACGTTACATAAGAAACTTCTGTACAAAATTTCTCGTTTTTAAGCTCAGTGGTTTGCTATAAGTATAAATTTCTATCTCCTATTTTATTCCCCTAGGAGATGAATTAGCAAAAATCCTTTCTTAGTGTTCACCTATGTTATATTAGGAATCCCCATGCACAAATTCAGCAGTTTTCTATATAAATTTTCACCTTCCATTTAATATACTCTATAACACTTTCAATATTAAGACGAATTCAAAAACACCCCCTTTGTCAAAATCCATCAAACCGGTTACGCTGCAGGCTGCGCCCCAAAACCAAACATAGCTACATACAATCCAAACACCTAACCCTCTTTCTAGGGTAGCCGGCAAAAAAGAAAATGAAATCATATACCTATGTGTAACTTATTACAATTCAGCTGAGCAAAAAACAATTTCCAATGATTGTAGATACATTTCTAGACTGAACACAAAAATCAGATTATGCAAATTAGGCTAATAGCGAACCGTATTTGGCAATATTTTTACTCGCATAATACTTCCTTCCGCAAAAAATCCAAACCATATAGTAAAAACATCGTGTTATATAAGAGTTTCCTGTACATGTACTGCTTAACTTTAGTCCGTTTGTCTATTTATCTTCATCCCATTCAGTTTAACTTATAACTCCTCTATTCTGTTCTACATAATCATTTCCATATTTAAGTTTAATACCACAACAAGTACCTTATTATTATTCTCCAAAAAATTATTGCTCCTGCCGTAACATTTTTCTGTGTCTTAGATTTAAAATATACTTGATTAAGGTATTTATTGAATTCTTTACAAAGCAACGAAATTTAAGATATGTTTCTTTTGATACTTACAAACTTTATTCCCGCACTTGTCTCGTTATGGAACTGAAGTAACCTTAATACATATAGTATCCAGGAGATCTTGAATATTATTAAGATGGACTTCATTTCTGTCTGACTAAACTGACCAACAACGATTTTAATTGTACATTTTATATATCTTACTCTGTTACTCATTTACTTGTTTTGTGTATTAAAACCTTTCAAATCCCCCCCCCACCTCTGCTCATACCCATTCCCAGAACTTTCAGTTATCCCGTTTTGTCTACCCCTTACATCCCACGCACCTAGTGTATATCTTGTTGTCATCCATCATCGTAGAAGAAACCAGGCACAAACTAACTGCACCAAAATCTTCACACCATGTCAGTGGAGGATATAAGGAGCGTATGATAAGGAGAAATAGATGGGTGGATAGGTAGACTATTATAGGCTGTCCTTTATTATTGATAGACATGGTTGAAGTGTGCTCGGTGTATATATTACCTCACATTTAAGAATGCCTAAATCAATGTCCAGTTTATGTGCTTGTTTTATTATTAATAATATGTATTATCAATATTGTCATTTATTTGATGTACAGAAATTAGAATAATAACTGAATTTTAGATAAACACCTGGTATAAAATTGATTTATTTATGTACAGAATGATTAAGTAATATTCGTAATGAAAACAAGAGCGGATACAAGGGGTGGTCATAACTTCATAAAGTTTACTAAAGACTTCTGTCGGATCAGTCACATTTATGAAATTTATTGGATCTTTTTGATAGCAAAAATGAAAGACTTACACACAAATTGCCCTAAATCAACCAATCACCGTAAATCAAATCATTTCAATAAGGCTTGCATTGAGAAAAAGGAAATTTTTTAAATTAGTGACGTCATCAAGTTTATTAATGATAGAATTATGGAACTGGAAGCGAAATATAGATTTTCGAAGTCGTTTTTTCATTTTCACCAAAATTAGGCTCAAAAAACTTCTATGGAGTCAGTCATACTGCTAAAAGCAATATCATTATTTTGACAATAAAAATGAAAAATTCACATCCAGATTTTTCTAATTCAAACAATTGTTCTAATTCAAATCATTCCCATAAAGCTTGATTTGATAATGAAAAAAATTTTTTATTTAATGATGTCGCCAAGTTTAAAAAGTCGTTCAATGCCTTAACGACAGTTATTGAAATGAGAGAATGATGGAACTGGAAGAGAATTATTGGTTTTCGAAAACGTTCTTTTAAGGCGTACTTAGGTACATTTTTTAAATATTTGCTATGTCAAAAAAGCATTATGAAACCCTTACTAAAATGCAACCTCCTCATGATTTGAAAACTGAATCCGCCCCTGAATGAAAAACTGATTCTAAAAATGAAACTTCAAAGAAAACCCAAAAACCTAGATAGAAAACAGATGTATTTTTCATATTATATATAGTAGGCAGTATTCTACTTATTAAACGCACTTTTAAATAAACAAATATTTTCGCATTTTCTATTGCAATTGATTTGAAAGAAAGCGAAAAACATGTTTTTCGGTGGTTTACAACATGCAGGGCCGGCGAGAGAAATGACGGGCGGCCGGCATTAAGAAATTTCGAACATTTTTTCTCCTAAAATACAACTGACTATAGCAAAAAAATAAATTTAAAAAAGTTTTTTAAGAAAAAGCTTTTATTTAAAAATGGGCTAAAAAAGAATAACTTTTGAGTGAAGTTTGAAGCAATATGCAACATAATTTATAAAAGCTTGAGGCGTTATCATTAATTATTTCTGTTTTGGATGTTTTGGATATGTGTAGCTATTTTACTTTTCAATAGTTCTCAAACTTAATTAAACGCCTCAAGCTTTTATAAATTATGTTGCATATTGCTTCAAACCACTCAAAAGTTATTTTTTTAGCCCATTTTTAAATAAAAGCTTTTTCTTAAAAAACTTTTAATTTAATTTATTTTTTACTTTTTAGTCTGATCACAATTAATTTAATAATTTAAAAAAAATTAAAGAAGTAATTTTTTTTCCTATATTTTAATCGGTTAATTTACCCTAATCAAACATAACTATGGAAACAGAAAATTATAATTTAAAATCAATGGACAATATTTGACAATTCGAAATGTCAAAAAAATGCATAGGACTAAAAATCAACAATTTTGGTTTGGGTCGATTTAGGGCAAAATTAATTATACAATATTGTATTGTTATCAAGGTTAGACAAGTATGCAAAATTAGAGGTTTCAAATTTCTCAATTAGAAGTTGTCTAAATTTTCGTTCCAAGATTTGATCTAAACCAACATACTAACATAGCAAGTTAAATAAAAGCTTTTAAAAAAAAACGCTTTCTCACTCTTTCCGGGGCCCAAATCGAGGCTGGGGGCCCCCTTTTTAGACTCGGGCCTCCGGGTAATTACCCCACCTGTCCCACCCTACCGCCGAAACTGACACGAGTCACTTTGCACACACGTACTCTACAAGAATAAACAGATATCGCAAAACCCCGTATAGCAACACAATACTTGAAAAATTATAAAAATATGACAATCATCAAAATCTAAAATTTAAAAGTTATCATTAGTTTTGTCAAATGTTGCAAATAAATATAAACTATCTGTACCGGTCCGTATAACTATCTTTTTTTAACATTATGAAAACATAAATATTTACAAAACAAAGACGATCATTGGCGGATTTCGAAAACTTTTTAACTTAAAAATACTATATTTATTTAAAGTTTTATAATATTTAACAAATATCGATTATCTAATTTTTACATAATTATATTGATACATATACAGAGTTTGAAAAATTGTTTCATATTTTTTATAAATCACAATAAACAATTCAGTAGATATTTATTTTACTTACTTTTTTTTCTTTTTTAATAGAAAACTTTATTTCTACTAGAAAGTTTTGTATAGATTGAGATCTAGTGTAAGTTTATTATTGCTTCACTATATTTCAAATTAATAGATGTATATGTAACTGACTAGAGTATCTACGTATATTATAGATGTAATTAAAAAGTTAATTAATTAGTAATAATAACAGTAACAGTAACATAACCGATATATAGTTAAAAATGACATAGATCTTATACAACATCATATCAAGTAGAAGTGTACTGATGTACTAGGTGGTAAAGGTAATATGTGATCTGTAAAGTTGCACTTAATTTTGAAATATCACATAGTTTTAAATATTGACGGTACCTTTACCAATTTGACTTTACGTCAAATAAATCAAAATTTTATGTCTAGTAGTGTATGTAGTACTCTTTTAGCGACAGAGGCAGTTCTAACGAATCAGTGGTAATGCATAAATTTTCTTTATTTAATTTCTTTACTCTCAAAACGTTTTCTTTGTTCAAAAATTAAAAACTTCTTTAAATGAATCAAAAAAAAAAAAAAAAAATACTTCATAACTATTGGGTTTTGGCCAGAAAGGTTGTTGTAGATATTAATTATTTATAACCTCACCATACGTGAGGTAGTTTAACTATTATCGGGGGGCAGATTGCTTAAGCTCGGTTCAGACGCAGCCAGTAGTTTAGTCGAGTGGTCGAGTAATTTAGTTAGTCAAGTAAACTATGGCTTGGTCGAGCGGACGGTCGAGTTTAGTAAATAGAACTCTATTCTATTTTTATAGTCGAGTAGCCTTCCCCCACTCTATTTTCAGTGAACTCGTATGCCAACTAAACACGTGTGGACAGAAATACACAAGTTGTTTATACATAATTATTGCAGTTATTGTTGTTTTTTAGTTATTTGGGTTATTGTTTTATTTGTCAGTTTCATTTTTCGTAAAAAAAATGTAAAATATTTTATAGAAATAAATATAATTGTATTTAATAATTTTAATTTTATTTTTTATAGATTTCTTATTGAAATAATAACAAATTAATTAACTAATTAAAATAGCAAGATGGTCAAAAGGCACCACTCTTAAACAGGGCCGGACCTACCCTAAGTGGCGCCCGAGGCACGGTGCAAAAATCAATGCCCCTGTCTTCCCGTAAAATGACAAAAGAAATATTTCTTTTTAATTTTTTTTCCTACAAAAAGCAAGTGGCGAGCAAAAAAAAAACGTCCAATGCAACAATTTGGCTGCCTTGAATTTGCAGTTTTGGTACCCGGGGTACGTGTTCCTGCTGCCCCCTAGATCCGGCCCTGCTCTTAAATTCGTTACCGAATATGTTAAATACAAATAAATGTCTGTGGAATGTGAGAATAATGAAAATTACAAAAATAAATAAATTTAGCAGCATACTTGAAATTGCAAGAAACAATGGGAATAGAAGGTTTTGTTCAAAAAAAAAAAATCGTAAAAAAATTAAAAATATAAGATCGACATATTCTCAGGAAAGAATGAAATTTAAAGACTCAAGCACTCGACTTTATACTAATCGACTAAACTAAATACTAGCTGTATGTGAACGATTGTTTTGACTCGCAGTATTTCAACAAACTCTACTAAATTACTTGCCCTGTATGAACAGTATGTCCACTTGACTAAGTTACTACACTCTATTAAACTACTGGCTGCGTCTGAATTGGGCTTTGTACTTATCAGAATATACTCTTTGAAAAATTGTACATAGAATAGATTTGAACATTACTATAAATTTTGTGACATATTTCGATTATTATCATCATTATCGAACAACATTTTATCGAATAATATTTTTTGCAAAAATTGTAGTTCTATACAAATACAAAAATTTGTCTTCAAAAATAACTTGGAGATTGTTAAAAATGAGGAGCTTGTATAACGTAAAAAATTAAAAAGATGAAACATTGAAAGTTTAAATTTGTTTTCAAAGATGTTTCGAAAAACGAAAAAGAACGGTTACATTATCAGCTTTTCCTACTACTTAGATGTGTTGCTGAGCTTAGTATGAATGTATCTAACAATTAACCTTAGTCATATTGTATTACGTCTTTTCAATATTTACGGAAATTTTTATTATATTATTGAACGTTTTATTTGTAAATAAATTTTATATACATGTATCTCTCTAAGTGGGCATGTACGTCTGTAATATTTTGAAAAGAAATTTATATGTTAATACAAAACATGAATTAAATGAGTCCACAATATTAAATTATTTTCTTTTCCTTAGTATCCTGTCAATTTCTTCCTTACAGTGGCATTAATATTAAATTTGTTGGATTTACTCCCACATAAGCTCCAACTAAAATCTAGTACTTATCAGTTCATGGCTATTATATCCTAATAATTAATGAAGCTTTAAAATTCAATTTTATTTAAGTCATTCTAGTTTTTTATTTTCTAAAACGCGTGCTATACCAAATATCTAATCAAGTAATCGCATATCAGTGTTACCCCTTAGTTAAACATTTCCAACAATTTACCCAGAGCCAAGTATTTAGTCAACCTGAAATTGAAAGAAAAAACCCGGACAGAAAAGTCCCGGAATTAGAAAGAACTATTAAAAATACTTAGGTACGTCTGAAAATTTTATGTACAACTGAACTCTTTTTTATGCGGTCTTTTTTTGTACGGCTTTTTGTGCGATTTTTTTATGCGATTTGTAAAAAATGGCCATTAAAATGCATAATGTGAATCAAAATCACGAGACAGTAAGAAACTTAAACAAATACTATAATAACTTTCTTTGATAAAAATACTTTTTAGCGGCTTTTAAGCATTTAATCAATACATTGTATAAGAATATAAGTTATTGTATCATTTAATTTTGTTACAGATGCGTTTTTCAAAATTTTCATAATATTATAGAATTGAAATAAAATGTTTCTACGTGTAAATTAATGCTTTATCTTGTTTATAGAAGCAACTTCTAAGGAAATTTCTAAGTTTTGAGCGTTTTGAGTGATGTTTTTTCGATAAAACTTTTTTATGCGGTCCCGACCAACCACATAAAAAAAGTTTTTTGTACAATCTGGATCGAACTATACTTTTTATAGCTATTTATAATATTTTTGAATATATTTTTTTTATGCGATCTTTTTATGCGGTCCCCTCCACCGCACAAAAAAAGGATCAATTGTACAAGGTTTATTTACAAAGATTAGATAAGTATTTCATAAATTACAATTAATGTAATTATTTATTATTCGGTAGTTTATTAACTGTAGGCAAACGGTATTACAAAACTATTCAATCAAATGCATATATTGCTTCGTATAGGTAAATTATAATAGCTTTTCTTTCCAAAATTAAAATTTCAATTCACATCTTTACGTTTTAGAGTTTTCTGAATAATTTTAGTATCAGGCCTCTCTGTTGGTCCATCCATGTGCTCGATAAACCTTCAAATATGCATAACTCCAAAACTATTCGATCGATTTTGATGAAGTTTTCAAGAATCGTGTAGATTATCTAGGTGATGACCTTACGTGAAGTTCACCATAATCACCCGCTGTTAGGAAGACTGAATATCGACATCTTACTTAGTAGCCGTTAAATTTCTTTCAAATTTTGTTGATAGTTGAGGACTAGGCCATATATGGTCTCGTATAAATTTCGTACTACTGTGCACTATCACAATAAGGAACATCTCAATAAGAAACCCGGTAGCCTCACTTCCAGCGGTGACCACAATAGGAGAACACACACGGACGTGTCACCGTGACCATCAAACTGTATATGTGTTAGTGATGTTGACAATCCATGAGCGGCATGTTTACACGTTTACGGTGAATACGATATATATATATATATATATATATATATATATATATATATATATATATATATATATATATATATATATATATATCATGTACCATACATATATAGTATAAGTATTGTTGTAATTCCTATATTATATTCATATGAAACATATTATCTAATATAATTTTCCATGTAATATTTTTAGTATACAGTAAATATTTTCTAATATGTATAATCAGAACTAAATAAAATCTTATTCTTAGAAAAGTTAATATGTAGTACACACACCGGCATAATTAGCGGAACAAAAAAAAATATATAAACCTATTTATTAAACAAAGTTGCCGGTTTTTTTTTTCATTTTTACTTAAAATAATATTGAAGTAACGAATCAATTGACTTTCCATAGAATTGTTTTTATTTATTATTGATGCAATTCTTTTTAAGAGGTCTGTCATTTTCGAATTCAAATGCCGTTTCTTCTCAATGTGGTCGAGGTTTAAACTGCCGTAATTGAAGAATGGCAAAGACTGTCCCAGGAAACTATAGATAACATCATTCTGAGTATAGAAAAACGAATGGAAGCTTTGATAAGAGCACGGGAGGAACCAGGCGGGATTAAAACGCTATTTTTCATTTTCAATTTGTTAAATAATCTTTAACTTAAATTATTCTTAGACGACATAAGATTCCAAAAATTTGCGATTTTATATGGTTACTGGTTTTGCTACCGAAAATAAAGGTATATCGACTTGTGAACATGTAATTTTAATGAATTAATATTTTCTTGAAATTAAATGGTTTGTTTGATTTTTACAGATATTTTGTATGTTCCGCTGATTCTGCCGGCGCGGCGTGTGAACTTTATACATATATGTGTATATCAATTTATTGTCAGCTGAAAAAAGTTGTCTAAATACATTTACACAGTTTTAAGAAACAACTCTCACTCTTATTTAAGTGTTTCAAATAGGTATTTAAAAAAACATATCTTAATTTTTTTTGTTTAAAAACCGTCAATGCTAACTATCACAATAAGAAACGCGAAGGGGAACGTCTTGAGTGGTGTCCAATTTAGTCCGGACGTGTTCCTTATTGTGATGTATAGTGTAAACGTGTATCCATTAAAAGTTGATATCTCACTTACTACTCGTCCGATTTCGATAAACTTTTGCACAAAAACACTTTAAAATTCAAATTAATGGCACACCCGTACACAAACATGTTACGAGTACAAGGAAGCTATGTATCCAACTTCTTGGTACTGTATTTTTAACTCTTATTTTAAAAATTAAATTAAAAAGTGATGACGTATATGTAACAATAAAAGTAATTGAATATCTACCGCTCACGTTTCTAAGTAGACATACACCTACCTACGTGTATACAAGAATATCTGCAATAATTTTCCTAAACCGGTTATAGATAGATAATTCCCGGTATATACCAACTTAATTATAATTTAGTGCGCGGATATCTGTCAACCTGGATACGTTTTCTGCAAACACATACTGCTATAGGTAACTATAAATACATAGATACAATATATTATATTACCAACCACTACTTACTACTATTTTAATCAAACCAAAAAAATATACTATAGGTATCAGTACACGCGGGGCCCAATGCGAACAACAAAGTCAACAGCAATGAGCAATGAACGCGCGGTAACGGACAGGAAAGTAGGCAATATATGCACATGACGTGGTGTGGGAATTCTACATACATCCATACATATCATATACAAACACACACACACACACACATACGTACAACGCAAACGAAGGAAGTCGACGATGAGAGGGTTGTATAGTAGTAAGTATGTATCGTCTAGCTTGGCTAGGTGGCAGCACACCACCACCGGCACCGCCACCACCACCACCGCACAACCCGCTCCACCGCGCCACCGCCACCCTACACCTTTAAAAAACAAATGCTTATGTGCCGGTAGAGATAGAAACAATAATCAGAAAGAACTTTTTACTTCTGCTTACCTCTAACAAACTCACCCTCCAATATTTTCAACCCCCCACCGCCATCACGCCACACACCACCCCCCTCTTAATTTTATATCGTGCATACATACACACATATATACCACCATACATATATGAAATGAACAAGCGAACACAAATGTACTGCGTGTGCAAAAGAGAGATTCAAAACAACAAATATAATAATAATGACATCGATATATGTATTAGACAAGGACAACAACAATAACTACAAAATATATGAATCATTTTAAACTAAAAGAAAAGTGATACACACATATACAGTAGTGGAAATTTATATGTGTATGACAAAGTATGATATATTTACAAGATAAATGTATTAAAGTGAGATAGTGGGTATGAAAATTATTTTCTCGAGATGCAAATGACTCAAATGAAGAGATGAATATATATAAAATGAAATATATTAAAGTGATATAGAAAATGATAATACTAACTACATACACACATACATATGTATGTGTATAAGGCGCTTGCGTTTACTTCTTGTGTGTATACTGTATACATACACTTTCTTGCATGCTTTGTCTAATCAGATTCATTAACGAAGTATCCTAGAATTATGCGTCCATTCCCTGGCTAACACTTTTTCAAGACACTTCGAGACATACATACATTAACGAACGCAAGGGGGCAAAACAAATGGACTGTAGCAAGTGTGTGAACAATTTTTTTGGTTTTCTCGCATAAAATATAGTCAGGTGTGGAAAATTAATTTAATTGTTTGTTTAATGAATTTTAAAATTAGCCCGAAATACTTTTTTTTTGGATGATTGGTGTGAAATTCAACAAACCAAACAATGTTTCGAAGAAAACGATTTATAAAATTTGAATGCACCGGTGATCCTGGCAATCATACACGACAACATCGGTTGATATGTGACCACGTGAGTCGCGCCACAGTCGGTTCTCCTCGATAAACGTGCTTTTCGAAATGTTGACAGTTCATGTTATGTTATACCGTTATTGTTGCTTACGTCTACACTCATCATTGTCATCAACATTGCCGCTCTTCTTCCGCCCCTTACCATACCGCCGCGTCGCAACCAGCAAATATCGTCATCCCCTATATTTAAAATAATTATTTATTACTATGATTATAATATCATTGTTCAAAATATTTTTTGTTTTCATTGTTGCACTTATAATAATATGAAAGTGATTGTTTCGAGAAAATTTTCATTGTTAAAAAAGTAAAACAAGTGAGACATGAAGTGTGTTTTGTTTTTTTTCAAAAATGTGTTTGTTTTGTTTGCACTGTTTTTTGTTTGTTACATTGTGTGATATATGAAAAAAAATTTTTGGAAAATTATATCGTGTCATTTCTTGGTGCTTGTTGGATTTAAAATAAAACAAAAGCTTTATATAAATGTGAGTTTCAACTTTTTTCATACTTAGTAATTTTTTGTTTTTACCCAAAATGTTATTTTCATTTTTGATAATATTAAAATTCACGTGTTCCGACAGCATTAATAATAATAATAGTAATAATAGCAACAAAAATAAAAAATCTGTAAAGCGCATGGAAGTTGACGTAAGATTTGGTAACATTGTAAATGTTTTGATTTGGTGAAAATGTTGGAAAAGCTGAAAAAATATTTTCATATACTAATC
Source organism: Brachynemurus nebulosus (assembly GCA_035578155.1). Classification (NCBI taxonomy): domain Eukaryota; kingdom Metazoa; phylum Arthropoda; class Insecta; order Neuroptera; family Myrmeleontidae; genus Brachynemurus; species Brachynemurus nebulosus. Next base: position 4,947,939 of record JAPWDM010000018.1, on the reverse strand, counting down.
TTATAAGGTCAAAGAAGTTCGTTTTCTGCTTTTTTAACACCAAAAACATATCGGCGCTGATTGACAATTTTTATTGCTAGCAATTTATTACAATAATTTTTAAAATTATTTTATTAAAATTTTAAAAACACATTTTTTTATTTGAAGTTTTAAATTTTTATTTATAAATATTTTTATTTAATTTACAGAATTATTGAAACCATATAGGTTTTTTATTTTTAAACAGGAATTCAGTTGCCCTTTTGAAACCAATTTATTAAAAACTAATTTATTTTCTTCGTGGATAAGGAAAAGTTTTCGTTTAATGTAGTTGCTCTGAGATAGTCAGGTACAAAAGTATATCTCAGCAAAATTTTCTTTTATCAAAAATTAAATAATGTATTAATATTCTTCAGTTGTTATATTAGTATACCACTTGTTTTTTTGAATTTGCGCGCGCTTATGTTGTTGTATACTAAAAGAATTGTTGAAAAAGCGTTGTAAAAACGTTGTAAAATGATGTTTTTAAATTATATTTCAAAAACGGCGTGGCCAATAACTTTTATTTCTTATTAAGTATGGTTTGTAATTTTGTATTAAATAACATATTAAATTTTTATCAAATTCCTTTGACACGTTTTCATTTTATTCAAAAAAAAAAAAAAAAAAAAAAAAAATAGTTTTCCTATACTTAAGAGCCCGTGTTAAAATTACAAAACTTTGAAATCGTTTTTCTCAAAATTGGGGTGGTCAATTTTTTTTCGGTAAGGGCTTGTATTATTGGTATTGGATTAAATAAATATCTAGAGAAGTTTCGTTAAATTCCTGGAAAAAAATCATTTTATCGGCCACTACCTTAACATATTATCTAAATAAATTTAATTTTATTGTAATTTAATCAAGTTTCGTTTTCTGACTATTATAATCTATATTTTTTTTCAAATTTGAAACTCGCTTTTTATCGCCAAGTTTTCCATTCCCAATAATTTTATTAATCTAATTTCCTACTAGGAATGTCAAACTATTTTTGTTGCTTAAGCGGTTAAATTTTCTCTGTTTCGACTATTCGATTTTGATTGTTTTAATATTTATGATGATAATTTTTGTGAATATGCATAAGTACCTAAGTAATTTAATTATTTAATATTTTTTTGCAATAAAATAACTATTGCATTTTACTACTTTTATGGCACACATACATATCATTCCAAAACGACGCGACGTGTCAAAAGAAACATTTTTTCATTTTTTTTTTCTTTCAGTATCGATAGCTTTTTCAAAAAAGTTATAAAGTTGTAAAAATGACTCTGAAGTTAAAATATACAAAAAATACTTTTAAAGCTAATAAAATATTTGCAAATACAATACAGAAAAAACGATGGTTAAAACGGCCAAAATGAAACCTAGACAATTTTTTTTAAAAACTAGCAAAGCTACAGTTTTCAGCCACACATAACAATTTTGAGCGACGGTTTTACCTATTGTTTTGCAGAACGATGTGGCTACATCATTCCGAAAAAACTTCTATTGATTTCTGGGACACTTTCATTGATTTCCAGAATCACGTTTTAGAACGACATCGTCCCAAAACGTCGTTTTGGAACGATTGGTGTGTATAACCACCTTTAAATTACACTACATGGAAATGATTTAGCAATTTTGAGCAAATGTAGACGTAAAAGTAATATAATTTTGAGAATAGTAACAAAATTTGAATACAGTTCAAATTAATTATATAATTTTCGATAAATATTGTGATAAATATTTTGTAAAATTGTAATTCTGGAATACAAAATTCGACGAAAAATTTTGATTTCATTAAATAAACCAGTAAAGGTGACATTTAAGGTTTTGATTTTGTAAAATCAGTCAGCGGAACGGGATCTTCAAAAGCGGGGGGCCCAGTATGGTCGTACTGCTTGCACCGCCCTCAAGTCGACCTGCATTTTACCTATATATTAAAAGAAAAGAAGCTTCCTAAAATTTGTAAATATTAATAATATAGGAATGGAAATTTTTATGGGAATTTTTTACTTATAATACTACCTGTTTCGATTTTTTCCAATATCTTATCGCGCGTACTCTGTCTCAACCTCGTATCTGAGAACTCCCAATTTTTAGACACAAAAAAAAAACATATTTTAAATCCGTGCTTTCATCACTATGAGCTTAAGATTTATGCTAATTACACCCTTTGATGTTGGCTACCCATATATATAAATAAATATATAGATAAGTATATATGTAAAAACCGTATTTAATATGTTTTTTGTGTGTCCTAAAACATGTAGCTTTTGATATGACAGCCAACGCGCGTTATTAGGTGTAATTGTTGATAATTTTTACTCGCTGGTACTGTCGCCAAAAACTCAGGATTTTAGTCACTGGCATAAGGTAATAGTCTGGTAACTCGCGTTGTTTTTCATGCCTATTTTTAGGGGCAATTTTTTTTTTTTTTTTTTTTTGAGAAAGAACAAATGAAAAGTTTTAAAGTTTTAATATGTTTTTGTTTACATCTTAAGGCAACAAAAAAAATTATTCTTGAATAAATTAAATTTTGTTTTGTTATTATTTTATCAGTTGTAAGATGTAAATGAAAACATATTAAAAATTCGAAACTTTTCATTTGTTCTTTCTCAAAGAAATGCCCTTAAAAATAGGCATGAAAAACAGCGCCAGTTGCCAGACTACTACCTTAAAATTTCTGATTAAAGCGGTGCACTTCATCAATGTTAAAGATAGGGAACAGGTATATCATTTGTAATACTAGGTCAGTTTGAACTTTATGATTGTAGACCAAACTATGTATTAACATAATAAATAATTAAAAAATTACTTCGGTGTATATTGTCTCAGTTACCTATCTATTATATCGACCAAAGTTTTCCAGTCATCAGTAAAACAATCTTTTGAAAGCTTATTTTTTTCTATAAAAATACTTCATTGCAAAAGAGATTGCTTCCTCATTTTTGAAAACTCCTAATCGTGAAATATACTGAAAGTTATACAACTTTTTCTTATTTTCTTGAATGATTATAATAGTAAGATCAAAACTGTGGGTTATTTTGTACAATAATAATATTTTTTTACCTCTTTCCCACCTCTTTTCACACTTGTGGTAAAATTAAGTTTAATAATTTTTACATTGATAATGATAACATTTTACACAATAGAACAAGAAATACACAAGTTCGAATTTTGCCTTTTTTTAACGCTGTAAATTCGTCTATTTTTTTTTTATAATTGTGTCAAATTACTTTTTCATTAATTGAATATTAACCAAAAATCATACATTAATTACCTAAAACTACATACAATAATTTTTCTCTGATTATACCTATCTTTATAATTTTAGATTTAAACCTCAACAAAAACATTCATGTATATTTCGTTTAAAAATTTCTGAATTAAGTTACATTACAATTTATAAAAAATTACTTCGGTGTAATTACAATGTAACTCCGTTAGAAACTATAAAATTTCCTAAACAGAATTTATAAATAACCTGGATCATCTGTAATTATGCCATAGTAAATAATAAAGTTGAAATATGGATAAGTGATTCTTATTAATCCAAATGTGAGTTTATATTTTTTTCACTATAAATACCTAAATGGACTGTTTGATACACATGTAAAATTAACCCAGAGGTCGCCAAAGTGGTCTATATAAACGCCTAAGGGTCTATTTAACAATAGTATGGGTCGATCTGAGCCAGGGCAATCCAGAACTGAGCCAGATCTGAGCAATTATTAGATCCATAATAGATAGTCTATTAGGTCCCAATAGATAGTTTTATTTTAATTAACTGAAAATTACTTTTATAGGGGGTCGATGATCAAGAAAGTTAGGCGACCCCTGCATTAACCCTTTAAAGCTGGTCCGTATTTCTACAAAAAAACTGGCAATAAGGTTCATATTATGGAAATTCTAAAATAAAATCCAGGATAACCGTAGAGGTCCGTCTGATATATTTACGAGACGGTTCGATAATACCGCGAAGTTAATTATTAATAGTAATTTTTTAAAAGGTGCAATTTTTGATATATTTGATGTCAGGAATTAAATAGAAAATCAATTGTGAAAATCCATTCAGTTTAACTGAGCTTCAAGGTTTTTCATTTTTTATACACAATTTTACTGGACTACTAAAATGGGATGTTGGACTTCAGGCCATTTTTTAAATGCCTATTAAGATTAAGTTTGAAATTTTTGAATAATATTTATTCCACAAAAAGAAAAATACAGAAAAGAATATTCCACTGCTGTTTTATATTTGAAAAGTTTGTGGCAAAAAGTACACCATTCACAAACCCACAGTATTATATGCAATACAGAGGGTCGTTGTAATTGGTTGCAATTTCTTGAAGAATCTATTAAATAATATCAAGTGCGTTTTGCTTCATCGCGTTTGTAAGATTTATGAAGCAAAAACTAAAATTTTTAAAAATTTTTGTCTGTTTAAATTTTTTAAAAATGTTTATACTGGCAAGTTGTACTGTAATATATTTATGAATTTGGAAAAATGGATAATAAGGTCCTTTACAGTTTCGAATCAGGAACAAGTGATAAAATCATACAAGTAGAGATAATATCGATGTCATTAAATCGAATATCGTTACGGTTCACTGATATAGTATTGTAAAAAGTGTAACATACGAACAATAAAACCTCACTATTTCAGACTTCACAACTCGGAACTTCTATAATTCGGACTGCTAAATAAGAAATAATTTATATAGCAAATTAGTATAGTATACGTTTTGTAGTCAATTCTTATTAAAATTAAACATAGAGTAATTAAAAATTTTTCATTTTTATACCTCTTCTTATTTATTGCTGACTTCACCGACTTAAATTATTACATATACTTACGCTTTAAAATTTATCTAAATTAAGTACACAATGTCCGTAAAAGACAGTATACGGGTGATTTTGAAAGTGTTCCATAATTCGGAATTTTCGGTAATTCGCACCGACCGGACCATGGCCGGCATTAAGTCGAATTAGCGAGGTTTTACTGTAGCTGTAATATATTGTCAAGGACACTGCAGGTATTAAATTAAATTGAAAACATTTAACGACAAAAATGTTTATATTATTGCAATTATTACAGTACAACCTCTTTATTGGACAACTATAATACAATCTAAAATTGATAATATGTAAAAAATGATAATTATTGTTTACACATTCTCAAAACAATTTTTTTTTTATAGATTCAAAATTTATTTTCTTTTTTTTAGTAGTCAAAAAAAAAATTTTTCGAATCAAAAACTACACTAATTATATATTATGCCTAACGAAATATAAAGCTACCCTTATAAAGTAATAAAATTGTATTACCATTTTTTAGGCTAATTTGTCTTTCCCCAGCGACAAAGTTACCAGGTTAAGGTGGTAATTTTGTAATATATAAATTTTTGTCATTTAATATAGTCAAAATCATAACAATTCTTTTTATCAATCAAAATTAAAATACCGGTAGGTATAGTAAAAAACTGCAAGTTAACAGATTATAATTTTGGTATAAATTTTTTCACTTAATTTAATCAAAATTAAAACCACTTACTAAATTTGTAAGTTGTATTTGTAAAATTATGTTGTTTTTTTACTCTCCGTTTAACGATAACTCGTTATAACCCAGTTTCGCTATATTGAGTTTGTACTGTATATTAAATATCTGTATATTATCAACTTGTAAACATTTTCATCTCAAACATAATAATAAAAACAAGTTATCAAGAAATTTCTGTTATCCATCTATTCGGTTAACCGTTACTGTTCCAATCGCGATTAATCAAGGTTTTACTGTAATATTATTAGGGTGAACATTATACGGGAACGAATGCCGGTGTTATAAAGAGATCACACTATATAATATTTAATTATTCTGTGTACGAGTACATATTTACGTTTCATGACTAATTTTTTGACAAACCAATTTTACTCTGTGTGAGTATGTGGAGAGACCGGGATGAGCTACCGTTAAAAATACCATGCGGTCGACCGGATGGTCAATTCAATGCATGTATTAAAATGTACATGTTCACACCGATCGGATCTAATTACTACGGTTACATTTTGTCTACCATCATTGTCCGATCAGTTTTGAAGTGGATATTTTATTGTCCACTCCACAAAACAATTTCGAACAAAAAAATATTTACTGCAAAAGTTATAAAACCATAAGGTAATTATATTTTACACTTGACGTAAAAGAGCAAATCGTGACAAACTTTGTCCAAAACCAATATTTAGAGGAAGGTAGCCCAAAGCGGGTAAGCTAAGATTAAACGCCCAAAAAAGTAGCTTTTGACCTCGATAAGCAGATCTTTTTTATATTATCAGATAGAATAGTTATCGAACTTTAAAATGAAACTTTGCTTAAGAAATTTTTATACAATGTTTATTTATAATAAAGAAAATACAAAACCTCTACAGAAACCCGCTTTGCCCGTATGGGTATCCTAAAGCGGGTAATTCTCTTTGGGCAAAGTGAGTAAGTACATTATGTATTTAAATACTGTTATTATTTTTTAATATAAACTTTCTTTATCGTATAAAATTTAACAATAGTAAAAATAATTGAAAAAAGACAAAAATAATAAATTTATAACAATTAACTGTACTACGTAACTTTCTTTACAACCTCCACATTTGAGTATATTACTTTAGGTGGTTCCACATCAAAATCATCACAAACTAGAGCTAAAATATTTTTTTTCAGCTTTTTCTATCATTCCGTCGTAAAATGAAGATTTTTTATTTTTTCCCCTTCTAATAATTTTTTCCATTAAGATGCTTCTATTTTGTCTACCCGCTTTGCCCAAAAAGACTTAATTTTGTTAACTCAGAATAATTTCAAAATTAAATCCGATAGATGTCTATTTTTTTCTACATTAAAAGTTCAATGATGATAACATAATACGGTAATACCAAAAAGATTACAAATCAAAAGGTTTGTGACTAGTTACAGAATATTTATCGTCAAAATTTTTAACAAAACCAACAAAAAAATTTGATGACGCTTAACTAGGACATTAAACGACATAAGCGCTCAAATGCAACTGATTGATATTGGTTAATATTCGGTTAATCTCGGTATACACACGACCTGACAAAAACATTCGATACGATATACAAGCGCTTACCGGCTTTAAGAGGGGTACCCGCTTTGGGCGACCTTCCCCTACTTGATTTTAATTATGCTATATTATTACTTACTTGAGTGTTTGAGTATGGGCCAAGTGGTACAATAAAATTATATTATAGACCTTTTTAAGTTATTATGTTTGCTACGTGCAACCACTTCAGTATCATCATTTTTCTGCTGTAAATGTTCAGTTTAATCGCAGTGTGCCACGCGCCAGCATCCGATGAAATTGCGGTGGTGTTACGGTCTATCGTACCAGTCTGTTCGGTCCTTTAGTACCAAACAGACCGGTCCGTGTAACCACACGATCTGAGCGGATGCAATATAATTTTATTGTACTACTTGACTCATACAGTCATATCCAAATATTTAAGTACCTAGATAATAATTTCTAAACAACTATAAAGTCAAGTGGATATTGGTTTTCGACAAAAAAAATTTAATACTTGTTTTGGTCGATTTGTCATGTTTTCCTCTTATGTTAAGTATATAATATATTTTATTGTTGTAACGGTCGCTCACACTAGTTTGTACACACACTTACCGCCTAACCACGTGACATAACGTATCCTTTCCTAATAACCTCTTTACAAACTTAAAAGAAATATATCCTGTCTAATCCTTTTTAAAAATCCATTTAATAGTATTATTTATATAGTATAATACTTTCAGTGAATTGTTAAATATTCTTATCAAACGACTAAATATAATTGTTTTCAACAAATTCATATAAGTAGTTTATTTTTGTTACACATTGAGAATTTGCCAAAATTTACAATATGGATATCTTGCATATATTTGTGAACGTATAATTCGAAAACAAAGAACAATGTGCCAAGCGTACAGTATTAAAATCTGTATACAAGTGCTCCTCGGAATGAATACTTAAAAAAAGTTTATATGATTAGAGTTCAAAAACTTAGCCTTCGTAGACTTTCCAGGCTTAGAATTTAATTAACGATAGTAAACACGTATTTGTTCAAGATGAATCAAAGACTATCATAGACTAGAGAATATTATTAGAATGAAACTATTTTTCTTCATTACTAGAATGCTCAGTTACAGGAAAAATTTCAAACAAAGAGTGCCCAGAAAGAGAAATATGATATACCTATTCCTTTCCATGGGGTTTTAAGCCCCATAAATGCAGCCGTGACAATGATACAAAAATATTTATACTCATATTTCCAATAAGTTATTTCTAAAGCAACACATTTCTAAAATGTAGCAATTAAAAATAATAGCTTTCAGAAAATTCTTACAGGGAAATTAATATGATTAGTATTTGATACCTCGTACCTTCTTGGATACTTTTTGTCTGATATTTTTCCTGTAGCTACACATTCTAACAATGAAGAAGAAAATATTTTCTAATAAGTAATACTCTCTAGTAATGATACTGTCTAGTGTATGAAGGTGTATGAACGTATTTTTTTTTAGGCTGCTGCTCAAAATGTAACTTGTTTACGGCGCTTGGATTGTATGGTCCCGGATACCACCCAGATTTGCGAATAATTTAATAAATAGGGTTTTAGAAAAAATATAAACATACGCTTCGAAATGATTTTTAATATTTATTTTCTAATAATTGCAAAAGTGATTTCGAAATATATAGATGCTTACGTAAGTAGGCTTATTTAGGTAATATAAATAATTTAGATATATGTATACATAAATAAATTACAATTTTCTAATTAGCTGTCTGTTAAATTAGGTTATTAACTTCTCATAGGAAGTTATTGTAATGGGTCCGATTTTACGAATCGCTAATTTTGACATATCTCCACGTTTCAAGGTCACTAGAATCCGAATCCATCGTTTTTAGCGTAATGTCTGTGTGTGCGTTCGTTAGTTTGTTCGTTCGTTAGTTCGTTTGTGAAGTTTTTTTCGTCTCGATATCTCGAGAACGAATGATGGTATCAACTCCGGACTAATTTCATTAGATGCGTTATCAAAAAATTAAGACCGGATAAAGTTTTCAGCAAATTTGGATTAGCGGTTTGTTTTTTGTGGTGAAAAAACTGAATTAAGAAATAAGAAAAATTGAAAAAATTAGTTTCTTGCCAAAATATATTTTGTTTCGTATATCTTGAGAACAAATGATGTTATCATTTGTTTGATAAGGGTGGAACCCCCACCCTTAGGTACAGAAGGCGAAACACCCGCTATGGTACAAGAGGCAAAGCCTCTATCGGGGGCCCAGGGGAGGAGTCGCCTGAACTGAAAAAAGAATTATTTATGTACAGTAGTCTCTAGTCTTTAAGGACACCCAGTGGGAAGTTGACAGTGTGGGTAGACATGTCCCCCAAATTTTTTTATATTTATTTTTATGTTATTGTCAGAAATCGGTAGTCTCTGTCCAGTTGTTAAGAAAAAGTTTTACGGCCTTAATAAAAAGAACAATACCTACTTCAAAATAAACGTTAGAATAAAGTCTAAACATGCCATCGACAAAGGAACCTCATTTTAAAGAAAAGTAACTACAATAAAGCAATATAAACTTAACTACGAGAAACTTTTCAATACATATTTACAACTATAAAAAAAATTAGGTAGTCAACTTTAAGTACGTGACTTTTTGACTGTATTTTATATTTTGCAAAATTAAAAACTCAATACAATTTTATTATTGTAAAAGTATAAAACCTTTTAAAGTGTGAAATTTGCATACGCTATTCTTCAGACAAATTTCCGTTAACTTTAAAGCCCCGGTCTCTTCACACGATTAGTGGGATCAATCATGTTACGCTTGTTAAGTCAGAATTTTGCAGTCAGTAGCTAAAATTTTTCACAAATCTAGGAATAAATTATTTCTTCCTGTTATTTAGTATTAAAATTAGCATTTGATTTGTTAATAGTATAGTTGTCTGAACTCTCTATTATGCTGTGCGTCGACTAGGTCGCAAACACGGTGCGGTTCGAACATCAATAAGATCTCTGGGGCGGTACCGCGCCGCTTTGTCGATCTAGTGGTCGCAGTTGCATCTATTCAAATGTATTTATCTCCGACAGCGGAACTACGGCGCGCCGCGCCACGTTTCCGACCTAGTAGACGCTCAGCTTTAAATTGCGTAAGTCACGACGACACTTTCTATTAAATTGCGTAAAGTCTGAGGCTGCGGTTACATTGAATACAAATTCGTACGAAAAATGATTCGTACGAGCTCGTACGAAATTCATTCGTACGACTGTGTGGTTACATTGGATACGGAATCGTAATACGAATTCGTATTTCAATTTAAACTGAAAACCGTTAATACATATTGCCTGATATCAAACAATGGATTCAGCTACCGAATCTTATTTATTAGAAACATCGTTTTCAAAATTTCTAATTCTAGAAAACAAATAATTCTGGGTAAACGATTATTTATTATTCATGTGGAGCAAAAAAGCTGAGTTCTGGAATTGCTTTGAAGAAATTTTTCAAGACGAACAGAAATTTTTAGAGTATTTGAACAAGTTACATTCAGTTATAGGTAGTTGCAAAGTTTCTGAGCGACTAAAGTCCACTTCCAGTTTTACTACAGTACTCCGTTAAATAAATGAAAGTAAGGGTCTACACCATTAAAAAAATCGTATTTATAAATACCAAAATATGTTATTATTACTATGTAAGGGTATTTTTCATAAAAAATTTTCCTGTTAGTATTTAATATTTTAAAATTGGTAGCATTAAGTCGGCTTGAAACATTAAATTTCTTATCATAGGTATTTCTAGTTTTAATTATATTAGATACATATTTCTTGTAGTTTAGAAACGTTTAATTTTTAATATTTTATACTTTCTGAACAATTTACTAAATATTGCAAATAATAAAACGGTCTACAATTTTCTCTTTTAAAGTCTGTACTTTTCAGTGGTTAATTAATTGAAATGTATTCAATTTTATTGAACTACCTGATACAGTCATAAAACCTGCATAAAACCTACCTTTGTAAATATTGCTATTATTATGAATTTTTCAATAAAATCTGTTTATTAGTTTTACAAAATTTGTATGTTTACAAATAAATTTGTAATTTTTAGAATCAGTACTTTTACTTAGCTTTGGCTAGTCAAGTGCTTTACCTGCGAGATACAATTTTCGATATTTTAACAATTTTTTTTTAACTTATCGTATTCTTGATTATTATTATACTTTTTTATACCCTCTATTTTAATCGAGTTTTTATCTATTGATATTTAATTAATTTAAATATGGAAATGAATACGAGTATTAAAAATAAAATGTTAATTAAGTCCACAAGCAAAACTTATCATTTTAAATGTGTTAGTGTTTATGAAAAGTGAAAGTGATGGTGTAAAAACCCCATTAACTCAAGTTAAAAATCGTGTTACTGCAGCTACGGGTATATCGCTGGCAACTTTAACTAGAATAGCTAGTGAAGCAAAAAAAAATGATGGATCGGAAGCTATTTTTGCTGAAAAAGAAAGAAAAAAACATGTAAAACATAAAACAGATCTAGACAGCTTCGATAAGGGAGTACTTAATAATATTATACAAAATATTTTTACGACGGAAAAAATTGTTCCCATATTGAAAAACATTCATAGGAAATTTATTTAATTTAAAATTACTTATTTAAGTAGGTACATCATTGCATTACTATATAAATAAGCAAACTATTTCAAATTCGATTACTTTTTTTTACAACGTAGTGTATTTTATACATTGTATGTATCGTTCAATACTACCTGAGTGAGAGATATAACAACTAATAGGGGGAGTTTAGACATAATTACTCTATATCCATCTTTATTGCAAAAGTATTTTATCTTCTTAATATAATAAAATATGTATATCTCTTACTAAAAATACATCTTTCCTTTTTGTTGGACTTTGATACCTCAAAAACTCTGCAACTAGTTATATATTTTAAAATTTACTGAATTTTAGCTTCAATTTTAGTTAATTAATTTTTCATTACACATACTTAAAATATTTTTGTTAGGTTAGGTTAGTTTTATTATATCGTAATATATTTAATTAAAAAATTATCTAAACATTTCCTCTGCCACCTCATTCCATAATTTTTTATTTAACTTTCTATTATGCTAATATTTAGGTTTTTAATTCCTTAAAGACCGCCTTTGTTCAACAAAAATAATTATTTTTTCTAAATCCATCATTTTTTTCGTACGAATTCACATCAAAAAACAAAATATTTTTGTCGTATCAAAAAGTGGTACGAGCTCGTACGAAAGAGTCGTAAGCAGTGTAACGACGCATGTCTAAATGTATGCAGTTGTTTAATTCGTATTAACTCGGATAAACTCGTGCGAATTCGTACAAATGAATTTTCGGATGAATTCGTATCCAGTGTAATCGCTACCTGACACTAATTATTTGATCAGTTAGTTACGTTTTCCTCTTATTTCAAGTATAAGGTTTATTGGTTTATGATTTGTCAGATCAATCGTGCCGGTCGTACCGCATCTTCATTCTAATTACCTACCAAAAAATTCATTCAAAAATGTTATTGTCGAAAAAGGAACAAATAGGCGTTTTTGTCATATCTTTATGTGTCAAAACAACATAGGTAGGCACTTAATTAATTAATTACTACCAGAAATTTTGCTCTAACATAGTTTTATTTGTGTACGTCTCATAATTCATAACATTTAATGTATTACTATGCATATCATTAGTACTTTTGAGAAACAGAATTTATCTTGAACACTTATTGTTTAATTCAAATAAAACAGGGTTTGTATTCTTATCACTCGTTAATATCTCTATATAAACAAATTTGATAACTTCTTACTCTTCTACATTTGTTATATTACTATGCGTCTATGACATTTAAACATTTCGAGTATCACATTTTTAATGATAAAAGAAAATCTTAAAAAATATTAGAGCAGTGGCGGTCTGTCGAAAAAAGCTGTAATGCTGCAATCGCTTCGGCTCAAAATAAAATTTATTATTTTATTACAAATTTTTTTAACTGAATATGCCAGTTTTTTTTTAATACTATCGTCCCTTTTTACCCTTTATTACAATGTTGCCGGAAAGTCATTGTTAAAATAATTTTATCATATAGGCCTTTTCATCACAAATTTTTTTTGTGCGCATGTGTCAGTATCGGCCATTTTTTCGTACTGTTTTTTGTAAACAACCATTTTTAAGTACCCATCTACAAATAATTAAAATTAAAAAATATTAAATAAAGAATGTTTATTGAAAAAAAAGTAAGAAAAAAGAAAAAATAAGTGTTTTTAATTGAAACTTAAATTTTTTCAATACATTAATATAATGTTATCTGTACGAAAAAGAGCAAAGAAACGGTGTTATTATGGAGTTTGTAAGGGTGATACATGCTATAAATCATTTAAAGTTGTACTAAAAATTGGTTGACATTATTAATTAAAATAAAACTATAGATATTATTTGTTTTTATTATTATTTTTGACATAGTAAACAAGTAGTATGGATGCCTAACCTCTCAATCAGCTCATTTCAGCCACCTTTTCAATTGTTCACAGTTATGGGTGATTATGGGCTTCAACTGAATTATAAACAAGTGAAGCACCATTGACGATTTTTTCCAATAATTCATTTGTTTATTGAGATAATATTGCTTTCCTGGCTATTCCTGACCAAAACAGTACGAAGCTTTTGAATTACCACTATTTTAGCACGGCGGCTGCGCTTGCGCTCGTCACATGATGAAAAGGCCTATTAAAACGTACCAAAAATACCATACAAACTATTGCCATAAGTAGACACAACACAGGCACAAGTTACAGTGTAGTGCTTTCTGCAGATTAAAACAAATTTTTTTTTAGTTACTTAAGATAACAACATATCGCGCGTTGGCTGTCTCTACCTCGTATATCAAAAGCTACATGTTTTAGGACACACAAAAAACATTAAATACTGTATTTACATATATACTTATCTATATATATTTATATATATGGGTAGCCAACATCAAAGTGTGTAATTAGCATAAATCTTAAGCTCATACTGATGAAAACACGGATTTAAAATATGTTTTTTTTTGTGTCCAAAAATTGGGAGTTTTCAGATACGAGGTTGAGACAGAGTACGCGCGATTTATCGTGTAAAAGGTGTTCATAATTACACTAATTTTATATGTACGTGTAGATGTCTCTTTATTGTAGTAACAGGGCTGTAGTCTTTTTGCTTTGTTTTTGTAACTTGTAGTATGTTATTCTAACATGAATTGTTAGAATAACATACTGAAATTTTTTTGACGCCATTGGAAAGAGAAGAAAAAATCGCACAAAAAAGGTCTTTAAACTATTATTTTATGTCAACTAGTTTCCAAGAAAAACTAACTTTTATAATCGGAAATTCGCTATGTTATGCAGGCTGCTGCGACAGGGGTATTTTTTCTTTTACTATTTTTTATACCATTAGGTATATCATTATATAATTTAATACCATTTTTAGTTAATTTGGCGCGTGTCTCCAGCTTGATCATTAGCAAATTTCACAAGTGGTCACTGTTCAGTAAACTATAAGTTTTTATTTTAATTTAGAACAAGATCTTGCGAACTATGAATGTATATAAGAAAGTATTGTATACTTACAGTCTTCTGAATTTAAGCTTACTTTTAAAAAAAAAAAAGATCTTAGAACTTTTAACTCCTTGTAATAAATAAAATCAAATTAAAGCAAATACTTTTCAGTTTTTTTTTTTTTTTTTTTTAATTTTTTTATTTTGTTTTTATAAATCTCTTAGTATAGAATCGCTGCGACCTTACTACTTTTGGTATAGGACTGCTGTAAATCTGTGACCTTATTACTTCTGATACGGAACTTTTGTAATTTTACTACTTTTGATATGCAACCGTTGTAACTTTACTACTTTTGGCACAGAACCGCTGCAACCTTACTACTTTTGGTACAGATCCTCTATCAGCTTACTAACTTTAACACAGAACTACTGTAATTTTACAGAAACGCGGAGTCTAGCACGATGCACCGTTTACACTACCCTCGGGTTGGCATTGCGAAAGTGCAATTGAAACTAACAAGTTCGAACCTTTCAAAGTTGAAGTGAAAGTTCCGTAACATTATAATTTCTTTAAAAAATTATTTTTAATACCATACTGACACAAAATATTTTCATATTTAAGTTAAAAATAGTTAATGATCTACACGTGTGTTAAGTCCATGACTAGTAGTTTTCTACTATTATTTTCATTTTTGAGAATTTTTTTAATACAAATTTCAGGGAAAACTTTTTAAAGATTTTATTTCTTTATCCGGTAATAAAAAAAAAAAAAATTGTACAAAATAATGAAATACCTTTTCCAACTTTGTACTGACGTAAACATCCTGCTATTCAATAAATTTTGTCATTCGGTACTTTTAAATACATCTTTCAAATATTAATAACACATATCATAAAACTATTACATACATTGTAAATTATACCTGAAAAGGCCAATAAATAAGTTGTATAAGAATTTTAAAAACTTATATGATGACACACGAGGATAGAAGTACACACAAACATATACATACATGTGTCCTAATCCTATTGTCTGCTATTTTTCCAAGGAAACAATAATTTTACCTATTTTATTATTTAACGTGCTGAAAAATCACGTAGGATGCGTAATATGTCAATATATTCCATACTAAACTACTGAGCGACTGTCTCCAACTTTCTTTTTAATACCACATACACTTTAATGGTTTGCAAAATTTTGATATATAATTATTTTTACCTACTATTACCACGAAGGGACAATTTGACCATTTCTTTTTTTAAATGTGTTGTCTAAATAGTAGGTATTGGTAAACAATGGTCAGTTTTATTGCTGATATGAGTTTATTATTGTTTATTGTCGATGAATATGACAAATATGTATTTCTTTTACGATATCTGTATTTTAAAAATTTGAATAAAATGTAACTATGTTCTTGTAAATGCAATTTGCAACCAGTCAAAATAAGGCAAAAATATTCAAATAATGTAATGACTCACGGAATACGTGTTATGATATGTTATTCATAAAGTATAGTTCTACCAAAATTTGTAAATTCCCTTTGCCTGTATACTGAAATAATTTTAACAATGTCTGTCCGTTTGTTTGTTACCTTATCACGTAAAAACTGTTAAGCCAAAGATACACTGGCAAGTAACTTCTGCAAGTTATTGCAGAAGTTACTTGCGTATCTGTTTCCACTAGATGTAATAAAATGAACAATTTATTGCTACAAACACTTGCTGCAAGTTACATCAACCATATTTGCAGTAAATACTTGCATGTGTTGTTTCCACTGGCAATAAATTTTCAAGCAATTTTTGAGCGAGTGTTTCCACTAGCTGCAATAAATTCTGCAAATTGATTGCTGCAAGTAACTTCTGCAAGTTTTACCACTGGAACTTGCTGGAAGTTTTTGTTCTCTGTTTAGCAATTTTTTTTATTTATTTAACATCTGACCGTTAATTTGTATGTATATTATCAATAGGTATAACTATCATTATAATTTTTATAAGTTTTAAAACAATATTAGATGCATAAAAATACATACATATACCTAATAAAGCAGCTGCCATTGTAATGAGTATTTCAACGAAATAAAAATTAAAAATAAAGAAAAGTATATGAGTAAAAGATGGCAGTGGCATGAAATCGAAAAAAAAAAATTGTTTAAACAAAATTAACAGCTGAAGATTTAAAAGAAGTAAAAAATTTTATTAGAATATCATTAGAAGATTTTAATTAAACAAAATACGCAAATTCGAATGACTATTATTAGTACATACAAAAACGTCTACTCGTAGCAAAATTTTTGAAAAGGCTCAAAATAACTCAAAATCGATTAGATTTAAATGTGGGACATTCTGAAGTAACCTAAACTGAAATTCTATATAGAATTTATATTTATTTATTTTCAATAAATATTTCTTTCTGGTTTTGTTTCATCATATCTTTTTTAAATTTACTTATTAAAATTATAACAAACTTCTCTTTAATTAACTATCAAATCAATTACCTACATTTTTTAATATATACGTATGTGTATAAATATATCTATCTTTTTCTTATTCTTTTCTTGTCTCTTGTTCTATCTTTGTTTTCGACAAAACTTGCTCAAAAACCTTCCAACAATTTGGATAAGTAAAAAGTTGCTTGTGCAAGTTAACTCCACCGTCGAAACACTTTTTGAACCAACTTGCTGTCACAACTTCTGCAAGTGACTGAACTTGCGGAAGTTCACTTGCTGGTTACTGTTTCCACTATCAAATATTTACACAAATTAACTTGCGGCAATTTAATTGCAGTTGATATGTTTTTTATGTGTAAACACACTGTTTACACACAAAGCAAAAAAGACTTGCTCAACTTGAAAATAATTGCAGAAGTTAACTTGCAGTGGATGTTTCGACATGCAAAAACACTTGTAGAAGTTGACAATTGCAATATTTATTGCCAGTGGACATTTAGCTTTAGATAGTTCTTGATGAGATTTTCCTGACGTAGTCTGTAAGATCCAGCTTACTATAATAAACAGTCATAATGAAACGATCAATCATAGGAGCTTGATCGCTTGATCACTTAATCGATTATGATACAACATAGTATGCTCATCACGTGAAAACCACTGAAGGGCAATTCTCGCGTGACGCACGGGACATTTTTGCAACAAAAACATTTTTTCATAAAAAATGCAATTAATAATAAACAAAATAGAATGTTTACAATATGCAGAAAATGAATTAAAATTTTTTGAGCATATTATAATTTTTATCTGCGGTCCAGTATTCAAGATATAAGGCATAAACTCACGTGACGCACGGAACATCGTACAAAACGAAGCTTATGTCTTATATTTGGAGTACTGCATTTCAGATATAAATTAAAATATGCTCAAAAAATTTTAATCCAGTTGCCCCATGTTATAAAATTTTTGTTTTGTTTGTTATTAATTTTTTTTAAATGTTTCTGTTGCAAAAATGTCCCGTGCGTCACGCGAAAATCGTCCTGAATGGATTTTAATCGTGTTCTCACTGAAGTAGTTTCTAGGATCCAGAGTATAATATTAAGCAATCTTAATAAAGCTGTCAGTTACGGAAACTGAAATACGTTTAACTCATCATGATAAATCATTCTTGATTAAACGTTATTCTTATCGGCTGTTTACCTTATCCATAAGTAAATTGTCTATAAATATGTGTTTACACTCTCAAAACAATCTCTTTGACTACTGAAAAAAAATTGTAGAAAATATTTCTTGGAATAAATATTTTTTTTTTTTGATTCATCGAAAAAAATTCAAAGAAATTTTTAATCTTTGAAAAAAAAAAATCGTTTTGAGAGTGTAGTTAGTCCACTTCAAAATGAATTTTTTTTGAAAAGTAAGAAAAAATTAATAACACTTTAATATTCCAAGTCAATTTTTCTCAAATTTTTTCCTCCTTCGTACCCCTACTTAATCATCAACTCAGAATTGTACCTCCTACAAAAATCTACGAAGAAAAGAAAACGCAACTAAAGAACAAAAAGTTATAGTAAAAAAATTGATAAACATAAAATTTTGCGAACGTATTAAAACCAAATAATTTCTTAACTAACTTTTCCGTAATTACACAAATATGGCCACATACCCTGGTATACCCCCAGAAACATTGTTCTAAGTTATATATTAAGATTCTGAGCCAATATACAGAATAGTTAATGCGCGACTGGTCTGAAGATATCATTTGTCTATTCGATATTGCAATAATATTAAAAGTCCTGCTTTCAATGTAAATGACTAATAAATTAAATGTAAATTCTAATAATAATTTCAAAAAAGAATTCTGGCTTTCACATTTACTAAACTTTAGCACATATTTTAATATTATATACTTATCGTAATGAATGTGTTAAATTGTAGTATAATACAGTTAATTAATAATATAAGTTAACACATCGTTATATTAAATTGAGTCTAATTAAGTAATTTCTCATTATCAACGCGAAGGTGGTTACTAGTATAATATTATTAAAGACAATATTTAATTAAAACATATATGTATGAATTTACCAAGTTAGATATTTACATATGTATATAAATGTTATACAAATGTTACATTATTGTATATAAAAGTACACCTAGTACTGTTTTTGCACGGTAAATATATTTTGAAGGGTATATCGTGCAATGCCAAAAATAATAATTAGTACGCAAGTATAATAGAATAGTAATTATTAGGCAAGTTAAAATATGTAGGGAAAGGTCGCCCAAAGCGGGTAGCTGCCTTATACGACAATATATCAATTATTAGGGTCAAGGTGAATATGTGCCGAAAGTAATTGAACACCAGCTAGTTTCAGTAACATTCATTTGAGCGCTAGTCGTTTGATGTTCTGGTTAAGAACAATCAGACATTTTTGTTGGCTTTGATAAAATTTTTGACAGTAAGGCCCGATTTACATTAACGCTCCGCTCTCGATACCCTTCCACTCCACTCTCGCTCGGATATAATCTTGTTGTCTTCACATTACAGTGCTGATATCATGTTGGTACCTATTCGTTCTCTATTGACATTATAATGCTGCTCTGGGTACGCTCCAAGTTCGGTCTCAGTTCGATACAAATATCTTTTCATAACAACTGAAACAAGAAAGTGTTTACAGTATAGGTACAAGCCATAACAAGTTTGATATCGCTCCGTTAAAATATTACCTGAATGGTACTGATATTGGAGTGACATTGGAGCAAGAGCGAACCGTGACTAATATCGGACCGATATCAGCGCGATGGTGTGAATACACTCATTGTTTATTGTGTAAGAATATTATATCGAACGGGGAGCGGAGTTATATCGTATCGAGAGCGGAGCGTTAATGTAAATCGAGCCTAAGTTTCTTGTGATTAGTTGAAAACTTTTATAGTAGAAATCTTTTTGATATTATCATATTATTATACCATTACTTCACTTTAAAACTAGAAAAGAACAGATCTGTGTTATAGCTTTGATTTTGAAGTTATTCTTTGTTAACCAAAACATCTGCTCTTAGGCAAAACGGCTTTCCTTCCAGTTTTAACTAGTAATTCAGTAAAAAGTAACAAGGTAAAAATAAAACAATAAAAGTTGTTCTATTTTGTCCTTTTTGAATCGAACTCAGAATCTTACTAAATTCAAATACTTCAAAACTTTTTCCAATTATTCAAAAATTCACAATTTAAAAATTTTCCAACAATTCGGTAAATATAATATCTTAAAAGAGTTTCAAATTAGTAGACGAATATGTTATTCAAGTTACTCATAAAATATTCAAACTACAGTAATCCCCCGAAGAACACGATTAATTGGTTCCCTGTTCTTTGAAACCGTGTTGTTCGAGACTACAAAAGACAGACATTCCATTTCAAGTTTGAAAATATAGAAATAAAAAAACGTTCCAGCTATGTGAACTACGCAACTGACTTTCGAATATTCGAAATTCGAAAACGGAAATCGAAAGAGAATCGTTTGTACCCGATTGTACCACTTTTCCTTTCGTTTGTACCTTACAGGGTTCGGAGATAAAGAGTCCCCGAAATTCTAGGTACGGTGAATTTCGTTGCTTTTTAAGATATTGAAAATCTGAAGACGGCATTTGAAAGAGAATCGGTTATATCCGATTGTACCACTTTTCTTTTCGTTTGTACCTCAAAGGGTTCAGAGATAAAGGGTCCCCGAAATTCGAGGTGTGTTGAATTTCCTTTTTTTATAATATATTGAAAATCTCAAAACGGCATTTGAAAAAGAATTGTTTGTACCCGATTGTACAACTTTTATTTTGGTTTGTACGTTCGGAGATAAAGGATTCCCGAAATTCGAGGTATGGTGAATATGGTTGTTTTATAAGATATTGAAAATCTGAAAACGACATTCGAAAGAGAATCGTCTGTACCTGATTATACTACTTTTCTCTGTCGAACGCCGTTTTCAGATTTTCAATATCTTATAAAACAACCATATTCACTATACCTCGAATTTCGGGGATCTTTTATCTCCGAACCCTTTGAGATACAAACCAAAATAAAAGTGGTACAATCGGGCACAAACAGTTCTCTTTCAAATGCTGTTTTCAAATTTTCAGTTTCTTAGAAAACTACGAAATTCACTATACCTAGATTTTCGGAGACTCTTTATCTCCGAACCCTTTGAGATACTAACGATTCTTTTTCAGATGCCGTTTTCAGATTTTCGATATCTTATATAACAATGAAATTCACCATACCTCGAATTTCGGGGACCCTTTATCTCCGAACCCTTTCAGGTACAAACCAAAAGAAAAGTGGTACAATCGCGTACAAACGATTCTCTTTGAAATAACGTTTTTAGATTTTCAATATCTTAAAAAGCTACGAAATTCACCATACCTCGAATTTCAGGAACTCTTTGTCTCCGAACCCATTGAGGTACAAACGAAAAGAAAAGTGATACAATCGAGTACAAACGATTCTCTTTCGAGTACCGTTTTCAGATTTCCAATATCTTAAAAAGCAACGAAATTCACCATACCTCGAATTTCAGGAACTCTTTGTCTCCGAACCCATTGAGGTACAAACAAAAAGAAAAGTGGTACAATCGTGTACAAACGATTCTCTTTCAAATGCTGTTTTCGAATTTCGAACACTCGAAAGTCAGTTGCGTAGTTCACATAGCTAAACGTTCCGTTTATTTTGCAAGTTGTGGGTATTTTAAACATATTATTGTGATTGTTAAAATCTACTTTTAGTTATCGAAAATTATCAATACCGAATTACTCATCATCATATTACAAAAATCTGAAACTTTGTCAGTATGTAGACGGTGACTACCTAACAACATAAGAAAGATTAGTTGCTGCTAAGAAAACGTTTTTAAGGGATGAACCACTCCCTCAAAGTTGAAACTCAAAAATTTAAAATTGATTAATTCAGGCTCATTAGTCCAATTGATTTAGTCACCAATAGAATATTTTCAAAAAAATTATTTTTTCTATACCTACTTTTCGTAAAGTTTATTTAGTTAGTTTTTATTACCAGTTTTTATTTCCCGTATTTTTCCTTTTATAATGACAGACTCAATTTACACGATTTTTATTCGTGTAAATCAAATCTACATGGAACGGATATATTCGCATTTCGCGTACATTGAGGGCCGGCGTAACCGCATTTCAAATATAAAATATGTGTATTTTATTCTTTTTCAAAAGAATTACTTAAAAATCGTGTTGTTTGAAACCGAATAATTCGGGGGAAGGTACGCATGTTCTTCGAGAACCGTGTTGTTCGAATACCGTGTTCTTCGGAGGCTACATGTACCTATTTGAAAATTTTTTAAACATTCGATTCGAATTTCGTATATTTGGTTCGTTACGAAGAGTTTATTCGAAACTTTTAAAGATTCTCGTAGTCATGGTTCTGATAAAAAGGGCATTTCAAATGAAAAGAAATTTTTAAGGATTTTTGCTTTACAAAGAAAAACAGGAAGAAAGTTTGCACTGAATTGAAAGTTTCCACCCACTTTAGGCTCTCTATATGAGCAAAGCGGATGTTATTTTGTGTATTAAAAACAAATCTTTTAAAATTTTTTTAATCCATATTTCATTTCAAAGTGCGATAAATATTCTATTTTCTGTCAACTTATTGAGACCGCAAGCCATTTTTTCAACCTTCAATCTTAGGTTACCCGCTTTTCGTTTAATACGACGATCGCGGTTGTGATCGCCTCAATTCGCTCTGCACTTGATCGCATAGCGAATTTTGATCGACCTCCTATTCTAACTTATAAATTAAAAATAGGCACACAACCTAACGGAAAAATCACATCCGGAATATAAGTTAAAATAAGTTACATTTTCTGAACGAATGTGGCTATTTTTACAAGAAAAATGCATATTTCGCACATAAAATTACCCAAAGTTCACCAGTAGATCTAATTCACTGCATTTTTGTAGCTATTAACTGAACTTGATGACGTCATCACGTATACCAATTTTTTTAAAAAAAGCTTCGATATTTGAAATTTTAAGCTCCTTAGGGACCATCCATAAAGTACGTCCCACGTTAAGAGGGGGGAGGAGGTCGACGAAGTGTGACATTGTGTGACAAGGGGTAGGGAGGTGTCCTAAGTTTCGTGACGTCACATTTTCTGTACGGGCATAAGGTTTCAATTGTTTTGTTGGCGAGTTCACACCAGGGATGAAAAAAAAATAGTTTTTTTTTTTTTTTAATTTATAAAACAAACAGTTCAAAATGTTTTAAACATGTGCTCCTATGTTTTAAATCATGTTTTTATTAGTTTAATTTAAATATATGTTTTAAACATTTTAAACTTGTTTTAAACAGGTTTAATTCATTTAATTGAATCATATGGAAAAAACTATCTGTGTCAAAAATTCAAAGTGCCTTACATTTTGGTATCAGTCAGTGGTATAAAATAACTACGTAATTATGTACTATTAACTTATAATAGGCCTTTTCATCACAAATTTTTTTTGTGCGCATGTGTCAATATCGGCCATTTTTTTCGTACTGTTTTTTGCAAACAACCATGTTAAAGTACCCATCTACAAATAATTAAAATTAAAAAATATTAAATAAAGAATATTTATTGAAAAAAAAGTAAGAAAAAATAAGTGTTTTTAATTGAAAATTAAATTTTCTCAATCCATTACTATAATGTTATCTGTACGAAAAGGGGCAAAGAAACGGTGTTATTATAGAGTTTGTAAGGGTGATACATGCTATAAATCATTTAAAAATGTACTAAAAATTGGTTGACATTATTAATTAGAATAAAATTATAGATATTATTTGTTTTTTTTTATTATTTTTGACATAGTAAACAAGTAGTATGGATGCCTAACCTCTCAATCAGCTTACTTTTTTTCCGTTTTTGCGGACGTCCATAACATTTCAGCCACCTTTTCAATTGTTCATAATTATGGGTGATTATGAGCTTCAACTAAATTATGAACAAGTGAAGCATCATCGACGATTTTTTCCAATAATTCATTTGTTTATTGAGATAATATTGCTTTCCTGGCTATTCCTGACCAAAACAGTACGAAACTTTTAAATTACCACTATTTTAACATGGCGGCTGCGCTTGCGCTCGTCACATGATGAAAAGGCCTATAGATGGCACTAACTGGAAAAATTTGAATATTTTGTTTGTTGTAAAATCTATAAAACCGTTGTTTATTCAAAATTTTAAAACATAACATAAATGTATACGTGTTGAGAATGTGTTCACTTAAATGTTTTTTATTTATTTTTTTGTTAATTTTTTCAAATGTTTGATTTGATGTTGATTATATTAAAAAATAATTTAAATGAAAATTGATAAATGAAAACTAATTTCGGAACTGCTGTTTTAATTCAATAATTTCTAGATGTAAAATTGCAAAATATGTGACGTCACACTAGAGAGGGGAGGTCTCACAAATGTGACGAACTGTGACAAGGACGGGGAAGGGATCACGAAATTAGTGTGATGTACTTTATGGATGACCCCTTACGGTACCATCATAGTGTAATCGGCCGAAAAATAGTCAATTTTCGCGATTTTTTTCAGATGGATAGGATGGTGAAATGGGGATGAATTTTTTTTACGATTAATACTACTATTTAACAATACAAAAATATTTTTTTTTTCATTTTTATTTATTTTTTATAATTATAATTTTTTGAAGAAAGTGTTTTTAAAAAAGGGCGGATATTGGTGCCCACGATTGCGGCCACAGTTTTCATTTGAAAAAAAATCAAATAGATTTGTAGGTAAGCCGCTACTTATGGGAGCTTTTTTTTGAAATCTGCCTATTTTTCCACACGGAAAACTATAAAAAATTATAAAGATGTTTATTATAAACGGTTTGATTTCTTTATAAATATCAATAAATCTAAAAAGATTTAAAAAAAAATACTCCTAAAAATATTCTTAACGTTGCCATCATAATGTTTTAAAGTGCAATCGATTAATCGAAGTAATATCATAATGGACAAAATCACAAAAAATTTGAATTACGAGACAGTTATAAGTTTAATTAACCGCGGTGTCTAAAAAATGGCTTTTTTGCATAAAAATTATTTTAAAAAGTACACATTTAATTATATTATAGGATATAGGCAAATATTATGCAGGATTGTATTATAAACTGCATATTTTAAACTAGACGTGTATACATAAGGTTAGGGAGTTTCCATAAACTACGTAGTCTAATTGAGGGGTGGAAGGGGTTATGCAGAAAGCTGCGCTAGACTACATGGGAGAGGGTGGCAGTCAGAGTCGAGCTATGTAGTTTTATTTGGTTATGATTTAAACGGTCAGTAGAAAATTACAGTTTGTAAAATAGTATTTTACAATATAAGTTCGGTAAGTTGCTTTTACTGATCGAGAAAATGTTGCGAAAATGAGACCCGCAGGGTCGAGTTTTTGCAATTTTCGAGATCAGTAAAGGGACTTAACGCATTGTGTATTGTATAATATTTTTTGCACGATTGATTTAAAATGATTAAAGAATAAAAATACAGCAAATAAAAAATAAAATTCGGATAATATAGGTGAAATTTATATTTCAATGTTATCACATAAAATGCTATGAATAAATATTATAAATATTTATAGGAACTATAATACGAATCTTTGTAGTGACAATTGTCAATTATATTTGTAAATAAAAAATTAAATGTAAATATTTAATTGGCATGAATATTTTTTTGAATTTTCTATTAAAAAAATAGAGGAAAATAGTTTGCTAAGCTATAATATTAGTGAGAATAATGAAA
This sequence comes from Brachynemurus nebulosus, assembly GCA_035578155.1. NCBI lineage: Eukaryota > Metazoa > Arthropoda > Insecta > Neuroptera > Myrmeleontidae > Brachynemurus > Brachynemurus nebulosus. Next base: position 4,922,061 of record JAPWDM010000018.1, on the reverse strand, counting down.
TTGATGAAGTATTTTAATGCAAATTTATTCTCGTAAAATGAAAGAAAAATTATGAAAACCACAGAAAATTTTAATGACTGAACAACCTTTTGAAATGTCAATAAAATATGAAGACATATTTAATGGCAACAATAATATGTAATAATAATGTGCAAACTAGTGAAAATTTTCATATTAATCGATTAATTTTCCTAATTGTTCAAATTGTACTTTTAATTTCAATATAAATACATAATTAGAATCATTTTTGAGCTAATTTCACTTACCACACTTCTACTCACTTACCGAGCACCTATTTTACTTACCGTATTGTTTTTTTTTTTTTGGTTTCCATGGATATAAACAAACGTTCGGGAAATGTGACTTACTAGTATTATGAACAGTATTGGTAAGTGCATGAAAATGCAGAATCGTGGAAAAAAATATAAACAGTATGTTTAATAACAGATTTGGCTGTAAAATGTAGGCAGTAAAAAATAGAAACGGGCAAAAAATATTTTGAAATGAGCGGTTCAATAAATATTTGGCTTGTTAAAAATCCAATTGGTCAGTGAAATTAATAATTGGTCAGTAACTTGTAAGCAGTTGTTAAATAGAAATTGGTCCGTTAAAAATCTTGAAATAAGTGATAAATAATTACTCTATCCCCGAAAATGCAGTTTTAGTGGAAAACTAACCTAAATTAGTCAACGTAGTTTTAATTGGGATTTCAAGAGTTTAATGATTTCGTTTTAATCATTGGGTAATTGGTTAAAACGAAATCATTAACCTAAATTAGCCTAAATTAATCTAAAGTAACTTAAATTAGCCTTAACAAAACTTCACCACCTAGTTTTTATATCAAAGTCTAAGTATACTGTCAAAACCAGTGTTGGGCGCAATCGATTACATGTAATCCGATTACATGTAATCCCGATTACAAGTAATCAGATTACATGTAATCGCGATTACATTTTATTACGATTACATTTCTTTAATGTAATCGCAATTACATGTAATCCAATTACTTGTAATCGCGATTACATTTAATCTGATTAAATGTAATCGTGATTACTTGTGATCAAATTACAAATTACTTTTACTATCATAGTAACCAATAAGTACATAAATATGCATAAGTATTTCTGTTCTCCTAATACTAGTAAGGTACTGAAAAACTGTTTTGGATATATCAGTAGCGTCGAAATAGTTTTGAAAGAATAAAAAATTCTTTCAAAACTATGTAACTTCGCCCGCGTGGCAGTAGCAGGGTTGAGGGGGTCTGCGGGTTCCAGTACACACTACGTCGTCAAAAGTATGGGGCACTTTAACTCAGAGGGCACACTTGACACGGCAGTGTACCACATCGTTAAGTATAGTACCGCGTCAAAAGTGTGGCCACACTTGTTTTAAGGTGTCTCCATACTTTTGACGACGTAGTGTGTACTGTGTAATCAGCGCCCTAAAATCTATCAAAATCAGTTGTCAAATTTTAAAGGGGGACCATCGCAGACCTGTGTAATAAGTAAATAATATTTATGTGAATGTACAGTCAACAAAATATGAGTGTCAAATATGGTGGACGCGCTGGGAACAAAAATAAATCTGTGAATGGCGTTGACGCAAGAAAATTTATAAAATATTTTGACGTTATATTACAAGAAATTTTTTCTTTTTTAGGGTTTCGTACCTTAAAAGGAAAAGCGGAACCCTTATAAGGTCACTGGTATCCGTTCGTCCGTTCATGCATCCATCACAGAGGTTTTTCTCCAAAACTATGTAACGCAGAAATTTGAAATTTAGCATAATGTTAAGTTTTGATGACGTACACATATATCGCCAGACGACAATTAGAAGAATTTTTTTCGGATTAAAATGAAGGACCAGTGTGGTCCAAAGAAAAAGTTTTAATTAATATATTGTGTGAGGTATCATTTAAAAAAGCTATCTTCAAGTATTCTAAAAAATGAGAAATTATAATTTTTGGTTCAGTGTCTTCATGATATAGCTCAAAATTCGTAAAAAATAACCGTGTTTTTCAAATTGAAAAAAGGAAATGTTTTTCATGTATCCTAGGTTAGGAATAGTACACTCCAGAAAGTTTTATATTAATTGCGCTATTCTTTACGGAGAAAAAAATTCTCCAATAAAATCTTCGTTTTTGGCATTTTAAAGTGATCTAATTCCTTTTTCAAAAAAATTTCCCGGTGCTCCCACCATAATTTATTTAAGAACTAATGTAAGAGTTAATATATACATAATTTCAAACTATAGTAAACCTCAAATATTGAATCAAGAAACAAAACGTTATACACGAATGCCGCGCAAAACGTCTCTTTCTATGTTGCTATACGTGAAGCGTATATAGGGTGTTTAAAATGTACATATATATATATATATATATATATATATATATATATATATATATATATATATATATATATATATATATATATATATATATAGATATACATATAAAAGCAATAAAGGTAACGTAAGTGTGGTAAAAATAAAAGATAAAATAAAAAAAGTTTTGTACATACCAAATCCGTAATAATAAATGCACATATAACAATATCACTTTTTTAAAGTTAAAAATATTTTTAAATATTCATATTATAATATCGTTTCTGAGAAAAAACATCGTGAATTATGCACATGTTCTATTCAAAACTAAATATGTATTTAATTATCTAATATATTAATTTATTATTTTGTATAAAAAATACATAAACATATGACAATTCCAAGATTTGAAAATAATATGTACATATGTGACTAAAAGCTTATCAATTAATGTTTAAATAAATCAGATTATACATATGACATATGTTACATGAGGATACATAAATTATATACGTATTTCTTTTATTGAAAAAGTTGCATTATAATGATATAATTTTTGTAAGTAAAAATTTTGAATTAAAATATCTAAAGGAACAACTGTATACACTACATTTTAGCAAAAGAAAACTTGTGATAAGGTAAACAAATAGCGTTCCATCTCTTTCTCTGTATTCAGTTTGTAAAGGAACCTTATTGTGAAGCAAACGTGTAATGTATTTGACTTCTTATTATTTTTTCAAGCACACGACATAAAAATTTAACGTTCCACTTTCCAGTATTGGTGGCTTCATTTATTCTACTATATATTTCAATACACAAACGAATGTTGAGCCGCCAACGACCTAAAACAAATTTTATAAGCGAAATTTTCTTACAATCAGCTCCAGTGTATTTCTAGTTATAGTTGTATAATTTAACTTTTATAGTCTACTTTAATTTCTAGCAAAACTGAGTGTTTCAACCGTTTTTTACAGTGTTATAATTAATATTCAGTACTTAAGTCATTTTGATAAAAAATCCTAATACCTTTATACCAAAATTTGCTGTCCTATGTGTAAATCAGAGCCAGCAAACATGAACAGATAGACTTTATAATTAAATTAATTAGTAACAATAAACAACGCTTTAAATAACGGTAGAATTCATGAAGATTCAAACTCTAACCTCTTCATATGACAGTCCGTGACACAATTCATTGAACTACTAGCCACTTATCGTATAAATAAAATACACTTTTCGGCAAATAAAGAACACAAATGAATTGCAAATGATATCCTAACCTTAAACATGACATTACTTTTGTACATTTGGTATTTTCCTAAAATATATACATTTTAATAATTCTTTTAATATCTATCGTGATGAAAAGGATTATACATACATACATACAAAATGTCTCAGGCTACTGAAGATATACAAACATTAGTTATCCCTATGATTATTTCTTGATATCCGCGCTTGGTGATATACGTCTCACTTTGTCAAAAGAATGACTTCGGAAACCTATAATTCGTTTCCACTTTCAATATTCTACCTTTTTATTTATGGTTTTTAAGATGTTGAAAAATTTTAGAAAACTTCCTGATGTCATTAAATTAAGGAATTATTTTTTGCTTACAATTAAATCAAGGTTAATGGAAACGATTTAAATTAGGATTATACGTTTGCTTCACAATAAGGTTCCTTCACAAACTGAATACAGAAAGAGAGATGGAACGTTATTTGCTTACCTTATCACAAGTTTTTTTTGCTAAAATGTAGTGTATACAGTTGTTCCTTTAGATATTTTAATTCAAAATTTTTACTTACAAAAATGATACTATAATGCAACTTTTAAATAAAATAAATACGTACATAATTTATGTATCCTCATGTAATATATATTATGTGTATATTCTGATATATTTAAACATTAATTGATAGGCTTTTAGACACATATGTACATATAATTTCAAATTTTCAAATTGTCATATGCTTATGTTTTTTTTATACAAAATAATAAATTAATATATTCGATAATTAAATACATATTTAGTTTTGAACAGAATATGTGCATAATTCACGATGTTTTTTCTCAGAAACGATATTATAACATGAATATTTAAAAATATTTTCAACTTTAAAAAAGTGATATTGTTATATGTGCATTTATTAATACAATATATATATATATATATATATATATATATATTTGATTCGGCAGTCTGTCTTGTATCTGATTCGACCGACAGTAATTCTTATTTATAGTAGTTCTGTATGCTTAATTTTAATAGAAATGGTAAAAAGAGAAACGTACAAGATAATTAAAAAAAGAAAATCAATATTTTCATCAAATCATAAAAAAAGCGCCTCCGAAGACCGGAAGCCATACCTGAAATACTTTAGCTTTTTAATAATTTTTCTTTTATTGTTAAAATTAATAAGTCTTTAGTAGCGAAAAACACCCTGCATAGGTACGAATACATGGCATATCAAATAGTATTTGTAGTGTATTAAAATTTATTATTTCACTAAAATACCGATAAAATCTACAAACGATAAATCTTAATTCTGATATGCTCGTGTAAAACATAAAAATTCTCTTCAAAAGTAACCAAGTAGTGTTGTACTGGTTTGTAGTATCTAGCAGTACTAGCAATGCTATATATAGTATACTGACTACTGGTACTATTTATTTGTTATTTATGCACAAATAAAACTGCATAAGACAGCAGTAAAATAAAAATATTAATTTGATGACATAGTTTGTTAAAATTTATAACTATATAATACGATTTGATTACATTTTATTAGTACTGTAATAAAAATGTTTCGTAATAGAGCAGTTGTTTCATTTCTTGGGTATGGATTATTGACGCACCACGGTCAGAAAATATTTAAGTAGAGTCCTAATTTAATGGGTCACTTACGCTTGGATTTCTCAAAATATACAAGAGGATTTTACCAAAAAATCACAATTTTTAATAATTTTTTTTTATAGTAATTTTATAAATTAGAGGTACAATTTTGTTTCCTTGTATTAATTAAACAAACATTCAAGATTACAAAAAAAAAAAAATTCAAGTGGAGACCGCCAAAAGTGGTGTCAAACGGTGACACCGATTACTTCGGTCCAAAACATTTGAAACAAAAAAATCAAATGGCATTTTATTAGGAATTGTGTTCTCCAGTGTGCAAACTAGAATAAAGTCAAAATTCAAAAAAATTGTGGCACAATAAACTCCAAGGACACATTAAGGTCGTGGTTATATAGGAAGCTTGCACGCGCGTGTAACACAAGCGCGTGCACGCTCGTATATATTGTTACTTTGAATTTGTATTCAGTGGTTATGTAGTCATTTTTTATAGGCGTATACTCGCGCCTGCAATCTTCTACTCGCTCCTACACGCGCTTGTAGATTTTTGCACGCGCGTGCAGGCGCGAGTAAATGTTTTTATTTTGTCAGATTTTAATATTTTTAGCATTTTTCATAATAAATGCTATTTTTTAATGATAAATACCAACCATAAATAAATAAATTTTTAACAATAACCTGAATTAAAAATTAAAATTTGAAAGATTTAATTTGTGAAAATTCGTATTCCAAATGCTTACACCTATTATATATTATAAAAGTTTTTGGATTTTTCTTATTTTAATTGTCGGTCTTATTTATATATAAAGGAATGCGGCCCTTTTGATTTGTGTCTATTCATTCTATATGCAAAATAGGACGGGTCACATTTTTAATGAAATTAAATTTTTACCTTTATATTACAATAGTCGGTTTATTTTAAATCTTCTAATTTGTTTGTTCACCTTATGAAGGATTCCTTATAACCACTGTACATAAACGCTTGCACGCGCGTGTAAATTAAAAGAAGCAAATTTACACGCGCATGCTCGCGCTTACAAGCGCGGGCTCGTCCCAACAGGCGCGTGTACGCGCTTACTGGCGCTTGTATTACACGCGCGTGCAAGCTTCCTATATAACCACGACCTAAACCAAAAATTTGACTCCATATGAGTAGATTTACTTTTTGAGATACCAGTGTTACCGCATCAAAAAAGTCATTTCACGAAAACCCCGCGCGTTGAAAAGAAACGCTCCTTTTTTTCTTACTTCATTTGTAAGTTATAATTCTATAGATATCTCCGGAACTGCTAGGAATTCACTTTATTTTTACGTTTTCCATTAAAAATATGAAAAATAAAAATTGATTTTTTGAAAACTAAAAAAATAAGAACTCCCCTTAATAAAAATCACTTATTTCTGGTATGCATACTGGCATACTGGTATGTAACTACTGGTATATAAGTATTAAAATTACTAATAGATTTTAGACGTTTCGTACAACTTCAATTTTTACATTTTACAAAAATATAGGATACTATTTTTCTAATTTTATATATGTATTCATCTTTACATCTTCTGTACATCTATAAGCACATCAATAAATCTAAGGATATCATGATAAGTAATACCAACACTAGAATTAAATTTACTATGATATTATGAGCGCAAGCTCAAAAGACCTCCAGAAACTGAGGTGAAGGGAACACAAATTGTATTATTTCCATAGTTACCAACCAAACCAAGTAATTATGTTTTTATAGGAGTGAGTGAGTAAACTTCTATTTATTAATATGACAGACAAAGATAAATGCAGATGTAGATAAAAAAGTTCTTTTTCGCTTGCGTCCATAATACTTGAGCATGAAACCCAGAGTAATAGATATAGATCAAAGTAAATAAGAAAGCAAATATTTTACGCCGGAAAATACCACGTTATTTTTTAATAGTGATAATTATTTCGAATATTGTTGTTGATTTTCAAATAAAGTAAATATTTGTATTATCATTTACAGATATGGAATACCATAAAATATCGCTCAAACATATTAACATTTGAAAGTTATTGTAAAAATTTAAAGTCTTGTTAAATTGTTTCCCAGCGTTCCCACCTACAAGGAAAAAATTATATGTTCCTAAGAGTACCTATATTCAAAACTTTTTTTAGAAATGTATATCTAGTAAATACTAATTTAACAAATACTTGTATTTAACCATATCTGTTTTGATTAGAATAATTTTATTTACTGTAGCTCATCAAAACATTTTTCAGCAGATCCAGATTCTATGCAACTAGTGTTTTATTAATATTAACAAATATGAAATACCATAAAGTAATGCTAAAATTATAAGGTATCCGAAATTTTTACTTGGAAACTCTAAAATTAGCTATTGAATTATATACATGTAGGTATTTGGAAAAAAAATTTTCTATCAAAATGTAAGCCATCTGTGGTGAGGGTATGTTTTTATTACTGTATGTATATTGTATTAATATACATACATTCATGTTAATGTTGGATCCAAAATCTACTATTAACCCCTTTGCCTGTGGTAGGTAACTTTTCCAAACCACATTTTATGTGAAATAAATTAAAATGTCATGGCTCATAATGTCTATAGTACTTTTTTTAGTGACAAGAGCATTTCTAACAAATGAATGGTACTAAAATTATAAATTTTCTTTCTTCGTTTTCTTAAAATTATTAATGCCTTTCAATTTATATGATACGTTACTCTTTTCAGTTAGTTGTTATTTGAGGAAATTGTAGTTACCAATGGCAAAAAAGTTCATATAATACCTAATTAATACTTTAATTTGTTTCAAATAAAAAGTGGTTTGACAAAATTATATTTAATAGGACTTATATATTTAATAGGTCTGTTTGTGTTGATAATTTGCACTTTATTTGCCTTTTACAAATATTTATAACCGCTTTTCTTAACTTAGCACACATTATACAATGGAAAAATGAAATTTTTTCGAATATTCCTTCATCCGACGCACTTGACAGCTTACTATTCTATATCATAACATAATATTGTGTTGATATTTTTATTGATAGATTAAAATATAATAGCCTCGGCTATACTAGACACACTGACTTGACTGCATGTATTCATGTGAATGTTTAACTCTCTCCGTATACATATGTGTTGGTATGAACCTATATGAAGAGAAAGAAGATCACATGGCTTGCCGCACGGAGTCTCTCGCCGAACGAGAGGTATGTACTCCACAATGATGTGATGTGTTTGCGCCAACTCACCGCGGCAAAAGACATGTGACTCACATTCTGACTCCGGTGTACGGTGTACACGGCACCTAACTTACTGATAACAACTGTCAAAAAAGCACATGGCAGCGGGCGTGGCCACAATATTACATACAACCAATCGCTGCATTTTATCAAAAACGGAATATACTTTTATTATAAACATGCTTGCTTGCCAAGTATGTACTGATCATCACAAATGTACAATATATAATATAAATTTGCTATATGTGTGCAATGTGTGTATGTGTGTATATGGATATATACAATAAACAAAAATTTTTGTACTTGTATTTGCGTCATATAAGTTTTTAATAAATAATATTACCATTATATACTGCCATTGTAATTATTAACTTAGTTGCTATTGTTTTATGTTTTATATTGGAAGGAGTGTTTTAATCCTTTCAAAAATGGAATTCAATTTTTTTTTTTATTTTGTTTCAATTTTGCAACTTATTTAAGATCATTAGACCGCATAGACTCAGTAAGCTTGGCCCTTAAGATTTTTAAAGAAAGCCTTTGGAAGCGATCTATAGAACCTTTTACATAAGCCGGCCAACTTTTTGACGTGCCAATGCAGGACAATAATATAACAATCTTAAAATTTATTTTTATGTTTGGAAAGATACCCCCCCCTCCCCTTAGAAAAAAAAAGAAAATGGAATCAATTCCAAAAGCAAAACAAAAAACTGAATAGCATTTTTGACAAAAAATACAATTGTTAGGCATCGAATTAAATTTTTTAATTATTCCTAATTCATAAAATGCGGGATTTCTGCAACGCATTAGGCCAATTCCGGGGCAATTTAGCCGCCGTTACGGTTGGCCGCCTTACTTTTACACTTACTTTCAGCGGGTGGTCTAAAGTAAGAAAATCAAAGATTAGGGGATTTTGAAAAAAAATTTCTGAATCATTAAACCTAAAATTATACCGGTGTAGCAAACACAAAAAAATTTGCAGCCTATCTAAAAAAAAAAAAAAATGCAAATCTGATTTTCACTTTTCATCACTAAAAATTTATGCTTCTTTTTTTTATTTAATAACCTGAAAAGCTTCAAACACGTCCTCATTAATAAATAGCTACGAGTTGCAGTTTGGAAACGTATTTTTGAATAATTTTAAAGTTTTATATCTTATGTATATCTTACTACATTGGAAAGAAGAAAAATATCATTTTTTTGCAACCCTAAATAACATTTTAACTATCAAATAAGTTATGGTGGTGACGCTGGGAATTTTTTTTTTTTATGTAATTAACTATCGGATTAGGTATAATACAATGCAAGAAAGAAAGAACTTGAAAATTTTTAACCCTTAGCACTCTACTTTCTTCCACTTATATTCTTCTGTCCCTCAAATATCCCTCAAGTTAATACTCTGTCCCCAAATTTCCAAAGTTCTAACGGGTCCTCTGTCCCTCAAGTTAATATTCATTTTAATACTTGACTTTCTCCTAGATTTTAATTTTTCCAATCCTAATCAAGACTGTAATTTTAATCCTCTAATAAAACTATAGCTGAACTTAAAAAGTTTGAACTTTGATATAGATGCTTTGAGTCAGTTACTTTTATTAGATCATCTCCGAAATAATAATTTGAGCAATGAATCTTTTAAGAATACCTACGTCAGTATTAAAAAAAATCTATATTGGAAAGTAATTCAGCTACTTTCCCCACTGTCTTTAAAATCCAAAAACAACATAAAATTATATTTAGAGGTTAAAAGTATAAATTTCCAATTTTGAATACTTAGTAAATTTTGAGATTAAATTTCCAAAAATATTCGTATCACAAATTAAAGAACTTGTATTGCTTGCTATCAATGAAATTTTTTCTGTAAATGACTCCAAAGAAAAAATACTTACCTCATATATTCTTGAATACCTTTCAGTATCTTAATAAAGTTCAAATAAAAGACAATAATGGTACGAGCGCTGAGTAATATATTTTGGAAAATCATTCGTTTTCTATTTGTATTATAGGTACCTACATATACAATTAAAGTATAATATATAAGAGCAATGTCAGTCTTTAATGACAGATTTAAGTAGGTATAGTAATATTAATCAATAGTTATAAATATTGTTTTAGGGAATTTTTCGTTTTCACAGCATTTCCATCATAATTAACATTCCTAGTTTGTTTGATTAAATCTAGTTTTATATCTTAACCCAGAGCTTCTGAAACTTATTAAACGCGCGGCGCCCTTAAGGTACAAATCATATCCGGCGGGGCATCCCTCCGAGCGGATTTTTTATTTTCTCTCAAAAATATAAGAATCGAGCAAAAAAAAAAAAAACATTCATAATTCCGCTTAAAAAATGTATGTATACGTACCTATATAATAAAAAAATTGTGGAACAATTTCTTCTTCTGAAAAATTTCCACAAATTTTTGAAATACTTTGATTGAGTAAGAAAATGTTTCAGAAAAATTTTCAAATTTTTTAACATATTTCTTCAGTGAGTTTTCATCTTTGAAACTAATAAGATCCAACAAATTTCGCAGAGTAGAACATTGGAAGTTAGCAATAGGTTATCACTTGACTACTACACTGAGAAAAAAATACAGTTATTTTTACTAAAATTTCTGGTAAAAAATTACTGAGCTCTCTGGTAATGCGGACATAAGTGACAAGCTAAGCAAAAAGTACGATAATTTATAGTAAAAATTGTAAATTACCCTATAGCTCAGTAAAAATTACCGTATTATTTATAAATAAGGTTTTTTTTTATTTATTAATAAATAATTGAATTAAAATAGTTTAAAAGGATATTGATAGAAGGGTAAGCATTAAAATCAAATTATTAATATAGAAAAAATTTTTTGTGGTTTTTTATTATTTGTGGAAAAAAATATATAAATTCTTTATTTGACATATTACATGATAAAACAATAGGCACATTACAATAATTTGTATAAAAACATATTTCAATTAACATATCAATACATATAAAAAAAAACATACAAGAATTAAAATAAAAACTAAACAAAAATTCATGAAACACAACAAACAAACACTTCATAAACATCCAGTCGTGATGGTTGTTATTGCACAACTGAACCAAACCTGCTTAGTTGCTATGCCTGTAACTCGTGTTGGTCATGTTAGACAATGCTCGGTGCGCTTGCGTGCTTGTTTTATTTATTCTCATGTCTGTGTGATGCTTGGTTGCAATGATATGTGAGAGGGATGAAATGCACAGCGACTCAGTAAAAATTATTCAATGTCTAGTATAATTTTACAAAAAATTAAGTAAATTTTCCCGGTGTTCACATGAAATTTTACTAGCCCATCGAATTTTACGCAGCTGTATAGGAAAAATTCTTAAGGTGTACAGGAAAAATTTTCAAATGAATCGTAAAAAATAATGTTTGAAACACATTTTTTATATTTTTGCTTAATAATTTCCTACGGACTGGTCACTTAAGACTCGTTTACCGGAGGCAGCTCAGTAATTTTTACTGGAATTTTTTCTCTGTGTAACAAGGAACTATGTACTAACTCTCTGGTGTTCCTTTTGATGATACTGAGACGTGTTTTTCTTTGTTGAAATTTAAGAGACATGTATTTTTATTTATCTGCGGAAAAAAAGTTTGAAAATTTAATTTTTCAAATTTCTCGAAAGCGGTAAGAGATAGAGTAAAAGTTTGAGAAAAAAAACGTAATATTTTCTAAGCTGTTTACTAAATATGTTCCATTTCACTTAAATTTAACCATGCTTCATCATTTTGAATTTAAATATTTTCTATTTTCTTGGCTTTATCTCTTTCATTATTGCATTTACGTAAATTTTAACATATGTCGTTTGGTACATTTCAAATACAATTGATCATGAGTTATCGCTAAAAAATTAAATAATTCTTATATTCGAAACAAATGAATCTTCTATTCTTTTCTAAAAACAAACTACAAATTTAAAATTTACGTAAATGCAATAATGAAAGAGATAAAGCCAAGAAAATAGAAATTATTAAAATTCAAGATTCCCGAATTATGCCGTAACAATCAAAATAACATAATTCAAATATTTTTCTTCGATATATTTCTTTATAATAAGTTAGGTTCTCAAAAGATTCATAATTTTATAAGTGTTTTCTAAACCACGTCTATATGCGTAAGAGTACTTAGAATACATATTTTGAATTTTCAGAAGTTAAAGGAAACAATAAGCAAATCAATTTACTTACCTTCCTCTTTTATTTAAACCTATAAAGCTAATTGAAAATTATCAATAATTATTTAAGAGTTAATATCTACTCTTAATATTTAAAAGGGTATAGCTACATAAGCATAGGAAAATGGCCCCCATGGCCAATGTCTGTAATAATATATGTAATGACATTGGTACCCCAAGTGATTACCAAATACAGGGTCATTGACCCTTAACCTTGACTTGTCCTTGAGATATTAACCAAAATATGTTTTAGTGTTGTAATTTTTCAAACTCAATTTTCTCGAAAACTATAACACCTAGAAAAACAAAACCGACGCCAAAATTTAGATAATATTTGGGACTATATTATATATTTTTTTGACATTTTTCCCTAAATTTTAAAAGTTCAAAATAATTGCATTAAAAATATTTTTTATTTTTTAGTATGGTTCTGGTAAACTTACACCTTTCAAAAAAATACAGAATATGGCTTATCTCATCTACTTACACCATGCCAAAATTCATTAAAATCGAAGATGCGCTTTTTGAGTAATAAATAATTTATTGAGTATATGTTATGTATTACGTTAACCGTATAAGAGAATGATTAAAATAATTGTATAAAAAATAATTATTGATTTTTTTGTACAGTTCTAGAATACTTACATCGTTCAAAAAAATATAGTATATAGCTAAACCTTTCTACATACACCATACCAAGGCTCATCAAAGTCGAAGAGGCGCTTTTTAAGAGATAATTAATTTATTGAGTGTATGGTAGGTACTAACCACAAAGGCAACATTTTCTGATTATAGAAACTACATATTTTTATTTTTACCTACTGATGATTTCAATCGTCGTCATCACTGTTTTCATTTATGACCACATTAATCGATTCATTTAAAAATATTTTTGATAATATTTCAGCTGGTCGTACAATGAGAGACAGATATCTCGCAAATATCCTAAATAATATATCACACTTGCAACATGAGCACAGCATCCAACCGTTCGATTACCATTCGGACAATTGCAACAGTACCGGCGAATTCCTTCAATATTGTTAGAATTAGGAAGATAATCAATAAATACCCGATAATTATTATTGTTTATATGCCGTGACCGAACATTTAACTTTATAATATTTGGAGTTTGCTTCGTTTGTAATATATGCAAAACGTTATTCTTGTCGTCCATTATTTCAGCCAGGTATGAAACAGCTAATGAAAACTGATAGGAACCTGTAAACAACATTTTTAATTGTACTTCAGTTAGTCTGGGAAAATCTAAAATATTACACGAAGCAAACTCCAAATATTATAAAGTTAAATGTTGGTCACGGCATATAAACATTAAATATTATCGGGTATTGTTACAAATTCGCCGGTACTGTTACGATTGTCCGAATGGTAATTGAACGGTTGGATGCTGTGCTCATGTTGCAAGTGTGATATATTATTTAGGATATTTGCGAGATATTTGTCTCGCATTGTACGACCAGCTGAATTATTATCAAAAATATTTTTAAATGAATCGATTAATGTGGTCATAAATGAAAACAGTGATGACGACGATTGAAATCATCAGTAGGTAAAAATAAAAATATGTAGTTTCTATAATCAGAAAATGTTGCCTTTGTGGTTAGTACCTACCATACACTCAATAAATTAATTATTTCTTAAATAGCGCCTCTTCGACTTTGATGAGCCTTGGTATGGTATATGTAGAAAGGTTAAGCTATATACTACATTTTTTTGAACGATGTAAGTATTCTAGAACTGTACAAAAAAATCAATAATTATTTTTTATACAATTATTTTAATCATTCTCTTATACGGTTAACGTAATACATTACATATACTCAATAAATTATTTATTACTCAAAAAGCGCATCTTCGATTTTAATGAATTTTGGCATGGTGTAAGTAGATGAGATAAGCCATATTCTGTATTTTTTTGAAAGGTGTAAGTTTACCAGAACCATACTAAAAAATAAAAAATATTTTTAATGCAATTATTTTGAACTTTTAAAATTTAGGGAAAAATGTCAAAAAAATATATAATATAGTCCCGAATATTATCTAAATTTTGGCGTCGGTTTTGTTTTTCTAGGTGTTATAGTTTTCGAGAAAGTTGAGTTTGAAAAATTACAGCACTAAAACATATTTTGGTTAATATCTCAAGGACAAGTCAAGGTTAAGGGTCAATGACCCTGTATTTGGTAATCACTTGGGGTACCAATGTCACTACATATATTATTACAGACATTGGCCATGGGGGCCATTTTCCTATGCTTATGTAGCTATACCCTTTATTTCTGATTGCATCTTATCAAAACAGCATATCTGACCGAATTTATATAAAGTACATTTTCACATTGACTACGTTCAGCAGAACGCAACAGTTGCAAAACAGTTTATAATTTTCTGCTGGATGGTATAATTATTTTTCGACAACATGTTTACTCAGCGGTCACCATGTTTTCCATCATGTTTAAAGTACGCTGCAAAGAAGAGTAATGTGTTATCGGACATAATCAACACTGATTGGCTTGTCAAACGTTAGCTGTCATTGTCGTTATATAAAAAACATTCACCAGAATAAAAAAAACTGTTACAATTGATCACTAATCGCTAATTGAGCGCTTAAATCTGCTGACCGTAGCCATTGAAAATATTAAATAATGAATTTGAATAGTTCAATTAAAAATTTTTTCAATGTTTTACATTTAACAAATAATGACAGGATAACTTTATATTAAGAGAGGAGTTCAAATAAAGAAGCAACTTTTTTATTTATGATTATTTTGCTTGTTGAAATTTTTTTCAAATTAGGGATGGTTTCAAATAGAAAATTTTGTTTTTGAAACATACATTACTCTTCCCTGTGGGGGGAGGGGGCCCTTTTTCACAAGTTTTAAGCGTTTACAAGGAACGCCATATCTCAAAATGTAATGAATATTTTTTAAATATTTTTTCATTATTTTATTCCTAAAGAACCTGTCCATAATGCTGAGTATAGGTTTCAGGTAATTTTAAAAATTAACTATAAAATTGTAATCCCAAAGTTCTCAAAATTATAAAACTCAATTTTATATTTAAAAAAAAATGTTTAAAAATAGTTACAATTGTTCAAATGGAAAAAGCATACTCCACTTTATGCGCAATATGTTTATGAACAAAATAAAAAAAAAAATTAAGTCTCTATCTTTTCTAGAACTTGAGATATGATTTTCCTTGTCGGGAAAAACATAAGTTTCGGGAAACGGTAAATAACAAAAATAATAACAAAAGAAGCGGTTTACTCACTGTTTATTAAAACGTCTACAAAGGCATACAAATAAAAGAACATTATCTCAGTGCATACTATATATAACTCGTGTATACACACCAAAACTAGATATTACTGA
This sequence comes from Brachynemurus nebulosus, assembly GCA_035578155.1. Classification (NCBI taxonomy): domain Eukaryota; kingdom Metazoa; phylum Arthropoda; class Insecta; order Neuroptera; family Myrmeleontidae; genus Brachynemurus; species Brachynemurus nebulosus. Next base: position 4,906,057 of record JAPWDM010000018.1, on the reverse strand, counting down.
TCAATTCGCGAGGGGGGGGGGGCAGCGTTATCTGCAAAGGAGCAGCAACTTGGCTGTGCAGCGACTCACAAATAAATATTTTTCTACTAGAAAAAAAATTTTTTTGGCCATGTTTTATATATCACCGTGTTTGTAAAGATCCACAGAACGAAATAAAAACAAAAAACGAGATTCGAAAAAAATTAGTTTATTAGCCGTTTCTGGAGTGAACTCCCCCCTTAAGTAATAATTAGGTATTATTATTTCCATTTGTGGAAGGCACTTTAACTCTGTGCACATGTTTCATAATAAATGTTAACTTAAATTAGACACTAACATTCTTAATGATTGATAGTAAAATAAGTTTTAAATATCCGTACATTTTTAAACAGTGATTCGAATTCGCGACTAATTTTACATTTCGAAAAATTAATAAAGAGATCGCGTACTAACCAAACATGTAACAACCAATCATTAAAAATATCCCATATTATTGTGTCTTTGAACTTTCCAAACAATTTTTACAAGATTATTTTTTGTTTCTATTTCAGGCAGAAAAGAAGAAATTAACTGAAAAAGTATGAGAATATTATTTACTTTGGCGCAAATTTGAATTTTATTCGTATCAAATGAATGAAACAATGTCCGAACAACAACCGTTATATTCATTACGCTGGAACAATCACCAGAATCATATTTTAAGTGCTTTCGAGGCATTATTACAAGCGTCAACGTTGGTAGATGTGAGCCTCGTGTGCACCGAGGCAACAATACGGGCACATAAAGTAGTCCTTAGCGCTTGTTCCCCATTCTTTCAGCAAATATTTTCTGAAAATCCATGCAAACATCCAGTGATTGTATTAAATGAATTTGAAGAATGGGAGATACAAGCACTCGTTGATTTTATGTACAAAGGAGAAATTAGCGTGGGCCAAGAGCAATTACCGTCGTTAATAAAAGCTGCCGACAGCTTACAAATAAGGGGATTGGCGCCGCAAGACGCGACCACTGTAAGCAGTCATGCCCCGACGCCGTCAACGTCACCTCATGACAGTGAGCCAAGTTCACCCGGTCCCGATCATCTCAATTCAAAATTACCTCACATTGCGCACATGAACTTTGCCGAGAGCTTATCATCAGTGAGTGGTGGCGACCTATGTGGATCACCGTTACCAAGAAGAAAACAGGCACGACCGAGACGTCGGTCCGGTGAACTACCGTGTCCCCAAGACTTGAGTAACAAGCCACTACTAACGGCACATCAACAATCCAATGTTCACTCCCCACACAACTTAAACGAAGAAGACACCGCCGAAGATTTATGCGTGAAGAGAGAACGTCCAGTTAGTCCATCACCCACTCCTCCCCATTTACCTTTACCCACCCCGTTACCACCTATAGTACAATCAATACCGCCACAACCCCTTCCGCCCCACGCCCATCACCCGCAAATGAAAACACCACCAACGACTCACCATCAGCAGCCGCAAACGCATCATCATCACCCGAGACTTAAACAAGAATCACCGGAGCCAAAAAGTCCAGAACAAATGGACCTTAGCACAAATAACAAGCCACAACCACCACCACCATTACCACAACCGCCGCCTCAGCCACATCCACCGCCGGAATTTCAAAGGTCACCGCAACCATTACATCATCATCCTCCAAAAGAAAGTTACAGCATACCACCACCCCCGCCACCAGGACTCGGAATGCCGGATCCACACTCTCCAATACCATATCCACCAATGCCAGCGGTAACAGCATTAGCCATGACTCAACCACATAGTAAATGTTAGTATTATAACTCTTTTTTATTAATATTATCTCTATTGAATTTTCTAATTCCTCTTTATTTTTCTTTATTAGTTTTTGGGTTGGATTCACCGCTTGGGTTATTTCCGCCTGGATTAGATAGTTGTCGAAATCCGTTACTAGATTTAACGGATCCAAGAAACACGCCAGATCCACCGATATTTACGAAGAAAAAGAGTAAGTGGAATTCATTTTTTCTTTTTATTACTTTTGTAAATAAGATAAATTATAAATTAAAAATATTATTTACAGTGGGTCGCCCAAAAGGACAACATTCTGCGCCCCGGGGTGGCCCGCCTCGGTCCTGGACGAATGCCGAATTAACCGAAGCATTACAGCACGTATGGAACAAAAAAATGACTACAAGTCAAGCGTCACGAATTTTTGGTATACCATATAATTCACTTTTAATGTATGTACGTGGTAAATATGGGAAAAGTCTAAAATTAGAACAGTTACGAAAAGACTGTACCACAGGTCCAGGTGGACCATTAGAATTATTAGGTTTAACTGGTAATAACAACAGTCCTGGGAAACCGGGCTCAGAGCGAGATATACCAAATCCAAATGATTTACATCATCCAAATAATAATGATCATCACCAACGATTACCAAAAGTATCCGAGGCCGACATGATGCCTAGTCCTGTTTTTAATCATTTCCCGCATAATTTTTATCCCGACTTTGGTCCTGGTTTCCCAATCCCTGTTAGTATGATACATTTACTGCCACACGCGGATAAAGGGCGAACCCCCGTCGATATGTTTAACCATATACAAATGGAAGAAGACGCCAAAAGTGATAGATCCAAAGAATTATCAGCCGATGAGGAAACAGATATGTTTAGACCACCGGTGCTTTCTAGAGACGATTGTCGACGTGAACTAATACAACAGAATGGACAAGATTAGTAAAACGTTAAGCAATGTTTATAATATAAATAAATAATATACTCTAGAAACTTAAGTATTTAATATAGGAAAAAAAATTTGATCTCAGAATATGATGATCGATATACGTTTTTGGGGCAATATTAGACAATTTCTATTTCTAATAGAAATTTATTGTATAGAAAATTATGTAAAAATTTAAATTGGCTTACTTAATATTAAATGTTAATATTAAACAAAGAAAAAAAAATATTAAATGTAAAAAAAAGACCAGCATGGGTCGTTCTCATAAATACTTAATGTATTTTGTAGTTTAAATATTATGTATTTTGCAGTGCTTCCTTTACGAAAATGATGAATGTAAAAAAATTAAAAAACCAACTAATTTTATTTAAAAGAAAGAATAATTAAGATATAATTATTAATTGAATTGCTTAAGGGATGGTTAAGTAGGTTTCGGGAGAAGGTAGATAATGTTACTCATATAAGACTGATTCTATTTAATATTGCCAATTGTCCGGTAATTTTAAAAATGCCACTTAATGTTTAAAAAAAATACTACTTAAATAAATTTTGAAAACTAATTCAACAAACATTTACCTTTTTTACAGTATACTACAATAAATAAATAGTTGTTGTTAAACAGAATATTTTTTTGAGTTATTTTTTTATACATAACCTCAAATACGCTTAAATACTTATAAATTTAATTTTTACTACATAAATAAAGACTAAGGTGCAGATACTATATTTTAAACAAAATGTATTGTTGAATTAGTTTTTATTTTATTTTTGAGTGAACTTATTATAAGTTAACTACAGTTCTCTTACAGTTCCTGTTAATATATTTTAATGACAGATATACAACAAATCATTACCAAATAAAACTATTTAAAAAAAAAAAAATAATAATGATAATAATAATATTCTATTTATACAAACAAAACGGTTTTTATTTACAGTAATTCACAACTATTTTTTTAATACAGAATGTTTTTTAAAAATACATTACATACAATAAACGTAAAATAGTTTTTTCCAGTGTTATTTTATACATACAGATAAAAATATAGTTTACAGCTAAAAATAATGTTACATTTTTTAAACAATAATAATTAAATTATTTTGAGCTTATAAACTATCAATGATCAAACTACATTTTATAAAAATTTCTATCAACTATCAATCAAAATAATTTAGTTATTTCCATACAATAGTTACAGAGATTTTATACAAATTTTTCCTATAAAATAATCAACTAAAACACTATTAAAAATAATTGAATTTTTCAATTGTTCAACTTTTTCATTATTGTGATTTAAATTTTTACCTAATTTATTGAATATTTGGTTTATGAGTGATAAGAAACGTTTGAAAAACGAGGATTAAAGTATTTTGGCATCAAAAAAAACCATTTCATTCAGCGGTCCATGCTCTTTTTCGGTCTTACAAAATTGACTAATTAATAGAATGAAGCAGTAAAAATAAAAGACATTACATTTATTTTTATTTTTTACATATTAAAGCGGTTTTTAATAAAATTTCTAGACAACAAATTTTTTTTTTTTTTAATTAGAATAAATAATGTTTCGAAGCAAAATTTTCTGCAAAAAATTTTTAAGGCCCCATTTGTGGAATACATATTAGAGCGAGCTTATAACATGAATCAACAAAAACTTTTCACATAATTCATTATTTATTCTAAAAAAAATTTTCAAATTAATACTGGAAATTTTATAAAAACCTGTTGAAAAATAAAGGCCTTTGTAACAACAAAATAAAAGGATAAAAACAAAAACCATCAAATCTGTACAAATTTTACTGTTGGTAAAAAAAGAAACACAAAAACAAATGAATGTTGTAAATTAAAAATTAGTTTAAAAAATAAATAAATATACAGTCGCAAAATTAAATATTTAGGATAAAAATAAAAATTCATGTTTGTATAAAATATAAATTAATGTCCAAAATTTATGTCGTGGTTAGTCAAAAATTATAAAAAAAAAATATTACAGAATTATTCGGAAAATATATAAGTATATGCATATTAATAATATAACAGTAACTAAAATTTATAGTATTTTATGCCTTTAGCCATCACAGTATCTTGCATCCAACATTAAATGTGTACAAAAACATTTTATTTAATCGAAAATAGAAAAATTCCTGTTATTATTTTGTTTTAATTTTGTATAATTTTCTGCGCTTATTTTGTTAAACCTGCCGGCATCATGTATTTATTTATACTGTTTATTTAAAAAAAAAAAAAAAAACTGATTTTATTTTTGAACTAAAAAAATCTTTAAATAAAATAATCTCAAAAATAATTCTGATTTTATTGTCTTGTATACGTCAAAATTTACATCTGAAAATAATGACAACAATTTTTTTTTTTTGTTACAAAAATGAAATCAGTACTTAAAAAAATTAAATTTTGCAGTATATTAATAAAATATGTAAACATTTTAGATATAAAAAAGGGCTTAGAAATAATTTAACTAAATTTTGTATTTTAATAAAATACTATACTAAAGTTTAAAGTAAAACAGCTGCTGACTAAAAAATACCTAAAAAATTAAAAAAAATTAATAAATAAAAGTAAAAAAATTTACATAATTTTAGAAGCACACAATTAAAAAAGGAAAACTATTTAAAATCTTGCACAAAAAATATATTTACTAGACATAAATGTTTTTATTAGAAAAACTATTTCATTTTAATTTGAAAAAATGTTGAGTTTCCTTTTTCTTAGTGCACAAATATTTAGTATACAAAGCAGGGTATTTAAGATTAAAAAATATTAAGAAAGCACTCCCCAAATTTTATTTTTGTTATCTATATATGTACATAACATATTTAGTTTGTTCCCACTCCCTTCCCTCATATTATTATAGGAGTATTGCAACATTTATTTTGCACCTTTGAATACAAAATATAAAAGAAATTAATTTTGATAAAAACAAGAATTTTATTTTGTTTTAATTTTTTTCAACAGTATTGTTATAATATATATATATATATATATATATATATATATATATATATATATATATATATATATATATATATATAAAATTTTGATATTTAAAAAATTACTTAATTTAAATGTATTTGGAACATTCCATAAATCTCGTAAATAGATTCAAAACCATTTTCAACGATATTAACATATATGTATATTTTATAACAGTACAATAATGATTTTGGCAACAGAATTTGGCAATACAATCATTCAAAAATATAAGAAAAATTATTACTTTATGACAAAAAAAAAAAAAAAAAATGTATAAAATAGCAAGAAACATATTTTTAGAATAAAAAAAAGTCATTATATTTAAAATATATAAGTGTGTTTGTGAATTCTTATTTAAAAAATTCAATAATTATTGTGTAAATGAATTAATTAATTAATTAATTAATGTATGAAAAATTGTGATTGTAATATATAGTATATAGACTATATATATATTAAAAAAATTGTATCTTTTTATTGTGATAAATAGATATTCGAAATGTTTATTCCTTTCTAATAATTATATTTATTATGTATAAAAAAGTAAAGTACGTTATATGTGCGAATGGTGAGATAGAAAACATAAATGATGTTACCGATCTAGGTTTTTATTATTTTTCTTTTTGTAGATAAAAAAAATACTATTCTAATTTGTTGATATTTTACAAAATATTTATTTACTTATTTGAATGATAACATCAATTTAACGCCATCGTTAATAAGAAATTTACTAAATACAACCATAGCTAATATGCAATAACTGTTGTCACTGTCAAAGCTATTCAGTCTTCAAAACTATCTTCTTTCTATATTTTAGATTCTGAATCAAAGGAGTGATAGCGGTAAGAATATACTACCAATATATGTAACACATCTTTTCGAATTGATGTTGTCAATCTTTATAATTTTCGTTTCTTGTTATTCGGTAAATTTTTTAAAATATCTCAGATATTTTATTTTATTTCTAATATGCGACATTCTCAGGTAGAGGATATACATTTACATAAAAACCGAAATCATTATAAGTGTTTAATAAGTGAAACAAACAAGAAACAGAGCTTTTAATTGTTAAATAAAAATAAATAAAAAAAATTATGTTCCGACAAATTGTTTGGTTTTATTTTTTATTTACTGACATTAAACAGTTTAAAAATGTACAATAAATTTTTAGAATAATTTTTTTAAATAATAACTGTCTTAATGTCAGTTTACATTTTGGTACACATGTAGAATTATTTAATTTAAATACGTTGCAGTTCCTTTTAGTTTAATTTTTAAACGGTAAACGGTGCATTTTATGTTTTACACACTATATAGTTCCATAGATAAGTTACACTTTTTCGTTAAAACGACATGACATTCCTAAAAAAGTATTAATAGTTTTTAAGTTTTTCGATTATATTTCATTTTATGAAATATAATAATTAGTTCATATTTAATATAATTTTTTGAAAGTTCCTTTTTTTTTTAATAAAACGGCTACAATTTAAATTGCAAACAATTATTTAAAACAGTATTAGAATAATTTAAATTTTATTTTATACCTTTTAATAATAAAATAATATATGTTAAAAGACAAAGTTATAGTGACAGTCGAAACAATTACGTAACCTTAAATAAAATAAAATATTTTAATTATTGAAGCCTTATTAATATTAGAACGTAATAATAAATAACACAAAACAATCTTTTACCGTTTTCTTATAAAAATAAGCGTTTAAAAATTGAAAACACATGTTGTTTAAGTTAATGTACTTGCATTAACTGTCAAAATAACATTACTGTATTATTTTATGTTAATACAAAATCTCTCTAGTGATTTCACCAATATCTTTAAATTACGAATATTCATATTTATATACAAATTAAAATTTGTTTAAATCTTAAACGTAGCCGTCAATTGATAATTCTTTTCTTTTACTTGGTATTGATATTTTTGTTCATTTAAATTAATATCCAATAGTTGTAGAAAAACGGATTCAGGGTAAATTGCACATCCCAAAACAAATTCTTGATTTTTTTTAAAAAAATAAAATATATGTGACGAAAATTAGTTTTTTTTTTTCTAAATCAAACCTATAAATACAAAAAAAAAAAAAAAAATTAAAAATTTCATTGAATAATTTTTTTATTTTTTCATATTGGAATATAATTGGGCATTACAAATTGTTCTTTTCTTTTAGAAAAATATATATGTATTTGTAATTTTTTGTAAAAAAAAATTTGGAATGATGTAAAAAGAAACATCATTCTTCAAGTAGGAACTTATCCTTTGCAATTACTGTATAAAAAATAAAAATATTAAATATTTTTAAAAATCGGTGCAATCGAAATAAATTTTATAAGTATTTATTATTAGGTAAAATTTATAATGAAAAATATTCCTGTACCAAAAAAATATATATTTATATATAAATCAACAGGGTAAGAGAAAAATTGAATTTTGCTTCTTATTTTTTTTTTTTAAGTTCACTAGTCTAAATGTACCTTAATCACTGTACAGATAATCTATAAATAAAGTTTGATCTAAATTTTATTAATTTAAAATTTTGGTGCAATATTAAATTCAATTTTTCATATAATTTTTACCTATACAAATTTTGTCTTTTTAATTTCCTTAATTATCTATTAATATTAGTGTAATAAATTTATTCAATTTTAATAAAGAAAATAATAAAGTCTAAAAGTTGTTTAAATGTACAAAAAAAGTAAAGGTTATTTATTTGTATGTACAATTATACGCGGCAAGTACAGGAATATTTTATTAATTAAAATTAAATCGAATCAAAAACATAAATCACTTATTCGATAATACTATTAAAAATTTTTTTAAATAAGGGTATGAAAATAAAATACACCCTTAAACTGTATAAAAGTTGTAGATTTAAATTAAATATTATATATTATAAATGAAGTAGTCTATTTGATAATAGTTAGGTTATAGTTTTCGATGATGTTGGAATAAAGCTTTGTGACATTATTATTTATTTATTTATTTTTATCCTGAAATCCATTTAATTTCTTTTCAGGTTATTTACTAAAAGTTGATCAAAATGGCTTTTAATATGAAATTAACGTTTAAGTAAATTATGCTTATCCTTATTTTTCGTAAATTATCCTTTTCAAATTGTGGTTTAAATTTACTGTAAATCAGAGATGGAAAAATAATTACTTCCAGAATTATATTATTGCCAGTAGAGGTAACGTATTTCACATATATATGGCTCTCAGATTTCAAATTTTTTCCGTGACCGATGTGAACTGGAGGTCCAAGAGCCACGAAAAAACTAGAGACCCCGGAGGACAAACAAAGAATGTTGTCATTTTCTCCAAAAATACCGTCGGCGGGCAAAAAAAACGATAAATCTTTTTACTAATTTTATTTTTTTAATTAGTTATTATAATTTTTTATTTTTTAAAATTTTTAAGTAGATTCGGGCGTACTTGGTCTAGCCGCTAAAATCGCCGATGGTGTTAGCCAAGTCTGATAAATACTTATATAATGAAGCTTCTTACTTACTGTTAATTTTAAATGCATACAGCAATACTGCCTCGACGTTCAAAAGCGTTTTAACGTAACACGACAGTAACCAAGCGATCGCAAGCAGCTTGCAGAAGCTTAGCACTTGACATCTGTTGGTCACGCACTAAAGCAACATGTTATTGATAATATGGTTTACTAAAAAAATAGTTTTACAGAGCCAAAGAAAGGAATATCAGACTGCTATATAGTTAGCAGATCAACAATTCCTTTTTAACTGGAAATATTTTTATTCGATTGGGAATCATTTGGGGAAATTTAGGAATATAATCTTTTTATTTAGGACATTATAATTAGTGAGTAATTAATTAGTTTTTTTTAGCGTATAGTTAGCAGACCATGAGAATAAAAAATATTTTATTTCACGTTTTTTGATAGTAAATAGTTTGGAAAGAACATTAAAATAGTCACATCATTTTGGAATTCATAGTCATACATTTTACATATGTACAATATACTCCATAGCTGACGTCACTGACGGATATGGCGGCAAAATTCAGACACTACTGAGCTGCATTCAGAAATGAAAGGTGAAGGTGGAATATGTTTTGGTAGAATAACTCTTGGCTAGCTTGACAAGAGGGGGGGGGGGGGCAACCGCAATTGTAGTCCCGATGCCCGGACTTGAAGAAGGAGTCGGTAGGTTGGGTATTATTTGTGGTCGTCTTATTTGCGGTCAAATGCAAAACTTATCTTATTTATGGTCAAAAATTTTAACAGTAGGTGGATTAGTGAGGGCAAGGGAGTTTAAAAGTTTATCTGAAAAAAATTTTGTCCGATTTGCGGTCAAAAATTTTGGTCATTTTAATAATTATATAAATAATAATTTCAAATATAATTTTTTAAAAAATTCTAATCATTTAATTTTTATCGTTAGTACAATCCAGAATTTGCGGGTTCCTTGATTAAAATTTCCCTCCGTCTATTATAGGTAGGACGAACGTCAAAGACCAGTACAAATTATCATACTCGGCTATTTAAAAAACTTTATTTCATTTTTTTCTTGTTTTTCTGTTCCGTGGAGTCTTCTGTAGGAATTTCACGTTGCAATGGATATTGGCTTATTCTCCGTACATTGATCGTCGAAGTGATTAAAATATTTTATTAAAGGCACATTTGACCAATAATTTCAAGCAACCCTTACTCTATGTCCTCTACGTCTTCGGGTTTCAAACAAACCAAAGCAATGAACATTTTAATTAGATCTCTCTCTTCTTAGACGTTCGCAAATTATCTTGCCAATCTCAGCTCATTAACACGATGACGGCCATGAAGAATTATGACGAAATGACCAACTGATACAATATTTTGACTGCTAATATACTTTATATGCAATTATTAACGTCGTACGACGTGGTGTATAAGTTAGTAAGGTGCCATTTGACGTCTTATAACGTCAATGACCGTCTGATCTATTGAACTTTATTACTCTGAAGTTTAATTCAATGGGCACCTGATTAGAAAATATATTTTGGAAGCAGTTTTTCACGATATTATTTATTAAAATTAACACGTCCTATCAACTATATAAGTATACAACATACTATTGAAGAACAATTTGAAAGATTATTCATAATTTTAACATACAAAAGTGTTTGAATTTTGCCGCCATATCAGTTAGTGACGTCAGCTGGATATATTGGAATTGGAGTTCATATATTGTACATATTGTGCATGTAAAATCGTAAATATAGAAAAATCGGCGTAATTAATTAACTATAAATTCCCAAATGATGTGACTAATTTTAATGTTCTTCCCAAACTATTTACTATCAAAAAACGTAAAACAAAATATTTTTTTATTTTCATGGTCTGCTAACTATACGTTAAAAAAGACTAATTAATTATTCACTAATTCTAATGTCCTAAATAAAAAAATTATATTCCTAAATTTTCCTAAATGATTCCCAGAATAAAAATATTTCTAGTTAAAAAGAAATTTTTGGTCTGCTAACTATATAGCGGTGATACCTTGACTACCTTGAAACATTCTACAATACAAGCTGTTTGCGAGGGCTTGGTATCGTGAAGCCTAATACACAGCCTCTATTTTAACTAGGGATATTTTGTTCAGTGGACTAAAAAAAAAAATATACATTCAGTGCTGTTCAACCAGTCAATTTCAAAGGTAATTTTGATGCATTTCTTGCACCCTTTATTTACAAACTTAGTTAAAACTACAAAAACGTAATATTTTATTGGTTACTAGCCGTATACCCGATGGGACTTCCCATCGGCAACATCTTTTTATTAGGTACTTACTGCTCACTTTCAATGTTTTTCAAAAGCCTAAATACCAATTTTCACATTTCTAATTTCATAAATGACGAACTCCCCATATGAACTTTCATTTCCTGTTTTAACTCCTTACGGAATGAATTTCCAGAAACGTTTACACAACTGACTTTTATTTATAAATAGAAGCCTAAACTTCGTCCTTCTAAGCCCAACAGTTTTGGTTGTGCGTTGCACTGAGTACTGAATCGAACATATTAACATATGTTTCCTCGAGATACCACAGGCATTAAATTTTGAAGCATGACTCCATTTTAGTAAGCCCAATTTGTAACCACGGAAACTTGTTTATAAATATTAGATAAACCATTAAATTAATGGTTTGACCGCCATTAAAGTAATCCCATCAGTCAATATTTTTGCTCACATTAGTCAATTTTTTTGCTTCAGTCTTTTAATGTATTTGTAATACACAGCATTCTCTCTAGTCGAATCTTTCCTCAATGGTGCGTTGCCTGTCAATCAGTGCATAAAATATTATTTATTTGAATAGTCATAGTAACATATTTTTATATATCTAACTTCGAAAATTGCGAATTTCCATAAAAATTTTCAATTCCTATTTAACGCACATAGGGGGCGAATTTTCAAAAATCCTTTCTTAGTGTTGATGTCCCGATTTTGGGCCTATGTTTCCCGCGTCCCGACAACAGTAGTGGCGGGATGCTAATTGTCCCGATTTTTAACATCTACAGTTTTTTTACATTTTTAGTCCCGCCAGTCTCGCTATTGCTGTTTCCAAATTGTCGCGCTTGCAAGTCATGACGGCCAAGAAAGTAAGTATATTTGCTGTACCTACTGAAACAGATAAAGTGTACTCTGTCTACTGATTTATAACTTATACAGTTTACAGTGTTGCCAGATTAAGTCATTAAAATTCCTCAAACATTAAAATCTTTCCAAAAAATGGGAGAAATTATTTGACGTACATGAAATACGTCAATGCGAAAGACGGTCAACTTTATGAAAAATGTTTTCCTCCAAAAATAATACAGTTGATATATAAAAAAAAAAAAAAAAAATTAAAAATCTAAAAATTGAAAAACTAATAAAATAAAATAAAGAAATATTATTGTAATATTTTATCTTCAAGAAATTGTTTTGTTTAAAGGTTTGTAAGAACATGGTTTAAATATGTAGCTGTTAGTAACAAATAATAAAAATAAAAAGAATATCTTTCCTAGTGAATGATTAAAAACGTTTTTTTTTTTTTTTGCATATCAACTGTATTATTTTTGGTCCCGATTTTACTTGTGTCGTCCCAATTTTTTTCCCATTAAATCCGAAATATTCATTAGTAGAGTTGGCAACCCTAGTGTTCACCTACGTTACATAGGGAACGCCTATGCAAAATTTCATTCTTCTAAACCCAACAGTTTAGGCTGTGCGTTGTCTGTCAGTCAGTCAGTCAGTGTTAGAAATTTATTAATAAGTAGATTCTTTGGATTATTTTTTTTCATTAAGTATACTAATCAGTTGTGTAAATAATTTTGATGAGAAATCAAGATGGTATATAATTTTGATGAGAGGTGTGTATCCTAGGGTTAAGAAAGGCATAAATTTTTAATAAATAAAAAATTTCTTTTCCCTTTAAAATTTTTTAAGGTTAGGGCACTTAGTTTACTTGGAATGAAACAAAGTTGTAGTAATTAAAGGTAGGGTTGGAAAAAACCTTGAATTACATATGTACGGGCGTAAGATCACTAAACAAATTGTAATAGAAGAGTAGCTTGCATAAGAAAAAGGTTGAACACCACTGTATTCTTGCAAGTTTCTTCAGTCCATAACCGCTTCAACATGTACGCCACTCTCCTAGAGTTCAGTAGTTTTCACCACAGATAAAATATGCTAGAATTAAATATTTTTGTACAATCTAAACCGATTTATCCTCTTTGACGGTAAAGTTATTATAAAGATATATTTTTTATAGTCTTAGTGGTAGAGTCACTGTCATTAATACTGACCTTCGTCCGAATAGCCAACATAAATTTTAATAATGAGATTTTTTTATTTTTGCTTCGATCAATCGTTTGTGAATAGGGTATTGGAGTATAGATTCAGCGCAACTAAACCGAGTGGCCAATATAAAAAACTTCATTACTACAAAAAATAATTGAATTTTTTATTTATTTATTAATTTTTTTTAAAATACGCTGTCACAAATGTTTTTAATGGTATATTTGGAATTCACAAACGATTTTCGATCGATTAAGTGTCCGGAAGTCAATATTGCAATAAATTTTAAAAAATGTTGGCTATTCACACACTCTTAATTAACAATTAAATAATCAATTAACTAATTGGTCACAAACGAAAATGATAGCGTCACAAACATTCACAAACGATTCAGAAACGATTAATCGAAGCAAAAATAAAAAAATTCATTTTTTTTAATTTATGTTGGCTATTCGGACGAGGGTTTAATACTGTCATTATTGTATTCTCTTTTTTTAAAATAGTATGTGGCGCTAATAGTGTAATTACTGCAATATGAAATGTATTTCAGATTACATAAGTATTTAGGATTAGCTACTATTGCATCCAACTAGGAATAAGTTCAGTGGAATTCCAGAATAAATGAAAAAAAAAATGCAAATTCAATTAAATATAATTTATATGTATTTAAGGCAAAAACTTACATTATAGTAAATGAGTAAATAATACACTCTTTTTTTTTAAATAAAGTTTTTTGATTTGAAAAATAAATAAAAATAATAATTAAGATATTTGTTTATAACTTTAATTAAAATAATAAGAGAATAGGATGTCAATAAAATTATATAAAAAAAATATACAAAATAATATAAAGATAAGTTGTAACATTTCACAACTTACGAAGTCCAAAACGTGAAAAATTTAAGTAATGTTTGAATTATTTTAAATTGACCAACTAAAACTGATACTATATAATTTCATAATTATCTCCATATTTAGACGTGATACAAATCTTTTTACAGTTTCTTAAACTAAAAGTGTTCAACAAAATTTTATAAAATTGAACAAAATGAAATTACCAATTTAGGTACCATAAAAACATCATAATGTGATTCAAATAGAACATTAATCAAAACTCATATCAGCATTATAAAAGTGATATTATAAATCAAATTGAATCCGCTGAGGACTATTACGAATACCAGTGCTATTTTTAATTTAGATATACTATATTTGTAAACAAAGCAAAAATTTACACAATCCTTACACCCATAGGCCCAACAAAATTTTGAACTCCCACCCATCGGAGCACTTAAAACAAGTTTTGAGGTAAACCTTGTGAATATTTGTAAGTGTTTTTTTCTTTTTTTTTTTTAACTATATTCTATTTTTTTAATAGCAGTTTTCTATCTTGCAACATCAGCTTTAAAATCCAATAATAAAATTTGGGTCAATCGAATCCAGCAAGTTATAAATTTATCTATCAGCTCATCTTCGTGATATTTTCTAGTAAATAAAAGGATGAAATCGATAGAAATTTTCACAACTGTCGGTTTCTGTATATTCCTGGGTCTGAACCCACAAGATTCCTACCTATTATCGACTCTATTTATAGGTGTATAAAATTTGGGACCAACGTTTTATGTGATTTACCCAGTATATATTCCGATTTTAATATAATAAATAGATCTAAATGGATTTGAAAAGTATCCACTAAGAAAAGCGCTATCTTGCTCAATTAGTGTGTAAGAAATTTTACTAATTTTATTTAACCATTTGAGTACAACTTTATTATAATAAATAAATTCATTTTTAAATTTAAAAAATTTATCTGTACATGCCATTAATAATTGCTTTTCTGTTGATATTTATCAAAAATAAAAACAATATGATTGATTGTCTTAACTTTGTTAAATCAGAAATATCGCTTGTAACTTTTTTTTCTTTTGAAAAAAAAAAATTTGAGTCATATAACTTTAGCTGTCTTCAAAAGGTTGAATGCATTGAACCAAACATTACTTAATATTACAAAAAGATTAACTTTAAAAGAAATAAATTATTTTTAATATATGTTTATTATAAACAAATTATAAATATTTAAAATATATTGGAATATTTTTTATTAAATTTTATTCTTAGTGCCAATTTGATATTTCTTAAATATGTTTTATATATAATATTTATAATATTCTATATTTATGTTTTTGTTTCTTTTTCTGGAAAATTTAATAAAAATTCTAATTTACAATTGCATTTGATCTATTTTGACTCTGTTTTATATTAACTACAGCTCTTAGTTTAACAATTTTTTTTTAAATATTTATATGGGCAATTTATACTTTGTTCTGATTTATACATAATCCAATTAATTTCTAACAAATAAAAATTCTAGATATGCAAATAAATACCAATCCACGATATTCAAAGTTTTACCTTCCGCAAGACAATTTGTAATATATTAAAAAAATAACTTCCAAAAACAAGAAAACTATTCAAATACCTTCTTATAAATTTCGACACACTTTTAGTTCCAAATCAAATAATATGAAACTACGACGCTATTGAAAATAAACTAATAAAAATATAACTGAAGGAAGTTTAAAACTAATATACTCGTATGGAAATAATTCTCTGACATAACTCTGAAAAAAGTTTGACAATTGGAACATTACCAGATTTTTTTTCCCTCATAAACATTGTACTGGGTTTAAAAATATTCAAACCTTAAAAGAGTTTTTCATATATACTACTTTATTACTGAACATTTTTTGTAACAGTATTATTATTTTTTTTTTAGCGAACAATGTTGTTTAACGTTTGGTCCAATAAATGAGTTGACAAAAGTATCCTTTTCTTGTTTTATTTATAATAAATCTAAACTCAGTAATATGAAAAACCCTTTTAAGGTTTGAATATTTTTAAACCCGTTACAATGTTTATGAGGGAAAAAAAATCTGGGAATGTTCCAATTGTCAGACTTTTTTTAGAGTTACGTCAGAGAATTATTTCCATACGAGTAACCCCGAAATATTTAAATCTGATGTGAAATCTTGAAAATTATAAAACTAATTTTTCTAAAAAATTTAAAAATACATTCGAATACAGAAGACCTTAAACATATTAACTGTAGATACTTTTTTTAACATTCATTTATAAAAAGAAAAGAAAAAAAAATAGACAAAAAAGGTTTGTACAATGATAAAATGATAAATAAAATTTATAACAATTTTTTAAATGCAATCAATCGCTGCATCTTCAAATGGTTACTTATTTTGTCTATAGGTAGGGTCACATATCTTGACATTCAGAGTGAAATAAATGCAGGAGCTTGTCAAATATTTTCTCGTACTTATCAGATTCCGCCTCTATCATATACTAGTTACTACCAGAATAAGTGCCCCTACCTATGTTGAACAGAGTTACAATATACTTATATCATTTGTTAAAAGTATCTTAACCATCTTCATTGGTTGAACGTAAACATTTAGGTTTTTCTCCTTATTAAGCAGTTCAGAATCAGTTTCCATTTAAATTAATGAAGTTAAGGAATTGATTTAGGTGCCTTTATTTTTTCCAACAATTTGTCGCTCCATGGAAACTACCCCAAACCACTTAATCAGTTAAACACATACAGTGTTTAGTAATTTTTGTTTTAAATAATATTTTTTTTTAGAAAACAAAAAAACCATAAATAATAATATTATAACTATTTTATTGTTTAACTATTGAGCAAAAACAAATTTTTTTGATATGTCCTAAATATTACCTATATCACCATATCTCTTATTTCAGTGTAAAATATCTTGAAGTTATTGCTTCTGAATTGTATTATATTAAAGAAAAAAAATACTCTTAATTTAAATTTAAATACAGTTACTATTTATTCTTTAAACAAAAAGCAGATTTTGTTTTTTTGATAATTAGTTTTAACTAATTAAATATCAGCTGAAAATTAACGTGTCATTTCTGCGATAGTTCCATACTACACGACGAAAATTTTTTTTTTTTAAAAAAAAGGCCGTTTAATACTGGAGGTATTTAACTGTCACTGTCGCGTCCGTTAGACAGTGAAAAATATTTCGTAACCTTACAGAACTGAACTTACATCGTTACAAACCAGAAGACTCTCTTACAAAAATATTAACATACGTTAAATAGTTTTTCAGTTTTTTTTTCTGATTTTTTACGGCGTAAAATTTTTCACTTCTGAAGTACACTCACACTGAAAAGTTATGAAATAAATTTGACTATTTAACGCGTGTTAATTTTCTTGAATCAGAGATCTTTGGTTTGTAAACGGTACAAGGTCCGATTCGTAACATTTTAAAATATTTTTCTCTGACGAGTACACGCTACTATTTTTCCTTAACTATCAGAATTTATTACAAAAATAAATATACTTATTATCATCGTTACAAAGCTAAAATCCCTAAACCAATAAACCCCTTCACTGAACGCATTATTTCTAAGTAAGTAACTAACCATAGAAAACTATTACTGTTCAAAATATGTAAATTTTTTAGATATTTAATACAAATTACCTATTCAAATGTTTTTGGAAGCAATTTCAAAGGAACGTTCGATTTTTGTAAAATTTTAAAACGAAACTTGAAACTCAACAACTTATAATCCAAAGTACAATTAAAAATGTTAAGATGGTTCTGCGTAATTTTGTACTTTATACACGATTGTATAAAATCTCTACAAAATTTTAATTCAAATTACCTAATAACTGAAAGTGGTCATTTAAAAAAAATATATTTCGTTTTAATTTTAATGTATTGTATTCGAATCAAATTTATATTATTTATTTTGAATTTCATACTAGTCGTAACTAGTACGTAATAACAAACTGTACAGTACGTAACTTGGCTCGTGCACGGCTCTTATGTAGCTTTTTCGCTCGTGTGTAATATGCAATTTACAACCTCAGTTACGTAATATACTACTTCCAATCTCAATTAAGTAATGTATTATCGATTGAATGTAGAACTTACTGCGACTTCGCACTGTTTTATCGAAAAATATTTCAAATGAACATACCAACTTTCTCTGTCATCCTAATTATCAGTTTGAAAACTAGATGTCCATAGACTGCCACAGACGGATTATTTCGATGATTAAATAAACATAAACTCAACATTTCAAAACTAAATGATTTCGTTCAAAAATATTTGTAACACGAATGTTTTGAAGTAAGTAATTACCAAAGCATGTTTTGAAGTGAAACTTTTATAACGAGGTAGTAAATTAAAAAATTGTTAAACGATATTCAAAATGAGACACTAACAGGCGGGCGACTTACCCTTAATTTTTAACAAAAAGTGACCACGAGCATTAACGTGGCCTTTTTTTTTTAATCGATTCAAAACTTAAAATGAAATAAAAAATTTTAATACAATTGTTTTCATTAAATACCGGCGTCACTATGAAAAGTAGAATCAATGAAAATAAAAGGTAAGTTACATGTATAAATTTTGTATTAGCAGTATTCCGCAAACACCATTAATACACAAAAAAAATATATTTACAATATTTTTTAGAGAGAAGAAAAGCTATTGACAGTATACTTTTTAGAATGAATACGTACAAATTATTTACGTTAATCAATTTTTAACATTAAATTTTGCATCAATTAAAAAAGAAACCAACCACTAGTACTCTCATAGTCACTTTTTAAATTTCTAAGCATCATGTGTCACCAACCTATAATGATGGCTGAATATATTTTCGGATAATATTATGATTTTTGTATGGTTCAAATTATTTATTTGTCACCAGCATTCTTGATATTGTTATATTTTATTTCAATTATTAAAAATTTTCAATGTCACTTTATGTATGAAGTATTGACAATTTTTAAATAGAAATCAAACCATTTTACATACGTTAGTACAATATAGTATCAATAAAAAAAATATTTAATTTAAATATTTTCAATTTATCCCATTTACTGTGGTGACTTTGGTATTTTATATTGTTTAATTTATTTAATTTTCTAAAACATTTTTGATATCATATTATTATAAATGATTGAAAATAATTATAATAAAAAATTGTATTATTTAAATTTTATAAATATAATTTTAGAATTTCGACACTGAAGAAATAAGTAAATAAATAAATAAATAAAATAATATATACATGACGGGTATGCTTGACAGCATTTGCTATAGAAGTTTCACTCGAATCGTGGATTATATATCACCCATATAACGTACCTATGCGGTTACATAGGTGAGGCACACACCAGAATTTTTTTTTAAAACTAAATCTGTATTTCTATTTGAACATCATTCAAAGCAAATAAAAAAATATATTACTTTCTGTCGTAGTGAATAAATGATAAAAACAAATTAGATAATAAAAATACTGTTTATTATCAAAACTACTTAATTTCTTGTCAAATAAAAAAATTTACATAAAACTATCGCAAGAATATATCTACAATTTTTATAGTATTTTCAATACTCACTAATAAACTACTTATAATATCGGTAATTGACTACAATTGTTTTTAAACTCAGTTTTCAA
Source organism: Brachynemurus nebulosus (assembly GCA_035578155.1). NCBI lineage: Eukaryota > Metazoa > Arthropoda > Insecta > Neuroptera > Myrmeleontidae > Brachynemurus > Brachynemurus nebulosus. The sequence goes on along the minus strand of JAPWDM010000018.1, from coordinate 4,886,052 downwards.
AATATTGCTAAAATATTTTTTACATTAATTTAAAAAATTTATTTCAAATCTTAGCAATTAAGGGCGCGGTTAATCACAATTTATTATTTTTGAAAATAATTATAAAATATAAATTTGCGATTTTTTCACCCGTTCACATAATTCCCAAGCATTAACAATTTCAATTTTATTATTCTTTATACATTGTCCATTTTCTACAATTATTTCAGCCTTATTTAGCACCCATTTCCTGTTTTCACGAAGAAAAACAATTGTCAACTAGCTAATCCAATATGGATTCTTCCTTTTAAGAAACCAATCTATTGTCCGAACATTACATGCGAAATCCTTTTTGAAATTTTTTTTCTATATTATTAAACTCAACGGTGTAGAAAAATTTAATATAAATTAGAGAAGAACTGAAAAGTTATTAAAAACTTATTCTATGTTTTAATACTCACACCTGATTATTTTATTTGTTAAACTTGCACTTTTTCTCCACTCAGGGACTCTGTAATTAAAACTAATTTTTTTTTTTTTAATTTGCCCCAAATTTATATTTCAGTTTTTTTCCTTTTTGCTAATCGTTAGTAAAAGAATTTGTTTTTGTGTATTACAGTGTTCAGTTTCATAATTAATGATATTGATATTAAAATCGGTTTAAAATCTAAAACCAATTTAAATGTTTTTTCACAATAAATTACCCCTATAAACTGTCTAAATTTTAAAGTATTTTATTATATTCTAAATAAAATCTAAAATTAAGAAAAAAGCAGTAACCAACCCAAGTTTAAAATTCAATTTCTTATCTTGCCTAAATGACAAAATAAAACTTTTAAATTATTCAGTCTTAAAAAATCTTATTTAAAGTTTGCAAAAATTATTTACACATTTTTTTTTATAAAAATACTTTTATTTGATTCAAATATATTATCATATAACCTTAATGTTAATAAAAGATTAGGTTAGGTACTATAACCTACTAAATATTTTGTAAATTTTATATTTCAGATAGAATTTACAGATATTTAAAATATTTAAAAAATTACAAGGAAATAAATGTGTAATTACATTTAATAAAATTAAGGGATATAATTTTTGATTTTAATATAAAATCCTTTTTTTACCAATTATTATTATTTAATTATTTATTTTTTTTAATTTGAATCAGTAATTAGTGTTTAGAGATTTTTACTATTAACACAGAGTAGAACCCTGTTATTTTAATATAGTTTTAGACTGACAGTTAATTTAATAATACCGATATTAATATCAATATTTCGGTGTAACTTATTTAATTATTTCAATAAATAAGTACAATACTAATTAAAATTACTTATTATTTAACATTAAATTGAAAATATAATTACAATATTTTTTAATTTTTTTAATAATTTATTTTAATTTTTTTTATTTTTTATTTTAAATTTTACTAAAAATAAAATAGCTGGTTGTATAATAACAAATTAATTTTATTATTTATATGTGATTTTTCCTTAAAATTAACTTTTTATTTTGGCTTCTATGTTAATTTACTGTACATATCATCTATTTGCGGCTTAAAGTAATTACGAATTTGTGGACGTTTAGATTTCAACGTAGGAGTCAATAAACCATTTTGTACACTAAATGGATCTGGATGTAAATAGATATCTTTCACCTAAAAAATAAAAAAATAAATACATAAAAAATATACTTAAAAATAATTAAATAAATATTTAAACTTTTTCGACTACTGTGTGGGGGAAAATAACTCGAAATAATAGACTGGCCATTCTTTGATCTGTACAATTATAGAGAACAATGATAGTATAGACAGACTGGACGGGGGTTGGTGCAGACCAAAGATGTATCTGAGTTGAAATTTGACATTAGAAAATTATGTAAATGCATATCTCATAAAAGAGTTGAAATTACTGAAATCCGGAAAGACAAATCGTAAAAACAAAAGGAAAGAAAGATATTGTCAGATTCATTTTCACCAAAAATTTTACTCTTTAAAGTGACGTTTACTGATCCACTGATTACTGCACCGAAGTTTTTGATGAAAATGAATCTGACAACATTATGATTTCTTAGTCGGGAGAGAGATTTCTAACAAGCATTTTCAGTTTTATGACTCAGTGCTGTAATCGTAAATTTTCCAGTGAGGGAACGCTAATGTGAACGATAAGAAGATATTCCTGACTCAACACACAGGTGTGTGCGGTGCAGTATTATGTTTTTGCAGGCGCTAAACCATTTCTCCTGTGAAGCCGATTCACCAATTTTTGTATTTTTTACTCTTTAGTACTAATATATTTTATATATAGATATAAAATATATACTAAAGTATATATTTAGTATATATTTTTATACATAGATTATTAAACTGATTACTCTTCACTCTTCTTTTGGATTCGCCATAGTTGGGTAAAAATAAGATTTATCCGTATGACGCCATCAAGAAAGTTCAAATAAATTTTAAGTCATAAAATCGATAATTTAAGTCACCGGAGACTAATTATTATAACTAGTTCAAGGACGTATGGCCAGTTTATCTAACTAGAATTATAAAATTAATAAATAATATGTCTTTTACAACTCTAGTTACGTAATTTATAAATATATTTTTTTAAATACCTACCTGTTCAAATGATTTAAGACCACCTTCTTTACCCCAAGCCAACATATCATCTAAAATTAATTTTTTCACTTCCGGATGAGCACATAATACGCTAAATGTACCCGGAATATTGTTTTCCGTTGCCCATGATTTGATAACATCAACATCTGGTACTACAATCGCTACTACGCATGACTACAAACAAAAAAAAAAACATCAATCAGTGGTGACGTATTGACAAAAAAAAAAAAATGAAATTTAAAATAAATTACCTTTAGTGACTCGCCATGAACAAAAACTTGGCTAACATATTGAGATCGAATGTAAATATTTTCAATTTTTTCAGGAACAATGTATTCACCTTGAGATAATTTGAAAATGTGTTTCTTTCTATCAATTATTTTTAATGTACCATTCTAAAAATAAAAAGAAATAAGTAACCAAATCTGATAAATTTTCTAAAAAATTGGTTTTTTATTTACCGGTAACCACATTCCAATATCGCCCGTGTGATGCCAACCTTGTGCATCAATTGTTTGAGCCGTCAATTCCGGATCTTTATAGTATCCTTTAAATACATTTGTGCCCTTTACACAAACTTCTCCTTGTCCCGCGCTTGCAAAATATTCCATTTCGGGAACGTCGATTAATTTTACACAACAACAAGCGACAGGTGGACCTACATGTTCCGGAACGTAGTCACCTTGTACTGTTAATGTGATCGGTGCTGAACATTCCGTTTGTCCGTAGCCTTCTAATACCAAACAACCCATTGAACATCGAATAAATGTTAATACGTTACCAGCCAGTGGAGCAGAACCGACAAGCATGAAACGTAATTTACCACCCATACCCTCTTGGATTTTACGAAAAACAACTTTATCCCAAAAACTATTGTTTCGGATTACGCCCCTGTAAAAATGAAACATTGCGATAAGTATTTGAAAAAGTTTGTTAAGGAAGATTCACCAAAAAAAGAGATATCGATTTATTTTCTTTCATAATTATGTTCCTTAAGGTGTTAGAAATATTCTCCAAAAATTTTATTTATAAAAAATGAAAAATCAAAAAGTTTTGGGCATTTTAGTGCGCGCACGTTACTATAATTCATTGACGTCATAAAACTTTAAATGCTATTTTCTGGGAACTATATTTTTCGATATGATTTGGAGTGTATTTCAAAAAGTATTTGAAGTATCGACATAAATCAAAGTGCATATTATTGCTCGATACCGTCTTTTGGCAGGAACTAGGATTTTTTGGTTCCGTAATATATTTTGAAAATGGCGGCTGTTTATGGTTGAGAAAAAACGATGATTTTTGACGACTTATTTTCAAAATGTGATTTCTCGTTGGTTTTTTATTTTTTTCTTAAATCCTAGTTAGTGTCATAACTGTATATGTATATTTTCAAAAAAAAAACTTGATTTTTTGTGTTTTAGTTCACTGGGGATTTCAAAACGCGCGGAACCACCAAGGTGGAAAAATCTCGCAGTATCAACTTCAACGCCATGTATCTCAGCTCATTTTTAAATTAAGAAAAAAAATGTTTTTGTAATCTCAAGACATGTAGAAATAATGTTGTATAGTCGATGCGTATTTTGAAAATATACCCGAAGTCAGAGCTTGTGACGTCACTGACCGATCTAGGATCGGGTACAATTTTCAAAACAGAAACGAACAAAATGACTCTTTAAAATATACCTCATTTCAGAGCCAAAATCGGGTATATTTTCAAGTACAAGAATACTACTATGAAAATTTGAATATATACCCGACAATAAATTAGTGTAATCTTATACAGTTACTAATAAGGTATATTTTCAAACTTATTTCAACTGTAATTTATACTCGATCTTTATAAAAAACAAAATATGCACATACTGCACATATGATTTAAAACAAGACTTACTTTGTTGCAAATAAAAAAAAAATCGTTACAATTTTTTGAAATAATTTTTAGCTTCTTCTTATCTTAATTCTTAATTGCTAGCGTGTGAGTTAAACCTGCAAAATTTGCTTAAAATTGAATAATGATTAATAAAATAGATTTAAAAGGGTTTTGTACAAAAGCGTATGAATATGGATAATATTATTTGAATTAGAATCCGCTGAAAAATATTTGGTGCAATTAAGGTAGTAGTCTGGTAGTCTTTTTTTTTGTTTAATTCAAAAGTACAATATATTGAGAATATACTGTGAAAATTTTAGACCATAATTCAACGAAAACAAAACAAAACGAAAAATTTTTGAATTCGTTGCTATTTTATGAAAAAAATGTAAAAAAAACCTATGCATAACGATAGCTATAATTATGTACTTTAATAATTTTTTTTCTTCTTTTAGTTTGAAATGATTCATCATTGCAATATCGTTGGCATAATTTACAATTTTTTAAGTGCATTTACATTATTAAGTTTGCAAATATTTAATATTATTCTATAAAATTTGATATGAACAAATGGATACTCATTAAAGTCTTTTAAATTCGACCCTCATATATTCACTCACATTTGCAAAAAAAATTCACTAAAATTGTCAATTTTTTGCGGCGTCATAGTGCTGTTTTTCCTTAACTACTTAACTGAACCATTTGTTCACTAATAAATTGAAAGTGGGTATGTTTTGCATACTATTATTATTAAATATTGAGTTTGAAAATATACCCGAGCTCAGCGCTTTTAATGGGTATATTTTCACGTATCCGAACTATGCTTTTAAACATTGAATGTATACCCGAGTTTAGATACATTGAGCTCTGAATACGGGTATATTTTCCAAATACGCATAGTCGATACCAATTGTAGAGACCATTCCATTCTTCTTTTATAAATTTAATTTGCCTACAACCGTTTTTAATATTACGACATACATTTTTGTTTATTGTTTTTCTTTAAATTGTTGATACTTAAAATCAAATATTAAAAAAGATTGTAAACAAATTACATTTATAAAAGAAGAATGGACAGAACATTTGGTACCGACCATATATTTAGTTTTTTAATAAAATATTTATTTGTATAAAATAATAATAATAATAATAAAGGTGAAATTTTGATCTTTTTCTTGGCGAATCTCCCCTTAACAATTTTGTGGATCATACCTTTTGATTTCACTTTCTTTTGCTTTGAGGGCCATATTGAAAAGGAGTTTTTTGACAAACGAACCCGATATTTCTGATTGAACTTTATCGTAGATCCTATTCAATAATCGAGGAACAACAGGTACAAGTGTTGGTTTCAATGCTTTCATATCGTCGGATAATCGTTTGATATCGCCCGTATAATAACCGACAGCGGCTCCCACCATAAACATCGCATTCTCACAATTACGTTCTAACATATGTGCAAGGGGTAGGAATGACATCATAACATCATCACATTTTGGCCGATGATCGCCCATTTGTAAAATAACGGCACATAGACTGGCCACAACATTTTCGTGGGTCAACATAACACCTTTAGGATTACCAGTCGTGCCACTTGTATAACAAACTGTACATAAATCTTGTGGAGTAGGAGGCTAAAACAAGATTAAAGAAATTTGATTATTATTTTTTTTATATATTTTTTATCAGCAATATTTGATTTACTTACCTTTTCTGGATAATCCTTTTGTGCACCTAGATATTCCACATCACTGAATCGGAGTATTTCAACGCCTCGATTTCTTGCACGCTGATTTGTGGCTGGTCTCGTTGGTTTAATAACAATTATTTTTTTAAGGCACATCGGAGCTTTGTCGAGTAACATGTTACATTTTGCGTCATCCTCACAGACCACTACACTTAATTCAGCTAAAATAATACAAAATAAATTAATGGCAAATGATTACCTTTGCTTAATAACATGCGACTATAAGATTATTTAAAATACGACTGGACGTTTGATTGTTTCAATTACAGAGGTCCAGGTGAGAAAAACGACTCAATTATAAAGATTTTCGGGGACAAAACTCACAGAATTTGACTATTACTCGCGATGATAAAGATTTTTTTCCTACTTATTGTTAGTTCTCTTTTATCTGTATAATAAATTTAATAAGCAATTTAATCCAAAAGAGTAGCCGATGTATATGTAAAGACTGAAGCTTAAGTCTTCCTTTAAGCACGACTGAAAGTCCTCGAGGTTGCCAAGATGTTTCCTTTAAACTATAGTACTAATATTCCTATTATTTTCAATCATTGATTCATGGTTTTTAGAAAGATAATTTAAAAGTCCAAAAGCTCTTTCATTTACCAATACATTTATCATCGCATGGCAAATTTACACCTGTGCAATCCGGCTCCCAAAGAAAAAGGGAAGGAAATTGAACAGTAAGGTGAAAAGTTAACTCATGCTCTTTAATACTCAGGCACATTTGCTCTTCATTATGGAGAGATTTAACCCAGATTTTAAACGACCTATGAAAAGCTATCATAGTCGAATATCATGAAATGTGGTCAGAAAACTTTTAATACTTATTAACCTAAACATTTTACGTGAAATAAAAATTGGGGTAATCCAAAATTATTACTTACTTTGTTTAATAATATAAGCACACGAATCGGGACCTAATGTATCATACAACGGAATAACCACCATACTATAGCTGTAAGCTCCATGTTCAGTTATCACCCATTCCGGACAATTTTGTGAGTAAATACCAACAAACGTTGTCACCTCAGGTTTTAAACCTAACGCTACTAAACCGGATCCAAAATTTTTTGCCCGTAACAACGCTTCATTATAATGAAGCCATTGGTATGGTTTACTTGGTGTTTCACGCCATCCTAAACAGGGTCCATTATCTAGACAAGAACAAAAAAAAAAAAAAAAACTCATTAAAAGAATTCAAAAACCAAAATTGAATTTTGTACTTACTTGATTCTTTAGCACCTTTTCTAATACAATCATATAATGTTTTTGTGTCTTCGTATATATAACTAACAAATTTCCCTTCTTTTGATTCTTTATAAAATTTCGATACTCTGATCAATTCTGGACCCTGAAACAAAAGAAATCAATATTAAGGCCACGTATTTTATTTAAATTCATAAATTTAATGACTCTGGATAAAGGGAAGGAAACTGTAGTACCCGCATCCATAGAAAATTAAACTTGCGTTAAATTATATCCTATACTAAAGTCTCTAGAGTCCTTTTAAATGTTTTCGGTAAGATTTAAAGGATATTTATCCATATATATCCGGATATATCCTATGTATATGTGAATTAAACGTTATCTAGTCCCCAAGGATAAAGCCATTATGAGATAATCAGTGTGTTGTTTCTATTTTTTCCTACATATTTTTAAAATCTCTCTTATCCACTAAACATTGTTGAAAGAGGAACATAATATGTATCTGTAACAATATATATCCTAAATATATTGGTCTTATTGTTGAAAGATTTATGGATAAGTATTTTTGTATAGCGTAAGGGCAGTTCAACCCGGGCCAAAGTAAATCCAAATTAAGAATATCAGTATTTAATATTTGAAATATCTACATAAAAAAAAAATTTACTTATATGAGTAAAAATATGCCCGAACACTTCTTGCCTCATAGCACCAAGGATTTAGTTATACTGTCTTAGAAAAACTGAATTTAGACATTTTATTAGCAAAAGCGAAAAACAAATTCCTCAATCACTAAAACTCTTCCAACAAGGTAGGAAATAACTAATGCTTAATTCGAAAATATAAAAAATAAACTCTGTCATTATTAAGAAGGTACATTCGAATATTTTTAAGTGATAGAAGAATGAAATTTTGTACTCCACATACGCCTGTATGTAAAGAGCCACAGCTTACTATATACTTTTCTCAATTTTTAATTTGTATATTATACTAGGCTAGGAACTTACCCTTAAAAATATGCTTAGAAATTGAAAAAGTGATCACGAGCGTTCTAGTGGCTGGTTTTTTTTTATCGATGCAGAAGTTAAAATAAAATATAAAATTCAAATACTATTTTTTGATTAAACCACGGCGTCAATTCTAAAAATTGATAAAAATAAATAATTTGACAAGTATTTTTATAAATAGGGTTTCCGATCACGCTTCGATTTTATCGAAAATCGATTTTGGGAGAACCGATCTTCGATTTTTCGAATCGATTCTTTGGAGATCAAATCGATACAGAGATCATAAAAAATTTACGGGATCGGAGATCGATCTTTTCGAATTTAGAATATTTTTAGAAAAATATGATATTTTTTTCAAAATTATTGTAGAATATGTTTTAAATATTTATGTTGTCAAATAATTTTACCACCTTTTTGATTCATTTATAGAAAATTGAGTCAAATTTTGGATTCATGTGACACTTTTAGCTCAAACTGAAAACCATTTTATTGATATTAAATTCAGTAGTTAATCTTCAAAGGAAATTGAAAATTTTTTTGAACCTGATCTGTGACTACCTAATAAGAAACTATTAAAACTTTTATATATCTTTTATTTCCTGTAAGTATAAAAATTGAATCGATTTTAGTCAGATCGATCTTTTGTAAGCCGATTTTCTCCTGCATCGATTTTTGGTTTGACGATTCAAATTGACCCACAAGATCGATTTTTTGGTCAGAGATCGGAAACCCTACTTATAAATGTTTGATTTTAGTCTACGTATTCATTCTAAAATATCATATTTGTCAATAGTTTTTTCTCTCTCTAAAAAAATGTTATAATTTTTTTTTTTTATATATCAATTCTGCTTACAGAATACTACAAATACAAAATTTATACATGTATCTTACCTATTACTTTCATTAATTTTAACTTTTCACAGTGACACCGGCATTTGGTAAAAAAAAATAATATTGCAATTTTTTATTCCTTTTAAAATTTTGAATCGATTAAAAAAAAAATCAGCCACTAGAACGCTCGTGGTCGCTTTTTGTTAAAAATTATGGTTAAGTTGCTAGTCTATACCGGGTGTTTCAAGCAACTAAGAACATATAAATCTTAACAAGGACAATTTGTTATGATCAAGGGGTGCTTTATTTTATTATTATTATTATTATTAAATATTTAGCAAAACTTTAAATAATATCGCGTCAAAATAATGTTTAAAAGTAATTAAAAGACAATAGCAGTAAATTGACTGAGATAACTATAAATAAATATTAATTTAATATTGAAATGTTTATTAGCAAATAATAATGCTTGGTAGGAAATTGGACACCTATTGTTTTGTTTTCAGATTTACTTTTTTTGCAATGAAAGAAAATTTTAATAACTATGGATACCTATATAAAAGTGATACCCATAAAAAACAAGCATACTCTGATCCCAACAATTTTTTCCCATGTTAAATTTTGTATGTTTTTACTTCGCTGAAACAGACTGTATATCTTATATTGTTACATAAAAACTGAGTGTTGTTATTTTTTTGATAAATTTAAAGTTCTATATAATTTTAATGTAATGTATTTATACCAATTTTGTATTATTTATAACGAATTAAAATTCGTATTAGTCGTAGATAAAGTACGGTATGTAACTCGGTTGTAAAGCATATTACACACTCGATGCTACGTGACTCTTGCGACTCTTTCATCAAAACCTAATAAGCTTCCTCTTCTTCCTTAACTTTCTTCAATTTACATTCTTGATGTCAAAGAACGATATTGCTGGTTCTACTTTTAACCTATTTTATAAACTTCCGGTAGGTAAAGTGGTAATAAACAAATATGTTTTTCTACTTTAGTCATATGAACAATATAAAAATACCTATGTATGTCATATGAGCCCGCAACATTTGTATTCAAATGTGTTTTGAGTGTTGGATTAAATCCAATTTTTACAATACCGACGATACCGACGTAGATATGTATTATAGACAATATGTTGGTAAACTGACTGCCTTTTATTATTCGGTATATTAATACGTTGACCCAACTAACTCACTTGAAATTCATTTAACTCACTAGCCTTGCGAAAAATGTCATAATTTATGTAAACGATTAAATAATAATCTTACTGTTTGCTAAAAAAACAGTAAAAAATTTAAATAACTATAAATTACTACATATTTATTTGGAAATTTTTAAAATAAGTATTTGACAAAAAGTAAAAGTTCTTGTTTTGTTATGAATTTACAAATATATTAAGAGTAAATAAATATGTATATAAATATTTAATTGTTATTGGGAGCAAACTGCCAAACCTAAACAGATTGTACGCTAGTGGTCAAAAATAAGATAAGTCACAGTAAAAAATTATAACAACCGGAAAAACAAATTTGAAACTGTAACTGAAAAATAAAACTCTATAACTTAACATACCTAGTTGTAGAATTTTTTAGAAAGATGTAAGAATGAAAATCGCACTACTCATTGTCAGTAAAATTTATCTGAATCTAAAAAACTGTGTAGATTAATTATTTTAATTACTATTTTTCCGTATCAGAAAGGTAAACAATTCCAGACGATGTAGGCTTAATGTTTATTTCAACGAGACTTAAATTTTAAAAAGCCTCGTCAATATTACCTATTTAAAAACGAAAGGAAAAAAAATGATTGAAAAATAATCTCACAACATTTTAAATTCAGAACATTGCAATATTTTATATGAATAAAATACAACCTTTACTGAATAAAATTTAAATAAATACTTCAGAAGCTTCACAGCAAACAAAGTCGTGGACAATAGGCGAACTAAGGATAAAGAAGATTGACTATACAGAAATATTTTGGAACCACTGACTAATTTTCGAATTGACACACTCACACACATATAGTCAATTTTGAAATACATAATTTTTATTTTTTAATTACACATAGACATAAGTATGTTTGATTTGATACGCATACATTGTCGCATAATTGTATAGAAACTTCGTATTATTGCGCCAAGAAATTTGAATCATTTTCAGTATGTTTGACGAACCGAAGAATACAAATAAATAAAAAAACGGGACAGACGGGACAGAGTGTAATGTTTTAATTCGACACGAAGATATGTGTATGAACGTTTTGGCATTAAATGTTTCGGTCATATTTTAAGGGAAAACAATTTTATTTTTATATTCTACTTTTGAATATTTACTAGTGTTAGTGTATTAGTGTGAGTACTTTTAACTGATTGCGAGTACTAGACTTGTTGAATGATGATTCATATTGTTCATTTCATCATCGATCCCAGTGGTAAAGCATTTATTCAACACCTGATTTTCAATCCAATATAAACAATTTCCCGGATTGATTTTTTATTATCATTTTTCGTTTGTTTCATCTATGCAATGTTAACAGAGAACAACATACAGGGGTGTCCTAAAACTCTTGAGACATATTATATCTACCACGTATTCTAGAGGTCAAAATAAGTCGATTGGATCCAGCTTACCTATACACCAAAATGTACTCTCTATCCCTGAAAGGAGTTCAAAGTTTACTTAAAAAATTATATTTTTGTACACTGTTCAGAAACGCGTGAACCATTTTTATTCCATACTACTTTTAGTAATCAAAGATACTAAACCTAGAGTAGAAACGAATTAAAACGACTCCTACCCCCTGATAAACTTGTTCAAAATTTTCTTAAAGATATGGATAATACGATCAGAGCCGAATTTACCCTAAGTGCCGCTCTGGGTACCGTAAAAAATTTCACATCAAAAAAATAAGTAATGAGCAAAAAAAAAAAAAACAACAACAAAAAAACATTTCTTAATAACTTTTTAACTTTTCCTTACAAAAAATAGGTGACTTTTGCCACCCTCCTCAGAATTTGCCGCCCTGGGCACTAAAGCTCCGCGTGCCTCTAGTGTAAATCCAGAAATGAATACGGTTCTATATTACCTGCATTTTTTGACTTATAAAAATTACGTATACCTCATTTCATATACAATTAATCATGAGTTTTCGTTAAAAAATTAAATAATTATTATATTCGAAACAAATCAATCTTCTATTCTTTTCTAAAAATAAACTACAAATTTAAAATTTACCTAAATGCAATAATAAAAGAGATAAAGCCAAGAAAACGGAAATTATTTAAATTCAAAGTGACGAAGCATGGTTAAATTTAACTGAAATGAACCATATTTCGCATAGTTTCGGAAGAAAAAAAATGTTTGATCAAACACTATTAATAACCGATATTGTTAGCGCTAATTTGATTTTATTATAGAATTTAGTTGACTAAATTAAAAGAATCAAATAATTGATATTTTCAATTTTTTCAGAGTAAATATTAAAGACAAGTATCAGTATTTTCCAGACTTTAATATATCAAAGCTTAAAAGAATATCAAAATTATTATTTTTCTGTTGATCTTAAAAATTCCTTGTCTACTACCCTATTAAGGGGAGCAGATCTCCCTATCTTCCGCCATGTTAGCTTATGTACCTTTTTCTTAAAAACCATTAGAGATAGAGATCTGAAAGTTTTACTACTATTTCCTCCATCCTTTTTCAACATTTTCTCCAAATGATTTTTGTTTAGCTCAATTTATTTGTTCCGTAAAAATTTCTTATGTGTATAGATTTTTAGTCGAATTTTCTCCGAAAAATTAGACTTATACAGTCTATACGATAAGAGCTGCGAGAGGCGAGACCAGGGGCGCTATCCGTTTTCGGACCCGTAGAACACGATTATGTAAAAAAAAAAGATGTCTGATATATATATATATATATATATATTTTCCCGCAACCTTTTAATATGTGTAGGGCCCCCCTATGGAAGTTAAGAGATGAAATTTGGTAAGTGGGGCTTATTCCGATGCACAACAATACTATCAAAGTGGGGTCAAATTTTGGGCAAATTTTTTTTCGGACCCGACCTTTAAGGGGGTGGTGGGGGGCGGAAAAGCAATAAAACTTTTCCAAACCGGTTTTAAATAATGTTTCGGTCAATTATCTACAACATATCCAAAATTCAGCTTCCTAGGATGATATGGTGGGAATAGAGGGGGGAAAAACGATTTTCGCTGGATCTAACAGGCCCCCAGCCCCCCAGAATTAACGTAGAGGGTTGAAATTTGGTGTGTTGATAAAGTTCGTACCTAGGTTGTGCTTTTTGGAGGTTTTAATATTTTACCCCCACCCCCCTCATTTTTAAGCTACAATTTCATGCATTTTCGACGTTTTCGAAGTTTGTACCACTCGCACAGGTCACCCGAATAAACCTAGAGGGCTGAAATTTTGTATTCGGATTGAGTTAGTATCAAGGGGGTGCCTTTTGGGGGTCTCGACTTTTAACCCCTACCCCCACCATTTTTATACCCAAAAGAACATGATTTTTCTTGTTTTTTAACAGTTTCGTTCGGGTCAAAATCTCCCCAAATAAACCTAGAGGGCTGAAATTTGGTGTACAGGTTAAGCTAATAGCCAGACACTGTTTTTTGGAGGTTTCAACTTTTAACCCTTACCCCCACGATTTTTACGCCAATATTTCCTTAATTTTTTTGCTTGTTTTCTAACACGTCTAGAGACTCCATAAGGAAACCTAGAGGGCTGAAATTTTGTACGTGTATTCAGTTAGTATCCAGCTAGTACCTTGTAGGGAGTCCACATCACTTTTCCCCCCACTTCTCCCATTTTTACATCGGAATTGAATGCTATTGTTAAATGTGTTTTAAAAGCATTATGTTTATTCTAAATACAAGTAGGCGAATAGTAATTTTAAAAAATTTAAAAAAAAGTGAATACAATTTTTTAACAAATGAAATACATACATATTAAGTAATTTGCAAATGTTATTAAAGTCACTGTTTATTTATTTATTTAATTATTATTTAGGAATTTTGGATTTTTATTATTTATAAAATAGAAATTTTGGATTTTTTTGGAAAGAAAAAATATCTTCATAAAAGCCTTCCAGTTTACTATTTAAGTTCCTTTTTTAATATTTAAAAGTAAAACACAAAGGCAATTGGCGGATAAGCATGGATGGAAATGCCCTCGTACGAATTGTGTTGGCTTTTTCCCTGTTAACTTCTATCGGCACAAAATTAAAATTCACTGAGATTCAGCCCTTAAAAACTTAAAATCTTTTTATAAAGCCCCGATCAACCGGACACTCATTATCAGTTTTGAAACCACCAAAATTACAAATCGCTTGTGGACTTTCAATTATATTTCGCTTGTAGACACTCAATACCGAAGAAATAATTTTTTATTTTTTATTTTTTTTTATTTTTTATTATTTTTTTTTTTTTTGAAAGAAAAAATATCTTTATAAAGGCCTTCCAGTTTACTATTTAAGGTCCTTTTTTAATATTTAAAACTAAAAACATAAAGGCAATTAGCGGATAAACATGGGCAGGAATGCCCTCGTACGAATTGTGTTGGTTTTTTTTCTGCTACCTGTTTTCGGCACAAAATTGAAATTTACTGAGATACAGCCCTTAAATACTTAGAACCTTTTTTTAAAGCCTCGATCAGCCGAACACTCATCACCAGTTTTGAAACCAACAAAATGACAATTCGGTTGTAGACTTTCAATCACATTTCGCTTGTAAACATTCAATACCGAAGATGAAGGGGAAAATTCGACTACCGTGATGGGGCCCCGCTGCTCACGGCGTTTTTTAAATATAAAAGTACCCATAAAATATTTTTTAACTTTATAATTTTTAAATTTTTTTAAAAACCAATTGGAGGGATTATGTATAATAGTGCTCTACATGTGTGTGCAAAGTTTCTAGGTCCTAGCTTTAACGGTTATTGAGAAAAAGGTACATTTAGTAAAAAAATCACTGTTTTAGGAGAAATGGATTTATTTACAAAATTGTTTATAATCTTACATTTTTCTCTTATCTAATAGAAATTACAAATTAAATATGTAAAAGAGCAGAAAACAAGCTACAATAATCAATCAAAATAAAAAAGTCAATTTAAAAAAAAATTTTGAGGTCTGCTGCCCTTAAATTTACTAATGACTAGAAAGAATATTATGTACATATAACGAAGAACATGCAGCTTAGAAGTTTAAATTAGAAATTCACGGTAAAATTCCTAATGAATTTTACGACATGTTATCCTCTTTCAACATTTAAATTATTGTTGATTAATTATAAATTTATTTGCCAATCTTGTTACACGAAAATAAGACGCCATAATATTTTAAATTTATGTAAAATTCACTTGAAAAATATCTCTCAAAATTTTATGTCAGTTTTACATTAAAATCTTATGCAATATTTATTTTTATTAGAGGAGGAAATTGCATACATTTTTTTTACTGCACGTTCAAAATTTTTTTAAAATTTAATTATCTGTTTATTGTTATTTACATATTATGTTAGTCTAAAACAATTTTGAAAATCGTTTGAAGTTTTAATTTTATAAACATTTTTTAAAAAAATACGAATTTCAAGCACAGTTATATAGACGGGTCAAGGGGTCATGAATCTTCTGTGTAACTCCCTTCAAGAAGTCTATGGATTGTATATGATTTTAAGTTAGGTGGTTACTTTTTCCTTTTGTTCACCAAGTTTATTTTTGGAAGAAAATGGAAATTTTTTTATGTATTTTAGTATTTTTAGAGATTTTTTGGTTGTATACCCGCCTGTGTGAGATTATTTTTACCCACAGGATAAACTCAATTAGCACACTAAGATTTACAGCCAGTAGTTTTTAAAGTTTTCCACAGTTACCCTCTTTTGAGGCAAATTAAATCCTGATTTAGATATAATAGTCTGCTTTTCGCAAAAACAAAAATATGAAAACAAAAACAACAAATCTTCAAACTTAAAATTTTAATATTTTATTCTTTTATTTATTCTTTTATTTATTTTCCTTTTATTTGTTGTCTTTTACGAGCCAAAATGACACAATATTTTCTTTTACAGAGTGGGTGTAAAAATTATAAATAAAATAAAGTTAAAAGAAAATAAAAAATATAATAAATGAATGACAGGTGTTTTATATTAAATAATAGTGTCCTATTCATAAAAAAATATTAAAATAGAAAATATTTTAATAATTAGTAAAAACCGAAAAATAAAAGAATTCATTTATATATATATATCATAGGTACCTACATATAAATTTTATCGTAGATCACGGAATATTGTTCGTTTCTACACACGCAGACGAAAAAACTGAACTAACCCAAAATTACTATTATATGTATTGTAATTTATTATGTTTAATGACCTCGAAATATCTGTTAAAAATAAATCTTTTCGAAAACACTTCAAAATTTTGTTATGTTTATAAGGTTATTTAAATTGGGAATATTCATTTAACTCGTCTATATCTAAACTGAGGAAAACTACCGATTCATTTAAATAACTGTACAAGTATAAAGTGTAAACCTTGTCAAAAAATTATAAAAAATTGTGATTTTTCATCTTTTCAGTTAGGTACTATAAATTTTCAGTAAAATGAATATCGAATGTTAAGTTATACAAATAAGTATTATTTTGTATAAGTTCATTTAGTCCAAGCGTTGATCAAATGATTTTAAACGTTATGGAAAATCCGGTTACTTTTAAAAAAAAATTGAAAAAAGATAGTATAACAACCACAATACTATATATTATGCAATAAGTGCGGGAAGTTGTCGATTGCCCACGAGAGCGAAGTTGAGCGCACGATCGTAGTGAGTGCGCTCATTCGCTCGAGTGAGCAATCAACAATCCTGCACAAATTTAATAACATTATTCTTTATAAAAATTTCTAAAAGCTACTATTTTATCCATTCCACATATAAATTCCAATTGAATATTTGGAAAAATTCATAGGTCAGAAGCATAGAAGAGTCTTAACTCTTAAATTTGAGCACAAGCTTATAATATTATATTATAATATTATATTCTCTCCAACGTGAGTGTTCACTTCAAAAAAAATTTATTTACATTTACTCTTTTTTATCCACCAGACCCTCTGTGGCAATTTTTGTACTATGTTCAAGTGTGTGACATTTATGACTATTAGTGTTGGCTGCCAGCATTAATGCCTAACCTTCTAATCATAGCGTTTCCCTGAACACGTTTTTGAAGAACAATGTGCGTTATAAACCCGTACACATTTAGAGGACAGGCGACTTAAATTAGGCACGTATTTGGAAGAAGAGCCTAGCGTTACAAAACCGTGCGGATTTCGATTCAACAATGTCTTCTATTGAATACGCAAACGGAAATACGCGTCCCGGTTAGGACCAGATGTTTTAAAAGTCCACGAGTGTGTATTGTATAATAAATTTATCAATGGATTCAAAAACTAAAAAAAATTAACTCAAAAAAAATATGTTAAATTAATAGTAATTTACTGATAACATGTCAACAACAATTTGTTTTTAATTAAAAAAAAAAATTCAATATTTTAAAGGTGAATGTCTAAATTAAAAAATATATTGTGAATATCGACACACGCTAATGAGAACAATTTGTTGACAAAATTATGCAGATATAATTTTAAATTTTCATCACAGAACGTTTATTTTAGTAAAATTTTCAGTAAAAATAAATTAAACACACATTGTATTTGTTTGTAAAGTATATAATCAAAAGATAATTATCGATTCTCGGCAAATGAATTACAGTGAACCTATTATAATCTAAGTTATCAAACGCGCGAATTTTATACATTTAAACAGGAAATAGATTTTTAAAATAATGACAGTTTTTTTTGATTATAATTAAATTAGACCGTTCAGTCAATATACTGAAATTTCAATCTCTAAATTTTAGGAATTGTTAGTCCCGATTTTGGATTCAGAATTATTTTATTTAATGGTTTATTTGGTGTATTTAATGGTTTTGTTGGTTTCAACGTCAAAAACGTTTAATCAGATTTGTTTCAAATTTTAAATGTAGTCCGAGTCGGTCGATCTACACAAAATAAACACGATGACGGCCATCAAGAACTACGATAAAATGACCAACGGATAAGAAGGTTCGATAGTGCCACAGGTATGTTGGACAATGTGTAGTGTATTATAGATCACATAGGACCCCTCCGGTACCGACAGTGACGAGACAGAAAGTGAGCTATGTTTGTATACCTTATTGGTGTACGTTTTGTACGGAATAATTGACGTGGTATAGCGTTGTGTTGTAGTTAGTCAGGTTTCACTTGACTAATGAATTCCATGAATAATGAATAAAAACCGAAGGAATTGTTTCATTTTTGGGGAAATAAATTTCGAAAATTTCCTTGTCGCCTTATCAAGGACCTACATATGAGTGCTCAGAGGCGTCCATATGAGAAGTGCTCAGGGATCTCAAAGGTAAATCCAACCCTGAATTAGTAGGGGAGATACGCAATGAAACGGATATTTAAGTTTGATGCAGATTTTTTATTCGAAAAATAATTTTTTAAGAAAAATCAACAATATTACCAATATCTCTATGTATTTTACTCACATAAACTAAAACATTTTTTCTCAAAATAATGACAGAAAATTCATGGAAATCATTTTAAAAAAAAATCATTTTTGTCCGTTTCTTGACACCTTACGCATTGAAAAGGACACTGGGTGTGATGAAACGGACAACAGTTACTAAACGAACATAATGTACTTAAAATTAAATAAAATCTTAATTAAATATATTCTGTTATCAACATACAATTATATCTAATTGTAAGCTTTTTTAACCCATTAACGCCCGCCGTATGTGCTTGTGTACACTTTTTTTTAATTAAAACATATTTTACTTAAAAAAATAACTTCAAAGTGTTATCAAATTAACATTCCACTCATCGTTCACGGTTCTGTATACGTGTAGAAGTCATAGAGGTGAAAATTTTTTTTCCCATAATTTTCTATATTTATACCACTGAAACGGACGTCCGTTTCAATGCTCCGACACCTGTCCGATTCAGTGCGTAACTAACCTTAAAATTAATTTGACAAAATGAGCTTGTTTAAAATAACATTTTGAAAAGTAACTTAATGTTAATGTTTGAATAAAATATATACAATATCATGTAAATCATCCAAAATACAGTAAGTTTAATACCTTACCTTTGGGAAGTTATTCAAAAGATCACTTTTTTTTACTTTGTTACAACAAAAAATTTTTTGATGCAGACAATTAAAACAAATAGTTTCCGGTAACTGTCATCTTTGTAGCATAGTCTATGGAGGTCAGTGCTGCTAACATCAAAGTTTGAATTTATTCGTTCAGTAACTTTCGCTAAAACAGATACTGTCCGTTTCAAAACGCGTCCGTTTCATCTCCCCTATACATTTAATATTGTTAGAAATTTGAAATCTGGTATATTTTCTAAGAACGTATGTGTTTGTGCATCAGTTAGGATTCCAAAGTGAATTAAATTCTACATGGGATTCATGGGAAATAAAACAAAGACGAATAAAATCATTTACATATTTGTAAACTTGACTATGAATGGTTAGCTGTCGCTGTAGAACTACTATTTTCTATTTTAAATCAAATACTAAAAATATTAAAATGGATTAATTATTTTATAAACTTGCGAAATTCCAGCAATAAATCTTTTATGCAAAAAAAAAAGAATAAGAATTTCAAATAAAATTTTTACATGTTGTTAATGTCTATTTTTATTCTGTGACAAGCTGTATGAGATACAATTATAAATGTTCTACATAAATACATTAGTATGTGGGAACATGTATGAAAAATTTCATTAAATGAAAGAAAACTAAAGTAGCCTAATAATTAATGAAAGAAATGTATATATAGATGTTTATAAAAAAAAAATAAAGAAAGAAGATAAAAACATGATGTTTATAATAATAATTGAAGAAGTACAAATGTTTCACCAGAGTATATGGTTCATTACACGGACGAAGGTAAACTCGCTCCCTTGACCATTTTTACAGTGTAATCTGCCTCCTGGGTCTCTTAATGATCTATGTAAACTCGCTCCCTACTCTGCAGATGGTTAACAATTTTTTTTTTCTATTGAAGCAGTTAAAAACACAGAATTGGGTGTTTGACAAATTTCGAAAGAGGGTTTTAAAGTATTCCAAATGACTTAAATATAATCTAGTAATTGATTTTTGTATAAAAAGAGGGATTTAAAGGAAAAGAAAGTTTTATTTTTTATTCAATTGAATTTTGGTGCGAAAACACGTGGTCACGTGTCAGTGACGTAACATCACGAACCAGTTAGCTTTTTATATTATATAATTATGTAGTAAGTATAGTAAGCATGAGGAGTTTATTTTCAAAAAGCAATTTCTAAGAAAAAACTGATTTTGAGATTAATATAGAGTTATAAACTTGATTTAGAAAGTCATTATTCCAAACAGAAATTTTTTTCCAAAACTAATTACAAAGTACCGAAAAAGGACATCAAATTTTAAGTTTATTTTCAAAAAAAATTCTGAATAAAAATAAATTTTAGAAATTGTGTTTTGAAAACAATTTTTTAAATTGAAATATCTTTAATTCCTTGAATTAATAATGATCGTTAATTTGAAATTTTTAACGGACAAAAATGTACCTTAGCAAAGAAATAATAAAACTGGAACTGAAAACCTTACCGACAATATTAGGTTTTAAAGCTTTTGACTTTTTTTTTTGTTGCACGGTCACAATAAAATCATGAATAATATGAGTAGCGTGGTACAACTACTAGTGTCTGAAAAAAAAATACCGGAAACAAAAAGTGCTGCAAGCCAAAGGGAAAAAGAAAAACAGATAAATATAAATTACTTAATGCTATATTCCATATTTTAAATAATAAAGCAAAGATTTTACTTAGCAAAAAAATCACGTTTATTTTTTAATTGTGACAACAATTCTGTTACTTTGTGATATTCCATATTTGTAAATAATAAACAAATACTTTACTTCGCAAAGTACGACTTTTTTTTATTTACTTTTTAGGTGAATCGGCTGCCAGGGCCATTAACACCATTTGTAAGGCCGCTATTACACTGTCATAGATATATGTCAAAGTTTCAATTTAATCAAAGAAATATTATAGTGTAATAAGTCAACTTTTATAATATAAATTTCTGTAACTATAGTTAAAGATACTTCTTAATATTTGATCATAGATTTGATCAAAGATCTTTGACATATTTCTATGACAGTGTAATAGCGGCCTTATATTACATAATTATTTAACGTTAATTTTTTTTTTTTTTGTATGGTTTAAATATGTTTGAATAGTTGGATGTCTTTTATGTATTTGATTATGTTGCTTGTCTTATCCGGGTGTAAGGCTTCTGGTAGATTGTTTGGTATGTTGTGAGTTCATCTTTTTTCGTCATATTTTGGGCAGTCAAGTATAATATGTGATATTGTTATTGTTGTTTGACACTGTGTACATTGTGGAGGTTATTCGTGCGTGAGTCATGTCTGTGCGTGTAGTTTGTATGTCCTAGTCGAAGTCGAGTCATGATTGTCTGGTGTCTCTTGGGATGTATGTTTGGTGGCTATGGTTTTATGGAGGGTTTAATAGTGTTGAGTATATGGTCAGTATTATCCCAGTTAAGTACGACCTTTATTTTTGAAATTGTGACAATATTGTTATTCACTAGTAAAAAATCCGTAAAAATGTTGCTGCTGACAGAAAATCTCTTTTTACTCGAAAATTACATTTTGTTAGAAATTGTTTCTTGAAAATAATCTCCACCTTCATAAATGTCGTGTCTAAGGCATTAAATAATTTTATATATATATATATTTTCTGTTGATTTGTCATTAATTACATATTGCCTGATTTTTGATTTAATAAAAATGGAATAATAGATTCGTTTGTCCTAGCAAACCGTTTTGCTTCGAATTCCAAATTTTGTTCGCAAAATTTAAAAATGTACGAACTAAAATGTGAGTATTTTTTTTATAAGTATTTTTTTGAAATATTAAATGCTTTCGTGCTGTGACGTAACATGCCCAAATAAATCTTTTTAACCATTTCACCCGCTAATTTCAAATTCGTAATTTTTATTTAGAAAAATAAAATATTTATATATTTTTTTAAATTAATATAAATGGTTAATCATTATCACTGAATCATGCGCTATGTTATTCACTATATTTTACTATCAATTGTAGCATCAGTCAAATACCCAATTATATTGGTATATATACACTACTCTACAAAAATCCATGAATATTTTATGTTATAATTTAGATATTATACATACACATTAGGTATATTGTCAAAACTAACTAAACTAATCTAACCTTAACTAACTTCACCAGCTAGTTTTGAAAAAAGAAAATTTGTTTGATAAAAATAATTTTAAATTTGACAATTCAACTCATGTGTATCAAGTATTCAAGTCCCATAAGAATATTGTAGTTTTTTCACTTTTACCATGGAAAAAAAGTTAGGACAGATTTTTACAGCGAAAAAAATGGTACAAAACATTTCATTGGTCATTTTATTGGAGGTAAACACGATGAAAATGAAATAAAAATTCGTATTAAAAAATTTGACTGATTTAATAATTTAAGATAATTTTAAGTCGTTTTGGGACTTATTTGGGAGCCTCCAACGACTAGGCCATTTTAGTGCATTCACTAGTGTGGCCCAGATTTTAAAGCTAAATTGTTTAAATCTTACGCTATTGTACATTTACGCTCTTTCTATAAATATTCACAGAAATTGAATTTAAAATTCACACTTTCATAGCAAACAATTTAGAGATTTCGCAAATATTTTCTCATGTAGAAAAACGAAAATTTTTATTTTTATCAATCTGTCTCTTGGACCGCTCACTCTGACATTTACTTTAAACATATGTTTCATATTATTGAATAAAATATATTAACTTAAAACGTTTTTCATTTGTAATAAAAAATAAATTATATTAACTCGTTATCATCACCGTTGAGGAAAATTGTTAAGTGAAATAGCCTGTAAATACAAACTATAATATCCTGTTGTCTAATAACGGATGCAATATAATAATCTACTGTTGCAGTGTTATAAATCTATTTTACGATACTGTACATATTTCAATCATAATATACATATATATTTTATTTTATTTTAAAATGGACCATTTGTTGTTTTTGTTAAGTGAATATACGTATGTAAATTGCATTAAGCTTTTAAAATTTAAATTGAATCAGAGTATTGAAATTACATATTTAAAAAAATGAAAAATTTCTGTCTTTACGTTACGTTTTCAACGTCAGTTCTCGACAGTAAATTTTTTAAAAATACTTTTGTTTATTATTAGCAGGGCCGTGGAGAGAAATCAAGGGTCCCAGGGAAAACTATCCCGGGCCCCCCTCAAATATTAAATTTACTACTGACATCCAACCTCGTCCTTAAAAATGTATGTAACAAATGTACTGGCGCGGTAGAGTGGTGCAATGAGTTTAATTTATATAGAATGAATGTCTCGAGCGCTGCCTCTAAATTTCCCAATAGTTTAGGAGCTTTCGTCATAGTTCCAAAGTTCTTTTCCTTCCAGCAACTTCTTGCTGGTAAGAATTAAATTATTTCCATCTACAACCTCTAATACAAACCTTTTACATTGAATTTGAATAGTTTCTTAGAATTTTTCAGTGATTATCCATTTTCGAGGTATGCCCCGAACCTTTGTTTTTCTTACGGAACATCAAGTAGATTTTGATACAGTTAATGGAATTTTTCTCCTCTTTCTATTGATATATCATAATTATGTTATATCATCTTGAAAAATAATCTCGAAATTCGAAAAAAATCTATTTTGAAAAATGTTTTCTAACAATAAGTTTAGATTGAGAAATGAATAAATTACGTAATAAATATTTAATTAAATATTAGTCCTAATGTCAGACAAAAATTTACTATGACATAATGGCGTAATAGTACATTGTGCAATAAGTGCGGGAAATTGTCGATTGCCCACAAAAGCGAAGTTGAGCGCGCGAACGTAGTGAGTGCGCTCATTCGTTTGAGTGGGGCAATCGACAATTCCGCACGAGTTGCACATACTATTTTTATTACGAATTTCACATACTTTATTCTATTATTATCACAATTTTTGATATTTTTATTACTTTTTAAAATAATATTTTTAAGTGTTGGTCTTTTTTTCTGAATTAGTTATCGTTTAAATTACTTTGTTGGTGGTTTCTATAGAAATAATTATGAAATATTTATTAAATGAAAAATGAAGAGGCGGCTTTGCGTGTTTTGATTAAATTTTGCGTGTTCTATTGCCAATTTGCATGTGGAAAGTTACTTTCCACATGCAGAAAAGTATGCGGGAAGAGCACAGTGGGCAAACAGCTATTTTGCGTACAGAAATGTGTGCGCCAAGTTAGTACTTCTCCCGCATGAGTAATAAAAAATATTATTCTTCAAGTTTTTCTATGACTACTCACTTTCGAGTTATAACTTCGAACTTTTGTTTTCTTATAGAATGTAAAGTAGGTTTTGACATAATTAAATGGCTTTAGTTTTTCTCTTTCTTTCGATATAAATGTATTTTGCAACATTGAAAAAATCACATAAGGCTTTAAAAATATAAACAAAAACGAAAAATATACAGGTAGGGTTGCCAGAACATCTCTTTTAAAGAGAACGTGTTCTCTTTTTTGATTCCGATCTTTCTTTTTCTTTTTTTATAGAAAGTTTTTCACTTTTGTTTTCTTTTTTGAAATGAGAATTTTTAATAAATTTCCCTTAATATTCGAACTTAAGGCTGGAACTCTGGAAGTTCTCATTATTTAGTGTTTTTAATAATGCTTGGTAATTGTATAGTTGGTCCCCTCTCCTTCAGCTTTTATTTAGACACTATGTTAACGGGGCAGGAAAAACCACTGCCGATATTAGGTTAACCGTTAAAGGAAGGATGTTAAATTGTGTTTATTTTAAAAAAATCTTTTTTAATTTTTTTAATTAAATTTGTTTTAAAGTTTATTTTTCCTCGTTGAGTGGTCTTGGTTTTATTAAAAATTCCCATGGCACGTCTTTGAAGTGCATGGTCAGATTCTTAACAAACTTATATGGGATTATCTGGGAAGAACATTCTTTCAAACAAAAAAAGCAAAAAGATTATCCAAATTAGTGCACATTTATTGCAATTATGCCCAAAAAATATATACATCAGAATTAAGAACCACTTCTTTTTTAATACATTATTTTCTTCAAACAAAGTCCTGTTTGAAAATAAACAATAAATATTTGAAACAATTGTCACAAGTTTTTTTTTTTTTTTTATAAATATGTATAGTAGTATTCAGGGCTGGGAAAAGTGGTTCATAGAAACCATTTAAAATAGACAATGGTTTCCAAAAATGCATTTAAAATACAAAATGGAAAATGGTTTTGCTGAACATATTTAAAATTGAAAATGGAAAATAGTTATTTAAAATGGATTATAAAATGCAAAATGCTTTTTTTTTAATTTATCCTATAAATTTTTTTTATTATTATTAAGTTATATTAATTTAAAAAAAAGGGAGGGTGTTAAGAAAATATTACACGTACTGAAATTAAATAAAGGCAGTCTTTTGAGAAAATTTTGTAGTTTTCATGATATAAAAACGAAACTTAACTCTTAAAATATTGTTACTTAAAAATATTGTAAAATTTAATTCGGCCTTGACATATTCAAACCTTGACTACGTTACGACTGCAACTTCTAAATAAAATTATGAAAATCATTTACTCGAAATACAAAAATATTTCTTGCGTCAGAAAAGTTTGACTTAAGAGAACTGCAACTCTAGTAACAAATTTAACTTAAGTGACATTGAACTCGAGTTATAAAAAATTTGAGTCAATTAAATCAACTTACATTTAACTTACAATTTGTTAGACTTCAAGCCGTTCAATTCAAATTCTATAATTAATATTGTATACACATAAACTTGATTATACATGCATTTTCATTTTAAATGTAAAATGGATTCAAATTTACATTTTAAATACAAAATGGAAATGGTTTGACCGAACTTATTTAAGATAGAAAATGCAAAATGCCATTTTGTATTTTAAATACATATTTAAAATGAAATCATTTTAAATAGTTCCCAGCCCTATTAGTATTTTGCGAAAATAAAATATTTGCTTTTATTATTTACAGATACAGAGCACCGTAAACTAACGCTCAAATGTATTAACATTATTTCTAGATGTATAGTTGTACACTTTTTTTTTTTTTTTTTCTTATATAAAAAAATGTATTTATTTCAATTAATTTCATAATGTTCTCGTTTTGTTCTCTTTTCTGATTTGAATTGTTCTCTTTATACATTTAAGATTTCTGGCAATCCTATATACAGGCATTGATAATATATTTAATGACGAAGGTAGCACAGGATGTTATCTTTTATCTAGTCTGTTTAGTAAATGAAGAAAAGAAAGTAAGATAACCGAAACAATTTTTTTTTTCTAAAAATCATCAAAATAATTGCCCTATATTTAATAGTTTGAAATAAAATCTATTACTAGATGCTTTGTCCAATGTACGATTAGTGGGTTTTTCGATATTGTGAACCTTTAGGATCATTAAAAATTATAGAATTAAATTTATATAGAATACTTGGTGGCATTGTCATAATTCTAAAAATATAAGTAATAATAAGGAATTTAAGATGTTATTTACCTATTATTTTATTTTAAAATAATATCTATTACTTTTAATTTAAATACAACTAATTCTGTTTTACATGAGCTATTTTTTTACATAAATTTGATTTAACACGATTTAAAAAGAGAAATTTTGTTCCCTTTTTACAAGATTTAATTCGATTTTAAACTACCAAAAAATAAAAATTAAATATTATTACGTTTCTTGGAACTCAACAATTGGTTGGACTTTGGATCAAAAGAGCACGTGTTGTTTTGATTTTTTTTTAAATAACTGAAAATCAAAGATGAAATGCAATACTTAACAATTCATAAAACTTCTAACAGGAATGTTTTGATTTCATAATCAATTGAAAAAGTTTATAGCTGATGGAACTTTTATTTAAATGTGCTTTTTGTTATATGGTAGCTTTTGTAAATAAGAAACTCCTTTTAAATTGACTTTTTCATGTAAACTTTACGGAAATTTAATAACTTGTAATATTTTTGTGTTTTGTTAATTAAATCAGAAACATTTTTCGGCTACTTTTACAAAATAATGTAACATAATTGATAATTACATAATTGCAGTCATATAAAAAATTGTGCTTTTATTATAGTAAGTTTTTTTTGCGTTTTTCAAACCACTTGTTTTTCTGTTTAGTGTTTTTTAAGTTAGTTTTTGTTTTCCTTTTTCAAGAAGAACTTATCTACTAAATTACTAAATTTCCAGTGTTCGTGGAATAAAATGTGCAAAAATAACTATAAAAATGGTAGTATAAAATGGTAAGACTAATAAAATTTTTATTTAATCTAGTAATTTTCCATAAATATTTTTTTCGAGAACCAATTTTGAATTTATCATGTGAAAAGAGAATTAGGTGTATGTATGTATAAACTACAAGTCGAGATTTCATGACAAAAAAGTACCTATCTTTAGAATTTGGCACAATCATTAGAATAGTAAAGTAAAATTTATTTACTATTTTTGAAAATGTTATCTTATCTGTTACCTAACGTTTTAACTAGATAATGGTTAAATTATCTGTTATTTTTATCTAGATATTTGAAATTATGTTATTTATTATCTGTTATCTAAAACAACTACTAGATAATAAGATTTGTTATTTTACCTAACACTAAACATAACTTCCGTCTTAATTGTTAATGATACTGACTTTATTGTTAGAAATTTCATATACTTCTCGAAGCTTCTAATGTGGACTATTGCTAATTGAAGGAAATCGACTTACGAGATTTTATGCTTTTAACGTCACGATATTTACTTGTAAAACTCCATTTAGATGAGTTAAAATTAGGTAAAAACTAAGACCTAGATGGCCGGCCCGAGCCCGGAGGCTACAGTTTCGGCTGTCCCCCATCTCGTCGGACCTAATTATTAGTGACAAAGAAATATTTTTTGATACATTAAAATTAAATTACATCTCTGTAGATGAAATATATTTGTTTATGAAAATCTGATTATATAGGTATGTAGTATCTTAAGTTGAATCTGGAGTAAGTCTTGTGGTTTATTAATAAAAGGGACTAATAGGTACTAAAGCTAATTGTACATTTTGGTGTAGACTTTTAAGTCCATTTTCCAAACTCCTCTGCAGGCCCGATGAGAGGGTGGGGTAGTCGGGGTTGTAGCCCCGGGGCCCGGGCTGGAAGAGAGAGTCCAAAGCGGTCGGAAGGGGCCCGGGAAAAGGTAAAAACTTTTTTCTTTGCTCGTCACTTATTTTTTCCGGGAAAAATTGTTAAAAGATCTGCTTTATTCCCGGGGCCCGCCATTTCTTTCCACGGACCTGCTCCTCTATTCATAATAAACGCCACGCACATCATTATTTTTCAAAGTTTCAAACACAACTTATACCATTTCATAATTATAAGTCGAGAGTTAGGATTAAGAACTTATGGAGCTTTTAATCATCTTCTGAGAAAAAAGTGTGTCTGGAATTGTGGAAGTTAATTGCAGAAAAAAATTCGCTAATAGGTATATTTTTGGCCGTAGAGTTCAGCCAAAGTTTTTTGTTTTCATAGTAACATGCAACCAACGTTAATAAATTTTACGTTTTCGCAAGCAGAATAACTTACAGTCATTACTCTGATTGCATGGAAAATTATAGGGAACCAGATATGGACCAACCTTAAAATATTCCCAAAATTTGAGCGAGGTAAGACTAATGATAAGTAAGATATCGATATTTATTGGAATTTCACTGGAGTGGCATCATTACTCCGATTGCGGTGAAATTCGTAGGAGAACGTTTAGGAAACTAGCCGCAAAATTTTTGAAAATTTCATCAGAAACAATCGAATAGTTCCAAAGTTATGCCATTTGGTGGGATCTAGCGACATACGGATGGACCAACAGGCAGATACGAAACCGAAATTCTTTAGAAAGTTCTAAAATGTAAAATGCGCGTGAAAATTTTCATTTTGGAGGGAAAAAATTTTTTATTTTTCAAAAGTGTTCACAATGCTCCCGCTACTTTAGTAGTCTCGAAACCAAAACAACAACAAAAAACAATTTTGCAGTAATTCCATAAAACATTTAAAAATATTCAACACTAAAAAAATTATACTGTTTGAATTTTGCTAACTTTTTTAAATGTTTATTTTATATACTGAACCACTGAAAAATATCTAAAAATATTTAATTATAAATTGAGAAAAAATTTTCATATTTTTTGTATCAATCATTAATAAAACGCTTTGGGACAATTGTCGTCAAATGTATCTAAAAATAGGTAAGCCTAACCATGAAAATGAAAAAATTACTATTTTTAAAAGATCATGCTTATTATATTTTTATAAAAATAACCAAAAACCATATGACATGTGACATTCTTGATTCCGTACAATTGACGCTCACGCACATCTGTAGCTTATCCTACTTGTATATTAAATATGATGAATGCTCTTGAAAACGTAATTATGTGTTATTAAATTATTTATAATTTTGAACCACCTAATGAATTACATTTTTTTTTTAAATTAAGGAAATAAAAAAGAAAAAAATAATTAATTGATTTAGTTTCCTATGTTTACAGAAAAAATATTTATTATACGCATAACAGGACAGATTTAATATTTATTTAAATTTTATAAAAAACAAAAAATCAGTGATACTGATATAAAAATAATAAATAGATCTTGAAAAAAATTTTAATCTCAGATGCGTAGTAAATATTTTCGGTTTTGCCGAACACATTTATTTTACATTTTTGGAACTGGTTGACACGATAACTCAAAAATTATTCGATGGATCCTTTTTTTAAATTTTTTATTTTAAAGATAATAAATTCAATTCTCTGGCACCTATACCTAAGTCCGATACAGTTTCAATATTTTTTATTTTATTTATTTTACTTTAAAGAGCAAAAAATAAGACAAAAATCGTAATCAAAAGTTCACACATCCGCAATTTTTTTTATCAGCAATTTTTTGATATTATAGGTATAGGTGCCGGTACTCTTCATATATTTTATAAATCTTTTTTGTTTTTGGATTTCAGTGGTTTCTTACCGGCGCTATGATGTCAACCAACAAGGCATCGGATTTTCGGATCGTCACACTGCACTATCTATAAAATCCACAATTTTTTATATTTTTCCTTGAAATTTTTTTTTTTTTTTGTATAGTTTAACACTTAATAAATATGTGTACAAAATTTGAAATTGATATTTACTTCCGCTCTTGAGAAAAAAATTCCAGAAAAATACATAATTTTTAAGGAATCTCAAGTAAACCTCCTCTTAATAGGTTATAATTTGAATCGAAACATATTTAATTTATTTTTTCTACAATCATAGTAGAAAGAAGGCTTTTGCGCTCTGTGAAGCAAGCGTAAAACATATGATTGTCGAAGACTGTTACTTTTCGCTTTAAAGCCAAAAGTAGTACTTTGTCGCTCGCTCAACATATATTTAATTACAAATCGGGTAGGCGTTGTTTGTACTTTCTATGGCAACAAATAAACAGATTCTAAACTTCATATTATTTTTATAGTGAACAAGTGAAATATCAACTTTATTAAATTTCAAAATAACTACCTACATAATATTAATTATTAATTAAAAATAATAGAAGTAATTATACATAACTATATAAATAATAAGTTAATAAATAATTTAAAAAATACTATATATACATATATAATGGAAATATGCAATAGTGATAGCGATTTCTCAAATACACTTCCAGATATTTCTGAAACTGTAAAAATTATAACATTAAAATAAATATTAACGTCCATTATTATTTTTCAAGTATTTTTTAAGTAAAACGAAGATTGTAAAAAAAATTATGTGTGTAATTCAAGCGCAAAATGACATTGCCGCTCTCATGAGAATGACGCGTTCCGTCTGGCGACGTCAAGCGTCAGCATTTTCAATCGAGCGACAATGTACCATTTTGCGCTCTTAATACACAAATAACTATTATTGCCAATTAAAATTAACGGTAATTATACAAAAATTTTCCGTAATATGAATATATACAAGCTGGTCCAGAATTATGTACCATAATTTCTAGAGCTGATAGAACTTTCAAAAATAATGGTACCTTTTCATCTACACTTTTTTCCAAAACTCAATAATAAGGGAAATACATCCCTGGAAAGGGATGAAACGAAAACCATCTTTCCATAAATATTTTCCAAACGCTTCTGAATAAAGGATTGATATTTTAGGGGTACATATTTTGCGTTAGGAGGATATTTCCAAATTATCCCCTAATCATAAGTGATGGAATAATTGGTACCATAAGTTTAATTATCTTGATGTTCATACGCACCCCTAGAATATGAATCCATTATTCAAATGTGCCTAAAAAATTTAAAAAAAGAAGTCAGTTTCGTTCCACTCCTCTACATTTCACCCCCCCACCCTACTTTATCTCTCTGATTATTGAGTTTTGGGAAAAAGTATAGATGAAAAGGTACCATTATTTTTGAACGTACTACCAGCTCCAGTAATTACGGTACATAATTCTGGACCACCTTGTATATATATATATATATATATATATATATATATATATATATATATATATATATATATATATATATATATATATATATATATATATTTTAAACAATAGGTATAGTTTAGATCAAAACAATGAAAGCATTTCATTTTTAGTTTTGATTATTATTAACTAAGATTTGATATTTTATTATTAATGAAAAGACGAAGTCAATAGAATCAAAATATTAACTGTTGAAAGGACATAAAGGAAACTTTATTTTAAAAATTATAGCTAAATAATTTCACATCAGAATTTAATATTGTTTGATGATTTATTTAAAGTTAATATAAATAGCAAATATAGTAACCAAAATTGAGATCACAGTATTTTCAATTTTACCAATAAACCATGATTTATTAAGCAATAATAACTAAATCAGGCTTAATTACTAATTATGAATTAGTTTTCGTGTATATTCGACCGAACTAAACGAAATTTCCTTCTCACAGTGGACGTCATAGAAATATTCAATAGATGAACTATCGTTCATTAGATTTTATTTTTCATTTTATCTTTTTTGCCACATATTGCACGATTACATCATACTGAAAGTTTGAGAATCATTGGTATAACTTCGCAAAAAGGCGGGTTCAATTAAAATACAATTTTAATTAAAAAATATTTTGGCAATTTTCATACCAGCCATACATATTATGAATGTTTAATGGAAATTAAATTTAATTAATTAATAAATGGCGTTGGTTAAACATACTCCGGCCTACAATAAATAATTTGCTTCCAATTAATTAGTGATGACATCTCTTTTATAATATAAACATCAAAAATAAACGGAAATTATATCAAAAATTTAAATCAAATAAACAAGACATTTGTAAAAAATGTTCAATTTAAATTTTGGAAAAATTGGTTCCTACCCACTAAAAATTAATGAAATATCTACCATTTAAAGTCTTTAGTACATTATTAATTTAATACGATGAACGCGTTGGCTAAAAATAGCTTACAATCAGTGAATTTACTTTTAATTAATAAAGACGTTTATTTTATAAACATGACATATCAACAAGATTTAAATATTTCATTTGAATAATTAATTAAAGTATGTACATTACCGTACAGTATGAATCAAAAATCTAGAATCACAGTTGTTGTAAATTAATGACAATATGTCCTAAATGAACAAAATATAAGAATATTGTCAATAGTCATAACTTTACCATTCATACCACACTCTTAAAACGTATCCATAGGACTTTTTTTAGTAACAGAGCTATTTCTAACAAATCTACTAGTGTTCTATAAATTTTTCTGACATTAACAGCCACGATTTCCCTAATTATCACCTTTTTTAGCGAATTCTCCAAGGGGCCAAACTACTATATGATAGTCGCCAGAATTTTATGTCATCAAACTTGGCAGCGGAGCCTCCCCACTTTCTATAGTTATATACGTATTTAGAATTTGTGTTTATATGTGTAGTATAGTGAATGTTAGTATGTGTGATATTCGTTATGTATGTAGCGCAAGGTGCAAGGTGGGAGTGGATACATACTATCGTACAACTGTATGTATGTATCTGCTACTAATTATATGTAACCACGATATAACAATCAGCAGGTATCACCTAACAATGGTTGTTTGCTCTTGTAGAGCTGATGGACGACTAGTCAGTAAGCAGTATAAAATGCAGTTTATTACAACTTTCGGACCACACTTTTTTATATGTACGCTTCATCTGTCTCATCTGTGGAATTTTCGAATCGAAAATTCAGCTATTACAGTCATACACTAACGGTGCGACTTGAGCCCGAAACTGTGGCTCAAAAAATTTTTTTTTCAAGTCCCTAGTACTCGAAGTTCCGCTAATATTCACTCATATTTGGTGAAAACATTGAAAGTCCAAAAAATCTTTCTTGGATGAATTCTTCAGTCAGACACGTTCGATGCCCGGAATATGGTTTTTTCGGTATATTTCGTGAGATAAATTAGTTTTTTGGTTTTTGCCACATTTTTTACACCATTAGAAAGAGGGGAACCAATCAAATAAAAAATGTTATATAAATACATAAGGTCATATGAAACAAGTAACTACTACTTAACAAAACTATTATTCCATGTAGTGTTTCCCAAAAAAAAAAAAAAAAAAATTATAAATGGAAATTCGCTATGTTATGCAGGATGCCGCGACAGGAGTATTTTTTTAGCTGAGTCTTTTTATTTATTTGGTCAAAATTTTAAAAACAATTTATTTTCTTAAAAAAAGGATAGCAATCTTAACTAATACCATATAGAGAACATGTGAGTTTATTTGTTTGTTTAAATATTGAGGAATAAATTTAAAGACTACTAGGACCAATTTTTTTTCACTATTAGAAAGACTGCTGTAAACCGACATTCTAAAAAGTTCCAGACGGTAGAGCTACAATCCTGAACCCGCGAACCCGCAACCTTACTATATTTAACTGTAGCTGTAATATGGTAATATTAAAATTCATCATCACAAACCATATACAAACGTTAATTTTTATTTTTATTTTTTTGTGTTTATAGTACTTTTAATTGTACTTTTCATATATTCAGATTTAAACATAAAAATATAATAAAAATCATCCAAGTATATTTAAAATTTTATTGTATTTTAACTAAAAGACAATAAATAAAAAATTTTAAATCCAACTCTGTAAAAATATGTATGTTAGTATGTAAATTCAAATGACGAATTAAAAATATATTCGCACTTATATAAGCGTGAACACATACTTCGGTATTATTGTCGTAGCTATAAAAAAAAAAAAAAATTGTTGGATGAATTTTTTAACGTCTGTATAATAATAAGACAGACTTCAATAAATTTTTGAAATAGTTATTTTTAAGTTTGTTTTTCTATAGTATCTATTTTTTTTTTTTTTTATTAATAAAAATATTTGATCACACACCATGTGTAATTTGTGCGCCGAATCAGCAGAATGACAATCCAAAATGACAAATGATTATTTTGTTTTTGAACAAAATTAAGTATCACAAAAACTTTTGATTCCTCTATGTATAAATGAAACTTTTATTGTATATTTTTGCAAAGAAAATATACTGAATTTTGATTCAGAATTTACTGTTCTTAAAGTACCATCACAGTGTGATCGGCCGAAAATAGTCAATTTTCCAAATTTTTTTTCAGATGGATAGGATGAGGGAAAGGAGATGATTTTTTTTTTAGATTAATACCTCTATTTAACAATACAAAATATTTTTTTATTCAATTTTATTTATTTTTTATAATTATTATAATATTTTGAAAAAAGTGTCTAAAAAAATATTTAGTGCCCACAATTGCGGCCGCAGTTTTTATCCGAAAATAAAAACTAAATAGATAATCAATCTGTAGGTAAGCCGCTATGTTCCTATGGGAGCTTTTTTTTGAAATTTGAAAAAATGGCGGCGGTTTGAATAAAAAGTACAAAATTTTTTACAGTTTTCTGTGTGAAAAAATAGGAAGATTTCAAAAATAAAAGCTCCCATAAGTTAAGTAGTGGTATTAATCGTAAAAAAATTCATCCCAATTCCTCCATCCCATCTATCCGAAAAAAAATTGTAAAAATTGACTATTTTTCGGTCGATCACACTGTGATGGTACCTACCTTAATATCTACTACCTATCATCAGCTGAGAATTGGTTTGTTCTAAGTCTATTTTTCTTCTAGATAGCGTTTTTGAACATTTTTGTATCATCAACTGATCCAAACAACCATAAGAAAAAAATGGACTTGGAATAAATCAATATTAGTTAACGCTAACACTTTTAAACTCACTAAAAGTCTCTCATGGCTACAATAGTCTATCGAAAAATTTTGTCCAGTAAGTTTAATTTCCAAAATCGTTTGAAACGATTGTTAGATATGTGATATGAATATACCATGTGAAATTTCTATTACAACCAAATTTTTATAATAGAAATGATACTGGAAAAGGTTCTTTTCTTGGATGTAATGGAAATGTAACCAAAAAAAAAAAACACTATCGGTTGAAGTAGCCTCAAGTACATATGCATATTTTTACCGCCTAACTGATAAATTAAAGAAAAATTAAAAAATTAAACTTGAGTAAAAAAAATTTTTTTGCTCATTTATGTTGTTAATTAATCCAATAGATCAGTTTTATCGAAAAATTAATATATAGTATCATTTAAAAATCTATAAGTTTGTATCATAGCTCGAAAACCATAAGAGCTATAAAGCTCCTGACTATAGCAATCGGTTGCCCCCGTCGATATCTACAACTCTTATTTGAACAATTTTTCGATTAAATCAACGGTTTGGCTGTAATAAAAATGGCAATTCTCGAAAAACTCACACAGTCTTATATGTTTGGTTTTACTAAGAAATTTTTTTTCATTTTTATTAAAAAATAATAATTCTAAAATGGAAAAAAGAGAAAAAACTGGCTACGTTTGATCGGTTATGCTTGTTTTTAGTTAAAAATATTTACCACAACAAAAATGTTGTTTTCAGAAAAATGCCATCAATTTTTTTAAAATTTTTATAAGAATCTTAGTAATAGTAAAAAAGTTTTTCCCCTTAAGGATCCACAAAAAATATAAAATATAAGAAATTCCCCATATTATATTCATAGCAAATTTTTTATATTTTGTATTTTCTGTGGGTCCTTAAGGCGAAAAACTTTATTATTATATATAATCCAGCCCACAGTACAGTTCACTGCTCAATATAGTGATTTCAGAATCTTAGTGATTACATTTTTGTTTCGATCTTCACAGCGCTTTCACCATCATCACAATTTTATTAAAACATACTAATTTAATTAGAGGGAATTAAATTAGTATGCTAATTTTTTAATTAAAGGGAATTAAGCATTGTAGTAAGTATTTATTATGAATTTGTTAACTTTTACTGAAAGTCACATTAAATATGTTAAAATGTTATTCCTATGCTTGAAAAAAATTGCGCAAGTTTAATCTCACTGGATTAATTGGTTTCCAAAATTTTTACTGTTTTTATTTTAATTAAAGTATATAAAAACAATCACATTATCAACCTGAATTTAAAAAGTTAAAGTAAAAAAAATGTTTTTTAAGAAAATGCTTTTATTTAAAAATGGTCTAAAAAAAAATAAAATAACTTTTGAGTGAAGTTTGAAGCAATAGGTATGCAACATAACTTATAAAAGCTTGAGGCGTTATCATTAATTATTTATGTTTTGGATATAAATGTAGCTATTGTACTTTTCAGTAGTTACCAAACTTATTTAAACGCCTCAAGCTTTTATAAATTATGTTGCATATTGTTTCAAACTGCACTCAAAAGTTATTATATTTTTTTTAGCCCACTTTTAAATAAAAGCTTTTTCTTAAAAAACAATTTTTTTACTTTAATTTGTTTTCTACTTTTTAGTCTGATTACAATTAATTAAAAAAAAAATAAAGAAGTAATTTTTTTACCTATATTTTAACCGGTTAATTTACCCTAAACAAACATACTTATGGAAACAAAAATTTGCAATGTAAAATCAATGGACAAGATTTGACAATTTGAAATGTCAAAATGTTGCACAGGACTAAAAATCAACAATTTTGGTTTGGGGCGATTTAGGACAAAACTAATTATACATTATTGCATTGTCATCAAGGTTATACACGTATGCAAAATTTTAAACCTCTAGCTCAATTAGAACCTGTCTAAATTTTGATTCCAAGATTTGATCTAAACAAACATACTAACATAGTAAGTTAAATAAAAGCTTTTAAAAAATTAAATTGTATTTGTTCCCTTTAAATATTTATCTTTCTAATTTTTACAGGTAATACCAAATGTAAATATTTTTTGAACTTACAAATTACCTAATTTTTCTTATTAGACATTAGTTTGAAAAATGATCCCAACATGCCATCAAAATTAAATTACCCATCAAAAGCGAAAAAAAAATTAAACTAGCAAAAAATTAATTTTAATTTAACTATAAATTTTCAGCTAGAATAATCTTTTTCATTTATCAAAAATATTTACAAAAATACAATATTCACACATATCATAAATAATTTCTACACCACATGTAAAAATTTGGCATAAAATCAAGAAAAAATTGTCTTATATTGCAATTATGACCGTGAACCAGATAAGGTAATTAAAATGACCAATTTTTTTTTCGCACATTGATTGACAAATTGCAGTGTGAAATACGGTTTAATGACTAATGATTGTTCAATTAGAAATTATTATTACCAAATAAATTTTCAGGAATTTTATGACCCTTGTAAATCGTGTGTGAAAAGCATATGATATAACAAGAATGTCACATGTGGTTTTTGTTAAAGTCAATTATTTTTAGAATGCAACGTGGTATAAACAAAATACAAACATGAAACAAATAACTACTTTTAAAAAGTATTAGGCCCGGCATACACGTTACGGTATACCTGCGCAGGTAAACCTGTGCAGGTTACCTGCACAGGTTTACCTGCACAGGCAACGAGCTCACACACGTTACGGTATACCGGAGAGGTATACCTGTACAGGTAACCTGCGCAGGTTTGACTCATCATTTTTTTAGTAGATTTTATCATGGCAACCACGGATGACCAATCGCGATGATTGGTTTATTTTTAGCAATTAATTGCAAAAAACAAAGAAAAAAACGTAATAATTAATCAGTCACAAAAAAACTTCTGTCTTTACAGTCTTTACTGAACACGTATAAACTACTGAAATCAAACCGATCAAACCTAGAGACCCTATAATAAATAGAGTCGTGACATGTCATCCATTTTGTATCCAAAACAGAGCGGGAAACTTCAAAATTAATTATCACATGTTTGAGTAAATATTTTTAAGTACATAATTATTGTTAATAAGTTATGAATTAATGAACAATTACAATTTTTTTATTTAATTATCCTTTCTAAGTTAAACTAAATAGTTTTTGTTAACATTTAATTTATTTCCAATATATTTTACGCAAACTTTGGATAGAAAATGCCGAAACCAATCAGCGTTCAGCACACATGTCACCACAAACCTGTGCAGGTCTTGTTTTGACTCACATACACGTTCCGGTATACATACCTGCGCAGGCAGAAAATACTGATTTTCAATTCTTTCTCAGGTCTGGTGACCTGTACAGTTTTACTAGCATACACGTTCAGGTTTACCTGCGCAGGTTACCTGTACAGGTATACCTCTCCGGTATACCGTAACGTGTATACCGGGCCTTAGATCCGCTATTGATTTTTTTGTCTATCAAATTTAATTTCAACAATGATGCAAATTTAAATAATAAAAAAAGTTAGATGATTCAGATAAACATAACCTAAGAATATTTTTCCAAATACATTAATCATTATTATTTATGTGTCTCGCAATAATAAAATTATTTATTTAAAATAATTAAATGGTTTATTTTGGCTTTGGAATTATTTTTTTTATTTTTTGTCACGTATATTTCTAGCGCATACGAATATTTTGTGCTAATATGTAATTCCAAAATTCTATTTTTATTAAAATTTAAAAATATTTATCTGATTTTCTGATTGGTTAATATTTGTAACGAAAAATGTGCAATATATTTTTGTTTTCTCTGCACGTTCAAATGTCAACAAAACAATATGTTTTGATTGAATACATACAAAACTGAAAAAGATTGTTTTCAAATTGGAAGTCATTAGATATTTTCGTCGATTTTTCAAACTCAATGTTATTAAATTATGTAATATCTGTTGCGTAAAGCGTAACTAACAATAAGTTTACATGACAAAGTGTTTGGCAGTAATAACTAATAAGATCATCACCTGAATTAATTTCAAATAATGAAATTGAATATAATGAAACACCCATGGGTACCTAAGAGAACCCATGGGTGGGTACAGAGTTGGAAATATAAACCTTTTATTATTAATTATAAAACAGAATAAAAAAAATGTCAAAAAAAAGAAAAAATATAATAATTTAATCTGAGAATATAATCTATACATATAATAAAACTATAACGAGACCATTTCTGTATATTGAATATTTTTTGAAAATTGTACTTGTACTGTAAATAGTTATCGATGTAGATATCAAAAACGCGATTTTTAAAATTTTTGTTTGTCTGTCTGTCTGTCTGTCTGTTCACGCATCACGCGAAAACTACTGGACGGATTTTAATGAAATTTGGTGTGATGATAGCTTATTACCTGGGTCAACATTTAAGATAATTTTTACTCCGGGAAAATGTCTCATTCCCACGGGAAAATAGAAAAACTCTTTTGAGCATGTGCAAGCATTATGCAAAAACTATTGGATGGATTTTGATGAAATTTAGTATGATGATAACTTATTACCTGGGTCAATACCTAAGATACATTTTACTCCGGGGGGACTTTTAATGTCTCATTCGCACGAGAAAATAGAAAAACCATTTTGAGCATGTACATGCATTACGCAAAAATTATTGTTCTATGCAATTTCTGTATAATTATTACACTTATATACTTCTCATTGGGTTTATAATAATGCGTCGCGCAAACGACGTCGCGGGTACAGCTAGTTTACATA
Source organism: Brachynemurus nebulosus (assembly GCA_035578155.1). Taxonomy (NCBI): domain Eukaryota; kingdom Metazoa; phylum Arthropoda; class Insecta; order Neuroptera; family Myrmeleontidae; genus Brachynemurus; species Brachynemurus nebulosus. The sequence goes on along the minus strand of JAPWDM010000018.1, from coordinate 4,845,543 downwards.
TAAAATAAAATTGTAAAATAAATTTCTTTAATATACAGAGTTTTCTGAAAGTTGCAATTTTTATCATGACTAAATTAAGTATTTATGAGACTTAGGACCGATTGCACCAACAGCAACCTTAATTTAATCAGAACTTAATGGCCATTAGTAAATTAGAGATTAACTATCCCCGATTTGTTTGTTGCACCATTTAAAATATACCAGTGGTTAACTAATGTACGTTAACAGTCAATTTTGACTAGCAACGGTGTCTGATTTGTTTTTATAGGACATGAAATGAGACACAAGAGAAGTAAATGCTAATAAGTTGATAATATCACGTGGTTAAAAAAATTTAAATTTGCATATTTTGAAAATAGGTAGCGCCTACTTGATTTATATAATATTAGAAAATATATAATTTATGTTTACATAAAACATTTTGAAACTGTAATTTGACTATTTTGAAGATATTTTTAATTTAAAAATGGAAAAAATGAAACATATACCAAAATTTTACAGAAAATGAAAAGATAATTTTAATTGAAATTGTACAAAAGTATATTTCAATAGTAGAAAATAAATATAAATATTAGCGATACTATGGAAACTAACATCAAAATATGCACTAAACGCTGATTAAATATTTAATTCCCCAATATCCATCCATTAACTTAACGGACGATTTAATCATCAGTTAACAAAAATTAACCTTGATGCAACAGATAATCAGAGATATTTAACTACAGTTAAAGTTAATCGTTGATTAAGGTCTTAACGACCGATTAATAATGTTGGTGCAATTGGCCCTTAATTAAAAAACTGTTCCGACAACAATATTGTGGATACTGCTGGAAGTAATCGATTGTTAAGGTACATTTTCATGCTAGTCGCTGATTTTTAGCGACAAATGCGGTCACGTGATGAAAATTTAATATGCGCGCCATTTAGAATAAATGTAGCGATAAAACTAAATTTTGTTTAGCTTTTTCGCCAGATATACCAGCGTCAATGTTATTTAAACAATCGAATCAACACTAATCTAGTTAGGTAACTGATTCTAAAAACCTCTTTTACCCTTCTGCTACTTTTTTTTTTAGATTCGTTAATGTTTCCTTTCTTTTATTATTGATACATTTTTAACCTTTTTATCTTTAGACAACCTACAAAAATCTTATTCTATCACAGTACAATGCATATAAACAACATGCGTACCATATCTAATGCTCATTTTAGTAAATTTATGGGGCAAATGGCTTTTTTAAAGGCTTGTTTAATTGTGTGGTACACAATTAAACATAGTAGTTCTTCAAACTGAGTTGCCGACATACGAATATAATTTTCGAATTTGTCAGGGTATGAAAGTGTCGCGAATACAGCTTCAAAAAATCCATGTTCTTGTCGCAATTTATAAAGTGGATGAACCCAAAATCTTTTTTTATACTGTTTTTTTTTTTTTTATTCACAATAGCAATATGATTAAGTAAAAGCATGGATATAACCCTACTTCGTCGAATCCTATTAATTTGCGCTTGCCGGATAATATTTTGACACTGATAAATCCACATTTGATAATCATATAGACTAGACATGGTTTTCTCTGTTAATATATTTACAAAAACAGTATTTATTTATTACTTTAGTCAAATCTCTGTATTTGTTACTTATAAGCTGAATGTTTACAAACAAGTGTCATTTATACATATATCTATGGGTTATATCGATACATCAACTTTTGATACATTTTTGTCGCTAAAATTTGACGCTAAACGCTGAAATTTATCGCTGCATTTATTCTAGATGGCACGCATATTAAATTTTCATCACGTGACCGCATTTGTCACTAAAAATCAGCGACTAGCGACAGCATGAAAATGCACCTTTACAACTTAAAGCTTGTGGTATGTATGTTTGTGGAATTTTTTTCGTCTAGCATAGCTCAAGAATAAAGAATGATAAGTGGTATGCATAAGCATTGTGAGACTTTGCTCAAGTAAATATGAATATGTTGTCATATACACATACTGCGTAAGTGCGTATATCCGAGATGTGTATACAGGCAATCCCCGAAGTACACAGTACTCGAAAAAGACCTTCGGTACCTTCCCCCGAATTACACGGTTTCAAACAATACGAATTTTAAGTAATTCTTTTGAAAAAGAATAAAATACATATCTAGGTAGATATATTATATACTTGATACAAAGTTACGCCGGTCCTTAATGTACGTGAATATATCCGTTCCATATGGGTTTGATTTACACGAACAAAAATCGTGTAAATTGGATCTGTCATTATAAAAGAAAAAATACCGGAAATAAAGACTACTAAAAATAACGAATATGTAAAAAATATCATATTTAAATTTTGAAATATCGTTATTTTCGACATCGATAATTTTCGATAACAAAAAGTGGGTTTTGACAGTCCCAATATGTTTAGAATATTCACAAATTGCTTCGCTTAAGCTTTCAAAAATTTCGTTATTTTTTCGCTACGACGCACCGTTTACGAGATATTCACGATCAAAAGTTTACGTTTACGAAAAGTATCGGAAACTAATTTCTTTTAAAATATTCTATCGATGACTAAATCAATGGGACTAATGAGCTTGAATTAACCAACTATAGTCAGTTTATGATGAGTAACTCGATATCGAAAATTTTCGATAACGAAAAGTAGGTTTTGACAGTCGCAATACATCTGGAATACCTACAACTTCCTTCGCTTAAGCCTTTAAAAATTTCGTTATTTTTGAGCTACGATGCACCATTTACGAGATATTTACGATCAAAAGTTTACGATTACGAGAAGTAACGAAATGTAATTTTTTAAAATATTCTATTGTTGACCAAATCAGAGGGACCAACAGAGATTAAATGAAACAATTATAACCAATTTATGATAAGTAATTCTTTATTGATAATTTTCGATAACGAAAAGTAGGTTTCAACAGTCGCAATATGTTTGGAATGCCCACAACTTGCAAATTAAACGGAACGTTTTTTTTTTATTTTTATTTTCATTCTTGAAATAGAAGGTCTGTCTATTGTGGTCTCGAACAACACGATTTCACAGAACACGGAACCAATTAATTCGTGTTCTTCGAGGGATTGCTGTATGAGTGTATATATAAAAACATATTCATATTTACTTGAGCAAAGGCTCACAATACTCAACCTTATGCATACTACTTATTGACTCCAAAGTTCGACATGTAGTTACATAATTAACACTGTAAATTGGATTTTCAAGCAATTCGGATGATTTGTGATTCTATTCGAATATTAAATAAATAAAATTTAAAAAATACATTTTGATTTTTTAAGATTTTTATCTTATGTTCGAAACATTTACCTACATGATGCTTCTCACAATGGATTTGCAAATAAAAGTTTTAATAAAAATTGACTTGTATAATTATAATATAGTATAACCTTTTTTTATGGGGTTAATAAAGAATACATAAAAAAATTGCACAAAAAAGAAATTTAAAAAAATTCTAAATAGCTTTAAAAATATAATTCGCTACAGATTTTAAAAAAATTTAATACGATTGATCGGCAGCACATAAAAAAAAATTTCATAGAAAATACATAACTTGAAATGCTCAAAACCTTACGATTTCCTTAGAAGCTGCCTTCCTAAACAAGATAAAGCATTAATTTACACATGAGAACATTTTATTTCATTTTTATAATATTAAAAAATTGTGATAAATACATCTGTAAAAGATTTTATGATGCAAAACTTATTAAATTCTTAAAATCAATCAATAAGTAATTTTATCGCAAATTAATGTTTCTATTTCTTACTACATTTTGCTTTTTATTTATTCTCATTATGTACTTTAATGGGCATTTTTTTTAACCGCATAAAAAGTGGCAAAAAATTTTTTGCTTAGAAGCGCAAAATTCCTTAATCCCACACTGAACACACTGCTAAAACTATACCCGATTTCGTCCTTGTACATCAAAACGCCCCCGGAAAAAAAGGTTCGAACAGACAGACTAGCAAACGAATACCAAATTGATATTCATGAGAATATTGCCGGTCTACTTAAAATAATAAAGAAAATAGTGAAGTACGACGTTGCGTCATAAAGCAATGAAATTAATTGTTAACCGCTGGCACATTATACGAGACGTTGACTTCATCTTTTCCTTGACTTCACAAAGCTTTCACTTTTTATCTCAATTAAAAGACTTATTACCTTGAAGTTCTTTATATTTTGATAAACGATATCCAAAAGCTCAACAAAAAGGTTCTAAAAATCTGATTAGATCAAAATTGGTTTTGTAAACAAATTGTAAAAAAAATTTCCCCGTCAAAACAGTTTAATCCTAATCCTAAATCGAAAATATGTCTTAATAATAACAGAAATACACAATTATATAACACAGAAAAATATAGAAATTTGGAAATATTGATTATAAAAATCTAAAGATTTCAAAAAGATTTAAAAAAAAAAAAAGTGAAAAATTGGATTAATTTCTTCGATATTTCTTAATTAGGGTTCCCATAAACACCAGCAAATTGTAAGAACATTTATGAATTTTCGATCAAATACCTCTTAAAATCTAGATTCAAATATCAATATTAATAGCACAATTTTCTACAAAATTCTTAAACATTATTCAGAAATAAGATCAATATCAGAATTTCGCAACACTCAGCGAGAATCTCGAACACAGAAATTTTCAAAAGTACAAATTTCGATAAAAGTATTTTTAATAATCACTTGGCTTCTGACTTCTTGAAAAAGTATAGATTTATTTAGACATCTTTGATAATTTAATTTATAACTTGTTGCATCATCTCAAATGTTAGCTTCAAATAAACAATTTTTACTTACAAGACTACCTCTAGTAAAACTATGAACACCAAACACTTACTTTCATAACATCCGACTGATCCGACAAATCAATCGGAATTTGAATTGGTTCATGGAAAATGCAACATCCACAACAAGGCATTTTTATATTCCAATAAAAAATTCACTGTTAAAAACCAAACGATCAACACAAATAAGTTAACTTTTCAATCGGAGAAGTCTAATTTTTTTCTTTCAACTACTTTTTATGGATTATGTAACAACTAATACATTTTGCCAGAGTCGTTCAACAATCTTCATATTTATTTTAAAACACATTTTGTCAACGCGATCAAATCGAATACCGAACCACTCAATATTGTTTGTTTTTTTCCAATGCAAAAAGCGTAGTGCGAATTTTTTTTTTAAACGATGCGTTCCTCTAAACGTACATCGATTTGACTGATAAGAAAATCGGGGAAAAATAAATTTTGAATTAGAATGTAACAACGCAATGTTACTCTACGTAACGCAACTAAATTTGAATCAAATCGTTCATATGCAATCGCAACTGAAAAACATTTTGTGAACATATCGTCTATGTATATTTCAATTAAATATCTACTATTCCCCTCGAGTGTCCCCGATGATCACGCCAACGTATTTTCTAGTACAGTTTAGAGGCGTAAATTGTTTTATTTTATTAAACAGCCGGTGTAAGTAATTCTATTTTGTATAATTTCGAAATTATTTAATATTTCATATAAGTGGTTGATGTATATAGATATTTACAAAATAATTTTATAAATAAAGCGAACTGAAAAATGGGAGCGGACAGGTGGCAAATTAATAGGATAGTTTATCGTTGAAAGATCATGTAAAATGCTGCCCAAGATTTCCAATATCTTAACACTATGAATTTCCTCGATTTATTTTTACGTATTTCACTGTTGTTTGAACCATCTTTGTAAAGTTTTTACCACTAATTACACATTTTTTTTAAATCAATTTAGAATACTTAGCAGGGCCCAATCTAGGGGAGTAGCGGGGGCACGAAACCCCCTTGCAAGATTTCAGGGGCGTCATTTCATCTCTCCCAGGTTCCATAAAAAAAAAAACTACGAATTGCATCCCGCGGTCAAAAATCAAACACACGAATTGCATCCCGCAGTTAATATTTGCTTTTGAAGTTATTGCTGTTTACAAATGCATACATACATACAATTTATTCATTATTTTGTATAAAATAATTGTTCAAAATAATTTTTTCCCAAATCATTCATATTTTTATTTTATTCAAGTTTTATCTCAACTATTTATTGTATTTTAATAAAAACAATCGCCAAGTACGTATTCGATCTGCATTAAGTTAGGGTTTCGTAGTCAGTAGTTTCTTAAATTTTCTTTATTATTTTTAATTTTAAATACCTTGGAGAAAATTTCACCGGGAAAACTATAATTAACTATTTTTTTACAACTTTCAGGGTTCAGGAAAATTTAACACATTCAAGTGGTTTTCACTACGGGGTTTTGTGGTTTTTACTACGGAGCTCTAAAAATAATTAAACACAGAAACGGATAAAATTTAGTTTTTCTAAAATTATTCACATGTTCCTCTACAGATATTTTACAAATTATGCCGCCTTATACCTGTAATAAAACCTGAAAAGGTAAATTTTGGTATTTCCAAAATAATTCATATTTTACCGATGTTACTCTATCAATATTGTTGGCGTTACTTATTTTTCAGTTTGTATTGTACTGGGAATTAGAGTACAATACGTGACAATACCTACTTACAGTATTACATAACAAAGGTTTTTATAAAAATTTTGTCTTAAAAGTTAAAAGTGCTTTGTGTGTTGTGTTTACATATAAAAAGGTCAACAATAAAATTGATACGATGATTAGTGAGAGAAGCAATACATTTGTATTCAACTACAAATGTATTTGCCTTTTTTTTTAATTGTGTATTTGCCTTTTTATCTTTTTTTACAACTTTAGGGTCGAGTCGACCTTTTTCAACCGCGGGATGCAATTCGTGATCAGCCAATTAGACGTATTTCTTTTTTGCTCGTCACTTACTTTTTGCAGGGAAAAATTTAAAAAATCTCGGTGCACCCAAATGTTTAATTTAGTATTTTTCTTGGGAGGGCGCTAACAGCAAAGTTTGCCTCCCCCCTCGTAACAACTGTAGGTCCGGCCTTGGTACTTAGAATACGCTTCCATTTTCCAAAGCCAATTTCGACATTTTATAAGGTAAAAAATTTATTAAAATTCTATACTAACAAACTAAATAAGAAAAGATTCGGTATTTACAAAAAAAAATTCTCCAAATGCAAAAATGACACGAAAACCTCATATTGAAGCTTAATACTTTACAAGTGGGACTTAAAAATGAAAAATTGTAGAAGGAATCCAAATTTCATTTTTTGGATCTTTTATAACAATTCTCCACACGATGTGGTATGTGAAAAAATTTTCATCTCTGCTTTCCAATAGGGGAATGTACTTCAAAAAATTAAGTTTTTTTTTTTTTTTTTTGCAAATTGGTTTTGTTGTAGGCATACCTTGTGCATATACGTGCAAAATTTTGTGTTAGTGCCTATGACGAAATTATAAGTGTTCTGAGATTTTTCTTTGGGACCCTACAAAACTCGTTTTTATGGGATCGTCAAGTATATAATCATTTAGCCCATATCAAACACTATGGCAACGCTTAACCATTCATTATAATTTTTAAATGGATTTTTTATTTTTAACAAACTTTTAATGCCTCAAAAATTCTAATTCTAAAGTGTGGATCGTCTTTTAAAACCTAATTTCGGTAAACAAAATTGGGAATTTACAAATAAATTACTTAAATTCTATCAGAAGACTGTAGAAATCATTGAAGGAGACCGAAAAATAATTTTCTTGTAGAAAACACAACATTATAATAATATCCTGTAGATATATTTTACTTCAAAATTTTATTTAATGCCCTTATTTTATTTGTTCAGATAAGATAATATTACAATCATTACAAGTGAATTTTCTAATTTTTACCAAGATTTTTTGCGGTATGTACTAAGTGGTGCCATCTATGAAAAAATTACTAAAAGTGGCAAGGTAGATTACATAGTACATACTAACCAGCACAAAAGTTATAAAAACGACACATAGATGTCACAGCAAACCAGCAATAAATCAATATATTTTGATCAAATTAATTACATAATTAAATAAATGCAAAAATGAACCCAGAGAAAAAAATAAAATATAAAATAAATAATAATTTTATTGATAATAACATACATATTACATTTTTATTTATTAAAAAAATATAAAATTTAAAAAAAAACAAATTATTATAACATTTTATTTGCAATATATTATTTTAATTTTGAATTTGTCGGTTGTGTAAAGTACGATGATGGAAATTTTGGATCTGTCTTTTTTGGTGCCGTCTTCTGATTCACTGAATTAGCAAAAACGGCTGCCCGTTGTGACAATGGCGGCAATTTTGGACGTTGTGTTTTCTCCGACTGTTGTGGACTCTGGATTGCATTTACATTTGGATCATTAGGATTTGGACTCGGTAATGGTTTCCATTCAACAAACGCGGTGGGTACAATGGTCTGTTGATTCATTGGAATGTTTTCTTTCGAAGATCGACGTTCTTCATGACTTTTTAGTTGTTCATGTTGAGATTCTATGATTCGTTTAAGCTCGGTAATATTCTCATCTTTGTTTTTAAGTATTTTTACTAGACATTCATTATCTCTATGAACTTTTTTGAGTTCTGAACAATATTCTTCATTTTGTTTTTGTAGATTTTCGAGTAGTTTCATTTTCTGGTCGAACTCTTCCTGTAATCTTGTGTGATCTTTTTCTAAATTAATCAATATTTTACTGACGACATTATGTTTCTTTTTTAGTTGATCATAATTGACGTTATTTTGGGCAATTATTTGGTTTGCTTTGATTAAATCTTCGGCGGTTTGTTTCAGTGCAACTTTTGTTTTCATTTCTTGTTCGGTCTTAATAGCGGAACTACTCCGAAGCGCTTCGATTTCTTTTTCGTTGCGCGATATTGTTTCTTTTAACATGGAGATAATATCAACTTTTTCTTTCAGCGACTGTTCGAGGACTGCCATACTAGTTCGCACTGAATTCAGCTCTAAATCCTTTTTACGAAATTCTTCATCAAATTGACTATTTCGAAGTTTAGTGCTCTTTAGTTCAGTTTCTAATTTTTCGATCTCTTTATTCATATTTTCAATTGTGCTTATATACTGTGCGTTTTGACTTTTTAAATTTTTTTGGGTCGTTGTTAATTCTTTGATTGTACTTTGTAAATTTTGGATCTCTTCACGGCTTTTATATAACTGGGATTCTAATTCGGCCAATTTTTTTCGATGTTCCATTTCAGTACGATGTGCTATATCAGCGGTTTCGCGTCGAATTTTATTTTCAGCTTCAGTGATTCCTTTACACAAGGCTTCATTATCCTTCATCAATGTAGCAATTTCTGCATTTAATAATTCATTTTTTTTCTCTAACATTTGAATTGTGTCTTTGTAATAGACGATTTTTTGTGAAATATTTGACATTATTGCATCGTTTTCACATGGAAACACTTTCAGTTGAAGATGCATTAAATTCTTAAAATCACTACGTTCAATAAATTCTAAATTGTATAAATTCAATTTTACTAGGACTAGTTGTAAAAACATTTTTCCAGTAGCACACTGTTTCAGCAGATTAACAATCTGATCTGGAAAATCAGGAAAATTAATTAAAAGGCCTTGTTCGTTCTTCAAAACTAGATAATCTTCGTTAGTTATGTTGACCGTGTATAAAAAAAACACATCCGATTCATCTGATAATGTTATTCTCAAATTATACATTGATCCTTCAATTGTGATTATAACTTTTCGTTCTTGAAGCCCATTTTTCGAAGACACCAAAACACTATGTTCTTGTTTATAATGTGTTGTCATCAGGTTACTACCGGAATCATTTTTTTGATTTATATTATTTATTACATGATACATTATCACAAACAATTAAATAAATGATTGCAAAGATGTTTTATCAAATATAAAATTTAAAAATTCGTTTCATTTAAGAAGGTTATCAAGTCTAGACCATATAAACCATATAAACAAACTAGTTGAAACTGACAGTTACATATAAACAGCAGGCAGTCAAACATTGATGTAAGAAAGTTCCCTATCTTGAAGTAACTAAATGAAATTCCCTGTTTATTACATGTATGTGATGTTGATGTATGATATGTATATGTACGTCGTACATATACATATAATAATTGAATAGTTTTATTTGTAGTATTGTTTTTATCGATATTTCTATGCATTTGTGTAGTAATTATTTTTCTAATTATGTAATGTATTTTATTTTCCCTTTAATCCCCCTTAACCCACTTTTTGTGATTCCAAGTGCTTTAAACAATAAAACCATTTATATTAGTATTCAGCAGGGGGCTTTGTTTATTGAGCTATTACTTACTATGGTTACCCATTTAAAATTTGGCCTGCATATGGCGGATTCGCTTCCACCCTGTTATCAAATATATAATAAAGTCACTGTAAATACTTGGTACTTGATACTATATGAAATTGACATATTTCGGGAGAACTGGGAAAAAGGGGAGACACAAGGAAATCTTTTGATATTCGAATCCTATTAGAATAAAACAGTTTAACAAAAAAAATTCATGTAGTTTTTTCAAACCAAAACAAAAAACTTACCGGTAGTTGTCGACTTTGGCACTTTAAATCAACCAACGGTTTTTCTGACGCTGGCCGACTTGCTAAATAAAATGCTGAGGCCGCGGCAACGCCAGTCAGTGCTAGCGCGCCAGCGGGACCACCAATATAATGGATGTATTGATCCATTTCCTCCACTGAAAAAAGCAAAAAATAAATTCGCAATTAGTTAATTATGAAGTAAATCAAATACGAGTATAATTTATAAATAAAAATCACCCATAACCCACCTAAAAAATTTAAATGTAAATATTTATTCAAATAATCGATAATAGTCATTTTTATTTTTTTTTAAATTCGCATGAAGCAAAACGGTTTATTAAGTTACAAATAAAATTATATTATCTGACTTAAGTAAATTACAATTATATAACGATTAAAATTAATTTAGAACAATTTAAAAAAATATATATTTAAATAAAATTGCTACAATTATAATTATTAATTTTTGGTTTACAAAGTTGATTAGTATTTCAATAACTAAAATATACGTATGCGAATTGGCCTCATATAAACTTTTATCTTATTGTTTTCAAGTGATAGATAATCTATTTTTAGTAAAGAATTCTGTTACATACGACCACGTCTTATTCACTAAATCACCAAGTTATAATAAACAAAAAAAAGCTCCCCATTTATTTAAACAAAAGATCATTGCACGGACAAAACGCCACATGTTGTCTTAAAAAGTAGTGTCGGTCAATTAATGATTTTATTGTGTTTAATTAGTTAAGAATTTTTATGTATTTTGCTGTTATTGTAATTTAGTGTAGCAAAAAATATATAGCATATAGTATAATTTTAATACATTTCTAAATGGAGTAACAATTAAATATAATGCTAGTAAAACCGTTATAAAATAATAAATTACTAAAACATTTATTTTACGTTTCTAAATTTGTAATTTAAATTAGACGATAGGGTGCCGTACTGTTAAAAGAATTAGATATTATTTTCGGCGCTATTATTGCTGGCGTTCCAGACGAAAATTTTGTTAGCCTAACGTTAGCTAACGGAGCTTTCACCGTTACAAACCAGAGGGCACGCATTCAAAAATTAATGCACGTTAAATACTTTTTCACGGTTTTCACGGTATAAATACTTAATTTCTGAAGTACAGCCACATTTAAAAAATTATGGAATAACAATAATCAGTCACCATGTTAGAAATTATTGTTTAATATATAATGTATATTAATTTTTTGAATGCGTGCCCTCTGGTTTGTAACGGTGAAAGCTCCGTTAGCTAACGTTAGGCTAACAAAATTTTCGTCTGGAACGCCAGCAATAACTGAAATAATAATTGCCCAAAAAGATTTCCGTTAAATTCTACTGATAAATTAAAACGAAATAGGTACATATTAGTTCAGTTGTGTTAAATTGACACTTTTCTGTATAGTTTTGAAAATTCAGAGTATACTTTTGTGTTTTTAAACAGGTAGGCAATAACGTTACACAAATGTTAAACTGTTTGTCTAAAATAAGATATTTGACTCTTTTAAACACTTGAATATTGTATTTAAATTTTGTTATACCTCTTTTCAGATAAAATTGATCATGAGTTTTCGTTAAAACATTAAATAATTCTTATATTCGAAACAAATCGATCTTCTATTCTTTTCTAAAAATAAACTGAAAATTTAGAATTTACATAAATGCAATAATAAAAGAGATATAGCCAAGAAAACGGAAATTATTTAAATTCAAAGTTACGAAGCATGGTTAAATTTAACTGAAATAGACCATAGCATTTACAAATTTAAATTTTGTGTAAACTCTTTAGTAAAATATATTTGTAAAATTATGTAATTATTATGAGATGGTAAACCACGAAATTTTTCAGTTAATTAAATTAAGAGTACTTCTAGAATCATTAAAAGCTCAAACAAACACGTAAAGTTCATCATTGATATACATAAAGAGTTACAGTAAGTTTAAATTAAATCAGTAATCACTAATCTAAAGCATGCATTTGCATATTAAGCTGAGCGTCCACTTGGCTGGAAACGCGGCGCAGTTCCGCTCTCGGAGATAAATTAATATATGTGAATAAATGCAGGTGCGTCCACTAGGTCGACATAGCGGCGCGATACCGCCCCAGAGATCTTATTGATGTAAAAACCGCGCCGCGTTTCCGACCCAAAGGACGCTCAGTTTTACATCTAATTTCTTTTGTATTAAATTTCCCTCATAGTAGCGTCATTTGAAAAACTGAAGACGTATTATCTTAAAAGTCGATTTGAGCGTTATTGTATGGTTTTCCATATGTATTTGCTAATAAATAATTAATCAATACTTTGCAATGATACAACTTTTAGTTAATTAATTGTTATATGTTTCGATCCATATGATCATCATCAGACAAATCTAGGTATTTAAAATGTGTAAATTATTTAGTCAAGCAATTTAGTGCCATAGTTTAACAGTGGCTATCACGTTGTTTACAGTATTATATATACCAGTGGTTCTCAAACTTTTTGGTCCGTGACCCCCTTTGATGATGCAACAATAATTTAACAATTATCCGATCGACTACAAATTTTAATCGTAGCTTAATAATGCGTTTCTTCAGTGAGCATCGTAGTATTTATTGAATTAACTAATTTTTCACAAAATGGTGCCGATTCAAACCTTCCTTCATTTTGATTCATCGAGCGCATCGTTAGAATATAGTCACTGAAAGTTTAAAAATATGTCAAAAGTGCAAGAAGTCAGCAAACATGGCGTGTTTGGGATCCTTTGTATAACTTGTTATATTTTCGAGAAAAAGTAATGTTTTTTTGTGATTGGAAATTCGCTATGTTATGCAAGATGCTGCAACAGGGAGTATTATTTTCCATTAATGTGAAAATTCAAAAATAAAAACACACAAATCATGAAAGAACAATATTTTCCTCTCTGGGTTAGCCGTGTTAAATTAAAAATGTATTTACCTGGCGAACTTCTTAACTTCTGAATTAAATTTCATTCTTTATGTTTATAACGTTCAGTCAGTGAAAAAAGCTTTTCCTAATAAAACATCGCATCGTGTAGACAAATTGCATTCATTTATTCATTATTAAACCACCATCAGTTGCTATCGTGGTAAAAAGTAATAAGAAAGAACACAATGATCTGCAAAAAGTACCAATAATATGTTGAAGAGAAACTGGGTCACGACCCGTTATTTGAGAAACACTGTTCTACTTATTAATTTTTACACATCTGCCGCATTTACACTACCATAGATACTACACACAGTATACATATGGATAAAGTAGTCACATCATTGTTATTACAACGTTCCTTTGCTATTGCGTTTAAATTTGAAAACAAAAAAATTAAAAGACCGATAAAAAAATAAATAAAACTCTTTATAATACCTATATAGATTTTTATGTTTCATGTTTTAAAACATTAAAATCACATTAACGTTATAGAATTAGACATTTAATCAAACAATTAGGGCGTGTAGGACATACACGTGTGCTCGAAAATTACGTATGAATAATAAATTTTTATTATGCTTTTGTTTATTTTACTGATGGTGTAGGAACAAAACATATTTAACAGCGGTCCCAAAAGATACATTACTAATAACGACACGGTGATCAAAATCTGAATGTGATTTACTCCGGTCATATTTTGTTAAAACCTTTTTGAACGATATGTGTAGTGACAATCATCTTTTTTGTGGGCGCTCCCGGAAGTCAGCGAGAGTTTTTTTTTTTTAAACGATGTCGTTTTTTTTTAAACGATTTTAACCGTGTCGTTAAAAGGTCGTTTTGGAACGATGTGTTTGTGGATCATTCATAGATCAATGAAAATATTATGTATAGTCTATAGACTGAGCGTATCAACGAATAAATGAAGCTTCAATATATGCTAAAACTACAACCAACTACTACTTTAGAATATTGTAATCAGTGCAATGACCGTCCTATCTGTATTTGCGTGGTATTCATATTATCAAAATATAATTGTGATGATAAAATTTATTTATTTTTTTTGAGAAAAAATTGCAAAATTTTGAAAAAAGAAATAGTATTGTTTACTGAATAATGGACAACATAATATGATCCCCGTATCACACTTGGTTAGATGCTTCAATGAAGTAGCCTATTAGCTAATCATACGAGTAACTATATGAAACTTATAAGTTTTGTAGAGCTATCATTTAAACGATAATGATCTGAATATTATTATACCACAAGCTTAATAGTTTACTCATTATGAATATCTCTGAAGACTAACTGTCATTTAACTAAGCATGAATCATGCGCAGGATCGTAATACACTAACGACGTACGAGTAAAACTGAATTAATTTTCTGCACATATTTCAGCAGTGCTGACTATAGGTTTTTGCTTCTCTAAGAAAAATTTAGTTGATTTCCCTTAATGATTAAAAAGTACAAGGAAAAATTGATTTAGAAATTCCCAATACTTGTTGGATGAATTGGATGAATTCCGTAATCATTGATCCTCTTATTTCCAAGGGTAAATAATTTGCATGTAGTATATATATATATATATATATATATATATATATATATATATATATATATATATATATATATGTGTGTGTGTGTGTGTGTGTGTAAAAAATATGTATAAATATTTATATTTTAATAAAAAATATTTTGCTTTTAGTTAACACTTTTTTGAATTCGATAGAAAATTTAAGAAAATTCTTTTAGAGAATAGAGAATGTAATTACACCGATTACTTTCACCTTAATTTGATGATATGCTCGTGGAAATCTCTCGAAAATCCCCATTATACAGTAAGAACTAAAAATCGCTGTTACTTTCCTGTTAATGGTTCTGTTAGACATCATCTTGTGTAGGTATTCGAATAAGATTTTAGGGGGTGGGGGTAACATTAATTCAGCATTAAATAGGTCCATTTTTAAGAATTTTTTCAGACGCTACAGCTAATAATAGTAATTTAATTAATCGATCATAACGTTATAGTACAACATATGAACAATTACTAATCTTTATCGCCAAATAAAGTCAAGTACAATTAAGTTTACAAGTTTAAATTTTGGCGAAAAATAGAAGTAAGAATATAAATATGAACAACATTTCCTTAATTTTTTAAAACAAAATATAAATAATTAAGCCAACGGCAGTAAATCTTCGGAGGCGCCTGGGAAAAAAGTTTTTTGCCGGTGAACAATATAACTCATGAGTGGATTATCCGAAATAAAAGAAATATGGTATCATTAGATAATCTTTTTCCTAAGGTATCCTTGGGAGGAATTTTTTTCGATTTTTTAAATTTTGGTGATACTTAGAAGTGAAAACACCGATTTTCGTCTAAAAAATGGATCTATTTGTTATTGTAAAATCAATAATTACGAAAAATAAAAAAAACCCTCAGGGATACCTGGTCATTTATGTAAGGAAGCAGAATACAAAATTTCAAAACAATCGGTCGAGTAGATTTTGATTTAAACTGTTCACCGGTTTCAAAAATGATCAATGTCAGAAAATCGCTTTAAGGTTTTGTATACCTGAAAATCCAATATTAAATATAAATAATTTTTTTCATACCTACGTCATTGGTTGTAGTATACATTAGTATACTTACAAAGACCCATCGATGAATAAAAGAATTTAGGAATTCCGAGGCACAAGATCACGTACCTGCTTGGAGGGATACAAAAACGTGTCGGAACAACAAACGCTCAAAGTTCTATATCATAGTTAGTTTTACTCTGATTTGTTTAAAATTTTGACACAATAATCTTAAGACATGTCATACAATCATGTGAAACAATAAAAAGAAAATATAAAAAAAAAAAACGTTGGCGATTTTAACCGATTATGACAAGACGCCCAACTGGTACACTATTTTGACAACTAATACACTTTATATGAAATTATTGACGTGATACAGCGTTGTGTCAGAGTCAGTCAGATTTCAGTTGACGCTGTACGTGTTAATACATAATTATTGTTAATTATAAAAAAAAATATTATTGTGCATTACATTTGATACCAAGAAAAAAAGAAGCCTTAGTTTTACCCTCAGGTGACTCTATGGATAATAGGTCATTCGTCCTTTAATAAAACAAATATACAATTTATTAACTAATACCGAATAAAAAAAATCAAGAGAAGTACCCACTGAATTAAAATCCTGCGTTTTAATTTTTGTGTTAACAATATTGTAAAAATTCATGCCAGTTATGAACGGAATTTACCTATTGTTCTTTACTGTTATTGTTATTATGCCATTTATTGCAATTTAAGAAATTATTTACTTTTAATTTTAAGACATCATTTACTAAAAAGGTCCCCGTGGGATGAGACATAGTGGTTTTAACGAAACTTTGTACCTAAAGAGATCTGGCACTGTTTAAAATTGTTCCCAGAATTTGGTGATATTCAGACGAATCGTTAGGAAAATAATTAATAAGTTAACATGAGTACTTACTGAATTAAAGTCGATTTAAAAAAAATACAGATTAAATTTGACAAAAATTCATTAAACTGTTTTTATTCTCACAAAAACATTTAACAAAATGTGGACGAAATTTTAAAAACATTTTTAATAAAGAAATGTCGCAAGGCCGCAACGACGAAAAATTTCTATCAATAAGTACCATTGGATTTTGATCCGAGCCATAAAAAAATATAATTTCCTCAATCCTTCATTTTAATTCCTAAAAGTTATTCAAATATGTTTAAGGTATACTTAAAATTTATTTTTAACTGTCATTAACGTTTATAATTACATGCATACGGCCTCTTGATTAAATTATCATTGTGGTTTAGATGATAATATATTATAATAAAATTATATACAAGTTAATGAAGTTTCATATCAGAAAGAAGTACGTGGTAAGCATAAATAATAAAAAATAAATTTTGGATTATTATAATTAAAAGTTCAATATGCATTTATAAAAATTAATTGAATTTCAAAACCATTGATAAAATACGCCCAGAAAAAATTCAAATAAACTTACAATTGCGCCATCGTTCAGTCTTTTTATTTGATGTCGCCTTTTTAATGCCTGTCTCTTGTTTCATTTTCATTTTTAAACAGCAACAATTCGTTTTAACATAACATTTCATTTACACTATTAATACAAAAACAAACTAAAAATCGGGTGAAACACAATTTTACATTACATTCCAAAACAATATGTAACAATGTTCAACTTGAACTATATGAAATATAATTTTGGGAAAATGAACACTCCAGTTTGGAAAAATTATAATATAAAATTGTGCTTTATTTAATGTATACGGCTGATTATAAATCCATTTAATTTTTAAAAACAACACTCCCGGCACAAAAAATAAAAAATAGTTAAACAAAAATAAAAATAAAAATTTAACGTCAATTTCGTTCACTTTAATTTTTCAAAAAAAAAAAAAAAAAAATTCAAAATTTACATTGTTTACAAACAATCAAATTCAAAAATTCGTAAGAAGACTCTAATTGTTTATTTAGTTGTTAATTGTTTTTGTTTATGTATTTATTAATAATACAAATAAATAGCTTGTGAAATGTTCTCCGTTAACGGTTAACTGTACAATAATGAACGCGATTGTGGAGAAATCTTCAACTTCTTCTCGTGGTCCATATCATTTCATAAACCTCCACATCAGGTACCATCAAACTGTGTTCTTGTTGCCACTCTATAAATGTGCCATTATAATAACTATATTTAATTTTTTTTTATAAAAACTATTGTACAATAATTGTTTTTAATTGTAACTTACGTCATCATTATCATGGAGAAGTGGAAATCGGTTGACTGCTCAGGTGTGTGGGTTTGTGATAATGGGAATTTTATTTGGGCTGGTCTGTGATAAATTGATTAGGAAGTTGTTTCGGTAATGACCTACCATAATTTATCCGCTTGTTTTTTTCTGCGGTAATAAAAATACTTTCGATTCAATTGTTATAATTTAGTTCACTAATATGTGGGCAAGAATTAACGTTGATACATTTTATAGATTTTATAAATTAGTTGATTTATTACGTTAGAATCAAGTATTTTCACAACGATTTACGAAGTAAAAAAACTTGATTTTAGCAGACAAATTCTTCAATAATAGAAGGGTGTTAACAGAGATGAACATTTTTTTTTATATATCTAATCCAACAACTTAGAAAATAATTCTCATTTATTTAATCCCCACGACAAAACCAAAAAGAAGACGTTGTTACAATATAATCCAAACTTATAATAACCACTTTACTCTTTGTTGTTATATACCAAATAATATTTAAAAGAAAAAAAGATGGAAAGCTATTCTGGGCTAAGTGAGAGGAGGGACTAAATTAGTTGTCGAGTTACGTAATTCTTCATTTATTTTATTTACCACAATTAAAGCAAACACGAATGTGAATCTAGCATTTCATGAGTATAGTATTCATTCATTTATGACGTACTTATGATATTTTTGATTCTAATTGTAAGTTTGACCAAATTACCCAACAAAAGGTTGAACAGGATTTATGGGGACAATTCAAATTCACCAGAATCCAATAGAAAAATTTGTTATTTCTTTTCGTCCGGCGAAAAGAAATAAAAGACAGCAGGGGGAGAGGGTCAAAAAAGCTAAAAATAAAATTAGGTAGTTTACGGAGGCTCCCTTAATCTTTTCTTATACTAATATGGCCATCAGACTTCAGTTGTTTTCCAGATCTTTTTACTTGTTTCAGAATGTCTTGTTTAAAATGCCGAAAAACGTTAAAGTATAAATGAGCTATAGATAATCAGTTTCATTAAGTAATTAAGGATGTTTCAATTTAGTAATTAAGTCTGTTTTGCATTTAACGTTATTTTTAGAAATATACGAGTAGTTCAAAATTTGATACAAAAATAGTTATTTTTTGTGATTAAATACAACAAATTAAATATTTGCCAGGTTATTTGTGACTCCTTATGAACGTATATTTATGTAGCCTTTTAGGATTAAAATCACGGGCAGTTGACACCATTCCAAACTTATGAGTCACCTATTTCATTAAGAATTTTTTTTACGAAAAGTTCTTACTAATAAAACATTTCAACATGTACCTACTTTACCGGCGCTACCACCGTTATATCTGATAATTTTACTGTACTGAATCGTCCATAAAATACGTACGCAAAAAAGGCAGAAAGTGGGACAAATTAAGTCCGAACAAGTGTAACATCACATGACGTTTGGAATACCTACATCAATTTGATTATTTCTACATCAATTTTTGTTTTGATACAATTAAGTCACCAAAGACTAACAACTACTTTGTATTACACGAAAATTCTATGAATAAATGAAATCGTTTGGATATAATTATAACTTCTTTGGGGTGGCGGGGGGGGGATTTCAACGTGACAAGAGAGGAGGAAGAGGTCAAAAATGCGTGACGTATTTTATAGATATAGTCTCTAATAAAATACTGTCAAATTAGAATTGTAATTCACAGAGGTTTCAGGTTTAAATGAATCAAATGAATCACTCCATTTAATTTGGAAAATAGTCAGTAATCTACTTAATAAATTTCTAACACTGACTGACTGACAGACAACGCACAGCCTAAACCATTTGGTTTAGAAGAATAAAATTTTGCATAGGAGTTCCCTATGTGACGTAGGTGAGCACTAAGAAAGGATTTTTGACAGTTCGTACCCTAAGTGGGTTTAATAGGGAATGAAAATTTGTATGTAAATTCGTTATTTGTGAAGTTAAGTGGTATATGTATAAAAATATGTTACTATGGCTATTAAAATAAATAATATTTAATGAATCTTTAACTTTGACTACGCAAGACAATTGATAAATTGATAGACAACGCACAACCTCAACTGTTGAGTTTAGAAGGACGAAATTAAGCACAGGAGTTATGAAAATTGGCGTTTAGGCTTCTATTTATAAATAAAAGTCAGTTGTTTCTGGAAATTTATTCCCTAAGGCGTTAAAACAGAAAATGAAAGTTCATATGGGAAGTTGATTATTTTTGAAGTTATAAACGTGGATATTGATTTAGGCTTTTGAAAAACATTAAAAGTGAGCAGAAAGTGAGTACCTAATAAAAAGGTGTTGTCGATGGGAAATCTCATCGGGTATACGGCTAGTATTTTGATAAAAGTTCCACATAAGTCAATATTGTTACAGTAATATTTACTCTAACTTTACGATAATACTATATTATATAAATGATAGATAATATCAACAATAATCTGATTCATGAAAACATTTGGCATCTTATTAACTATAGCAAGAATTTTAGAAAATATGTTGGTGAAACTTTATATCAATTCTTTTTTACACAAGAAAACATTAATCAATAATAATTTGAATTGTAAGAGTAAAATCAAATGAAATCAGTATTATGATTTATTTTGAATGCATGCAGTGATGTTACGTACTTTTATATTTGATTCATGTTTCGTTATAGAAATTTAATTTCAACTTTCATTGTTGATATTCAATATCTCATGCGGAACAAGTTACATTGTTGTCATGTAAATTTTTGTACCGTAATTTTTACATTTGACGCCAACAAGCGACGCCTTTTTTGTGATTTACGTATATTATCTGTATTATATTACATTATATAAATATACACTTAACTTCTTTATCCATGATATTGACCAACATGGCTACCGTGGACATTCCAAATCACTAAACAATAGATCAGTGGATAGAATTATACACTAAAATCCAATAAAAGAGATATTAACACTTGTTACGTAAATGTTATAGGATCGAATATTAAACTATTTCAAAAGGTACTTAAATCTATGTCTGTGGAGTGACAATTCAAAATGTGTTTTGTCACAAAAAATTCAAAATGGAGTTATGCACATCATTTGATTTTTCTTACTGATTCCTATCAGATTAGAAATTTTATCCCGTAAAAATTAAGAAAAAAAATTATAAATTTATTCAAATCGTGTTTTGTCCATTACCTTATTTGATTCAAACAATGTCTTGTCCACGTGTGTCCGGTCAGCCAATCATTCTTTATTAGCGATTATTATTTTTTACAAATTATTAATTTACACATTTAAAAAGTAATGAAGTAAGTTATTGTTTCTTTTAATAACGTCATGGAGCCTTGGTCTAAGTCGGTTGAATGGACTCATAACATCTGTGTAGTAGTAAACTTACCTATAAAACTAACGAAAAAATTTTTGCATATAAAATTTGATATTTTTTAAAAAAATAATTTTTAATTATAATGTAATAAATAAATTATTAGAATCCAACTGCAGGTAAAATGAATAATGAAAAAATTTGTCGCTAAAAAATTTTTCATTATGTAATAAATATTTTTTTGCAATTTTGAATTAAAAAGTTAACTGACAATGGCTATGACAGTGTTAAAATGACTTACTTTTTCTCACTCGTGAAAAAAAAGATACTTTTTATATCATGTTACAAAATATTTTTCTAATATAAATAAATAATATTCGCTTCTACAGTAACGTACAGTATAAGCCCTAATTATCCATGAACGATTAAAAATAATGTTATAATACAATAATTTTTTTAATGTAGCTGCCAAACTTTTAATAATTTGAGATAATTTTGCAATTTTTCATTAATTTTTTTTATTTTAAATCAGAATTGTAAATAATATTGTATCCAACACGTGCGAAATACCTCGTCGTAATTATCCAACGAGGCTTGCCGAGTATGAATCATGAAAAAACACCTTTGTTTTGTAACGTGTTACATAAAAAGTTATTTTTTTATAAAAAAAAAAAATGTAAATTATCTCCATAAATTTGAGACGATTAGTGATCTGATTTCGCGGATCACACTTTGGGAAGCTGTGCTTTAAGTAAAATCGGACAATTTATTATATTACAACAAAACAACGAAAGGAATGGTTTCTGAAAATTCAGGAAATTCATTTTAATATTAGGTAGCGTCTTCATTTTATGTAAGTTGATTTAATTTCAACATCACATATTATTTAGAATGTATACGCCACTGGTTATTTAAAACTATATTACAAATACGCATAAATGATCGATCATTTAGTCATAGTCTAATTAATTTCAAAATTTACAGTAACAAGTAGAAATTACTATTAATTTATATAATTTAGCATTATAATAAACTAATCACAAAGATACCGTTTATTTTATTGAAATTTGCAGAGGGAATTTTGCATGTACACGGTTTTTGCATTAAATTTGATCAAATAGATTTGATAATTTTATATACATAGTTATAAAATTTCGTCAAATAAAATAAAAAATGCGTTCAGTTTTATTATGATAATCCGAAGGCAGAGCAAATAATTTATGGCTAATAGTTTACAATTTATTTTTCCATATATTTTATAACATTTATTAGGTAAATTTACGTTTATGCTATTGAAAAGGGTAGCAACGAAATCAGTTGGCCTATGTGCTACATGTACCGTCTGTTAGTGATGTCGGATGATTAATCGATTATTCTGTTTAGTCGACTAATTTTGTTTACATTTAGCCATTTGTTAGCCCACTATTTTGTTGACTAATTCAATAATTTTTCTGTATTATTTATTAAACTTCTATCTATTTGTATGATTTTTCACTTTTATGTGATTTATATCTGTGATTATACCTTTCTTATTCTTAAAGAAATTGTTAAAAGTCAATACCTAAGTAAATTCGAAAGAAAACATCATTTTTCAGAGAGTCACATAGATTACCCTATTTATGAATTCGATTAAAAATTTAGTCGATTAGTACACTATTCTAACCTTGATATTTTCGACTAATGACTAATTTTATTTAAAAAACAACTTTAGTCGGTTAATCGATTAACGCCTCAACATCATTAGTACCTATAGCGAAAAATATCATTCAAAAGATTGTTTAAAATCATGAATATGTTAGAAATTAATCATTCCGATTAGTGGTACGATCGTAGTTCTGATAACTAAATTATAAATATAGTATATTGGAGGAAGAAACCTGATGGAGTTACAAAGACGAATTCTCTTGTAGAGTCAACAAATTTGTAATGTGATAATCGTGAAGCTGCCAAAATCAGTCGTTTATAATATGTGGTCATATGGAACTATCAGTTTACTTATTCTACTCTCTTGTACTTGCGCGAACGTAAGGAGCAGGTCCAAAACTCAATAATCAGGGAGATAAAGTAGGGGGGTGGGTGAAATGTAGAGGTGTGGAACGAAGCTGACTTCTTTTTTTTTAAATTTTTTAGGCACTTTTGAATAATGGGTTCATATTTTAGGGGTGCGTATAAACATCAGGATAATTAAATTTATGGTACCAATTATTTCATCACTTATGATTAGGGGATAATTTGGAAATAGATATTTGTACTTTAAATTACTCGAAAACGGTATTATTTATCGAAATGTAACAAGTATACCTTTTTGCGTGGAATTGCCTGAGACATCATATTATTAAGAAATCTGTTTAAATAACTGCAAATTAAAAAAGAAAAGACGTGATAACTTACACCAACCACCCAAAACCACCGCTTGATCATAAGTGGTGCAATAAATGTTAATATAAATTTAATCCTCCTAATACAAAATACGTACCCCTAAAATATCAATCCATTATTCAGAAGTGTTTGGAAAATATTTAGGAAAAGATGGTTTTCGTTTCACTCCTTTACAGGGATGTACGTATCTCCCCAATTATTGAGTTTTGAAAAAAAGTGTACATGAAAAGGTACTATTATTTTTGAAAGTACTATCAGCTCTAGCAATTACGGTACATAATTCTGGACCATCCTGTGTATACAAATTTTAGTGAAGGCCATTTTCGGTTCCTCGAGGCCTCGAAACAAATTTCTGACATAGTCCCGGGCTTAGGTCTTTTCATGGCACCAGCTGTAATAAGGATGGAAATTCGCTTAAAAGAAAAATATTATAAAAACTATACACGTATCGTAAAACTTTAATTAACCGCCACCACTGAGACTGGGGTTATAACGGCTAACCGAATGACGGATAACAAAAATTTCTTAATATATAACTTGATTTTACCTATTGGGTTTGGGATGAACATGAATATGAAATTATTTATAATTTTATACTACATATTTAACATATTTATCAAATGGGAATGCCAAAAAGTTTTAGGAAATTCTAAAAGAATAAAATACATTGTAATTATCATTACCAACAAATTTTTTTTTCTTACGAAATTATGTGTACGTTTAGAATCTAAGCTTATAAAGGCTCCTAAAGCCAGAATTTTCATTTTTCTTTCTTTATTAAACCTTGATGGATAACAAAACATAATGGTTAAACAAGTGGCGGTTAATCGAAGTTTTGCTGTACTTAGTTTTCTATATTTTTACTTTACTATCACTTAAGCAATTATATATGCATTGGAGTAGGATTTTTAACCCTTGAATCATACGTTGGTCTACGAGAAACGTTAATCATACATCGACGTCGTTTTGACGGATGGACTTTTTACGGAGAGTTTTAGAGTTTATTTGCAAAAAACATTTTTTTTACATAACAATACTACAAAAGCGAACAAAATATTTAAAAACATTGGATTTGGAAAAATTTCTTAATGTAAATATTTATTAATTTTTTTAATCTTTTTATCAAAGCATATTTTCATTATAAAAATTAAAAAATAGATAAATACATCAATTGTATCATAAAACATGTGTTTCAAATAATTAATTTATAAACTATTATGAGTCAGTGAACATGTGTAACTTTACAGAATGTGAAATTTCTCAGTCATAAATATTCCTATAGATATGTAGTTATTTCCCCATTAGGCACATTTGTAAATTTTCTAAAATTTGTTAGTAATTTTCGAATAAGATCTCAAAAAATAATAAAAATTAAAATATTTTCCACAAAATAAATTGTTAATCTTTTATTAAGTCACTTGAAACGCATTCTTTAGTTTTCGATTCAATATATTAAAACTTCAGTATTATGTAATATGTCGTCTCTATAAGTCAAAAAGCTGTAATCATCTTTCACATTATCATAATCATTGAATAAATTAATTATAACATGTGGCATATCTTTAATAAATTTTAGAAAAATTAGGAAAACTTTTATATGTGAAGTACAAAATCTTTAAAAAAAAAAACATCGCGTAATCATACATCGACGTCCTTTTGACGAACACTATTTCAATACAAACAAAACGACAATGACTATAAACAAAATAAATACGTCTTATGTGTTATAACAACAAATAAATTAGATAATAGAAATCTCACAGCAAGCAGGTACCGACAAGTTGTAGTATTGGAGCAGGTAGAGAAGTTCGTTCGTCATTTTGAAGTGTACGTATGATTCTAGGGTTAAAAATGCCTGATGACCAATTTCTACTAGATAACCGATATTTACATCGACCCTGAATCGAATTGTAATAATTTTGTTGGATCAAAAACTATTGTTTAGTTATATAACTATTATTTAGAAAAACTTTAAATGTGATTTTTCGTGGGTTACACACGTGTCCACCGCTGTGAACCTGGCGCCCGACTTTCGAAAATTTAAAAATAAATAATACAGCTCGTTTGTACTTCGTTTGTACCCGTTTGTACCGCATTTTATTTTGTTTGTAAATCGAAGGGTAAACACCTAGAAAAAATTTAAAAAATGACCAGCGCCCAACTTTTAGACATTTTAATTTTATTAGTGTCATTCGACAGGGGTTAGTTTGTACCCGTTTGTACCTTTTTTCTTTTCGTTTGTACCTCAAAGGGTTCGGAGATACATGATATTAGAAACATTCTAGGTCGCATTAAGTTTGTGTTTTTTGAGACACTGAAAATATGACGACGGCATTTAAGACAGCTCTATTTCCACACGTTTGTACCTTTTTTGTTTTCGTTTGTACCTCAAACGGTTCGCAGATACATCGTATTCGAAACATTCTAGGTCGAATTAAATTTGTGTTTTTAGAGACACTGAAAATATGAAGATGGCATTTTATAGAGATTCGTCTGTACACGTTTGTACCTTTTCTCCTTTCGTTTGTACCTCAAAGGGTTCGGAGATATATGTTATTCGAAACATTCTAGGTCGAATTAAATTTGTATTTTTAGAGACATTGAAAATATGAAGACGGTATGTTATAGAGGTTCGTTTGTACACGTTTGTACCTTTTTTCTTTTCGTTTGTACCTCAAAGGGTTCGGAGATACATGTTATTCGTAACATTCTAGGTCGAATTAAATTTGTGTTTTTTGAGACATTGAAAATATGACGACGGCATTTAAGAGAGCTTCATTTCCACACGTTTGTACCTTTTTTCTTTTCGTTTGTACCTCAAAGGGTTCGGAGATACATCGTATTCGAAACATTCTAGGTCGAATTAAATTTGTGTTTTTAGAGACATTGAAAATATGAAGACGGCATTTTATAGAGGATCGTTTGTACACGTTTGTACCTTTTTTATTTTCGTTTGTACCTCAAAGGGTTCGGAGATACATGTTTTTCGAAACATTCTAGGTCGAATTAAATTTGTGTTTTTAGAGACATTGAAAATATGAAGACGGCATTTAACAGAGGTTCGTTTGTACACGTTTGTACCTTTTTTATTTTCGTTTGTACACGTTTGTACCTTTTTTATTTTCGTTTGTACCTCAAAGGGTTCGGAGATACATGTTATTCGAAACATTCTAGGTCGAATTAAATTTGTATTTTTAGAGACATTGAAAATATGAAGACGGTATTTTATAGAGGTTCGTTTGTACACGTTTGTACCTTTTTTCTTTTCGTTTGTACCTCAAAGGGTTCGGAGATACATGTTATTCGAAACATTTTAGGTCGAATTAAATTTGTGTTTTTTGAGACATTGAAAATATGACGACGGCATTTAAGAGAGCTTCATTTCCACACGTTTGTACCTTTTTTCTTTTCGTTTGTACCTCAAAGGGTTCGGAGATACATCGTATTCGAAATATTCTAGGTCTAATTAAATTTGTGTTTTTAGAGACATTGAAAATATGAAGACGGCATTTTATAGAGGATCGTTTGTACACGTTTGTACCTTTTTTCTTTTCGTTTGTACCTCAAAGGGTTCGGAGATACATCGTATTCGAAACATTCTAGGTCGAAATAAATTTGTCTTTTTAGGGACATTGAAAATATGAAGACGGCATTTAACAGAGGTTCGTTTGTACAGGTTTGTACCTTTTTTCTTTTCGTTTGTACCTCAAAGGGTACAAACCTTCGAACCCTTTGAGGTACAAACGAAAGGAGAAAAGGTACAAACGTGTACAAATGAATCTCTATAAAATGCCGTCTTCATATTTTCAATGTCTCTAAAAACACAAATTTAATTCGACCTAGAATGTTTTGAATAACATGTATCTCCGAACCCTTTGAGGTACAAACGAAAAGAAAAAAGGTACAAACGTGTACAAACGAACCTGTATAAAATGCCGTCTTAATATTTTCAATGTCTCTAAAAACACAAATTTAATTCGACCTAGAATGTTTCGAATACGATTTATCTCCGAACCCTTTGAGGTACAAACGAAAAGAAAAAAGGTACAAACGTGTACAAACGAACCTCTATAAAATGCCGTCTTCATATTTTCAATGTCTCTAAAAACACAAATTTAATTCGACCTAGAATGTTTCGAATACGATGTATCTCCGAACCCTTTGAGGTACAAACGAAAAGAAAAAAGGTACAAACGTGTACAAACGATCCTCTATAAAATGCTGTCTTCATATTTTCAATATCTCTAAAAACACAAATTTAATTCGACCTAGAATGTTTCGAATACGATGTATCTCCGAACCCTTTGAGGTACAAACGAAAAGAAAAAAGGTACAAACGTGTGGAAATGAAGCTCTCTTAAATGCCGTCGTCATATTTTCAATGTCTCTAAAAACACAAATTTAATTCGACCTAGAATATTTCGAATAACATGTATCTCCGAACCCCTTGAGGTACAAACGAAAAGAAAAAAGGTACAAACGTGTACGAACGAACCTCTATAAAGCGCCGTCTTCATATTTTCAATGTCTCTAAAAACACAAATTTAATTTGACCTAGAATGTTTCGAATAACATGTATCTTCGAACCCTTTGAGGTACAAGCGAAAGGAGAAAAGGTACAAACGTGTACAAATGAATCTCTATAAAATGCCGTCTTCATATTTACAATGTCTCTAAAAACACAAATTTAATTCGACCTAGAATGTTTCGAATAACATGTATCTCCGAACCCTTTGAGGTACAAACGAAAAGAAAAAAGGTACAGACGTGTACAAACGAACCTCTATAAAATGCCGTCTTCATATTTTCAATGTCTCTAAAAACACAAATTTAATTCGACCTAGAATATTTCGAATAATATGTATCTCCGAACCCTTTGAGGTACAAACGAAAAGAAAAAAGGTACAAACGTGTACAAACGAGCCTCTATAAAATGCCGTCTTCATATTTTCAATGTCTCTAAAAACACAAATTTAATTCGACATAGAATGTTTCGAATACGATGTATCTCCGAACCCTTTGAGGTACAAACGAAAAGAAAAAAGGTACAAACGTGTACAAACGAACCTCTATAAAACACCGTCTTCATATTTTCAATGTCTCTAAAAATACAAATTTAATTCGACCTAGAATGTTTCGAATAACATGTATCTCCGAACCCTTTGAGGTACAAACGAAAGGAGAAAAGGTACAAACGTGTACAAATGAATCTCTATAAAATGCCGTCTTCATATTTTCAATGTCTCTAAAAACACAAATTTAATTCGACCTAGAATGTTTTTGAATAACATGTATCTCCGAACCCTTTG
This sequence comes from Brachynemurus nebulosus, assembly GCA_035578155.1. NCBI lineage: Eukaryota > Metazoa > Arthropoda > Insecta > Neuroptera > Myrmeleontidae > Brachynemurus > Brachynemurus nebulosus. Next base: position 4,816,254 of record JAPWDM010000018.1, on the reverse strand, counting down.
AGGTACAAACGAAAAGAAAAAAGGTACAAACGTGTACAAACGAACCTCTATAAAATGCCGTCTTAATATTTTCAATGTCTCTAAAAACACAAATTTAATTCGACCTAGAATGTTTCGAATACGATTTATCTCCGAACCCTTTGAGGTACAAACGAAAAGAAAAAAGGTACAAACGTGTACAAATGAACCTCTATAAAATGCCGTCGTCATATTATCAATGTCTCTAAAAACATAAATTTAATTCGACCTAGAATGTTTCGAATAACATGTATCTCCGAACCCTTTGAGGTACAAACGAAAAGAAAAAAGGTACAAACGTGTACAAACGAACCTCTATAAAATGCCGTCTTCATATTTTCAATATCTCTAAAAACACAAATTTAATTCGACCTAGAATGTTTCGAATACGATGTATCTCCGAACCCTTTGAGGTACAAACGAAAAGAAAAAAGGTACAAACGTGTACAAACGAACCTCTATAAAACACCGTCTTCATATTTTCAATGTCTCTAAAAATACAAATTTAATTCGACCTAGAATGTTTCGAATAACATGTATCTCCGAACCCTTTGAGGTACAAACAAAAGGAGAAAAGGTACAAACGTGTAGAAATGAATCTCTATAAAATGCCGTCTTCATATTTTCAATGTCTCTAAAAACACAAACTTAATTCGACCTAGAATGTTTCGAATAACATGTATGTCCGAACCCTTTGAGGTACAAACGAAAAGAAAAAAGGTACAAACGTGTACAAACGAACCTCTATAAAATGCCGTCTTAATATTTTCAATGTCTCTAAAAACACAAATTTAATTCGACCTAGAATGTTTCGAATACGATTTATCTCCGAACCCTTTGAGGTACAAACGAAAAGAAAAAAGGTACAAACGTGTACAAACGAACCTCTATAAAATGCCGTCTTCATATTTTCAATGTCTCTAAAAACACAAATTTAATTCGACCTAGAATGTTTCGAATACGATGTATCACCGAACCCTTTGAGGTACAAACGAAAAAAAAAAGGTACAAACGTGTACAAACGATCCTCTATAAAATGCTGTCTTCATATTTTCAATATCTCTAAAAACACAAATTTAATTCGACCTAGAATGTTTCGAATACGATGTATCTCCGAACCCTTTGAGGTACAAACGAAAAGAAAAAAGGTACAAACGTGTGGAAATGAAGCTCTTTTAAATGCCGTCGTCATATTTTCAATGTCTCAAAAAACACAAATTTAATTCGACCTAGAATGTTTCGAATAACATGTATCTCCGAATCCTTTGAGGTACAAACGAAAAGAAAAAAGGTACAAACGTGTACAAACGAACCTCTATAAAATACCGTCTTCATACTTCAATGTCTCTAAAAATACAAATTTAATTCGACCTAGAATGTTTCGAATAACATGTAACTCCGAACCCTTTGAGGTACAAACGAAATAAAAAAAGGTACAAACGTGTACAGACGAACCTCTAGAAAATGCCGTCTTCATATTTTCAGTGTCTCTAAAAACACAAATTTAATTCGACCTAGAATGTTTCGAATACGATATATCTCCGAACCCTTTGAGGTACAAACGAAAAGAAAAAAGGTACAAACGTGTGGAAATAGAGCTCTCTTAAATGCCGTCGTCATATTTTCAATGTCTCAAAAAACACAAATTTAATTCGACCTAGAATGTTTCGAATAACATGTATCTCCGAATCCTTTGAGGTACAAACGAAAAGAAAAAAGGTACAAACGTGTACAAACGAACCTCTATAAAATACCGTCTTCATATTTTCAATGTCTCTAAAAATACAAATTTAATTCGACCTAGAATGTTTCGAATAACATGTATCTCCGAACCCTTTGAGGTACAAACGAAAAGAAAAAAGGTACAAACGTGTGGAAATAGAGCTCTCTTAAATGCCGTCGTCATATTTTCAATGTCTCAAAAAACACAAATTTAATTCGACCTAGAATGTTTCGAATAACATGTATCTCCGAATCCTTTGAGGTACAAACGAAAAGAAAAAAGGTACAAACGTGTACAAACGAACCTCTATAAAATACCGTCTTCATATTTTCAATGTCTCTAAAAATACAAATTTAATTCGACCTAGAATGTTTCGAATAACATGTATCTCCGAACCCTTTGAGGTACAAACGAAAAGAAAAAAGGTACAAACGTGTGGAAATAGAGCTCTCTTAAATGCCGTCGTCATATTTTCAATGTCTCTAAAAACACAAACTTAATGCGACCTAGAATGTTTCGAATATCATGTATCTCCGAACCCTTTGAGGTACAAACGAAGAGAAAAAAGGTACAAACGGGTACAAACTAACCCCTGTCGAATGACACTAATAAAATTAAAATGTCTAAAAGTTGGGCGCTGGTCATTTTTTAAATTTTTCTAGGTGTTTACCCTTCGAGGTACAATCAAAATAAAATGCGGTACAAACGGGTACAAACGAAGTACAAACGAGCTGTATTATTTATTTTTAAATTTTCGAAAGTCGGGCGCCAGGTTCACACCGGTCACGTGTCCTCGTGTAAGTATACAGCTAAACTGAAAATGTTCTCGCAAAAACAAAAACACGGGCTAATTTTTGCAAAATTAATGACCTATATGCATATATGTAACCAAATGATCGCTATAAATTTTGTTTCAACTAAAATTACACCTAAATAAATGTTTTAAGGTTACATTTTACAATATGCTGTATTCATAGATGCATTTGCTGTAAAATACGTTACATCGGGCTCATACAGATAAATTTAATACATACACAGAATACACACTGATACAATAAAAAAAAAAAAACATTGTTTAGTTGAGAGTTAGTTGAATAAAACTAGGACAATGGCCCATACGTTGTCAGTCGCGCGTTTGTTCGCTCGTTTGGTTCATGTGAAAGCTCGTATTATTTATTAGAATCTCTTATCTGTTTTAATAACTTGCAGTCGGGCCGCTTATTGCATTTGCGGTAAATATGTATATGTGTAGAGAGTTAGGTATATTCATATAAAGTACATACGACGTAATGCATAATATGTGAATACTAGCCGTACCCGCGACGTCGTTCGCGCAAAGCATTGTTATAAACTCAATGAGAAGTATACAGAACTTGCAAAGAATAATAATTTTTGTGTAATGCATGCACATGCTCAAAATAGTTTTTCTATTTTCCCGTGGGAATGAGAAATTTTCCCGGAATAAAAAGTATCTTAAATGTTGACCCAAGTAATAGGTTATCACCACACCAAATTTCATCAAAATCCGTCCGATAGTTTTTGCGTAATACGTGCACATGCACAAAATGGTTTTTCTATTTTCCCGTAGGAAGGAGGCATTTTCCCGGAGTAAAAAGTATCTTAAATGTTGCCCTAGGTAATAAGTTATCACCACATCAAATTTTATTTAAATCCGTCCAGTAGTTTTTGCCTAATGTGTGCACATGCTCACAATGGTTTTTCCATTTTCCCGTGGAAATGAGAAATTTTCTCGGAGTAAAAAGTATTTTAGATGTTGACCCAGGTAATAAGTTATGATGACACCAAATTTCATTAAAATTCGTCCAATAGTTTTTGCGTGATGCATGAACAGACAGACAGACAGACAAAAATTCTAAAAATCGCTGTTTTGGTATCTATATCGATAACTATTTACAGTACCAGTACAATTTTCAAAAAATAGTTCATGTACAGAAATGGTCGCGTTACCATTTTATTATCTGTATAGATATCATCAACTTACACGGTGTGTTTTAGGCTCTGTTTACATGAACCTAGTAATAAAATCACTAGTGATCATTACAAGTAGGCTACAGAAAATCACGCTTAAAACGCTTAAAACAAATCGAAATCATAGAGATATAACCATGGATTTGGTGTGGTATTTGTTCAGCGGGTGCTGTATCAGCGAACGCAAAAATCGTGTTGTTACAGCGAACGACCCAAGCAATAAAATCTTAGATTAAACAACTATAGTCTATCCTCAAGTTAAATGTTAACAGACAACTAAGCAGATGTATATTTTCTCATAAATTCGCGATTCGTTACATAGAACCTGGATCAGAAAACTATTATATTTAAACTAATAGAGAGCAAATTATAATATTAGAAGTGAGACAAGGAATAAGAATCGACGCCAAAGGACTAAACTTCTAGTGTGCAATTATTAAAATTATTTGCATTCTATTTCATTTAATTAGGGTTCTATACCTTAAGAGGAAAAACGGAACCCTCATAAGATTACTCTCGTATCCGTCCGCCCCTCTGTGTGTCACAAGGGTCTTTCTCGAAAACTATATAAGATAGGAGTTTCGAATTCGGCATAATGTTAAGTTCTAATGATTCACATATATGTACGTACATATATCGCCAGTCATCAATTACAGCCGACTCTCGTTATCAGTCCGCCGATTTATATTTCTATTCTAAACATTCTCCCTCCATGACCGAAAAAAATTCATTTGTTTCTCGTTATAAGACCGGAACATTGGTGTTGATGTTTAATAGTGTAACTCATAAATCATCCTGTCAGAATCTTTTTATTTACTAAAATATTTTTTTTATAGGTCCGTGTTTACATAATACATGTGTAGTTGACCAAAACAAGTTTTGTTCGTTCATCTCGCGGCTTATATTACAAACTTCGTTTGACTAACAATATTATTTACAATTTCTACAAAAGATTTTAAAAATTTTTTTAAAGAAAATATGTATTGACAGTATCGTTTAAACTCTTGCCACACAAACTAAAGAACGCATTTAGAAAATATTAATATGTATTTATTAAAAATAGGTAGATTTTGTGGCTCTTCTAACGAATGGTAATACTCACGGAGAGAAAATTCCTATAAAAATTACTGTACTCATACACAGAAAAAAAAAACTCACTGTATATTACAAAAACGTGAATTAATATTACAAAATTTTTACTCCAATAGAACCCTTTAGTAATATTACAAAACCACTTTTATTAAAAATCTGAGTACAAGGTTCTATTAATTCAGAATAATTTTTGTAATTATCACAGACTTATTTTTGTGAATAAAACTCAACGTATGTTTTGTTGAACATTTAATAAACTTTGTTATAATTACTAAATGGAATTTGTAATTGGTATGATTTATTTATTAATAAATACTAAATTTTATAGTAAATTTTACTATATTTTTTTGTTGTACTTACAAATAACCCCTGTAAATATTATTAAGGATATTTGTGAAGGAAAGGAACTTATTGGATATACTTTGATAATTAATGTAAAAAACAAAACAGATGTGACTATAAAATATGTACAAAATTCAAACTTCACATCTATTTTACACAGCATTACATTAATTATCAAAGTACATCCAGTTAGTCCCTGTAAAATAAGAAAAATTTTATTTTATATAAATGAATTTATTAATTAATTAATACAAAAAAATAAAACGTTATGTTAAAATGTATTAACTTACAGGAGGTATGGCAAATGTTTTAGAAATAATTCTAACATATTTTTATATTCAGAACTAATATTAAGCAAATTTCAACAAAAGGTATAACTGTAGTCCAATATTCAATTACATCTTCAAAATCCAGTGAAAAATTTTAAAAAACAAAACGAAAACAAACATGTTGTTTATCTGTAAAAAAGCATATTTTACTAAAATATGAAACATAAGAAATGTCTAACCAAATAATAAAAAACTTACTTGAATTTGAAAAAGAATCCTTTTAATTTGTTAGTAATTTACTTGACTGAGGTTTTTCACATATAGTCGAATAATGGATTACATATTCGATTCAGAATCAAAGTAAAAAGATAAAATAGGAGCACCTAGCATATTTTCCACCTGTAAAAAAAGGATATTTTACTGACTAAAATATGAAGCTTAAAAGCATGTCTAACCAAAAAATAACCCTTACTTGAATTTGAAAAGGAATGCAAATTTGCTAGTGTTTTATAAATTTCTGAACTGAAGGAACTTTTCTTTGGTTATAAAAAAGTTTAACTGCAAATCTGAAATTATTTTTTCCATAATGTTCAAAATTGCTTTTAGTATCTGAAAAAAAAAGAGATCAAATTTTAATAGGAATATTATTAATATTTGTGAGCAAAAAACAATTTATGAAAATACTTACTAGCCATTGTCAGATTTTCGATAGTAAAACCATTAGCAAGTTTTCTTGTCATATTTCTAACGTACAAACAATCTTTTAAATTGAGATTGTATACTATGTTTTTTCATAAACTCTTGTCAGGTTATAATAAATATTTATGAAGATGGACTCTATCACAGAATAACGCTATGAATACTACACAACATTCTAAAAATCATAGAATTCGTTAATATTGCGCTTGCGTCAGTTATTTATTACAAAACTTTTTGTTATAATTACAAAACACAATTTTTAAATGAGAAATACAAAACTTTTTGATAATCACTAAATCAGGGTTTCTTTAAATGCATATATATAGGTATTATGAACGTTTACAAAATATCACATAAACGTATCAACTTGTCAACTCTGCGCAAGCGTCATTTAATTATTACAAAAATTTTCGTTTTAATTACAAAAGAGACTTTTACTTTAAGCATGCGCATTTTGATTTTTAAAACAGTGTTATAATTACAAATATTTTTCTTATATTTACTTAAAATATTTAATAGAACTGTAATTAATGCTACAAAAATATACTACTAAATTATTTTTTTTGTTATTACAAAAGTTTTTGTAATATTTACAAAATTTTATATTAACAAATTAATAAAACGCAATTTGTAGGATTAATAAAACTTATATTAATCACTGAAAGCGAGTTTTGTTACAATTACTCAAATTTTAGTTCTAACAACGAAAGCTAAATACTAAAAGCGGTTTTGTAAATAAAATCACTGTTTTTTTTCTGTGTACTACAATCGACGTGTAACAGGCGAACATATCCAATTTTACCGTACAAAAATTGGATATGTTCGCCTGTTACACGTCGATTGTAGTATAAGCACAGTAATTTTTATAGGAATTTTCTCTCCGTGTACACTGAACGTCTGGACTATTTGATTATAAATAAGTACACTACACACTCACACGCTTGAAAAGTAAACTAAGTGCGAGTTACGGCGGTCGACTACTAAGCACAAGTGGAGATAATACAGGAATTCTTAGGATTATATTCTCCTGCAGCCCCGTAAGCGGACTGATAACGAAAGTCGGCTGTATTTTGGATTAAAGTGAGAAGTCAGTTTGGTCAAAAAAAAGTTTTAATTAATATATCGTGTAAGTTGTAAGGTATCATTTGTAAGAGCTACCTCTATAAGGATTTTAAAAATATATTCTTTTTATAATTTTTAGTCCAATAATCTTAACGATGTAGCTCAAAATAAAGCAAATTTGAATAAGCATGAAGCAAATATTATAGGTACCTACATATAAAAATAAAAAAGTTTAATTTGATCAGATTGACCGTTCATTGTACGGTACCATATACATATGCGGGCATAAGGATTAATTTTGATAATTTTTGAAAAAAACATTGTTAGGTGTGATTTGTTATGATTTTTCTCGTTGAATTTTTGTAATTTGGAAACAAATTTTGTATGTTTGCACCCAAAATTGTACAGCTTTACTTGAAATTATGTTCTGCTGTTATCCCTTTGTGTCAGACCACCATTCCGTTTATATCGTAGGATAAAAAAGTACTAATGATACTTTCAAAAAATGTCGTATCTTATTAAAGCAGTGTCGTATCTTATTAAAGAAAAATTTTCAAAACTGAAAAATAAAAATAAATTAAAAAATTTTGTCAAGTGCATGCTAGACACGCTTTATTTCAGATTCTATAGTCAGTAGCTAGAGTTTTTTACAATTTTCGGAATAAAATATAGGAAATTTAAGTAGGTACAATATTTATTACGGTTGATCATTGTCATAATTTCTTTTAAAATGACTATGAAATCCTTTTGCGCGGTTCAGCAGGCACTTTGAGTATTTTTTCTATTTGAAATTGTTGAATTACATAAAATTTATAATTATTTACAATATATTGTGTTATCTAAATATGCATGATTATTTTGTAAATATCTGTCAGTACAACTGTGTGAATTGTGCAATATTTATATTATATTTTTTACTAATCTTATCATTCATTACTCTCTTAGTACTGATAAGCCTTTGTATAATATTATTGTCCACTGATTATTATTGTTATACAATATGTCCATAATCAAATTTCCATCATAGTAAAGGGTAAGAATTACAGTTTCGATTAAATTTAATGGATTATAGAAAAGCATTAGACAAGTTGAATATTGTCTTCGTAATTTCACTTTTAACATGAATATGTTTTTAGGCTGGGGTACAATTGAACAAATTCGTGACGTTTAAAATTGGTACCAAAAAAATTCCTGATAAGGTCGAAAATTTAGATAAAGTTTAAAAAAATATTCTTACATCATAAGTCATTGACTCTTCTTTTAAATTTTAACATGGATATGATTTTAGGCTGAGGTACAGATGATCATAAGTGAATAAATCAAATAAATAACTAATATTTGTTATTTTATTGTCTTTATGTATATCTATTGAACTACAAAATGTATCTATAATTCAATGTTTTCCGTGCAGCGGAAAAAATTCTCTTACTTTCTTCTTTAGGTAATAACTTTTTACTGGGAAGAAGAATGGTATTTTTATTTGTACATTTTGATGACACTTTTTGGATAGAATTTAAATATCTTGATAGAATTTTTCTATGACTATCCGTTTTCGAGTTATTATCCCAAATTTTTGTTATTTATACGAAACACAAAGTAACCATAATTATGTCAAATTTTTCTGAATTTAATCGAACAATAAACAGTTTACGTAAAAAAGTATTTAATTTAATATAAAATCTAATGTCATTGAACGATTTACTGATAAAAAATTAATCTTTTAGTCTTTTGGTCATTAAAGAAACTAAAAGTCTGAAAATAAATTGAAATCACAAATTTCATTGTTAGAATTGAACAGAGTTTAAAAAATTTTAGTCAGTTTGTAAAATAATGAAATTTCTTTTTAGTAAATTATTGTATACATGAAATTAATTCTTATATTCAACTAGATACTTATTGTGTAATTTGTTTATTTTTTAACTCAAACTTAGAAAAACTTATTCAAAATACACATCTTCCTTACATTTTTGAAATTATTTTCCGAGATATTTACGTGATATATCTAGGAAAAAAGAAAGAAAGACATTTAACTGCACTAAAATCTATTTTACGTTCCATAAAAAAATAAAAATTCGAAATCATTACTCAAAAGTGAACGGTCATAGAAAAATTCGAGCCTAATTTTGAAAGAGATCCGCATGCTGAAGATTTTATTAAGGACATCCTGTATCCAGCATTCAATTAATTATTATTGTTAAATTGTTATAGAAATATGATATAAAAACAGAGATTAGAGGTCTTTAAATTTTGTAATTGATATAAATTCAGAGCTAGGAAAATGGGATAGTTCAGACAATAGGTTTGTTCCAACTGACTATTTTTAGTATCAAATGGACGCGTATTACCATAATAACGTTCCATCCTGACACTTCGTCGCCCATTTGATTATCAAAAAATTGTTCCAAGCTGTCACGGAAGAATACTTGAACTTATATGAACTTGAACTTGAAAAGATATATTATTTTTAAACATTTACATCGTATTCAAATATCACATACTCAAAAATCCTGGTTTCTGTACTAATACAGAAATATATACGCATCTGGCAATAAATATTCATGAACTATAGCCAGAAAAACATGTTAAGAACAAACCTAATGTATAAAACATTTTTGATTCAAACAAAGCAAGCTCCACTAGTTGTATAGAACGGAATAATCTCTAAAAAGAGAATACACCCGTACCTCGCTTTGCGTCGTTTCGTTTTGCGTTTTTTCGAAGTTGCGTCGCTGCTGAATTAGTACTAATTTTCACTGTGCGATCTTTACATGGTTTGCTATAGAAAATCATAATTCACTTTGCGTCGTTTCAATTCGCGTCGTGTTTTTTTTGGAACGTAACCACGACGCAATTGAGGTATTGGTGTAGATCACAATTGACGTGATATAGGTATTCTTTCATATACAAAATTTTTTACATGTACATATATACCTTTTATAAATACATATCAAAAATTATTATACCTAATATTATATACATATACATATACAGTCAAACCTGGATAAGGGAGAACTGGGTAAGCGAGAAAACTCTGTGAGAGTAATTGCCAGGTCCCGTAGCTTTACCACTCTAAAACCTCTTTGAGTGAGAAACAAAAGTCTGTATAAGTGAGAGTCGTTTCTCGCTCGTGGACCTCTATAACTGAGATTGCTAATTGCCTGTACCTCTATAAACGACAGTTAAACGTATTTAAAATTTGCTATATATGACTCATTCTTAAATTTCAAAGAACTTATACATATGTTTTTGTTTTCTTATAATACGAGGAACTCATTTTCTATTCATATAGACAAAATGCATTTTTTTTTTTTGTAAGCTTATCTATGTCCAAATATGTATATGTATATTATTCTAATACATGTATGTTTCTCAATATATATTGGTTGTATTTTTTCTAGACCTCTATAAGTGAAATAAACCTCTCCCGTACCTCTGTAAGCTAGAAACTCGGGTTAGTGAGAAACCTCTATAAGAGAAAAATAGATCGCGGTCCTTCCAACTTTCGCTTATCCAGGTTCGACTATATATATATATATATATATATATATATATATATATATATATATATATATATATATATATACATATATATTTGTAGATATTATAATGCGAGATTTATATCAACGTGATTTTTACTGTATTCGAAAATTCATTGAAACAGTAGAGTTTTATATATTATTAAAAAAAAAATGTCAAGTTTATTTCATTTACAGCTCCGTAAACTCGAAAATGAGCACCCATATTTCTTTATTCTACTCTAAATATATTATGTCTATAGTTATTTTATGTGTCTGCAAATCTAATTTTGTTGCTGATAGCTGATAACATAAATTTTCGATAGAAACTTTCAAAATCATATGCATATTATATTCCACTGTCTGTATACATATTCATGTCTACACCGAAGCGGAAGTGTGTAAGAAAATAAGTCAGTGTAAAGTGCATTTATATGTATGTATGTACATATGTATTCATATGCATTTGCATGTTAGTATGTGTAAATATGTCTGAAAAATTAAAAATTATATTAATTAAAATATGATTCCTATTTCTCCCTCCTAATCTTACGGCTTACTTTTTAAACGTTTCCTTTCCCTTATTCTATATTTGCTAGACCTACACCAGGTACAGTTATGCACAGTGAAACTTAAACAGTTATTTTCGGATATTCAACAACGCATCGAACTAGTAAATCGGACTTGAATGTTGAGTAAAACTTTAGAATACGTTCTAATTAGTGCGAGAAGCAAAATCAGTTTCGTTTAACATTCTCGTCTTGGTCTTGGATTTTTTGAGAAATAAGACTCAAGACTAAGACCAATACTACGCATAATTTAGTAAGACCAATACCATGATTGTGACGGTGTTTGCAAGACCAATACCAAATCCAATACAATTTATTAATTAATAACTTACCAGAATTTTTGAAAGGGGTACGTAACGGCTATTTTTCGCTCGACAAGTTTATGTAAAAACTAGATACAATAATTTTTAATTTCTGATCTTATTTAGAATAATAATAGTTTAGAAAATCTGAAAAATCGAGCCATTGTAATTTCTAAGAGTTTCCATATTACCCATCTTCCAGCTTCATCAACAGACCAACTCAATGGTATAGTATATTTTTTTAGTTTAGAAATGACGTCATTATTATCTCTTTAGAAGTGACGTCATTGAAAGTTAGAAAAAGATAACATACAATTAAGTAAATTAAGTATTATTAAATAATTTTTACCAATAATTTTTTATTTGACCCACCCATTTCAATTCATATTTTTATTAAGGTACTACAGTAAGGTATCATAAAAATATGAATTGAAATGGGTGGGCTAAATCAAAAATTCTTGGTAAAAATTATTTAATAATACCTAATTAAATGGTATGTTATCTTTTTCTAACTTTCATTCAGTATACTCAAATCCGTAAGTCAAATCTGGTAATTGAAATAAGTGAGAAAAATAAAAAAGGAAAATAAACTAAATTTTTGTACTATTTTAAGGATCACTATCGTATAATTTTTTTAAAGGACAGCTAGCGTTATAAATTGAAAAGAGATGATAATGACGACATTTCTAAACGAAAAAAAATATACTATATCATACTATTGTATTGTCATCAGAATTATACACAAATACAGCCACTAGAATACTAAAATACGACCATTTATAACACAAAATTTACAATAAATTGACCACGATTTTAATTTGCAATATGTTGCAGTATTATGATAATATATCTATCGTTGAATTTGTTAGATGTATGTACCTACCATGTGAAGAAAAAATATTTTGAACTTGCCGATCCAAAACAAATTTGAATTAAGCTATGTAATTATAGGAACTTAAAGTATAGGTACCATCATGGATTATTAAATATATCTATTATTGGAATAACCGAATAACTACTTTTTGGAAAAAATTGGCGCATTTCTCCGATCTACTTCATAAAACAGTCCTTATTTATGGTCAAAACAAGTCAGAATGTACGATAACTATTCAGACTTTCTTAAAATAAAAACTCATCAGCGCCCAAGGTTTATTTCATACAAAAATGGACTTTTACAGTAGACTGCTCGAAAAATTTTATCCTCAAGATAAACTTATCTATCTTTCGAAGTATCTTATGTAGTGTGTGTGTTATGTTGAAATATATTTGTACATCAGTGTATTTTTCGTATTAAAATATTAAATTCTCTTAATTTTCAACATCAAAACAAATATCATCCGACTATTTAATTCTTCTCTTCTCTTCACTGTTACTATATTCTGTTACTGTACTTAATTCTGTTATTATACCATTTTATTTTACCATGAAAGTAGGTCTTCAAGGTCATTGCCCAATTTATTACACCGATACAAATTTTATTTATGTGTGTACGAGTATATATTGTGGTGAAATACACATTCATAATTACCTGTGTTGTATACTACATTAATTTTTTTTTTTTTTACTAGTAAAACGACATAAATGAGTTATAGATGAAACAGTGTTGCTAAAACTGCAATCTTAAGGAACATATTTTTTTCTAAGAATAGCAAGTTATGTAAGTGAGAAAAGATGAGCTGAAATACAGAAACAAAAATATTTAGAAAAAATCTAACTTTTTTATTGTAACCCTAAATGTAACCCTAACAGCGAGTTGCATTATATACCCAATAACGTTCACAAGCTAATTGGTAATAGGGTAAGTGCGGGAGAGATGCCGCAGTAACCATAGTTCGTCCATTGATTGATAGATAGCGCTATTAATGGATTTTATGTTTAAAAAATAAGTTATTTATTCAAGCTGTATATGGTAACATTTATGATTAGTCCATCATTTTAGTAATTTTCCAACTTTTTATTATTGTAAAGTAGGTTTTTTTAAACATAAAACATTATCAAGCATTTAATTCATTAGAATTTAAGAATGTATATTTCATTATTTTAATGAAAATGAGTTTTGTTATTAATTTAGGTACATTTTAAAAGAACTGTATTAAATTTTTTGTTAGAATTTCGCACTATGCTTGCTAAAAGGAAAGACGCCGCATTTAAAGTCGGTATAGATGCCGCCTCATATTACATAATAAAAACGTAGACTTATACCTTAATTATACAATTTTTTTTGGACTGTAAATTATGCCACGTAAATATAAAGGATCCATTAATGGACCAGGGAGAGCTCTCATATTAGTGAAGATAACGAAAATAATGGTGATTGCCTGTGTATTGAATGTTTTGAAAAGTACTCAGAAACAACAAAAAAAATTGACTTTTTAAGATGTATAAAGTGCCAAAAATGGTTACATATGACATGCATCATGTATGGAAATGTGTGTAATACATGTTCAAGAGGGGCGCTGCGTCAAAAAAATGCAAAATTTTTAATATGAACTATGCAGCGTCTCTCCTTCTTTAATGCGGCATCTCTCCCATGGGTGTGGGATAGACGCCGCTTTGCAGGCTGTACAAAAATGTTAATTATGAACCCTTTATGACTCAATATTTAAAATTATTTATAAATAATTTTAAAGAATAATATTTATATTTATTGTGTACCAAATTTCAAATCAATTAAATGCATACTTAAAGAATTATCAAGTGTTTTCAAAATGTGCGGCATCTCTCCCGCATTCACCCTACTCAAAATTATAATTTTTTTGAAATGCCCTCAGTGGAAATATTTAAACAAGTATTAGAAGAAAGCCGTGTCATTTGTAACAAAGAGTCAGTTATAACTTCATAGATTAAACTATTAGCATAAATGTGTATTTTAGTATTCTACTTTATTAAAAAATTTTTTCCCACCATTCTAAAAGCTTTTTGCTAACTCTATTTTTTCTGTAAAAGGTTTAGTTTCTATAAAATATTTTTACTTTTCAAATCCTTACTTTTAAAATGGATTCGTTTGTTTCTTTGGCTTCATATTATAAATTTTTTCTTAAAGAATTGACAGTGAATATTTTGAAAATAGTTTTAGATTTCTCCTTAATTTCTTTTTCCTATAATAGCTTCTCTCTATTGTAGTATTAGCTACTAGTTTCTATATTTTTAGTGGCTCACTAACTCATCAATAATTTTATGCTATAAATAGTCGCTGGTTCAATTAAAGAAGCTTTAATGTTATACACACCTGAAGATAGTTTAAAAACCTAAAATTGACCTGTGATCATACTATGTATGTTTTTAGTGACAAAGTAAATTTTAAAGAAGATATTTCGTATCCTATAAATGGAACAATCTTCCTTTTTCAATTATAGGTTGGCATTCAAATCGCTAAACACGAATTCCATCCGGCGGTCGGTAAAATATTTCATCTCCCCAAGGTGCCCTAAAAAAACACACGAATTGCATTCCGCGGTATTAATTTTATGTAGGTATATCTACATGTATTATATTTGTAATCAATTGCACCTTCAAAAGAATAAAATACTGACCACCGAATGCAACTCGTGTGTTTCCCTTTTTGCCTTGGGATGCAATTTTAGGATCGAATCGACCTTTTTCAACCGCGGGATGCAATTCGTCATCAGCCATTCAAATATGTTTTAAAAATCAGGAAATGCGTGAAATATGTCGTGTAACATAAAAATGTGTTACTTTATGGTATTATTTTATAAAAGAAAAAACTATTTTCATTTTATAACTCTTGTTTGATAATGGTCATATTAATCGAAGCATGTCATAAGAGTTATAAACAAAATTAAATTTTTTTAAATTTATTAACAGTAAAAGTAAAGTGTTTTCATTTATTAATAGTAAAAAGAAATTAAAATTCATTGCAAACATTATTCGTTAAATTTATATATTTGAAATTTTAGGAAAAAAAAGACAAAAATCTTTATTAGTATCTTTATGTATGAACTACATTTTAAATACCACTGATACACACAGATGAAAGTATCTGTATACACGCGAATACATGGTATAAATTTTTCTAAACTAATACATAAATTGAATTGTTTAACAATTTTCTAATAATTTAAATATGTTAATAATAATTATTTAAATAAGCCAATAAAAGTGACAAATTCACTCTATATATTCATATATTTATTTTCTAATTAATTGTTTATATTTATTTACATGTCATTCACCCCGCAATACTATCTCATGTGTTGTATGTACTTCAGTACGGATACATATAATATGTAAATTTATAATACCTATACTCGTATATACATAATATATATTTTAATTACCTATTTTCAATGTTAAATATTGTTAACTTTTTATCGACATATGATCATGGAAAATCGGTTGGAGCATATAAATTTTCGTTTTTTGCGTAAAGAATTTAATAAAATTTTCAATCTCGAACATAATTTTGCAGAAGTAGAATTACAGCCGATTGCAGTGGTTGACTCTAGAGGGCTGTTACGAATATGACTAACAATTTAAAACACCTACAGATGCGGATGCTGATAATCAGTGCCGTCTTTACGCAAGGGACACGTTGGACATGAGTCCAGAGTTCCTGACCTAAGAGGATCCCGGATTCATGCTCATAATATTTAAGAAAACAAATTGTATTTACATCCATAACCGTATGCGATGAAATTTTGGACGGAGACATGTTAACCCTTTTAAACAAACCATATGGAAAAATTTTCTTGCCTCAAAATGCCGGACTTTTTATTGCCAGTGATAAGTACAATAGATAAGGTTACAAAAAAAGAAAAAGAAAAAAAATCAAAGATCCCAACATCAAAAAAGTGAACCCTAGGAATTTACAAAATATAAATTATACTAAACTATGTTAATAAAATTGAACATTATTTAGAATTATACCGTATTTCGGAAAATCTATTACAGATGGCGGCACCTGTACCAGTGAATATTTACATATCACAGCATTTTGAGCCGCCATATTGCAGGACGAGTTAACTCGTCTTAATCATTTAAAGAGTTAATAAAGTTATTAATTACACACAAAATCTTTTTGTGATATAATGTTTTATTGTAGGTTTCTGCTTTCCTAACAAGAATCCCAAACTCAGTGTATCCAGGGGCTTCCAAGCATAGTATGCTCAGAACCCCCAAAAATTCAGTGTGCTCAGAGGTACCGAAATTCATTGTGCTCAGAGGCCGCTAAACTTAATGTGCTCAAGGACTTCTAAGGAGTTTAAAACAAAAACTGCAGTTTAGCAGCTTTTTGATTATCCTTTCTTAATAAATAAAATCAAAAACAGCAGACTAATAATCAAATTTTAATAACGGATCGATATTGTATTACGTATTTTGCGTTAGGGGGATTAAATTTATCTAAACCTTTATTCCACCACTTATGATCAACCGGTGGTTTTGGGTAGTAAGTGTGAGTTATCACCTCTCTTCTCTCTTAGTTTGCAGTTATTTAAACAAAATTGTTAACAATATGATTCCTTAGACAATCCCACGCAAAAAGGTATACTTGTTACATTTCGATAAATAATACCGTTTTCGAGTAATTTAAAGTAGAAGTATCAATTTCCAAATTTTCCCCTAACCATAAGTAATGGAATAATTGGTACATAAATTTAATTATCCTGATGTTCATATGCATCCCTAAAATATGAATCCATTAATCAAAAGCACCTAAAAAAATGAAAAAAAAAGAAGTCAGTTTTGTTCCACCCCTCTACTTTATCTCCCTGATTACTGAGTTTTGGAGAAAAGTGTAGATAAAAAGGTACCTTTATTTTTGAACGTACTCTATCAGTTCTAACAATTACGGTACAAAATTCTGGACCAGCCTATATATATATATATATATATATATATATATATATATATATATATATATATATATATATATATATATATAGGTATATTCCCGCTACCTTTTGACATGTGTAGCCCCCCTCCTTATGGACGGGGGAAGCTGAAATTTGGTAAGTGCAGCTCATTTCCGATGCACATCAAAACTATCAAAGTGGGGTCAAATTTTGGATCCGACCCAACCTTTAAGGAGGTGGTGGGGACCAACAAAACAATAAAACTTTTCCAAGCCGTTTGGGAATAATGTTTCGGTCAATTATCTACAACATATACAAAATTCAGCTTCCTAGGGTGATTTCTCGGGAGTAGAGGGGGAAAAAAGTTTTTTGGCTGGATCTAACACGTTCACATCCCCCCCCCCCCCCAGAATTAGGGTAGAGGGTTGAAATTTGGTATGTTGATAGAGTTCATACCTAGGGTCTGCTTTTTGGAGGTTTTAATATTTTACCCCCACCCCCACCATTTTTAAGCTACAATTTCATACTTTTTTGACGTTTTCGAAGATTTTACTACTCGTACAGGTCACCCAAATAAACCTAGAGGGCTGAGTATTCGGATTGAGTTAGTATAAAGGGCGTGCCTTTTGGGCTTCTCAACTTTTAATGCTTACCCCCACCATTTTTATACCAAAAAGAACATGATTTTTATTGTTTTTTAACAGTTTTGTACGGGTCAAAATCTCCCCAAATAAACCTAGAGGGTTAAAATTTTGTGTATAGGCTAAATTAATAGCCAGCCACTGCTTTTTGAAGATTTCAACTTTTAACCCTTACCCCCACGGTTTTTACACCTATATTTCCTTGATTTTTTTGCTTATTTTCTAACACGCCTAGAGACTCTCGGAGAAAACCTAGAAGACTGAAATTTTGTATCTGTATTCAGTTAGTATCGAGGGTGTGCCCTTAAGGGATTCCATATTACCTTGCCCCTCACTTTTCCCATTTTTACATCGGAATTCAATAGCGTTGTTATATGTGGTTAAATGTGATTTATATTGACAACAATACAATAGGCAGACTAAATTTAAAGAAACAAATGAAATAAATACTTTATCAAAAAATGTTGTTGATGCTATTTTTTACTTTATTTATAAAATAGAAATTTTGGATTTTTTTGGAAAGAAAAAATATCTTCATAAAGGCCTTCCAGTTCACTATTTAAGGTCGTTTTTTAATATTTAAAAATAAAACACAAAGGCAATTGGCAGATAAGCAGGGGTAGGAATTGCCTCGTAGGAATTGTGTTGGCTTTTTTCCTGCTAACTGCTATCGGCATAAAATTGAAATTCAGCCCTTAAATCTTGAAACCTTTTTTTAAAACCCCGATCAGTCGGACACTCTTCATCAGTTTTGAAACCACCAAAATGACAAATGGCTTGTAGACTTTCAATCACATTTCGCTTGTAGAGATTCAATACCGAAGATGAAGGGAAAAATTCGACTTCCGTGATAGGGCCCCGTTACTCACGGCCTTTTTAAATTTATGTACAATAATTTTCATTAACTTGTTTAGTAAATTTAAAAAATTTAAATTTGAGAATTGGAAGGAAAAAGCGAGAACTCTGAAGTCACTGCTACTTTCTACATTTTCCGACTAGAAATTTTGATCTTTTGTCAAATTTTTATCTAATTTCGATTTGTAACATAATTTTGGGGTTCGTACTATAAGTCTACGGCCCTGGTCACATAATATAGCTTCGAAAATCTGGTAACACTGATTCTATTTTAAATATTCTGTTATATCATTTAAATCAGTAATAAAAAAGATATAATTGGTTAAGTGTACAGAACCAACAGACAAAAGCCACAGAAGGATAAATCTAACGTTCATTTTATAAATAATTAAAGTGATCATCTCACTTTAAAGTGCCTCATATATATTATTTCCGTTAATTGAACTAGGCGTTAATGCATGACGTTTTAATAACCACTCAAGTGATTACAGATTACTTCAGCTACGAGATATTTACATCTATTTCACAAATAAATTCAAAATCAAAAAGCAAATACTCATATATATCTATTCATTTGTTTACACACGTTCGCAAATAAACATTTTTCTTTGTGGGTATAACTCACACCAAAAAAATTGACATGTCTTGTATGTGAACGAGAAGAAATATAGTATTAAATAGTAGATCAAACAAGAAAAACAATTTATCGTATAGAATACCCGCTTTGCTTGAAGGTATTTTACTGCTTTTCTTGAAATACACAAAGACACTTATTGAAGGTTATCTAAAGAAAAAATAATTGAAAATAAAAATAATATAATTTTTAATCAGTTGTAGAGTGAACAATTAGATCAATGATTTATTGCAATTAAAAAAAAATTGAATTAAATAATTTAAATTACGAAATAGTTGAAAAATACACATAATTTTCAATGATAGGTCAATACTCTCAAAATCGTGCGAGAATATTCTATAAAATTTATAAAAAACACATCTGTAATGTATATTGTTTAGAATAGAGTAATGAGAAACAAATAGTAGGCTCAAAATTGATACATTCAAATAAAGAGAAACTGTTACTTGACAAGCAATTTGATTTCTGAGCATAAAAATACTCCTTGTATTAACAGCATCAATTAATAATGAAACATAAATTTTAAAATCTTAACCAACAAATCGTCGGTTTTCCAGTTTTTTTCCTTTATTCTTATCCTGAAAGGAAAATGATCACACTGACAATAACCTAAAAACTTTATAAATACTAAAATAATAATTAATAAAACACTTTACTTTGCAAAAATACAACTCTTATTCAATTAATTTTGACATGTTTCGATCCTCATGATCATCATCAGGCAAGACAATACCATAACTCTCAAGTCAATTAAATACTAAAACACTTGTAATAATAATTTCTACAAATAAGGTGTTGAATTCTCACAACTAAAATATTAGATAGATAATTTCGTCAATACTGTATTTAAAAAAAAATGTTTTTAATAGATAATTTTCTTCAAAATAACGGAGATAGGCGTCTTGCTTATGCTCATAGACATAATATTCGCGACAATATATCTCGAATAAATAATATCCGTTAGGTATGAATACATAAACTGAAAAAGCTTAGGTGAGATAAATCAAAACTTTTTTTTGAAAACTGAAATTAAAAACTGGGTAAACCTATGCGACTCATGTTTTAACAATTTCGTTTTCGTCAAAATGAATTTTTTGTTCAGTGTATTTTAGAATCATAGTCTATACATCTATAGATATTTTAGACTACTTATATAGCAAGCATATGTAACGTACGCCCTGCAGGCCGGACTCCTCTTAATTTTCTGAAAATATGTTATGATTTTTAGCATTTTAAATACAAATATAGATATTTTTGAAAGCTCAAGTCGAAAAAGTACTATATACATAACATATCTCTTCTTCACAATGTTTACAGTAGAGCACCAGTTTTGTCAAGAAAAAGTAGTCTCCAAAAGTGGTGCTTGACAAAAGTGATGCTTTTTGACCAGGGGCGATTTACAAATATCGGAAGGTTATGTTTTGAATTAAAATTATGTTCGTTAAAATTATTAAAGAAAAAAAGAAGTGAAGAATTAAAAATTATTATTTCAGAAAATATTTTTTTATTTGTCGTTTTATTAATTTGCTTTGAAATGATTTTGTTTACATTTTACGTATGATAAAAACCTCTACAGAACAGAATACATATAGATAAACATTCTATATACAATAATTAAAATCATTCCCACGCTTTGAGGTCTGTTGTTGTTTGTCACTACCATTACCGGTATATTTATTTGCTTCTTTTGATAAAATCATATATCATGGTCTATTGCACATGGATTTAATATTTATGTACTTGACATTTTTGATGCGACTTTCCAAAAGTGATGTTGACGAATTTGATGCTCTCAAAAAATTTCCAACACTGATGTTTCCATTATCGGTGCTATACTGTATTAGTTTTTCTTTGCTCGGTTCTTATAAAATCTAAATATAAGTACTTCCCGCGATTATTTGATGTGAAATTTATTATCTGATCCACGATTTTGACTAAGTTGCATCTAGGTTAGGCGATGTGGCGTTTATCGATATTTTATATCTATTACAGTTTCAATAACTTTAAAACTGCCCGTTTCAATTTCAAAAGCTGCATACTATTGTAATAAAACTTATTGTATATTGTATATGAACTTGTAATCTCACTTTAGAATATGTGTTAACATCTGAATTTTAAGCTTTAATGATTGAAACAATAACCTACTCTGTATAATTTTAATGTTATCCAGGACGATAATGTGTATTATCATAATCGAAACATTATTCTTATAAAACTTGTTACCGTATACAAAACAATAAATAATAAGATTTCTTTGCATGTCAAACCATATAACTTGTTTAATAAAATAATATCTAAATAGCTATAATAGTATGTACTCTATCAGCTATACTATGTATGTATGTATATTAAACCTTCCAATAACTCTCTCCGGCCATTGTAACCTTTTGTTGTTTAGTTCTGTTGTTGCTTATAATCATTGTTGTTAATATATTATTTGAATGACTAATGTATAATTAAATACATAAGTGTATTTACCTATAACCTTATTTAATCAAAATATCTATTGGTCTAGATTATTTACATAGTTCTATGGTCTGCACGAAATCAAATCAAACCAATTGTAATTATACTAGATTCGTAAGTTATTGAATAATAAAAGTAATCGAAAGAAAATATATTGAAAAATAAATATTTAATGGAAATATGGTTTAAAAAAAGTATATGTAGCTGATTCTTAATTCTCGTAAAATTCAAAACTGGTCAAGGTACATTCTGTCCTTAGTAGACTATTTAAAATTAGAAACTAAAGTAAATTAAAATAAATTTTAAAATTTAAATAATTGAAATCACATTTAATATGCATTTAAGTTAGTCTTTTTAATTGATATCAAATACTAGTATTTGAATTATTTCAAAGCCAACCTTCCGACATAATTTTTTTATGGTAAACAGACAATTCTGGTTATTGATTTTGATTTTAACCCACAAGCCCCTCGAGAGGGCGGGATAGTCGGGGTTGCAGCCCTGGATCCGGGTTTGAAGAAAAAATCCGTGGCTATAGGTAGGGACCGGAAAAAGTCAACGGAACCGTTTTTTGCTCGTCACTTTTGGAGATGCGATAGGGTGTAGAATTTTTAAAGGCATGCACCACAGCACGCGAAAATATGTCAAAATTTTGATCTTCAAATATCGGATCCAATACAATAACTTCGTGTTAGGAAGTTAATAAGAATATATAAATTAACCGATCAATGGAAATTTCACCATAACTTTGGAAGTGCTAAGTACTACATATAATAACAACATTGAATAAAATTGTTGAATATTGTTGAAGAGTCCTCAATAACGGGTTTATAATTAGCATTTACTCTTAGCTAGGAAACTATGAGAAAATTCTAAGCTAACTACCTAATCTCTTCTTCAAAATCGGTAACCGAGCATTGATATTTTCTCGTTAAGAAGAAAATTATTAAGTTAGATAGTTCTTTTTAGTCACTTAAAAAAGTTAGTCATTTTAATCATTTAGTCGAGGGTAAAATAATCGATTAAAAAATGACTAAATATAAACCAAATTAGTCGACTAAACCGATTAATCGATTAATTATCCGGCATCACTAGTCGGATGGTTAATCGATTAGTTGATTTAGTCGACTAATTTTGTTTACAATTAGTCATTTTTAGTCAACGATTTTACCTTCGACTAAATGACTAGAATGATTAATTTTTTTTAAATGACTAAAAAGGACTAATTTATTAATTTTTCTGTATTATTTATCGGACTTCAAAAAATGAAAACTAAAAAATTGCCTACTTTTGTAATCTTTCACCTTTATGTGATTAACACGCCATTCATAAGTTTCTTTTTCTTAAAGAATGTATTAAATAAAAGTCAATTAAAATCAAAAGAAAACATTGTTTTTGAAATAGTTATATACTCGTATATTTCAAAAACAATGTTTCTTTACCCGAAGAAAACCCTATGTGTTACCCTATTTATGAATGTGACTAAAAATTGTCTCGATTAGTCCTCTATTATATGCTTGATATTTTCGACTCATGACTAATTTTATCTGAAAAACAACTCTAATTGATTAAGGGGGTGGGTTTGAAAATTTCAAAAAATCCATATTTTTGTCTTATTAAATAGTACAATATGTTTAAAATATTCTCCTAAAATTTCAAATCGATTCGAGTAAAATTCTAAGAGATAGACCCTTCGAAAGTTCCACCCATCAGGGCACGTCAGTGCAGCGCAGTAAATTTAAAACGCGTTTATCTCAAAACTAAATTTTTTAAGTCAGTAGACATGATTTCTCGAAAAGTTATGAAGCGATTTTGTTCAAATTTTGCACACATCTTTGAAATAACATTATCTAGTCATTGAACAAAGGATTTTTTTATTTTTGTTACAACTAATTTTTTCGAGCCAATACATGGCGAAAATTTGACCAAAAAATGTGTTTTTTTGTTCAAAGTCTGTCAAAATTTCAAATTTTAATTTTTTTTCCTTCGTCCAATAACGAAATTTATCCATGAACTAACGAAATAATTTTGGTTTTTTGATTTTAAATGAACCAATAATGAGTTATGCTATCCAAGGCAAGAACATTTTTTTTTTGAGACGTTAAGGGAGATGAGGAACCAACGGCTAAGTTTTCGGAATTTTTAAATAAAAATTTCACAAAATACTACTTAAATATGTATCTTTGATATGCTGAATTGTTTAAATAAAATATATGATTGTATATATTTTAAAAAAAAATAGTAAAAATACCCTTTTTTTAACTTCTGAAACCCACCTAACCCCTTAATCGACTAATTGCTCCTCGGCTCGATATCACTTTATATGTACGTATAAATGTGTTCTTGATCTTGTATTTAAGGTGATACTACAGTGTAGCACAGTACCAGAGGCGTACCTACCGCCGTATCAGCCGTATTAATGATACGGGGCCCCCGGGCTACAGAGGCCCCTAACGTGTGTAAGCAAAAATTAGTAAAATGTTATCCACAATGTCACTTAATCTCATGCTTCCTGGGAAAAAAAACATATACAAAAAACTGTCATACGTGTCTATAACAGAGTTTTCACTCCAGAAATGACAAACATCAAAAAAGCAATCTCTTTTTTTCCCGGATTAAGCGTGCGCCCAAGAGTTGGCAACATGGGTAACTTCAAAAATGTGACTTCGATGGGGCAGGAACGGCTGTCAGTCTTGTCACTATTTCCATAAAGGCAGAAATTTTAGAAAAACTGAAACCGTCTTCAGCTATAGATGATTTAATAAATCAATTTGCTGAAAAAAAATTATAATTATTAGTACAGTCACTGAAAGACAAAATAATGTAAAAGCTCCCAATTTTTTCGGATTGAATGGATTTTCCTGAAAATTTGTATACCAGCTCATCTGACCCTACACTTCAAAAGTTATATTGTCTTGATGTGTGCTTTTTGATAATTAGGGGTAAAAACTACCCTTGTATGACAAAAATGCGAAAAGTCCAGATTTACGTATTTTAAAGATTGATTTATGTTCAAATATGTTGGATAAAATTCCTTTCAAGTTTTTTAATATAATTTATGAAATTCAATTACTTTTCTACCCAAAAAATTCTTAAAAACTACCCCTTTGTTTCCGAAAAAATAGGAAAAAAGTTTTAGCAGCCTAAAGTAACCTTTTGGTGCATTCACAATGTATTATATCTCTTTTATTTTGCGTTAGAAAACTTATCACTCATTAAAACTTATCACTCATTATCACTCGTTAAAAAATAAACCACCCCTTATAATAAAATAAAGAAGAAAACGATTATTAACATTGAGATATTATATACTGGTGTACATATGATAAATTGCAACTTTTTAAAAGTTTTCAAATGTATGATTATATTGTAACTTTTTAATCTCCCAAAAACCTTGATAGAAGAACTACCCCTTATAAAAAATCCTACCCTTTATGGAAAAATAGCATAAAAATTATATGTATGGAAAAATAGCATGTGAATTATATATTACATGTTGATATAATTAATTTTTTTTTCATTCTATTGAATTTATTTTTAAAATTTTTGACTAAATTATTAAAAAAATACAAAAAATACACAAAGATGATGGTAATTTAACTGCTCCAAAAATTTTACCGAAAAAATGCAACTGGTTTTCTTACTATAACTTTTTTAATTTTTAAGTTATCAATTCGCTTAAAAAACCATTTGGTAGGAAATTTTAAGCACTATAAGTCTTATGATTAACAATTTTTTTGAGTTCTTCAATTTTTAGATTTGTAAGTTTAAAGGGCTTAGGAAAGGTAGTCTTCGCGTTCTGTTTTGAGCTTCTAACGATCATAACTCAGTCAAATTTGGACGTACGAAAATGAACAAAAAAGCAAATTTTTCAGCAAGAAAAGACCTACAATTTTTATTCTATAATTTTTTTTCATAAATTTGTTAATTTTTTAAATATTTTGAGAAAAACTATGATTTTTTTAAAAATTAAATTTTTTTTCAAGAGTAAATCAATCATTTTTTCGAATTTAAATTTCTAAATCCGTTTAAACTCCCAGAACCCATTGTTTATATATGAATAAAGTAAACTGGCGACGGATTACGCTTAGTTTCAATGTTTGCCGTCAAGTAATTAATTTTGATACCAATTTTTTTTCTCAAAAATCAAGACAACCATTTTGCTTTGAATGTAACTCCGTTAATTTTTATACTAATGGCTTTTACCACAGCTCAAAATAAAGGTCTATTCAAGTACTTTAAAAGGTGTAATATGAGTTTTTTTCGAAAAACCTCTCATTTTTCCTCCAAATGACATTGAAAGTTTCGATTTTAGCTATCGTCAAAATCGATTTTAACTTCAAGGAGTCATAACTTGGGTTCTGTTCTACCTACAAAAATAAAAAAGAATGCAATCTCTTTGTTACTTAATTTTCTTTATTTTTGCTCATAACCATTTTTTGCGTAAAACTTGTAGTTTTTGAGATATTTGCGAAATATTCCTCAAAAACATGCATTTTTTGGGCTAAAAACGACTACATTTAGGCGCCAATATCTCAAAAAGTATTGATTGTACAAAAAATTCTTAAAGAATAATTTTTGCTTAGAATTTGTCCCTCTATCGAACGGTGAGGTTATTTTTCATAAAAAAATTTCCAACCCCTAGAAGGGGTGCCTTCCATCCCTAGGGTGAAAGCACACATCGGCATTATATAACTTTTGTTTCTTGGGCTACTCCCTAGCTACAGTTCAAATTTCAAGCCAATCCATCCCATCCGAAAAAATTGGTAGCCAAATGCTTCAGTTACTGTACTATATATTAAATAATATACACAGGAAAAGTGTATATTTAATTTGAATTGTTTGGCTAGCTCAATTTCTAGGAGGAAGCGATAACTTATAATCAATAAATATTTATTTTAATTTAATGCAAGTATTTTTGTTTCTTTTGTGAGAAATTTTTACCCTTCATTTGGGCCCCCAACTAATTTTGTTTGATACAGGGCTCCTCCAAGGCACGCTACGCCACTGCACAGTACTACGGTATAGAATATAATTAATGGTGTTTGAATAAGTTCTTTTGAATAATATGTAACAATAATAATGCACAATACAAATACCATTTTAAATACTCATAGATGTGCATAAAAACGGAACAGTTAAGATAGGTAAGCACGTGTATGTAACGCATTTATGGCTACATTATATATTTAAATTACGAAATAATATTATGTTTACGGAGTACGAACGGAGATAGATACAGAAATGTTTAACTGTACTAATCGTGGTCAAATAATTTATTTTTCTTTCTTTTTGTCTTTTTTTTAGGGTTCGGTAGTTAAAATATCGAAACGCTTATTCAGTGATTAAACATTTTGTCAGACTCGTATATTACATAACGAATTTCCGTTTACAAAAATTAGTTTTTTCTCAGAAATCAGTTTACATAGAATAATGGTTCAAAAACATTTTAAATGTGGGTTTTTCTCCTCTTTCCAATGATGTAAAAAAAAAAAATATTAACATTTTATTGTGGATGGCATTTCTTTGTTCATGTTTATAAAAAATGTCGCAAGAACCGTTAAACTTGAGAAAATTTTAGCAAAAGAACTTATTTTTTTTCGAAAGATGCACAAAAAAGCTATGTTTTGGGTATCGGGACGTGTTTGGCTGTAGAACTCATCCAAGATTTTTGGACTTATTACGTTTTCATCAAATTTCGTAATCAGTTTGTAAATTTCGTGAACCATAATGAATGTATTTAAATTTTCTATATATTTTATCCCGCAAATTATGAAAAATGAGCTGTTGAATACGGAACCCTAACTTGATGAGTATCCAGCACGCACTTAACGACTTTTTTAATTTTACTACGATTGTATTCAAATAAATCTGTGATGTTCATTTCAAAACCCAATTGATCTATATAACCCAATTTTTAGTAATTTGAAGAAAAACTATTGTTAGAATATAAATGTTCGGTTTATATACACAATAATGATACGAAACATGTGAGTTGGAATAAAATTTATTTTACATCAGTCAATGAAGTATCAAAACAACTCCAGTTTAGTCCATCAAGTTTAACTAGTATTTGCCTTAAAATTTGCATACTCAATATCATCAGATATATCCAGTACTGGAGATTCCAAATTTTTGTCTCATAACTAATTAAATAAGTAAAAATTAATTTTAATAGCATCCAAATACTGATTTTAATACAAGCTCGATCACCAGATCCATCAAATCATTCTTTGAAATGAATTGATGTTGGACTGTGACTGGACTGGAGTCGGAATGGTGTTGATGCTGTGAGTACAAACATTTATTTTCCATTTTACGATATTTTACCAAACCGAGAACGAACTGTAATTAGCACTTTAGTATTGGATCGACCATTCGACCCTAATAGTTGTATTGACATATTCATTCTTATACTTATTAGAGTATCAAAACCATTAGAAAATTATATAGGAGAAGGTAGCCCAAAACGGGTAAGCTAAGATTAAACGCCCAAAAACGTGGCTTTTGACCTCGATAAGCAGATCTTTTTTATATTATCAGATAGAATAGTTATCGAACTTTAAAATGAAAATTCACTTAAGAAATTTTTATACGATATTTATTTTTAACAAAGAAAATACAAAACCTCTGCAAAAACCCGCTTTACTCGTATAGGTATTTTAAAGCGGATAATCCTCTTTGGGCAAAGGGAGGCAGAGGGTAAGTATATTATGTATTTAAATACTGTTATTACTTTTTAATATAAACTTTCTTAATCATTTAAAACTTAAGGATGTTTGGGAGGTATAATCGGAGATAAAAGTACATGAAATTAGAAATTCGTGAATAATTGCGTTGTATAACAAACTATGAGGTAAATAAATAGTTATCTTTGTTAAATAATAGCTATCACCACAACTAATTGTACAATACATCAAACTATAGCTCTCAGCTGACTACAAGAGCTGAGTACATTCTGAGGATTTTTCGGAGAATTTCAAAATGCTACGAGACGATTGAAAATTTAGTAGAATGTTCCTCATTAAATACTAAGGCCCCTGTGAAAATTTCAAACCGATTCACTAAGCCGTTAAAAAGTTATTAAAAAAAACAAAAAACAAACAAACTAATTTTACACGTACCTACTCTTATGGAAATTCGAAAACACAACAGATTAAATAACTTTTTAACGGCTTAGTGAATCGGTTTGAAATTTTCACAGAGGCCTTAGTATTTAATGAGGAACATTCTACTAAATTTTCAATCGTCTCGTAGCATTTTGAAATTCTCCGAAAAATCCTCAGAATGTACTCAGCTCTTGTAGTCAGCTGAGAGCTATAGTTTGATGTATTGTACAATCAGTTGTAGTGATAGCTATTATTTAATAAAGATAACTATTTATTTACATCATAGTTTGTTATACAACGCAATTATTCACGAATTTCTAATTTCATGTACTTTTATCTCCGATTGTACCTCCCAAACATCCTTAACAATAATAATAATTAAGTAAAAAAAAATTGAAAAAAGACAAAAATAATAAATTTATAACAATTGACTGTACCTTTCTTTACAAGCTCCACATTAGAGTATATTACTTCAAGTTAGGGGTCGGCAACCTTTTTTGGATGGCGGGCCATTTTTAAAAAAAATAATTTTTAGCGGGCCGCACAGTCAAATATTTTGCAATGTAGTATGTGGCTTAAGGTTTTTTAAACGGATTTTCGAATCGAAAATTCAGCTATTAGAGTCACTGTTTTAATACTACTTGAGCCCGGAAGAAATAATTTATTTGAAGTCTCTGGAAGCCAAAAATGACATTCACTAAAATTTATTTAACTCTCGAACGAAAAATCCTGTTTTTACGAAATTTGGTAAAAATATTGGAAGTCCAAAAAGTCAGACACGTTCGATGCCCAGAATGGAATTTTAGTCACTTTTGCCAAAAAAATTTTTGTGGAAAAAGTAAATTTTTGCCCAAATTTCCTCAAGTTTTTGCCATATTATCTTACACCGTTGGAAAGAGGAAAAAATAATCACATAAAAAGGATTTTTGAACAATAATTCTATGTCAAGTAGTTTCCGAGAAAAACTAATTTTTGTAAACGGAAATTCGCTTTTTTTAACACAAATTAATATAAATATTATTAACAATCAACATGAAGAAAAATTTTTAGTAACAGTTTTATTTACATTTTATAAAACATCGGAGAACAGAAACATTATAAAGTATGCTCATCTCCGCATAGGCAGAGCAAATTGTTTGAAAAGTTATATTGCTTGGCGGGCCGCATGAAAGCTTGCAACGGGCCGCATACGGCCCGCGGGCCGTAGGTTGCCGACCCCGATTCCATATCAAAATCACTACAAACAAGGCAGAAATATTTTTTTAAACTTTTTCCCTCATTCCGTCATAAAAAGAAGGTTTTTTATTTTATTTCCCCTTCCAACAGTTTTTCCATTAAGATACTTCAATTTTGTCTACCTGCTTTGCCCCTACCCGTTTTGCCCAAAAAGACTTAATTTAGTTAACTTAGAATAATTTCAAAATGAAAGCCGATACACGTCTATTTTTTTCTATATTAAAAGCCAAATGATGATAACAAATACAGTAATACCAAAACGATTACAAATAAAAAGGTTTGTGACTAGTCACAGAATATTTATCGTTAAAATTTTTAACAAAACCAACAAAAAAAATTGATGACACTTTACTAGGACATTAAACGACACAAGTGTTCAGTTGCACTGATTGATATTGGTTGATATTCGGTTAATCTCGGTATACAAACGACCTGACAAAAAACATTCGATACAACGATATACAAGCGCTTACCCGCTTTAAGAGGGGTACCCACTTTGGGCGACCTTCCTCTACGATTTTGTTCTGTATGATTTTCAAAAAATTTCGACTCATTTTTGAAACGAAACTCCATAATTATTATGATGGTGTTCAAACAAAAATATGGTGATACCTGATATACATATCGCGAACATAACATCATAACATAACATACCTAAATGTTATTATTAATGCTGCTATTTATTATTTATAAACATGAACAAAGAAATGCCAGCCACAATGAAATGTTAATATTTTTATGACTAGATAGACAGATAGGCGTGTATTTTATCAGAGAATGAATAATAGGGAAGGCTGTATAAAATCAAACTCTGTCAAACAGATTGCTAAAAATAAAAAAGTTTATATCAATAATTCAATGTTACAAAAGTTTCGTCTTTTTCTTGTTGATATATAAAACTTCTTCGACAATAAAAATCCGGATAGTCGTGAATGGAAGGATTATAGAAAGGCAAAATAGAAGATCAAGTGCGTGGTTGTTTATGAGGCGAATAGGAAGGGGAAAGAGCGCAACGTAATATGTATGAGAAAACTATAAAGATTTAAAGATTTTGTTCAAATTGTAAGGCGCATGGGGTCGTAAAGCTTTATGGAGAAGTTTTGGAAGATAGAAACTATTAAATACTAAAATCCTGTATGCTTTAAAGTCACTTTCTATAACTTGATGTTTCCAGGATTCAACAGCATAATCGTAACTCACTAAGTTTTTACCGTCTTGTTCGTTTCAGCGCTTTCACTATACAAAAAGTAACTTTTAAAACGTTGTCTTTATTGATCGATCAATTTGACACCTGAAATGCGCAGGTATCTTTTATTAAAATTTGTTAACACATTTCTTAACAGCGTACAAAAATGTTATGTTTTAAGTAAACTTTGAACTCCTTTCACATGTAAATAGTACATTTTGGTACATAGATAAGTTGAACCCAATTGTCTTTTTTTGACCTCTAGAATATGTGGTAGCTCTAATATTCCAGGAATTTTGGGATGCTATGTATAGACAAACATATTAGGTGTACAACTAAGTTCTACCCGTTTTCAAAAGATGGCGCTATCTCACAGCCGGTTACAAGTTAATTATTATTAATAAGCATATTTACATACATACACAGCTATTTTTACTCTGTAAATTCATCTCGCTCTTCAATATATATATATATATATATATATATATATATATATATATATATATATATATATATATATATATATATATATATATATATATATATATATATAATTGAAAATGGAAGCAAATAGTGTGGATATCCACTAAGAATTGTTTTCTATAAGAATTTCATCAAGGAAACAATGCTGCTGAAGCTCAAAGAATAGTCTGTGCAACCAGGGCTGGGAACTATTTAAAATGATTTCATTTTAAATATGTATTTAAAATACAAAATGGCATTTTGCATTTTCTATTTTAAATAAGTTCGGTCAAACCATTTTCCATTTTGTATTTAAAATGGAAATTTGAATCCATTTTACATTTAAAATGAAAATGCATGTATACTCAAATTTATGTGTATACAATATTAATTATAGAACTTGAATTGAACGACTTGAAGTCTAACAAATTGTAAGTTAAATATAAGTTGATTTAATTGACTCAAATTTTTTATAACTCGAGTTGCAGTGTCACTTAAGTTTTTGTTACTAGAGTTGCAGTTCTCTTAAGTCAAACTTTTCTGACGCAAGTTGTGTACTACTCTCTTTAAGATACGTCGATAAGAAATATTTTTGTATTTCGAGTAAATGATTTTTATAATTTTATTTAGAAGTTGCAGTCGTAGCGTAGTCAAGGTTTGAATATGTCAAGGCCGAATTAAATTTTACAATATTTTTAAGTAACAATATTTGAAGAGTTAGGTTTCGTTTTCATATCATGAAAACTTTACAAAATTTTCTCAAAAGACTGCCTTTATTTCATTTCAGTACGTTTGATATTTTCTTAACTTTTTTTTTTTTTGAATTAATATAATTAATAATAAAAAATTTATAGAATACATTTAAAGTAAAAAACTGCATTTTGCATTTTATAATCCATTTTAAATAACTATTTTCCATTTTCAATTTTAAATATGTTCATCAAAACCATTTTTCATT
Source organism: Brachynemurus nebulosus (assembly GCA_035578155.1). Lineage (NCBI taxonomy): Eukaryota > Metazoa > Arthropoda > Insecta > Neuroptera > Myrmeleontidae > Brachynemurus > Brachynemurus nebulosus. The sequence goes on along the minus strand of JAPWDM010000018.1, from coordinate 4,783,314 downwards.
TTGTATTTTAAATGCATTTTTGGAAACCATTTTCCATTTTCTATTTTAAATGGTTTCTATGAACCATTTTTCCCAGCCCTGTGTGCAACTTATGGTGACGGTACTATTGATGACAGTAACTGTCGAAGATGGTTTCAGAAATTTACAAATAATGGAGATTTCAATTTAAATGATAAACCACGCTCTGGAAAGCCTCCAGCAATCAGTGACGAGGAATTGCAAGAACTACTAGACCAAGATTCTGCGCAAACACAACAACAACTTGCAGAAAAGTTAAACGTCACTCAACAAGCTGTTTTTAAAAGATTCCATGCTCTTTTTGCAAAAAACGGGTAGAATTTAGTTGTACACCTAATATTATTAGGTAATAACAAATAATTCAAATTATATAATTCGAATTATATATCGTTCGGTTTTACAAATCACTTATTTTAGTAACAAAAGTGAAAATTTATACATTTTTAAGCAGTACTTGAATTACTACCACTGGGTAACTTGAAATGCTGCACAATTTGAATCGAACCTCTAGATAGAAATTTTTATAGTACCTAACTAAATTGTATTTTTAAATCCAAAATCTTTTCATATCAAATTTAACCAAAATCATCAAACCCATTTTTGAGATTAAGTTTACACATACAGCAATTACTCGTTTAGCAACAGGTGTAGAATATACTCTACATCTAACATTACAGTACAAAAATGTCTCCTTACATACCCAACTTTTAAATCACAGTTTGCAAACTACGCTGCCACGAACTGTACGTAGAAACGTAGAATATTTTATTGAAACTGAATATCGCGCGTACTCTTTCTATACCTCGTATCTGAAAAGTCCCAATTTTTGGAGACACAAAAAAACGTATTTAAATCTGTGTTTTCATCATTATGAACTTAAGATTTATGCTAATTACACCCTTTGATGTTGACTACCTACATATATAAATATATATAGATAAGTATATATAATATACAAATACAATATTTAATATTTTTTGTGTGTCCTAAAACATGCAGATTTTGATATACGAGGTATAGAAAGAGTACGCGCGATATGTAACTTTATAATTCCAAGAAATTGTTCTTACAGTTACTCCGAATAACCTAGGCAAACTCTACAGCCTTTTTAAAGATATTCCATTGGATTTCGTCGAAATTTGGGGGATTTTACTGTTTCAAAAACTTTGATACAAATAAGGACAAACAAGAGATTTAAGATCTTTTGCTAGTTTAATTTCACATATCAATGATTGTTGAAACCTATACATGTACATACATACTTATTATTATTATAATAGGTGAAAAAATCCTACACCTACTACTCAACAGATAACAAGGAGCAAAGCAAAGCGAAGCAATACGTACAACATTTTCATAGCATACATAGTCATCCATCGTATTTATACGAGTATATTTGAGCAAGACGAGTTGGCAGTGAATCAACAATAAAACTTGAAATTAAAATTATAATTTGCCCCAAGTAATAACGAAAAACGACAATGACGATACAGATAAATTCATCTTTGTCTAGCTGATCTAATTTTAAAAGTTGGATTTATGTCCAATAAAAAAATGTATATTTCAATATTAGCGATATGCTTGTGTGAGGATCAGCGTCCTAGAAGAAATGCGCTTGACCCATTATCAGTAACTAAAATGTTCTTGAAACTTAGTATATTTTTATGGTTTACTATAAAAATATGTAGATAAGTATATTTAACAAGGTTAATTACATTTGTGTACTCATTCACTGTATGTGTTATTACGGAAGTTAATTACGTGATAATTTGGTTTCCTATATCTCTTTAAAGTTACTGAACACAAGATATAGGAATAAATCGAAATACAGACGACTCTCTTTATCAGTCCGCTCGTTATGAGTCCGCTGATTTATATTTCTATTATAAACATTCCCCCCTCCATGACCGAAAAAAATTCATTTCAGTCTTTCGTTATAAGACCGAAACGTTTGTGTTGATGTTTAATAGTGCAACTCATAAATCATTCTGTAAGAATATTTTTTATAGGTCCGTGTTTACATAATACAAGTTGACCAAAATAAGTTTTGTTCATTCATCGCGCGGATTATATTACAAACTTTGCTTGACTAACAATATTATTTACAATTTCTACAAAAGATATTAAAAATTTTTTTTAAGAAAATATATGTTGACAAACTATAGAACGCATTTAAAAAATATTAGTAAATGTATTTAGTAAAAATAGATGGATTTTGTGCCGCTTCTAACGAATGGTAATACTACACTAAACGTCCGAGCTATTTAATTATAAATAAGTACAGACTCACACGCTTGAAAAGTAGGGGAAGTGAGAGTTACGGCGGTCGAGTACTAAGCACAAATGAGGGTACAGGAATTCTTAGAATTATGTTCTCCTGCAGTCCTGTAAGCGGACTGATAACGAAAGTCGGCTGTAATTACAATTTCTTAGCAAGTGCTACTATCTGTAATTTCTTTTACAGAATTTCTTTTAGATTTTTTGGATTCACAATTGACGATCCACAAACGAGGCTTAAAAATGAGAAGCGGTTAAAGAAATGTTAACTTCATTTTAAAAAGTCTTTGTACCGATCAGTTAGCAAAAATAAGAAATTATGTAACCCTCCATCTTCGGCATTTGTATCTGTGTAGATAATATTAGAAAGCTCCTGCATAAAAGAAATAGCAAAAATTATATCATTAAATTTACTAAAATAGTAAAGAAAATATAAACCAAACTTTTTGTCCACAAATCGAACATCCACAATCTCTTTTTGTCCACAAATCGAACAAAATTCTTCAGTCAAACTGTCAAAATTTTCCCTTACTCGCATCAATTACCTTATTGCTAAAATTTTTTATCGCACTGTGAACTGACCGCAAATTAGAACGCACCATTTAATCGACTATTTATTTTAATTAATAATCTGTTCCCATGTAAAACCATAATAAAACTGACTTGTAAAATTTTATTACTTTTACTGCCAACTCGGGTTTGTTAAATCATAAATATATAGAGACAGTTTGTATACATTGTATGGCAAGTACAGCAAGTACCTATCTATCCACACAACATAATAGTATTTTTTGAAATAAAATTTAAAAAAAAAAGTTCATTGCACTCGACGGTTCCGTCAGTTGGTCACTGTACCAACCAATAAACACCGTATAGTTTGTGTGCACGGCGGAATAAACATATGATACAGTCACCTAGTCAACCAATCACTATCATCTATAATATAAATCTATAATCAAATATTATCTTTATATTTTATAATTTATAAATGTATATATGGTATATATAGTAATCGACAAAATGAAAGAAGCATCTAAGTAAGACAGGGATTCTCAAAGTGTGCACAGCCAAGCATCAAAAAGGGCGCCACGGTTCTCGCGCTAAAAAAGGAAAAATAAGGTTTAGGAAAAATTAGATAAGTTTCAGCTCCGACGAAATTAAAAACTCTTGAAACGGCGGCTGTGAAATTTTTTTTTTTGCTTGCCAGTTATATTTTGCCAGTCAAAGTTGTTTGTTTAGGGCTTGCGATTTTTCAATCACTCAATGTTTCCAAGATCAAATCATTACTTTCAACTGTGTCTCAACTATGACATTAATATCAGTATGTTTTGCCCTGCTCGCGTCATCAAGACTTCTGGACATAAAAAAGAGAAATTTTTACTATTTTTTTTTTTAAATTTATGTCTGCTCCCTACTTGACTAACCGCCAACTGATTTTAAATTTTATAGACCGTGAGCCAGCGACAGGTAAAAAATTGTGATTTTTTTTACCTGATGCCTTTTTGAAGAGCGGTAATCTCCAGCATATCAATGAATTGCCCCCGGTAACTCGGAAACGAAAAATGGATTTTTTCGTAAGCACATTTTTTTTAGAATTTTTGAAGTTTTCATTTTACCTGCCATGGTGAAAAAAATGGTGTAATTATGCCCATCGAAAAAAATTAGCAGGACGTTTCCACTGCTTGAAAGAGTGAAAATGAAAATGTTAACTCGTAGAAAAATTTTGAAATTTTCCATGACTTTCTTTTACCTGCCAATTAAAAGAGAGGAAGGTTAAACTACAAGTATTATGGGCGCAAGCTAAAAAGAACTTTTTCGTCTACATCTGCATTTATCTTTGTCTGTCAGAAGTTTACTCACTCACTCATATAAAAAAATAATTACTTGGTTTGATTGGTAACTATGTAAATAATACAATTTGTGTTCCCCTCACCACAGTTTCTGAAAGTCTTTTGAGCTTACGCCCATAATAGCTGATAAATAAAATGGCAGGTGGCTTGGACATTACCAGGTACAATTTTCCGCGAAAATATTTTGCAAATTTCCGCAATTCCGGAGTCACGGTTAGTACATTACCTACTTATCTTCATTGGCACGCTGCGGAGATTACCGGTTCTCAAAAAGACAGGTAAAAACAAATCTCATCCTTTCATCGGTTGCTAGCTCACGGTCTATTATAAATTTTTACAATGAATGCTCATTTAGGAAAGAATTATTAAACGGTTAATTATTGATCTATCCAAGTACAATATTCAAAATAGTAGAATAAAAATACTACATAATGGTTCTATTTCCTTATACTGGAGGCAAAATTGTGTCTCCCACTGTAGTTAAAATAATTCTCAATCCTTTTCTTCAAGATTGTAGTAGAAAAAAAAGGTGGCTACTTGTTTATTACTAGCATTCGTATACATTTACCTCGACAGAACAGATATCGTTTGACCTGTTTTCGCTGGAGTATAACGGCGTTATAATTGACATCGTAAATTCTACAGTAATTCTAATTATTATCAGTGATGTTTGTGGGTCTTTTTATCTAATAAAAGATATGTACCGATCAGACAAGACATTTCTGGTACTATACATACATACATATACTCCCACTTGAATGACCATTATCCAAAGTAATCAATTACCATAGTGTTTTGTTTCGTGACTGAATTTTATTGTGTTAACGTAAAAATATAAAAAAAAACTTCGCCAAGAGGTTTTTGAATGTGCATTAAATTAGGGTTCCTCAGTGACTATAGAGAGTTTCACAGCTTCCGGAATAAAATATTATACCTGCTATATATTGGATGTTTTCGAAAATAACAAGTATTATTTTAATTACAAAGTAATCCTAGATTAAGCGGAATTAAGTTTTTTGTTTGAGGAATATGGAAACATTAGGATAATACAAGTTTTGGCTTCTTAAATTATTAACTTGATTATTAACGTGTAGCTGATGCCTGGATTGTCAGGGAACGGAGTACATTGGTCCTTAAGAGTGTTGGAGTGCATAATTCTTTTGAGGGGGACCAAAAAGTTTATTGTTTTGTGGAAAATATATACATCTGCTCTGACTTAATATACCTACTTATAAAATAAAATGTAAATAGCAATAAAATTGACTTTTAAAACAAAATTATTTTTTTAGTTTATGAACAAAGCAAAAAAATGTATAGGTAGCCCCCAGTTCGAAATATTGTACACTGCTACTCTATTAGGGATCATTTTGTCTGAAGTTTAGTAAGCATATATTTTTTATGAAAATAGTTTTTCATAATTATGATATATTTTATGAAAAATTTGTTACTAAAACTTTAAACAGGTTTTCCTAGAAACTACATTTTTTCGACTGGTGGGCAGTAGAGACGAAATTCTAATAAACCGATCGGGCTATAATTTAACACGTTGTTCCACCCACTAGTGGTTATCATCTGAACTAGAATCATTTATTTTTAATAATAATTTCTTATATTTTTCCCAATTTTCAATGAAAAAAATCACAATTTTTGAAATTTTTTTCTTTTAAAAGAACGCTATTTTGTTATTTATTAATATAAATGTTTAGTCCTAGTTCGGACGATAGAGGCAAATCTATAAAACAAAAATATGGTTGATTTTTTTTTCATTTTTGGTCATTACAAATGGAGATCTACTGACCACCATTCACTCATGTTTTTTTTTTTAGGAGTACACTTTGATCCCAAAAAATATAAACAAAGAATTGTAAAATTGAGTAAGAACAATTTTTTTCGTACAATCTAAATTGCAAATAGAAGTATATAAAAAAACTGAAAATATTGTATTTTATTTTGATATAGAAAAAAAATCCTGAAGTAAGCTTAAATTTTTTTTTTTGCTACTAGTAGAATAGGTCAACAATTTTGGTTGTTATAATATAGTGGGTCTAACAAAAGCTTAAAATTTTACGCGTCACATAGGAATACCGCCTTAATCCAACACTGCAAATAGTACATTAAACAATATTTTTATTTTAACGTCGAATTTTTTACGTTAGCATGTATTTGTTTAATTGTGAAGTGGAATTAATGACTTTTTCGCGCACGATTGATTCAAGCAATTAGGAGTCAGTTATTGCAAAGAAAACGTTTGCGCTATTAGGTACATACTAATATTTTGTAACATTTAAGGTTCGTTATCTTTATGAAAAAATTTTTATTTTAATATGATTTTCGCTTTACCAATACCACAGTTGTATGTAAATATGTTACAATATTCTTTTTTTTGCAGAAAAATATACATAAATTTAATCTTATATCAGAATAAATAATTAAATACCTCTGTTGCAGCATCTGCATAACATAGCAAATTTCCCAATACTAGATACTGACGGATCTCATATAACAATCTGTACCAAAAAAATTTTCATAATCGGTTGGGTAGCTATTAATGTTTATTTTTAAAAATGAAAAGAGTGATGAGGCATTTCGCACGCTCTCTGTCCCAATCTCGTATATCAAAAAATGTTTTAGGACACACAAAAAACATATTAAATCATATTAAATAATATATATATATATATATATATATATATATATATATATATATACTTATATATATATATATATATATATATATATATATATATATATATATATCGGTAGCCGACATCAAAGAGTGTAATTAGCATAAATCTTAAGTTCATAGTGATGACAACACAGATTTAAATACGTTTTTTTGTGTGTGTCCAAAAATTGCGAGTTTTCAAATACGAGAAAAGGAATTCAACAAATTTCTTAATTTATCTTAAAAACTAGTTCACTTATAACTATAGTCCAAACTCTTATCTTATGTAATTTTTTGCGTTCTTTTCGATGGTGTAAAAAAATTTTGAAAATTCTTAAATTTTGGCTAATTTTTACAAAAAACTACCAAAATGACGAAAAATGACAAAAATTTTGTCTTCTAAAAATCGGACGGGTCTAACTAACGAACTTATCCAAGGGTTTGGGACTTTTGAACCATTTTGAACACCAAATTTCGTAAAATTTGAATGCTTCATTCAAGAGTTATCTCGCAGATATATAAATATATACATATATATGTATATATGTACAAACTTCAGTGAAGGTCATTTTTGGTTTTCCGAGGCCTTAAAACAAATTTCTGTCATAGTTCCGGGCTCAGCTCTTACCATGAGAGCCGCTGATTATATATATATAATGGATATTTAATCGAAAATTTTATAAAATTATAAAATATTTATCTACTATAAAAAAATCTCATTTCACACAAAATATTGTAAATAAATTATAAATTAAATCTAATAAAAATGTGCAGAAATGTATAAAATTGCGAGAATCAGTATAGAAGACATTTGGTATAATAAAAATATTAGAAGAGATAAGAAATTTTTTTAGATTTTTTGAAAAATAATTTTTTTTCTTTTTACCCTTGTTTTAATATTGTCGTAAATTAATACTTGTTTGGAATAATATTTTTTTTTAGCGAATTTCCATTCTGGAAATTCAGCTATTACAGCAACTCTTATGGCAAGACCTAAGTCCGGGTACTAATGGTAGAAATTTGTTTTGGAGCCTCTAGAACCCGAAAATCTACACTAAAATTTATATATATATATATATATATATATATATATATATATATATATATATATATATATATATATATATATACTTAGGTGTGTATGAGATAACTCTCGAACGAAAGTTCTAATGCTTATGAAATTGGGTGTGCGAGCTGGAATCCGGATTGGCTCGACTAAGTTCGTTAGCCAGACACATCGGATGCCCAGAAGTAGATTTTTTGGCCATTTTTCGCCATTTTTAGTGGTTTTTCGCAATATTTGGCCAGAATTAAAAAATTTTTTTAAATTTTTGCCCCCCGCCCCCATCGGAAAGAGCGTAAAAAATTGCATAAGATAAGCTTTTAAAGCATTGTTCTAAGTGAACTAGCTTTTGAGAAAAACTAAGAAATTTGCTGGATTTTTTTACAATAAATGCTTTGTCGTTTAAGCAATTCTTTTCTAGATAAAACAAGTGCTAGTTAGTTATTCAATATGTATGTATGTGTTATAATAACAATAGCTCTGTCTAATCAAAATTTGCCAGATTTTTTAAGAGTACATTATGGAAAGGAAATTTTTGTATGAGTCCTCCATTAGAGAGAAAATATAATTTATATATATTTGTATACCTAGAAAAAAAATCGGAAACTGTAGTTATAATGTAATAATATATTTTTAAATGGATATATTCTACACTATATGAGATCCGTTAGGGTCCTGAGGACCCAAAAGCGCCAAAAATTAACTACTGAACTGATTTTGAAAATTGTTTCACTGTTAAAAAGTTAAACTATTTTAAATGGGTACAGGTCATAGATGAGATCCGCCAGTGCCCAATATTTGGAAATTCGCTTTATTATGGAGATGCTGCGACAGCGGTATTTTCCTTTCAATTTGATCATTTTCACAGAAACTTTATCTTACTTATATTACATATATATAGGTACTACGCTAAAAAATTAAAAGAACGCCCAAAATTTTAGCAATTTTTGCCTTTTTTTAAGAAGCTGTACTCAGTCAAAAATAGACTAACAATAAGAACATTTTAAAACTTAAACGGTTTACTTTCTGATGTTGGAATTAAAATAAATTTTTTTCGCAGGTCTAGATGCCATTCACGAAAAACAAATTCTAAGCAATTTGATAACTGCATATAGTTTAAAGATACTTTGAACTTACAAGAAACTTGGGTAATCAAATGAACCCATAATTCCTGTGTCGTTCTAAAAAAATTTTTACGTAATCCATATTTTTTCTTTTAAGGAAATAAGGGAGGCTATTTTTTAAGAACCTATTGTTAATTACCTATTTGGTACTTTCGAAGATATTTGGTGTCAATATTAAAGGTACCCATTGTAACTTAATTTTTTGCTTTACCACAAGTAACTTTTGAAGCAATAATCATAGAAAGGCTTAATTTAAAAAAAGCAGTGCTAAATGTACCCTCTAAGAAAGTATGTCACAGATTTTATTTCATAGAATTTTCTGAGAGAACAAAAAATGTTATCTCACAGAATTAAAAATTATTTTTCGAAAACTAAAAGAAGGGGGTTTAAGCTTTAAAATTTTCTTTTTAAAATTATTCTCTGGAAATTTTTTGATTGAGAGGCAGCCTGGACCGTGAAGAGAAATGGCGGGCCCCAAGAATAAAGCACATCCGTTAAAAATTTCTCCCCGGAAAAAAAATGTGACGAGCAAAAAAACTACTCCACCCTCTCGTTGGACCTGTGAGGTAGCCTCTTAAAAAAAGCAAAAACTGTAAAAATTCTTGGTGTTCCTTTAATTTTTTAATTTTTTAAGAAGGATATAAAGTTAGAAACTTGCTAAGAATCTACTAAAAGTCAGGCCAAGTAAATTTTAGAAAACATCTAATAAAAAAGATATTGGCTATGTTTATATTACTCTTATACTTATTACGTGACTTTAATCGTGAATCACAGAAACAACGTATTTTTACAGAGAAAAAAAAAATACATATCTAAATCACAGTTTAATCTAACGAAAAATACCGAGTGTTTTTAAAACGTTGGTCATTTCATTACAACTCTATTTCAAAAATTCTGTCACCAAAACATCCTTCGTTAGTACCGAATAAACAAATACTTAGATTTTCATTTTTGGAACGAAATGAAATTTTGAGAATTTTTCTAACACTCATTATAAATTTGGCATTGTCACTGATCTGTATGTTTTGGTGATAAGTGATAACACTAGAACTGGAAGAAAACCAAGAGCAAATTTGAAAACATTTATACAACGGAATTCAAAAGTTAATCTGGTATGAAGGGCAAGGGCTTGTGCCTACGTCCAAAAATAAATTTTCTGTTAAACACCTCGTATTACCCATCCACCGTTAAATAAATTAAACATTAAAAATAATTGGAAACAGACAAAAAAATATTTATAGATTTTTTTTTCGTTATGATAAAATAACGGTCCATTATTTAATTTGTTTTAATAAAAAAATCTTTACTACCTTAATAACATAACATTTTAATCTAAAAACCTACCTCAACAGAATTCAATTAAACGAACTCATAAAGTGAACCTGATAATGATCAGTTATGTATTTAAATGATTGTCAGAACTACTGAAAAACATCATTCAATATAGCTATAATGTATGTATGCTTAAAACTGTTACATTCATTAGTTCCTTGAAGGAAGTCAATAACCCAAACGATAAGGATCTTGTCTCAAGTGGCTATAATTTACATCTATATAAATGCTGCGGTTTTGTTAAAAGATGGTTATATACTTATATGCTTTAAAATAAAACGGATGTTTCATAAGGAGTGATCTTGGACTTGATGCATACAATTATTAGAATTTAGCTACAGGTTGTTTACGTTAATGTGTTCCTGTATAGGTCAAAAATTTACACACACTGAAAGGACAACAGAAAAAAACTCTCTGAAAACTTCCGAAACGTTCATTACACGTTTTTGTAACCTTACCTAGATGAATTTTTATTAACAACAGAAGTAGAGTTACTATAGCTTCCACCCGAGCTTTTCCGTATTCATTTTCAAGGAAATATACATTTTTTTGGGATTTTTGAAACTTTCTTATGGTTATAAGCCTAGATACTGAACTTATATAATCTATAATTACATATACTTATTTAACTTATTTAATATGTATAAACTATACTGTCGTAGATAAAGTATAGTATGCAACTCGATTGTAAAGTATATTACATACTCGCGCAACTAGGCACTAATCGCTGCTCGACTCTTGCATAACCTCTTGCAGTCAACATTTCGCTCATTTTGGGGACCTCATGAATTCGATTCAAAGGTGGTCTAAATAATAGCACGTATAGTAGATACTTTAAAGTAGACAAAATTTCAAGTTGAGCATAGCTTTTGTTTTGGAGATATGACAAGTCGAACCTGTCAATTGTCACCTGTTCATGACAATATTAATCAAACATTTTTTGCAATCTCGTGGTCTCGTCCATTATGTTCAAGATTCTCAAATACATAAAATGTATAACTTTCAATGTAAAATCTTCTGTTCTTTTCGAGTCTATTATTGTATTTTATTTAAAACATTGTTCAAATGAGGTATAGCCGATTTTACAGGAAAAAATCAGGATTTTTGTTTAAAATATTCGATTAAGGTAGTTGGTCGATAAAACAATATTTTCAAAGGATTTTAACGAAACTTCTCTAGTTATTTATTTAATTCAATACCAATAATACGAGCCCTTACCGAAAAAAAAAAACTGACCACCCCAATTTTGAGAAAAACGATTTCAAACTTTTGTAATTTTAACACGAGCTATTATGGGAAGACTTTTTTTTTAAATAAAATGAAAACGTGTCAAAGGAATTTGATAAAAGTTAATATATTATAGAATACATAGTTGCAAACAATATTAAATAAGAAATAAAAATTATTCACCACGCTGTTTTTGAAATATAATTTATAAACATCATTTTACAACGTTTTTACAACGCTTTTTCAACAATGTTTCCGTATTGCTACAACATAAGCGTACGGAAATTAAAAAAAAAAAAAAGAAAAAAAACAAGTGGTATGCAAATATAATCACTGAAAAATATTAATACATTATTTAATTTTTGATAAAAGAAAACTATTTTTTTTTTGAGATATACTTTTGTACCTGACTATCTCAGAGCAACTACGTTAATCAGTAGTTTTATACCGAAGACTTAACCAATTTCGATAAATACTCCAACTCACTTTATATCCGATTGACTTTGAATTAAAAGGTATGTAAATGTATATTTCTAAGAAAAATTAAGTTTGGTTGTATTGAAATACATTTCAATAATACGTAATCTTCTTCACCACGTCACAGTACTAATTCAGGAAGTGTTTTTTTTTTTTTTTTTTGCTTTGTTGTTTATTCTCAGTTTTTTTTATACTTATTATCTTTTTTTAGTCTTTTTTAACCCAAAAAGTCACTGAGTATATTGGATTTGCCTTGGCGTGGATGAATCAAATAACGAGTTTAACTTGTCATATTTCAAAAATAAAAACTATGCTCAACTTAAAATTTCGTCTGCAAATTCATGAGGTCTGCAAAAGGGATGAAAAATAGTAGGTTTTTAAGGCCACTCTTTGTATATTTCCTTCAAATACCGGAGTAAAATTAAGTACGCAAAAAATCTAAAGAACAATAATTATCATGTGCGACATGTGTTGAAGAAAATATTCAATTTAATAAAAAAAAAAAAAATTAATAATATAAATGCAACATGTACAGTTAAAACGTACTTGAATAAGAGGAAAGATAAAAACAAGGTCATACATTGACAGTTCAGAGAAAAAAAAATGATCAAAAATTTATTAAATGAAGATAAAAGAATTATTTATATGATAGTATAATTATTTTTATATCATACATTCCTTATTTCAAACATAATACCGATTTGAAAATTATCAGGTGTCGTCATGTCGCTTATGAAATTTGTCGACAAAAACAGCTAAGAAAAACTGACCCAGTTTTCGCCATACACAATGAATTTAAAAAAAAAAAAAAAACAGAAAAGACTGTATAAATGAAAGTCGTGTGAAAAAGAATACATTGCATACAAAGAAATAGAAGTATAGTAAAGTTTTCAAATTTTGGATAAAATTTCTTTAACAAGATGTAGTTTCCTCAGTATTGATCTGTAATGTATGAAATTTACATATTCGATACTTTATATCATATGTAATAATTTTCTGTTAGACCGAATAATAAATATTTTTTTTATTAAACCTTAATTTCTTTAACTATAGTATATGGGTTCCTAATTTCGGATTAATCTACCCTTAACTTTTTCTTTCAACTGCATTGATAAGAAAATAATATTAGGTTCTAAGTTTCTATTGAAAGCTTTTTTCATTTTTTTAACCACAGCTGCTGCAGTACTAAAGAAAATCATTCTGGGATGTTCGAACATTCAGTTTAATATACAGGGTGTTATTGAATAAGCGCGAAAGATTTTAACAGGTGATTGCTGAGGTTCTTTTATGTAAAAGAGATCATATAAATTCAGGTACGAAAACGCTTAGTTTCCAAGATACAGGATGTTCAGTTTTTGGTCTTTTTTAATATTTTCTTCTATTTCAAAATCGTTTTGAGATATTACTAAGTATTATGAATTCAGATTTATTATTAAAAATAAGATATTTTCCATGACCCCATATGAAGCATTGACTTTGTACCGTGACTTAGACTGCCTCAGTGCTAGATCTACCATTTTTAGCAGCAACTAGACTAGAGTTTACCTAGACACACTAGGTCAGAACCTTATAAAAATTTGTAGAAAGTACAATAAAAATAATATATTTTGTTACGTGCCCTACAATTATTTGGTATTAATTAAAATAAAATTCCTTAATTTTGAAATAAAAAGTTTCTAAAATTCTAAATTGTAAAACTTTTTAAACACCGAGTAAGTTGGCATCTTTTTAAATACCCAGTATATTGTATTACATCGGTTATGTTTATAATCGACTATATTCCTTGTGATCGAACGCTTAGTGAGTTTATTTGTTTTAGCGGTATGACTGTATATATAGTGTCGACTGTCAGTTAAAAATTTCTTTTTAATTTAAGTTTACGTTTTGCAACTTCCAGGTCTTTAAACTGGCAGGTAAGAATTTAAAATCATATTAATAGATTTGAGCGTTACTTTATGGTATTCCATATTTGTAAATAATAAACAAATATTTACTTTGCAAAATACCACTTTTATTTTTGAAACTGTGACAATATTGTTTCGAACCGTTAGTTCATTTTCAAACAGAATTACTTAACTTTACCGAACCTGTATCTGTCTATATATTTAATATTTAGCCATTTATATTGTATAGGCAAGTCAAATTGAGTTTACACACAAAATATAATTTGAACAAAAACCTGTATTTTTTTTCTTATCATGTTCCGTTTTAAAAACTGGTTTTTTGTTATATTGGTTTTTGAATCGGAATAAAAATTAATAGTTTTAATTATGGCGTTGAAAATTTGACAAGGTCATGTACAACAAACGACGAACGGAACCAGAAGTGATGTATTATTGATGCATTCATCCAGCCAACAAAGAACAGTTAACTGTTAAGTTCAACAATTTTTGGGTCAGGTTAAGTTAGGTTAATTATTATCACGAATTTATTGGATTAATAGAAAGAACGTAATATAATCTCGATCGATTATGAAATGGGTCTGATAAAGGGCTCTCGAAGATTATTTTCTTCCTAGAGACTTCTGAAAAATAAAATTTATAAACTGGTTTGTTGGGAAGTTTTAAGATTTTGGATGCAATCATATTGTTTGGGTACTTCTAGAAACTTAATACTGGTTTTTAGTATGTCAGCAACGTTCGCTATCCAGGGTCCATACTCTTTCTGTACATTACTAAAAGAAAATTAGATTATTTTTAGCACTTCTCGCGGCAAAAATTCGATATAAATAGTGACCTCTGCTACGTCGTATAATCTACATTCTTATATCAGATGTCTTTTTCTTAGAATTTTGATTCTTTATCTGATTAATATGAATTACCAATTTAATAATAAAAATCATAGGAAGACTCACTGTTTTTATGTCATCGAAGGTGACGTATTAATATCGTTGTGTGATTGAATTGAACACGTGATTGAATAATTATTGAGTTGTACATCCATATTGAATAAACGCAAGAGGGCTGTAGAGTTAACAACTATAGAGTTAACAAAAAATCATAAATTAACATTTTCACTGAGATGGCATTACTTAGTGCGTGTCAAAAACACGCACTTAACGAATTTTTTTTAATTATTTTATACCTTCCTCAAAAATACTATTTAAACTAGGACAACGAATCATTTGTTTCATACATGTTTTTGGAAATGAAAACTGAACCTTCTATACTCGAGTGCGTACTACGGAAAGAAATATTTATTTTTGAATTGCATTATGTATGCTACTGTGTATTACAGTGTAAACTCCATATAACGAAATTGAAGGGACCGGGTATTTTATTACGTTATAAAGAGTTTTCGTTATATGGAGAGTAAAAGAATACAATATAATTTCACAAATACAACTTACGAATTTAAATTTAGTAAATGGTTTTAAATTTAACTGAATTAAGTGAACAAATTTACACAACAAAATTATAATTTGTTAACTTGTTCTTTTACTCGCCATGTTTACAGTTAACAAGTTTGAAAGCAACTAAGAATATGATAATGTAAAAACAGCAATAAGACAATAGTGCGGAAGTACACTAGGTAAAAACACGTCCTAGGCAATTGCAACAAACAAATAAACAGATTTCTAAGAATCCCTTTGTGCCTACGAAATATTTACGACTATTGTGTTTGAAATAAAATTTTAGTGGGGTTTAAGTAATGACGTATTTTTCGCTATTGAGAGTGGCTGTTACGTTATAAAGAGTGTTTCAATATATGGATGATAATATAAACCAAACAAACCTTAGCAATTTCTACGTTTTAAGGAGTTTTTCGTTAAATAGAAGTTCGCTATATAGAGTTTACACTGTATATGAATACTATTAAATGCAATTAATTTTCATTTATATATTTTTGATATTATTAGTAAACGTTTATATATAGTTTATAATTTATTTATTTTATAATTTATAAATTATAAAATAATATTAATAGTAAAATTTAATAAATTCACCAAGCGCATGCCGGACACGCATTATCAAAGTTGCGTGGTCAATAGCTAATTTTTCACAATTTTTAGGATCAAATGTAGGAAATTTGAAAAACTACTAGAACCACGTATGTCGATTTTCCAGTTTTGAGATAATTAGATAGATATAAATGTTCAGAATCATCTTATACTGATCATAGGCTAATAAAAATTTCATTTTATTTATCAGAATGAAAGTTATTTAACAATAACAAAACTTCGTATCTCCAAATTTCAAATTATGTCATAATTTAATGGTATGTTACCATACGAGGGTCGGTGTCGAACGTGCTTTCTTTTTTTATTATATTTTATTTTTAGGGGTTGTTCACGTGATTTTTTTTCAGAAAGACGTTGACCTAGTTTAATTAGTATTTTTGAGGAATGTATAGTCTATTAACCTATTACAACCCATGGTATTACATATTATATCGTGGGAGGATCATGTCTATAACTCTATAATTTTCTTTTTCGGTATTATCGAGCTGTCTCAGAAATATCGCCTACTATTATTCTGGAAAGGATATCAAAGGATATCTTTTGAATCATATTCCAAATTTTTGTCTAAGGTTTTATCAAAATCTGACGAGGGACCATCCATAAAATACGTCACGCAAAATTCACGCATTTTTAACTCCTCCTTCCCCTTTTGTTATGCCATTTACATCACATTTCATTTGAACCCCCTACCTATTAATACGTCACAAAACCTAACCGCCCTCCCTCCCAAAAAAAAATTAATAATTATTTTGATTATTTCTGTGATAACTAGTAACATACAAAAATTACGCCCAAACAATTTTATTTATTTATAGAATTTTAATGTATTACAAAATTATTGTTATTCTTTAACGATTTACTGCACTTATTATTTCAAAAGTCGCCTCACGTTACGTTTGTTTGAATTTCCACCTTCTTGTTCGTCACGTATGATGATACATAACGAAGAAGGTCAGATGTACACATATGGAAGCGCCGAGGCACTTCTCGTGTGGCGGCCACTGAGTATTTCACATGGTGTGGTCTCTGAGTACTACTGGATATGTTAATATCTACTAGCACTATTAAATTCAAAATTTTAGCTTCACAAAACTTCGGAGATCAAGTCGGAAATGATTTTACATGTATAGGGTACATGTGCCTATATTTGACTCCTCAAAAATAATCCTCAACTTTCTTAGTACCATCATTTCTATTTTCAGTCGACCAAATTTTTTTCTCAGTGACAAAAATTATACATTTTGTGATCGGTAGTATTAAGAAAGTCTGTTTCAGGTCTCAATTCGTAGAAATTCGAGCGTGGCATGATTGAGAGAGGCAGGGCTGGAGCCGGAGTTGGTCGGCTCTGTGGAGGCCCGGAGCACTTCTAATGTAGTGGCCCCTGAATACTTCACATATGAAGGCTTCTGAGTACTTTTGTGTGAGCACCCCCTTAGAAAATTTCCGAAATTTTTCAAATTTTCCCGAAAAATAAAGTTGGCAAAAAAAAAAAACGAAAAAATAGTATCGAAATCGAAAGTATCCTTTAGAAATTTATTCCTTAATTTTGACATTTTATTCGATTTTATGGAGGCCCCTATTGTGTGGGGGCCCCGAGGCACCTGCCCTAAGCGCCCTTATGTAAATCTAGCTCTAGAGAGAGGGTACTTTATATTCGAATAAATATTATACATACATATTATATAGATGTATATATATGTATGTAAAATTATTTTTATTGTTAATGATGAGATGACTCATTTTATTGCACTTCCGCCTTCCTTTTTACCTTCAAATTTGAAAAGTCCATTAACCTCAATATATATGTATATATGTATGTATCTCTTTCTCATTTTTTTATCAATTGCAGCATTCTAGGTTAAATTTAATTTATGTGGATGTTAATTTGTGTGTGCTAATGTTAATTTATTATTAAATGATCAAATTAAAAATTTGCCCACTAATTATTTTTCAAATTAAAACTTAAAAATATAAAAAACATGTCCAGATGTGTGATAATGATAAGGAAATAATATTTATTAAAAATTTAAAAAATATTTTTGGATTATTTGAAGAAAGAAGAAAAATATTTTTAATTCTAATTCGATTAACTGTACATTTTTTATTTTCAATAAAAATGATAAATTTTTGTAACTGTACACTTTCATTAAAAAAACACGTTCCAGAGTTATAGTTGTAACAATTTGGAATGTTGACGCCAGAATATTTAAAATAGTCATATTATAAAGATAATTTTTTTTTTTAACTTTTCAGGTTGTAATTTAATATTTTTTTTTTTAAATAAAATCAATTACGAATATTTCTATCGAATAGTTGGCATTAAAATCGATTTACAGATATCGACTCATATTTCCGTATACCCTTATAACGCCTGATTTATAACGATCTAAGAAAAGAAGTCCGCTATAGTTACCTAAACGCTTATCTAAATAAACTTAATAGCAAATTATTGAAGTTTATAATGAGTACATTAAAAATTCTGTTACACTGATTCGACGGAACTTTCTTTATAAAGCGGGTTCTACACGATGCTACGAACGTTCCTTCCAACGTTCGATCGAACGTTTGAGGCAATTAAGTTCGATAGTTGGTGCGACGAATGTATCTGCTACACGGTGAATCGAATGTTTGATCCAATACGAATGATGATGTGTTGGTACAAACGTTTATTCAGTGGACGAGGCTGTTATCTGTCTTATGTGATCTCTAATGTTATACACTGATGTTGTCCCTCTTCACATGAACGAGTCGTGCAGCTGCTGAGTCGAACCAGCCAACGCAACCAACATTGACCTTCAAACGTTCGAAGCATCCCTTTGACTCGGTGCAAGAATACCGACATCGAACGGGACATGGCCAAATGCGAATGTTTGACGCTCGACATTGGACGGACACTCGTAGGTTCGAACAACGGCCACACGATGCTATGAACCATCGAACGTCCAATGTTGGAAGGTGTTCGTAGCATCGTGTAGAACCGTCTTAAGATGAGTCTTTCTAGAATTTTTACGGCATTAAAGTTCATACGATGAATTTTAAAAAAAAAATTTTTACTGTACATATACATATACATTTTTTGACCAGTCCCATATCTTATTGTGGAATCTTTGTTCGTCGGCTTAGGATTAGTTAACATCTCTAAATAGTTATACAGAATGTCCCTAATAAAATTCCCAGAATAGAAATTTTTTGAGAGATGCAATTTAAATTAAATGAAATATGTAAAAGCACTAAACGTCTCGAATCTTTTTTTCGCAAATTCCATATAGTTTAAGAGCTTTAGCCAAAAAACCTATAATTCCATATATTTTTTTCTATCGATACTTTCTTACTGGTAAGAAATATGGTATTTTTATCTATATACATTCTGATAATCCTTTTTTATGTAGAATGTAAATATTTTATTAGAATTTTTCTGTATTACCCATTTTCGAGTTATAATCCCAAATTTTTGTTTTTCTCATTGAACCTGAAGTCAATTTTGACACAGTTAAATAGCATTTTTTCTTCAAATTTTTAAAATTAAAACATGATAGGTTTTTAAAATTAAGTTAGTAAAAAACTACGTCAGAATTTGTCGATCTTTTTTAAATGTTCTTAAAGAATTAAAGCTTTTAAATTAGTATTTTTTGTAAATAAATCTTTAGCAGAAGCAAAAAGGTATTTATTTATTCTACTGAGTGTTGATTTGCAATTTTTAACAGGATTCCGCTGTTAGCTACTTATTAAAAAGATAATTTTTAAAAAATGTTTATCTTACAACAATATGTTAAAATTATTTAAAATTTTGACATTTCACTTTAAAAAATTACATACCCAAAAATTATTCACTTATCTTTAGAATACTCTAATGCACCAACCACCTTAAGTACTACCGAATATGACATAGTTAAGTACAATTTTCATAAAGCAATAATTTACTTAATTCGAATTTTCTTTTCAAATTCTTTAAAAAAAGATTAATCTTATTATATTATTCTACAGTCAATACTAAAATTATTTTTAGTAAAGTGGTACGGTCCAGTACGACCATGAACATACATTATAGTAAAAATTACGTATTTATATTTATACTTGCTGGTGCCATTACCCAAAAAAATATAGTACTAAAATCCACCATTGTTAAATCCTACATATATTGATCATCAAAATAATAAATTCAGATATTCATTGAAATAATTATTCTTTTACATATAGACAACAAAACTTTTAAAATTTATTAATTATTTATAATTATATGAAACGTACATTGACAAAGATCAATAATTAAAATAAAAATTTTATATACGTAGGTACATATTTTATTTTTTACTTATGTAGTTACTAACATTTATGTGCATGTAAAATATAATTAATATTAAAACAACATTAAGAATGTATGCAACTTATATCACAGTGTTGTAATGTATACTGCAGCAACTTAAAAACAGATGCGACAAACATAGGCAAACGAATATAAATTAATGTATGCATATTGCCACGATTATAAAATTTTAATGAATGGAATACAAGCTACGTTAGAGGTGCATAATTATGTATCCACTAAAACTGTAGCAAACGTTATTTAAAAATTAAAAAAAAAATTTATAATTTTCTGCAGCGGAAAACAATATTTACTAAAATATTTCTTGTTTATAAAAAAACAGATAGTTTTGTTTTATTCAATTTTGTACTACTAGCTGTAGTATATAATATTTTATATCTAGACTAAGGTGACCAGAATTGTAAAGAGTCAAAACGAGACAGCCAACCTTACCGGGGGGTTTGGGGGTACGGAGTACCCCCCATAAGAAAAGGGGGTCCGGATTCCCCTGGAAAATTTTTAAAAATTCTAGTCATTAATGGTGTTTTAAATTCATTTAGAGTGCTAATTTTTCTTTTTACCATAAAATTAATTTGGTGGCGAATGATTTCACCACCACTGTAGCATGAAACCTTTGATAATGAAACGATAATTTGGATAGAATAATTTGTGTTAGGGGTAAGCAGATAGAAAAACAAAAGGATATTATCAAGGAAATCATAGCCAAACCTCTTACACCAGTGATAATATTTTATTCAGAATAATAAACAAGTTCATTTTATCATCAGAATATAAATAATATTTGGGAAAAGACGAAAGAGCCCAAATAAAGGATTTTAAAGGCATTTAACAATTATTTCAAATAGTGAATAAAATTTTTCATAAAATAGCGTATAAGTTCAAATATTGCCAAAACGAGACAAACGGGAGTCGCGGGAAGTTTTGTCGGGACACCGGGACATGTCTCCGAAAAAAGGGACTGTCCCGTTGACAACGGGACGTCTGGTCATCTCAATCTAGACGTAAATGATCTTATAATCGAGCGTCTATAAATAAATTTTATAATAAAAAAAAAAAAACTAGCTGTACTACTAGCTTATTTATCGAAGTGTTAATTCATCAAAAACTGTAAATGCACAGTATGATTTTGATCTTCCTTAACAACAAAAGCGACCTTAAGTACTTGAAATCTTAGATACCGAGTTTAAGGCAAGTTTTTAAACTTATCTAAAGGATAAGTATATTTTACTCAGAGCCGGTGAGAGGGGACGTCAGATGGAGCAATTGGCTGGGGGGTCCGAGTCTAAAAAGGAGACCCGGAGCCCCTGCTAGGGACCCAGAAGAAGTGAAAAATGTTTTTTTTTTTCGCTCACAAACTATATATAATATTTGGAGAAAATTTTAAAAATTTTTTTACTTGCCGGGGGGCTTGCCATTTCTTCCGCCGGCCCTGATTCTACCAGTCACATAAAATACCTTTTTAACAATCATTATTCGTTACAACTTTCATTTTAACGTTAAGACATTTTAATGAAGCACAAATTTTTTCTACTTAAATTACTACACCATTCTTGATATATTTGATTAGAAACTATTGGTGACAGATTTTTACCAGTAATCTCCAATATTAGTTACACAAACTAGTTTTTGCAAACAAAACACATTTTCTTGCAAATAAAAAATAAAATGAACAGTTTCTTTCGATAAAAAATATCAGTTTTTACCATTTACGAAATTTTACCATATGGATTAAAAAAACCGTCATAGATGACGTCAACTTTATGCATAAATGTTAACTCGTCTTAATTATCGAAAGCGTTAAACCAGCATAAAACATCAATTTAAACATCAATTTCCAAGTTATAATAAGCAGACGTTCTAATAGTAGAAATGCTATGCAGTGTAATGGCTTCGTTTTCGGCTACATTTCGACTTTAAATTTTTTTAAAAGCTACACTAGGTCTGTTTGTGGGTCTATTTGATTTTTAAAAAAATACATAGTTATCTAAAGCATCGATATTATACAGGGTGTAAAACAAATAATTCTCGCCCTTTTGTGGGGTGAGTCATAGCACCCTGTAGACACTAAAACCACAGGAATTTTTTCGGAATTAACAGTCGCGTCACGCCTCAAAAGGATAAGAGTTATTTCCTTTGCACCCTGTATATAATATATACACACATACATATATACATATATATATATATATATATATATATATATATATATATACATATATATATATATATATATATATATATATATATATATATATATATATATATATATGTATGTGTGTGTGTGTGTGTGTGTGTGTGTGTGTGTGTGTGTGTGTGTGTGTGTGTGTGTGTATGTGTGTATATATATTATATACAGAGTGTAAAGGAAATAACTCTTATCCTTTTGAGGGGTGACGCGACTTTTCATTCCGAAAAAATTCCTGTGGTTTTAGTGTCTACAGGGTGCTATGAGTCACCCCACAAAAGGACGAGAGTTATTTGTTTTTCACCCTGTATATAGATAAAATAGGATTTTTTACTGTATATAATTTAAAGGAATATTTTATAATAATTATTCACAACCAACGGAGTGGTCGAGCGTGAATGGGCACTGGCACACCGACTGGTAGGTCGAGGGTTCAAATCTCACGGCCGGCTATGCTCGTGAAGGTTTTCTGCAGTTTCCTTTCACAAACCCAGATGTAACATGTAATGAAATAAATAAAGCTAGCAAAATAATGATGTGAGTGGTGTCTGTTATAGACTGTTGTCTAAAAAACGGACGTTAAACCCCATTATTATTATATTATTTTTATTATAATAATTATTCACATAATATATAATAGATAACTTAAAATCAATAAAAATAATTGGTATTTTATTAATTGGTATAATTCACATTGACAGATAAAAATATTACATACTTGACAGCTGTTTTCAAGTATGTCTTTTCACATACTTGAATGTGTTTTACATTTTTTTATACCTTCACCTTCTCTCGTACATGTTTAATTTTGCATCAGTTAAAATATTGATTCTTTTACTTAGTAGTTAAATATTTTAAAAATTTAAATTATACCTATTTAATTAAATATTTCATATTGTATCAAATGTCAATGTCAACGTTAAGGAGAAATATTTAAAATATCTAGTTGTAAATTTGAAAAATTTTTACCTTAGGTACGTCATAATCTTAACAATAGCGGTAAAATTCACGAATTTTTAAAAGTTTTAAACTACGCTCCATAAACAGATGGTTGTATATTAAAACCGTAAATGCAATTATTAACAGATTTAAGCATTACTTTATGGCATTCCATGTTTGTTAATAATTTGTGAACTAACACATGATCATTAATATTTTATCTGTTGTATACTAAATAAATTCTGTAAAGAGACAGGGTAGTAAAACAAGAGCTCCTAAAGTGCGGCTCCCGACCCCCAAAAATGCAACTCGCCGTGCCAGGTTGTCTGTAATTTCAAATTTCAAATTCAGACATTTTCTGTTAAGATAGGTAAAACTGTATATCGCGCGTTTTCTGTCTCAACCTCGTATCTGAAAAATCCCAATTTTTGGACACACAAACAAAACGTATTTAAATCTGTATCTTCATCACTATGAACTTAAGAATTATGCTAATTACACCCATTGATGTTGGCTACCTATGTACATAAATATATATAGATAAGTATATGTATAAATACAGTATTTAATATGATTTTTGTGTGTCCTAAAACATGTAGTTTTTGATATACGAGGTTGAGGCAGAAAACGCGCGATATGCAATATATATTGACGTTATTATATAGATTTCATATGTCAATGGTGTTGACCCTTTTTTACTATGCACATCATTTTTCTTAAATTCCTTTAGGAAATGTGATTTAATTTCCGTTTTGTAACATTCCTATTGTTTTTACAATTCCGACTTTGTAAAAAATGAAGAGAGCAACATCGAAAACCTATCTGCACCTTTAAATTTCAAGTCCCTAACATTACAATTATGGTTTTTAAGAATTTTTGATTTATGTGATGACGTCACCAGGTTAAATTTTTTTTCAAGTTCAGTTAATTGGCTACAAAAATTAGATGAATTTGATCCGTTGATGTACTTTGGGTAATTTACGTGCGAAATTTTTATTTTGCCTGTAAAATTGTTGTCATTTGGTTGCTTCGTTTAAAACTGTAATATTTCTTTCTGGAAGATGTCTTGTGTCTACTAGATGTCTGGCAAAAGAGAAGTCAATTTTTATTTCTACAAGATCGGAGGTGTTCTGCTCGCGGGGTTTCAAAGCTCCCAAATCAATAGGTACAGAACCGTTACTTGGATATTTTTTAATATCTTGTTAACATATAGTAAAAATTCGTTAATTTGTAGTTAAATATTTATATGTATTGAATATATGTAAATTTTGAAATAATTAATTCATCAGAAATAAAAGATTTTAAAGATAAATTTTTATTTATCTAACAAAAATTTGTTATCTAGTAATTTAACGAAAAGAACTGTCAAAGAGTAAAAACAGCGAAGGTAGAGTATATATTTGCGGAATTTTTTTCGTTAGAAAAATCTAGTATGACTTTTTTTTTCACGGTAAAAGTAGAAAAGCTGCAATATTTTTATGGGATTTAATACACATGCGTTAAATAGTGTTTAAAAAAAATTATTTATTCCATTCTAACCAGCTATTTCTCCTTAAGTTGTACTTGGGTATGAATTTATATTTAATTCAAATAATTTTATTGTATTTAAGAATAATAATATCGGAATACAATTTAATATAGAACAATGCATAACTGGGTATTATTAAAACATACATTACAGTTCCTGACAGTGAAATCAATAAATAAATAAAACCAGAAATCATATGATGTTTTTTCAAACATTTAAATATTGAAAAGAAAAAATAAATACACATATAATAAAAATGTACTATTTATTACATCTAAAAAAAAAAAAAACAATCGAATATACTAATAAAAGTATGTAATAACTAGCATTTACCCGCGGCTTCGCCCGCCTGGCAATAGAAGGACTAAGCTAGTTTTAGCACACACTGCGTCCTCAGAAGTATGAGCACATCTTGACCCAAGGGGTGCTTCTACTTTTGACACGGCAGTATACAATAACATTAAGTACACTACCGCGACAAAAGTATGGACACCCCTTGACTCAAGGAGTACCCATACTTTTGACGACGTAATGTGTGGTGGAACCCGTTCAGTCTTTCCACTCGTGGCTTTTGAAATTATGATATCTTGTTCAAACGTATAAAATGTACTTTCATTTTCCCACAGAAATTTGCCCACAGAAATAAAATGTTTTCTCCGGGTAAAAAGTAGACTGTAACATTGTTTTAACAATATGCAAAGTTCAAATGAAGTCAGTGATCCTTTTTTTATCGTTTTAAATATATTTTCCCACGGGAATAAGATTTCTCATAGGATTCAGATATTTTCTCGGGATAGAGAATAGTCTGTGTCCTTTTCTATCCCTGCTGTAAACATTATGCAATGTTTAAAATCAATCTTCCATTTTTTAACAGTCATTATTTAATTGTTTCATTTTAAATACATTTTCCCTCGGGAATCAGATACTCTCTCGGTGTAAAAACCTATGTTTATCGCTGTAACAAACAGAGTTCAAACAAACTATGAGAATCTTTTTTTGATTCATTTAAAATATACTTTTCCATAGAAAAGAGATTTCTCACAAAAATGAGATTGTTTCCCAGGGTAAAAAGTCGTCTATGTTCTTTTCCAACCCCTCCGTTAACAATATTCGAAGTTTGAAACCAATAATCCGTTTTTTAATAGTCAATTGTCATAATTGTCATAGATTTTCCCTCGGGAATGAAATATTTTCCCGGGTTAAAAGATGACCTATAAACGTCTCCGTCTCCCAAGCTATGTCTGTGCAAAGTTTCAAGTTGACTGGTTAAGTCGTTGAAGCGTAAAAGCAAGTCAAACAAACAAACACTCAATTTCGCATTTACGTGGCTGGTTCAAATATAAACAGGAATTTTCATGTTCTGCGTTTCCTATAGGCAGGAATTACGCATGCATTATTGGGAAGAACAGTTGCATATCTGAACTTGTCATCGGCAGTTTTGTTTGTTTTTTACCTCATCTGCGTCATTCGAAATCATTATGTCTGAACAAACACAGCAATGTTGCACACCCAATAATCATAAAATTTCTATTAAAAGAAGGAGTTATTCCGTCTAAAATTTTTGTAAGACTTGAAAAACAGTTCGGAGATGAGTACCTTTCTCAGTCCAGTATGTATGAATGGTGCAAGTTGTTTAGAGATGGTCGGAAAGAAATTCGAATCGAATGATGCCGTCATTGAGGCTGTTCAAGAGTGGATTAACATTCAACCTAAAGAATTTTTCGCTTCCGGTATAAAAAAGCTTCCGGAACGATGGAATAAGTGCATTCAATTAGCAGGAGACTATATTGAAAAATAGTGTATTTTTTATTTTGTAATCGTCATTTATTAAAAAATAAATATAAATTCATGTTTATATTTGAACCGCCCACGTATAATATTAGTTAGGATAAGGATTAGGATTTACACGTTAAACAGTGAATTTTTAACAATTTTAAAATCACCAGCATACCATACCATATCAGTTCCCACGTTTTTAATTGTAAAAGCGACAGAATTCCATTTAAGATTTCATTTCCTGTTTCAACCCCCTAAGGGATGAACTTGTAAAAGCACTGAAACTTTTGAGTTCAAACTAGTAAGCTAATACCAATTTCCATATTTCTAACTCAAAAAATTACAGATTTCTATAAAAATTTTCATCCCCTATTTTATTCACTTAGGGAGTGAATTTCCAAAAATCCCTTCTTAGTGCTCACCTACATTATATAAGAAATCCCTGTTCAAAATTTCACGTTTCCAGGTGACAGACTTCCACTTAAAGTTTTTTCCACTGTTTCAACCCCCTAAGGGATGAATTTTTAAAAGCACTGAAACTATTGTCTTTAAACCAATAACCTAACACAAATTTCCATATTTCTAATTAAAAAAATTATAGATTTCTATGAAAATTTTCATCCCCTATTTTACCTCCTTTGTGGGTGAATTTCCAAAAATCCCGTCTTAGTGCTCACCTACGTTATATAAGAAATCCCTGGTCAAAATTTCACGTTTCCAGGTGACAGACTCCAACTCAAAGTTTCTTCCCCTGTTTCAACTCCCTAAGGGATGAATTTTTAAAAGGACTGAAACTATTGTGTTTAAACCAGTAACCTAACACCAATCTCCATATTTCTAACTCAAAAAATTACAGATTTCTATGAAAATTTTCATCCCCTATTTTATTCACTTAGGGGATGAATTTCCAAAAATCCCTTCTGACTGCTCACCTACGTTATATAAGAAATCCCTGTTCCAAATTTCACATTTCTAGGCCCAGTGGTTTGGGCTGTGCGTTGATCGATCAGTCAGTCAGTCAGTTTTGATTTATATATATATATATACATGTATATATATATATATATATATATATATATATATATATATATATATATATATATATATATGAATATATATATATATATATATATATATATATATATATATATATATATATATATATATATATATATATATATATATATATATATTGTAACACCGTGTAGTTATAGCCTTTAATATAGGCAAACAGTTTAACTTCTACGTCCTGACTTTGCATAATCACTTATGCTCATTTGTTTACCGTCAATATTCATGATATGACAACTTCCACAGCAATTGATGTTATGTTTCCCTTAATATGTTAACAATACGCGAATGTGTGCGGTAGTTTAACCAGTACGTATTACGGACATATCGCACACATGGCGCTTGGAGTGGGGTTGTCGACTGCACAAAGGTGAAAGATTATGGCAAAGCGGACAATCGGGAATTAACATTGACTCGAGCAAGACGTGTTTCGGTCATAATAAGCCGTGGGTTCTCGGTTCATTTAACTGTTTCTTTTCGTCATGATTTTCGTATATTTAAAAGTTTAAACTTTTTGTTTTATTCCACGGCAGATTTTATTATACATTATTAATTTACAAAATGTGTTTTTGGTTATCCATAATTGTGAATCGTTTGTTGAATGAACTTTGAAAATACTTTAACATCAAATAAATATACATCGGAAAATCTTTGTCTGTATTATTTATGACTCAAAGAACCCGAATTTCCTCTTGCGCTAAGAAGATATTTTCCAACGAAGCTTTTCACGGGGACAACATTAACTTCAACAATATCAAGCTTCGTAACTGTACACGCGGTGATTAGGGTTCCATAACCGAATTACTTTCATATCACGCTTATCGGTTCATGGTTTCGACACTCTAATAATACATCATACAACACTTTTACACCATTCAGAACCGGTCGCAACAACCACACCGCGTTACAGAATGGCATCTTTTTGGGACGAGTCATAGAACACCATTATACGTTTTCTCAATTGGGACGATCCGGTACGATTTTTCAATAAACGTTTGGACTGATCATCACTATGGATGTCGACTCGCCAACTCTTGTGGATTTTTCGGCAGTACAACACAGCGGCTTGGTATCAACTCCACTCAGTTCAATTCATCAAGTCACACGAGTTCCTTCAGAAACAACGTTCTCATCCTCCAGCGGAAATGAAGCATCGTCGGATTCAGGCATCAACTCAACACACGAAGCCTCCAATACGAGCAACGATATACAGGGCCGTATTAATTCTCACCAAATCTCAAATGAAGGTACGTTTCCATCTATACTAGATGTTCTTCTTTCGAAAATAAATGCTTTGTGCGATTCTGTGAATGAACTTAAAACTCAGAACCGTGATTTTTTCAACGAACTTAAAAGTCAGAATCGTGATTTTTTCAACGAACTTAAAAGTCAGAATCGTGATTTTCATAACGAACTTAAAAGTCAGAATCGTGATTCTCATAACGAACTTAAAAGCTTTGAAAATCATATAGTTGAATTAAGTAACTGTCTAATCTCTTCCAAGGAAGAAGTTTCTGAAAAGTTTAATAATAATAATAAGCAGGATATTAAGATTCCCAACTTCACTGATAAAGGTGATAACGAACTTGTGAACGCTAAAAATAATTTTATCACTGAATCACAGTCAGCTGTAGTTTCCTGCAATACGAATCACGATTCTCTCTCTGTAGAATTGAATAACATCTCTGAAAACACAGAGATTTTAACCGATTCTAAATTTAACTTTCTAGATAAAAAAATTAACGACCAAAATGTAGTAGTATCTAATATTAACAAAAAAATTGAGAAAATGGAAAATAGTCAATGCTTGAATAATTTTCAAAATGAGTCCAACATTTATAATAATTTTTCTCTCAATCGTTCAACCAATTTTAAAAATGGGGTTCTACCTGTGGATACGTTCAATAACAGTATACATACCCTGCACCCGGTAAATTTTATTCAGTCTATAGAATCGTATTTTTCTGGCTTCGACATCTCAGATAAAGACAAGATTCTGTTTACTTGCAGTAAACTCAGTAACCCTATAAAAAATCTCTTCTCGTTGTACGAACACGAGATTCAAAGTTTTGAGAATTTCAAACAGTGGTTTCTTGATACCTTCTGGAGTCGAGACGTCCAGAGCAAAGTACTGATCGATTTTTATACAAACAAAAACCGAAATTCAGACAAACACGGAAATTTTGTGGGTCACATTACCTTATTCAGTTTATCGTATTGTAATGGCGTTTTCGACCCTTTGAATTATCTCGTTCCTTATATAAACAGCGCGCGCATTGTTGATAAATTTGATGCTAATTCTGATTTGCATGGACCGCCTGTCGTGGGTGAGTCATTTTTTGGAAACCATCAGCATTTTCTGCGATCGGGCAGAATGGTTTCCACCTTTCTATATTAATGCTGTACCGATGAAGACGATACCTTTCCCGATTTTGACATTTTACCCGGTTTTACCCAACAATTCTCGATTTCGTAAGATTTAAAATAGATGATAAAGTACTTTTACGTACCCATCCTAAATTGTGTGTTAAACAAAAAATCATGAAAATCTCTCAGCTCACATTGGTTCTGTTTTTTCCATTTTCTCATTGTTTATAACAAATA
Organism: Brachynemurus nebulosus; assembly: GCA_035578155.1. Classification (NCBI taxonomy): domain Eukaryota; kingdom Metazoa; phylum Arthropoda; class Insecta; order Neuroptera; family Myrmeleontidae; genus Brachynemurus; species Brachynemurus nebulosus. The sequence continues at coordinate 4,752,893 of JAPWDM010000018.1, read as the reverse complement.
TTTTCATAAAGAATATTTAGTACTTATATAATAAGTTTTGTTTGTAAATCCGTTGAATTAGAATGCAAAATTATAAAATTTACTTTTATTTGAACAGTACAGTCTGTTACAAATTCCAATGACATTTATACGTTAGCCTATAACTATGTTTCTCACTAAAATTTTACATGTAAGTTTTCTCAATAGCAGAAATAATTACTTTATGCATGAAAGGAATAATAATATTATATAAATAAAAAAAAAAAAAAAAAAAAAAATTTTATAAAACCATAGCAGCGAAATAAAAAAAAAATTTTTTTTTTGTTTTTTGTTTTCGACCTTATGGCAGACCTGACACTATTTTATACTTTTCACCCTCTTGTAGGGAACTTTGTTCCAAAAGGTTTTTTTTATATTTTTATGGTCTATCACCAAGAGTAAGGGGTAGAACCAAATATGAGTTTATTTTGAATATTGATATTTATTGTGAGTTATTATATTATATTATATGTATAGGAATATTGATGAAAATGTTTGGGAGTGAAGTTATGCGTTTATTTGGAAAAGTTCCTGGGGGGTGAAGGTTCTCCTTTAATATTTTATTGTCAGGTTGGTCATAGAGTTTATGTTCAATGTAGTTCCTATGGGAAATTGCTTTGCTTTTAAGATAAAAGAAGGAATCTACGAAATTAAGTTTTATACGCAAAATGTACTATAAAAAAACGCCGTGAGCAGCGGGGCCCCATCACGGTAGTCGAATTTTCCCCTTCATCTTCGGTATTGAATGTCTACAAGCGAAATGTGATTGAAAGTCGACAACCGAATTGTCATTTTGTTGGTTTCAAAACTGGTGATGAGTGTTCGGCTGATCGAGGCTTTAAAAAAAGGTTTTAAGTATTTAAGGGCTGTATCTCAGTAAATTTCAATTTTGTGCCGAAAACAGATAGCAGAGAAAAAGCCAACACAATTCGTACGAGGACATTCCTGCCCATGTTTATCCGCTAATTGCCTTTATGTTTTAGTTTTAAATATTAAAAAAGGACCTTAAATAGTAAACTGGAAGGCCTTTATAAAGATATTTTTTCTTTCCAAAAAAATCCAAAATTTCTATTTTATAAATACTAAAAATTCAAAATTCCTAATTTATAAATAAACAGTGACTTTAATAACATTTCTAAATTACTTAATATGTACGTAATTCATTTGTCATAAAAGTAAGTTCACTTTTTTTAAATTTTTTAAAATTACTATTCGCCTACTTGTATTTAGAATAAACATAATGCTTTTAAAACACATTTAACAATAGCATTCAATTCCGATGTAAAAATGGGAGAAGTGGGGGGAAAAGTGATGTGGACTCCCTACAAGGTACTAGCTGGATACTAACTGAATACACGTACAAAATTTCAGCCCTCTAGGTTTCCTTATGGAGTCTCTAGACGTGTTAGAAAACAAGCAAAAAAATTAAGGAAATATTGGCGTAAAAATCGTGGGGGTAAGGGTTAAAAGTTGAAACCTCCAAAAAACAGTGTCTGGCTATTAGCTTAACCTGTACACCAAATTTCAGCCCTCTAGGTTTATTTGGGGAGATTTTGACCCGAACGAAACTGTTAAAAAACAAGAAAAATCATGTTCTTTTGGGTATAAAAATGGTGGGGGTAGGGGTTAAAAGTCGAGACCCCCAAAAGGCACCCCCTTGATACTAACTCAATCCGAATACAAAATTTCAGCCCTCTAGGTTTATTCGGGTGACCTGTGCGAGTGGTACAAACTTCGAAAACGTCGAAAATGCATGAAATTGTAGCTTAAAAATGAGGGGGGTGGGGGTAAAATATTAAAACCTCCAAAAAGCACAACCTAGGTACGAACTTTATCAACACACCAAATTTCAACCCTCTACGTTAATTCTGGGGGGCTGGGGGCCTGTTAGATCCAGCGAAAATCGTTTTTCCCCCCTCTACTCCCACCATATCATCCTAGGAAGCTGAATTTTGGATATGTTGTAGATAATTGACCGAAACATTATTTAAAACCGATTTGGAAAAGTTTTATTGCTTTTCCGCCCCCCACCACCCCCTTAAAGGTCGGGTCCGAAAAAAAATTTGCCCAAAATTTGACCCCACTTTGATAGTATTGTTGTGCATCGGAATAAGCCCCACTTACCAAATTTCATCTCTTAACTTCCATAGGGGGGCCCTACACATATTAAAAGGTTGCGGGAAAATATATATATATATATATATATATATATATATATATATATATATATATATATATATATATATATATATCAGACATCTTTTTTTTTACATAATCGTGTTCTACGGGTCCGAAAACGGATAGCGCCCCTGGTCTCGCCTCTCGCAGCTCTTATCGTATAGACTGTATAAGTCTAATTTTTCGGAGAAAATTCGACTAAAAATACGAATTCTAAAATATGTTTGAAATAAATGAAAGTCAATAACAAAAAATATGTCTATTTATTAGAATTTTTTTTTATATATAACGTGTTTAAAGTTTTTTTCTTCCAGTATCATAAAATCAAATTTTAATAAGTGAGAAACTTTTATTTTACTCTTCCACATTTCTTATCAATAAGTTTTGATTTTTTCTTGTATAATAGGCAACATTAATCTTCCCACAGCTGTAATATTAACATCTTGTTAACAAATATGTTTAGTCAACACTTTCCATTACGATTACTTGGTTAATACAATAAAATTTTGATATTATACCTAGTTTTAGCAGATGTTCGGCAGTTTATAATATCACCTAACACCCTTTTATTTTTTACTATATGTGAGTTTCGGAGAATTTTAATGTAAAATAGTTTATTTTAAAACAAATTGTTTTCAACAGATAAGACAAGGAGAGAAGTTATTATTATTTTTTATTTTTTTTTTTTATTGCAAATGGTCTTATATCGCGACCCTTTTTTTTAAAACTTTGCATTATAAACAGATGTGTCCAAACCACCTTTTAGTTGGCGCGTTTTTACAGTTTCCTGGGTGGTCTGTCTTATTAACATATGTTTCTTTTTACCTAAGTTAGAAGTCACCTTTTGTTTGAGTTCACGTAGTCTGATTTTGTTAAATAGGGGAGCTCACAAACACACTTATAGGCACGTGTTAGTTTCAACTTTCTTTTGTTCTCTCCCCTTTGCATAATACAATACAAGTTGCGATTGGATACTATCACATACCATGACTTATTGTAACGCAATCTGGCTATATTAGAAACAACTTTCAATCGTAATTTTTGTTTTACCTTTTAACCAAATTTATTACATATTCGCGTCTTACTTTTGGCATTACCTTTTAATGTTGTGTTTTAAAATATATTCTCCCTTTTACTGTTTTATTTAACTTTAACTATGTAAATTTTCTTTATGGTTTACCCTTTAGTTTTAAGCCACCTTTGATATATCAAGGATTAGTTAAGAAAATAAATTTTTGCATTTAAGTTTCTGATTTGTATTTTATTTATAAAATAATTTTGTAAGTAACTTATAATTAAGGAGCAAATATAAATAAATTAACACATCGTTGCGAATGCATAATCTTTATTAATCAAAAAATTTTGTACATTTCCTTTATATTTTTCTATTAAGTTTTTCAATTTCGTCTACACATTTTAAATTGACTATGAGTGGTTGTTTGTAAAAAATTTAAAAGTCACAAATTTAAGCTCATTTTCATTCGTCTTCTTTTATAATATTTACAAAATTTTTCTTTTCATCGAAATTACAAATGTAAATCTTTAATAACTTTATTATATCAATTTTTTCTTTTTCAAATTTTATATTACAAATAATGAATGTAAATATGTAATCTGTATTGTAAAATTAACAACTTTAAAATTTCCTTTCGCCAATTTTCTTTAGTGGTTTGTTTTTCAACCTGTTTCAGTTATGACCACGGTTGAAAGGAATTTTAGGGTTGAAAATTTTTTTTTGTGTTGGTTTGTTGTGTCTGAATTATTTATAAGTTCTTTTGTTTTACGTTTGTATGTTTATTAAATCCAAACAATTTTGAAGTTTCACAACTTATATTTTCTATGTACCGAGAACGACACGTCAATTTTTGTTTCTTTTTTTTCAGCTCATTCATGGAAAATGCTTCGCATTTTCCATATCTGAGTTTGAGGCCGTCGTATGTAACACCGTGTAGTTATAGCCTTTAATATAGGCAAATAGTTTAACTTCTACGTCCTGACTTTGCATAATCACTTATGCTCATTTGTTTACCGTCAATATTCATGATATGACAACTTCCACAGCAATTGATGTTATGTTTCCCTTAATATGTTAACAATACGCGAATGTGTGCGGTAGTTTAACCAGTACGTATTACGGACATATCGCACACATGGCGCTTGGAGTGGGGTTGTCGACTGCACAAAGGTGAAAGATTATGGCAAAGCGGACAATCGGGAATTAACATTGACTCGAGCAAGACGTGTTTCGGTCATAATAAGCCGTGGGTTCTCGGTTCATTTAACTGTTTCTTTTCGTCATGATTTTCGTATATTTAAAAGTTTAAACTTTTTGTTTTATTCCACGGCAGATTTTATTATACATTATTAATTTACAAAATGTGTTTTTGGTTATCCATAATTGTGAATCGTTTGTTGAATGAACTTTGAAAATACTTTAACATCAAATAAATATACATCGGAAAATCTTTGTCTGTATTATTTATGACTCAAAGAACCCGAATTTCCTCTTGCGCTAAGAAGATATTTTCCAACGAAGCTTTTCACGGGGACAACATTAACTTCAACAATATCAAGCTTCGTAACTGTACACGCGGTGATTAGGGTTCCATAACCGAATTACTTTCATATCACGCTTATCGGTTCATGGTTTCGACACTCTAATAATACATCATACAACACTTTTACACCATTCTGAACCGGTCGAACAACCACACCGCGTTACAATATATATATATATATATATATATATATATATATATATATATATATATATATATATATATATATATATATGTATATATATATATATATATATATATATATATATATATATATATATATATATATATATATATATATATATATGGGTTGTAGTTTTTTTTTATTATATACATATTTTATTGTCAGGCATATAGTCTACTTTCAAGATATATAAAGAAAACATTAAATCGTAGACATTTTTTTCGTCATTTTTTGGGACGGAAATAAGGCCTTATCGATACCCCTCCTTTAAACGCGTATGACTCGAAATGCCCTTTTTAAAAACGGTATCCATTCTCAGAGGGAAAGTTCCCAAGCTATAGATTTTGACAGAATATTCTTTATTCCATTCTCCATGTACCTATGGAAGCTTTTTTTGATATCTTACTATTTTGTCACATGGAAAACTGTTGAAAAAAGGCTGAAATTTTGTACTTTTTATTCAAACCGCCGTCATTTTTTCAGATTTCAAAAGAAAAAAACCTTCATAGGTATACATAGCGGCTTACCTACAGATTGATAATCTATTTGATTTATTTTTTTTTTTTGGAAGAAAACTGCAGCCTCAATCGTGGGCACCAATAGCCGCCCTTTTTCAAAAAATTATAATAATTATAAAAAATAAATAAAAATGAATAAAAAAAATATTTTTGTATTGTTAAATAGTGGTATTAATCGTAAACAGATTCATTACCATTGCCCCATCGATTTATGCCTGATTCGCCTGTTCCCGTTTCGCCTGACCAATTAAAATTTCCCGATTCGCTTGACGATTCAAATTGTGGTATCGTTTCGCCTGACCATAAATTGGAAGATGAGAGCATTTTTTTATTATAATATTAAAATAACACCATAAGAGATTTTAAGGAAAATTCAAAGAAAGTGTAGCAACTTTCCTTCCTACTTTTTCCAGACTTAGGACTAGCAGTAATTTTTGATAGGTGCAAAAACTACTGGTGTAATTAAAAGTTTATTCGCTTTACGTTTCGTCAATTTAAAAAAAAAAAAATTTAAATAATATACCTATACATATATACATATTTACATTAATTTGAACTAATAAAATTAATTTATCTGAAGCTTAACAGTGTAAGCTATTTTTCTAAACATTTTCCTACTGTTCTTTTATTGTTTAAGTGGCTTTCTTGAATTTGTCTTATTCTTTTATGAACCTAGTAGATCAGGCGAATCACAACTATTTATTTCCATCTAACATATGGCTAGGCAAAACGCAACGAAAGCGTACCAAATTTTAATTTCACACGAAACGAGAATAGGCGAAACGGGAATATACCTCCCCCATTCTATCCATCCGAAAAAAATTTGCGAAAATTGACTATTTTTCGGCCGGTTACAATGTGACGGTACCTTAAGTTTAATACTTTTTAAAATTTTGATTTAACCATTTTTTAAATATTTTATAATTACGGTAGTAAGTTTTAAAAATGAAATATAAATAAAGTATTTCTTATTATCTACTACTTAAAAGAATTGTAAATTGTAAATGCAAATTATTAAAAATGTACAATTATTTTATAGAAAACATAATACAAAAAAATAAAAAAAAAAATATAAATAATTAGGAGCATCTTTTATTAACTGAAAATACAATAAAAAGACAAAAACAATTAATTTTAGCAGCATAATCAATCAAACCAACAAATTAAACGGAAAAGCTGGTTGAGTATAATTGGGTAAAATAAATTTGTTGGTTGTATTATCTGTGGTTAAGGCGACCAAACGTCCTAGATTCTGCGGGACAGTCCCAGAAAAGCAGTTTCAGTTTTAATTTTTTTTTTTTTTTTTTTTTTTGAAGAAGGTATTGTGAATTAAATCCACGATTGGTAAGTTGTCCCACAAAAGTTGACCGCCTTATGTGTGTTTATATTTTACTGTTTGAGATACAAGGCCTGATTTTTGCACAAACGGTATAAAAGAGTAGGTACAAGAATTAAAACTCACGACTTCCAAACTCATACGCCTGATTTTAAAGAACTCTTACTAAATTTTAATTGCGCTAAAGTCACGAAATTAATTTTATTTTTTGGAAAATTTTCATACTTGCATTTTTTGTAATAAAATTTACTAATTCATATTTCTTTTTATTCCTTTTTATAATGTGACATTTTTATTGAATGAATTTCTTTTTTTTTATAGTGCTGTAAATTAATATTGTTACGTATATATTTTATAATTGAAGACATGATAATAATTAATATATTTATTGCTAGTTTACTGACTTAATAAAATATAAATTACTAACATACACCATCAAAATTGTTGAATCATAGAACATTAAAAATAGTGTAGGATCGTGTAAGATGGCGCAATTGGTCAGAGTGCCCACTCCTGTTTTCTCTAAATAGGAACGAAATTTGTAACCAACTTTAATCTTGTTTTGAAGTGTTCGAGTATCCGTAATTGCTCATCAAAAACTATTGATTTACGACATAATCCCAATATTCTAGATAAGTTTAAAATTTTTAGTACGATTTGATATTATTTTTCGGACACACCCATATATATATATATATATATATATATATATATATATATATATATATATATATATATATATATGTATATATAAATATATATATATATATATATATAAATATATATATATATATAAATATATATATATATATATATATATATATATATATATATATATACAAATTTTAGTGAATATTATTTGTGGTTCCTAGGGACCTCAAAACAAATTTCTGCCATGCTCCCGGGTTCAAGTCGCGTCATGATAGTGGCTGTAATAGCTAAATTCCATTCTGGAGATTCGCTAAAAAACCAGCGAGAAATTGCATTTTGAAAATAAATTTTCAAAAAACACCTCTTTTTCTCGACTATAAACAGCCGCCATTTTGAAAGTATATTAAAGAACCAAAAGATCCTAGTTCCTGCCGAAATGACGGCATCGAGGAATTATATGCACTTTAATTTATGTCGATATCTCAAATGCTTTTTAAGATACATGAGGAACCATGTCGAAAAACGTACTTTCGAGAAAAGAGTATTTAAAGTTTTTTATTTAATTATAGTAAAATGCGTGCACTAAAATTTCCATAACTTTTTGATTATTAATTTTTTTAAAATAAAGTTTCAGGAGAATATTTCTAACACCTTAAGGGACATAATTATGAAGAAAAAAATCGATTTCTTTTTTCTTTTTTAGCGAATCTCCCCTTAACTGCTCGATTCAAGCAGCTTTTTTCCTTTTGAATATTATTAATTAATGTTCTTTTAGAAAAAATTTTGTAAGTTTAGGTTTTGACGTCAAAAAATGGTAACTCAGGTTGTGCCCAGTACGTAAATTTTTATAATTCTATCCAATACTTTTTATAATGTGTGTAAGTTGGTGCTGAAGACATTCAGCGCGTTTAAAGTTCATTTTGATTAACTGTTAAATTTGTATGTGTGCATTGTGATACAACTTTATCACGACATAATTACTAAGTTACATTGTTTAAGTATTTAATGATATTGCTTTAATGATTTTAATAGAAATAAATATATATATATATATATATATATATATATATATATATATATATATATATATATATATATATATATATATATATATATATATATATATATATATATATTTCATACCAAGAGTCACACTTATCACGTGAAAATTCTCTTGAGATATAACTGAACTGTAATGAAAGAAAATTACCGACCAAGCTGAGACTCCAAACTGTTAGGCGTACCGGGGCGGCGTTCTGAACGTTTTCAACCACTCGAAGTCGTTTCAGAAATCAGGTTCAAAACGACTTTTAAAATGACTCCGCAATTATAATTCCTTCTGAATATTATTCTAGAGATGTTAGTACATCATTTAAGTCAACAAAGAAAAAAAGAGGAAAAATTTTTCAAAGTGATGTGACTAGGTAATAATATATAAAAATATATACATATATATAAATTAAAAAGAAAAAAAGAGAAAAAGACTTTAAAATTGAATTCAGACTTTTTAACACTTCCACCATCATTATCAATTTTGTCACATTTTAGTAACATTTAAAAATCTATAATTATTATGTATAAAATAAGTACCATCTAAAGGAGTGTTCTCAAATCTATACTCAACGTACACTGTATTGTCATCTTATCGATATTCTTGAAGATAATGCAAAGGTTGAAACAATAAAAACGGGTAAAACTTTCTTTACAATAGACTTGCTTTAATGACTAACCAAAAATAAGTGTTTAATTTAGATAGTATAATTATGTAACAATCCCTGACACTTTTAAATGCACCAAATTAATTCAATTTTTCTCAATTTGATATTATTTATTGTAAATTTCATATTAGTCGTAGATAAAGTACAGTATGTAACTCGATTCTAAAGCATATTACTCGTTCACCGTTGCGCAGTTTTTGCACAACTTTTTCACAACGCAATATACTATTAAACGTCAACTCTAACATTTCGGAGCAATTAAATTTTACATGCTAAAATCAGTTTTCGTTTTCATTATTAATAAAAATACCAATAAAATTTTTACAGTGGAAATATTTACTTTATACGTCTACGTCATTGCTTTTCACAATTAAATTATTTTCATTAGCTTCTTTTTTGTTTCGTTCAATTGTGTATAAGTAATTTGAAATATTGATCGGAAAAGGTGTTTTTTATTTGGTTAAATATTTATTTATTTAAAACAGGCAAAAATTTATCCCATGCTATTGAACAGAAACCTATTTTACATAACAATAAAATAAATTCTCAGTGGTATTTAAATTATTGAATTGTTATTTTTTTGTGACGCCTTAACAAAAACCGTATAAAAAATAAAGTGAGCGTTATTTCCCCAACGCTACGTTATCTATTCTCACTAGAATTTATTAAGCCCGAGTAAATAAGTATATCGATTGAAACTTTTCAAGTTTTTATGTCAATTGTTCAAATTCATTGCCTGGGTAGAATTCACCAAATGACTAGAATGGTACTTCAATCAAATTATTATCAATTCAAGTCGAAAGTATATAGCGACTTCTCTCTCCCAACCTTGTATCTGAAAACTCCCAATTTTTGGACGTACAAAAAAAAGAACGTAATTAAATCTGTTTTTATCACTATGAACTTAAGATTTATGCTAAAATTATGCTTTTTTTTTGTGTGTCCTAAAACGTAGTTTTTAATATACGATGTTGCGACAGAGAAGTCGCGACATCAAGTTATAAAATTAACAATGAAATTAGACAATTATAATTTAAAGTATTGTTAATGTATAGTGTAGTCAAAACAAAACCAAAGTGGTATGTCTCTCCCGAAATTATCCTGTCATGTCATATCTACCAGGCAAATGAAATACTTCCCTGACATCCAGTCTACAAAAGATATTAGAAAATATCTGGGCTCACAGGCCATAAATAGAATGTGGACGTTATAAAATTGTAATTTTACTGCAATACTCAACAAGAGAAAAACGTGACAAATGAATATATTATATTAGCGAATTTCCAGAATGGAAGCTCGCTATTACAGCCACTGTCATGACGCGACTTGAACCCGGGACCATGGCAGAAATTTGTTTTGAGGTCCCTAGAAACCGAAAATAATATTCACCAAAATTTATATATATATATATATATGTATATATGTATATATATATATATATATATATATATATATATATATATATATATATATATATATATATATATATATATGTGTCCGCACGATAACTCTCGAACGAAATGTCCTAGGTTTACGAAATTTGGTGAAAATGTTGGAAATCCCAAACCGTTGGACAAGTTCGTTAGCCAGACACGTCGGATGCCAGGAACATGGTGTTTGTTCTTGCAAAAAATTAGTTTTTTGCCAAAATTTCCACTTATTCAAAAATTTTTGTGAAATTTTTTTACACCATTTAAAAGAGGAGAAAAAATTACATAAAAAAGGTCCTTAAATTATTTTTCTATGTCCACTAGTTTCCGAGAAAAGCTATGTTGTTTAGACTGTGATACTTTTATCGTAAAAAGTGTGAAGCTATTCACAATCTAAGCACATATTCGATACAATATGTATCGTACACATAATATACGAGGTGGCCCATTTGGATGTAAACATACGATTTACATGTTAATTTTTAACATTGGATTCCTATAAGGAAAAAGTTATGTCACAACAGTGCTTTGAATAAACTAATAATACTAATTTAATATTATAACTACTACTGTTACTATCGCTTTAACAACAATAGTGCAGTAAAATAAAGAAATGAATGTCGCAATTTCCAAGCAATTCACTTTTACATAATAAATATTTGTGTCATTTGCTGTAAATTCAAAAAGGCATTTTTGTATTTTCTTGAAAATAAATATTAATATAATAATACCCCTGTCGCAGCATCCTGCATAACATAGCGAATTTCCATTTACAAAAGTACGTTTTTCTCGGAAACTAGTTGATATAGAGAATTGTAAATAAAAAAAAATACCCCTGTCGCAGCATCCTGCATAACATAGCGAATTTCCATTTACAAAAGTACGTTTTTCTCGGAAACTAGTTGATATAGAGTAATTGTAAATAAATAATACCCCTGTCGCAGCATCCTGCATAACATAGCGAATTTCCGTTTACAAAAGTTAGATTTTCTCGAAAAATAGGTTACGTAGAATACCTAATGGTTTATAAACCATTTTTATGTAATTTTTCTCTGTAATCTTCAATGGTGTGAAAAAATGTTGCAAAGACTTAAATTTGGAAAAATCTTTACAAAAAACTAATTTTTTCACAAAAATGCCCAAAAAATCATATTCCAGGTATCAGACGTGTTTTGTTGAAGAACTCATTCAAGATTTTTGCACTTTCAACGTTTTCATCAAATTTCTTACAAGTCACACAAAAACCCTTTATGTTTGTAATAAATAATCCCTTTTTAGTCAAATGAATATTATAGTCCAAGCTCCGATAGCGTAAAATCATAACTGATAAAACACCTCAAATTAAAAATGCTAAATCGATAGTAACTAATGCCGACAATAGGGAATGCCCGACAGACCTTTGAATTTTTGTTATATTCTATTTTTAAAAAATTTACCTCACATAACACCTCCATTTTTTATATGGAGGATATATTTTACTGAGGAATCGGTCTGTCTAACATACATATATTGCTAATTAATGTCTGACAGACCTATTTTAATTAGTGAAAATTTTAAGCAAAATTACCTCACATAACACCCTGGACTTTTTTATTTTAATTAAAAGTTTTTGTTATTATCTACGTATTAAATTTGGTCTGTCTGAAGCAATGTTATCTTTCAAAGTATATTTTTTATTACTAAAATTAAGTTTGGGACCTCTAATATCAATTACAGTTGACCCGGCTTTAAAAAAATATAGCTAAGTTTGTTAAATTACCTAAATTTTTTATTAAATTATGGCATTATTAAATAATTCCGGAGTATTATTTTTTTTTAGGCAGTAGTTAACAAAATTTGCCAGATAGCCCAATTTTAATAGATTAATAATGTCTGAAAATTTCACTTAAAAAAAATAATTTGGGTGTTAAGTGAGGTAAGTTTGCCTAAAATTTTCACTAATTATATTAGGAGAGGTTTGTCTGACATTAATTAATAAAATACGCCAGAAAGACCAATTCCTTAGTAAAATTATATAATTTGTTATATGTAAATTTCAGCAAGGTGTTCAGCAAGGTAAGTTTGAGGTTAAAAGATAATATTTACTTGACTAATACCACTTTATTTAAAGTTTTTAAATATCTGTGACATGTTTCGGACCCATATGGCCATTAACTAACAGTCGTTAATGGCCATATGGGTCCGAAACATGTCACAGATATTTAAAAACTTTAAAAAAAGTGGTATTAGCCAAGTAAAAATTGTCTTTTAATTTTAAAATGGAATACCATAAAGTAACGCTCAAATCTATCAAATATACCTAAGTTTGAGGTTTTTTACAGCCATTTCAAAAAATTTTTAAAAATAGAATTTAACAAAAATTCAAAGGTCTGTCGAATATTTTCTATTGTCGGCATTAGTTACAATCGATTTAGCTCTTTTAATTTGAGGTATTTTATCAGATATGATTTTTTGCTATCGGAGCTTGGACTATTACAGACATCTGAATTCATAAACATTGTAGATATCTGTCATCAGCTAAGAATATATACATGTATATATACATTCTCAACATTATGTATACATATGTATGTATATTATATACACATATCCATGCAATATACATGTATATTGTGTATGTCTGCACTAGTAAGTACACCTACCAGATACCAACGTTTATGAGGGCTCCAAATAAAAATACCCCTGTCGCAGCATCCTGCATAACATGGCTAATTTCCATTTACAAAAGTACGTTTTTCTCGGAAACTAGTTGATATATAGTAATTGTAAATAAAAAAAAACCTTCTTTATGTGAATTTTCCGCTTCATTCCGCCAAATCTTTTTCACGAAAAATGTCCAAAACACCGTAAACGTTTTCACGAAATTTCTTAAAAATAAGATGTTTCGTTCTTGAGTTATCGTGCGGACACTTAGTAAACATATATATAAATGTGTCCGCACGATAACTCAAGAACGAAACATCTCATTTTTAAGAAATTTCGTGAAAACGTTTACGGTGTTTTGGACATTTTTCGTGAAAAAGATTTGGCGGAATGAGGCGGAAAATTCATATAAAGAAGGTTTTTTTTTATTTACAATTACTATATATCAACTAGTTTCCGAGAAAAACGTACTTTTGTAAATGGAAATTCGCTATGTTATACAGGATGCTGCGACAGGGGTATTTTTCTTTTTTGTCTAAAATTCGTCTCTAATGACGTAAATAAAAATAGTGCGTATAGTTGTCAAATATTATATTTATTTGACATTGGTAAACAATTTAATAAATTAGTGTTACACAAAAATTAAGTGTGTCAAAAATTCCAATGTTTAACCAATTAGAGATAAGAGCATCATTCTGAGACCTTGTACTTCTTTCTTGAGTTAATCCTATTATTTCCAATCTCACTTAATTGAAGAAATAAACTCATCCAATCAGAAAGGTACCTATTTTTTAGTAGTCAAGTGTTGTGAAACATGTTGCAAAACATTTTTTTTAAGGACTCGTACTTAGAGATTGCAATCCGGCACCAATTTCAATCCGGTCGAATCCGACCGGATTATCGTCCACCCGGCCGGATTAGTCACATCAAATAATTTTTCCCTTTCGTTCGAAAATCAACTGTACAAAAGATGACCAAATGAGTGTACTCTAAAGTAATTATTTTTTGCAATTCCGGGACTAAAATACATGATCTAGTCCCTCATAAGAGGGAATAAAGTGGCACTCTTAGCCCCAAGGGACTAAAATATTCTTCTAATTCCGCTTTTAAGCCAATAAACAGGCAGAATTTACAGAGAATTAAATTAAATAATGCTGCTAGTTAATTTAAAATAATAAGCAAATCATGGAAGAAGGAAAGGTATATAATATTGTCAAGGAAGGAGCATTTCCCAAAATACTGATCAACATATTATGAATCTTAACGTGCTTATTATGAATGACGTCATTTTGTAAATAAACAGTAACGGTTTTAATGTAATTAAAACATTCAGGCCTTTACAGGCCCTCTGACAAACAAACTTTACACTCGGGATTAAAACTCACACTTTAGTCCCTTGGTGTATAACATACTATTGTAACTTACATTATATAAGTAACTTAAATTTAAATAAGTTAACTAGAATTAATTGACATGAGATCACAATAATTAGATAACTTAGGGACGCTAACCAGTCTCATTCTTATAATTGTGTCACTTATCGTAAATCTGTTCAATGAATGGCACAATTATCACAATAACAAGTTTAGAAATACTTCTTATTTTAAAATATACTTACTTTAAATAATTATTTTAAGTATAACAGTTATAAACAAATCAATTCTAGTTTTGACCAATCGACTTCTTATAAAGTTACACATACAGACAGTGCTCGAAAAAACTTTAAGTACCTACTTTAAGTACCTACTAATATAACAACACGAGTATTTTTCTTAAAAATTGGTGTCATTCCGGATCCGGTCACCGGATCCGGTAAATTGGTACCGAATCCGGTGGGCGTCAAATGACGTCGGATCCACCGGATTACCGGATCCGGGGATCCGGATTGCAATCCCTACTCGTACTAACTTTTCCTATCTCTTACTATACGAAAACATATACTCATAGTATAAAACTAATGGGAGCGCTGGGGAAGCATATCTATAAAATTTCAATTAAAATTTGATTCATTGATGTCATAATTGGATAATGTATACCTTAAATCAGGGGTCATTAACCTTATTGCGGGTGCGGGCGCATTTGAGAGTAGGGAAAAAACTGCCGGGCACACACAAATCTAAAATAAATAAATAAATAAATAAATAAAATAAAAATAAAAGACAAGAATTAAGTAGCATAACTATTTATTATTTCGAAATAAAAAATTGTGCATTTATTAGAATTTAGAAGAGAATTATAAAAAAAATATTAAAATACACTTAAAATAACAGTTAGTGCGAACTTTGAGATTGTATTTCACTATCTTCTAAAAGTTAATGTAAGTTATAGGAAGTGTAAATCGAAAATCCCAATCTTAAGCAATCATCATTTGTATTTGTTAGTCGCGATCTGCTTTTTGATTTAACTATGTTTATTGTAGAAACAAGAGGTTCACATAAATTCTTAAGCAGGCGCATAAAAACAGCACTACAGGCGTACATGCGCCCGCAGGCATAGGATTAAAGACCCCTGCTTTAAATCGAATTCGAAAAAGTCGGAAACTGTCCTGCGTCTTCTTAGGATCCTGGCCGTATAATTAATAGATTTCCTTCTTCTATGTTCATTTCTATAATTTAATATTTGAATTTAACTTGAAATTTACACATAATTATGTGCTAATTACAGTTTGTTGTAAAATATCTTTTAAACGACTGCGTCTGGACAGCTAATATTTGTATGGTAAAACACCCTCACTTAAAAGTATAAAATGAAATAAAAATTATTAAAAAGCTGGGCGATAGTTGGGGATCTTCCCTTGTAAGTTAAGACACCAATTCAAAAACGAAACAACATAATTATTTATCACTAAATCATTAAAAATAGATTACGTATATATACTCAAGCACATGAAAATTACATTGAAAAAATGAAAAAATGAAAAGATAGACAGATAAGTTATATTGCTGACAAGCAAGAAACAAGAAAATGTATTTTCCACTCGAAGGAAATTATCATGGAAAGTATTTGTAAACATTTAATTAACATTCCTAATACTTGTTTTTTCTCAACATACATAATAAATACCATTGTGTCACGAAATTTCTAAGAATTATTCAGAATACGATAGGGGAAATTAAATACTATAAAATAAACAACTAACTACATAATATGTATATGTAGATTTAGGTTTTAATTACCTTTAACGGTGTATTAATTTGACCACTAATATTAAAGTACAGTATACATATGAAAATTTAGAAATCAGTCAAAAACCTGAACAGAACATCCTATTTTTGCGAAAGGTGAAAACAGTGAAAGTACAAAAATCTTGGACGGATTTTTCAGCCAGACACAGGAATGCCAGGAATTACCGATGGAAAAAATTTTGTTAAAATTTATTTTTGAATTCTAAGCATCAAAAACTATAAAAAACAACTATTTTTTTACTTATATTTCATTGGACAAAAATCAGATCTCCATTCTATTCAACACAAAACTTGTAAGAAACTAAGAACTAATGTGTGAAGAAACCGTCTACTTAAACAAAACTGATAAAATTCTTACAAGTTACAACAAACTCAAGAGTTGTCCCAACTTGTTGCACGATCATTTTCACTGTTCACACCCCTAAAATCATATGATTACATTATATATCGGAAAACATCCCCCGGGAAATTATTTATAGCATACGAATAAATGTAATGTAATTTATATGAATTTTATAAAATTTATTAAATATTTTATAAAATTTATTACATATTTTTATTTTGGTCATATAAAAACCACACCGGTATTGTGTGTATGGTATTCTATTTATTGTAATTATGTCACTAATCGAGTTAGTGAAGGTCGAAAAATAGATATATTAAACTAGAATATGAAGGAACTACTAGGTCATATATTTATATTTAAATAAGGCAATTCCACGACTTACCGCGTAAAATTCAAGAATCTAATATACCATAATTACGCGAACTTCGAGTACCTACAAAACGAGACTGAAATCGGAGACAAATTCAATCGGAAATTGACGAACTCCTTCGTAGTTCAAGTTTGAAACACTAATATTGTAAGTGCAAACGTTTTTTCTTTGTTGTGGAAACAAAATAAATAACGAAGAAACATAAAGATGGAAATCAATCGAAAAAAGCTGTAAATTAGCAGAAAATAGTCTCCATTATCTACATTTCTAATCTAGATTTACCTAACTACAGTACTCTGTCTCAATGCTGTTGACTACGGAAACAGTGGGGAATATGTTTATATTTCATTCTGCAAAAATTATGCCCGGCCCTCTCAATACCGCCAGTTCTATTTCCAAAATGAAGTGCGATAGTATTGAGAGAGAATACTGTACTAAATAAATTAAAAAGTATGACTGCAATTTAAGACTATCTAGGCGAATTAGGCGACCGTCTAGGGATGCCAATTAATAGCTAATGGATGTTTAAGATGCTATCGAGAGGCAAAAAACTGTACGCAATTTCTTTATTAATATTTAAAAAAAACTGTAAAGAACTATAGAGAACTATAAAAAAAATTACTATAAAGGACTGAATTAGAAAAGTTAAATTTTCAGTACCATATATGAAATATATGTGAAAAAAAAGTTGGCCAGGTTTTGCTTGCTTTCAAAATATCAGGTTTTCACAAAAATATGAACGAATAAATATTAAATTTTATAAAAATTGATAATAATTAAAAAATTCTGTACTCTTCCTCAAGTGTACATCGTTAAAAGAAGATCTCGCCTATAGGGCGCCAAATTACCTTGTGTAAGTCCTGCTGAAATTGACATTAATGTGTCCCTTATTCTGTACTAAAATGTCAAATCCAAAATATTTATCGTACGAACTGATTGTCGAACTTTTATTGTGTAACTTCCTAAATAATAACCTACATATTGAAATTATTTAATAATTTAATAATTAAAGGGAACAATATAACGATATACATACATATAAACCTAAATATAATTTTATAGGTATATTTTAGTGGAAAAATCAAAATGGTTGTTTTAATTATCCTTTATTAATAAGAATATACATACTCATATTTGTATATATGTATTTGAATATCAAAATTAATTAACGTTACTTATTACATTTTTAACGATATCACAATTAAATGTCATTTAATATTAATTACATAACTATATATGTATGTAATTAAATACATATTAGTTTGTATACATACCATTGATGATAATAATATTAATACAATATTATCTTCTTTTTTTAAAATGAAAGATAGTCTGTAAGATAAGTTTTATCCTCATTGATTTCACTGATTTTAACCCTTTAAATGCGTACATTATTGGTTCATTTTTAGCTACATTTTATTTTGAAAGTAAATTTTCGGTTTTAAGGAAGTTACTTTATTAAAACTAAAAAAAATGTATTTATTTTAACAACAGAAATGTTTATGGCGACTTGTTTTAAATTTCAGATGTAATCATATTATTGGAGCACTTCTACTAGTGTTAAAAACTTGAAATTCAGTATGTTTTTAAGGCGACCTAACCTTTCAAAAAAATCTTTGACTAAAATATTTTCACTATTTGTGCCCCTAGAGTAAATTTGTGCCTATTTTATGGAATTTTCTAAAAATGCAAAATAAAAATAAAGAAACTTATATAGAGATCATAATATTTTGAAGAAAAATAAGTCTATTTTAATGATTTTTTTTCAAATTAAGCTGTATTTACTATTTAGTGGGAAATGAAAGAAGCTATGTTACGAGTTACAATTTATTCTAAAATAAAGTGGACGAGCAAAAAAAAAATTATATAAATAAATAACTCAATTGACCAAGATTTTTTCCTATGAGGAAGTCACTCACACCATAAATCATCAATGTCATCACAAAATTCACTTGATGAGCAAAAAAAAAAAACGTTAAGTGGCTCAATAATCCGAAATTTTACCGATGTGGTGTCCAAAATTAAATAATATCTAGTGTCCTAGTGTATATTTATAATTCTAGGGGGTCACATGCCCCCTTGACCACCTCTCTCCTCTGAATACGCCCCTGTTAAGAATTACTGGACTTGTACACATTGCATTTTTGTGAATTACAAAGTAACCGAAGCTAAAATGTAAACAGTCAAATCAAAAGCAAGGTTTATTACGAAATATAATGGTGGTAACGCCGGGGATAGTATTTAGTACTCAAAGATTATCTATTTTGTATCCAGAAAAAACCTTAGGTTGCAGATTAGTGGTTAATTCTGAAACGATATTTAAAACGCAATTTAATCTGGTGAGTAGAGTAATATTAACGCAACGGGCTATTTGTGTTACAGGAGGCGAATCATCCTTTTATATACCTCTTTTCTTTTATATAACCTTTTCTATATATAGATAGTATACAACTTTGTGGTTTATTAGAGTGCTCATTCAACATTAATTTTAACATAACCCGTCCCCACAAAAATGAATAAATAGCATTTATAAAGTACAAAGGCAAAGTACAAAGCCAAAATGCTTTTTTGAACCCTTCAATGCGGAATTTTTATAAACATAGTAACTGAGAATTTTCTTAAAACCTGTTGTTAAATTTAAATATCTCACAACACTAATTTAAAATCTAAATGTCTATAATAATATATCCTTTAAAGTGGTCGGCGCTCCCACCATTTTAAATTCAAAAAAATTAAAGAAACATCAAAATTTTTGAAAATTATAAATTTTTTTAAGGTAGTACTGTCCTCAGTCACAAATAGACAGACATTAATTTTAAAAAGAGTATTTTAAAGCTTAAACCGTCTACTTTTGGATTTTCCAATCCAAAAATTTTAACAGAAATTTAGAAAGAAAGGTTTTTTCTCAATTTAAAGTTGTGCACAAAGTGCAGGTAGTTTTTTTGATTACAATATATACAATACTTTTTTAGAACCCAGTTTTAGGCCTGACCAGAGGGTGGGATAGCCGTGGTTGTAACCTTGGGCCCGGGCTGCAAGAGGGGGCCCGTAGCGGTCGATAGGGGCCCGAAAAAAGTCAAATTTGTTTGTTTTCTTGTGCTCGTTACTTATTTTTTGAGGAAGAAATCTTTAAGAAATGTGCTTTATTCTTGGGGCCAGTCATTTTTCTCCACGGCCCTACCCACTTTTAGGCTGAATTTACTTTTTTTTAAAAATGTTGTACGGTCATTATTTTAGGTCAGAAGTTTCTTATAGTTTAATAAAAATTGGTGCTATGAACTTTGACCGGTGATGTATCAGAATGTAATTAGCACTATACAACAATTAGAAACAGAGTTTAAAAAAAATTAAATTATCCTCGTTAAGGTCAAAATATCGATTCTGTGAAGAAAAATTCAGTTCTTTTTGTTAGATCGATTTTAAAATACTGGTGAAAAAATACCTCTACCTCGCGGAATATCAAATCCTAACTAATATTAATGCGAAAGTGAGTTTATTTGTTTGTTTGTTTGACTGGCATTCACGACTCAACAGCTTAACCAATCAACTTGAAACTTTGCACAGATATAGCTTGCGGAACTGAGACGGTTATAGGCTACTTTTTATCTCGGGAAAATATTTCATTCCCGAGGGAAAAAGTATCTTATACTATTAAATCAATGTTAGTTTTTCATTTGTTACTAATTAAATGTATTTTACAATATTTATAAATATTTGTATAGATACCAACAATAATATGGTTCATTTCAGTTAAATTTAACCATGCTTCGTAACTTTGAATTTAAATAATTTCCGTTTTCTTGGCTTTATCTCTTTTATTATTGCATTTATGTAAATTTTAAATTTGCAGTTTATTTTTAGAAAAGAATAGAAGATCGATTTGTTTCGAATATAAGAATTATTTAATTTTTTAACGAAAACTCATGATCAATTTTATCTGAAAAGAGGTATAATAATATTTTTACCGATGATTACTATGAAATTACTTATTTACTGTACAAAATATTATTTGTATCCTGTAAGGAAATAAGCAACCGGTAACTGTCCAGTTATCGTTAGTGGGCACATCTACTCTTCTAAACAAATTTCATATAGATGAAATTTCCACCGGGTCAGGCTTGGTCACCCTGATATTTAAATTATAACAGTGAACAATCAAAAAACGGGCAATTGATTTCAAACTTTGTATATTGTTAACAAAAGATATGAAAAAGTACACAGACTACTTTTTACCCTGGGAAAATATCTCCATCCTGTGAGAAATCTCATTCCTGGGGAAAAATACATTTTAAATGAAAAAAAGATATGCCCCGGGAAAATATCTAACTCCTGTTCAAAGTCTTATTCCCGTGGGAAAATATATTTAAAACGATATAAAAAAGGAATCATTGACTTGATTCGAACTTCATACATCTTCATTCGAACTTTTGTGGGAAAATTCCCAAGAATAAAGTGACAGTTCTCAATAGCAACGCGATGAAAGTACACTTTATACGTCTGTAATTTATAATTTCAAAAGCTACGCGAGCGAAGTCGCGGGTAAATGCTAATACCTCTATAAAATGAAGGCACGGGATTGACCTTCATATTAAACCTATTTCAAAAATCCTAAAACAAAAAAGTTTAATATTTAGTCTTATGCATAATTTTACTTTTTTATTTGTGTTAAATCTAGGTTAAATTATACATACTGCAACCACCAATAACCTAAAAACCTAAAAAAAGTTTAACTTTTCGTTTTCCCTGTTATTTGGCCTATTTTCAATTTTCTCTTTAATAAAACTTGCAATTCTAACGTTATCTTATGTGACTTTTTTATCAAGTGAAAAATAAACGAAAAATAAAAAAATAAAAATAAAAAACATTTAATCATATTACTTTTTCTATTAGATAATCTGTTTTAAAAATGTCTCGAGGAATTATAATTAACTTAAAAGGATTATAAATAAAATACGGAAATAGAAATATTACAAAAATAAAACAAATATAAAATTCATTCATAATATTAATTTCTGCGCTTATTAAGAAAGAGATTTGCATACTGCCAGGATCAAAAGTTAATAATATTGGAATCTTTTTTTTTTTTAAATTGAGATAAAATATCATACAATATAGAAAAAAATAAAAAATTTACAATTATTATTCTTTAGCTAAGCAACATTATTTTTAAAATTCAAAATTAAGAATTCTGAAATCAAGAATTCTTACTTAACAATTAAATTCAAAAAACCATTGTATAAATTTGCTCTTTCTTCTTAAAATGTATGATAACCTAACAACAACATGATTTTCCGCTGTTACCACTACTAAAGGGTCAATTTATAGATTTCAAATTAATTCATTTTGCAACACTAGGTTAAATTTTCACATTTATAATAGTTCAATTTTAAAACAGCAAATAAATATTCTAAGTTTATTTATGACAACAAAATAATATAAAATAAAATATACTTACTTATTCCTGAAATATTCATTTTTATATTGTTTATAAAAACACGTACACCACTTAAAAGGAAAATTTTGCCGGATTTATTTTACAAAAAATCAACTCAAAAAACACACAATTTGTTATATTGATTTAACAACAAAATTTCATCAAAAAAAAAAAATTATTATCTTTTGTAACACTTAGACGTGTAAGTACTGGCCGATTGAATTTATGAACAAAAATTTATAACTTACTGTCTTCAAAGTTCATTTATGTTAATTGAATGTTTAATAAACTTTAATAAATGCCTTATCAATAAATACTAAAAATAAAAATTAACACTCCCCACCATTACAACAGATTTCATTAACAATAATTGTAGTTTAAATAAATTTAAATTTTCAACAATACTTATTTTAACAGACATTACAGAAAAATCACAATTTTAAACTATCCGAAATGAAGAAAATTCTACTGAATTATTCGCAAAATAATTATCACAGAATCGTAAAAAATACTGTCAACATTTTCTTTCTGGGACACAAATGAAAATTATAACTACAAATATCCACGTCTTATTTAACACATTAGTAATTTTATCCCGGCATATATTTATTGGTCACATATATCGTAAATTACTGTAATTTTTTGTAGCCGAATTGGTTCTAGATGTCAATAGATTAAAATTTTGTTATATTTTCTATAAAATGAGCCGGGTACATTTAACTGGTTAATATTTTATTTCTACACCCTTATTGGTGGTGCATTTCTGACGTCAGATTGTCGCGCCACCAAAATCGATAATATAAAACATCATATGAATATCACGCATACGGATTTAAAACGAACGTACGAGTTGTAATTCGTTTATTTGTCGATAGTTGTAACTTGTAAGCATAATATGCAAGAATTTTTTCTAATTATTGGTAACTATAACTAATAAAAACAGATGTATTAATTCTCACATAATCTAAAGGTATTTAAACATATGTTTGTAGGTATATCGATAGAAGGATATTTTTCTTTAACAATTATGAGAGCAGAAATGTTGATTGAAGTAATTAGCTGAGAATAATTTTCTCTTCAAAATAATTACATACTATTAACAAAATTAACTATATAAACTATTACACTATCGAAAATTAATGCTTAAAATCATTTTTTATTTTTTATTTTTTCTATATATATTTCTTCAAACAATTTATTTTTTAAAATATACGTTATGTATACTCTTAATTAAAATAATTAGTTATTAATTAAATTATAAATATATAAGTATTTCATTATTTATAAAATATATTCCACTACATATCAAAATATTTGTATTTGAAACAATTTTTTTCATATTTCAGCAAATAAATTATTTATTATGAAATTATGATATATGTAATTATTATCGACAACAATACTAATAAAATTGTTAAAAAAATTATTACAGTGACATCTAGTGGTAATATACTGAATTATTTAATTGTAGTTAGAGTTCTATGAATAAGTAAGTGGAGCTACACGACGCTGGCGCCGCGAAAATTTTTTTCTTTTTTAAATCAACTTCTAAATTAATTCTAAATTAACGCGTGATAGATTAAAAAATTGCCCTTTCCAAATATAAAATTGCTTTAGCTGTATCTTTTAGCAATAATAAGTTATCATTATATATATTATTTAAACATTTTGACATATAAATTAGCATTAAAACAATAATAAAACTTTTTAGTCATCAAAATATTTTTTCCTAATACTACTTTTAAATTTGGTCCATCGAAGGGCCATCGAAATTCTTTTTTGATTTAAGGCAGTTGGTCGATAAAACGATTTTTTCAAAGGACTTTAACGAAACTTCTCTAGATATTTATTTATTTCAATACCAACAAAACGAGCCCTTACCGAAAAAAAATTGACCACCCCAATTTTGAGAAAAACGATTTCAAAGTTTTGTAATTTTAACACGGGCTCTTATGGGAAAATTCTATTTTTCTTTTCTTTTTTTTTTGAATAAAATGAAAACGTGTCAAAGGAATTTGATAAAAATTTAATATATTATTTAATACAAAGTTACAAACCATATTTACGAGTAATAAGAAATAAAAGTTATTGATCACGCCGTTTTTGAAATATAATTTAAAAACATCATTTTACAACGTTATTACAACGCTTTTTCAACAATTCTTTTAAATTGCTGCAACATAAGTGCGCGGAAATTCAAAAAAACAAGTGGTATACAAATATAAAAACTGAAGAATATTAATACATTATTTAATTTTTGAAAAAATGAAATTTTTTTGCTGAGATATACTTTTGTACCTGACTATCTCAGAGCAACTACGTTAATTATATAATTAGAGAGAAAAAAATTAAAATCACAATCCACAATCTACTTGTACTGAAACGCAAAAATTGTTATGTAAAATTCATTATTACATAAATTATAATAAATTTGTTATATCATTTTTTTCGAACTACCAATATATTATTAGATTTCGATAAACGTACATCTGCATATATCTCTCAAATATGTTCTTGGGGGTTTTAAAATTTTTCAAGAAATAAAGGCTCGTCGGATGAATTAGAATATTCGATTTTAAATACGAAATATGCAACAATTATATAACAACAATCTGCTGGTTTATTCGTTTAACCATTGTAAACATTGCAGGAATTCTTATATGTATATTTTTAAGGTATGCAATTACAACATTCTCAAGAGTTAATAGATTTAACATATGGATTTATAGGTCAGCAAAATATTTATAATAAGAATAATAATCTTATGAAATGGTAAAAAAGTTTCCTTTGCCCACGTTACAGTTAAAGCTAAATTTTCGATGTTAAAATTCTAGTTTTGAAAGTAATAATCTTGGCCTACAATTAACTTATATCCTTGCAAATACGAAAATTTCGTTCTCACAATAATAACAGATAAGTAAATCGTAAGAAGATGAGATGATCCTATATCTAAGGATTAAAAATTTTAAAGTAATTAAAACTGTCTAATATTTTAGTTTTTCTTAGTATTTGTTTCTTCTATTTGGCCTGTTTCATTTTGTCGGTTATTCATTCAGTCCGTTGTAAAAACTAGCTACCCACTTCTTTGTTGTTTACTATTTAAAAATTTTTTTAGTTGTTGTAAAATTTTAGATCGTCTGTTTTTTAATAACCTGTCATGACGAGGCCTAGATTTTTACTCGCGCCTCTGGATTTAAAATTAGTATCAAGTAAAAATATACGTATACCTTTAATTGATTTTCTAAAATCTAGTAATCCGCACATAATTTGTATAATACATATTTCTATCGACTATTAAACTTATACAAAAATTTTTACTTACAGTTTCTGATAAAAAACCAGAGGCGCTTCCGTAATCTTTGCGTCGCCAAAAAATTTTTAAAAATTTTATTCTGTTGAATAATAATTTTTATCGAAACGGCTATATTTTTACTAATTACTAGTTTAATAAAATAGGCACTACATGTCGTTATATTATTTAAAAAAAAATTAATTGATAACAATTTTTATTTATTAACATAGCATCAATTAGATATTATTTTTTAAAAGCTACCATTAAGTGCTAAAAAGGATTTTTGATTTTTTTTAAATATTTAACATTGTTAGATATTGCAAACTTATAATATAGGCAATTAGCATCACATAACAAATAACATATTTATCTAACATTTTTCGCATTGTATGTATTCAATAGTTGGAACAATTACTAGCTAAGTGAAGTTAGCGCCGCGAAATTTTTTTTCTTTTTTAATGTTTTTAATTTTTTTCTCTCTAATTATATAATTAAATCAAAAAAGAATTTTACGCTTCGATGGGGCAAATTTTAAAGTATTAGGAAAAAATATTTTGATGAAAAAAAACTTTTTTTATTGTTTTAATGCTAATTTATATGCCAAAATGTTTATATAGTACATAATGATAACTTATTATTACTAAAAGATACAGCTAAGGCAATTTTATATTCGGAAAGGGCGATTTTTTAAGCTATCACACGTTAATCTAGAAGTTGATTTAAAATAGAAAAGAAAATTTTCGAGACACCAACGTCGCCTAACTACAATTACTGAATAAAATTTAATATAAAATTTATAAAAAAAAAAATAGTTTTATAAAGTCAAGAAAAGGAGTATTACGAATGCCATGAAGCCATGAAAATTCTTTAAATAAAAACAAGGTTCATGTTATTCGTGATATTTCTTTTCCTTTAAAAAATATTTTTTAATAAACTATATTAGCAATAAAATTTTGCTTTGAAACGTTACCAACAGGTGTTACTATTAACGTTAAAAACTTAGAGTCTAAAAATTTAGTAATAATTATGATAATTAGGGTAAAAGCCCCCTTTGTGGAACGGTATCTAATACAGGAACAATTTTGACATTTACATATTTATTTCTTTAATTAAGTAAGGAAACTTTAAATGCGAGGTGAATTTAAATTGAAAAACAATCATTCTATTAATAATAATTTTTGTTATTAGACGTTTCTTTCAGAAATAACTTCATTAATATGTAAATGTTCATAATTAGATACCGTTCCACAAAGGGGGCTTTTACCCTATTGTTAACAATTTAAAAGGTATTAATTTGTGATGGCCTTCATTGCGGTCTGACAAAGCTAAAAACCCTATTACAGAATCTTGTTATGGTACGGAATTTTTTGGAAAAAAATCACCAGTTTACTAAGGATTATTTAGTTTTTATTTTTTTTTCCCAAAAAATTCCGTACCTAATAATACATCACCAAAATATCCTTGATAATTTATAAGAATCTTGTTATTTAATAGACAAAAACATAAATAATAATAATAATAATGCAATATCATTATTTAAATTGGAATAAATAAAATTTATACTTTATTCACTGTTTTCCAATTTTGTGAAATAAATTCTATGTATTTTTCTTAATAACAGACAGCCTCTGCTTCAATAAAGACTACATATACACAAAAATACATATTATATATGAAATTTATGTCGATCGGACCCAAACCGTTTAAAAATGATTAAATATCTAATTTCATAAACTAATTATTTTATCTTTAGTTTTAACATTCTAAGAAAATATCAGCTTCCTCCTTGGTAAAATTCTAGCATTAATAGCAAAAATGTTTCATTCCAGACATAGTTCAAACCCAGAACCTAAGTAGGTATCGTGTATTATTAAATACACGACGATATACTAATAGTTTATATATAATTTATACATATTTAAAATATTAAACCAAGCTTTCCTTATGCATAAGCCAAGCACCTTATTTATTTTTTCAGTACCTAAATTTTGTCTAAAATTTTTAAGCTGTCCGAATAAAATCTATTTACGAATTAAGGCCCGCCACACACGTACAGTTTCAACTGACAGTTTGAACTGAACACTTCAACTATACAGTTTAAACTCTACGTGTGTGGGTATTTCAGTCTCAGTTTAACGCAACTGTACATTTAAACTAAAACGAATGAAATTTCAATTTTTTAAACTGAAATGGTCAACTGATTGTTGCGTGTGTGGGGGTTCAACTGTACAGTTCTCAGTTCAATTTGTGTCAGGAGCATAGACCAATGAACACTATTATTATTATATTACTGACAAAGCGTAAAGCCAGTTTGTCGGCATTTTTCTTGTGGCAGGTAACGGGGTGAGACAGGTGAGATTTAAGGAATATAATATATTGTTCACTTTTCCGCAAATGGAACTATAATTAAAACGACTACCACTCTTTTTCTTTCAAAATTTGCAGTTTCTTCTCAAGAAAGTAAAATTTGATTATCAATATTATATTTTGACAATAGTTATTTGAAAACGTTACTACAAATACCACAGGTTATCGCACTGATTACTACATTACAGAATACTATTAAGTCGTATACTGGTCGTATCTGGCTGCTTCATTTATAAATTTATTGAGTAAGTCTATAGGATATACAGAATATGTTCTTTGGTCTGTGGTCAGGAGCAAGTAAGTTTGATTTTTTTTTTTAACAATTAGAAGGATTGAACTGTACGTGTGTGTGCTCCTATACTGTACAGTTGCAGCTGACAGTTTTATCTGTTCAGTTCAAACTGTCAGTTGAAACTGTACGTGTGTGGCGGGCCTAAGTTTCATTTTCGATAGTAACAACCGCCAAATCTTAATTATTCACAAATCATTTATTTAGATAAAAAAAAAACCTACATAATCCTTAAACATGTTTACCTTTCATGATAAGTGTACATTTTTTCAAAAACACATACGTGTCCCTTCGCTTATCTTAACAGGAATTTATCACTTTTGTACTTTTCATGCAGTAAAATAAATTTTTATCTTAAAGACTATTGTTTAAGTAAACAAAAAATAAATAAGTATTAACGTTATCTTAAAAAAAAAATCAACAAATTCTAAATTAACGCAAGATATCTTTAGGGAGCCAGTTTTTCTTACGTACGATTATGTATGATGTTATATGAATCATCAACATAAGACACAGAAGATCAGAATTAAACTTTTCTAAACTGAAAGAATTATTCAATTAACGTAGTTGCTCTGAGATAGTCAGGTACAAAAGTATATCTCAGCAAAAAAATTTTCTTTTATCAAAAATTAAATAATGTATTAATATTTTTCAGTTATTATACTTGTATACCACTTGTTTTTTTGAATTTTCGCGCGCTTATGTTGTAGCAATTTAAAAGAATTGTTGAAGAAGCGTTGTAAGAACGTTGTAAAATGATGTTTTTAAATTGTAAATAATAAACAAATATTTTACTTCGCAAAAATACCACTTGTTTATTAATATTTTTAAATTGTATTTCAAAAATAACATATTAAATTTTTATCAAATTCCTTTGACACGTTTTCATTTTATTCAGCGAGTTTTCCCATAGCAGCCTGTGTTAAAATTACAAAACTTTCAAATCGTTTTTCTCAAAATTGGAGTGGTCGGTTTCTTTGTCGGTCAGGGCATTGGTATTGGATTAAATAAATATCTAGAGAGTTTCGTTAAAATCCTTTGAAAAAATCGTTTTGTCGACCAACTACCTTAAGGGTGCATTTACACTGCGCGCTATGCGAAGCGAGGCTTTGCTATGCGACGCAATGCTATGAAAACAAACATTTAAGAACATATTTGAATGTGCACATTGCGCGCGCTATGGACAGCGATGCGATGCTATGCTAGTAGCAGCTTTTATACGCAACAATTCAGTATGTTTGATTCTATCGCCTGAACTCGCCAGTATTGTGCTATTCAGTCAACAGTGATGGGTATGGTTAAAACTTATTGAAGTCATTCGATGTTGTTCGCCAGTATGGGGTCAACGGTCAAAACTAGACAAAGCAGTAAAATACAAAAAGATGAAAATATATTTTTTATATACTATTTATAAATTTTTAATCGACATTAAAAATTTTGATACTAAATTAAATTTATTATTGATAATTGAAAAGAAAAATTGAAAATTTTATTGCTATTGTATATCTATTTTAAATATAACTTTATAACTTTTTCAAATTTTCGCGGTCGTTTTCAACATTGATGTCAACAATCGATGGTTCGATATTTTTGTAAGAACATCGATGGTTCGATGGCGAAAAATTAAAAGAATCGATAGTTCGATGTTGATGTTTTTTACTGACATCACCCATCCCTAATTTTCATGATCACTCGCTATGAAATACAATGCTAGATTGAGCAAGCAGTGTGAACACATCTTGAACCATAGAAAAAGTTAATAGCATAGCCTAGCGTCGCATAGCAAAGCCTCGCATCGCATAGCGCGCAGTGAGAATGCACCCTAAAGCCTTAGAAATTACATTTGGTAATCATTCACTTTTTAATGGCTTAGGTTTAATTGAGCAGCAAAATAGATGTAAATTGATCAGCAAAAAAGGCTAATTGAGCAGCAATCTGTAAACAGCAGAATAAATAAATACGGTCAGCTTTAAATGTATACATAGTCGGCTAGTAAACTATTTGAGTGTCAAATAATGATGGTCTGCTAAAAAAATTAACGAGCAGCAATATGTGAGCAGCATTACATATTTTTTTGGCCTGCTGTACAGTCCTTTGAACATATATACATGACAATCATACTATTAGTTAAAGTTTGTGACTTATCGGTTTGTACGACTAAAGTAATCTCTGGAACTACCCAACCGATTTCAAAAATTTTTCACTAGTAGATAAGTAGTATTGTCGGTTCTCGCATAGGCTACATTTAAAAGGTTAAGATTACACCGTGAGATCCTAGGGCCCCAAAAAAGCTGAAAATAAATGGTTGGACGGATCGTTACAAAAATTTACTCTCAAGTAATATTGAGATCCCCGAAAAATAAACGTTATGTCAAAATTGATCCTTAAGGTCTTATGGTCGCAAAAAGGACTCAAATAAATGGTTGGACAGATTTTGATTAAATTTTGTACAAACAATACTGAGATCCTGAAAAAATTAAACGTGAGGTTAAAATATTACCCTGTAAGACCCTGGAGAACCAAAAAAGCTCAAAATGGCTGGATGAATCTTGACCAAATTTTGTTCAAACAGTAGGTACTGATATCCTGAGAAAAATGTGCGTGAAGTGAAAATCATAAAAAAAAATTCTTAAAAAATCTGTATGTAAAATTTTAGAAAAATTTTTTTTTTGAAAATTTTTTAAGAAATTTTCTTTTTTTTATAAATTTAAATACTGTTATTGATAAAAATGTGAAAAAAACTAAGAAAAAATTTGTTTTCATTTTGTTAAAGATTATGAAAGTTTAAGAGTAAAAAAATGATCCTTTAATCTTTTCAAAAATTCTATCGAATGAAACAAAAAAACGTGTATGGTGGATTAAATTGAACCTCTGTGGAGTTTTTGTGGGTATATTGAACGGTAAGCGGCACACTTAATATTAATGGTTTGCTCAATATTTTTAATTAAAAAGCTTTATTTTCCAAAAAGCCACCAAAAGCGCTCGTTTTTCTTGATTTTTCAAATTTATGTAGAGTATGCAAAAAAATTTGTTTCCGAAAAAACAATGGCTAATCCTTGTAGAGAATTTATTCGAGTTTTTAAAACCCATCTTCAATTTTCTGTGAGATCATTGGTTGCTGAGATATCGATGGTCAAAAACAAAAGGATCCTTTTCCATTCAAAGTCCGATATCTCAGCGAGTAGTGGTCGTATAAAGGTCTAAAAAAAAGCAAATTAAAGCTAAATAAACAAGTTATCCGGTTCATATGGTGGTTTGGTCGGAAAAATCTTTTCCAAGTCCGTGAACCAATAAAAGTAACCGAAAAAATTGCGAAAATTTTTTTTCAGTATATTTATTAAGATTGAGCGATACACCTTGCTTTGAAAATTATATTTGAATTTTGCTTTGAAAATTATATTTATATTTGAAAATTGTATTTGAATTTTTTCATTTACTTATAGCACTAATCTCGCTTCAGAAAATTATAAAAAAAATGTTACACTTAATGAATAATAAGAGTTCGCTTTATACGCGATATTTCCCGAAATAGGATCCAGTATCTAATTTACAAAAATTCTTACTTGATACAGCTTCTAATTTAAAAAACCAGGAGCGCTCGCGTAATCTTTGCGTCGCCAATATATTTTTTGCTGCTAAATTTTTCTTTTGCTGCTCAGTTATTCTTTCTGCTGCTCAGTTATACTTTTTGCTGCTCAATAATAATTTCTTCTGTTCAATTATCTTTTTTGCTGTTCAATATCTATTTTTTAGCATACCAAATCGTATTATTATGCTGATCACATTTTGCTGGCAAAATAATTTTACTGCTGCTAAAATATTTTTTTAGCAGATAAATTTTGCTGATCAATAAATTAAATTGCTGCTCAAATAATTTATTCCCCTTTTTAATTATCACAAGCACTTTTAAGTAAGAAGTTACAAAAAAAGTATATCTCACCTCGGCAACAACGGTGCTACAGCATTCATCAAATTGTATGTATAGATGTGACCTTGTTGTTGCCGAATGCCTAACATCATATGCCGAGTGATATGGTGTTAGCGCCGGATAGAATGTATAATACAATGTTTCAGATGTATCTACTTCGGTATCCATTCATCTGTCTACGAAATGGACTATGTTGAGCCTTGCAGTGAAACATATATGAGTATGTGTATCTATCAGAATTCATTGACAAAAAGTCCAGTTTAGCTCAATTCATCGTATGCGCTCAAACTAAACACTTGAGAATTAAATTTATTTGTCAACAGCTTCCTTAATCAAGAGGATTAAATAAAGCTCGGAAATACTTTCTTCATAATTAAATGGTAATTTCGAAGATTCAAGCTTTTGTTAATTTATTTTTAGCGAATTTTCGAATCGAAAAATGAGTCACTGTCATGACGCGACTTGAGTCCGGGACTATAACAGAAATTTGTTTTGAGGTCCCTAGAAACCAAAAATAATATTATATAAAAATAAAATATATGTATATATGTGTCCGCATATATGTGTCAATAATATATGTATATACCTATGTGTCCGCACGATAACTCTCGAACGAAGTATCCAATATTTACGAAATTTGGTGAAAATATTGGAGGTCCCAAAAATTAGTTTTTTGCCAAAATTTCCACTTATTCAAAAATTGTTGCGAAATTTTTATACACTATTTAAAAGAGAAGAAAAAATTACATAAAAACGGTCGATTATAATATTAAGAGCGAAAACTGTGGGTTATTTTGTACAATAATAATATTTTTGTACCCCTTTCCCACAAAAAATTGTTTTTTCTTCTTTTCTTCTTTTTTCTTACTAAACCGGTTTCGATCACTTTTGTGATCCTCTTCAGTAGTTCTTTGCTGAAATAACAATTATTAATTACGTACCTAAAAGGAAAAGAGAGAATAAATTATGTACTTAAAAAAGAAGAGAAAAAGAATTAAGTACCTAAAAAAGAAAAGTGAAAGTATAGATTATGTACCTAAAAAAGAAGAGAAAATAAACTAAGTACCTTAAAGAGAAAAGAGAAAATTCAGATGCCTAAAAAAAAAAAGAAAAGAGAAAATAGATTATGTACCCAAAAAAGAAGAGAAAATAAATTAAGTACCTAAAAGAGAAAAGAGAATAAAGAAAATTAAATGCCTAAAAAAGAAAAGAGAAAATAGGTTAAGTACCTAAAAAGGAAGAGAAACTGAATTAAGTACCTAATTAAGTATCCAAAAAAGAAAAGAGAAAATGGATCATGTACCTAAAAAGGAAGAGAATATAAATTAAGTACCTAAAAGAAAAGAGAGAATTGAGTATCTGATAGAGAAAAGAGAATTAGGTAAAATACCTGAAAGAAAAAGAAACGTTAGAAATTTTAATAATCTGATCGCAAATCGCAATAATAGATCAATCCTTAGTTGAGTATTGTTAACAACAATGTCAACTAATACATTCAACCAAAAGCCGATTTAAACGCTCATTCGATGAAGTATGCCTTCCGTTCAACTGGTTTATTAAGTCGATTACCACTGGTGGGGTTTTCTTAACACCTTGAAGAACTGATCTAGAGTGTGCAAAAATATTATTATTGTATAAAAAAGGTCTTTAAACTACTATTCTGTGTCAACTAGTTTCCGAGAAAAACTAATTTTTATAAACGGAAATTCGCTGTTATGCAGGATGCTGCAACAGGGGTATTATATGTTAAGGAGCGTCCATAAACTACGTAGTTCCATTTTGACCTCTTTTAAACCCCTTCAACCTTCATATAGACGAAAGATGGCTTTTGCCTATTGAGTTCAGAAGATATTTTATTGAAATAATATCTTTTTTGTTATAAAATATGAAAATTAACACATTTTTTTTTCAAGTTTAGCACAATATCTCTCCTTAAAACAGGTCTATTTACTGTGAAAACTGTGTGACCAAATGGTAACAGATTCGTTTGAAGTATTTTTTTTCAAAATATCGCAAGCAGGCCGTAAGTAACTTAGTAGCCCATAATTATTCATGAAATTTCGCATTCAAATTCGTTTTTCTATTGTATCAAATAAGACAAATTGAAAAATTACGTAGTTCGACTCTTACTCTCCTTCAAGCAAACCCGTCAAGAGGGTGGGGTAGCCGGGGTTGTAGCCCCGCGTCCCGAACTGAGGAGGAGGCCGGAGCTATCGGTAGTGAGTTCAGGAAAAAAGTTAAGATTTTTTTGCTCACTACCTATTTTCTGGAAGGAAATTTTTAAAAATCTTAATTCAGTCCCGGGGCCCGCCATTTTTCTCCAGGGCCCTGCTATCAAGTAGCCCAGCGTATTAAGTGGTAAACGCTCCCTTATAATATACTTATTTTATTTGTATTAATTCAGTCATAATTTAAATTCGTCGTTTTTAACATAGTGGTTTACAACATTTTTAGTAATGAGGGCTTACTGTATTTTTATTTTATAAACCAATTTAATCAAAATAATGACAATTTTTTAGTATATTTTTAATATTAAATTTTAAAATCAAATCTATTATCTTTTAGTAACACAATAGAAATTTTGTTTAAACTATTTTAATAATTACATAATAAATAGTAAAAAAATAAATCTAAATTACATAATACAAAAATAATTACTTAGGTGTATATGTTGAAACTTCGATAACCTATCATAGACGTGGTTAAAAAGTAACATGTATTTTGATAAAAGAAAGAAGTCTTCCTTGGTTAAAATGGTTTATCTATTTTAAATTTCCTGTAGGTACCCAAGAAAATTACCCAGATTATTGTACAAACCATTCGAAAATTTTTAGATTAAACTCTTCGTTTCCGTTTCAAAAAAATTCGTTAATCATTAAACTTAATTGAGATAAAAGTGATTACTTCGATAAAAAAAATCAATATTAAGGTATCATCGCTGTTATCAATATTCTAAAA
Organism: Brachynemurus nebulosus; assembly: GCA_035578155.1. Classification (NCBI taxonomy): domain Eukaryota; kingdom Metazoa; phylum Arthropoda; class Insecta; order Neuroptera; family Myrmeleontidae; genus Brachynemurus; species Brachynemurus nebulosus. The sequence continues at coordinate 4,717,490 of JAPWDM010000018.1, read as the reverse complement.
AATATTTTACAATTAAGTCAATTAATCAATTGAAAATTTTGTGGTACTTAAAAATTCTTTCTTTTTATCAAATTAAAAGTTGGAAAAAATAATTGCAATTATCAAGAACAGGAGTGCAAATTACCAAAAAATAACTGATATTTTTTTTTTTAATTACTTCTAATTTTTTACACTTATTATGGCTAGTAATATACTGAAAAATAATAAAAAATTTTTTTAGATTTTTTTTCAAAATATATTTTTCTCTTTTTCCGCCGATCTAATTGTTAGTTTTATAGGTTTACAAGAGAAATAAATTAGATTTGATACCCAAGACGTGAAATGATGTAAAAGTACATAATTCTTGCGTATTTTCCTAAGAATTTGATCTAAAAATATCATAATACTACGTAAATACTTCTTTAATATTTCAAATTTATACAAGGAAAGTTTAAAATACAAAAATTCCATTTTCTCTTCATTGTTTGAATTGAATCTGATTCATTTCTCTTTCTGAAAAATTTAAAGATGAATGTTTTTAATCTATATAACATAACAAGTATAATTTTAGAGGAAAGAATAATTAATTAAGCTAATTAACTTAATTATCTAATTAAGCATTTGCATTTAATCGTGATCAATATATGTATAATTTCAAACTTCCCGCTAAACAGCCAATTTTGAATGGAATTTAGTAACTAAATTTATAGGTACAGTTTATATGTACAGAGTGTTAAATAAGTCAGAAGTGTAAAATATTAGTTTAGACCAGTGTTTTTCAACCTTTTTCATGGCGCGACCCTCTTAGTATGGCAAAATATTTCGCGACCCCCTAGCCTCCGCTATTACTGACTTTTATTTTTTTATGTTATAAATTTAATATGGAATCTGTTCATCATTATTGATTATTTTCATAGTTAGGTATCGATTAAATACGTAATTAAGAACTTAAAACAGGCATATTTTTATATCGATATCAAAGTTGACAACTTATAGTAGCTTTTGAACGCGTATGTGGCGTAAAAGTGGCACGCGCACGTAAGACACTCATAGCCGGCTAAGGCCGGCCGCATACATTCCGGTTGTAACCGGGTCGGGAGCTCGGACCGGTCAACCGGTCGTCCGCCGGTTGATTGAATTCTTTTTAAGAATATCAGTTATAAACTTGTAATTTCATTATTTGACTTTATTTGGCGATAAACCTCAATATTAAGACCAGCGAAAAACCAAACAGAATTTTTTAACCAATCTTCAATATGTCGACCGGTTTCGTTGTCTCAAAACACCATTATCAAGACAAGAATATAAAAATCAATAAAAATAAAAATAAAAAATGAAAAAATTTAAAAAATTCAAAAATTTTTTCATAAACAAAAGAAACTAAAAACCTTTTAGTTTGGATCAAAACCAATCAAATTAAACAATGTCAAATATAGCAACTCGCTGGTTGCAAAAAAGGAAATACGTACATCACTAAAAATGATATACGAAAACGGAAATATAAAAAAACAAAAAATTGTGAAACAACAAAAAAACATCTGAAGACCAAACTTGCAATAGAGAACAGAAAAAGTAAAAGAAGAAACGAAAAATCATTTTTAGAAAAAAACATCTGTAAAAGCCACAAATCGCCTTATGAAACAATGGATTTAGATGAAAGTCAATGGAACTAATTTAAATAGGTGATTCATAAGGCGATTTGTGGCTTTTACAGATGTTATTTTTCTAAAAATGATTTTTCGTTTCTTCTTTTACTTTTTCTGTTCTCTATTGCAAGTTTGGTCTTCAGATGTTATTTTGTTGTTTCACATTTTTTTGTTTTTTCACATTTCCGTTTTGTTATATCATTTTTAGTGATGTAGGTATCTCTTTCTTGCAACCAACGAGTTGCTATATTTGACAAATGGGCCTATTCGTATCGCTATTAGCCAAAGTGGTTTGCTCTTACTTTTAAGAACATTACACTTGTTTTGAAGTGTACTCTCCTTACTTTTGAGATATTTGTATATTCCTGTCTCACTTTCCATGTTCTTGAGAGAAGGGTGAATGAATGTATGTACGATGTATACATACCTTCACCTTTCTCTCAAGAACATGGAAAGTGAGACAGGAATATACAAATATCTCAAAAGTAAGGAGAGTACACTTCAAAACAAGTGTAATGTTCTTAAAAGTAAGAGCAAGACACTTTGGCTAATAGCGATACGAATAGGCCCATTGTTTGATTTGATTGGTTTTGATCCAAACTAAAAGGTTTTTAGTTTCTTTTCTTTATAAAAAATTTTTTTTTTAAGTTCCCCTAAAAAAAATTGCTTTAATATTAAACTTGGCTGTTTCTACAGTTACTGTGCAAGTTAAAATTATCACAGAACCAAAGTATTTTTTTAGAATTTTAGCATACAATAGAAGAATATTAACTGATACAGTCAATACCACCATTATTCTTTTTAATTACCGTTGTACATGTACTTATTGAGAATAACAGAACAAAATACACATATAAATTATCTCGTTGAATGAATACCTGTACCAAAAAGAATTATTTACTTATCAAGTGCCATATTTTTTTTTTCTATTTACACATCTTATTGTTATATCTCTCGACAATTTTGTTTCAAAAAGGCCACGTCAGTGTTTGTTTATATTGTTCTAATGACGTCATAACTTTTTTATCTACGTAATCAGAAAAAATATAGACCAATAACGATCATTCGTTACCACTTTAAAAAATTATCAAAGAATACGCCACTGATTTAAATGAACAATATATATATACAAATGAAGTTACTTGTTACATCGTATAAAAGTTGTTTATAACAATTTATTTGGTCTTGATAGATAATAATATATTTATTACAAGTTACATTACATATAAGTGCTTATTATTTTATTGAAATCAACAATTGCACACTGCAAAGTAGTCCGTATTCTAGTGAAACTACAGTGAAACAAAATGAGGTATTAAATTTAATTTTTTTTTAAAATTCTGCTTTATTAATAATATTGTTCCAGTTAAAATCGCGCAATAAGTACACATTAAGTAAGATTAAAAATAGATTTTTCATAATTTTAGTCATGTGCTGGATTGCTGGAGTACAACAAATAACATTTATATCATGTCGATTACTGAATGTAAATATTTGAATTATGAGCTAAATTTATTTTTATTTAATAAATTTCCATTCAAAACTCCACAACGTACTGTACAGAGTTATAATTAAATTACTGTAATCTATAGCGGACGTTTAAGATTAAAATTTGATAATTTTAAGTAAAATAATTTAATTTTTAAATTATTTTTTACAGACTGTGGCTTAGTTTAACTTTATTAGTCGTTTTAACACTGGTTTTAATCGACACCGCCGAGGCGGGAAAAAAGAACAAACAAAAAAATAAAGATGGCGTAGAAGGTTACAATAAAGAAAATAAAGATCAAAAGAAATATGACAAAAACAATAAAAAAGATCGTAAATATGAGGAAAAGAACGCCCAAAAACAAAAGAATAAAGATGGTAAGAAACAAAAGAAGGATAAAAAAGTAGAAGAGGCTGTAAAAATGGAAGAAAATGTTGCTGAACAAGAAAAGCAGGTGAGAAATAAAAATGAAAAAAACAAAGGAATCAAAAAAATTAAAACAGAAAAATGAACAAGCTGCAGTCGACGCAGAACAACAAGTAAAACAAACAAAAGAAAATAAGAAGCAAAAAGAAAAACGTTCCGCAAGTCCAGCTGAAGAAACGAAGAAAAACACAAAAAAAGTTAAAAAACAAGTTGAAGAGCCCGTCGTAGAAGAAGAAATGCAAGAAGAAAATTCTGAAGCGCAAGTAAAAGCAGAAAATCCCAAAAAAGGTAATAAAAAAGAAAAACCAACCTTGAAAAAGGAAGAAGGGAAAAAACAAGTCAAAAAGGGTAAAAAAGAAAAACAACAAGAAGTAGCCGTAGAAGAAGAAGCTGTTGAAGAAAAACCCGCCGTTAAAGAAAGCAAACAGAAACGATCCGTCGAAAATGTAGAATGTGCTGAAGAAAGGTAAATATTTAAAATTAATTAAAAATCTTTTTATTAAATGCATTATTTTATTTATTATTTGTAGTGTATGTGTAAAAAAAGAAGTTGAACAACAAGTAGAAGAAGAAGTTGAAGAAGAAGAGCCTCTTGCTAATGAGGAATAGCGATTATGGGAGATACTTTTAGATTTTATTTATTTTATACATATAATTAATTAATTGTTTTTAATGTAAATAAATGTTTTAATTCACCTTGTTTTTTAAATTGTTGTATTTTTTTTAAAATACCGTCTATTAACTTTACCTATTGTAGGTAACTTTGCCAATATGAAACAAATTAAAATTTCATGGCTTATGATGTCTATAGCACATTTTTAGTGACGGATATTTCTAACAAATTCGTGATAGTGAAAAAATTTTCTTACATCGAATTCTTCAAATTACTCGTATTAGTATTTTTCAATTTACCAATACTAGAAAAATGCATTTAGTCGCTGTCACTAAAAAAGTAATGCAAACATTATAAGCCTTGAAATTTTAATTTGCTTTACATAAAAACAGTTTGGCAAAGGTACCTTCAATAGGCAAAGTTGTTAAATTTAACAATATCGGCTTTTGTATTTTTAAAAGGGTATTGTAATCTAAAGAGTGATAATTGCGGATTTTTTTAGGACTTAATAAAAAAAATTTTTACTTTTGCTATCCATTTTTTTCATATTAAGAACATACGAAAGAAAATTGATACAAAAAATGAAAATTCAAGAATTTATAGCCATTTAAATGTAGCTGCAGAAGAAAAACTGATGTGTTTTATGCTATGATTTTGAGGTTTGTGTTCATTTGTGACAAAAAACGAAAGGATTCTGGTTTAGAAAAGTTGTCATTATGGCAGGAACTAGAATTAAAAAAATTTAAAAAATATAAAAATTACAGCTGCTTAAGAAAAAATTTTGTTTTGACATATTTTCCAAAGTTTTCTTTTTATTTTTTGAAAATAGTAAAAATTAAAATTCTCAATATCCGCAGCTCCTACCATAACACAGCAGGTACTGAAGGTATATTTCAAATATGAAATCAATTGGATAAATTGAGATTATTCAGATATTCTTTTAGAGACACATTTATAATGATCTATATTTTTAGAAACTGAAAGAAAAACAAATTGAATTTTTCAAAATTCTAGACAAGAATACTGCTTTAAAATTCATAAAATACAACTCTGATAAATGCAATGCAAAAACAATGCTATTTTTATTTTATTTTGAACCAATGACCTCGTTTGATATTTTCATAATTCATAATATGTAAAAAGATCAAATCTACTTTTTTAGAAAATAACATAATGAAAACGGGGAAATCCTATAAGTAGGGAAAGATTAGCTAAATTTTTTTTCTAAAATTGCCTTTATTATCTTTATATAGGTTATCTTCGAAAAACATTATTATTGTATTCACCTACTTTCATTTTTATTCACCTTGTAATAAAAGAAAAATTAAATAAAAACTTTATGTTTTCAAGACCATAATTACCTTTTTATTATAATAAAATATTGATTACAAATAGATGTAGATCCGCGCTGCACGCGGCGGTTACATTCTGCAAAAATTCTGGACATAGTAGGACTGGTAGGACTTGACTTTCAACTATAGGGCAGAATTTAAAGTATTTTACGCACTCCTAAACACAAAAGTTTTTGCCATCCACTCTTCATAGTTACTCCATATTTCCCACAGTGGAAATCCCACTACATTTTTTTCATTTTGAAAAGTGGATAAGAGTCAGAAAAGTAAATTTGATATCATAATTCACTAGAGGAAAATTAATCTGATAAGGTAGACACCATGTATAATCAAAACGAAAAACAAAATGTCAAAATAAATCCGCGAAAATAAGGATCCACTGTATCATTGGCTGCATTCGACAGAAAAAATTCTTTAAATCTCTTTAAAGCCAAATGACGATTTACTAAGAATAACAAACACAAAAAAGTAAAATGTCGTCGCAGATACCCAAACAAAATAACCTCGGGCAAAAAAAGCTCGTTCTACTCTGTTCCGGGCCCCTATCGACCGTTGCGGGTTCTCTCTTCCAGCCCGAACCCCGGGGCTGCAACCCCGGCTATCGTCGAGCATGTGTACAGAGGAAAAGCCTACTAATGTATATACCAATGTATATTAAAATGAGAGGAGAGTACTTTCTTTATACATACTGTATACCCCTATGTCAGACCTATACATTAGGAATGGCGGTTTTTCAAAAATAACTTTTTTTCGGTTATTTCGGCTTTTTATGCTCGGTTTAACCGGACGTTTTAAACCGCTCAAAATAACCGGTTTTTGAAATAACCGGTTTTCGTTTTTTTTTTAAATTTTAGGCAAAACAACAATAATTATTATCAGAAAATTTTTATTTTTACATTACACTTATTTTTAAACGAAATGAATACCGTGAATACAGATAAAAATTTAAAAGTAAATTAACTAAACTAACACAAATTCTAAACAAAAACAAATGTTTTTCACTGATTATTACACGATAAATTTGTACTTGTCTAACGAAAATTTGTTACCTATCAATTTAACGAAAAAATTCTTCAACTAAAAATACCCGTCAGCAAAGCTGGAAACAAATTAGGTTAGGCAGAACACTTAGGCAACAAATTTGAACCTTTGAAAAGAAAATAATTATTTCTAAAAAAAATAAAATATCTTAATTACTGACTATTACTTAAACAATGTTCTTTTTAATAATTAGGGCAACGAAAAATGTATTTTGACCTTTACAGTACTTTTGCTGTAGATCAAATTAACTAAAGTTAGTCTGACGTCATTAACAAATAAAGCAAAATTAAACGTACATATTTATATTACTATAGTCACTCGAATATAAAAATAACAAAAAGGAAAAGAGACATAAGACTGGGTACGTCTAATTTTGCTTTATTTATTGCATATATTTGATTACGTCAGACCAACTTTTTTTAAGTTATATCATCTTAAAATAGATAATGGATTAAGAGTTTCTCAACTATTGTAATTTTAAATAGAATTCTTGTAGTCTGGAATCATTTCTGCCATTAGTTGGAATAACATTAGGTCGTGTTATAATATTTGACTCTTTTCGACCATTTGGTTGACGATATGACCCCGCCCCACTATTTTATTTTCTTCAGACAAAAATGTTGAGTCGTAATGTGGTTCGGACTCGGGACCTTTCCTTGTTAGTGTTTCGGGACCTTTCATTATTTTTTTATTTTTTATTTTATTTTATTTATTTATTTATTATTTTTTTTTTTTTTTTTTTTGGTTATCAATTGTATTTTTGAAAACAAATTTTTTGAATTTTTTCAAAATATCATACGAATAAGATTGATTGAGTAGACTAGCAACAAGATTGTTATATTGTCCCGCATTGACAAGTGAAACAGTTGGCCGCCTTAACGCCTTAAGGGATATGGGACATATATGTCCCCAGTTTATATTTAGGTACGTTTTACGCAATACTGGTACGATTTAAAACATTTGTAAGTTTATATTGTTATTCTTCTATAGTAGTTTTAATAATTTCGTGTATTGGGAACGCAATAACCTATCAATTTTCAAAAAAACTTTGGTACAAAGTTGCAAAGTTGTACGTTATTAATTTTTAGTTTCAACTTTTTTAAAAAATTTTGTGCGTTATAAATTATTGCAATAAAAAATTATCGATCTTGGTAAGTAAATTATAATAAAATAAGTAAAGTAAAATATTTTAACCACTTAAAATTTTTCATTCTTCCGTAATTTGTACTATTTACTGAAACTGGGACATATTTGTCCCATGCTTAAAATTTATATAAAAATATATTAGGTAGCTAATTATAATTTGTCATTTATTATGTTTAAATAGGCCCTAATAAATAGTTTTAAAAATAATTTTTTTTCACTCTCCCTACGCTTGTGAAGGAGTTAAGCTTACTTATATATATTAGGTGTTTTCCAACTACCAGAGCACAGTGCGCATTAATGCCGCACAATGCCGCATTTGCGAGCATTAATTGGAACAGATTGGTTGTCAAATGACATAAAATGTATTTTGATAATTAATTTCAGTGTTATCAAACATTAAATTAACAATTGTGTATGATAAAAATACGTCAATGATGGCCAACTTAAAGAAAAAAAACTTAAGATTTCATGTTTACTTGTTGGTATAGAGCAAAAAAGTAGAGAGCAAAAAAGTTATCAAATGCCCAATTGTGCGAGGCGTTGCGGTAATTGGAACACTCAGTGCTGAGCATTATGCCGCATAATGCGCTTTTGTGCCGTAATTGGAAAACACCCATTGTCTATCTTGTCGTACAATTATTTTTTGCTCTGGACAACAGTGTCATATTAAACATACATGTTATTGTGTATATAGATTGCTATAGGTTTAAATTACATACATTATATTTAATCATGTATACATTAAAAATAAATTCAAGAATTTTTTGTTAAATTTCCTTGGTCTTAAACTTTTCGACAGTATTTACAAGTTACATTACCGAATATCTTTACTTATTTTTACAATAAACCTCAACTTTCTGTATCTAATATATAACATTTACTTAAGTATCCTATATTTGATTCCAAAAGAGGTGAAAAACTAACCACTGCAAACCCCTAAACCCAATGGGTTTAAAGAAATTATAAAATTTAAAAAGAAATGAATTTAATAACACTTATTTAAATTTTTAATTTAATTTTTCTTTGATTACTTTCGTCTTTTTTATAAATTGTTTATACAATGATGAAACTAGCATATAAATTACGAGTACAATTAAACAAATTACACTAAATATCACTAAAAATACATCGTACAGATAAAGCTGATACCACGATAAATGCACATTTGCGGGACGCAAATGAGGTGCACCTTTATGTCGAATTACATACTCAATCCAATAGATAGCTGTATCGATTGCTGACATTGGTCGATCTCTGAATAACGCGGACATTTTCTTTACATTATTCTGGTAGCTAAAAAGAATAACCATTTTAGATGAATGTAAGTCGATGCCTATTTCAAATAAAAATTAAATTTGTTACCTCGGATTGTCCAGTATTTCTTTCAATACTTTCAAGGTATTGTCCTTTGTAATCTTTGAATAAGATAATTCTTTTGCGATTCCTTTTTGTTCGTAATTTCTAATATTCAATTGCTGATCGCCAAAGAATGGAATACCCACCATTGGTACTCCACAAAACACTGCTTCTTGTGTGCCCATCAGTCCACCATGTGTTATAAATAATTTCGTTTTAGGGTGACCTATATTAAAAAGTTAGGAAAATTAAGTAGAAAATTTTGTGTACATGACTGAATAATTTATTTGGATATCTTACAAAGTATCTCTTGTTGAGGCAACCAAGTTTCAAAAATTATATTTTCCGGAATTGGTCCAGGGAATTTATCTCTTTCTCCTTTCCAATAAATTGTGTAGGGTAACTGACCAAATGCTTCAATTAAAGCCCGTTGTTTTTCAACATCAAATGTCTCCGTACGAATCATTGATCCCATGCTAAATAGAATAATTCCATTTTTGGTTTCCTCTAATACTTTTGCAAAATTCTGCAATAAAAAAAAAATGTTTTCTGTTATTAAATAATTGAATACTTTTTTAGATATTATAATACTTTTTTACCGTTGGTAATTCTTTTGTTGGTCTTATATGAAGACCGGCGACTTCTATAACATTTGGTGGTGTTGGACGAGGTTGATTTAAACTAAAATGGCTATTTAAAATTAATAAGCTCATATTATTTTGCATATCATAAATTGATGGCAAATCTTTCCCAAATTCTTCATGTATTATTTTTTCTGCGTGAGTATTCGAAATCCAGTCATAACTAAAAATAAAAACCGTATTATAAAATTAGTTTAGCAACTATAGATTCTATATGGTTAACCTATAGTTCCTATATAATTAATGAAGACGATAAGGTGAACGTAATAAACTTTAAAAGTAAATGTGGATTAAAATAAAGGAAATCTACAGTTTAAGTGTAAATTTTAGTATACATTTGGTCGTACAGCAATCAGCAACATAATTAAATTTAACATTGATTTATTTACCTCCTTACAAAGTAAGTTCAATACTTAATCTAGATACAGAATAAAAAGTTGACGGTTAAATTAGTAATTGTTCTAAAAAATTCGCTAGGTTTTCAATTGATGTTTCGCTAAAACTTTGAGTATAAACTATTAACCCTTTGCGCTTATAAGACATGTACAGCATGACAAGGTGGTTTGTCCATTAACTCTACCATATTTAAAGGTGTTTTGTCTGTTGGATCATAAGACATGTACCACATGACACACTGAATGTTGAACTGTAATGACTGCTCATACTTCACATTACATGAATATCTTATTTAATAACTGCAAACACATTCATTTACTAGAAAAATTGTAAATAAAATAATACAAGATCACGTTGAATTATCTTTTTAAAATTAAAAACTAATAAAAACAGCAGTGAGGACGTATTTAGCGCATTTAGTATTCAACTTTGGGGAAACAAGGTTAGAACGTCAAACGAATCCGTCAAAAGAAGAACGTCGGTCGTTGTCATTATGTGCTACATGTCTTACCAGCCTATTTACAACTCACTTTTTTTTGCTTGATTGCAAAGAGTTAATAAAAGAATGTTATAAGTGCATGAAAAATAGATTCAATCGGACTAGATCTTCTCTGAAATCTATCGAGGACAGTGACCATTTTCAGGTTTGTGGAGACTAAAAAAAAATCATAGATTTTGTGAGCGAAACTATAATAAACGTTAGAAAATAGTAGCGAACCATTTAAATGTTTAAAAATTTTTCACCTCCTGAACAAAGACCTTTATAGTAGGTACGTAAAGCTACCCTAACGTAGGATTTGTCTTAAGAAACTAGAATTTATTTATAGAATCATTCAGTCTGTAATCGTTCTAATCCAATCTTGTTATCAAGCTATTTTGGCGTTTCGAATTAATTAGCGGCCTGAGATCTAATGTATAACTCATTTGATTTATTGATTTTTGTGTATGATAAACGTATTAAGTGTGGTTAAAAATTATTTTGAAAAAACAATAATTATTGCTTTATTCAAACACTAAGATTTATGTCGTAAGCTACGTATGCTATTATTCTCCAAAAATTTTTGTAGTAGCTCGTTTAACACTTATTGTTAGTTTAAATAACAGAGCATACCTACCTTAATTTTGCTACAATTAAACCAATAGTATTAATAACTCTTTGGTAAAGATTCATTTCACTTGTAAAAGGTAACACTGAAACAGGTACAAACGATGGATTATCAATATCACCAAAACGATCACTAGCCCATGGAAATAATACACTGCTCGTCACCCCAACAGATGGAACACCCAGTTTGTGGGCAAACACAAGAAAACAATCCGTTCCAAATATTTCTGTTATTACTAGATCATATTTTTTCTTAGTTTCGTATAACTCACGAATTACTGGTGTCTTAAACAAAGCATCACATACTTTATTTCCACAGTGATCAAAAACAAAATAAGTACCGCCAATTGGATCCATCTTTTCGACCAAATCCATTGTAATATTATTAACATATATTGGTAAAGTACCTCGAACACTAATGTCGTTAAACCTGAAAGTAATAATATCCAGATTAGTATTTGGATTTCTTATATGTGCATAAATGAAAAAAACGTGTTGTCTCGAAGTTTGTATAGATTTGGAAAAATCAAATTATGTTTTAAAATCATAATGGGATTTTCCCAATATGTATCACTTTAAATTTTTTTTTAGTGTTAATGTTTAACTTGAAATTTTTACGTTGTCAGTAGTGACTAAATTAACCTGTTTGATTACGAACTAACTTTCGAGTAATTAACTCATCATTATGTAAAACATAACTGCAAAGTTGCTACCTGGATATAATATTAATTGAATGCTTAATGATTATTATGGAAGGAGGGTAGAGATTAGATCAGATCAATTAAAAAAATGTACTGTGGGGCGTTAACTTATTTAAACAGAATAAAAGCAACTATAAAATTATGGGAAATACTCAAAAAAACTTTACAATATTGTATTAGATATTAACTGAAAAAAAAAAGTGTAAAAAGGTCCGGCTTCTCTACTTAATCTTATCTTTATTCTCGATGATAATCACTTACGATATAATATAACACTAGTCACTATCCTGTTAATACTGTATGATGATTGTGATCCGGAAAGCAACCTTTTAATTGTGTCTTACCTGATGATGAGTTAATTACTCGAAAGCTAGCTCGCCATCGAGCAGTTTAATTTAGCGAAGTAAATTAAAAAATTTATTCCATTTATGATATTCTAATTTATCTACATAAACATTTATTTTTACTTTTCTCAAATCCAGAAAAAAATTAATTATGTTTACCTTGGTATTTTTTGTTTCTGTGGATAATGGTTTACTACATCCACCTCATGTCCTCGTTCTGCCAACCCGATCATTAATGCTTCAAACATAACATAATGACTTTTCCCTTGAAACGGAAATAATCCCAATATTTTGGCTGCATATCCATTATGGAATGAACATACAAAAATAAAAATCAGCACGAAGATTTTCATTTTTATGATAAAACTGAAATAAGTATTATTTTGTATTAATTTTTTTGTATTGCTTTAGGATTTGATAACACATTACTTGAGTATTATGTCTTTCAAAATAAATAGACATGAAAGATAAAAAGAAAAAAATATAATAAAGTCTATCTCTTCTAGTCTATCTATCTAGCTGCCTTCTTATTTCTAACAATAAAATGAAAATCTTAATCGATTCAGACTTAAGAATCATTTTCCTAAAAATGGTTCTCTTGTTTTTTAACTTGCAAATTTTTTTTGGGATGAAACAGGATGGAGCTCACTTTATTAGAAGCAAAATTAAATTTGCAAGTTAAAAACCAAAGAATCGATGCAAATGAAGAAAGAACCAAGGAAAATAAGATTAAAATCATGGTACAAAGAAATATACTGCGTGTATTAGACCGAAACATGGCTGGCGGATTATTCTGCGCCTAGATCGATCTATTCAGATACATGCGGTAAGAATAAGTTTCATGAATTAAAGTAACATGTTACAGTCCTTTGGACGTGAGACAACCAACTCTTAAACTAATTAAGATATTCTTACCTTAAAGTTATTTCTAGCTTAAGTGTAGCTTAAGACACAAAATTTAAAATAAGAATTATTTTGAAAACAGAATAAAAGACACATCCTAATTATTTACTTATATAAATCGAATACTCATTGATTATATTTATATTATATGTACATTTTTACAATATGCAAGCTTAGTTTAGATCTACATTAGTCCAGATAACGATCAGTGTCTAGAGAAAAAGTCTAGCTTACCTTGTATTTTCAATCAGTTGGACCGTTTCTGTGATTTTTTCTTATTTTTATTTTTTAATACCTAGGCACGGTTACCTAAGTTGTTTCAAAAGTAAACTACAGTTTAAATATATGAGATATTATAAACCCCTATACATAATAAAAGTAATTCTGTAGGTACTTATAGAATAAACATTTTCACTCATAAAAACCTTTAAAAAAAAAACTAAAAAGTAACTCTCCTTGAGCATTTAATCTCTAACATGACACGCGAGGTGGTGGTGACCTCCTCAACCAACTTCATCTTGTTAATTATTAAGATAAAAAATTTAGCAAACTGTGGTCCTGGTGATCCCCATTTATTTGCAGCTAGTAGCTACATAGTGTTTCCGCCGTGAGTGAACGAACAACCTAATACATTTCACATCAGTCTCTTGTACACTTAAAGTACGTTAAAGGTAAAGGTTAATTGTAATTAAGGCATGTTATTTATTTTTTCCGCTTATACATATGTTTTCTTTTAAGATAGATGGTGTCACATGCAGTACTTATTATTTCTTTACTACATACTTCCATTTATCATAATTTTTTTGCTTTTGTTCTAAATTGTCAATGCATATTGAATTCAAAACTATAACTTACATCTTACATTACGAAACTTTATACTTTTCCGTCAATTCAATAGTTAATTTTATCACATAATAAATGGAAATTCTAGCAACTAACAGTAAACCTCAAATATCTAGCAGTCAAATAAGGAATTCTGTAGATTATAAACGATTGAATGTATTTTGAGGAAATCATTTTATGTAAAATAACTTTTTTCAAAAAGTTGAACTTTGAATTAAAAACGGGACTTACAGTATAAAACCGATATCTTGACCAGCGAAAAATTAAATAAAACTAATAGGTAAAAAAAGAAAAAAAACTATATTAAAACTGTATTGTATACTTACATTTTAATTTAAATACTCGTCCAGGAGTTTCACTTATACGAATAATAATTCACTAATGATATTCTAATTCCTTTTTTTTGTATTGAAAAAATTCTTCGCTATCTATTGTTAACAAGAACTGCTTTAAGGTTTCCTTCAATAACACTTAAAATTTTATTAACAATGTCTTTTTTCTAGTTTTGTGAAATAAAATTTTCATAGTAGTTTAACCTTGTAATTATCATTTATCTGTTAACAAAAAATAGCAAGTTCATTCTATTAAAATTATCCAAAATCTATATTTCGTCTATTTACTTTAATATTATCTAAAAAATGATAAAATCTTTCTACAATAGTAAGTAAAGTGTACTGTTTTCAATGTTATCAGTTACCAAAATAAATTGTATATGGAAATAAATGTGAAAATAGTTATTTATTCAACAAGTTACAAAATGAAGGTGTTTTTTTCACGAGTCCAACGAGGCCCGCGGGCCGAGTTGGACAATCGAGACGAGTGAAAAAAACACTCATTTTGTACGTGTTACATACAACATTTTTTGCAATTCTGATTTAAAATAGTAAAATTTTATTAATAATAGTATTATTTCAATTATACTGGGTGTCCCGGCCGGAGGTATACATACGATTTACATGTTAATTGATAACATTGGATTGTCATAAAGAAAAAGTTATGTCACAAGAGTGCTTTGGATAAACATCCCAGTGAACATTTTTCTGTAAATTTTATGTCAAAGTGACAGAACTGAAAGTCACCTGTTACATAAAATATGAGTCACATATGACTCACATGTAACTTACAATTTCCCACTTATAAACGTAACAATGTGACGTAACATTGTTATGTTCTTGTTACGTTTCAGGAAAATATAACTTTGATGTTACCTTATAGATAAAAATACGCCTTACGCCTTCTTTTGCAATAAGCAAATTCAAAATTCCCCTTTTTTGTTTCTTATTAACATTACATCACATATTAGCAACTTTGTTCATATACATACACCTAAATTATTACTGTTTTATTTCTTTTTTTTTGTTGACTGTTACAGGATTCGAACCGTTATCCAAGCTGAAGCATCATTTAAATTATCGACAGTCTTAACCACTAGACCAAACTGACTTATTTATTCTCATCGTTATAATTATATTAATATATATCACAAAATAGTAAATAAAGCCTTACAAGAATTTTCATAAGAGTTTAATTTTTAAATTAATAACAAAATTAACTGTTTTAACGACGTATTAACGTTTTTTTAATGAAATGTCACAATCATGACTCTTTTGTTATGTTTTTGTGACATGTCAATATTAATAAAACATTTCACTTGTCACTTTTGTGAAATGTTTTGTTACCATATTAATTTTAAATGTATCAATTCGCAAGGAGTTATCAATTTAAAGATACCTGTAGTTAATACGTCACAAAAACATAACATAAGAGTACTGTTGTGACGTTTTGTTCAAAGTAACATTGTTAGGTCATCGGGACATAACAAAAGAGTTATGATTGTGACATTTCAATAAAGTAACGTTGATACGTCACAAAAACATAACATAAGAGTCAGTTCTGTGAGGTTTTATTAAAGTAACATTGTTAGGTTGCGAAGACATAACATAAAAGTCACACTGTGACGTTTTATCGAAGCAACCTTGATACATCATCTAAACGTAACATAGCAGTCCCAAATGTGACATTTTATTAGTCACAATGGCACGTAACTGTTACGTAACGTACAGGTACCAATTAGGGATATAACGTAAAACTCTAATTTTATATAATTGTTATGTCACCCATAAGTCAAAAAAGTTGCGTAACTTGTTATTTCCTTGTTACATCACATTTACATTCTATGTTCACTGGGATATTCCTATTTTTGGTAATTTTCTTTTATAAAATAATTTTTTCCACCAAATTATCTGCACTATTTCTTCAACAGATTATTTTTTTTGATATCTTTATTATCGTAAATTCGTAATATTTATTTTCAAGAATATAAAAATGTCTTTTTGAATTTACAGCAGATGACACAAATATTTATTATGTAAAAATGTGAATTGCTTGAAAATTGCGACATTTATTTCTTTATTTTACTGCATTATTATTTGTAAATTAAAAATCACAAAGTGATTGAAAAAATTATTCGAATCGGCCGGGAATCGAACCCAGAATCTCCTGGTAACTAGCCAGGCGTGCTAACCACTACACCAAGGATCCTATATGCTCGACAGGCATCCGAGCCGGACACCCATTCAATCACCTATGTGTATTAGTACTCTCTCTGATTCGAGAAACAGTTACAATTTTAATCTCAAATATTTTCTCAAATTATTTTTTCAATCACTTTGTGATTTTTAATTTACATAAGGTAACGGGCCTAGTTTCTGACCTTTTAAGAGTGACGGCTGAGGTTAAACGACAGTAATAAATATAAGTTTAAACTTAAGAGACAATTAATAATTTTATCAATTAGTTTATGGCTTTCAAAATAAAGTCATACAAGTAAAATAATTATTTGAATTGAATTAATAATTTAAATTAATGTTTTAAAAATTGACAAAAAGGACCCAGTTTCTGACCTTCAAAATTTCTCATGTGACAGTTTTTGACCCTGACAGTGGCCTAGTTTCTGATCCTTAAATTTAAAAATACAGTTTTTTAAAATTTAATTTATAAATAATTTTTTATTGATAAAAATGAATGTTTAATGTTATACGTTATGAAAAATAACAAAAACTAATCGAAGATAACTATAAATAACAAAATAACTAACAAAAACTGGTTAGAATTTAATTGGGCCATACCACTTTAGAAGTGAGCCTAGTAATTGACCCTCATATTTCAATAATAAAAATCATTCTAAGGTATTTTATAAATATTTTAAAACAAATTTTAAACAAATATTAACCTGCTCATATATTTTTAATTAAGTTTTCATACTTACATGATGAATATTGCACAAATCAAAATGAGTACTTTGTAACATAAACTGTTAGGAAACTACCAAAAAAATAGTTTTTACACACATTTTAAACTTAAAAATTTTTTTTATTTAGTTAATATATTCTAAACTTTTTAAATTGCTGTTCATTAGACACAGAATAGATTACTTTAAATTAAGAATTTATTTTTTTTCTTATTTAAAATATAGTTTTTTTATTAATTTATAACAAAGTTGAAAAGTTCAGAAACTGGGCCAGGGTCAATTACCGGGTCTTTTACCTTATGTGGTTTTTGGTGATGTTAACCAAGGCAGTCGAGTGCTTAAAGTTTCAGTTTAACTGAACGATAAGTGAACATATCAATACTGCGTGTGTTGAAATTTAAACAAAAGTTTGTCATACGTAGTAATGCCTCACAAGCACTCGATAATATTTGAGATTAAAATTGTATTATTATTGTTAAAGCTATAGTAACAGTAGTTATTATCTATATAAGTATATAAAAATCAAAACTGACTGACTGACTGATTGACTGACTGATCGATCATCGCACAGCCCAAACCGCTGAGCCTAGAAACGTGAAATTTTGAACAGGGATTTCTTATGTAACGTAGGCGAGCACTAAGAAAGGATTTTTGGAAATTCATCCCCTAAGGGGGTAAAATAAGGGTTGAAAATTTTTATAGAAATCTGTAATTTTTTTAGATAGAAATATGGAAATTTGTGTTAGGTTATTCGTGTGAACACAGAAGTTACAGTGCTTTTAAAAATTCATCCCTCAGGGCTTAGGGGGTTGAAACAGGGGAAGAAACTTTAAATGGAAGTCTATCACCTAGAAACGTGAAATTTTGCACAGAGATTCCTTATAGAACGTAGGTGAGCACCAAGAAGGGATTTTTGGAAATCCACCCCCTAAGGGGGTAAAATAGGGGATGAAAATTTTCATAGAAATCTGTAATTTTTTGAGTTATAAATATGGAAATCGCTTTTAGGTTACTGGTTTGAACACAGAAGTTCCAGTGCTTTTAAAAATTCATCCCTCAGGGCTTAGGGGGTTGAAACAGGGGAAGAAACTTTAAATGGAAGTCTGTCACCTAGAAACGTGAAATTTTGCACAGGGATTCTTTATATAACGTAGGTGAGCACCAAGAAGGGATTTTTGGAAATTCACCCGCTAAAGGGGTAAAATAGGGGATGAAAATTTTCATAGAAATCTGTAATTTTTTGAGTTAGAAATACGGAAATTGGTTTTAGGTTACTGGTTTGAACACAGAAGTTCCAGTGCTTTTAAAAATTCATCCCTTAAGGCTTAGGAGGTTGAAACAGGGGAAGAAACTTTAAATGGAAGCCTGTCGTTTTTACAATTAGAAATGTGGAAACTGATATGGTATGGTATGCTGGTGATTTTAAAGTTGTTGTTTGCGTTTATAAATGCGAAATTGAGTTTGTTGATTTGTTTGTATGTTCATTTGACTTGCTTTTACGCTTCAATGACTTAACCAGTCAACTTGAAATTTTGCACAGACATAGCCTGGGAGACGGAGACGGTTATAGGCCATCTTTTAAGCCGGGAAGATAAATCATTCCCGAAGGAAAATCTATGACAATTATGACAGTTGACTATTAAAAAGCAGATTATTTGTTTCAGACTTCGAATATTGTTAACAGAGTGGTTGGAAAAGAACATAGACGGCTTTTTACCCTGGAAAAACATCTCATTCCTGTGGGAAATCTCATTTTTGTGGAGAAATATATTTTAAATGAAACAAAAAAAGATTCCTAGAGTTTGTTCGAACTTTGTTTGTTAGCAGATAGAACGATGTACAGCGGTAAACATAGGTTTTTACACCGAAAAAGTATCTGATTCCCGAGGGAAAATGTCTTTAAAATGAAACAATGAAATAATGACAACTGACTGTTAAAAAAATGGAAGATTGATCTTAAACATTGCATATTATTTACAGCGGTGATAGAAAGGAACACCGACTACTCTCTCCGCCGAGAAAATATCTGAATCCTGAGAAGTCTTATTCCCGTGAGAAAGTATATTTGAAACGATAAAACAAGGATCACTGACTTCATTCCAACTTTTCAAATTGTTAAAACAATGTTATAGTCTACTTTTTACCCGAAGAAAATATTTTATTTTTGTGGGAAAATGAAAGGATTTTGTATACTTTTGAACTAGATGTCATAAATTCAAAAGCCACGAATGGAAGGGCTGAGCGGGTTCCAGCACACACTACGCCGTCACAAGTATGGGCACACCTTGATTTAAGGTATGTCGCGGTACACTTTTGACGCGGTACTGTATTTAATGTTTTGATACTTTTGACGACGTAAAGTGTACTAAAGCCAGCTTAGCCATTCTCTTGCAACGCGGGCGAAACCGCGGGTAAATGCTAGTTAAATTAGTATTATTAGTTTGTTCAAAGCACTCTTTTGACATAATTTTTTCCTTATGGGATTCTAATGTTATCAATTAACATGTAAACCGTCTGTATACATCCAAACGGGACAACTGGTATGTAAGTAAACCTATGTTATAGGTATTTATTTATCATATTTGTTATAATAATAATTCATGGGTAACTATAGTTTATATTCACTATTATAACTAAAGCAAGGATTCTATAGTGCAGGTCATAAATTATCCTGTCAAAATTAAATTATCTCCAGGAGCGTAAAAACAGGTATGGGGGACCAAAAATGATAGTAAATTGTAACTTCAAAATTTTTAGTAATTTCATTATTTAATTTTTTTTTTCATTATTTAAATTAATTATTAGGTTTACGCAAGATAAACGGTTCACTTTCAGTGAAGTGTAGCAGGCTTTTTTGACATAATAATAAAAAACAGATGCTGTATCCTACAATTTTTTATATAATTTTACAACAATCGGAAATTGTTAATTAAGAAGTTCACAGTTAGTATTTTTAAGTTTAAAAAAATTGGATACTATTTGCAATCTGTTTTCGATCGAAAGATTTTGATAACGAAAAGTAAGCAGAATAGCAAATATTATATATTTGAAAGAATACTTCCTTTCCTTATATCATCCATTTTGGAAATATCGTTATTTTTGATATCGATAATTTTCGATAACAAAAAGTAGGCTTTAATAGTCGCAATATGTTCGGAACACCCACAACTTGCTTCGCTTAAGCCTTCAAAGATTTCGTTATTTTTGAGCTACGACGCACCGTTTAGGAGATATTTACGATTAAAGTTTTCGATAGCGAATGTTAACGAAAAGTAGTTTTTAAAATAATTGTTCTGTTACTGACCAGATCAGTGGGACTAAAAGAGCCTAAATTAACTAGTTATAACCAATTTATGACAAGTTACGCGGTATCGATAATTTTCGATAGCGAAAAGTAGGTTTTGACAGTCGCAATACGTTCGGAATACCCACAACTTGCTTCGCTTAAGACTTCAAAAATTTCATTATTTTTGAGCTACGACGCACCGTTTAGGAGATATTTATGATTAAAGTTTTCGATAGCGAAAAGTAACGATTTGTCATTTTTTTTTTAAAAATACACTATCGTTGACCAAATCAATGGGACTAATGGAGCCTAAATTCATCAATTATAACCAGTTTATGATAAATAATTCTTTATCTTTGCTAGTTTTCGAACAGAACATTCTAAAACTTTTGTTAATTATCTTTATTTAGCTTCTATTTCAATAATTCTTCTAATAGTGATATTGGTTTTTCGACATCTTTAATAATTTTCGAATAGAAACTTTTGTCAAATGTTTTCACCTGTATTTAACTTGTTTTTCGATGACTAAACAAATGGTGAAGTAAATTTTTCGATATCTTTGCTGATATCCAAATAGAACATTCTCGAACTTTCGTTAAATTTCGCTACATGGATCCTTTTTAACTAACTAATTCGATGGTGAAATCAAGTTTTGCATATCTTATCTGATTTTCGCATAGAATATTCTAGAGCTTTTACCGAATTTCATTTTTTGGTCACTTTTTTGATGAACAATCTAATGGTTATGTCAAATTTTCAATAATTGTTCTGATTTCCAAAAAGAATATTCTAGAACTTTTGACGAATTCTGCTATTTGGATACTTTTTTGATACCCTCAAAATACCCGACTTTTTACTGTCAAGTGATAAGTACAATAGATACGGCTACAAAAAAAGAAAAAGAAAAAAATCAAAGATCCCAACATTAAAAAAGTGAACCCTAGGAACTTACAAAAAAATAAATTATACTAAACTATGTTGATAAGATTGAACATTATTTAGAATTATACCGCATTTCGAAAAATCAGATGGCAGCATCTGTACCAGTGAATATATACATATGACAGCATTTTCAGCCGCCATATTGCAGGACGAGTTAACTCGTCTTAATCATTTAAAGGGTTAATAAGTTTTGATTAATTAATTTTTTTTTATATATCAACGCCAGCAATAATAATAGGGCGCAGGCGCGGCGAGAGTGGCGACGCGACGGCGGCAGACAAAAACAAATAGATCATAGAGTCTTTTGACAGGTAGAGAAATTAAAATTTTAAGGGCTCAGTTTTAATTTAACCTTAGGATGGAATTAATTGGTAAAAATGGGTAAAAGTATTTTAGCAAACTTAAGTATTTTCAAAATACTAAGATACCAAAAGAAAGTACCTAAATACAAGATACAAAATACATTTTTAAAAAAGTATTTCAGATACAAGATGAAAATACGTATTTTGTATCTTGTATCTGTATTTCAAATACTTGTATCTTAAATAAGTCACATCATGTGCACGCAATATATACACTGACCCCTCAAGTAAAATCATTATTTGTAACCATTAAAAGGTATAATATTTTAAATAAAAATAAATTAAAGTAAAAAAAATGTTTTTTTAAGAAAAAACTTTTATTTAAAAATGGGCTAAAAAAAATAAAATAACTTTTGAGTGAAGTTTGAAGCAATATGCAACATAATTTATAAAAGCTTGAGGCGTTATCATTAATTAATTATTTCTGCTTTGGATATAAGTGTAGCTATTTTACTTTTTATTATAGAAGTTACCAAACTTAATTAAACGCCTCAAGCTTTTATAAATTATGTTGCATATTGCTTCAAACGTCACAAAAAAAAATTTTTTTTTAAATAAAAGCTTTTTCTTAAAAAACATTTTTTACTTTATTTTCTACTTTTTAGTATGATTACAATTAATTTTAAAAAAAATTAAAGAAGTAGTTTTTTTACCTATATTTTAATCGACATAGCAGACATGTCGTATCTCCTGTCGTGTCTTTTCAGTGCAATTTAAATGTACTTAAGCGATGCGTGTCTTCAAGCGACACATATCTTATGTCTCTCATGTCGTATCTTCTAGGTGTGCAGTGGGACTTAGGAGCGGCAGGTTTGGGCAAAAAGGGCGGCAAAATTAGAATTTGAAGTTGTTTTTTTTCCTCGCCACTTACGTCTTTTAAGAAGGCGATAGATTTTAGCGGCGACAAATTTGGGCAAAAGGGCGGCAAACATTTTTTTAACATTTTAGTGGTAGCATTTTTCACTGAGCCTAGAACGGCACTTTGGATAAATCCGCCACTGGGTATTTTGATTAAAAAATAACCAAATTTTAGATCGAACTTATAAAATTTTTACTAAAATGTAATTTTTGGCTTCCATTCTTGTTAAAGTTAAAACGTTTCCAACTTGCCTGCCTCTCCCCTATTTTTCGATACTCGCATCATAACTAAATAAATAATACATTCAGATCCAGATGGGACGAAAAATCTTTAGGTGAAAAAGTAAGAATCCTGAACGTACACATAATTCTTTTATAATTTAAAGCTGAGATTATGTATTAAAGAAAATTTGTGTAAGGATTGGATAGATTGAATTTGTGAAAATTAGAGAGATTTCAAATATTTACATACTCATAATAAGATATTATTCCTTTTTAGTTATGTTATGCAGGTTGCTGCGATAAGGGTATTTACCTTTTCGAATGTAAATACATATTTATAAGCAAAATACCACTACTTTTCAAATAAATAAATCTCCTGACAATCTCACTAAAAGCTATAATAAAATAGAAAACTATTTACAAAATACACTTCAATTATGTAACTAATTTAATTTTTCTTTTACTATTTTCGTCTTTTTTATAAATTGTCTACATAACAATGAAATTATCATATAAATTATTCCTATAACTAAGGAGATGGCACAGATAATCACTAGGAACACATCATAAAGGTAAAGCTGATACCATGAAAGATAAACATTTGCTGGACGTAAATGAGATGCACCTTTATGTCGAATTACATATTCAATCCAATAGATTGCTGTATCCATAGCTGACATTGGCCGATCTCTAAATAACTCGGACATGATTCGTACATTTTCTTTATAGCTAAAAATTTAATTAACCAAACAACATCAAATACAAACTTATTTTCTACTACTTTAAATAAAACTTATAGGCTTATTACCTCGGATTTTCAAGAATTTCTTTTAATATTTTTAAGACATTATCTTTGGTAATCTCCGAATATGGTAACTCTTTTGCGATTCCTTTCTGTTGATAATTTCTTACATTCAGTTGCTGATCGCCAAAGAATGGTATGCCAATCATTGGAACTCCACAAAACACTGCTTCTTGTGTGCCCATCAAACCACCATGAGTAATAAATAATTTCGTTTTGGGGTGACCTACGAGATTAGATAATTGATTAAAAAGTTTATATGTAAGCTTTGTAAAATATTGTAGATATTTGTTCGTCTTACAAAGTATCTCTTGCTGCGGCAACCAAGTTTCAAATAGAATATTTTCTGGAATTGGCCCAGAAAATTTATCTTTTTCTCCTTTCCAATAAATTGTGTATGGTAACTGTCCAAATGCTTCCATTAACGCTCGCTGTTTTTCAAAAGCAAATGTCTCTGTCAGAACCATCGATCCCATGCTAAATAATATAACTCCATTTTTAGAAGCATTGAACACTTTTTCAAAATTCTACAGAAATTAAAAATAATTTGAAAAAATAACGGACACGTTTACTAACTGGTAATTTTATTTACCTTGGGCAATTTTTTTGTGGGTCGTATATGAAGGCCGGCGACTTCTACAACATTTGGTGGTGTTGGACGCGGTTGATTTAAACTAAAATGACTATTTAAAATTAACAAACTCATATTATTTTGCATTTCATAAATTGATGGTAAATCTTTTCCAAATTCCTCATGTATAATTTTTTCTGCATGAGCACTTGATATCCAGTTATAACTAAAAATATATATAAAAAATTGTAACTCTAAAATTAAGTTCTTGATATCCATATCAGTAAGAGATTTGTGCTTAATTTATAACTTTCACTTTATCACATTAAACTTTAGATAATTTGAAGTTACTTAAAGTCAAAAGTATACTAATACGCAATTTTGAAATGTGTACAACAAAGGCTAACAGTAAGTAAAAATACGTAGTGATCGTCTGTTTAGATTATTGTAGCAATAACTATTGTCCCATAGTTCAATAAAATACATGTTGAAGATTTATTATGCCTCTAGTATTCTAATGTATCGACTACACGTGATCTAACATAGTTCAATTCTACAACTTTGTAAAAGTCCCATTGTGTTTCTTTCCGATGGGAAAAAATATTCTAGTAAAAAATGGTTTAAAAAGTGAATGTAATAAAATTTTTCCGATTTTATAAAAATAATTTTGAATTTTTTTTTTTTTTGTAACAGAAAATATGAAGTTATTTTGACGAAAAAAAATAATTTAAATCTAACTGTAAGTTTTACTTAGATCAGCTAACAAAAAAACCCGAAAAATCTAAAGAATCTGAAACTTCTTCAGTACTTAGAGGATGACTTCCTAATAACATAAAAAATATCCATTGGTGCTAAAAACCATTTTAAAGCGTGAAACACCCCCTCAATGTTTGAACTCAAGAATTTAATCAGAAAAATAATATATTGATAATAAGAACTCTGGATAATATACATGTATAGCCGTATAGGTATACAAACTTTTATCAATTTTTAAGTGTGTATGTTCCAGCATTAATTAAAAATCCTTCTATGTGTTGACTAAGTTTCAGATTTTTTTGAATTTTCGGATTCCTTACTTTCCTTTGTTAATTCTACACGACATTCTAATATGTAGGACTAGGAGAAATTCATTTTTTTCTGGGAATATTTTCACTATGTATATTATAATTTATGGCTATAAGTAATGTAACGTTGCTGTACCCTCAAGCTCCTCAAAATGAAAACTTTAATTCATTCTATATACTTAAATTGAACTGAATTACAAAAATAAAAAAAAGCTAAAGTAACGGCAAGGTAAAACTAACAAAAAGGTTTTTTCGTAATTCATCGGTATCTTTCTATTATAATCGTGAATCAATCTTCAAATTACTGGCACCCAAAATAAATTAAATGCTTACTATGCGTATATGATGAGGTGAGGTTGAGAATATATTGAGAAATATTCTGTTGTAAATTGTAATAAATACTGATTATTATTGAATAATAAAAGTACAACAGTATATTATTCAACAAGCTGGTAATGATAGCTATTACTCATGAAGATGAAATTGCGACACGAACCGAGCTTGCGAGGCGAGTGTCGTAATGCATCTGTGTGAGTAATAGCCATTGCAAGCGAGTAGAATACGATATTTTTTCTATGACTTTTTTTTATTTAAATAAAATTTAATATTTTTAAATCAAAAGAATATGTACAATTTTTAATCTATCTCTAATTTCATTAAATGTTTATATATGTACAAACGATGAAAACGAAATACAAGCTACTTTGTTTACATACTTAGATGTTACTACGCAACATATTTGAAATTAAAAATTGATACGTATATTATACACAAAACAAAAGCCAACCCATTGAATAATGGTTAATACGGTGATTTAATTGGTCAAAAATGTAGTGAGTAATGAAAATTCCTCCACACCTTTGAATAATGCCTGACTTTCTCAATAATTATCGGATGTGTAATGAGTGTGTTCTTCAACAGGAGTAGAAAAAATATGTTTTTTAGTACAATGGCGGTTGTGGATATTACTATATTGTTTTTTTATACTAGTCAGCCTACTTCTACTATAAACACAGAGTAGTCAGTGTTACCAACAATGTTAGAGTTAAAGTCACTATTCTACATAAAGTCAAATACACTATAATTAAGGGAATCTTTACTTTAACACTCCCATGAAAGATTTCCTTATTTTATTGGTAAACACTTCACTTTATTAACGATTTCAGGTTCATTAATTCGATTAAATTTTTGAAAACATTAAAAGGTAATGCTTTTGTACAAATGTCTGCTAATTGCATTCCACTTTGAATGTAATCAATTGCAAGCATTCCATTTTCATCTTTTTCTCGTATGAAATGGTATCTTAAGTCTACATGTTTCGTGCGGTGATGAAACACTGTTTTTTTTTATTAATTTTATCGCACTTTGATTGTCCATGTATAAACTGATTTGACCTACACTTTCTTTTAATTCATCGAGCAATTGTTTTAACCACACAGCTTCTTTACTGGCTTCTGAGGCAACTACGTACTCCGCTTCTGTGGTTGATGTAGTTACATTTCTCTGCCGCTGTGATTTCCACGTGATGACACTTCCATACGTATCCAGTTATGGATCTCCGGCTTTCTAGATCGCTGGCAAAATCTGAATCTAAATAGCCTTTAATAACTAGTGTTTCGGATGAGTCATACACGATGCGTAGGTCAATTGTTTCTTTAAGATATCTGACCACCCTCTTTACCGCATTCAAATGAATCTTACCGTAGTTATTCATATATCTGCTTAGTACATTAGTGATATATGAAATGTCTGGTCGACAGGTGGTAGCAATGAAGATACGTGATCCGATTAGTTCTTTTCACTGGATTCATGCTGTGGATCTGTCAGGCATACATTTGGATCTGCTGGGATTTTCAGTCCGTTTGCATCTGTAAGCCCAAAACGTTTAATAACATTTTGAATAAACGTACTATTTATCGAGATGCATGATGAATCTTCGATTATGATGAGTGATTTTGAATTTCATCCAGTAATTTCAATACTTTCTTGAGTATGGATTCATTTTTGGAAAATATGAGTCCATCGTCGACATATAAGACAAGAATGACTCTTTCATTGTCTATTTCTCCCACATAAACACATTTATCAGATTCGAATTGTTCAAGACCAATACTTTTTATATGGTCATTGAATTTGGAATTCCAACAACGTGGAGACTGCTTCAAGCCATAAAGGGATCTATTGAGTTTGCATACTAGTCCCTCATTAACTTTTACGCCTATTCATAAAACACTAGAAGCCAACTAATATCAAAAAAGTGTAATTCGCTTGGAGCCATTTGTAGGCCTGTCACAGCTTAAGTCATGTAGTCAGTCGCTGTCCGTCACCGAACGCACAGTGCATTGTATTACATTGTTAGACATTGTTAGTTGAACAGACACATTTCTCTCTCTGGTAATACGTGTGTTGTAGTAGTATGTGTGAATACGCACACAGACGCAACCATTAAACCAATACCACTGCAAACAGTATGTATCTACACCAACAGAGTGGGGAGATTTTACGTCACAAACTCATTACAAATGGAACAGATACATACACAATCTAGTTTGACCCTTGCGCCTATTGGAGGATACATATATATTTCTTCTACTAAATCACCGTAAAGAAAAGCAGTCTTTATGTTGTGAAATTTTCATTTTGTAACGAGCTGCAAGGGCCAATAGAAGTCTTATGCTATCGTATCTTGTTGTTGGAGCAAAGGTTTCTTTGTAATCTATTCCTTCTAATTGCGCATAACCTTTTGCACATAACCTTGCTTTAAATTTCAATGGTTTCTCGTTCGAAGAAGGTTTGATTTTGAAGACCCATTTGGAGCCAATGATTTTTCGATTGTTGAGCAAGTGTACATACTCCCATGTTTTGTTTGATTCCAAACTCTCTAATTCTTTTTGAATTGCTGCTTTCCATTGTTCCTTCTCCTTACTTTTCATCGCTTCTTCGTATGAATTTGGTATGTTAATTTCAGTGTAATTTGCTTCATTTACAATAAATTCATTTAACTTAGCAGGTATTTTACATAATTGTTTCTCTTTTTCGTAGATTATACCTATTTTTGTTTGACTATTCCTCATTTTCCGAACTATTTTCATTCGTACCTTCTGGGTTTGTTTCGTAATCAACATTTTCCATATCATGTTCCTGTTCTGGATTGTCTTGATTTGAAACATCCATGATTATTTCGTTTTCGTTGTCTGTGTTTTGTAAAACGAAATTTTTTCTGAACTCTATGGTTTTCGTTCAAACTTAAGTGCCTCGAGACTTTAATTTTCTTGGTTTCAGGATTATAAAGTCTGTAATTTCTAGAACTTCCTTCGTAACCAACGAGGATAAGTTTTTCACTCTTCTTATCGAGTTCTCTTCTTAAATTTTCATCGATTAACAGTTAAGCTTCTGAACCAGAAAGTCTTAAGTGATCAAGTGTTGGTTTCTTACCTGTCCACAGTTCAAATGGGGATTTACCATCATTGTTTGGTATTCTGTTTCTTAGATAAACTGCCGTATTCACAGCTTCGGCCCATAACTGTTTGGGTAAATCTTTTGTGCAGAACAGAGCTCTAGCACTTTCCATTATGGTTCTGTTTTGCCTCTCACATTTACCGTTCTGTTGAGGGGTGTAAATACCTGTGTGTTCCATGACGATTCCTTTGGAATGAAAATATTCTCTCAATCTACTATTAATGAATTATCTGTTTTAACTGTCTTTATTTTGTGACCAAATTTCTTCTCACACATTCGTACACGTATTCGCGAAAATAATCATAGACGTCAGATTTATGTTTGATAAATCAAACCTCACAATACCCAGTTCTGTGATCTTTGAACCGAATGAAATACCATGCTCCGCCTATCGATTCTACATTCATCGGTCCGCATACGTCACTGTATATTTGTTCACCTGGTTTTATGCCACGAACAGTAGTTGGTGCGAATTTTAATTTGTGCTGTTTGGCATACACGCACGCTTCACAGAAAAAATCTTCGTTTTTGGTTAATTTCATATTGTTGAATGTATCTTTCAAAAATAACTCTTTTAATGACTTAATGTTTAAATGTCCAAGTCTTTCATGCCATTCTTTTAATGTTCCAGTTGTCACTGAATTTACTTCGTTATTTGCTAATCTTACTCGGATCAGTAACTTGTAAAGATTATTTTCATCCCGGATGGCAAGTCACTATTTGCCCATCTTTCGTTATTTTTGCTTTCGTGTCGTTTTTGCTGATTGAGAATCCCTTCTTTGTGACAGCACCCTCTGAGAACAAGTTTCTTCTTAACCCCGGAATGTACCACACTTCTTCCAAAGAACCACTATATCATTTTCCGTCGATCCACTTGTCGATATGAATAGTTTTAATTGCTTCGACTTATAGTGTTTTATTATTTCCAAGTTTAACTGTTACACCATTTGTTTCTTTAAATGTTGCAAAGAACTCTCGATTGGGAATCATGTGACGTGAAGCTCCACTATCTACAATCCAAGTGGTGTCACTGTTTATTATCAGCGCTTCTACTTCTTCGCTATTTTCTATAATGAAGGCACTTTCTTGAGGATTTTCCTTCTGTTCTGACTTTGGTTTTGCCTTCTTCGGGGCGCGACATTCTTTAGCATAATGTCCCCTTTTGTTACAACTGAAACATCTGGCAGCTGAATTTTTCTTGAATATGCTATTTTTGCTTTTGGCGACGAGAGCATTTTCTTGTATTTCTTTGCTCGTCAGACTGTTCTCTTCATCAATTAATCTAGCTGTTAAGTTAGCTGCTGTTGGCTTCGATGCTTCCATTGATAACCAAGCTTGCCGAAATGTACTGTTTTTTGTGGGCAATGACGAAAGTATTTTGTTACCATGGCTGTGTCGCTTATGGTTTCACCTGAATTCTTGATCTGTTGAGCTAAACTTTCTACTTTTGAAATAAATTGAGCTACTGAGTCTGTCGGTTCCATTTTATAAGTGTAAAACCTTTCATGAACGAGTATTTTATTCGTTTCAGACTTTTTCTCGTAAATAGCATCAAGTTTGTCGAATACCTCCTTTGAAGTTACAGAGTTTTCAATCAAACATATTTGTTTTAAATCCAAGGCTGATGTTATCGAACACATGGTTGTAGCGTCATCTTTATCCCATTTCTTGATTTCATCGGCATCAATTGGTTTTGGTATAACTCCTGTTGCTATACTGAGCAAACCTTTTGCGCGAAGCACACATTTTACTTAAAATTTCCATTGGTTGCAATTTTCACCAATGAATTTACTGATTTGCGCGACGCTTCCTGCATTAATCTCTGTCATTGTATATATTTTATACTTTTCATCATACAATTTACAACACACTGAGCACTTTCTGCAATTTTAACGTCGACCTGGGCCCATAACCTGATGAGGTGAGGTTGAGAATATTTGAGGAATATTCTGTTGTAAATTGTAATAAATACTGATTATTATTGAATAATAAAAGTACAAAATATGTTTTTAGTACAATGGCGGTTGTTGATATTGGCATCATGACCTTAATAATAATTAATTAAATAACTTTTTAATTAATTATGCTTTATCAGGCGACCCTACTAACATTTTACCGTTATATTTAGACACTACAAACGATAATCTTTCTATTGCTACCAAAAAAATTACATTCACGATTGCTTCCGGCTAACTTCAGTACAAAATTTTGATTGTTAATTACAAATAAACTAAAGGGCTACAAACGAAAATAAATATACTACAAACATCTAAAAACGGCCTACAATCGATTGAAGTTATTAAATTTCGACTACAAAAAAACTTCCAGCCAGCGTCTTGATGCCGTTGATATTACTATATTGTTTTTTTTATACTAGTCAGCCTACTTCTACTATAAACACAGAGTAGTGAGTGTTACCAACTGTTTGAATTAAAGTCACTATTCTATATAAAGTCAAATACACTATAATTAAGGGAATCTTTAATTTAAAGTATAAGAAAAAGTTTACGTTAAGGATGTATACCCAAGAAGAAAATTCCAACTTTTTTCATTGAGTTTAAAATATGTTAAACAATAAACGATTCCGCATCGGTTAGCAGAAAAAAAATTGTATGTCACGAACAAATTAAACGAAATAATTAATGTTAATGTTCTCATTTATCGTGTGTTGTTTGAAGCGGACGTAGCATAGCTACGAATAAATTTGTAAAATTTATCATATTTTATCCAACTTTCGTGAGAAAAAAAAATTATGAACCTTACTTATACTTTGTATTATTTTTTAATGAAAAAAAAACCGATCTCACCGGCCTATCTTTTTCGTAAAAATTAAATTAAAAATTAGAATCCGGAACCACGCGGTTTTGACACTATTTTAAAAAACTGTGCCCGCCATTTTCGACGACAAATGTGGTAAAACATATAATGAATGTTTTCCATTTAGGAAACAGACGACATAGTGCATTTGCAACATAGTGCATTTAAAAAAACTAATTTTTTTAAATATTAACCTTTTAATTGCTTTTAGATGCTATTAAAAGATTAGTTATGCAATAAAATTTAAAAAAAAAAATTAGTTTTTTTGTGAAAAAAAAAGAAAAAGAAAATGCATTGTATCACATCAACTGTCATTATAATAATTCCAATAGGTGCTAAATCCAACGTCAACCATAGTCAAATTAAATCTTTATTTTATAGAAACAATTTATTAATTGATATAATTTCTTATACAGTACACATCTTAATTCATAAAATAAGTGTTTCTAGTAATAATTTAACATTATGATTGATTTTCAAAAAATTTTAGATGTAGTACTCGATTTGACTGGGTATATATCCTTAAAATAAAATATTTTTCGTTGCACAACATACCTTAATTTGGAAATAATTAAACCAATAGTATTAATAACTCTTTCGTACAAATTCATTCGACTTGTAAACGACAGTAGCTCAACTGGGACAAACGATGGGTTATCAATATCACCGAAACGATCACTAGACCATGGCAATAATACACTGCTCATTATGCCAATAGTTGGAACACCTAATCTATGTGCAAAAACAAGAAAACAATCCGTTCCAAAAATCTCTGTTATTACCAAATCATATTTTTTCTTAGTGTTGTATAATTCGCGAATTACCGATGTTTTAAACAAAACATCACATACTTTGTTTCCACACTGGTCAAAAACAAAGTAAGTACCACCAATGATATCCATCGATTCAATGAGATCCATTGTAACATTATTAACATATAATGGTAACGTACCTCGAACACTAATATCGTTAAATCTGGAAGCAATTAGGAAATATTTGAATCCATTGTAAGAAATACTTTTTGTCGAAATAAATTTTGAAATATGTAAATCCATAATCAATTTTTAACTCTATTTCTGAATAATAACCTACCTTGGTATTTTTTGCTTTTGTGGAAAATGGTTAACCACATCCACCTCATGACCTCGTTCCGCTAAGCCGATCATTAATGCTTCAAACATAACATAATGACTTTTTCCCTGGTATGGAAATAGTCCCAGTATGTTGGCTCCATTTCCATTATTAAATGAAAACATAAACATAAATACCAACAACGCAATTCTCATTTTCATTTCAAAACTGTAAAAAAAAAGGTTTATTTCATATTAATTTCTCTGTATACCGCATTATAAATTTCCTATTTCATAATTATTATTTATGACATTGAATGTTTTGATCCTTAGCCCTCATTTGTTGGCGATCTCCCAACATAAATCTGTTAGCAGAGTTATTTTGTTATCGAATTACCGCCAATTAATTTATAAAGTAAAAACAAATGAATGCTAAGATAAAATCATTGCTTTCAATTATTATATCAAATATTCTTTTCAGTACCCTCACTCTAATTTATGTGAGCACAAATGGCTAAGTTTAAAATACTGCCAAAACTAAGACGGCCAACCGTTCCGGATTCTGCGGGACAGTTCCGGAAAAGCAATTGTTGTCTCCCATTGAAATTTTTGTTAGATTAGTCCCGGAATAGATCTGATGCGTCCCGGAAGTCCCGCATTTCATAAATTCGGTGTTCATTTTCATCATCAATTGTATTTTTAACTTCCGATTGGAAGTTACTACAATGGGTTCGATTTTGCAAATCGCTAATTTGAACATGTCTCCACATTTCAAGGTTACTAGAATCCGAATCCATTAAAGGCGTAATGAAAAAATGGAGACCGAATTAAGTTTGCGGAAAGTTTGGATTAGCAGTTTGTTTTTATAATAAAAAGCGAAATTAAAAAATTTTGATGAAATATTTTTTGTCTCGCATATTTCGAGAACAAATGACAGTATCACAAAGAACGAATGATGATACCACGGGGTACAGGTGACAGAGCTTCCGCTGAAGTGCAAGGGGCAAAGCCCATGTCGAATTCTCGGGGGAAGGACCCCCCTAAAATGGGAAAAAAAGTTATTCATATACAATAGTCTCTAATCTTTAAAGGCACCTAATGGAAGTTGACAGTGTGAGTAGACCTGTCTCCCCAATTTTTTTTTTTTTTAAATGTTATTCTGTTCATGTTTTTTGTCGTCAATTGTATTTTTGTCTCCTTAATTGCCTTTAGTTCAAATTTATTGGAAAATATATCACACGAATAAAAAAAAATATTTGGAAAATATATCACATGACAAAAATACGGCTTAAGGTTTTTATACTGTCCCACATTGACTAATTAAAAAGTTAGCCGCCTTAGCCTAAACACAGTTCTTTGGTATAAGTGAGAATCGTGAGAACTGATTTTCATTTTTATCGCTATGAACTTATTGGTATTCTTCTTACAATAAATATGCAAGAGCAAGCGAATGTTTAATGGAATCCATGCTAGGCTATAAAAATAATCAGAAATAGATATCAGGTGACTTCTAGCACCAAATTTACCTGTCCCTTACTTTGAAATTTTAAACTCAATAGTAACTACTGTATAGAACACCTAAAATACATTTCAACTCTCGTTTATCTATAAGCTCTTTCTTCCTTTGTAGAAACGCTCGAAATTTTTCTGATTGAGTGTACGACTACACTAACGTTTTTTAACGCCGGCTACACGTAATAGAAATTATTGCTCAGTTTAAAAAGAGATGCGCATTTCCAATATTATAACGCCAATGGATGAGCTCGGGTCTATAACTGTGGCATTTTGCTGGAAAAAGGACAAAAAAAGAAAAGAAATAATATAGCCCTTGAAGTTACACTTCATCTTATAGTTTTTTTGTTTTGTTTTGTTTTTGTGTTCGTTTTTGTTTTTTTTCGATTTTAGCGAATTTCCAGAATGGAATTCAGCTATTTTAGCTACTATCATGACGCGACTTAAGCCCGGGATCATGGTAGAAATTTGTTTTGAGGTCCCTAGAAACCGAAAATAATATTCACTAAAATTTATATATATATATATATATATATATATATATATATATATATATATATATATATATATGTCCGCGCGATAACTCTTGAACGAAATATCTTACGTTTATGAAATTTGGTGAAAATATTAGAAGTCCCAAACCGTTGGACGAGTTAACCAAACACCTCCGAGTCCCGGAACATGATTTTTTTGGCAATTTTCGTGAAAAAAAATTAGTTTTTTGCCAAAATTTCCCCTTATTTAAAAATTTTTGTGAATTTTTTTACACCATTGGAGAGAGGAGAAAAAATCACATAAAAAAGGTCTTTAAAATATTATTCTATGTCAACTAGTTTCCAAGAAAAACTAACTTTTATAAACGGAAATTCGCTATGTTATGCAGAATGCTGCGACAGGGGTATTTTTTTTCATGTCATTTTTTAAACAAAAAAATTCAAACGCCCACACATTCCGTACTGATGGAGGCTATATAAGACACTACCTTAAAAAATTCTGGTATAGCTAGTTCTATTATGAAATCAGCTTTGTTTAACTCCTTTAGGACTAATGACGGAGCTCAGCTCGTCATACTAATTTTTAGAAAAAAGTCAACTGAAGAGTGTACATATTCTTATATGGGTAACTGGAGGCTGTATAGTAAAGAGCGGTCATATTGTAAATAAATTAAGCGAAACCTACCAAACATGCAATTATACTTATAGAGATATTAAATTTTTTATCTAAAATATTGGAATATACGGCGGTACTAAAAGAGTTAACGCCTAGCTAATGGCGTTTATTTATTGCTTGTGTAGCCAAGACACAGCGTGAAATAGCCCTGCGTTAATTTCAGCTCAAAAATCGACATTAAAAAACATTTGTCTAACTCTACACCACCGATCGCAAGTTCAGTTGCACAAACAGGACCGACTTCCAACTATAAATTAAGACATCGAAAATAAAATATCATAATCTATTTTTGTACTTAGATTAATGCTTTCTTAATAAGAAATTTTTGACATTATTTTTGTCTACAAAAATAGATTACAATTCCTAAATATTTTATTTGGTATATCTTAATAAATTATAGTTAGAAGTCTCAAACCGGTTCTGTTTGTGCAACCGTGTAACAAGTGAAAAATGAACACGAGAGCATCATCGAAATCTCATTTTCGGACGAAGGGTAATTATTTACAAATGGGGCTCCAAAAGTATACAAAAATATAAGCATACTCTGAACCTAACAGTTTTTTCCACGTGTTAAAATTTGTATGTTCTGACTTCTCTGAAATGGGCCCGCTCTAGTGTTTACGTCGACCCGCGCAAAAAGAAAAAATTCCGCACCTTTTGTTTTTTTTTTTTTTTGCTTTTCAGTTGTAAAAATGCCGCTTTCTCTTTTTCTTGGATTCTCTTGAATTTTACAAAATGCTGCCCTTAAAATTTGCCACCCCGGGTGAATGCCCGGATTGCCCCCGCTCCCCCTAGAGCAGGTCCTGACTGTAAAATAAAATATAAATATAATAAAAATATTTTACAGACTTCTCGGTGCGCGAATTAGATTCGCATTTACCGAACTTATTTCAATTCGAACATTGTATATACCTTTAGAAAAGAGAAAACTAACAAGCACGTTATGAACTGTTTTTATCATCTAGACAAATATTCATGGAAGTTATTTTTACCGTTTAAGTGCCTGTTTTATTTTTATTTTTATTTTTATTTTTATTTTTTTTTTTTTTTTGTTACTAGGTATGTATAATTTTATTATTCAACACTGTGATTCAACAGATCAAGTTATTGACGATTTTTATTGGAATCGTCTGGTGTAAATCTTTACTAACCCACATAGCGATCAATGTATTTAAGATAAAATTAAACTTACCTTGAGATGCATTAAATATGTAGGTATTTATTTCTCAATTGAATATCTCCGTCGTAATAAATATACACTGTTTCCGATTTAAAATGTAAACTTCAATTTAAATGTATCATATTTTATAAAGTTTTATAAATAGGTACACTGAAACACTAAAAGAATTTGCTTTTTCATTACTGATGTTTGCTAATTATCTTAAGATACAATTTAATTCAAATTTTTGTTCATAAAAACCTTTTTAAATATTCAGATAGTAATATTGCCTTGAGCAAATAACATTACGATGTTACTACTTTATACTTTCGTTTTTTTATGCTATTACATTTCTGTAAAGATAGATGGTGCCAGCTGTAACAATTTTTCAAGTATTCAATGTTAGTTAATTCTAATATTATAATAAATATGATAAATATCATATTTTTCTTTTGAGTTATTCCAGCGTTCCGCAATTTTTAACGGTCCTGTATTAAGGAAACTGTATATATTTTCATAAGTCAGAAACGGCAACGTAAAATGGCACTAATGGGATAAGGCTCAAGAATTTATATATCGATTGTTTTCTTTTTTATTTATAACGTTTAATTAATAACGTGCTACAGAGAAATGATTCTTACTGCTAAACGTAAGTGTCTAGCGTCTGATCTCCATGAGTCTAGTCTATAATTTATCCCGTTTATCCTGTATGCTTGTTCGTGAATTGACGGAATTCGGTGTAAGGCCACCATAGTCAAAATCTATCTTTGTCTATGTTATTTTGATAGGTAAATAGAAATAGATTATAAATAAAATAAACAATATTTATCTTTATTAACCTCTTTTAAAACTGCCGTGAACTGACGTACAAACAGTAGCTGGATGAGTATTGGCGTTACGGGCGTTACAAACGTTGGTTTCTCGCGAAGCCTTTGAACCTCCAAGATCCTGGCGAGGCTC
Source organism: Brachynemurus nebulosus (assembly GCA_035578155.1). Taxonomy (NCBI): domain Eukaryota; kingdom Metazoa; phylum Arthropoda; class Insecta; order Neuroptera; family Myrmeleontidae; genus Brachynemurus; species Brachynemurus nebulosus. Next base: position 4,680,005 of record JAPWDM010000018.1, on the reverse strand, counting down.
ACGCAACATAGTCTAGATTCATCAAAAATATTTTAAATCTCTAACAGTGCAAACATTTTTAAAATCGGTTGTATAGTCTATTTTGGCACCTTTGGATCTCCAAGGCCTTAGCGGACCTCATATAAAATAGTCTATACCCATTTAAAGTAATTTAGCTTTCTAACAATGAAAAAATTTTTAAAAATTGGTCGTGTAGTTTGATAATGAATAAAAATTCAACTTATATAACTTTGAAGTACCTTGGTAATTATTTTGTATAATAACCATTATTAGTATTTTATTGGGCTACCATTGAGAATTCAATTCATTTCATTTTTTTACTCATCTATGAGCAATGAAAATACAAAATACATTAATGAAAGTATTGCCCATCGGTTTTTACTACATTTGACCATCTTTCGGGCAGGGTACGAATACCGTGTCGGAAGAACGACTCGTCTTTAGATGCAAGAAAAACATGATCATGTCATTTTACTGCACGACAATGCTCGTCCGCACGTCGCAAAACCAGTACAAACATTTCTGGAAACACTTAAATAGCAAGTCTTATTCCACCCGCTGTATTCTCCAGATATCGCTCCTTCTGATTACCATTTGTTTCGTTTGAGTAAGTTCACTTCTTACGAAGATTGTAAAAAATGGGTCGATTGGTGGATTGCATCTAAAGATAAGGCGTTTTTCCGACATGGTATTTGTACCCTGCCCGAAGGATGGGCAAAAGTAGTAGAAAGTGATAGGCCATGCTTTCATTAATATATTTTTTTTTATTTTCACTTAAAATAAATATTTTTTTTCATTAAGGTAGTTACCGTGAGACATGCTAGTAGAAAAAAATTGCAAACCAAACTTACTGTATGTCATTATTGTATGTATTAATGGATAGATGTTGATGCATACTATTTTTCATACTTTCGTAATACTTTCGTAATTTTTCATACGAACGTGTAGGCATACATCCAAACATATAGTCTGTGCATACACACTTATACTATCAAAGTTTTTTATAATAAATGCTTTGACATCGTTGTTAATTTACTCAACAAACATATTAAGTGGTATGCATATGCGTTTGGACGCTTTATTTTTTCACCTGTACAAGATAGACAGGTGCTATCCCGGACTTTTTTGTAGAGAATTCGATTCTCTACAAAAAAGGTCTTAACACTTTTTAATGTATCTATCACCGTTTTCGCTACGTAAGCGGTAAAAGGTTAAAAAATGCTATTCATAAATTTTCAATATTGTTTAAACAATAAATACGAATAAACCAGTTATTTAATATACAGAGTTGCCAGACTGCTTCGGTTCAGTTGCTTGAAATTGGTGTATTTATTAAAATATTATAATTTCTCTGATGATATCTTCAATTCAAAACGATCAACAAATAATTCAATATTTTCTTTACATTCAAAACTTATTAATCTTTCTTTCCCTAGTTTTTTCTTGAATTCTGTCGAGTCATTATATTGTTAAATACAAAATAAGGGTACGTAGTCAGAATTTTGAGATCTAATACACGGAGTAGATACAAACTTTAACCCTAATTATCTTAACTCAGAAGCAATCAATCTTTCACAAATTACAAGGACAAGCAGATATAGCATTCTTCTTCATACTATTAAAATTTGAAACTACACGGAGAGAAAATTCCTATAAAAATTACTGTGCTTAACACTACAATAAACGTGTAATAGGCGAACATATTCAATTTTGTACGGAAAAAGTAATAATTTTTATAATTTTTTCCGTACAAAATTGAATATGTTCGCCTGTTACACGTCGATTGTAATGTTGAGCACAGTAATTTTTATAGGAATTTTTCTCTCAGTGTATTCTGTCTAAAAGTTGAATGTCGCGGTACTACCTTAAAGCAAATAAATTTCAACAGCTAATAGCAACTGCACCTTCCGTTAAATCACTAATATTTTCACATTCAATTCGGTTCAAACTGCGACACAATTAAGTCCAGAGCTGATTGTATAGTGTTCTTCGTTTAATTAAAATCACTGTATAAATGTATAATAATTGCAAAAAGTAAATACACAACCTTTACAATAATTTCTAATTATCTTATATACATATTATTATGATATACACACATAATATATTTATTTTATTTGGATACTGATTATCAACTATTCTCATTATCAAATGATAGTAACTGTTACCAGTAATTAAGTTTTATTATAATAATTTACTTACATTGTTCATAGATTTTCCTATCACTGTAATATAAAGATATATTTGTGATGCATTCAATTGCAATTTTTATATTATATCTGTAATTGTGCAAAATAATAACTCACGATTAAAGTAACATTTTCAAGGATACATACTTTAATTAAAATTATTTCAAAAGTACACGTGCATAATATATTTGGACTTCTTGACCGACGCATCACTAATTGACCCATTTGACAATTTCACGTGACTCACTTGTATTGTTCAAATGGTTCAAATATAGGTAGATAGGTACTTATAAAAATAAATAATAAGTTTTACACGCTGGAGAGAATTTGACTCAAGTGACCCGTCTCAAAAATTCTCTTTTTTCTGCAAAAATTACACTGACGGACAAGAAACAAAATAATAAAGAAAGAAAGAAAAACGAAACGTTCATTGTTTTCTTCTTTATTTCCCATACAACTGCAAGATACCACTGGCGAACAAAAAAAAAGACAATTTCCAAATTTCTTTCACTAGTTCTAAAGACTACATAAAAAACAGATTTTTAAAAAATCGGCCAAGAGCGAATCGAGCTCGCACAGGATTTCGAACAGTGGGTAGTCAATAAGTAGGCTAAATTATACTTCTTTGACTGAAACTGAAAAGTGCATAAATTGTCCCACATGGTATACTGAAACATTAGTAAATATGCTATCTATTATTATTGTGTTTCCATTTGTTATTTAAAATATTTATTTTTCAATAACTATTAAGCTGTCGGATTTTCGAAAAAAGCGTCTGCAGCAGATAGATGTACGGACGGACACTGGAGTGACCTTATAAAAGTTCCATTTTTCCTTCCCTGTTCACGACAAGTAGATAATATAAAATTTCGCACAGCTATATATGTAAAACACAGTTTACCTATATAGTATTTTGTACAATAAAGAAGCTATTTCATAATAGTCGTAGATAAAAGTACTTTAAATGTTTTATAAATCTATGTAATTATGTTACATATATTCTTTTTTTTTTTAAATTTAATAGACAAATTTTTATAATTGGCACTGATAACATTGATACAAAAAGTACAGTAGCTAGACGCAAAATGTATACATTTACTTATGAATCTAAAATTTCCAGCAAGCAATAACTACCAAAATGTCGTATTTTTAAAAATTTATTTTATAAACAATTTTCTTTTTAAATTATAATTATATTCAATCAACTATAATTTAAAAAGAAAATACTCGCTCTGTATCGAAATAATCGTCCCCATTTACAGAAAATAATAAATTATAGTAGGAATTATTCCATTTTAGAAAAGAATATTTTGTTATCTGAAAATGGAGAATTACTTCGAATTATTAAAAGTTTGACAATTACATTGAAAAATTATATTAAAAGTACAGTATTTTCCGGCGTATAACGCGCATCTTTTAGACACCAAAAATATTGTTAAAATCTGAGTAAAAATTATAACGGTTTTTATTTTAATATTTTCTATTCTTCTGTCAATAGCAAGTGGGTTATTAAATAAATAAAAAAAAAGGCAATTTAGCAATAATACAAATATAAAAAGACAATAAAAAAATAAAATATAGGTACAATAACATAAAAATCTTAATATCTTAATAATATTATTAATGCGAAAGTTTGGATGTTTGGATGTTTGTTGCTCAATCACACCAATACGACTGAACCGATTTTTATAAAATTTTACATACAGACCTTTTATACAGTTGATTAGCATATAAGATAATCATTATCCCGGTTACTGTTTCCTGGGGAATATAAAACCAATTGTTCAATCACGCCCAAATAATTATAAACCGAATTCGATAAAATTTAGTATACAGACACTATTTACCCCGAATTAACACACAGGATAATCTTATCCTAATTAAAGATTCCCGTGGAATGACTGTACCGGATTCGACTAAATATAATATAGAAACATTTACTATGAACATATATATATAGTAATAATTTTAATAACACATAGGATAATTTTATCCCGATTAAAGGTTTCCAAGGAGTCCAAAGAAATTATTTAATCCGATCGAAATAATTAAACCGAATTCGATTAAATTTGGTACACAAACACGATTGACCCTGAGTTAAAACATAGGATAATTTTATCCTCATTAAAGGTTTCTGTGGGATGACTGAACTGAATTTGATGCAATTTAATATACAGTCACTATTTACTATGAACACATATAGTAACAATTTTAATAACACATAGGATAGTTTTATTTCGATTGAAGGTTCCCGAGAGAGAAGGGAAAAAGAGAGATATAAAACAAGGGGAGGTGATCTAATTCAATTTGGGCGAAGCCGCGGGTCAGAGCTAGTAATATATAAAATAGGTATATGATTCATTATTTTATTATAAAAATTTGGGTGCGTGTTATAGGGCGAACAAACTAAAAAAATAAAAAATTATTCAAAATTTTGGGGTGCGCATTATACGCCGGAAAATACGGTAATAATTCAGAAACGAATATTTTTTTAATTATATTTAAAATTTTTTATTTATATTTTTATTTATATTAATTTTTAGCCCGTTGACATTATATAGTAACGACTAGCGGACCGCTAGTTGTGTTCATTTTAGTGTTTAATATAATTTCCTACAACATAATACATATTATATACATAGGGTGTAAAACAAATAACTCTCGTCCTTTTGTGGGGTGACTCATAGCACCCTGTAGACACTAAAACCGCAGGAATTTTTTCGGAATTAATAGTCGCGTCACCCCTCAAAAGGATAAGAATTATTTCCTTTACATCCGTATATAATATATACACGCACACACACACACACACACATATATATATATATATATATATATATATATATATATATATATATATATATATATATATATGTAGGTGTGTATATATTATATACAGGGTGTAAAGGAAATAACTCTTATCCTTTTGAGGGGTGACGCGACTGTTAATTCCGAAAAAATTCCTGCGGTTTTAGTGTCTACAGGGTGCTATGAGTCACCCCACAAAAGGACGAGGGTTATTTGTTTTACACCCTGTATATTTTATAGCTTTGTGCTAAATTGCAACAACATAATACATATTATATATATATATATATATATATATATATATATATATATATATATATATATATATATATATATGTATATATATATATATATATATATATATATATATATATATATATATATATATACATATATTTTATAGCTTTATAGCTAAATTGTCCAATCCCACTCAATCCCACTCCCGTCTAATTTATCAATTTTAATATTGTTTCCGGTTTTTACTCCGAAGCCCAAAATGGAAGCCCACTGCCACTTCCATCCATTTCTAATTCCATAACAAAATTTTTTATTTCTGCCTGTGTTTCCAAAAAGTCAATCCGTTTTTCCCGTCTCCAAATGGAAACTTCTAAACCTCGACAGACTATTTTTCCGTCCGAACAACATTCCTACTCTAAGGTAATTATATTCATATTTTAATAAAATAGCTTATTTTTACGCTTTAAGACCTTTCTACAACAGATAGGTACCCATAAATGATAGTTTTAGACAATGTTAATCACACTCAGGGCCGTGGAGAGAAATGGTGGGCCCCAAGGACGAAACACATTTCTTAAATTTTTCCCCAAAAAAGTAAGTGACTAGAAAAGAACAAGCTCGTTTTACTTTCCTCCGGGCCCTTAATGACCATTACGGGCCCTCTCTTCCAGCTCGGGCCTCGGGGCTGCAACCCCGGCTACCCCACCCTCTCGTCGGGCCTGATCACACTTTCATCTTTTTTCAAATCCCAATAATATTTGAGGTAAAGTTTGTCAAGGACCATTCAGTAATTTAATTTGAGCCTTATTTGATAATTCTGAGATCCAATATTGACCGTACTCCACTTGATATTCTGAAATTTTGTACAAAATCAGTTACTTATAGTGCTTCGTTTCGCTCGCCCAACGACTCTAAAGTAATAGTACGGGAGGTAACGTCGTGATTTTAGGCCGAATGAATAATTCTACTTTAAATATTAGATTAGTACCTAATAATCATCAAAGCGGGCGTCAGCCGTCGCACCCGCGGTGGACCTAAAAGAGGTAACGAGTTTAATTTTGCGCTGCTTTTTGACATTTAGAACTGTCAAATATTGTCCACTGATTTTACATTACAAAAAAATTGTTAGTGTAATTTTTAATTTCCAAAGTTATATTAAGCACAAGTAAGCACAATAAAAGTGGTATTTTGCATAGAAGTGTTTTTATTTACTAATATCAAATATGGAATACCATAAGGTAACGCTCAAATCTATTAAAAATTCTTGTTTTTTTTTTTTTTTTTTATTCGATTGCATCAGAAGGAGGGTAATGTGTTTCGAAAGTATGTACGTATCCTCTCATTATGTCTGTTTCTGTGGCGCAGCCTACAGCCTAAACGGCTTGACGGATTTTGGTAAAGAAGGTGTCGTTGGATTCGCCTTAATCTGGGGATTGATATAGGCTACATGAAATATCAAAATTCATCCCCTAAACAGGGGATGTAAAATTTATATAGTAAACCATTGGGTCTAGAAACGTGAAATTTTGCAGACGAGTTCTTTATGTAACGTAGGGGAGCACTAAGAAAAGATTTTTGGAAATTCATCCCTTAAGGGTGAATGAAAGTTTATGAAAGGTAAAATTTTACATAGGGCCACAGGGGTCCTTTAATAATGTAGATGAGTATTAAGGGGGAGAATTTTTGTAAAAATTTATCCATTAAGGGTGTAAAATAGGGGATGAAAATTTATATAGAAAACCGCTTGATTTAGAAACGTAAAATTTTATACACAGGTTCCTTTAGTAACGCAAGCAAGCACCAAGAGTGGATTTTTAGAATTTCGTTTTCTAAGGGGTTAAAATAGGGGATGAAAATTTATATAGAAATTGTTGAGTTTAGAAACGTGAAATTCTACAAAGGGGTTCTTTATATAATGTAGCAGAGCACCAAGAAGGGTTTTTAGAAATCATCCCTTAGAGATTTCCAAGAATTCATCCCCTAACGGGGTAAAATAGGCGGTTAAAATTTATTTAAAAACCTACTGGGCCCAGAAACGTGAATTTTTGTACAGGATTTCCTTATGTAGCGTAGGTGAGCTCTAAGAAAGGATTTTTGGAATTTTATTCCTTAAGGATATAAAATAGGGGATGAAAATTTATATAGAAAACCACTGAGTCTAGAAACGTGAAATTCTGCACAGGGGTTTTTTTAGTAACGTAAACAAGTAACAAGTGCAAATTTTTAAAATTTTTTACCTTAAATCGGTAGAACAAGGGTTGAAAAATTACATGGAAACTAGCTTTTGTCGATGAATTCACCCGTTTGGAGTCGATGACGACATAGTAAGTGTACGAAATCATTTAATCAGCTTTCAATGACCCTACGCGGACGAAGTCGTAGAAAAAAGCTATTGTATTAGAGCTAGTATAAAAAAAATTTTAACATTAAATTCGTGGTAATTTAGGCTGCAAGCCACTGTAATCTCTTAAGCGAGCCTATATATTTTTTCTTCTAAATAATTAAACAACGCTAAAAAGACCTAAATAAAAAAGTTAATTAAAAAATCAAAAAACCCGACTGCGTAAAAAGTAAACTAAAACGGTGTAAACAAGATGAAATAGAGAAAAAGAAGAATGAATAAAAAGTAAAACAGTCTAAGGCATACTATGTTGTACCAAGTTAAACAGAAAAGTTTGATGCCTCCGACTGCTTTACTTTTTATTCATACTTCTTTTTCTTTATTTCATCTTGTTTCCACCGTTTTAGTTTACTTTTTACGCAGTCGGGTTTTTTATTTTTTTTAAATTTTTTTATTTGTATTTTTTTTTTTATATATTTATTTTTTTTTGTTTTAGCGAATTTCGAAAACCTGAAATTCAGTTATTTTTTAATTGTACGAATTTCATGTCATGCCACTGTATGAGCACTAAATAAAAATATCAATTGCACGCAAAGCACATGCTTCGCTTTTTTTTCTGAATTGCCGCACTATATAAATGCAGATCATCCAACAATAAGTTAGTAGAAAATATTTTAATTTTAATTCTCCACTTCAGTTTTAATTGAAGTAAAGATAATATTTAATTTCTGTGTGTGCTTTCTAATTTGTCAGTAATTATTATCATAGATTTTTTTTGAGAAAGTGTAAAAAGTATGTTAAGTAGAATTTGTTTCTTATATTTTAAGAATAACAAAACAAGTTACAAAGTTCTTATATATTTGTAAAATCTGCAAAAATCGAAACACATAATATAACATCACGAGATTAATCACATTAATTAAATTACGAAACATCAAATAAAATTATTTTTCTGACCCGTAAAGTGCGTATTAAGTACAATCAAAATAATAATAGACCTTCAGTTAAAACACATAGTTTAATTTAGGAAAAGTGGTATTTATATCCAAAAAATTAAACTGTGCTTTCTGGTTATTAGCATTATTATATTAGGTATGTCCATAAAAAACATAATACGAAAGAAATTACTATATTTTATTAAATTTTTAACAAAAGTATATTTACAGACATATGCCTATTGTTGTAAAGGCGATATTAAAAACTACATAGAAAAACTTGAATACTTCTAATGATGTTATGACGGTGGAATCAAAAATAAAATTAGGCTCGAAATCATTACTAAGATCACTTGAATAATTTTAGCAATTAAAATTCACATAGTGTTTGAAAAATTATCAAACTGAATCGGCTGGGACTCGAACCCGGATCTCTTGATTGTAGTAATAATCTTAGCAATGTTTTCGGGTATCTACGAACACTCGTAACCTAGAACGCAGGGTTTACTGAGTTAAAGACCTTGTACAAGTTTAAAAATCTCTAACACTTAATGCTTACCTACTGAAATTTAATGTTTCAAAGAAAGCTAAACTTGTCATTTATGTCGAAACAAATTTTAATCGTTACAAATGAAAATAATACTATAATATGCTAATTTCATAAAATATTCTTTAGGATGAAATTTACGTTAGTTATAATATATTTTACTTCTGTAATTTGTAAAAATTATGTGGCAACGGGATATCGAATATTAGGCTTATTTCCGTTTCAAGGCAAAAGCCACTTTGTAATGTTTGAGGCATTAATGAAAGGTTTAGCAGAACGTGGCCATACTGTGGATGTTTTAAGCCACTTCCCACAGAAAAGATCAATACCGAGGTAGATATTTTTTAGTCATTAATTTTTCGCATATTTATCCAATATTAAAAAATCGTCAAATTTTTACTTTAGATATAATGATCTCAGCGTTCGTGGTACTCTACCAATTTTTGTGAATAAAATGACAATGAATATTGTGGAATCGATGAATGGTTTAGACGTAGTAAGGTTTGTTAATACAGTATGTGGACAACAAGTGTGTGATGCCATGTTCAATTCAACGGAAGTTATGAAATTGACGGAAACGAAAGTCCAATATGATCTAATTATAACCGAAATTTTTGGTACAGATTGTATGCTAGTTTTTGCACACAAATTTGGTATTCCAACTGTTGGTATTATTAGTAGTGTTGCGTTACCATGGTCAAATGACCGTTTTGGAAATGTGGACAATCCATCATTTATTCCAAGTACTCTCTTACCTTTGTCGTCACATATGACTTTATATGAACGTATTTTAAATACGCTGGTAACAGTTTGGGCAAAAATTAGGTAATTACGTTATAATAAGTTTTTGATAAATAGGAATTTCGAGGATCATTTCCTTTACCCAACACACCGAATCTTGTATACCATTTTTTTTATTCAGTATCCAGGTTGAATTTTGAATATAAGTACCTACAATAGGGAATATTCATGTACTTTTTTTATTACATAAATCGTTAGAGGAACCAAAAAGAAAAAAATATTTTTTCTATAATCATAATAGAAAGTAGGCTTTTGTGCTCTGTGAAGAAAGTGCAAAATATGTGTTTGCCGAGAACTGTTACTTTTCGCTTTAAAGTGAAAAGTAGTACTTTGTCGCTTGCTCAACATACATTAATTTAATTACAAATCGGGTAGACCTTGTTTGTATTTTCTATGGCAACAAATTTCATATTATTTTCTTAATATAAACTTCATATTATTTTTATCGTACTCAAGTGAAATATCAATTTTATTAAGGTGAATCGATTACTACTAACAAATGAATTACAAAGGCTATTTTTTTCTCTATAAATAAATATCATTTATGTGTAGAAAAATAAGCTAAATTTTATAATACATGTAACAGTATTAATATTTGATTATTGTTCAGTCTTTTAATTTTAATAATTTTAAAAGTAATGAATTTGATTCTGGTAGTTGACGTGTACGCACAGATAATAACTAATCCATAAACAGATATATTATGGGTGTGTTCGTGTCATTTATAAAAGTTTGACATTTTCGTAGTTTTTTTTTTTTTCTATTTATTACAATAACTAAAAGTCCAATATTAAACAAAATAATTTTTTAATGATTCAAAAACATAAAAGAAAATAATTTTCAGTTTTTTAAATCTTAAAGTTGGTTTTTTAATGACAAAACTTACTTAAATATATACCTCTGATTCACCTCTAATCATACTTTTGCATTTACTCGTACGTTAAAAATTCTAACTTTGAAAATTTATTTCTTTTAAACTACACATCAGAAATTATTCAAAATAGTGAATGCATCATATCTTTCTCTATAATATAATAAATTTCAAATTCTAAACTTGGAAAATTTCTTGTAATCGATTCACCTTAAATTTCAAAATAACTATAAAATATTAATTAAAAATAATAAATAACTATAAATAATAAATAAGAAGTTGATAAATAATTTCAAAAAAAAAAATATGCAAAAGTGACAGTGATTTCTCAAATACACCTCCAGATATTTCTGAAGCTGCACAAATTATTACATTAAAATAAATGTTAACGTCCATTATTATTATTTAAATAAAACGAATACATTTTACAAGGTTATAGAAAAAATTATGTGTGATTCGAGCCCAAAGTAACATTGCCGCTCTCATGAGAATGACATGCTTTACCCGGCGGGCGTCTCGAGTACCACTTCTCAATCGAGCGGCAATGTAACACTTTGCGCTATTATTATTAGCCATAGTCATACATGAATAATTTAAAACAAATATGTATTAGCACTTTCAGTCCCATGCCTTCGGCATCCGAAACCAAACAAAACATCCCCAGAGGTCAACCGCGATCAATGATCAATTGATTAGTTGGTTACGCATTATGTGTGCGATATTTATCATCATTCATCACACGGATGTGCAGAGCCGTAAAATTTTATCCTTAAAAAAGGTACCGAGCAAAAAAAGCTCTTTTGATTTTTTCTCGGGCCCTTTCCCGATAACTACCGGCCCCTTCTTCCAACCCGGGCCCCGAGGCTGAAACCCTGGCTACCCCACCCTCTCGTCAGGCCTGCGGATGTATTTCTACTCACACAAATACATACCAACATACACTACTCTTTTGGTTTCTATGTATAAAAAATTTTAAGAAAACAAAAAATACATAGAAAATATAATTTATATTTTTAAATAAAATTGATTTGAATGTGTGTATATGTAGTATGTACGTATCACGTACGTATGTTTACAGTTTTACACATGCATGTTGAACTGTGTTGAATCTATTCAGTGTTTGAATCATTTTATTTTATGTATTTGTTTATATAAAGTTTTTTTTTTTTAAATATTGCCAGCTTCCGGGGAAGTTTACTATGAAAGTGCTCGGGCCTCATAGTGTTTGCGGGCTCGCACAACAAATTCATATTCGTGAGAAATAAGCCTCTTTTCCCACTTATTGTACAATATACTATTTTCTACTCCTACTATTAAAAGTAACATTTTGCGCACGGGTAACTACATATAAAAATTAATAATTTCCCACAAAGTGCGGGAATAGCGTGCAAAATAATATCCCGACAACGATTTATTCAGAAAAAATATAAAACTCAAGTATAATACGGTAAGACAATTTAACGAATAAAATAAATTACTTATAGTATAATAAAATAAAATTAATATTATTATTTAATACATTGTTACTATGGTTCTGAAATCAATTAAATTGACCAATACGAATTTTTGTTTCGTTTTTATCGTGTTTACCTACAATGAAATAACCAATAAAATGTTTTGTATCATTTTTTTCGCTGTATAAATCTTTCCTAATTTTTTTTCCATGGTAAAAGTGAAAAAACTATAATATTATAAATTGTCTATATATAAACAATTCTAAAAATATACATAATATGTGTGTAACACACAGTGTGTTGATTATTTATTACTGTTTCCATAGTTTCAAAGTATGCTTTGGAGAAAATTTGAACATCTTACAACTGCTTATTTCTTACTCTTGCTGCAACTGCAAAAGCTTATTCCTCACTCATGTGAATTGTTGTACTCGCCTTGCAGGCTCACGCAACAAACTCATATTCGTAAGAAATAAGGCACTTTTCCCACTTATTGTACAATATACTATATCTGTCACAATTAAATTCCCATATACTACTAGAATATAAAAAAACGCCGTGAGCAGCGGGGCCCCATCACGGTAGTCGAATTTCCCCCTTCATCTTCGGTATTGAATGTTTACAAGCGAAATGTGATTGAAAGTCTACAACCGAATTGTCATTTTGTTGGTTTCAAAACTGGTGATGAGTGTTCGGCTGATCGAGGCTTTAAAAAAAGGTTTTAAGTATTTAAGGGCTGTATCTCAGTAAATTTCAATTTTGTGCCGAAAACAGGTAGCAGAAAAAAAACCAACACAATTCGTACGAGGGCATTCCTGCCCATGTTTATCCGCTAATTGCCTTTATGTTTTAGTTTTAAATATTAAAAAAGGACCTTAAATAGTAAACTGGAAGGCCTTTATAAAGATATTTTTTCTTTCAAAAAAAAAAAAAATAAATAAATAAAAAATAAAAAAAATAAAAAATTATTTCTTCGGTATTGAGTGACTACAAGCGAAATATAATTGAAAGTCCACAAGCGATTTGTAATTTTGGTGGTTTCAAAACTGATAATGAGTGTCCGGTTGATCGGGGCTTTATAAAAAGATTTTAAGTTTTTAAGGGCTGAATCTCAGTAAATTTCAATTTTGTGCCGATAGAAGTTAACAGGGAAAAAGCCAACACAATTCGTACGAGGGCATTTCTATCCATGCTTATCCGCCAATTGCCTTTGTGTTTTACTTTTAAATATTAAAAAAGGAACTTAAATAGTAAACTGGAAGGCTTTTATGAAGATATTTTTTCTTTCCAAAATAATCCAAAATTTCTATTTTATAAATAATAAAAATCAAAAATTCCTAAATAATAATTAAATAAATAAATAAACAGTGACTTTAATAACATTTGCAAATTACTTAATATGTATGTATTTCATTTGTTAAAAAATTGTATTCACTTTTTTTTAAATTTTTTAAAATTACTATTCGCCTACTTGTATTTACAATAAAAGTAATGCATTTAAAACACATTTAACAATAGCATTCAATTCCGATGTAAAAATGGAAGAAGTGGGGGGAAAAGTAATGTGGACTCCCTAAAAGGTACTAGCTGGATACTAACTGAATACACGTACAAAATTTCAGTCCTCTAGGTTTCCTTATGGAGTCTCTAGACGTGTTAGAAAACAAGCAAAAAAATTAAGGAAATATTGGCCTAAAAATCGTGGGGGTAAGGGTTAAAAGTTGAAACCTCCAAAAAACAGTGTCTGGCTATTAGCTTAACCTGTACACCAAATTTCAGCCCTCTAGGTTTATTTGGGGAGATTTTGACCCGAACGAAACTGTTAAAAAACAAGAAAAATCATGTTCTTTTGGGTATAAAAATGGTGGGGGTAGGGGTTAAAAGTCGAGACCCCCAAAAGGCACCCCCTTGATACTAACTCAATCCGAATACAAAATTTCAGCCCTCTAGGTTTATTCGGGTGACCTGTGCGAGTGGTACAAACTTCGAAAACGTCGAAAATGCATGAAATTGTAGCTTAAAAATGAGGGGGGTGGGGGTAAAATATTAAAACCTCCAAAAAGCACAACCTAGGTACGAGCTTTATCAACACACCAAATTTCAACCCTCTACGTTAATTCTGGGGGGCTGGGGGCCTGTTAGATCCAGCGAAAATCGTTTTTCCCCCCTCTACTCCCACCATATCATCCTAGGAAGCTGAATTTTGGATATGTTGTAGATAATTGACCGAAACATTATTTAAAACCGATTTGGGAAAGTTTTATTGCTTTTCCGCCCCCCACCACCCCCTTAAAGGTCGGGTCCGAAAAAAAATTTGCCCAAAATTTGACCCCACTTTGATAGTATTGTTGTGCATCGGAATAAGCCCCACTTACCAAATTTCATTTCTTAACTTCCATAGGGGGGCCCTACACATATTAAAAGGTTGCGGGAAAATATATATATATATATATATATATCAGACATCTTTTTTTTTTACATAATCGTGTTCTACGGGTCCGAAAACGGATAGCGCCCCTGGTCTCGCCTCTCGCAGCTCTTATCGTATAGACTGTATAAGTCTAATTTTTCGGAGAAAATTCGACTAAAAAATATTTAATATTTATTTGAATTGTATGCGTATTCCCTATTCACGAGTATTCATGACCCACTATATTCAACTTCTTATTTCTAAATTAAACTCCAATTTGAAATGAAAATCATTTTCATATCCGATAAATATTAGTTACACAATAGTTATTTGTGTATTAAGAGCGCAAAATGGTATATTGCCGTTCGATTGAGAATGTTGACGCGCGACGCCGCCAGGCGGAGCGCGATATTCTCATGAGAGTGGCAATGTCATTTTGTGCTCGAATTACACACACAATTTTTTCTACAATCTTATAAAATGTATTTTTTATTTAAAAGATACTTGAAAAAATAATAATGAACGTTAATATTTACTTTAATGTTATAATTTTTGCAGTTTCAGAAATATCTGGAAGTGTACTTGAGAAATCACTGTCACTATATATATTTCCATCACATATGTATAGATTTCTTAAAATTTTTTATTCTTATTATTTATTAATTATAGTTATTTATTATTTTTAATTAATATTTTGTAGTTATTTTGAAATTTAATAAAGTTAATATTTCACTTGTTTACCATAAAAATAATAATTTTAGAATCTGTTTAATTGTTACATAAATGTTGAAAATATAAATACCCCTGTCGCAGCATCCTGCATAACATAGCGAATTTCCGTTTATAAAAATCCGTTTTTCTGTGATTTTTCACCCTTTTAAGTGATTTTTCCTCCTCTTTCTAATGGTGTAAATAAATGTCAAAAAAATTTTTAACTTTAGAAAATTTTGGCAAAAAACTAATTGTTTTCACGAAAAATGGTCAAAAAAACCATGTTCTAGGCATCCGACATGGCTGGCTAACGAATTTGTCCAACGGTGTGGGACTAAATATAAATTTAATACATAAATTTTAGTGAATATTATTTTTGGTTTCTAGGGACCCCAAAACAAATTTCTATTATAGTCTCGGGAGATTTATTTCGGAGCTCTAAAAAATAGAACTTTCTTCGGAACCCTAAAAAACGGCATATAAGTAACATACAAACATATACATATGTATGACGTATATGACTTATATACAATCTGTATCTTCCTGTACCACAAACACATTCTTTCATATGATTATGCATATAGGTATACCCCTGTCGCAGCATCCTGCATAACATAGCGAATGCCCTTTTATAAAAATTAAATTTTCTCGGAAACTAGTTGACATAGAATAATAGTTTAAAGACCTTTTTTATGTAATTTTTTTTCGTCGTTTAAATGATGTAAAAAAATTTCGCAAAAATTTTTAAATAAGTGGGGAAATTTTGGCAAAAAACTAATTTTTTGCAAGAACAAACACCATGTTCCTGGCATCCGACGTGTCTGGCTAACGAACTTGTCCAACGGTTTGGGACTTCCAACATTTTCACCAAATTTCGTAAACCTAGGACATTTCGTTCGAGAGTTATCGTGCGGACACATATATATATATATATATATATATATATATATATATATATATATATATATATATATATATATATACATATATATATATATATATATATATATATATATATAAATTTTGGTGAATATTATTTTCGGTTTCTAGGGACCTCAAAACAAATTTCTGCCATGGTCCCGGGTTCAAGTCGCGTCATGACAGTGGCTGTAATAGCGAGCTTCCATTCTGGAAATTCGCTAATAACGTCTTCCCGATTTGTAATTAAATATACAAGCGAGCGATAAAGTATTACTTTTCCGCTTTAAAGCGCAAAGTAATACTTTGTTGCTCGGCAACGAGAGTCTTCGGCAAATACACATTTTGCGCTCTCTTCACAGAGCACAAAAGCCTTCTCTCCACTAAAATTGTAGAAAAATTTACTTTAAATCCTTGTTATAGCTACTATTACGAATCTACAACTTATTCGGATAAAATCGTCCATGAGAAATTCGGCTATGACATACCTTCAATATATGAGATGGAGAATAATATGAGTTTATTGCTAGTCAACAGTCATTTTAGCATGAATTATCCACGTCCAGTTCCACCAAATGTTATCGAAGTAGCAGGTTTACATATCAATAAACCAGAAAAATTACCAATGGTGAGCTTGAACTAACTTAATCTCCGTGATTTAATACGACACTGCAAAACTGCAGTATCTTACCTAAATATTACATTTTTCTCAAAATTTTATTCCAGAACTTAGAAAAACTCATGAATAACTCCAAAAATGGAGTTATTGTTCTAACAATGGGATCAATGATTCAAACAGAGACATTTCCTGTTTCAAAACAGAGGGCATTAATTGAAGCTTTCGGTGAATTGCCGTATACAATACTGTGGAAAGCTGAAAGAGATAAATTTCCTGAGCCAATTCCTGATAATATTCATTTTGAAACGTGGCTACCTCAAATGGAAGTCCTCTGTATGTTTTTCATATATTGTTAAGTATAAATAATCAAGCAGAAAATTGTTATGTTTTCAGGCCATCCGCATACAAAATTGTTTATAACTCATGGTGGATTGATGGGAACTCAAGAAGCAGTGTACTGTGGCGTTCCCATGATTGGAATACCATTTTTTGGTGATCAAGAATTTAATATTCAAAGTTACGCACAAAAGGGAATTGCTCTTAAATTAGCATATTCGGATATTACCAAAGAAAATGTTTTATCATCAATTAAAACCATTCTTGAAAATGCAAGGTAAAAACTAGAAATTGGTAAAAAAAAAAGAATATTGAAAATAAAAACGAAAATTATAAATATTTTATGTTATTTTACTCAACTTTTTCTTCTAGTTATGAGGAAAAGGTAAATGAAATGTCTGAGTTATTTAGAGATCGGCCAATCTCAGCAATGGATACCGCCATCTATTGGACTGAATACGTGATTCGTCATAAAGGAGCCCATCATTTACGACCCGCAAGTGTTCATTTAGCATGGTATCAGTTATATCTATTAGATGTTTTCAGTATTATTATTGTGACTATTATTGTAATTTCAATAGTTATCTGTTTAATATTTTTATATTTGTATAAATATTTCTTTGGGAACTGGAAATTAAAACAAAAAAGAGAATAAATAAAACAAAACTCAGGATTTACTAAAGCTTGAAGGAAAAGGGAACTAAAAATTATGTATAATGAATTTCAACTGCGGTGACAAATAAAAGACTCCGATTCAACCGTAAGAAAAAGTTCTGTTAGCATCACAACCAAGTAATATATTTCAGCTTTGCCTTTAGTAAATGCATAGCACGCTCCCATATCGCACACTCCCGTTTAACAATTTCGTCGCACACAAGATGTGTATAATGGCACCCCTCTGTGTTTTAAAGCAAATATGTTTGATGTGCTAGTGTCTAAGTAATAGTTTGTAACAGTAAATCATACAAATATATAAATCAGAAACATTAACGCCCGTGATCTTTGACTTTCTCATTTAGCAATTTGGTTCCAGTGGATTGCATAATGAGAGTTTCCTATGTACTTTAATTTACTAAAGTACTAAAGAACCTGTAATTTAAAACTGAATAAAAAAAATTTATTATTATTATTGTTTTTAAAACAAAAAAACAAAAATTTAGATGCCTAAGTGAGTTTTCGAGCACCTAGTTTCATATGAAGGGACAGTTAGTAGGTGAATTAAAAATTCGAAAAAGCATGAAAAAACAAAAATTTAGCGTAAAAAGAGTGGTTGTTAGGGAATGAAAGTTAAAACTCTCAAAAGACATATGACTGAATACATATTAATTTAGTTCAAATTCAGCCCCTTAGGTTTAGGTGGAGGGAAACAATAAGCGTGTCAAAATCTCCAAAAACAAGGAAAAAACATGAAATTTTCTTATAAAAATAGTGGGGGGATTATTACCTTTAAAAGACACGCCCTGGATACTAATTCGTGGAATGGTGGAATCGTAAGCGTATTAGAACTTACAGAAGCCGTGGAGAAAGATGAAATTTTAACACAAAAACGATGGCAGGCAGGATTAAAATTATATCTGTGAAGCAATCACAGGTAAACAGAAACAGCCTGTGTACTAACCCAACCCATACACAATATTTCACTCCTCAGGATTTATTTTGAAGAAAGGGGTTATAAGCATGCAAACTCCAAAAAATCCCCTTTTTGTCTCGCTACCCCTTCATATTGTTCTCAAAGGTTGACGTCTGAACATGCCATAGACAACTGACCTAAATCCAAGGCCGACGCGACCATATGAGAGAACTAGGCGACCGCCTAGAGCGCCAGAAATCGAGGCGCGCCAAAAATCTGGGAACGTAAAAATTATAAATTTTGCAAGTACTGTTTAAATTTTTGTTAACTTTTACTTACCAAATGATTTTAATATTTATATATTTTTGTCAAAAAGGTTGATCGGATACGTTGTACCTAGAAAAGTAAAGGTATTAAGGAGGAGGTATTAAAGTAAAGGTATAAATGAAAGATTCGACTTCCGTGATGGGGCTCCGCTGCTCACGGCGTTTTTTTTGTTGTTACAATACAACTCATATTATTTCTTCTAAGTAAGTTGACAATTTTACCTGGAAATTTTCCTTCAATTTATTTTATTAATATTAAAAAGTAAAATTTTTAGTGGTTTACTAATATTTTTTATTTGAAAATCAAATTTTCAGACACCACATTTTATTACAACATTTTCCATTGTTATCTGAGAACTGCATTATCAAAAAATTTGATAATTTAAATTTTTGTTGGACCCCCTGTAGATATGTAGTTGTTGCGCCCCTGCTTTCCGATATTAAAAATAAAAGAAAACCGCTCAGACAAGCTGCTGAATATTTCCATGTTCCCAAATTGACCTTGCATGATAGACTCAAAGGCAAATCGAAATAAAATTCATTTAAATGCAAAATGTTTTATTCCACCCATCAAAAGTCATTCGCTGATGCAGTTATTTAGTTAAGCGAATTTTCAGGTTGGAAATTCAGCTATTTTTATCTTTTTATGTCCGATTTTACCCATATGCATGACTGAATGTGATTTATTGTGATTTGCAATTAAAGCACTGTCTCGATTCGCCCCACACATAGAGGCGAATCTAGACACTATATAACCAAAAAAAAAAAAAAAAAAAACAAATGTTGCAGTACCAATTTTGATATTTTTATTACTGCCCTATATGCTCGTGATATTAAAGCATTTAAATTATTTTTTTAGAATTTTTTAGATAAAGTCTAAACAATTTATTGCCAAAAAACTGAAAAAATCGTCTACATTCGTCCCAACTGACGGTATTTTTAAAATATCTAATGTATTGTAGACTTTACTCTAAATAAGTATCCTCCTTATTCCTATTGGAAAATTTAAATCCCTACGCCTACATCCCCTATAAGTCTGTTTGCATTATATTTGAACATTTCCTAAAGTAACTGACTCATTGTTAGAGACGCTAGAATAGTAGACGTTGAAAATGTAAACTTTGACCTCTCCGCCATTTTTTTGCGTTTATTCCCTATTTTACTCTTTACATAATTAATTTTCAAAAAGTGTTGAAACATCAGGGCCGCGCCAAGCGGGGGTGTTAGGGGTGCCTAGTACCCCGGCGGCAGGCTTTGGGGGCGGCAAATAAAATATAAAATTATTACTATTTTTATGTGGTAATTTTGATGACACTAAATGTTACTCGCATTTTGCTTAAATACTTGTCTATTATGATTGTTGTGACCCGTCGCTAATCCGATTATTCCGATTGTCGACCAGCGACAACAATCATTTGCGCGGTAATCGGCGAGATCAAACGAGATCGGGATCGAACATGTTCTTGCACGCTTTAATTTTATAAAAACCGTCGTTGAATTCTACACATAAAACATTTATCAATCTTTAAAATTGTTTAGTTTTCGTTGCGTTACGTTGTATATAGTACGTGACGATTAGTAAACAAAACAAACTAAAAATTGATGACTGAGGATCTCTCAGTAAAATATTATTCTTTTAAATAAGACTTGGTAAACACTGTATTGGACAGTCGAAATATAATAAAAGAGTTTAAGATTTCAATTGTTTGGTTTTAAAACCAACATTTTTATTTTATCTTCTTTTTCCTATTTGGTTGATATCTTAACCCATTATATCCCACTCCTGTTTCTACTGGTCAGATTTTGATGAATTTCCACGCAAAGATCTAGAATGACAATATAAAGTAATTCCCCAAAGATGATCCTTGTATCCTTCCCAGGATAATAGTAAAGGCCCGTATTATATATAATATTCTGGGTCGTGGTGTATATAAAAACTTTGGCGGGAAATATGAAATGAATTTATCAGAAGTAAGGTAAATATTGTTAACATTAAAAAAACGAAACAAAAAGGTTATGATCCTTTTTTTTAAACTAATTTATTATTCTGGACTTTCTGAAACTGACACTACGAAAATAAAAGTGGTTACGTTACTTAAAAGTAAATAATATCTGTTACCCCGATATCATGTTATTTTTATTGAGAATATTTAATTTTTATTATGTTCAGGAAAATTTTCACACAAAATCTTTTCAGAATATTCCAATGATTTTCCAATATTTCCATTTAATTTGTCAAAATTTCTAAAAAAAATCACATATTATTAGACTACTAAATCGTAAGTCGCATTTCATTCCTTCTTTGTTTAACTATTTTACAGCTAATTATCTTTATCTCTCATTCACGAAGTTAGCCACGAACAAAATACGTTGAATAATCTTTACAAGATATTACTCTCTGATTACGTTATAACCCAGCGTATTTTAAAACATATCTGTCAGTTCTCTACTGAAATTTTCTATTTTAATATTCATTTTTATCAATTATTTCATTTTTAATACTTTAAACATATATTTTACTAACACTCGGACAAGGTTTTTAAAATTAAAAAATAATAAATTTAAAAATCAATGCAAAAATTTATGGCAACCTGCATTGCGCATTGCAGACCCTTTTTTGAATACTTGTAATAGTTCAACTGGAAGCTTTTTAATGGTAATTTTTACACAGGCGGAGAGAGAAAGGTTCAAAGAGCGTTATTCAATTGTAATTTTATATATTTAAATACCTTTAATTAAGAAAACAACCCGTAAAGTTGACTTTCCCACGGTATTACGTGTAATATTGTGGTCACTAATGGGTTAAACCTAATTTATTATTTCTTTTTTTTTTTATTATAAATTTTGTTTTCAATATTTGCTTATCCACATCTGCAAGCAATTTCGTTTAAAATATACATGTTCTTTCGATATTGCTTATTCCACTTAGGATAAGATAAGATTTATGGATGTTCTTTAAATTAGAGCACTCCATACTTTTTCTTGGAAAAGTTACATTATTTCGTTTCTCAGAAATTTAAGTAAAAAACATCCCCTTTTGGGCTCTGCGGAACGAATCTGATATAAATGCGTTAGATTTATGTGATGAAATAGAAACTCTTTTAACATATATTAATCCCGACATGAATGCATTAACAGTTTCTAATGATCTTACTACAATGTTTCCGAATATGACAATTGCATTAAGAATATTTTTGACAATACCCGTGACAGTGGCATCTGGTGAGAGAAGTTTTTCGAAACTTAAGTTAAAAAAAATTATTTAAGATCTAGTATGTCACAGGAAAGAATATCGCATTTAAGTTTAATTAGCATAGAAAACAAAATTGCTGCAGATATTGACATGTCAGATTTAATAAATGAATTTGCAATAAAAAAGGCAAGGAAAGTGAATTTTATATAAAATTTTAAAATTGTTACTATTCGTTTTTGTTTTGTGTAAAATTATTTATTTTTATTTACTTGTTCTTGAAATTTATGCGAACTAAATTGTTAAAAAAAGTTTAAGTGTTTTATTCCATTTATAATCCTAAATATTTTATAATATTTTATGCATTTTTATTAAAGTAAGTATATATAGTAAGTCAACTGGTAGCCGGGAGACATAATATTTTATTATCAAAAATGTATTACAAATAAGTTTGGCGTTTTAGGGGCGGCAATTTTTGTCTTGCACCCCAGCGCAAATGTCCCTTGGCGCGGCCCTGTGAAACATGTATTCATTAATTTATTTTTTACATCTTTGACTATGCCCTTCAGCTTCATTCATGTAAAATTATCCTAATTCTGAGTAAAGCTACCCTATGTTCTAATATATAGACTATTCTAAAGTAAACGGCTGCACGAATCTACCAGATTTTGCGGAAATAATATTGAGATCCTAAAAACTGAAAGCTCTCTAGAATGGATGGATCTTAACCAAATTTTGCTCAAACATTACTAAGGTCATAAAATAAGTGAATGTGAAGTTAAAATGACCCCCTAGGGTATTGGGAACGCAAAAATGGTCTCAAAAAGACGGCGAATCTTGACTAAATTGTACTTAAACATTGATATTTTAAAAAAATTAAGTGAGATTAGAATTATTGCCTAGGATTCTGGAGTAATACAAGACGCAATAAATTAATGGCTGGACGAATTAATGCAGGTTCAAAAATATTCGCCAAAACACTCGGACTTCAAATAAGGTTCAAAATTCAAATGCTTCTAAAGTTATCTATGGGTATCTACGGAAAGGTCTCAAGGCATGAAAATTAAATACACAGTAGAAACTCAACAATTCATCATGTTCGGGGCCGGAAGGGTGATAAATTACAGAAATAGACGAATTATGGAATATGTCTGAAAATGAATAATAAAAAAAAAAAAAAAAATTATTAAATATTTTTACTTATTTAAAGAAAGATATCCCTTTATTTTGAGTAATTCGTTGTTTAATGGAATTTTTACAACTAGGTACGATATACTTTAATTTTTTTCTATTTAAATTTCAAAAGTTAAGTAGAAAACCAACTACACTACGTACATTTTTTTAGAAGCGACGAATTGTTATAGTATATGATGAGTTAAGCCGGTTCTACACGATGCTACGAACGTTCCTTCCAACGTTCGATCGAACGTTTGAGGCAATTAAGTTCGATAGTTGGTGCGACGAATGTATCTGCTACACGGTGAATCGAATGTTTGATCCAGTACGAATGATGATGTGTTGGTACAAACGTTTATTCAGTGGACGAGGCTGTTATCTGTCTGATGTTATCTCTAATGTTATACACTGATGTTGTCTCTCTTGTATAATATGTTGGTACAAACGTTTATTCAGTGGACGAGGATGTCATCTGTCTTATGTGATCTCTAATGTTACACACTGATGTTGTCTCTCTTCACATGAACGAGTCGTGCAGCTGCTGAGTCGAACCAACCAACGCAACCAACATTGACCTTCAAACGTTCGAAGCATCCCTTTGACTCGGTGTAAGAATACCGACATCGAGCGGGACATGGCCAAATGCGAATGTTTGACGCTCGACATTGGACACTCATAGGTTCGAACAACGGCCACACGATGCGATGAACCATCGAACGTCCAATGTTGGAAGGTGCTCGTAGCATTGTGTAGAACCGGCTTTACAGAGTGACGAAATATCGAGTTTCCACTGTATACTATAAATATTAATATATCTATTTTAAGATCATTGGACGAGCGGAACGGAAGACTAGAAGAAACTGATTTTATAAAGAAATTTAGAATATCTAATTTAAATGTAAAGTAAGTTCAAAATTAACCCCCAGCGCTATCTAATAGGATTAAAATTAAACGATTGGATTTTGACAATATTTTATGAAAATTAAGTATGCTATAGAAATATGAATATGGTTAATTTAGGGTTATTAGGCGAGAATTATGCTCAGAATTTTAGAATATCAAATTTGAATGAACCTGGGGATCAGAATTGTCCGTGAAAGCCATCAAATAAGCCCCAAATTAACTGTGATATTAAGATTGTCCCCTACGGTCTTGGTGCCCCAAGCAAGGCCTAAAATGGAAATACTCCTAAAACTACCTATTGATACGGGTATCTAAGTACATAAAGGTGCGGAAATTAGCCACAGAATAAAATTAGCCATGCTATTGAAATATGAAGATTGTTACTTTTGACTTTGAGTCATTTGACAAGCGTAGCCAGGCATTATAAATAATTGATGTACAGAATTTCCGAATATCTAATTTAAAATTGATCTAATCATTTAACCAATAATTAAAATAATTTTACGTGGGTGAAACCACAGGCCACAGCTAGTTTAGAAATAAAAGAAGGTTAAATACATTTTAAAGGGAAGCTCATTTCTTTATGAAAAATTTACAGCTCATACTTTTATAGGAACGTCTAAAAAAGAGCTTTTTTGTGTTATTTATTATCGGACACGGCAACATAATTATTTCTTTTATTATCTTTATCATAGAATAAAACACAAATACAACTTTTAGATGGATTTATTCATGTAAATATTCGTAGGTACTCTTATATTAAATTGTTATTTAAATTAAACCGCCAATACATATTCAAACAAAAATAACAAAAATAACGACGAGGGCGCCAGTAATAAGTAAATGAAACAAATTAACTACCGTATTTAATGTCAAAAAAGACATTTTTTATTATTTATATTAATTTCACATTTAAATAAAGTGCACTAAAAAAGAATCAATGATAATTTGCTAATTTTTATCACAGAATATATAACTATGGAGACACTTTCGGCTTGTCCTGAAAATGATCACGATAAACGAGGAAGGTAAAATAATTTAAATTCTGCATATCTATACATAAATATTTACGTCTGTTGATATATAAACAATAATTGCGACTGTATGCTAAATTTTGTCCAATGTTAATGAAAAATTCTATTACTACTTATAAATTAATTAAGAAAAAATTAATTTTGATCAAAATTTCCCTTAAAATTACAAAATCCTTTTTGTTTTTTTTAAATTTGTTCTTTTTTACAGTGTTCTTTTGTTACGATATCCAAGTCAGAATTCATTAGATGAAAGCTCACAAAAACATGTTCCTCGTCCAGGAGGAAAGGAAAAACCACCGTATCGAAATCATCAGCATTCTCACAGAGCATTTGATGTTATAAATTTAATGCGAAAGTAAGCATATAAATAATTTAGCATTGTGAATAAAATCTTGTAGTGGTCGATTTGTTTCAAAATATTTAGTTAATCTACGTGCAACAACTAAAACCATATAATTTTAATTAATTTAAAACTTATGTCACCAAAACTAGTTTTAAAAGAGTATTCGAAAATATTGATTCAGTTATTTTGGTTATTTTGTACTTTTGTGTGTAATAAGTAACAATCTACGAAAATATACTTAGATCAAATTTAAACATGTTTCATTAAAAATATGTCTACTGTCATAGTATCTCAAAAAATCGTACACTTATTATCTGTTAAAATTTTTATAAATTTTCTACACTGTTCAGTTGACAAAATATTCAAAATGATTAGATTGACTAAATTTTAGTATTGTGAAATCATATCAATTTTATTGAAATTCTCACCAAACAATTTAGGTAGTAATTTCAAAAAAATTTATATAATAAAAAATAAAGAAATTGTGCAATAATTTAGTAGGAATGCAATATTTAAATTTAATTTTCGAGTTGATTTAGAATTAAAACAGACAATTTGGTATTTTTTATTGTTTTGACATGATGTGAAATTGTGCAGTAATACTTGCAAATATAACAGTATTTACACAATATACTTCAAACGTCAATATATTTTGACATTTTGTAGTCTTTCAGTACAACCTACCGAGGATCCATAATAATAGTATCGGATTTTGTACAATTATATTGAGCGTTTATGACTTACCACTTAATAATGTTCAGTAACGCTCAGAGTTGTGCCATGTGATGTAAAAAACCAGTTTTTTACATTTTTATGTAAAAAATTGTAAAATACGTAAAAAACTGTAAAAAACCGTAGAAAATTGTAAAAACTGTAAAATACTTAAATCATTTGCCATTTCACTGACAAACAATTTACTTTGACGGTTATTGCTTATTTATAAGTTCACATAAAAAAACGTGTAAACAAAATGTCGACACAAAAATGATTTTCTGCTGGTGGAAGGCCATCCACAACTGACTACAAAGCTTTAAATTTCCAAATCAACAAACTGAGTTTTGCGAAAAATTTTTTCAACCTTCTCCCAAATTGCGTGGACTAGCTTTATAGAAGGATGGACATAATGAAACCAATATCTTCTATTTCATAGCTTTTCTTTATTAAAATTGCCAAAATATTTTCGATATGTTTAATATCATCTTCAGTGGCTAAACATCAAAAAGAAAAAAATTTTTTACAACGTAATAATAAACAATAACATCATTTTTATATATTTACAATTCTTCGTTAACTTATACTATTATTTTTTAGGTTATAAGCTACATATTGGACAGGAGGATTATTTATTTATTTTTGTAAAAACAACAAGAATTTGTGATTTAGTTGATATATAGGAAATTTTATGTTTGGAAGAATATCTATTTGTGTTAACGAAACAAACAAAACCTATTTTTTAATATTAGCGGATTTGAGACAGGACAAACTGAAACAGTATGTATATTAAAATGTTAAAAAATTTTTTACAATCTTACTCACCAGAAATTATCTAAATTTCAGATTGTCATTCTTGGATAACAACCAACCATACCAACAATCTATTAGAACAATTTAACTAGTTTTTTTGCATTTCACATGGAAATTTGTTAATCGAAAAAATTTTTTATAAAATAATTAATTTAAAACAATTAAAAAAGTCTTTTTTAATTGTTTTAAAAGACTTTTTTTTAAAAGACTTTTTTAATTGTTTTAAATTAAAGTAATTATTTTATAAAAAATTTTTTCGATTGACAAATTTCCATGTGAAATGCAAAAAAACTAGTTAAATTGTTCTAATAGATTGTTGGTATGGTTAGTTGTTATCCAAGAATGACAATCTGAAATTTAGATAATTTCTGGTGAGTAAGATTGTAAAAAATTTTTTAACATTTTAATATACATACTGTTTCAGTTTGTCCTGTCTCAAATCCGCTAATATTAAAAAATAGGTTTTGTTTGTTTCGTTAACACAAATAGATATTCTTCCAAACATAAAATTTCCTATATATCAACTAAATCACAAATTCTTGTTGTTTTTACAAAAATAAATAAATAATCCTCCTATCCAATATGTAGCTTATAACCTAAAAAATAATAGTATAAGTTAACGAAGAATTGTAAATATATAAAAATGATGTTTATTGTTTATTATTACGTTGTAAAAAATTTTTTTCTTTTTGATGTTTAGCCACTGAAGATGATATTAAACATATCGAAAATATTTTGGCAATTTTAATAAAGAAAAGCTATGAAATAGAAGATATTGGTTTCATTATGTCCATCCTTCTATAAAGCTAGTCCACGCAATTTGGGAGAAGGTTGAAAAAATTCTTCGTGAAATTTATATATCCCAAAAAAAATTTTGTTGTAAACTGAGTTTTGACAGATCAAAAAAACTACTACATATTTATCTCTCTTTAAATTATAATAACAATAAAATCACTGACGATAATGATGATGAAGATGATTGATACCTTTAATAAAATTTAACTGAAAAAATAAAAATCTTTTTAATATTGAATTCTTAAATAAACTATTCTATCAAAACTAACCTTTCTGTTTCCTATTTGTCCCCATGCATATTTTTAATTATCAAATTACTTAATTATTAAGTTTTACTTTGCAAATATAGCAAATACTTCAATAGCAAATATGGAATACCATCAGTAACGCTTACATATCTATTACATTTAAAAAATTAAGTTTTTTACATTTTATACATTTTTTACAGTTTTTTTATCAAAACAAGTATGTGTAAATTACAAAGTTTTTTACATGTAAAAAACTGTGTAATTTACCCGAAGTAAATTACACGCACAACTCTGGTAACGCGACTCCTAAACGTTAATATATATTGTAGAATAATATGGATTATCTGTAGAATAAAAGATTTTACAATATATTATGTCGATTAAAAGCTGTTTTTGAAATATATCGTGCGTCGCTAATATATATAACTACTCTGGCGCTTCTTCTGATGAAATTAGGAGCAGTATCAAGTAAAATAATTATGTATGTATGCTCTTAATTGGCGATATAAAATTTAATAACTCACACATAATTTATACTCGCAATGAGCATATACGAGAAGGGGATACGAAGTTTCATTACAGCGCTCTTGGTAAACAAACGTGGCAAATTTATCAGAACGCTGTACAAAATTTTACTGTGCTTTGCTTTTTCAAAATCAGTACTTATACGATATCCATTTGCTAATTTTTTAAGGTAACATAAACACATATTATGGCTTTTATTAAAAATTTCATTTTTTTATATATTTTGTATTCATATTATTTATATTTTGTATTCATTTATAATAATGTGATCTCAGTAATTTGACTTATAATAATTTAATATAGGTGGCTGTAGCTTCGAGTGTGATTTAGTGGCATTTTTTTAAATCAAAATTGGCGTTTAACGCTTTTACATTCATAGATACTAATATAAAAACGATTAATCAAAATGGATTTAAGCAAAAATAATAATACAGTAGAGCACCAGTTTTGTCAAGAAAAAGTAGTCTCCAAAAGTGGTGCTTGACAAAAGTGATGCTTTTTGACCAGGGGCGATTCACAAATATCGTAAGATTATGTTTTGAATTAAAATTATGTTTTTTTAAATATTAATAAAAGAAAAATGGAAGTGAAGAATTAAAAATTATTTATCTTAGAAAATATATTTTCATTTGTCGTTTTATTAAATTGTTTTGAAATGATTTTGTTTACATTTTACATATGATAAAAACCGCCACAGAACAGAATACTTATAGATAAACATTCTATGTACAATAATTAAAATCCACATTCCCACGCTTTGAGGTCTCTTGTTGTTTGTCACTACCATTAACGGTAGATTTATTTGTTTCTATTTATAAAATCATGCGTCATAGTCTATTGCACATGGATTTAATATTTATGTACTTGACATTTTTGATGCAACTATCCAAAAGTGATGTTGACTAATCTGATGCTTTCAAAAAATTTCCAAAACTGATGTTTCAATTATCGGTGCTATACTGTAATAATAATTTTAATAATAATAAAATCTTGAAAGGCAGTTAAAGTGAATAATTTCACATTTTTATTTTACTGAAAATAAATATTTTCAGTTTACTAGAAACCGAAATTTACTAATTGTTATTTTTATACAATTTAATATTAAAGGAGAAAATTGAAATTATTAACAAAATGCTCCATTTGTGGTGCTCAAGGAACAGCCTTGTTATCAATATGGGAAAGACTCAGATTTGTTTATTTGATACAACCCATATGAAAAATGGCATACTTACGTTACATTTGGACGGATATTTGGTTAAATCACCCACTCAGTGTAAATATTTGGGTTTAATTTTAGACAGCAATTTAAATTGGAGTTATTACATAAACGAAGTTTGTGTGAAACTTAGTAAAACAATGTATGCTATCAAAAGGCTGAAACATTATTGCAATATTAAAATTCGGTTGCAACTTTATTATGTTCAAGTTTATTCTGCAATTGATAAATTATAATATTGTTATTTGGGGCGAAGCAAACGAACTAAACAGTTTTTGTACTACAGAAAAGAATTTTGAGAATGATTTTTGGTCTTGCTTCGAGAACATCGGTAAAAGAAGTCTTTGCCAAGAAAGGAATACTTACAGTTTATTCTATCTATATACTTAACTGCATAATGTATGCCAAAAATAACTTAGGTGAATTCTCTAAGTCAGGGCTTCTTAAACTTTCTTCATTCGCGCCCCAAATAGAGATATATAAGTATTTTATAAGGATTTACTGATAAGGTAAAAAAAATTCGCTATGACCCCAAGATTTCGCTAAGCGATCCCAAATGGGGTCACGACCCATAGTTTAAGAAGCCCTGCTCTAAGTTAAAGACTATCCATAATTATAACACAAACAATAATGAAAATTTGTATATCGAAAATTATAAATGTAGTCGTTTCACTAAAAGTCCGCACTACGTGGTAGCAACTCATTATAATAAGATTGGTTCAGCAGCACAGAGTATAACAGATACTAAAAAATTAAAATTCAAATTAACTAAATTTCTTCAGAAGAGCTTTATATTCAACTGATGAGTTCCTCAATTGTAATGTAAATGAGTTGTAATTGTATTTGTTTTTTTGTTTGTTTTTTTTTTTTTTTTTTTTTTTTTTACTTTTATACCTTCTTACGTAATGTACAATAAAAATATCTTATAATTTTTTTTATAAATTTACATATGCATTTAATGTGATAGCGAACGCCAGTTTTCATTTATTTTCCCGATAGGCGGCACAACATTCTAATTTTGAAAGTTTACGCGAGTGAGAATATTTACGTCGCCAAAAATACCTATTTCTATCGCTAATTAAATATATTTTTCTACAATCTTAGTGGAAAGAAGGCTTTTGCGCTCTGTAAAGAGAGCGTAAAATATGTATTTGCCGGAGACTCTCGTTGCCGAGCAACAAAGTACTACTTTTCACTTTAAAGCGGAAAAGTAATACTTTGTCGCTCGCTCAACGTATATTTAATTACAAATCGGGTAGGCGCTGTTTATATTTTTTATAGTAACAAATAAACAGATTTTAAAATTATTATTTTTATGGTAAACAAGTGAAATATTAATTTTATTAAATTTCAAAATAACTACAAAATATTAATTAGAAACGCCGTGAGCAGCGGGGCCCCATCACGGTAGTCGAATTTTCTCCTTCATCTTCGGTATTGAATGTCTACAAGCGAAATGTGATTGAAAGTCTACAACCGAATTGTCATTTTGTTGGTTTCAAAACTGGTGATGAGTGTTCGGCTGATCGAGGCTTTAAAAAAAGGTTTTAAGTATTTAAGGGCTGTATCTCAGTAAATTTCAATTTTGTGCCGAAAACAGGTAGCAGAAAAAAAGCCAACACAATTCGTACGAAGACATTCCTGCCCATGTTTATCCGCTAATTGCCTTTATGTTTTAGTTTTAAATATTAAAAAAGGACCTTCCATAGTAAACTGGAAGGCCTTTATAAAGATATTTTTTCTTTCCAAAAAAATCCAAAATTTCTATTTTATAAATACTAAAAATCCAAAATTCCTAATTTATAAATAAACAGTGACTTTAATAACATTTTTAAATTACTTAATATGTATGTATTTCATTTGACATAAAAGTAAGTTCACTTTTTTTTTTTTTAAAATTACTATTCGCCTACTTGTATTTAGAATAAACATAATGCTTTTAAAACACATTTAACAATAGCATTCAATTCCGATGTAAAAATGGGAGAAGTGGGGGGAAAAGTGATGCGGACTCCCTACAAGGTACTAGCTGGATACTAACTGAATACACGTACAAAATTTCAGCCCTCTAGGTTTCCTTATGGAGTCTCTAGACGTGTTAGAAAACAAGCAAAAAAATTAAGGAAATATTGGCGTAAAAATCGTGGGGGTAAGGGTTAAAAGTTGAAACCTCCAAAAGACAGTGTCTGGCTATTAGCTTAACCTGTACACCAAATTTCAGCCCTCTAGGTTTATTTGGGGAGATTTTGACCCGAACGAAACTGTTAAAAAACAAGAAAAATCATGTTCTTTTGGGTATAAAAATGGTGGGGGTAGGGGTTAAAAGTCGAGACCCCCAAAAGGCACCCCCTTGATACTAACTCAATCCGAATACAAAATTTCAGCCCTCTAGGTTTATTCGGGTGACCTGTGCGAGTGGTACAAACTTCGAAAACGTCGAAAATGCATGAAATTGTAGCTTAAAAATGAGGGGGGTGGGGGTAAAATATTAAAACCTCCAAAAAGCACAACCTAGGTACGAACTTTATCAACACACCAAATTTCAACCCTCTACGTTAATTCTGGGGGGCTGGGGGTCTGTTAGATCCAGCGAAAATCGTTTTTCCCCCCTCTACTCCCACCATATCATCCTAGGAAGCTGAATTTTGGATATGTTGTGGATAATTGACCGAAACATTATTTAAAACCGGTTTGGAAAAGTTTTATTGCTTTTCCGCCCCCCACCACCCCCTTAAAGGTCGGGTCAGAAAAAAAATTTGCCCAAAATTTGACCCCACTTTGATAGTATGAGGTGCCTCGAGAATGAGCCCCATTTACCAAATTTCATCTCTTAACTTCCATAGGGGGCCCTACACAAATTAAAAGGTGGCGGGAAAATATATATATATATATATATATATATATATATATATATATATATATATATATATATATATATATCAGACATTTTTTTTCTACATATTCGTGTTCTACGGGTCCGAAAAAGGATAGCGCTCCTACTCTCGCCTCTCGCAGCTCTTATCGTATAGACTGTATAAGTCTAATTTTTCGGAGAAAATTCGACTAAAAAATAATAAATAACTATAAACTTTAAAATAATAAGAATAAAAATTTAAAAAAATCTATACATATATGATGAAAATATATAATAGTGACAGTGATTTCTCAAGTACACCTCCAGATATTTCTGAAGCTGCAAAAATTATAATATGAAAGTAAATAGTAACGTCCATTATTATTTTTTCAAGTATCTTTTAAATAAAAAATACACTTTATAAGATTGTAGAAAAAATTTTGTGTGTAATTCGAGCACAAAATGACATGGCCGCTCTCATGAGAATAACACGCTCCGCCTGAGGGCGTCGCGCGTCAACATTCTCAATCAAGCGGCAATGTACCATTTTGCGCTCTTAATACACAAATAACTATTATATGCACATGTTTTATTTATTTATTTTTTTATATTAATGTTTATTGGTAGCTCCAAAAAAATTATTTTATAATTAATCCGAAATAATAATATATTTCTCTATTTAATTTCTAGATCAAATTTACTCTGTGATGTAACGCTGGTGGCCGATAATATTGAGATACCCGCTCATAAAGTGGTTTTATCAGCCTGTTCACCGTATTTCTATGCTATGTTTACCAGTTTTGAAGAGAGTAAACAAGACAAAATAACTCTACAAGGTGTCGACCACCATGCTTTAAAATTATTAGTTGATTACGTATATACTTCGGAAGTACACGTTACCGAAGAGAACGTTCAAGTTTTACTCCCGGCAGCCAATTTGTTGCAGTTAGTTGATGTTCGCGATGCCTGTTGTGAATTCTTACAAGCTCAACTTCATCCAACTAATTGTCTTGGAATTCGTGCATTTGCTGATTTACATGGCTGTCTGGAATTATTGAGTCATGCTGAAACGTACATCGAGCAACATTTTCCTGAAGTTGTTGAATGTGAGGAATTTTTGACGTTGTCACATACCCAGGTGTGCAAGTTGATTAGTAGTGATCGTTTAACAGTTCCTTCGGAGGAAAAAGTTTTTGAGTGTGTTATTTCGTGGGTACACCACGATTTAGAAATGAGACAAGCCTATTTGGCTGAACTGATGGAACATGTACGATTACCGTTACTTTCACAGGAATATTTAGTTCAACGAGTAGAAGAAGAGCCTCTGCTCAAATCTGATTTGAAATGTAAAGATTACTTAATCGAAGCACTTAAATATCATTTGTTAAAAGGGGAACAAAAAGTCTCCTTCAGAACACCAAGAACTAAACCTCGTCAGCCTGTTGGACTGCCAAAAGTTCTATTAGTAGTTGGAGGTCAAGCTCCAAAAGCAATAAGAAGCGTTGAATGTTATGACTTTAAAGAGGAACGGTGGTATCAAGTGGCCGAAATGCCAAGCAGAAGATGTCGAGCCGGTCTTTCAGTTATTAATGGTAAAGTGTATGCAGTTGGAGGTTTCAACGGATCCCTGAGAGTACGCACTGTTGATGTGTACGATGCGGCTCTAGATCAATGGAGTACAAGTACAAATATGCAAGCACGACGGTCTACACTTGGTGTAGCAGTTTTAGGAAATTGTATTTATGCTGTAGGTGGTTTTGATGGGTCTTCAGGTCTTAATTCCGCCGAAATGTTTGATCCACGTACGCAAGAGTGGCGACTTATTGCGTCAATGTCTACGCGCCGAAGCAGTGTCGGTGTTGGAGTTGTTAACGGATTATTATATGCGGTAAAGAAATTAAAGTTTTCAGTAATCAAAAATAAGGTATTTACCGGTAATAACGTCCAGTTAAATTTATAATCTTGTAAATAAATTGTTACCTCTATTTTCGCCAAAAAATTTAAACTTCTGATAATGGATTTAGACGAAAGTCAATGGAACTAATTTGAATAGGTGCTCATAAGGCGATTTGTGTCTTTTACAGATGTTTTTTTTTTTTTGTTCTAAAAATGATTTTTCATTTCTTTTACTTTTTCTATTCTCTATTGCAAGTTTGGTCTTCATATGTTATTTTTTTTTTCACATTTCCGTTTTTGTATATCATTTTTAGTGATGTACGCATTTCCTTTTTTGCAACCAACGAGTTGCTATATTTGACATTGTTTGATTTGATTGGTTTTGATCCAAACTAAAAGGTTTTTAGTTTCTTTTGTTTATGAAAAAAATTTTTAAATTTTTTTCATTTTTTATTTTTATTGATTTTTATATTCTTGTCTTGATAATGGTGTTTTGAGACACCAAAACCGGTCGATATGTTGAAGATTGATTAAAAAATTCTGTTTGGTTTTTTGCTGGTCTTAATATTGAGGTTTATCGCCAAATAAAGTCAAATAATAAAATTACAAGTTTATAATCTTGTGTTTCCTGAATCAAATTACTCGTTGTGCCTTATTTACCGTTGATATCTGAATATCCAAGTAGACGTTATTACCTACAAGTACTTTCTTAGAAGTTGAAAATTTAAATTTAAAATATTAACCCAGTATGTCCCGTACCTATTTCTACTTGTCGGATTTTGATAAAATTTTACGGAAAAATCCGGTATGGAACTATTAAGTAATTTTACAAATAATATTATGGTATCCTGGTAAAAATATAATTCGTATTATTTATAATACTAGAGAACAGACGTAACTAGAGCAAGCATTCATATGTAATTGTTTGTCCTGAAAATAATAGTGTAAAAAACGACAGCTAGATGGCAGAAAGCTATTAATTTATGTCGAGTCCTATTCTAAAATATAATCGGGACATGTCAGCCATTTTTCATGAAAGAAATGTCAAATAATTATCACATGTTTGAGTAAATATATCTGAATACTTAATTATTTTTAATAAGTTATAAGTTAAAAAGGTAAATTAAATGACTTTTTTTTAAATATTTAATTTATTTCCTGTTTATTTTAAACAAACCTTCGGTGAAATATGGCGGACTACCAAAAATCATGACCTGACTAGCAAAATGTTTGCAGTGCCACATAACAGTTGCCTCTGTGAACTACTATCTTACCTCAGTCTGAAATTGCCCGAAAATTTAACACAGTTTGCGTTTTCTATTTACGTCTCTATTCACTCAGAATCTCGGTATATATAAAAATTTGGGCGGAAAATTTAAAATAAATTTATCAAAGATAAATACTTGAAGATAACGTTATACATAAAAAAATCAGTCAAGTGCAAGTCTTACTTGCGCAATGCGTCGTACTATAAGTTATTTTTAAACAAAAATTTAATGTACAGGTCAGTTTGGGTCAATTTGAGTGACAATACAATATTTAAAAAAAAAAAAAATCTCGAAAAATTTTAGTTCTGTACCCACTTTTAGACTATATTCGTACGTAAAAGCAAACAAAAGACCTAAAAACGTGTTTTAAATTTTTTTTTAATATATATCTTGTTTTATTTGATTATATTGATAAGGGCTAATGAAAATGGATTTGTAACTAGGGATGATCATCGATGTTAACATCGATGTTAACATCGATTCAAGAGTATCGATATACGATATATATCAAAAGAAAAACATCGATGTTTATGCAGCAAAATAAACAACCATTATAATCTATTATTTTATTTATTAAAAATTAACATTGCCAGTATTTATTTGGTACACTTTGCAAAAAAGTCATTTTGTTAGAAGTTTCCCTTTTAATATGTTCCTTTGTTGATATAAATGTTGCCCAGCTTTTGAAAAAAGTCTCTCTGAAGCTGTTAAAGTTGTTGTGCAACACAAATATTTAATGGTAATTTTTTTCAAGTTTGGATAAGTGGATCCTAGAACTTGCCATAAAAGTAATGGATCTTGTTTTAAATCAGTTACAGGACTTTTTAAATACTGGATAGCTTATAGTAATATCGATGTCTCGATATTATTCTCGTAACATCGATGTGTCGATGTTATCGAGGACATAACATCTGTGTTTTTACATCGATGTTTTCCCGCTAAACATCGATGTTTTTCTACCATCGATGAATATCGATCATCCCGATTTGTAACCCCAAAACGTACGTCATGTTAAAATATAAATTATTCTTAAATTAAACTGGGGATTATTTTCCAAAATACTCCTTTCCTTATTAAAATAAACTAAAAAATAAAAAACCAAAGCTTTTACAAAAATAAAGTTTGAAAACATCAACTTGTCGGAACACAAAAAATAAAATTTACATAATTTTTTACAGGTGGGTGGTTATGACGGAGCTTCCAGACAGTGTCTAAGTACTGTTGAATGTTACAATCCAGAAACGGACACATGGAGTCCAGTAAGTGATATGTCAGCTCGACGCAGTGGAGCTGGTGTTGGCGTTTTAGATGGAATCCTATACGCCGTTGGTGGTCATGATGGGCCAGTTGTACGAAAATCGGTTGAAGCTTACGACCCGGAAACACAAACGTGGACGCCAGTTTCAGACATGGCGATGTGTCGACGGAATGCGGGTGTTGTGGCCTTAAACGGACTTCTCTACGTAGTTGGCGGTGATGATGGCACATCCAATTTAGCGTCCGTTGAAGTTTATAATCCAAAATCGGATTCGTGGTCAATGTTACCGTCGTCGATGAGTATCGGGCGTAGTTACGCGGGTGTGGCCATAATAGATAAACCGATCTGAAGATGGGCTGGTGTTGCGGCGGGGAAATACACCGGTAGCTGCAATGAACATGCCATGGTGACTGATGAGGCAGCTGCCGCCGTACTGCACTACGAAAATGTTTATGAATCAATTGACGAACCCCCCGCAGCACCACAAGCAGCGCCACAAGAAAGAAACAGTCAACAGATTCAAGAAAATATATATGAACGTATCGAAGATTTCCATGTAGGGGGCCCACCACCTCGACGTATCAATTCTGATAGAAATCTCTCGTGTCATTATTACGGAGCAAGTAACTACGAGCCATTACCGAGCTGTAGTGGCGCCAGCAGTAGCAGTAGCACTTACGGTCGAATAGGAAACACTTATGGGCGTATTGATGTTATTGGACACGGAATAGGGCGTATCGAGCGACATCTATCGTCCTCGTGCAGTGCAGGTATAGATCGTGCACCTCCACACGCTCCAGCCGTTAATCACTTGGTGCCAACACCAGAAAATCGTATTAGTAAAATTTCCGTTCATTGGTTATTGGTGAATAAATGGCTTCCGATGTGGGTCGCGAATACAGAGAATGGTTATCCGGATTACCGGGTTCTAGACCTTGTTCCATGCCCGGCTGGCAATGGTGAAATACCAGTTGTACCAATTGTACCACCGCCAGTAGAGGAGTCGGAAGAAGTGGAGGGC
Organism: Brachynemurus nebulosus; assembly: GCA_035578155.1. Lineage (NCBI taxonomy): Eukaryota > Metazoa > Arthropoda > Insecta > Neuroptera > Myrmeleontidae > Brachynemurus > Brachynemurus nebulosus. The sequence goes on along the minus strand of JAPWDM010000018.1, from coordinate 4,641,681 downwards.
GATGAACCACAGGGGCTCGTACATCCCCAAGAGCAACATTCTCTAGCAGTTGAAGATGAACATATTAATAACAATAATAACAGTAATAATGATGGTAATGTAGCACAGTAGGCCCTCGTATTATGTACATTTTCTATTCACTAACAATTTACTTAGGTCTAAAATTTATAGTGCCATTCTCTCTCCTTACATTCTTCTAAATCACTGGTCTTTCCATCTCGGTACCTTAAGTTCAGTCATAACATAGTCTATCTAAAATTTTATATATTTATCTAACGACTTTTATACATTTTTTTTATCTTCAAATATTTCTCAGAAACAAAAACTAAAAGTGGTATTGTAAAAAAAATAATAAGGTAATATATATGAAAAAAAAAAAATTGTTTTAGTACTAGTCACATGCGGAATTTATTTAGTCGTCCTTCACATTCCATTGGTCAAATTTTTAGTTATTGCGTAATTGGGGCGAATAAATAAACAATAATACGGTCACTCCTACTTTAAGGCGGTTTTGGTAGAATGTAGAACAAAAATGGTGAAGGTCTTCCTGTAATACAGTACTCTTATAAATCGGTGTAGCACGATACGCATGCGTATTTGCATAAGTCGTCTAACAACGTTATTGAACTGCTATCGTCACAGCTACCACCTGGACCCCGAATCTTCAAATGTGTTATGAGACGGGATACCGTTATAATTTCACTTATTTTCAAAAATCGTAATCTTGAATTCTGTTACCGTTCAAACTGATATGGTTCTTGTCTTGACTGACGTTATAGCATCACCATCCAATTCGATGGTGATTGGTGATACAGTATGGACTGGGTAAAATAGTTAACACCTTTATCGACCTTGCTTGCGTACAAGACGTATAAGACGATATACATGTATGACGAATATATGTAATGGGTACCTATTATATGGTTTTTCGTAAGTTATGTTATAATAGAAATTTTTTAATTAAAATATTAAATTTTTTGATTTGACCTTAAAAAAATTAAAATCGAATATGTTAAATGTAAATAAGTAATGTTAATTATCAGTTGAATAAAAGTTTAGTTTTCAAAAATCCGAACAAATAAATACATTTGAAATCCCTTATTAGAAAAAATTTAGGGAATGAATAAAACTCACAAAATATTTATTTCTTACAACTTTACAAATTAAAAGAAAAATAACCAAAATTTTAAGAAATTAGTTGGGTAAATGTAAACATTTTCGTACTTTTTCGAGTATGTGTTTAGTTGAAATTTACTCTCTTCATTTAACATATTTACAACCACGTAGTTACATACTTACAATTAGTTTTACGAAGTTCAATTTGAATTTGAAATGACACAAAAACTGCTATTATAAAAGTAGTATTTGCTAATACATTTTAGAAAATAAATTTTTCGAAGAGTAATGTTTGTATTTTATTCGTTTGTCAGTATGTTTTTTCTTTTTTTTCTAAAAAAAAAATTATGTACACTTAATAAAATTTTTTATACATAGGTAATTTTTGTAAAGCAAAAATAAATTTAATTCTTCCATTCTTATTCCAACAGAAATGCTACTAATAATTATTTAAATAATTAAATACTTCGAATACTTAAAGTAAAAACAATTAATTTATATATTTAAATAAAATAATATATTTTACACGTAAAGAGTCACACGCCCAAATAATTAACGAAAATAGTAAGGTGTAAATATAGGACCATAGATTTGACCGATATATAAAATAGTAATAAATTCTGTCACCAGAGTACCATATTGAAATACCAACTTAAAAAAAAAGGTTCGTTTGGATTCGTTTCCAAAATACCACTTCACGTAGATTCAAGATTAGCAACGGCATCATAACGACACGGGTAAGTGATATCGGCAGATTACGCTAGTGATATCATAACCTACCATAACATATTTCAAGATTTGGGGTCCTGGTATATACCTTAAATCGGGCTAAATCGGCACGAACTCAAACTTCACATCGTACTTTTTTGTATTTGTTTTACGAGTACCTATTCTTTAATATATTAAAAATTTACGCGAGCATGGTTACTTTATTACAATAATCAAAAATTTTTGTAAATATTTCTAGTTTAAAAATAACAAAAATCTTGTATTTTCTACTCTATGATAAATCGGGATAAAAAGAGACGATAAAAGGGTGAATTGGGACGAACAATAAGACTGACCAAATATCAAAATAAAATATTAGAATTTGTCATATTCATAAATCCAAAAAGGAATGATACTTCATAATTTTAAACATAAAATTTTAAATAAAAAATAAATATAAAATCTAAAGTTTATAAAGCATAGAAATATCATGTTTAATGTGTATAAAAATCTCGAATAACTTGATAACCTTGAAAGTTTTGTGTTCCAATGCATCTTTTATCTGTCTCTAGTCACCCCACATACGTCTTTATTCACTCCTTTCCCATCACCCTATTAACCCCCACTTAACCATGTTATGTCAAGTCTTCATGATTTTCTCGTAAAAAAATAAAAATAAATAAAAGTTTTCTTTTCTCATATATTTCAAAATAACTGACAATTTGATTAAACAATTTGTTCATAAGAACACCAAAATAAATTAGTTTTAGATAAAGTTTCAAAAACAAAAAATAACCCTGTCTTATAAGACATCAATTTAATTAATTTTTTTAATATTTTATTATCTGATTTCAAGCTTAGTCACTACTGCCAACCAAAAGAATAATTATTATATTATTTTTAGAAAGATAGTTTAAGAAAGATATATGTTCGTCTTTACATTTAGTATTTTTAAATCAAGTTCATGAATAACTTTTTTTCGTTTTATCCTAATTCACTCTTATGTCTCGATTTATCGTGCGTTACGGTATATTTTGAGTTTACGAAAGACAAAGTGTCTTTCATAATCATAAGTATCATTGCTTAACATAATAATTTTCTAATTTCACACAATCATATATAGTTTCTGTATAATGCGGTACAAATTTGTTAATTTGTATTATTAGTTCTAAGCCTCTTAAGCTGCCTGTACATGACCAGTAATACTGTCAGTATTTAGAAATACTGACATTATTGATTGTATTTTGATAATACTGAAGTATTCGTATATATAATTTATATTATAAAAATACTGACAGTATTATTGATCGTGTAGAGCCTCGTGTTCGATTTGTGGTATAAAAAATTCCAGTGCATTTGCGCATGTGCATTACTAAACCGCGCGAACATATTAGCAAAAATTTAAATATATAACGTCTACAAGTTTCCAAATATGGTAGTAAACGTCTAATAATTTGAATTTTTGTTTGCGCGGTTTAATAGTGCACATGCGCGAGAATTTTTTATACCACGAATCGAGCACGGCCCTGGCCGTCTATAAAGCAGTTTTAATAAAACGCACTACATACGTGGTTTCCATGTAACGCGAACGTTGTGTTTTACAGTGCTGCTTCTATAAACGCGGTACGAATTAATCATGTTTTAGGAGGATTGACTGTGTTCGTAAAAATTATAGCAATACTAATCATAAAACTTTAAAAATATATTTTTTAATAATTTTGAATGTGGCTATTGCGGTATATGTGGTGTCGGTAGTTACTATTTTTACATATACCATCTTCCTGCACTTTTTAACACCTTGACGGTCATTGACGTCGTAGACGCCTAGTGAAACCATACTAACTCACACCACGATGAAGTAGGACGTCAACAATTCCATATAAACTGTATTAGCTGTCAAAAGAGTGTTCCAGTTGGGCGTTTTGTCATTATAGGTTATGGCCGTCATAGTGTTAACATGAAGGATGAAAAATTCTCTTTGCTTAAAAAAAGAAGTTTATTACGAATCTAAAATTACAGTAATAAATCCAGTACAAACTGGCCACTTAAATTTTCAATACGTAAAAAGAAACAAGCGTACATTCTGTATATAGCTTAATGACAGAGAAATCGGACATATTGTTCATAATACCTAACCACATTCCAATGGCACACATTCTTAATCCCAACAAATTTCATTCCATTTTAAATTTATTCAATCATTCAACTTTTCGACAAAAATGACTTTATAAATTAGCGTTTTATTAATTTTAATATTTTTTTTTTTTAATTCTGGTATATAGATACTCTTATTAACCTTTTCATAAATCGGCCTAAACGCAAACCTTTCCTACCTATCGAGTAATTTTCTAATATAGTACAATTTGAAGTTAGATTTTCTTAGAGTATTAAACCATGTTATATATTTTATTTCATTAATCGCCGTATTCGTTGCTGAGTTTTTCTGCTCAAAGTGAGCTGTTAGCGCATACGCAAGAACATTTTTATGAAGTACGAAATATTTGTGCTCATAATATGAAGTATTTTGGTGCATGCGTATTCCATAAAAAAAAGTTCTTGCGCATATGCCAACAGCTCACTTTGAGCAGAAAAACTCAGCAACGAACACGGCCAATAACAGAACTAACAGTAATTAAACTAATATTAAATACTTATAAAGAAATAATACTTTTTGAAAGTGTGTCAACATACTATTTATAAAATGTTTGGTTTAAGTGAAACTATGCCGAGATTTGATACTATTTTAACGCCACCTCTCAGTTAATTAAATTACCTAAACAGACTTATCAAATATATAAATTTCTTGATAACTTATGGTATTTATACTGATTTTTAGGGTTTAGTACTAAGTACCAAGACACTGGCGACTTGGTAAGTAAATATCAGGCACTGGTAACACTAACTTCACAGTAATAGATCTCAAATTTTCGACAGTTGCTCCAATTGTTACATATTTACAGGGTCGGATTAGCCAGTAGGCCTACCTAGGCCATAGCCTAGGGGAGGCAAATTTTTAAAAAGAGGGCGGGAAAAGTAGCAGTTTGACGTTTTTTTTTTTTTTGCTCGTCAGTTATTTTTTTGGAGAAAAGTTCTAAAAAAAAAGTAGTTAGATTTTTCTTTCTAAGTAAAAGGCAGGGGCGGAATTTTTCACGGTGCCTAGGACAACATTTAGGCTAAATCTGGTCCTGCATATTTACATTAAAATGCAATGTTTTTATCGTTTCTACTAAACGCCCATTGGTAATAATCTTACGAGTTGTTAAAGAATCCATAGACTGATATAACCATTACTTAAACGAATTATTTGATAATGCGCGAATAAATAAACGTGGAAGTTATTTCTGAATGCTTGTAAGATTATATAATTATTCATATGATAAAATTACTTACCTGAACTTTTATAGTTTCTGAAATATCAACAAATATCAACTAAAGTTTATTCATTTGTTGAAATGTACCACATGAACTGAAAAAAGCCTGATGATTTAAAGAAATAGCGGCTGGTAGTGTCAGAAAAATTTGTAAAACACCAGAAGTTTTTTAGAGACAGTTGTATCACCAAAAAAATTCTTCAAGCATTATAAGTCAAGAAATTAATTTTTTTTAACACAAAATATGGTATGATAAAGTTATGTTCAATGGGTAAAGTTAGGGGTGTTAATGGTATGTAATAATATCCATAGTAAATAATGTATTGCTGTAGAAGAAGTGACGTCACACGATTCTACTAGATGAAACAAAATTATTTGTACAAAACACAAATTTAAAATCCTATAACTCTGTTAGTTGTTGAGATAATTGATAAAAATTTTTGAATTAATTTCAAATTAATACTGAAAAAGTTTCACTTCAACCATACATAACGATTAGACACACTAATTAGTTTTTTTTTTTTTTAATTAAACAAGGTGCAGTTTTTTAATAAACATCTTCAATTATTTTTCAGTAATTTCATAAGTAAACACATTCTGTTAAAACAATACTTTAAGATTGCACATATTATAATCGATTTTCTGTATTTTTAGTTATGGAAGAAGTATAATTTTCTATTTTATAGACAAGAAATAACTGGTATATAACAATATTAAAAAGAAGTTAAACAAATAGTTATTGCGCAGATTGATTACGGGTTACAATTACATTACTGTTATGTCTCGAAGTATATAATACGTTTTTAGAAACCAATAAGAGTCCTAATAACTTCCGTGGATCTTTAGTTATATTTTTAATTAACACTATGAGGCCCGAGCACTTTCACAGTAAACTTCCCGGGAAGCCGACAATATTTTATAAGAAACTTTATATAAACAAATACATAAAATGATTCAACATGTATATGATATATGTAATACGTACATACGTATATTTGATATTCTAACACATTCAAATCAATGAGAGAAAGATACAGAAAGTTTAGATAACAAACTGGTAAAAATAAATTAAAAAACAAATACTTTTATTAGTTTTTATATTGTTTATTTTAAAATTTTTTATAGAAACCAAGAGAGTAGTGTGTGTTGGTGTTTGTGTGAGTTGAGTATATACACATGAGTGTGGTAACATCGCACACATACATAACGCGTAATCAATTAATCATTGATCGCGATCGGCCTCTGCGTTGTTTTGATTATTTTCGGATGCCGAAGCCGTGGGACTGAAAGTGTTAATTATTTCATTTTCGATAATGTATAGAAACTTCCTTCCATCTAATTAGATTCCTAAAAATTCTTTTTAGAAAAATGTGTTCATATAAGTTAGAATTAAAAACTGAAAATTAATATACATATATTCACAATTACATAACATAAATTACGAATCTCGATTGAAAAATATTATGTGACTAAGAAAAAAGATAATATAAGATTAATTTATTGTAGATATATTAAGTTTTAACATTATTTATTCAATTGCTAATAGAAATATAATATTTATATTTAAACATAACCTTAATTTTACTATAAATTTTTAACAGTAAAGCTGTTTTGCAAATTTCGTTCCGCATGCGAATTGTCTTCGAATCATCCACAAAATACATTATTCAATACCTTACGTGACGCGTATCAGTAGTAGGGATGTTGATATTATATCGATATTTCGAATATTCAGTATTTTTTTTTTGTAAAGTTTCGATATTTTCAACCGATTTTTTCAATCCGATATATCGATAGTTCGATATTGAAATGTCAGTATCGACATCGATATGTTTTCCAAGAATAAATCAACTTTGTAAGAATCTACTTAATCGGCTATAACTAAAAAATATGTAGCAAAAGTATAATAATTAAGATGCCATCTAACTATTTAAGCTTCCTTTGGTTGTGAACACTGATTCCTAATAATTAATGACGTTGATGGGAACGCATAAGAAAAAGAAAGTTTTCCTAAAAAATGTTCTAGAAAAATACTAGTTTAATTAATTTTTGCCTGTTTTCTCACGAATAAACGTAATTACAAGGAGAAGGTATCATTTATTTTAATTGTGCCTCAATAATGTAATGAAAATTAAAAAAAAAAAAAAAGCGATATATCGACACTGCAATATTGATATATTTGAAAAATGCCGATATAATATATATCGATATTTTTAAAAATATCAACATCCCTAATCAGTAGCCTGGAGGTGTGTATTGGAGGAAATTGGGGGAAAGCGATTTAATCAGAAAAAAACGTAACATTTATGTTTGAGCTGACTTGTTGGTCCGACCTTTTAATATATTTATATATGATTTGTCCCAAATATATCTCATAAAAATGGGAAAAAATTTTTTTTATTATTAATATTATTATTATTATTATTCGATGAAGAGTGGTTGCCAGACGAGTTTCAATTTTTTATCGGATTGTTTTCAGTGACTTATTTTGATATTTATAATTTATATAATACAATAAGTACAAAAATTTCCAAAAAAATATTTGCAATAAATAAATATTTAGGCGCCTATATTTGTATATTCGAAATATACTAAACACTTTACTAAACTGATTTGTTTACACTGGTACAAGTAACAAGTTCATAAAAAATAAAGTGGGAGTAAGCTACTTGCACACTACTTCAGATCGGTCACACACCAATTTTAATATATCGTCGAAAAAACTCGAAGTTGTTCGACGATATAAAAATGAAAATACCTATGTTGTTACTTAATAAACCTTACGTCTTTTTCTAGTAAAAATTTTGAATAGCGTACAGTACAATATATGATGAGTGAGGTTATGTTTAAATGAAAATAATAAAGCAGAAACTGTTCGTATTTTTATTTACCATTGCAAGTTTTGAGGTTAAGTTTCAAAAAAGAAAAAAGTCGACGAGTAATTTGTAGATTTTATACTCTTACTTTAAAGTTAATATGATTTCTTATTAATAGAACAAAAACTGTAATTTAGTCAATTAGAATAATTATTAAAACGCCGTGAGCAGCGGGGCCCCATCACGGTAGTCGAATTTTCCCCTTCATCTTCGGTATTGAATGTTTACAAGCGAAATGTGATTGAAAGTCTACAACCGAATTGTCATTTTGTTGGTTTCAAAACTGGTCATGAGTGTTCGGCTGATCGAGGCTTTAAAAAAAGGTTTTAAGTATTTAAGGGCTGTATCTCAGTAAATTTCAATTTTGTGCCGAAAACAGGTAGCAGAACAAAAACCAACACAATTCGTACGAGGGCATTCCTGCCCATGTTTATCCGCTAATTGCCTTTATGTTTTAGTTTTAAATATTAAAAAAGGACCTTAAATAGTAAACTGGAAGGCCTTTATAAAGATATTTTTTCTTTCAAAAAAAATAAAAATAAAAAATAAAAAAAATAAAAAATAAAAAATTATTTCTTCGGTATTGAGTGTCTACAAGCGAAATATAATTGAAAGTCCACAAGCGATTTGTAATTTTGGTGGTTTCAAAACTGATAATGAGTGTCCGGTTGATCGGGGCTTTATAAAAAGATTTTAAGTTTTTAAGGGCTGAATCTCAGTAAATTTCAATTTTGTGCCGATAGAAGTTAACAGGGAAAAAGCCAACACAATTCGTACGAGGGCATTTCTATCCATGCTTATCCGCCAATTGCCTTTGTGTTTTACTTTTAAATATTAAAAAAGGAACTTAAATAGTAAACTGGAAAGCTTTTATGAAGATATACTTTCTTTCCAAAAAAATCCAAAATTTCTATTTTATAAATAATAAAAATCCAAAATTCCTAAATAATAATTAAATAAATAAATAAACAGTGACTTTAATAACATTTGCAAATTACTTAATATATATGTATTTCATTTGTTAAAAAATTGTATTCACTTTTTTTTAAATTTTTTAAAATTACTATTCGCCTACTTGTATTTAGAATAAACATAATGCTTTTAAAACACATTTAACAATAGCATTCAATTCCGATGTAAAAATGGGAGAAGTGGGGGGAAAAGTGATGCGGACTCCCTACAAGGTACTAGCTGGATACTAACTGAATACACGTACAAAATTTCAGCCCTCTAGGTTTCCTTATGGAGTCTCTAGACATGTTAGAAAACAAGCAAAAAAATTAAGGAAATATTGGCGTAAAAATCGTGGGGGTAAGGGTTAAAAGTTGAAACCTCCAAAAAACAGTGTCTGGCTATTAGCTTAACCTGTACACCAAATTTCAGCCCTCTAGGTTTATTTGGGGAGATTTTGACCCGAACGAAACTGTTAAAAAACAAGAAAAATCATGTTCTTTTGGGTATAAAAATGGTGGGGGTAGGGGTTAAAAGTCGAGACCCCCAAAAGGCACCCCCTTGATACTAACTCAATCCGAATACAAAATTTCAGCCCTCTAGGTTTATTCAGGTGACCTGTGCGAGTGGTACAAACTTCGAAAACGTCGAAAATGCATGAAATTGTAGCTTAAAAATGAGGGGGGTGGGGGTAAAATATTAAAACCTCCAAAAAGCACAACCTAGGTACGAACTTTATCAACACACCAAATTTCAACCCTCTACGTTAATTCTGGGGGGCTGGGGGCCTGTTAGATCCAGCGAAAATCGTTTTTCCCCCCTCTACTCCCGCCATATCATCCTAGGAAGCTGAATTTTGGATATGTTGTAGATAATTGACCGAAACATTATTTAAAACCGGTTTGGAAAAGTTTTATTGCTTTTCCGCCCCCCACCACCCCCTTAAAGGTCGGGTCCGAAAAAAAATTTGCCCAAAATTTGACCCCACTTTGATAGTATTGTTGTGCATCGGAATAAGCCCCACTTACCAAATTTCATCTCTTAACTTCCATAGGGGGGCCCTACACATATTAAAAGGTTGCGGGAAAATATATATATATATATATATATATCAGACATCTTTTTTTTTTACATAATCGTGTTCTACGGGTCCGAAAACGGATAGCGCCCCTGGTCTCGCCTCTCGCAGCTCTTATCGTATAGACTGTATAAGTCTAATTTTTCGGAGAAAATTCGACTAATAAAAGTGCTCAATTGAACTAGTATAGGTATTGTTTTTAAAAGTTGTTATTAGTAAAATATTTTGAATTTATTCGATAGCAGACCTCACGTTCTATAATAAGTTTTAAAATCATTACATAAGAAATATACATATTTAGTTATGTATTACACGAATAGATCATTTCTGTAAAAATACTTTATTGAAAATGTTAATTTAATATTATTTATTTATTCTGTTTAAAATAAATATATTAATAAAGTGGAATTATTATAATTAAAATTAATTACAGTCTTTTATTACGATTGTTACCCGGTATAGACTTACGCAACGCATATTCTTAATAGTACAAAACTCTGTGGTAAAAAATGTAGAAACATATAAGACCACACCCCTTTCATGTTGGAAAAAAGTTAACATGTTAAAAATTCTATTTATTGCACCATTATTAAAGAAAAAAATATTAATTAACTAATAACAAAATTTTTGTTTATTTAAATAACTTATGAATAAGATTTTTTGATACAAATTATATTAACGTGCAATAGGTTGGCTGGATCAATTGTATGATCTGACTCCCTTTTTAAAATTTCAAATACTGTATACACAGTCACATTTTCAATGAAATATTTCGGAATTGATAAATTTAATTCACACTATATAATGAGCAATATTGATTTTTTTTCTTATGAAATAGGTACATTTTAAGCTAAGTGAAGCTAGCGCCTCGAAATTTTTTTCTTTTTTGCTGTTTTTAATTTTTTTCTCTCTAATTATATAATTAAAACAAAAAATAATTTGGCGCTTCGATGGGGCAAATTTAAGAGTATTAGGAAAAAATATTTTGATGATTAAAAAACTTTTTTTATCGTTTTATTGCTAAATTATATGTCAAAATGTTGAAATAATATATATAATGATAACTTATTATTGCTAAAAGATACAGCTGAGGCAATTTGATATTCGGAAAGGGCATTTAAAGGGCAATTTTTTAAGCTATCACACGTTAATTTAGAAATTGATTTAAAAAAGAAAAAAAATTGTCGCGGCGCCAACGTCGCGTAGCTTACATTTTAACAATATTTTTTACTGAAAATTAACATTTTCGACAGTTTTACTAATGGGATGTATTATAAAATAATGTTACTTTTAATCATTTTTCGTATAAATAATGTTTAAAATTATTTTAAGAATAAGAAAAAACACCACTTGGAAAGTTAAGGTCCATTCATATCTACAGACACTGAACCTTACAGGCACGTATCATGCCAGACACGACAAATATTGTTTAATGCTTTTCTTATGGATGTATTCATATTATGTATAGCGTAACGTAAGCGCACAGACATGTACAGTGACAGACAGTGTCTGCACAGTATTCTTGAGGAGAATATTTTGTCTGTGCTGGAAAGTGTCTGTTGACTTTGCGCGGCGAATATGAATGCATGTTTCGAAACGTACAAACAAAATTCCTAAAATTTATTTATAAATCTTCATTGTATTCGTTTTATGAAGTACAAACAATGAAAAATTAATCAAAATTGTTAGAAAATAAACATTTTCTGTTAATTATATAAGATCTGAATAACAAACATTTAATCGAATTTATTAGGTTATGTACATTTCTCCACAATCACACTGATAAGAAATTTAGCTATAATCAAAAGAAGTATGCAGCGAGAAAGGAAATTTTTCCTCTTCCAATAATAACGCAATTTCGGAAAAATCTTCAGTATAAAAGTCACATAACGTTGTTAGATTTGCTACAATTTAATTTTAGGGAATTTCCAAAACTGTAAATACAGCTATTTGTAATATTCATTATACATACTACACGTACTATACGTATAGTATCTAGGTATCTACCATATCTACTGTCTGTGCCTGTCTGCTAACTGTCTGTGTATATTAAAAAAATATACACAGACAGTTAGCACATTTTAATATGAATACTTTTGAAAATGTCGTGTCTACCACGATACGTGTCTGTGACGTTCAGTGTCTATAAATATGAATGAACCTTTAGACAATGGAGTATTATAAGATGGAGATCTTACTTATATGGGAGGAATTGACAAAATTTGTCACGAAAATGGCACTTATAAGGCTTTCTTTTTTTACCACTCGTGGCGTTAATAATCCCCGAATACTGATGTGAATATAGCGAATATAGTAACATAAGACGGATAAAACAGGATGTAAATTCAGTACTTATTCTCAAACGGAAACACGTCGGGACTGGGGAAGTGAGTGTTTCCATCTGAGAATCACCAATGTCGGTTGATGATATTTAATAATATGGAAATACATAGAAATTACATATGTATGAAATAAACTCTTATAGTTTAAATTACTTTATACGGCGGATATCCAATGGTACTGACTCCGATTTTACATAGTGACGTCAGCGAATTATATAATATACAATATAAATGATGTGACGCAAAATAAAAATTGTTAAGTTTATTTTAAACACGATCGAAAAACCCACTTTATAACTGAGTTGAACATTGAAAACGATTCCAGAAGATTCTATTCAAAAGCTAACAAAGATAATATAGAAGCTCGCGTTTCCATTTGAGAGTGTTCCATTTGAGAGTAAGTACTGTACCGCTTTCATATCGTACGAACACGAGTGCCATCTTTGATTTAGACACTTTTTTGAATACATTGAGTTTCGTCTCCTTGTGTAATCTCCATACTTTAGACCGTGGTGTCTAGATAAAGGTGATCTAACTCAATGTATGCAAAAAAACGTCTAAAAATAAGAGGGACTTAGCGTTCCTCGTGTACGAAAGCGGTACAGTACTTATTCTCAAATGGAAACACTTCCAAATATAAACGCGAGCTTCTATAACTTTGTTAGCTTTTGAATAGAATATTCTGGAATCTTTTTCAATGTTCAACTCAGTTATAAAGTAGGTTTTTCGATCGTTTTTAAAATAAACTTAACAATTTTTATTTTGCGTCGCATCATTTACATTGTATATAATTCGCTGACGTCACTATATAAAATCGGAGTCAGTACCATTGGATATTCGCCGTATAAAGTAATTTAAACTATAAGAGTTTTTTTCATACATATGTAATTTCTATGCATTTCCTTATTATTAAATATCATCAACCGACATTGGTAATTCTCAAATGGAAACACTCACTTCCCCAGTCTCGACGTGTTTCCATTTGAGAATAAGTACTGAATTTGAATTCTATTTTATCCGTTTTATTTTACTATATTCGCTATATTCACATCAGTTGATGAGGAATATTAACGCCACGAGTGGTAAAAAAAGAAAACCTAATTACTGCCATTTTTCTGACCAATTTTGTCAATAGTCCCATATAAGTAGTCCATCTTATAACAGTGTATTCTTTAGACGGAAAAAATTATGCATTACCGTATTAACGATATTATTAGAGTATTATAAATTTTAAATAAGGAATGAAACCATACAGTTGATCGAGCCAACCTATTTATTGGGTACATTCGTGGAAACAAACAATTTGCAGTAGCGTAGTACTGAGATCTGTTGGTAACGTTTCAAGGCAACATTTCACTGATAATACAGTTTAAAAGAAATTTTTTTTAAAGCCACGGAAAGGATATTAGATTGAAACAGTAGTTAATGTGAAGCATAGACAATAAATAATAATTATGTATATTAAAGGACCGAATAGATCGATACGATAGACCGTTATACGATCGCAACTTGACCGGATTGTGGAGTGTATCACAATGCAGTCAGACTGGACATTCACACCAATCCGGACAGATTGTAGAATCATTTAGATAAAGATACAACACAAACAAAAAATGATGTATAGGTACATATTTTAAGTAAACATATTTTGTATTTACTTATTAATTTTAATTAATGAATCTCAAATACAACCGTTTACAAACTATAAACTAACACTTCCAGTGATCGAAGAAATATATAAGTTTAGTTCTCAATCACCCTCGAATTCCCTCGAAATAATAACAAACAACTAAGTAGGTGCATATAGTCCAGGAGGTATCGGCACATGAGTACCGAAAACTATTCCACCTCAATTTTTTTATGCGATCCTGTTCAAATTGCCCTACTGATGATATAAATGCATGTTGCCATGGGGCAACCCCGGGCCATATTGTTTAAACAATTGCAAGGATTTGTTATTTTTCAACCGGACAAATTTTTTTTATATTCTTTATTGAAATACAAATAAAAAAGGTCCTATGGCTTTTCACGATAAAGTTAATATTTTTAGAGGTATGAATTTTTAAAGGTTCGAAAAATCTCAATTTGGATACTTTTGACCCATGAAAAACATTAAAAATATATATATATATATATATATATATATATATATATATATATATATATATATATATATATATATATATATATAAATAATATTTTTTTAACTCTTTATACAATAATTAATAATATCCTTAATAGAGATTTAAAAAAATTTCGTTGTTTATACCTGTTTTTTGATTGTTAATTTCGCGCGCTCACAAGTAGGGTAGTGTCGTGTAAGACAGCGCACTTAACATTTAGGTGACTATAAAAAAAATAACGGAAAATGTTATAAAAGTAAATTGTATTTATTGTAGTACCTTAATGATTAGTTAACGCTGTGATAAAGGATTTTTATTATAAACTTAATAACGATCGAGTTATTAAAAAAAATTCACAAAATGGGAAATGCGCACTCTTACACGACCGGTCGTGTAAGATGGCGCACTGAAGTCGGTAAGATGGCGCACTTATTAAAAAGCTTTGATTTTGGCACAAATCACATTCAAACAATCCGGCACCTACGTAAGAGGTGAATTTCTTATGTCAGAACTTCTCCATATATTTCGTTATTCTAAACTTTGATCGTAAGCAACGGCGGATCGTAGCAAAAAAATAACAAAATCTTTGAAGGTTTAAATGAAGTAAGTTATGGATATTCCAAAGGAGTAGAAGAGCTATGACAGTACGACGGCACACTACGTCGTCAACAGTATGGGAATATCCTAACTCAAGGTGTGCCCATACTTTTGACGCCGTATTGTACTTAATACTATGGTACACTACCGTGTCAAAAATGTGAGTACACTTTGGGTTAGGGTGTCCCCATATTTCTGAGGACGTAGTGTACCGCCGTACTATCATAGCTCTTCTACTCCAACGTATCGTGATTGTTAAAGCCTACTTTTCGTTATCGAAACTTATCGATACCGAATTAATTATCATAAATTGATTATAACTGGTTAATTTAGGCTCCATTAGTCCGATTGATTGGGTCAACAATAACACATTTTAAAAAAAATTAATTGTTGTTACTTTTCGTAATCGTAAACTTTTGATCGTAAATATCTCGTGAACGATGCGTCGTAATGAAAAAATAACGACATTTTTTAAGACTTAAGCGAAGCAAGTTGTCGGTATTCCAAATATTTTCCGACTATTAAAATGTAGTTTTCGCTATCGAATTACTTCTTATAAATTGGACTTACTTGCTATTGGAATTACTTCTTATAAATTTACCTCCTGGACTAATATCTGACATGTGTTGCTACTCCACTGTGGTAACAAAATATATACTTAACATTATTTAATGCCCTATACCCCCTATACTTTGTCATTAGTTCTCTGTTCGTTGCATCCGAAATGTTTTGATAAACCGGACAGTATATTAGCTATTTACGTTTAGCCGGTTCGATTCAATTGGTCCATTAATGGCCGAGACAAAGCGGGACAAAATTCTACGCAAAATCGTTGTATCTAAAATTTTGATCTGGCTACCAAACCGAATTTATTACAGATGTTCTCACATCAAAAATTTGTATTGTTAACCACTATAAATTTTCAATAATTTATTTTCTAAATAATTAAAATAACAATAGGTATGTAAAATAAAATACACATTGATTATAAGTAACCAATTAATAAATGATATTTATATTTACTCTAAATAACTTGGAATGTACAGTTGAATTAATAAAATGCCTCTGACATTGATCATGACAGCAATTACTTTTATTAATCAATTCGTATTTTTATATACGATACACGAATTACATCACAATCTGTAAAATGACATTAAAAACTCTTTTATTGTTTCATTTGTTCTTTAAGTTATTAATATGGTGCAAAAATTAATATTTTTTTTTTTAATAATTTACTTTTCCCAATGATTAATTGGCATTAGTAAATCAAACACAGTTGGGTAATAATGGGTAGTTAATACCATGAGCAGTGTTGGCAGCCAAAAAGGGGACATCGATCGTACCAAATGCGTGAAATTATCGTATTTTTTATATATTTAAAGTAAATTATCGTACACAATGTAATTTAGTGAATTTTATTTTATAATTTAATGAAAAATTATCGTATTTTCGCGTACAATAATTAAAATGTTACCGTACGTCACCATTGAATTATCGTACATGTACCATAATTATCGTACTATTGCTAACACTGACCATGACAATGGTTAGTCCAGGGGTTCCGAAAGAATGCACCACGGCACCCAGAGATGCCGTCAAGCACCTTAAAGCATGCATATATACAAATTATGTCCTGTAATAAATATGTTCCTCATATCTTACCCCGCTAATTGCATCAGGGAAACTGCCAAAAACTAGCTTATATATTAGTGTTCATTGGCCTATGATTTTTATTCATTTTTATTAGAATTTAATTTAATAATTAGTTACCGTTGTTTGTACCTACTTGGAAAATTTATACACTAAAATAGTATATTGTGCAATAAGTGCGGGAAATTGTCGATTGCCCACGAAAGCGAAGTTGAGCGCACGAACGTAGTGAGTGCGCTCATTCGCTTGAATGGGCAATCGACAATCCCGCACGAGTTGCACATACTATTTTTTATTACGAATTTGACATACGTTTTTCTATTATTATTACTATTTTTGACATTTTATTACTTTTTAAAATAATATTTTTAAGTAGGTATTCGTCTTTTTTTTTCTGAATTAATTATTGTTTAAATTACTTTGTTGGTGATTTCTATAGAAATATTTATGAAATATTTATTAAATGAAAAATCAAGAGGCGGCTTTGCGTGTTTTGATTAAATTTTGCGTGTTTTATTGTCAATTTGCGTGTGGAAAGTTACTTTCCGCACGCAAAAAAGTATGTGGGAAGAGTACAGTGGGCAAACAGCTATTTTGCGTACAGAAATGTGTGCGCCAAGTTAGTACTTCTCCCGTATGAGTAATAAAAAAGGTTTTACGTGCTTAAATTTCTCGTACTCAAAACTGATGGATTTCAAGTACAAATATTAAGTTTCTTAAAAATGGGTTAACTTTTTTTTAAGCACACTACAGTTAAAAATACATATTTACATTGTAAAATTATTACTTTCTTCCTAAATAAAAATCCAGCATATAAACGTAAATTTTTGGTTATTTTCCTTCAAACTTCAAAAATCATTTCCTGTAAAATTCTGAAAAGGTAACTTAATCTTGTATGACGAGTTCCCTCTTCTATAAGTTTTATACTGTTCTAGTGTATCTATAATGCACTGGAAGAAAGTAAGCAAAAAATATAGCCTATCTTTCTGGTTTTCAAACGTTCGTGACGTGCGAATTGACCACCCTGGCGAAAGTCAGAAATTAAGTAATTTATAAGAACTTCGTTTCATGCAGTGCTACGAAATTCTAAAAGCAACCAAATAGTAAATTTTTGGGGATTTGACATACTAACATACAAATATCTTGCTATCTTGCAAAATTCTAGCGTCAATAATGTCTATCAATTATGTATTTATTTTATTTTCGACAGATACCTAGCAGACCCGTTTTTTTGGTTTGGGAGTTCCCATAAAAAAGAAACTAGAAACATTTTTCATAATTAAATTAAGTGCGTAAATATCAATTTACTATAAGCAAGTGAAATATTTTTGTTTATAATATTTATTATTCAAAATAGCAAAAAATATTTGCAAAACAGTGTGTGACTTTTTCTGTTTGTTTTTATCAAAAATGCAAATGTAAAGTGTTTGGCAATACTCGTAATATGTTAATTTGATTATTTTTCCCAGGTTTTGTCTAGAATAAAAAACGGTTTAAACCTATTACTGAATGAGACAAAAATGTTTAATGAAATATCAAATCTACATGTCTGTGTATATACAACTCAAAAAAAAAAAAAACTATTCCACCTACTATTTTTTCAAAATCGTGCAGTAGCTCGTTATACAAGAATATTTCATTTATTTATAATACCAAATGCAAATCTATATAGTGATTGTGTTACCATGTGTGTTATTATTTATTATGAATTATGTTTATTATGATCCGTTGCTGTTTAATTTCCTTAACAAAAAAACTGTATCACTTACTCAATGTTAAATGTATTTAATCGTTTTGAATTAAATGGTTGATCATTGTTTATGATTGTCTTTTTTAAGCCTTGCGGGCAAGGCGTGCCCCTTTATAGACCTTACATTCAATGCCAACAGGTTATTGTTGTGATATCGACAAATGTTACTTGTTTTGAAATATACCAAAATATGTATTGCTATATCTCATACTGTCCGTTCTATATTACCTTTGCACGTGAACTATATCTCTCAACTCATAACTTAATTATTACTTTCCCTGGGCCTTGTACCTTACAGACATGCACTTTGTCTTAAGCCGGTTCTACACGATGCTACAAACACCTTCCAACATTGGACGTTTGTTGATTCGTCGCATCGTGTGGCCGTTGTTCGAACCCACGAGCGTCCAATGTCAAGCGTCGAACGTTCGCATTTGCCCATGTTCCAGCCGATGTCGGTATTCTTGCACCGAGTCAGAGGGAAGCTTCCAACGTTTGAAAGACAATGTTCGTTGGTTCGACTCATAGAGCACTAGAGATAAAATACATATCTCTATACTACTGGAACCAGTGTAACCACTTGAGATAGAAAATATGTTGTATACGTGCACGGTGTTTACTTTGTATTTGTGCGGTAAACTCTGTTAGTGTGAGTGGTGATAGCCGTCACGTGACCTTGATTCGCATACATGTGTGCGATGTGTGTGATACCACAACGCTACTTGTGCCGGTTCAACAATCAAATTTATTGTTGTTTGACTGACTTACACTGAGCGACGGGTACTGAGCAACTGACACTAAGCAGCCTAAGATGCACATACTTGCACATAAGTGATTGCAGAAAAGAGATAGTTATATTCGTTCTATTTGTTCTGTGGTTCGACTCAACGGCTACACGACTCAACATTAGAGATAACATCAGACGGATAACATCCTCGTCCACTGAATAAACGTTTATACCAAACTATTTTCATATGTATTGAATCAAACATTCGATTCACCGTGTAGCAGGAACATTCGCAGCACCAACTGTCGAACTTACTTGCATCAAACGTTCGATCGAACGTTGAAAGAAACGTTTGTAGCATCGTGTAGAACCGGCTTTACATTTGTTCCTTCAATTGATAATAAAATACGTACATAAATGATTTAAGTAAGGCCTGGCGCATACACTCGATTATTATCTCTACTAAAGGAGCATCCTAGCCTAATTGGCGGAGGAGGGGTTATGGAGAGAGGTACGCTGGACGACATATGAGGAGGGGGGAATTAGAGTCGAGCTACTTTATTTTATTTGGAAGAATTAAAACAAAATGAAAAAATTCATGAATAACCCTGAATTACTTATGACGCGTTCGTGATATTTTGAAATTTCACAAAATTTCCTGAAGCGAATTGTGCTACCATGTGGTCGCACAGTTTTTACATTAAAATTTTTACCGTAAGGAGACGTGTCATCTGAGGATATATTTTGCTAAACTGTAAAAAAGTGCCTAAATTTTCATATTTCATAATAAAAAGGGCATTATTTTAATTGAGAGTCTTCTGGATTTAAAAAAAAAAAAAAAAACTACGTTCCATACGAAGGATGGGGGTCAAGACAAGAGCTACCCGTAGTCTAAATGGAACTACATAGTTTAGTCAAAGTTGATAAGCCTCACGATTTTAACTCAACTAAACTATCCTATGTGAGGGGGTTTTCGAGAAAAAATAATTTTTGTAAACGAAAACTCGCTATGTTATGCAGGATACTGCGACAGGAGTATAATCAAATGTATGCACACTTCAATCCACAGCAATGTTTTGTCTGATTGATAGTTTTTTATGTTTAACCAGAGAAGGATCGATTTAGTTTTTAGATTTTCCTATAGAGCTACTATCGCGTTGGTAGTATGCGCAGTTCTATACTTAGATTTCATCACAGGAAAAAAAAATGTAATATTATTCACGTTATTCACAAAGCCATTGTTATTATTCCATTTTTTGTTGTTGGAGTTTATAAAAACTGTATAATATGTATATAATTTCAATTTAAATTTATTAAAAGACTAAATCATAATCTTTTAACATACAATTGAGCGATTAAAAATTGTATGTATGCGCCTAGTTTAATAAATGTGGAATGTTAGGGTCATTTTTATCAGATACGAAATACGGAAACACTGAGAAAGTAAAAAATTATTATTTGCTAGTGACCCACCCTGACTTCATACGGGAGTTGCTATTAGGCTACTGTTTAACTCTTGGATTCATTTTTGTGCGGATAAAGTAAAAGCCCCTATACCGGAACACTATTTTTAGGTGTGTAATTAAACTGACTTATAAAAATTGACAAATAAAATTAAACACCCATTTTTTTTTTCTTAATAAGCATGAAAGAAAGTTTTTTTTTAATCCAATGAATATGTTTTTAAAAAAATACAACCCAAACATTTTTATTTATTAAGGTTTTTCTTTTACGAAATGTCGACGTCTATATCCAAACAAAGAAATATTAATGACACTAGGAGTTGGGAACCGCTATACAAACAGACGCCTAATATGAGTAATATGACACATAGATTGACATCTAGACGTCAAAGTGGGAAACATAGAATGGTTTAAGTATCAGACGTAAATAAAGGATCAAAATACTGTATTCAACAAAAATTGTTTATATATATATATATATATATATATATATATATATATATATATATATATATATATATATATATATATATATAATATTAAGTACGGAAACATTAAATGCGAGGTGAATTTAAATTGAAAATAATCATTCTGTTAATAATAATTTTTGTTATCAGAGGTTTCTTTCAGAAATAACTTCATTAATATATAATTAATGTCAAAACTGTTCAAGTGTTCAGACATATGATCGCGTTCCGGTATAGGGACTTTTACGTTAAATACATTTTAAAAGATAACGGCATCAATATGAAAATGCGTGATTCAATAATATTGAGAGGGTATTACAAATAAAAATACTAGAAGAAATTTTTCTTAAAACGATTTAATATCAATTATTGTGCCACTACAATTGGTAGATACAGGCTTCAAACTCTAAAATAAAAGATCGGTTAAATGTAATTTACGGGCGACAAAATTATTTTTACAACCGTCTTTGTCTGCAAAAGCGGTTACAGAGGGGTGGTTATAGGAGTCATGACTCCCTCCCCCCTTGAACAGAGATTAATTTAAATTGTATCATAATCTACCTGTTAATATCATCAAGTTTTGTTATCATCATTTTGATAGCAAAAATATGTAATAAGTTTACATTCAAATTACCCTAAGTCAGCCAATCACCCTAATTCAAATCACTTCAATAATGGTTGGTTTGAAACAACGGAATTTTTAATTTGGTCACGTCATCAAGTTCACTAAAATTGTCTAATTCCGTAAAAATCATAAATAAAATGAAAAAATGATGAAACTTTTTATTAAAATTAGGCAAATAGGACCAATAAAAAAGATTTTCTGTTGGATCAGTCACGTTTATAAGAGGAATTTGATTATTTTTATAACAAAAATTTAAAGCTCACATCAAAATTACTCTAATTCAATCAATCATCCTAACTCAAATCACTTTCATAAAATTTGATTTGAAAAAAAGAACTTTTGATTTGATGATACCATCAAGTTCATTAACATTTTTCAGTGCCTTAAAAACCGTTAATGAAATGGCAGAATGATGAAGTTAGAATTATTAGTTTTCGAAGTCGTTCTTTTAATACTAACTTGGGTATATTTATCAAAAATGTGTAATGTCAAAAAAGTGACCTTTAAAAAGAATGTGACCAACTCTTAATTTGAGAGTTGGATCCACCCTTGCTTGCCTGGATATATAATACTATAATAAGACAATAATAAAATCTAATAATAAATAAACTATATAAGACAATAATAAAATCAATGACAGTAAATAATAACTGTGTCATACTCAGGCTCTGCGAGAGGGGGGCAGCCGAAATTGCCGTCCCAATAGGAAGCCCGGAAAAAAGTACCAAGAAGTTCTTTTTTGCTCACCACTAATTTTTTCGGGGAGAATTTTTAAAAAATGTGATTTATTCCCAGGGTCCGCCATTTCTCTCCACGGTCTTAGTCATACTCCTAAGTAAGGGCTAAAAAGAATGAGAACTTTCAAAACAATTTTAAATCATTGCAACTGTGGTGTAGTGGCTACCGGAATTCAACACACGTTTCATTTCTTGTAAATAAGAATAAAAAAATTTCAAAAATTCTTTGAAAAAAATTTGTACATTCATAAATGTAAATTAAATTAGAAAAGAAAAAATTAATTAATAATTTATTTTAAGTAGATAATAATTTTATTTAACTGTAGACTGAGTGACTTTTTTTTCTTTGCACAAACTATATATTGTTTAATTAAATTTACTACATTTTTTAATACGATAGACGTCAATAATTTTTTCTTGTAATTAATAATAATAAAAAAAAAATTACCACATAAAATTAATTATTCCAAAATTTAACATAAAATTAAAAATTTCAATATTTGTATAAGGTGAGGTGGTATAATAGCAGTATATATTTAAGGTTTGACTTTTTGTAACAAGTCACAAGTCACAATAGTCTGTACTATCTATACATATAATAGAATTAAAGAAAATTTTATGTACAACCAAAATCTTTTAAGGTTTTTTTTTTTTTTTTGTTTTTTTAACAAGAAAACTATTATTTTTTCAATTTTTTTCGCAATAAAAAACAATAAAAAAATATAATTTATTCCAACATTATATATTATTTAGAGAAACTATACAAAAATTTTCATAGAAAAAAAATAAAAACTAGGCCACTGACAGGTAATTATTGAAAATCGCTGATTTTTCGTCGTAGGCAGAGTAACTCCTGAAATTCTTATCTGAAATAAAAAACAAATTTTTTTCTATTATAATAGATTTATGGCGTGTACTTAAACGAAGGGTTTAAAAAAAATGAAATTTAAATTTTTGACGGCGTTTTAAACAAAAAATTTTAATTTTCGGTAAAAAATTTTCGCGTTTTTCGTTGATTTTGTACCTGTAAAGTAAGATGTAGTGAACGAAAACAGTAATTCTTCGTTCAAGTACAAGCCATAAGCATCTATTAATAGAATTTTTTTATTTTAGATAAGGATTTCACGAGTTACTTTGTTTACGGCGAAAAATCAACGATTTTCAACAACTAGCTATAGGTGAAATTATGTAAACTATAGGACGTCATTAAATAAATGCAATAAATTCAACAAAATTAGACATACCAAAATTTTCTGCCTCCTTTCCTTTGTGTTATTTTTGTATCAGAGTAACTATAGTAATACAAAATTGTACGTCTAATTTTATTTCATTTATAATGACGTCAATCCAAGTTTTGATAATTTCACCTATACCAATGGCCTAATTTTCATTTTTTTTTTTTTTTTTTTTAAATTTTTTTACAGTATCTATCTCAAAATAATATAAAAATACTTTGCCAAAAATTTATATTTTTTTAAATTGCAAAAAAATCGAAAAAGTAATTTTTTTACCTAAAAAACCCATGTAACCCCTTAAACATGACGAAGTTTTTTAACTGTACCCCAATAGTACGGTGCAGTTATTCAAAAAAAAACGGCCTAACCTCAACATCCAAAGTAACAGTTTCACTTCAACTCCAAATTGTTCTATACAGTCCACATATTGTTTGGCAAAAAGTTACACCATTTTGAGCGTCAGGTTTTGGGGGAAGAGGGCGTAGAAGTCGCCAAATTAACGGTTTTTTTTTAAATATTTCGGAAACTATGGGGTTTAACGTAAAAAGTGTCATGTATAAAAATAATCTACATTAAATTGCGAACAAAAATGGTCCTGTGCATAATCTTGCTAAAGTGAACAATTCCAGAGTTACGGAGGGTGTACTGTCACCAGGTGCAGCAGTGGCTGAATAAGAAGAAGAATCCGCTCGAGTGGGGGTGAAAGAAGATTGACGAACACCTGAGACCAATTACAACAGCACGTCCTGCAGCTCCCGAGGAATTACTTTCTCTCATAGTGTACGCTTGCAAAGACGAATGCGTCCGTAACTGCGAATGCAGAAAGAGTGGTCTAAACTGCTCAAGCATATGCGGTAATTGCTCAGGGCTAGAATGTGATAACAGGGCTACGAACATCATAAACGAAGATTTAGAAGAGGAGGGCGCTATGTTTGAAGAGGACTAATCGCAATTTCCTTTTACAAAACACAATCCTGTATAAAAAAATTAGTTTCCGTAGTGATAATGTGTCATATATTTTCCAAAAAATTTAAAAATACTAAAAGTTGCTACTTTTAGACCTTCCATAACTCTGGAACTCTTCACTACAGCAAGATTATGCACAGGACTATTTTTTTTCGCAATTTAATGTAGATTATTTTTGTATCGGCACTTTTTGCGTTAAACTGAATAGTTTTCGAAATATTTAAAAAAAAACTGACGAAAACCGTTAATTTGCCTACTTCTACCCTCCTCCTCCTCCCAAAACCCGACGCTGAAAATGGTGTAACTTTTTACCAAACAATATGTGGATTGTATAGAACAATTTGGAGTTGGAGTGAAACTGTTACTTTGGATGTTGAGGTTTGGGTCTAATTGCACCGTACTACAACCCAAAAACATCAATTTTTGGAAAATTAGTAAGCCGATAGTCATAAAATCTGCTGTATAGTATTTAATAACTCGTGGTTATCTATGGAATTTATCGAAATAAAACTAGATACAATTTTGTTTAGATTATAGTAATGAATTGAAATTTTACAAATTAAATACAAAATTATATGTTTAACTCATTTCCGATTGAAATTATATATGTTTACCTTTCAATTTATTATCTTTTATAGTTAGACCAGTTTGCCGTCAAAGTGTAGGAGTTGTACATAATTATCGTATTATGTATAGTTATAATATTTTAAATCAGACACTAAATTAGTTTAAAAGTTATACTTAGCGCGGCTGCACACCTAGGAGATACGACACAAGAGATACGACATGAGAGACACAAGAAACGTGTCGCTTGGAGACATGCATCGCTTGAGTACATTTAAATTGCATTGAAAACACAAAATTGATACACACCTAGGAGATACGACATGAGCGACACAGATATTTGTCTTAAGCGACATAGCATGGTTGTCTCCTGTCGAACGTGTCGAACGACATGAAAGATGAATTTAAAAATTATATTATACATTTGAAAGAAATGGTAATCAAATAGTTCAAATAGTATGTATTATGAAAAATTTGATTTAATAACTAAATTTAATAAGATGGTTCGGTTAGGATATTTGATAGTAGTTGTAAAAATATATATTTTAACTTTTAAGTAATTACTGTAGTTATAATAATATCGAATATTGCCCTTTTAAAAACTATATCACTCAAAATTGTACAAATTTTAATTAAATAAAATTACAGAATTTACGATAATGATGACATAATCAGAAACAACAATTAGAAATAGTTTACGTAATAACATCATTATTTTTTTGATAACTATATCAAAATTTGGTCAAAACATTAAATGTCGAACTTCTCTTCTTTTTTCGTTATTAATCATTTCATTGTAATAAAATAATCAATAATAACAATAATAATAATAAATGTTTATTTGTATTTGACTTTTTACAAAAAGTTTACAAAATATACAAAATCTGAATGTTACGAATGTATTACTAAGAATCTCTTGTTTAATTTTTGACAATACCGGCTCGTGAGGGAATAGGAAAGATGATCCAGGAAAGATGTAATGACTTGAGAAGAATGTGTTTCATAGGGAATTTTAAATTAATATATAAAAAAGCATTTCTTTGCGAATTATCAATAAATTTTCTTCAAAAATATTTTTTTTAATATAATTTTAGATGCATACCAACAATTTAAAACTCTTTGTAAAAAACTATCAAATACCGTATTAAAGTACTGTGTATTACCAAGTAGGTAAGTCCAAAAACGTTCGAAAAAAGGTATCGTTTACAATTAATTTTGTTAATTATGTTAAAATTACCCATTTTTATGAAATTATGCCCTAAAACAATATTGTAAAAGTAATATCACAAATTTGACATGAAAAACTACTGCCAGCAAATTGAAAAATTCCACTTGTTGTAGTGTCCTTCATGTCGTATCTCTTAGCCCGGCTGCACACCTAGCAGATACGACACAGCAGATACGACATGAGAGACATAGACATTTGTCTTAAGACATGGCATCTGCACACCTAGGAGACATTTGTCTTAAGACACGAGAGATACGACATGAACGATACTACAACAAGTGGAATTTTTCAAGTCAGTGTTAATAATGAGTTCATCAAGTGAGGAATATACTATCGAAATGTACTGGTATTTAAGAAATTAAAAAAGGAATAGGAGGGTGTATTGGATACATCCATACAATTTTTATAATGTTCAACACAGTTCTGCCATAGTTAGCAGAGAATTATCGCAAGTTGAATCAAAATTTAAAGAATTCTATCGAATGAGCCCTGATTGTTTCAAATTTTTGTTAGAATTAGTGTCACCTGCTCTTGAAAAACAGGACACTAAATACAAACAGAAGCACTGACACCCATTACCTATGAGTTTTTCATTTAACAATTTCTTCTCCAACAACCCAAAAGGATTGTTAAATGGGAATTTTCTATGTATTGTTACTTGACAATTTTGAATTTACTAGCTGTTTCTGCATCCGAAAAGCTGCTTATAACTTTAAAGTAAGTGAATTAAGAATAAGAAAGAAAATAAAATTAAGACTGTAAATATTTCAAATATATATATATATATATATATATATATATATATATATATATATATATATATATATATATATATATATATATATATATATATATATATATTTTACTAAAAAAAAATGTAAATTTTTATTTTAACTGAACTACATTTTTGTATAATACAACGGCAAACTATTTTCAATATTTATTCCTATTCCTCCATGAAAGTCATGAGTAGTTTGTTGAGATGATAAGTCAATCGAGTTAGTTTGGATTCATGAAGAGTCACTAATAGTCGGAGAATATGAAGTTGATGATCTAGATGTGCCTTGTTCAACCTCATCCTTGTTCAAATAATAAAATAGTTTATATCAAAAACATTGTGTTTTATTTCTGGCAAATGGGGTATTCATCCATAATTTAAAAAAAAAAATGTGAGCTATAGAGGTCGGTCAATGTGGGAATCAACATAATCAACAAATTCCTGAACCTGCGGCATTTCAATAAAGACACCACAGAACCTTTCCTTCAATTAATTATTAAAGAGAATTTTTGATAATGTACACACTATTTGAATTACAATTCCTTTCAAATGTATACGTATAATATAATTTTTAAATTTATCTTACATGTCGTTCGACACGAGCGACAGCAGACTAGCATGCTATGTCGCTTAAGACAAATGTCAGTGTCTGCTATGTCGTATCTCCTAGGTGTGCAGCAGTTTTGTGTTTTCAATGCAATTTAAATGTACTCAAGCGATGCGTGTCTCCAAGCGACACATATCTTATGTCTCTTATGTCGTATCTGCTGTGTCGTATCTCCTAGGTGTGCAGCCGCACTTTTAGGTGTGCAGATGCCATGTCTTAAGACAAATGTCTGTGTCGCTCATGTCTTATCTCTCGTGTCGTATCTCCTAGGTGTGCAGCCGGGCTTACATTTCAAATAAGTTGCCAAAACTCATTTATTTCGTCTAGGAAATATTTTGTTCCTACAAATGCTAAGCGAAAACTGAAAAATGCAATATTACTATACTCAAAAAAAAATCAAAATTATTCCATCTCCTTGAAAATTATTACTCTTATGAAAGAGTTTAAAAAATACGAGGCATGTTTTTAAAGTAAGTACCGTTTTGATATAAAAAAATCAACAAGTAAATTTTTCAAACAAAACTTTATTTATCTGAAAGAGCATTCTTTCCTCTACTTCTCTACATAATTTCCATTATTATTAAGGCACTTGTCGTATCTTGGGACCAGCTTTTGTATGCCGTCGTCAAAGAAGCTTGCCGCCAGACTGGACAACCACTGCTGCACAGACGTTTTTACTTCTTTATCATTGGAATGACGCTTCCCCGCCAAATGCGTCTTCAAGTGCAGAAACAAATGGTAGTCGCTAGGCGTTAGATCGGGACTGTATGGATGATGGTCGAATTGTTCCCAGCCAAATGAAGTGATGTGCTCTTGCGTTCGATTTGCTGAATGTGGACGAGCATTATCGTGGAGCAAAACGACGTAGTTAACTACAAGTAGTTAGTTTTTGCTAGTCAAATAAAGTGTGTGAACTTATTTAAATCGAATCAATACGTAATAAGAGCGTTATCACACTGGCGATTTGTGAGCGTGTTTCTAGTGAGTCGATAAGTGAACACGCTCACCGTAACATCGTGAAGCGAACGATGCATTGTTCAAAATTCATGTTTGCCAGTAATCACGCACATGTTGTCGCTGCTATTCCTAAAATAGGATTGAATTGGGGCCTGCCAGGCTGTATTGCCAGAAGAATTTTAACAAAAGCCGCCGAGGAGCGGCGTTTGAGTAGCCCAATAATAGTCAAATTATTATGTAATAACCAAAAAATAGCCAAATGAATAAAATTCCCAAAAAACAGTCAAGCAAAAAGAAATTATCTCAGGAATTTATTTATTATTGCACATTACATTCTTGTTACAAACAAAAATTTGGAATTATGGCAATGATTAAATTTCCCTGGTGAGCATTGTAGCGGGTTTAACGTTATTTCATTTGTTTCATAAAAGTTTTGTGGCAAATTCGTTGTCGAATACTGAAAAAAATACTATTCAGTATTCACTACCACTCTGATGAAGATGTTTTGTGGTATATTTTAGACTTTCGAAAATGTCCAACAACGAAATCGTCATAAAACATTTGTGAAAGAATGAAATAACGTCAAACAAAACCCGGTACATTTATCACATTTATCACATAATTGCCGGAATCGAAAAGTATCTGTCGTATCTGTCATACATACGTCAGTTCCCAAACGCCACCAAGGAAATTTAATCATTGCTAATAACAAAGGTTAAAATAAAAATAGTCGAAAAAAAAATCAAGCTTCCTCAATAATTTATTATGTTACAATCATTAAATATTATCACTTAAATGAGTCGCTGAGTTTCAAAACTATCTAATTGACGATTTTTTCAAAATTGAGTTAGATACGGTTTATTATTCAGGAGGATAAACTGCACCAAAAAATACCAACTAGACGGTGCTAAGTCAACTTTTTCCCCTTTAATTTTAATGACAAAAATACGAAACTGTTTCAAAAGTAGCTAATTGCAATATTTTCCAACTGAAAAAACATGGCGTTGCAAGCAACACAAACCAGTTGCAAAACTATCTAATTACTTATATAAAAATGGCGTCATTAGAAAAACCTGGAAAAAAATAGCTAGTTAGGTAGTCAATATGTAGCACTTGCAGGGCCTGCAGAAGATCAAATAATTGTATGTGATAATTTTATTACTCTCTCTAAGAATATATTTACTATTGGAATAACTAGAAAGAAAATACAAAGAAACTTGTGGAATTGTCAAATATAGCAGGCTGCGAATTGTGCAAAATAAAATTGTGTGAAGCATCGTGGTTCTGATTTGAATTTTACTGTTAAATTACAGTAAAGAGACTTGTTTTATAGGAGAATATTCTACTAAATTATAAGAAAATATCTTAGTTTTCATAAGTTATAATAAAAACAACGTTGTACGATGTAAATAGATAGATTTGTACGAATGTTGTTTTATTTAAAACTTATTGAAAGAATAATAAATTGTTGCAAAAGTGTCTAATTGTTAGTGTTACTGCTGCAAAAGTAGCTAATTATAAAATCAACCGTTTCAAAACCATCTAATTAAAGCAAACTGCTGCAAAAGTAGTTAATTATAATTTTTAATCGTTATTTACTAATTATTGATAAGTGGTATCGTTGTTATTATTTCTTTATAAGAACTTTATGATTTTTCCTAAAAATTTAATGGTAAAAACCAGTGGCGACGCGTGAGAGTAGACAAGGGAGACAGTGTCTCCCCAAAAAAATTAACCTTCACAAAATTTAAAATTTTTTATAAAATTTAAAATAATTATGAAATTTATACAATAATATTGTCCATTTTTATACATTCACATTTCCAAACAAAACATATTTACGAATATCGAATATACATACGTTTAGATACGTTTACAATAATGTATACGTATACATATGCATGATAAATATAAACTTATATAGTTATTTATATTATATTATGTGTATGTGGTTAGACAGAAACAGAATGGACAATACGTAAATACTAGTGGTGGAGAACTATCGATAGCACTATCGATAACTATCGATAGTTATGACTATCGAAAACTATCGATATTTTTTTTTTTACTATCGATAGTTTTCGATACTTTTTTTTCAGTCATTTCGTTTACTTATAAATACTAAAGATAATAAAAATTTCGTAGAAATTATAGCCAGATATAAAAACAACCATTTTAAGGGAATTTCCGGGCAAAAAGGAATAATTGCGTAAAACCGCAGCGTAAAACCGGCGACGTTTTTTCTTTTTTTTTTTGCTCGCCGGCTATCTAAATGCCGCCCAACTTGGGTATCAAAAACTATCGATAAACTATCGATAACTATCGATAGTTTCACGACTATCGTAACTATCGATAGTCGGGACTATCGATAGTCAGAACTATCGATAGTCGGGACTATCGATAGTTCTCCATCACTAGTAAGTACGTAGACAATTTTCGTTTTGATTCTCCTGGCTTTATGTGTATGCGTAACAAACATCCCATATTATACATTCACACACACACTGACACAGTTTGTATCATACATGTATGCAAATCTTCTCCAATTTTTACACCATTATAATTCAAAAACTAAGAAAAATTTTGCAAAAATTTTTTTTTTACCTCTATGTAAAATGTAGTAATCTTTCTAATAGTACAAAAATAACTAAAATATAATCAGTATTTTTTTAAAAATTATTAAAAAGCTGAAACAATTATTCAAGGGAAACATTCTTTCCTGTGTCTTTTTTATTGTCCTCAGTACATATCAGTGCAACTGTATACTAGTTATAATGTGCATACATTCGGTAGATAGCAGCGATAGCAGTATAGCGACATAGTAAAGTATTTGGTCGTATTTGGTACTATATAGGCTATATAGTCTGTGAAATGGTGAAATTTAATCATATTTTTGATCTTGTGTTAATAGATTATTGCCCTTTGGTTTAGTTCAGTTTTTTAATTTTAATATTAAAATGAATTAATTTTAGATTTTGTTGTTTATTTTTTATAACTTTTTATTAAAATGTGTATTTATTTTTAATTTGTTTTTCTCCACTATCTGTTTAAATTTTTTACTTATGAAGTTTCTCCTTTTCATTACTAACAATTAGTGTAATTCGGATGTCTTAAATTTTTAAATGGACACTACCTTAGAATAAAATATATTTAAACACTATCTAAACAACTAAGTTTGTAACTAGAGTTATTTTAAAATCTCTAATTTTTTGAAGACCTTTATATGTTTAATTCAGACCAATCACAAAACAAAAAGAAAATCCAGCATCTTTTACTCTTGGTACAACAATTACAAATGTCTGGTCAAAAATTTCGATATTTTTGTTTTACAATCGAAGTCCTGGGTCATATAAAAAAGCTTTAATAAAGAGATTAGTGATTAAAATAAAAATAGGTACAAAATAAGTCTATTTCAATATGGTAAAAAAGACCCAGGAAATAATTCCACGCGTCGCCACTGGTAAAAACCACATCAAAATTATTATTATAACTGAGAAAACAGTTTTTTGTGTTTCCTGAACATTTTTAATTGTGTCAATTAGGCCCGATTTACATTATCACTCCACTCTCACTCCGATATTATTACGCTCCCGATTCGATATAATCTTGATGTGTTCACATTACAGTGCTGATATCATGCTGGTACGCATTCGTTCTCTATTCACATTATAATGCCACTCTGGGTACACTCCCAGTTCGGTCTGAGTTCGATACAAATATCTTCTCGTAACAACTGAATGCAAGCGGAGTGGAGTGGAATCAAAAAAGTGTTTACACTATAGGTACAAGCCATAACAAGACTGATATCGCTCCAATAATATATTACCTGAGTGGTATTGATATTGGAGTGGCATTGAAACGGGAGCGAACCGCGACTGATATCGGACCGATATCAGAGCGATGATGTGAATACACTCATTGTTTATTGTGTAAGAATATTTTACCGAACCTGGAGCGGAGTGATATCGGAGTGAGAACAGAGCGTTAATGTAAATCGGACCTTAGATGGTTTTGAAACTCATCGACTCAAATACCTTTAAAAATACTTTGATGCTCCCATTCTTTGCGGTAATGTTTGGAATATTTTGCGTACTTTCCCATTTGGGCATTTGTTTCCTTAAAAGAATTATTGCAGAAAGATCACTTATTTATCAAATAAACATAAACAAACAATTCTTTAGAATTTTAACAAATAAGCAATTCAACAGAAAAGTTCTAATGAAAACCGCAAAAAAATTTCTTTCCAAAAATACAGTTGGTAAAAATGAAAAAAACTAAAAATTCAAAATAGCCCAAACGGCTATTACCCGCCAACGATTTAAAAAGGCCGCCAATCAATAACTACAGATAGCCCAATTGGTAGTAAATAGCCCAATCTGGTAACACTGCTGCCAGGCTGTAGTACGCATGCATATTGAGACCGTAGTGTCGCAGCAAGCTCGCACACACGGATGGATTGTTCACCAATCGCGTCGCTGGAAACACTCACAAACGGCCAGGGAAAGGGACCGATCAGACCAAGACGGTCATCTTGCGGGCTAAGTGGATGTCATATAATTATATTGCACTACTTGACTTAAGCGGGTTCTACACGATGCTACGAACGTTCCTTCCAACGTTCGATCGAACGTTTGAGGCAATTAAGTTCGATAGTTGGTGCGACGAATGTATCTGCTACACGGTGAATCGAATGTTTGATCCAATACGAATGATGATGTGTTGGTACTCAGTGGCGAGGCTGTTATCTGTCTGATGTTATCTCTAATGTTATACACTGATGTTGTCCCTCTTGTATAATGTGTTCGGACAAACGTTTATTCAGTGGGCGACGATGTCATCTGTCTGATGTTATCTCTAATGTTATACACTGATGTTGTCTCTCTTCACATGAACGAGTCGTGCAGCTGCTGAGTCGAACCAACCAACGCAACCAACATTGACCTTCAAACGTTCGAAGCATCCCTTTGACTCGGTGCAAAAATACCGACATCGAACGGGACACGACCAAATGCGAACGTTTGACGCTCGACATTGAACACTCGTAGGTTCGAACAACGGCTACACGATGCTATGAACCACCCAACGTCGAATGTTGGAAGGTGTTCGTAGCATCGTGTAGCAGCGGCTTTATAATACCTAAACATTCAAGTAGGTAATAATTTCTGAACACAATTAAAGTCAAGTAAAGTAAAGGAAATGTAATACGTGTTTTGGTCAGTTTGTCACGTTTTAGCTCTTATGTCAAGTATCCAATATAACTTTTTAATTAGCGTTCCGAGTACTTGCCACGGTCTATCCTCACACTAATAACGTCTAAGAATGAAACTATAAATTCATCGCATTTTTTAACGAAAGAAAATTGTTAGTTACCCGGTGAACCTTCTCTATAATGTATACTGATGAGTTGTTGAACTGTTATTGAACTTCTTACCATGAGCAAAAATTTTATTTATGGGAATGCTTATTTTCCAAATAGGGCCCTTCAAGAAATTTTGATACAAAGTTCAATCATGTCTAGCTGCACCATTGTCTCTTATATTATTAACCTTAATTTTTTTTCAGTTACAATCAAATAAAATTTTCAATTTCAAAATAAAATTTCTTATTTATTGGCAAAAGCCATTTGTAAATTCTTTCCAGTAGTGCCTGCACCCTATGTTTATTTTCCAGTTGTAAGTAAGGATGTATTAATTAACACGTAGTAGCTATTAATTTCTAAGATTTCTTAAATGTGAAAATATTTTTTCCAGTTTCTAATTTCCATATCTAACGATTTT
Source organism: Brachynemurus nebulosus (assembly GCA_035578155.1). NCBI lineage: Eukaryota > Metazoa > Arthropoda > Insecta > Neuroptera > Myrmeleontidae > Brachynemurus > Brachynemurus nebulosus. The sequence continues at coordinate 4,606,985 of JAPWDM010000018.1, read as the reverse complement.
CGAATAAAGGTAACAATTTTCGAAAAATAATAATAATAGTCGAATTGTAACAATCTCTTCATCGTTATTAAAAACAAAATCTATTTTATATTCGAGTCGTGACAGTTGTGCCGAATTAACCTCTGCGAAGGCCCCGGGATACTTCTCATCTTTTGGCTTCTAAGTACTTCACTTGTAGAGGCCCCTGAGTATTCTGATGGAGAATACCCCTTGAAGAATTTTCGGAAATTCCTAAATTTTCCCAAAAAATAAGGTTGACGAGCAGAAAAAAGCCCTCTTATTGTTTCTGGCCTGTTCCTCTATTTTGTCACTTGGTGGAGGCTCCGGGACACGTGCCCTACGTGTCCTGATCTAACTCCGGCTCTGCGCATATGATTGATATGCGTTATGTACGACAACTTGAAAATCTTTTAACTACTATAATCATTTACTAAATAAATTATATTATTCAAAATAAGATAATGAGCCCGACCTTTTATTTAAAACAATTTTACTAATAAACATAAAATTATATTACCAATTGTAAATCATCGTGAGTAATTTGTAATTAAGATGGCAAAGACTGCATAGAAAGCACGCGTAACTCACATTCCGCACATAATTTTTACCTTGATTCATCATTCACTTCAGGTGATAGAACAATATGCTGCAATAAACAACGCACATAAACTAATCATTTACACCCGGTACCCATATGAGGAGTTGAGTTTCAAAAACAGCTTAATAAAAATTTGAAAATAAAACAGTTATTGACAGCATTACATCCGTCTATTCTAATTACTTAAAATCATTTTAAAAAATGACAATAAACTTCTCAAAACAAAGTTTGCAACACGTACAGTAACCTCACATGCGCAGTAATGTACTATATGTACCGTGTCCGGTTTAGGCTGGGATTACTTAATGTGATGATATAGCCCCAGTTTCAATATTTATTTACGGGATTACAGAGAATTAAATGGAGTGTGCATCGAATGATTCTTTAAAATAGAATCACTTGGCTATGTACTCATTGTTATCATACTCGCCAAGAAGATATTATACTACGCGTTATTTATTAGGCCCGATCCACACTAAGGCTCATTTCAAACCAAGCCAGTCAAGTCCAGTCAAGTTACGTCAAGTCCAGATGCGTCAAGTCAAGCCAGTCAGGTGCTTTCAAATAGACCAAGTCAAGTGAAATCAGTCAGTTTAAAATTTAAATCAGTTATTACTTGATATTTGAAAATGGATGTTGTATTAAGAATGCAATAATAATAATGCGGAGATTAAGATCATAAATTTCTGGATAATTTCTACCAAGTAATATTAATTGTCCATGTTTAACAATGATATACCAGAGATAACATAAGAAATATGCTGTGATACACGGAACATACCACCACACATATGATAAGTTTGTATCTCTTAATACGCATGTACAATGGACACATGACTTACGTTGACTGATGAAAAAATTCAACTTGTTGAGTCGTTGACTGGACTGACGGTGACTTGACTTGACTTGACTTGACTGGACGTGACTGATTATATTTGAAAGCAAAAATACAGTTTATGTTGTAATTGCATTGAATCGGTGTATGTTGAATCAAGATGCGTCAGACTTGACGTGACTTGACTGGACGCGACTGGCTTGGTGTGAAATGGGCCTAAGGTGCCGATATCGATACGCTCCCGCTCCACTCTCGCTCCGATATAATCTTGTTGTGTTTACATTACAGTGCTGATACCATGCTGGTACCTATTCGTTCTCTGTTCACACTATGGTGCCGCTCTCACTCCGATAAAAATCTTTTTTCCATATTTTAAACACTATTGTATTAGGAGAACATCATATCAGAATACATATCTACATATCAATTAATTATTTATATATGTATCATAATGTATTGGCAAGACGTCGCGTCGTTGTGTTGTATCATGTTTTCCTAATACAATAATTTTCAAATAAATGAAGAAGGCTGAGAAACGGACTGGAGTGATATAAAAAAAGTGCACTTTTGGTACAAGTCTGGTATCGCTTCAGTAACGCTCCGATAAAATATTACCTGAGTGGTATTGGTATTGGAGCGGGACTGGACCGCGACTGACATCGGAGCGATGATGTGAATACATTCATTGTTTCTTGTGTAAGAATATTTTATGGAATCGGAAGCGTAGCGATATTGTACCGAGAGTGAAGCGTTCATGTGCATCAGACCTTAATGTATTCGAGAGATTAAAATGTACCCGGCGCCCCCGCTAGCACTGTACAAGAGAGAAACTATTGGTTTTCGGTTCAATATGACTATTATCAAACAAGTGACAAAACGATATTCTTTACAATCAAGAGATACTTTTTGAATTTAAATATTTCAATTAAAATTTTTCATTTTCCATTCCCACCCACTTCCAATTCCGAGAAGAATTGTCAAATCCCGTTCAATCTCACTCTCGTCCAATTTATCAATTTTAATCCCGTTCTCGGTTTTTACTTCAAGTCCCGAAATGGAGTTACATTATCTTCAATACCATTTCCGTTTGGTTCCTGCAGTTCCGTAAAAAAAATCTTTATTCCCACCCGTTTTTAAAAAGTCAACTCGTTTTTCAAGTATATAAATGGTTTCCTGTGGGTCCTAACCTGATCGACTATTTTCTCGCCCCAATGACATTCCTACTCTAAAATAATCATATTTATATTTCAACAGAATAGTTAATTTCCACGCTGTGAGATCTTTCTGCAGATACCCGTGACGATGGTTTTAGGAGTACTTCAATTTAAAGCATTCCTTAGCGAACGGAGACTTTTATTGTACAATTCAACAACTCACGGATTTTTAAAATTCAACTCCTCATATATGCTATCGGTATGTACAATATGTACTCATATTAGTTAATTAATATGTTTATATCAAATTTTAAAGTTTCATTAATTATAATAATATTAGGTTATTTATCAACACCTTCCTATTGTTATGTTACAAGGTTTTAATAATAATTTTAAATTTTTTTTCTTATTTAGCTATTCATTTACTTATTAATTTTAGTTGATGGCATTTTTCCAATTGTTTAAACGCAAAACTTTTTTTTTGAGAATTTTGCATTAACCCTTTTATTATGTACAACTGTCCTCTCTAACGAGGACAAATAATATTGATAACTGGTTTTTTTTACCATTTATTACCTTTTACTATTTCATTATACGTAAGTATTTTATTAATTTTTTAATGAAATTACATCAGAGATAATAAGTTTTAATTGTTTAAACAGGAAGTAGATAAAAGTGACAGTAATCCAAATTGTCAGTTTATTATTTCATTATTTGGTAGTCTACCTATGTTTCCTGGACAATTGAATAATAGCTCGAATTTTGGTCGTAGCCCTACACAAAAATTAAACTAACTTAATTTGAGCAAATCACCTGGATCTGTGACCGAATGAAGCTAGACGAACAGATATACTTTTGGAGGATGTTAGTGACTGCGTACCATATATGTAGGTAATATTTTACTTAATGCATTTGATTCCTGGAATAAACTGGCAGAACTGGAATACGACGTGAAAAACAATTTCAAAGTAATCATTTAGATTTAAAAAAATTCTTTAAAGGTCATTCAAAATTTCCGTTATGCGCATTTCATTTACCTTGTAAGTTATATTTTTAGCATGGTTAATTGTAACTGTCTCAATTAAAGACAATCTTGCGAGTAGATTCTATAAGGATCTGAGTTCATTTTATCCCTGGACCCTTTACAAGTTCTAAACCGTTGAGTTTAGAAGAATGAAATTTTGCATAAAAGTTCCCTATGTAACGTAGGTGAGCACTAAGAAAGGATTTTTGAAAATTCGTCCCCTAAGTGGGTTTAATAGGGGATGAAAATTTGTATGTAAATTCGTTATTTTGGAAATTAATGGTATATAAAAATATGTTACTATGGTTATTAAAATAAATAATATATTTAATAAATCTTTAACACTGACTGACAGACAACGCACAACCTAAACTGTTGGGTTTACTGGTTTAGAAGGACGAAATTAGCACAGGAGTTATGAAAATTGGCGTTTAGGTTTTTATTTATAAATAAAAGTCAGTTGTGTAAACGTTTCTGGAAATTTATTCTCTAAGGGGTTAAAACAGGAAATGAAAGTTCGTGTGGGAAGTTCATCATTTTTGAAGTTAGAAACATGGATATTGATTTAGGCTTTTAAAAAACATTAAAAGTGAGCAGAATATGAGTACCTAATAAAAAGATGTTGTCGATGGGAAATCCCATCGGGTATATGGCTAGTATTCTAATAATATCTAAACGTGTTTCTGACCATTCTATAGAGACACATAACAGTTTCAATGTAATTAGACATTAAAATTAGTTTTTCAGGGCTCCATAGTTTTTTAGCACCTATAAACATAAGATTTTATATGTACATGCTATCTCAGTTTCATTTTAAGAACTCTTTCTAACAATATTTCACACAATGTGAAACGTGAAAAAAAATTTTATGCCCACTTCCGAATACGAGGAAAAATCATAGGAGTGCTGTGAATAACGTTGTGCACAGCGCTTCCACTGTTCCGATTTTATGTATTTTATTATGTATAACTGAATGAAAAAATGTCTAACGTTCTTATTATGTATAATGTACCCAGTGCTCCCACTAGTACTATGATAATGATGTTATAATTGTGATAACTGATTATAAGTTTAGCTTTTTGCAATATTAATTTTTACCTTACCATATAGATATATATGACTGGTAAACATTTAATTGTGCAACTATTTTATTAAATGAATGAATTTAAAAAAATACTAAAAAAAATAGCTCGTTTTTCTGTACAGCTATCCCACTGTTTTTTAGAATTTATATATTTTCTGTTAAGCTTATATAATATTATTTGCTATAATTTAATCGTTAAAAATTTGGACACAATATTGATTTTTTTTTTAGGAAAAAGTTTGAGAGCCGCTACTTAATCATATAAGCTATATATCACATCTTCTATCTATATTAAAGAAAGTATAAATTAATAATAATAAGGAAAATGTCAAAGACACTATTGCGGACAACAATAAAAAAATAAAACCGCATAAAAAATAAATGTATCCACTTGTTTTACGGATCTTCTGATTTATCACTAAAAAACCCACATTCTCAAACAAGGATGCATTTTCAATTTATAAATTTAAAACCGAATTACATACATACGAAAAGTGATTGAAAAATTCAAAAAAAAAATTTAATTTGATGCTGATATAAGATCACACTTCAAAAGCCTACACATTTTCTTTTACATACAAAAAATATAATTAAATGACCTTACAAAGTAATTGACATGTTATTAAGTGATGTGAGATGAGTCAGAAGAATACATATTGATTGACGAGGAGCGATTGACTAAAACAGAATTTCTACATCAAAATTTTTCAAAATGTTTGGAAACTAACAAAAATACCTATACATATTTTCATTTTTTGTATGTATGTTTCATTGTTTGGATGCAGTACTGGATTTTTACTTATTTATTAGGTGTACAACTAAATTCTACCCGTTTTTTGCAAAAAAAGAATGTAATCTTTTAGAAATAGCTTGTTGAGTGACGTTTAACTTTTCTGCAAGTTGTTGTGTTTGCGCAGAATCTTAGTTCAGTAATTCTTGCAATTCCTCGTCACTGATTGATAGAGGCTTTCCACACCGTGGTTTATCATTTAAATTGAAATATCCATTTGTAAGTTTCTGAAACCATCTTCGACACGTACTGTCATCAATAGCAATGCCACCATAAGTTGCACAGATTATTCTTTGAGCTTCAACAGCACTTTTTCCTTGATGAAATTCGTCTAGAAAACAATGGCGGATATGCACAATACTTCCATTTTCAACTCAATAAAAAATATATATACAATAAAGCACCAGTTTTGTCAAAAAATAGTAGTCTCCAAAAGTGGTGCTTGATAAAAGTGATGCTTTTTGACCAGGGGCGATGTACAAATATCGTAAGATTATGTTTTGAATTAAAATTGTTTTTTTAAATACTAATAAAAGAAAAAAAGAAGTGAAGAATTAAAAATTATTTATCTCAGAAAATATTTTTTCATTTGTCGTTTTATTAATTTGCTGTGATATAATTTTGTTTACATTTTACGTACGATAAAAACCGCCACAGAACAGAATACATATATAGATAAACATTCTATGTACAATAATTAAATTCAACATTCCCACGCTTTAAGGTCTGTTGTTGTTTGTCACTACTATTATCGGTATATTTATTTGTTTCTTTTGGTAAAATCATGCGTCGTGGTCTATTGCACATAGATTTAATATTTATGTACTTGACATTTTTGATGCAACTTTCCAAAAGTGATGACTAATTTGATGCTCTCAAAAAATTTCCAAAACTGATGTTTCCATTATCGGTACTATACTGTATATATTGAAGATTAATATACAAGGTGATCCAGAATTATGTTCCGTAATTGGTAGAGCTCGTGGCACGTTCAAAAATAATGGTACCTTTTCATGTACACTTTTTTTCAAAACTCAATAATAAGGGAGATATAACTCTGTAAAGGGGTGAAGCGAAAAGCATTATTTCTTAAATATTTTCCAAACGCTTTTGAATAACGGATTGATATTTTAGAAGTACTTATTTTGCGTTAGAAGGATTAAATTTATGTCAACACTTATTCCACTACTCATGACTAAGGGGTGGTTTTGGGTGGTAGGTGTGAGTTATCACGTCTTTTCTTTTTTAATTTACAATTATTTACACAAAATAACTGATAATGTAATTCCTCAGGCAATTTCATGCAAAAAAGGTATACTTGTGACATTTCGATAAATATTACCGTTTTCGAGTAATTTAAATTAGAAGTATCTATTTATAAGCTAATTAAGTAAATATTTATAAGCTAATTTAATTAACCACAATTAAATTTTAAAAAAGTAAATTTATGAACTGTACATGCGCACTATTTTAAATTTCCCGCAACTAAATTCGTTATTTTAAAATTTGCCACTTGTGCATTACATTGCATAATATTATTCAACAATTGTTATGTACAGTATTTAGAAATTAGAAGATATTGTTTGGGTTGAGTTTCTAATATTAGTAAATTAATACCAAATTCTAAAAGTTTTTCTTAATATTAAATAAATAAATAAACTAAAGAAAACAACCAGTTTCTCAACTAGTTAACGATAGACAAAACACGGTTTCGTTACATTAACGAAAAAATCGTCAACAATTTATGGGTCCTTACATTTCTTGATGGCAAATTATAATAAACCTGATGATATAAAAATAACAGAATGTAATTTAACAGTAATAACAAAATAATTTTTAGCTCCGATTCGCACTGCAGTGGCGCTTTTGATACGCTCTCAGTTCGGTCTCGGTTCGATAAGAAAATCTTTTTAGCGAATTTCGAAAACTCGAAATTCAGCTATTACAGTAGGTCTCATGACGCAATCTGATTCCGGGACTATGGCAGAAATCTGTTTTGAGGTCCCTAGAATACGAAAATGATATTCACTAAAATTTATATATATATATATATATATATATATATATATATATATATATATATATATGTGTGTGTTCCCACGATAACTCTCGAACGAAACGTCTAACGCTTATGAAATTTTGTGTGTGGACTGGATTCTGAATTGGCTTGGCTAAGTTCGTTACCCAGACACGTCGGAGTAGGTTTTGTGACCATTTTTTATCATTCGATCCTATCATAAGACAGTTCGATTTTTACATCGTTGAAAAGGAAAAAAAAAATTATGAAGAACATGTCCTTATAATTTTCTTTCTATGTTAAGTAGTTTTCGAGAAAATCGTAATTTTCACTATTGCCTTATTTTGCTCTCTTTGTCATTGTAATAAGTAATTTATATTTCTATCTCAGTTCTTTATGAAGTATAAAAATATTTCACTTTTTTATTAAAGAATTTTGTGAGAACAAGTGAAGTATATTCACATACATGTGTTATAACACACATACATATATAGAGTTTTGTTTCTCATTTATTGCATTATAATTAGCATGGTTCTATCTCATGTTAAAAAATGTAAATTAAACAGATTTTCTAAGCTAATGTAATGAAGAATTTTTTTTTTTTATTGAATTTTTAAGTAAACAAGAAATTGAAGATTATGTTATGATATAATATTATTAAATATATGAAACAAAACAAAATATTGTACAATGTACATATGTATGCACGGAAAAATATTTTGAATCGATTTTGAAAATTTTTTCACTAATAATTAATAATGTTAAAAAATTAAACCATTTCAAATGGATTTAAGGTATTTTATGTGAGGTCAAGGTTTTCGGGACCTAAAAAGGCCAGAAATTAATTAACCAATCGATTTTAAAAATTTTTTCACAGTTAGTAAGTTAAAGTATTTGAATTAATTAATTAAATGATGTCCGCAAGAAGCTTACGGACTGCCATAAGTTATATGAGATCCTTAGAACCCTTTTCTTACTGTTAGAGTACTAGACTTGTATGAGTTTCGCCAGGATTTACTGATCCCATAATTGTAAAAAATAAACTAAATGACCAATTTTAAAAATTTCTTCACTGTTACAGAGCTAAACTATTTTAGATAGATTGAGAATACATTATGTAAGGTCCGCCAGGGTCCACAGGACCCAAAAGTGTCAAAAATAAACTAACTGACCGATTTTGAAAATTTTTTCACTGTTACAGAGCTAAACTATTTTAGATAAATATTGATTACGTTATGTAAGGTCCGCCTGGGTCCATAGGACCCAAAAGTGTCAAAAATAAACTAACTGACCGATTTTGAAAATTTTTTCACTGTTACAGAGCTAAACTATTTTAGATAAATATAGATTACGTTATGTAAGGTCTGCCAGGGTCCATGGGATCCAAAAGTGTCAAAAATAAACTAACTGACCGATTTTGAAAATTTTTTCACTGTTACAGAGCTAAACTATTTTAGATAAATATAGATTACGTTATGTAAGGTCTGCCAGGGTCCATGGGATCCAAAAGTGTCAAAAATAAACTAACCGACCGATTTTGAAAATTTTTTCACTGTTACAGAGCTAAACTATTTTAGATAAATATAGATTACGTTATGTAAGGTCTGCCAGGGTCCATGGGATCCAAAAGTGTCAAAAATAAACTAACCGACCGATTTTGAAAATTTTTTCACTGTTGGGGAACTAAGCTATTTTAGATAGACATACATTACGTTATTTAGGGTCCGCCAGGGTCCATGGGACCCAAAAGTGGTAAAAATAAACTAACCGACCGATTTTGAAAATTTTTTCACTGTTACAGAGCTAAACTATTTTAGATAAATATAGATTACGTTATGTAAAGTCTGCCAGGGTCCATCGGATCCAAAAGTGTCAAAAATAAACTAACTTATGATTTTGAAAATTTTTTCACTGTTGGGGAGCTAAGCTATTTTAGATACATATAGATTACGTTATGTAAGGTCTGACAGTGTCAGTAGGACCTAAAAGTGTCAAAAATAAAATAACTGACCGATTTTGAAACTTTTTTACTGTTACCGAGGTAAACTATTTTAGATAGGTACAGGTTGTGTTATCTGAGATCCACAACTGTCCTGCGGATGCAAATGCGGCGTAGAATGCTACACAACGGGTTTTGAATATATATATATATATATATATATATATATATATATATATATATATATATATATATATATATATATATATTACATAAAGTCCGCCTAGAATATACGGTCGAGCTGATTTTTTAATGAGGTCCACCGGGATCTTGCAGATCCGAAAACGCCAGTAATAAGCTATCGAACCGATGCTAAAAAATTTCTCACTACTAGAGAACTAAATTATTTAAGATGGATACAACTATGCTGCACAAAATTCGTTCGGGTTCTTGGGTCCCCAAAAATACCAAAACTAATTACCCAGCCGATTTTAAAAATTCTTTTACTCTTAGAAAGCTAAACTATTTTAAATAGGTACAGGTCTTAGATGAGATCCGCCAGTGCCCAAGATTTGGAAATTCGCTATGTTATGCAGATGCTGCGACAGGGGTATCATAATAACTAACAAGTAAAGGTCCCGAGGCCGGACCTATCGATTTCGATGAAACTTAAATATATTGTAGAACACTAAAAACTAAGGGACACGTATTTTTTTTTATCTGCGGAAAAACGGTTTGAAGGGATGAAATCGCCCTCCAAAAATTGGGATAAAAATTTAATTTTTCCAATATCTCGAAAACAGTAAGAGATAGAGCAAAAATTTAAATTGGCGATATTGCTCTTTTTTAAAGAACTATCTATTGATATGCAATTTGTTCATATTACATCAACAGGGGTGGTTGGGGGTTAAAATTTGGGGGTTAATTTTGCAAAAAGGGGGTGAAAAATAAACAATATAAAAATTTTGTTTACAGATTTGAAATCTACGTCAAAAAATCTAATTGACCTATTTTTGCTCAATGCCCTAATATTAAGTCTAGAGGTAGTTAACTAGAAGGTGACTATGTCGAATAGTCGTACAATTTGGGTATTTCAAGAAGTTCTTCTTCATGGAAAATAGCTTAAGACAATTAGAATAACGTAGAAATGAAATTCTCGAATTCAAAATTGAGTTTGAGCAACATTGGAGAGGGGGTGAGTCACCCTCTTAAATTACATACTAGTTTATATACACTAATTTTTGCTATTAACACACTGATAGTGGGTAAAATAATGTCACAATAAGTGGTTCTGAAGTTGGACTATCATATGTAAGGTCTTTATTAGGTTTGTTTTTTAATGGGTATTATAGTTTTCCTTATCGAAAATTATCGATACCGAAAATTACATAACCTAACCTAAAATAACGAAACCTAATAAAAACCTTACATACGATAGTCTAACTTCAGAACCATCTATTGTGACATTATTACCCCCTGTCAGTGTGTTAATTGCAAAAATTAGTGTATGTAAACTAGTATGTAATTTAAGAGGGTGACTCACCCCCTCTCCAATGTTGCTCAAACTCAATTTTGAATTCGAGAATTTCATTTCTACGTTATTCTAATTGTCTTAAGCTATTTTCCATGAAGAAGAACTTCTTGAAATACCCAAATAGTACGATTATTCGACATAGTCACCCTCTAGTTAACTACCCCTAGACTTAATATTAGGATATTGAGCAAAAACAGGTCAATTAGATTTTTTGACGTAGATTTCAAATCTGTAAACAAAATTTTTATATTGTTTATTTTTCACCCCCTTTTTGCAAAATTAATCCCCAAATTTTAACCCCCAACCACCTCTGTTGATGTAATTTGAACAAATTGCATATCAATAGATAGCTCTTTAAAAAAGAGTAATATCGCCAATTTAAACTTTTGCTCTATCTCTTACTGTTTTCGAGATATTTGAAAAATTAAATTTTTACCCCAATTTTTGGAGGGCGATTTCACCCCTTCAAACCGTTTTTCCGCAGATAAAAAAAAATACGTGTCCCTTAGTTTTTAGTGTTCTACAACATATTTAAGTTTCATCAAAATCGATAGGTCCGGCCTCGGGACCTTTACTTGTAAGTGCTAACGAAGTGGTGTGGAATCAAAGAAATCTTCACACTATTACCCTATCGGTACAAGTCCTGACAAGTCTGATATCGCTCCTATAAAATATTATTCGAGTAGTATCGGTATTGGAACGGCGACTGGACCGCGACTGGAATTGTACATGGATCGTACTGATCGTGATCTTATCGAATTCAGAGCGTATCGATAGTGGCAAGGCAGTGTGGATCGGGACTTATAATGAAAGTTTTAAAGGATTGCTCCTCGAATTTATTATATTAATTCAATAGAAATAGGAAATTAAATTTTTAAATAAAAATAGATCATTTAAAACAAAAAATGATAATATTGAATTATCCATTTGAATATGAAATTAAAGAGAAAAGTAATATTACTCATGTCACTATTATATACATAGGTATACATTTTACATACTAAAATTACAAAAATACTAAACTTGTTATTTATAAAAAATATATAAATATTTAAAAAATCATTTTCTAAAAATAGCATCTCATTTATTGTCACCACATCAAAAATATTTGAAGGTACATCCAATATATTATATTGTGTCCGGCGGTCATGAAAATTATGAATTATGTGATTATAAAAAAAAATTGATCTAATTAATATGTAATAACTCTAGGAACCCAAATAGGAAGTATATACTACATACTAGAAACTGACCACACCTTTGCGTATTCGATGTCCGGGTCTCAACAGCATGCTGTAATCACAATATACTTGTGTATCTGTATCTGTATCTGTATGATGAATGTATGCATACAATAAACAGTCTAGATCTGTAAACTACAATGGGTGTCAGAAGAAATTTATACACTACTTACATTTACCCGTGGCTTCGTCCACGTAGTTCTTGAAACTGTGATATTAAGTTTATGCTTTCATCGTGCCACTGTTGAGAACTGCTACTTTTGTCTTAGGAATTTTCCTACAGGAATTCCCGTGCTAAAAATTAGCCTATAACATACTCTGTTAACCTATGTTAACCAAGCTATATCTGCACAAAATTTAAAGTCGATTGGTTAAGCGATTGGAGCGTGAAAGCAAGTCCAACAAATAAAAAACTTACTTCCACATTTACATATAATACCTATTAGTTAGGATGATGTAAGTGGGGTCATTAAAGGATTATTCTGGGTTAGTATATAGCCAAAAAAAGATCGATTTTCAATATTTTTTCGTAAAAAAACTTTAAATGTAATCGATTTTAATCCTTTTTACTCATTATCAGGAATTCCTTTAAGTATCAAGAAAAATTTTATTTTTATTTTTCTTTTGTCTGATGACGATGCATTTTATACACGATGTTAAACTATGCGAGATTAAGTCGTGTGTATTTTATACACGACTGTATGTAAAGAACTACAGCGTACTACATTTTTTTAATCTTTATACTATATATTGTATTAAAATCTGTGCAAAATTTTTTATCCAACAACTGAAGATTAGCATTGGTTTTTAATACACTCTCAAAACGATTTCTTTGTTCAAACATTAAAAATTTGATTTTTTTTCTTTGAATCAAAGGAAACAAAAAAAAAATATTTCTTTATTTCAAAAAAAATATTTTTTGATTCAAAATAAACAAAATCAAAAAAAATTTTTTTATTTTTATTTTTAAAAAAAATTTGAACAAAAAAATCGTTTTGAGAGTGTTTCAAGTTCGATATAATTTTAATGTACAGTGTAAACTCCGTATAACGAAATTGAAGGAACCGGCTATTTTATTACGTTATAAAGAGTTTTCGTTATATGGAGAGTAAAAGAAAATAATTTTATTTTTCGAATACAACTTACGAATTTAGTAAGTGGTTTTAATTTTGACTGAATTAAATGACACTTTTTCGTCAATACACAAACTCTTTCTTTTACTCGCCATGTTTACAGTTAAAAAGTTTGAAAGCAACTAAGAATATGATAACGTAAAGACAGCAATAAGACGGTAGTACGGAAGTACAGTAGTAAAAACATGTGCTAGGCAATTACAACAAACAAATAAACGGATTTCTAAGAATCCCTTTGTGCGTACGAAATATTTGCGACTCTGTATCTCTATTTTGTTTGAAAGTCAGTGAAATAAAATTTTTTTTGGCTTAAAAAATGACCTATTTTTCGCTATTGAAAGTGAGCGTTAGAGAGTTATAAAGAGTGTTTCAATATACGAATGATAATGTAAACCAAAGAAACCTTTGTAATTTCTACGGTTTAAGGAGTTTTTCTCTGATATAGAGTTTACACTGTATTATATTCGTACCAAATTTATATTTTTTATTATGAATTTCATATTAATCGTAGATAAAGCATAGTACGTAACTCGGTTATAAGGTATATTACACACTCGCGCAAACTCGCCGCTGTGCGGCTCTTGCGTAAGATTTTCGCTCGTGTATACATACATAATTTACAACTTCAATCACGTAATCTACTATTCTGTACCATTTAATCGTATCCGTCCATGTAACCGGAACGTTTACATTTCAATGTAGTCAAGTGTAAAATAAATGTAAAACACGCGTTCATGGACAATTTGATTGTAACGCGTTCTATGAAATTATTCATTGTTGGCAATTCACAGCCAACTATTGTTATTAGCGGTAAATTGTTAAATTGCACTTGAGTTGGTCATGTCGTGGAAATATACACATACGTACACCTGTGTATGTGTACATATGCATGGTATATACATAAGTATACCTGAGTAGTACTTTACATTCATAAGTGTTACATAAATAGCATGGTGGGGCTGTCTCTTGGACCAGCTGACGGAATAAGAAAATCACACATTAATGAACAATCAGTTTTGCCATAAGCAGGCCCCAAGACGGCGAGCAAAACACCCACAATAAATAATCATATTAAAATTAGTCAGTTCGAGTTTTTCAAATAAAAATAAATATTTTTTTCGTCTGAATTTAATTAAGATATTTATCTATTAAAAAATTTTGTAAATTTTTCATCCTTAATATATTTTAAAATTTAGCTAACAAATATTCAATTGTTTGATTTCGAAAAATTTTTAATAATCGGGTGCCGCATGTAACGATAATTTTCAATTTTCAATTTATTTTTTTTATTTTGAAAACGCAAAAAAAGGTAAGTTAAAAAATTTAAAATTTTAATTATCTATTTGTTATTATGCATGATGATTAATTTTTATTAAACAACCACTTTCTTTTTTAACAAAAAGAAACCACTTTTACAAAAAAAAAAAATAACAACTACTAATATCTTAAAAGGCAAATGATGATCTTTAAACGTTAAAATACTGGATTTCTTTACGTAAAGTGAAAACTACAACACAATTTAATCACATTAACTAACTATATCCATTAATATTTTGAAATTTTATTAAGCAACACCAAAACTACACTATTTAATTTGCATATATTCAATATAGTGATATTTTTCGCGCTCTTTTTATTACGCAGGTGTGACATAAGTGCATTGTTCTCATATTTAAATATGAGCGCATATATAAATCCCTACATACATATTTTATTTCAAATAAATTAAAAAATGATATAAGTAGAATAAAATTATATATTTTTTCTTTTTGAATGTAGGTTGCATGATCATAACAATTAAAAACATAAATTTATTTTTTCAAAGTAATTACTGTTGTTTTCTCTGTTTTTCAGAATTTTTTTTGATCATAAAAACCTTCAAATAAGGAAATTGACGAAGGACATTTAATTATAAATGTCATCTGAACTAAAAACTAAAAATCTATTTAAAATATTGTTTTTATTTTTATTAATTTTTATAGTGAAATAATTCGGTGTTTCTATTATTTTAAAAAATGGAAGTGTTAAAACTAAATAATAAAAGATAATAAAATTGAAGTGATTTTCAGTGTTTTGATATTCTAATATTGTACAAATTTAAAGTGCCAAATAATAAAAATACTTTGAAATACTCAAATATACTTAGTGTAATATTTTATTTATAATGGCTCTGTTAAATTATACATTGCCGCCATTTTCAAATATACCGACACCAGCGCCATTTTTCCATCAACCGAATCAACCGTCACCCGTATTGTTCCCGCCGTTAGCCGTTCCAAATAATTTACAAGGGCAACAAAATAATCCATATAGCGCCTATGTGCATCATTATCAACAACAAGCGAACAAAATAGCGCCAAATAAAATTCATCAACAACCAAGTCCAAATACATATTTACCACAATTACCCCCGCAACAACAACTGTCACCACAGCAACCGCCCCGACAATCACAACAGCCCCAACAACCCCAACAACCCCAACCACCCCACATCGAACCCGATCAATCGAGCGAACAATTTCAAAAAGAATTTAATACAAATCATGCGCGTCAACAACGACTATATGGTACATCACAATTACCGTCAGATAGCAGCAGTAATAATAATCACAACAATAATATAGGTGAACAGACCAATCAAAATCAAGGAGCATATCCAACAAGACCGATCGAATATCGGAGAATTGATCCCGATAAACAAAAGACATCGATACATCCAATTATTGATTATGATGTCGATTATGAATATTACGATGAAGAAACCGGACATCCAAAAGTGCCATTACTTCCGCACGTTACACCAATACAAGGTCCAATTTTGTTAAAAAATGGAACAGTACCAGTGGTGCCACTGTATTCCTACCCGTTAATCAACAATGGAACGTTCGTTCAAATACCGGTAAGTTTGAATTTGCATTTTTTTATTTTATCAACAATTAATACTTTTATTCTTGTTGTAAGATTAACGATTCTGTTAACTCATGACTAACGATTTATTAAGAGAAATTTGTAATTAAGTAATGATTACGTGAAAGAAATTACAGCATGAATAATAAAGAACACAATTTTTAAGGTTTATGTATAAATATAGCAAATATTACCATATTACATCACTTTATCTTTTTAAATAACTTTTATTAATATTTGTTGACAAGAGTAACTAATTATATTAATAATGTTTTAATCGTTTTAATGAATATGCATTTAGTGTAATATAAACAAATATATTCAATATTAATTAGTTTAATTATATAATTTAAAAAAATATATAAAATATACTTTTAAAATTACGGCTTTCTTAAAAAAATATTTAGTATGAAACTATAATCAGTTTTAACCGTTACTGTCAAAAATTATATGGAAACAATTCACAATCTGTAACTTAGCATTAGTCATCAATATTTTTTATTTGAAATTAGTAGTGCATTTTTTATTAACCTACACTTCTAATGTACAATATGACCATAATTAAATTCACTTATTAGTAAATTAGACAAATATTCAATCCTGTAGTTATGCGGTATTAAAAAATTAGAAGAAAAAATTTTTCTAATTGAATGTGGTAATATACGTTAACTTCAGACCTCAGACACGAATACGTCTAATGTATATGTATACCATGTGGGTTAGGTATATTTGTTCATATTTTAACTTGTACACAATGACTTTAATGAATTTTGTGTAGGTACGTAAATTCGTTCATCATGCCTCAATATAAACATACATTTTGTTAGCCTGGATATGTTATAAAATGTGAAATTTATGTATCTAATATTTGACTCTTTAGTCCTAAAACTATTTAAAATTTTCAAAATAATTTCTGAGTGAAAAATAAGTATAATCATATTTTTTTTACTATACATATATAGGTACGTATTTTCCGGCGTATAACGCGCAGCTTGAGCACTAAAAATATTGTCCAAATTTCATGGTGCGCGTTATACCCCGGATATAACTGAATTCTGTAAAAATTATGACGGTTTTTATTTTAATATTATATATTCTTTTGTCAGTAGTAAGTGGGTTATCAAATAAATAAAAAAATAAAAGAAAATTTAACAATAATACAAATAAAATATATAAAACATAAAAATAATATATAAAATAGGTATTATGTGACTCATTATTTTATTATCAAAGTTTGGATGCGTGTTATACGGCGAACATACAAAAAAACTAAAAAATTATTCAAAATTTTGGGGTGCGTGTTATACGCCGGAAAATAGGGTATATGTACATACGTATACATAAAATAAAATACTTCAAATAAAATTTGTGTAACTATGTTTTGTTAAAACTTACTTATTAATTTTTATTTTTATTTATTTATCTCTTTTTTGAACCTTTATTTACCTTAGATTTATAGAATCACAATCTATAAATTTTAAAAGAAATTATATTTTCATGTTTCGAATAATAAATACGTTGAATTTCTTTAATACTTATGTTCAAATAATTTCTGAATAAAATTGGTTATTTAAATTGCAGACACCTTTGTCAGCCGGAGAAATTTTTGCGAGACATTGCTGTCCGGTTAACAGATAGTTTTACTTTACGTAAAAATTTGAATTTTTAAAATAAAGATTAATGCTAAAAAGATCGTCATTAACTCCGCTCGATTTCTGTAATGCAACAAAGCCTTATAATATCGTTTGCATTCACCTAGTAGAAATAGGACTACTAAATTATATACTACCTACCGAGTACATTACCTATTTAATCAAAAAATTTCTTAGAATTGTAGACTATTCTTAGTTGGTTTTTTTCAGTATTTATTACCATTTATTTATTTATTAAATTCCAACAAATTCAAATAATATACTAATACACAAAAGTATAGAAATGTCGAATAGTGGTACTGAGAAAGGTCAAAACCAACCCATGGCGCCAGTTGAGCAATATATTATACATATTATACCTACATCCTTATATTAATTTGTTATTAATAAGTAAATTAGTTTCAATGCTCATCCTCGGAATTTTTAACAATAAATAATTTAGCAAAAATCATTATTTTACCATGCAGATGAATAAAAGAGAAAATGGTGTAAAAAATAAAATAAACAAAGACAAATTCTTTTTTCCTAGAAAGCATAATATTATTATGAAATATTTCATCATGTAAGTAATCTTAATTTTCGAAAGTTAATTTTCATTGTCGATCACACGATATCGCGTGATATGGCTACTTTATCATATGGCCAATCACGCGATGTCGCATGACTATCTCACAAAGTCTATATTTTTAGCTTGACAATGAAAGTGTTAAAATTAATAATACTTTATTTTGCATATTTAATGAAAACGGTCGACCAGGAATAACGGGTCGACGAGAGGAATAACAGGCCTCCAAACACAACAAAAAATTTTCAAACATTTTTTACTTTAAAAACACAGATGACAAGCAAAAATGAAATACGTTTTCTCATTTTGCTCGCCCCCCTAACAGACGCTTCAGGCCTCCTTTTTAGACACGGGCCCCCCGGTCCGTCATGCTCCACCTTCTCCTATTTTTATTTTCCTTTGTTCGAATAATTAAGAAAATATCGTCTTGTTTGCGTAATTCTGTTATTTACAGCAAAAGGTTAAATTGGTGATATAGAGTTAATTAAAAATTCTTAAAAAACTATTTGTTCAAAGTAAGAAATTGAAATACATATTTTTTTATGAATATAATAAAGATATTAAAGGAACAATGCACTGACAATGAGTTGATGACTTGCTTTAGATTTAGAATGTAATGCAATCAATATAAATATATAATTACCATACCAAACCTTTCTTTCATTTTCAATACTTCTCAACTTATTTACCATGTAACGGTCGCGATGGTATTATAATAATACGAAACTTTATTATAAAGTGACCTTCGATGAGCTCTAATTTCAAATTTAAATATTACTTTTTGTATATAGGTACTGTCATCATCACTATATGGAAATTTATCCAATATAAATATGTGTACTCCTATATACGTACGTATATGAATATATGGATATAAATATTTTTATTATTTTGTATAAGGTGAACATTAGTTCAAATATTTGAAATATTTACAAATTATTTTAGTAAAAGTTCGAGAATCCGGATATCATAAAACTACCCAAAAATACTAATTCTTTTTATTTTAATTTTAATATATCTGAAAATAAATAAATTTTCAATAAATTAATTTCGTTTGTTAATAAATACGATACTCACTTACTAAAACATCAAATTTGTATATCGCAAAGATCATTTGAAAATAATCATTTAATTTTTTTTGGGATTAAAAAATATACACGTTCAAAAAATGATGGCACATATAAATTAAAAATCAAAAAGTGATTGAAAAAATTATCCGGATCGGCCGGGAATCGAACCCAGGATCTCCTGGTAACTAGCCAGGCGTGCTAACCTCTACACCAACGATCCTATGCTCGGCAAGCGTCCGAGCCGGACACCCATTCAATCACCTATGTGTATTAGTACTCTCTCTGATTCGAGAAACAGTTACAATTTTAATTTCAAATATTATCGAGTGCTTGTGAGACATTACTACGTATGACAAACTTTTGTTTGCATTTCAACACACGCAGTATTGATATGTTCACTTATCGTTCAGCTAAACTGAAACTTTAAAAGATGGCACATATGTTAATGTGTATATTTACTCATCTGTGGAACATATAAAAGTAAACGACTGGGCGGATTTTGACACCAAATTTTGTTCAAATATTACTAATAAGTTAACGCAAGTTCAGAAATGTTCTCAAGAAGCCTCGGACTTCAGAAACGGTTCGAAATTAAAATGCTCCTAAAATTATCAATATGGATATTTACGAAAAGATCTCAAGGCATAAAAATTAGTTACAGAGTATTTCTACTTTGGAGTCGTTAGACGAGCGGAGCGAAGCACTATGAGAAATCTAATATATAAAATTATCGTGTCACAGTTTTAGTCAGTTTTAGTTACCATACTCCTCCCCGATTTTGATGAAATTTTATATATATATATATATATATATATATATATATATATATATATATATATATATATTCAGTAGGTCTGAGGATAGATTGTTATCTATTTTTTATATCCCTAAGTGATAAGGGTGGTCCACCCCAAATTTTATTTTTATATTTTTTAGACAAATTTTATTTTTTATTTTTTTATGATGTGGCATAAAAAAATACATACAACCCTAAATTTTCATCCTTCTACTATCAACCCTTATTTTTTAATAGAAATATTAGTAATTAGTGATGCGAGCGGAGCGAAGCATTACATGGAATTTATTCTCACTTTATTCTCACGCCTATTCTCAATCCCATATGATTTAAAATTGGTTAAACTATTTTCAGCTTTATTAGTAAATCGTATGGCGAGCGGAGCGAAGCATTACATGGAATTAACCTTTTATAGAATTTTGAACTGTTTAGCGAGCGAAGCGAAGCATTTTATTCTCGCGCCTGTTCTCAATCCCATATGATTTAAAATTGACTAAACTATTTTCAGCTTTATTAGTAAATATTGATTTGATTGTATCAAAATGATAAGAAAAAATTAATTCAATCAATTATAACTACTGAGCCACAGCAACGCGTGCCCGGATCAGCTAGTTTATATTATAGAGAAATTCAGAATATCAAATTTAAAATAATGCAAGGTGAATTCGAAATAGACTCCCAGCACTATCGAATAGGATTAAAATTAAATAGTTAGATTTGGACCATATTTTATGCAAATTAGATATGCTATTGAAATATGAATATGGTTAGTTTAGAGTCGTTAGGCGGGCGAAGAGAAGTATCATATAAGGAACGCATTTCAAGTTTGAAATAATTTTTTTTTCTGATTTATTTTTCTGAATTTTACATTAGTCGTAGATAAATTATAGTATGTAACTAAATTGTAGGGCATATTACACACTCGCCCAATTTCGCTCGTGTAGGTATAGTATGCAACTTATAATCTCAATTACGTAATATGTATGAATATGAACTGTTGATTCTTATAAATGTAATGGTATTACGGATTGCACTATACTTTTTTAAAAATATATTAATCTAAATTTACTAGAAAAATCTTCATCAAATGGATATAACTGTGTTCTAGTAAATTCTGCAAAAATGTCATATCATTCGTTAGGTCACTCTTGTGGTGATAAATTATTATTTCATGAGCAATATATCTATGTACATGAATATGTACACAAAAAAGTAGCTACTTAGCGGAATTTGGTTTTTACAGATATTATAAATTACATTTTTTCCTATGAAATTATTTTTTTTTATATAAATTTTGATAATAATTTATAAAAAATCTTGAACGGATTTCGGGGTTTTTATTTAAATATAGTACATAATGTATTTATATCACATACAATTAGATAATCTATAACATTATAATTCTGGTAAATTCCAATATTGTTTCTACTAGTAAATAATGTTTTGTGTCATTGATCGAAATAGATAAATGTAAAAAAATGATTTTCCGGCTTTTGTGAATAACAATAATGTACTTATTATTATTATTTTTATTTTTAGACAGATGGGGTATTCCATATCTTTTAAATATCCTATTAAAAAGAATTTAGTTCTTATTTCCGGTAAATAACATTATAATTTATAAATCATATTTCCGTAGAATTTAATTATGAATCAAGCTTTTTTTATCAAAAATTAATACCTATGTAATTGAATTATTTTAACTTATGTAACTACTAAGCTACGTAAATACAATTCGGATTAAGTCATCAGTCATCACATCAGAGACATGTTTGTGTCTAGAAATGGAATTATATTTAACATTTTAATGATAACAATAAAAATACTGAATAAAAATTAAAATGTGATTCAAGGTTTTTTTTGTAAATAATTTCATAAAATTAATGATTAAGCAGTTTTTGGTTTGACAAAGAATAATTATTGTTATTTGAAATAAGAATAACAGTTTATTGTCAGCGGACAACTTTCTTTAACGTTAAATATTTGCATACATAAATAATACAACTCGATTTGTTTGTTAACACGTTACTATAATAACCTTTAAATTAGCCAATATTTTTGCATGGAGCAAAATTAATGAGTATTTAGTTGCATTTTAACAATTGCCTAATACTGAGTTTGAAGCCTGTTAATAATTTAATAAGTACATAACAGATAACACACAGTAACAAACTTACATAGTTTAGGCAGAAATGTACAAGATCTTCGGAGTGGTACAACTTACGTACTAATTAAGATTTTTACTCGAAATTTGTTTTGCATACTCTTGAAATAGTCGAAAATAAATGATAAAAATATCAAAGCTCTATTTCAGATTCACTGTTTGTCAAAAAAAATTCCCCAAAAATGCTTAAAAAACGGGAGGTCAGACAGGAGACCGCCTTAAAACCCGTTCTTCTTTAGATTTTAAATTAACAATGGTATTTTTGTAAAAATCATCCTCCTGTAAAAATGGATGATAACAACTGACTGTTTTATTTGAGGTGCTACACATTGCTAAATTTTCAACTAGGAAAAATTCTGTGATTTGAAGTTTGCTACATATTTCAGTCATTCTCAGCGGCTTTTTATCGAGTTTCTTTTTTAGTCTCAATATGTTTAATATTGTTAAATATATTCCTATACTCAGAGATGAGACTTATTTAAGATACAAGTATTTTAAATACAGATCAAGATACAAAATACGTA